>OU753570.1:7500-1257500 GCA_916701695.1 Agrochola macilenta | reverse complement strand
GGAAATAATATTCGGGGTTGATCGGTTCCATACGGTTTTTCTAGGGCACTCGTTAGTAGTCGTTTTTTGTTACGATTCAGATGTAAGAGTATTAAATATAGTTTCCTCTATTATCCTCTAGAAGATTTTTAACGCGTATTCTCTTATTGTTTCTAGCGTTGTCACAGCCTGTTACCAGGGTCGAGGCTCCAAGTAAGTCCAGACTAGAAATACTGTAACAAACACTACTCCACATTAGTAACTAACTCTTAGCATGGCATGGCACTAAAGTCACTAAAACCACACTAGGTATTAAGAATTAACTGTTGAATTTATTAGACTAGTATTTTAGAGAGAAGTATGGAAGAAACAGTAATTTTGCGCCGACCCCGAATAAATTGGGATACCTAAAGGCGGGAGAATTATGGTAGACTTGTATTTTTACTGTTCGCTGTACGTTTAATATGGTATGAGTAGTTTATATCGTACAATCGGTATGAAAAACATAAGATAAAACGTCGTGAGTAATATGCAGTAATAACATGAGAAAGAGCATACTAAAAAACGTGACAATTCTCCAAAAATTGCGATAAACTTTATCGTCCAATACTTGCCTTTTTATCAGTCAGATTACTATCTTCTTTATAGCGACTATATTTTCTCGGCTTTGCCTATTATTATCTATCTTAAAATGGCATTAAAAGAATTGCACATTGTTGGGTTTTTCTGTGACATAACAACCATGCATTGAGTTACTTTGAACTTGAACTGTCAATCTATTTTTGTCCCTAAAGCGGATTGTCTGCGGTAGAGCAATAGACTTAGAGAAATACAATGGAGTTAAGCCTAGCATTTAATAAGTTCAACGTGTGTTGCCATATCTAGACTGATGTCGTAATCTTGGAAACTAAGTAGACCCTGCTCTGTGGTGGTGGGCTGCTCTTTGTAAAATTACCATCCAGAACAAGGCACATAAAGTTAAGTCTTGGACATAAAGTACGAGACATGAAAGGCGTACCTATTTTATATTAAAAAGTCATCATTATTCCTAGAGGCTGTCAGCTCCTCAAGCTGATCCTCAATTCCTTTCTAATCTTCTAAATTAATAGGACATAGTGGTTATCTCATTATTTTATACATGACATGCCATCAACCTATTAAATATTCGCAAAGGTCGGTTTTCACAGCCAACCGGACAAAACCTCTACAGTACCTGAACCACAGTCCACAGATTACCTGCGTATCCATTCAAAAATAAAACATTACGGTCTCAAAATATTGAAAAATTCCTTACAATAAGTCTCGGCCATCACCCGCTGAGTTATAAAAAGTTTGAATATCATTGAACTGAGGTATTATTGGAAACCCCACCAGTAATTTTTGACGCTAATAACTTAAGTTGATTATACTCGTATGTATGCGAAACAAAAAGTAGTATTTACCCGTAAGTCACGACCTTGACATAAAAACTATGATGAACTAACAATGGCCAGTTAGTCTGATATCAGAGGCTACACTCGAGTGAATATTCATTTTTGTTTCATTCCACGCTCACACGACATCGATAAAATCATATAGGAATAAACGTTCATCTGCTCCTTTCATTTCGTTTTTCGATCATTCGGTAGGCGAGTGATATGAAGATGATGACCAGCATCGTTCCTCGTTCTTACCAAAAGGTACAGTGTTAAGGCTCGTGCAGACCAGCGCGACACGACGGCGCGACGCGACTCCAACAATAGAATTTCTAAGAAAACTTCACGGTATAACAATAACCGGTGTCGCGTCGCGCTAATCTGCACAAAGCTTTACCCAGTAAATACTGCGTATTCAGCTGCATCCGGTTAGACTGGCAGGCGAATTCAATACGGTTTGGAAAAGGCTTGGCGGATAACCAAGTCTTGTTGTCCTTTTTTCTATTCTGCCCACCAGTCTGTCTCCTAAACATTGTGTTCCTGGCAAAATGACGTATTCAATGTGTGGACGTGTCTGGCCCAATTTCTATGCTATAGTGTAACATCACTGTTTAGAAGTCGCAATGTAATTTGTTCTTGGCTCCCGATGAACGCCCATCATAAAGAAATGGCGTCCTACTTATTTAAGAATCACTTGGCGTTCTGTTACCATTATCGTAATTATTCTGAAAGGTTTTCGTCTGAACATAAATGGCTGTAGGGCCAGTTGGCTACTTCAATGTTATATTAGTGTGAACCCTTATGGAGCTAAACGACATCCTGATTCGAAGATTTGGCTTTTCATCTTAAAATTTTACTTCTTATCCAGGTCCTTTAGCCACCTAGATTCGTTGAAAACAGTCGTATTTTTAACCGACTGAAATATAAAAGGATGTTCAGTGTTTATTTAAAAATATATAACTTAGTGATTGTAGTCGATCCCAAACTGGCGCCAATGTCTCGCTACGCACGTTTTTATCTCAATGTTAAACGCATTTCGTGTTGTATCAGTTAATCTGCCTCTCGCGTATCTGCCGGCAGTAATCTGCGACCTTCCGATACGTCAACTGACGTCATAAAACAATAAATGAAGGCGGACACAGACTTATAACAAGCCCCATGCCACGCGACGTCAATGAAGCGTGCAATGTGGCCGCATTTCATCTCATTTAGGTTTACCAACCGTTCCCGAGGACTTATTCGGCTTATGTCCGAACTTTTCGTATGTTTGTAAACTTAAAATAAAAATTGGAAAAACATTTGTTGAAAGGGTTATTATTATTTTCAAATAAGTATCCGATTTTTTGGCAGGACTCCTCAAATTTTGATAGGGTAACCCTAATCTCGTTACGCCACGGTTTGTAAGACCAATGAACGCGCGAGAGAGGCGTCTCGGGAGTGACATCTGTGCCGCGACCTTTATTCAATTCAACCTCGCACTTTTACTCGCGTGTTGTGTGCAGATATTTCAGGCAATTTAGTGTTTACCTTGACGCGTCAACATTTTTACAATTATACTTAAACAAAATGCAGGTGTTTAAAATAATATTCTTTGTTTTATAATAAAACTAGTTACGCCCCGCGGTTTCACCCGCATAAGTCTCGATCCCGTGGGAACATCGGGATAAAAAATATCCTATGTCCAAACCCAGGTCATGGTCTACCCAATATGTGCCAAATTTCATCCAAATCTATTCAACCGGTTAAGAGTGAAAGCGTAACAAACAAACAAACTCACTTTCGCATTTATAATGTTTGTTAGGATAAATATGTATAAACGACAACGCGGCAGACCCAGAAGGTAATAATGGTGGGATGAACTAGTCTCCTTTTTAAAGTATTGGCCCACAATTGCATTAGAGGGGGAAAATTTGGAAATTTGGAGAGGACAGGGTAGCTTTTGCTCTGCAGCGGGTCAACATCCATACTAATATATATATAAGAAATGAGAAACTAACTCTGGCTGCCTGTCTGTTACCTTTTAACGCCGTAACGGCTGAAAGAATTTCGATGACTTTTGACACTCGGGTAGACCTTGCCCAGCATGCCCTACTCTAGGACATAGGATAGTTTAATACCGGTAGTACGTTCCCGTAAGCGAAGCCGCGGGCAAAGGCATAGTGATAAATAAATAAAATACAGGTGTTTATAATAATTTCGTCAAAAGATTATTTGTTTCATAATATTGGTACTCGAAAGCGTTATGAGTTCAATGGAGGGAAAACTAATTGTTTTGTTCGTTAGCCAAGAGCCTAGTTAAGCTGTCATTACCCCCATTACACACTTCATTATGATTTACTCTGCTATAAACTGGTAAATTATGGCTATTTAGTTATTGTGGCGTAGAATTTGTATACAGCGCCATTGTCTGCAAAAACACATCATACCTTTATTTTATTTTTTTGGGTGGGAAATCATCAAATGACTCCTCCCGCTCAGCTCGGGCAGAGCGAGAGGGAGTGTCAGACTTTTACTGACTAAAACCCACCCGTGTTCCTTCCGTTGCCTATGTGCTGGGGCCGCGATATCCCTTTCGGACAGACCCGCAACCCCAGCAGGCATTGGTCCTTCCGGACCCCGTCAGTTGGTGCTGACATCCCTTTGAGGCGCGCGTGGAACACAACGCGCCGTCGACCCGGGCCTGGTCCTTATCGGACGGCGAGCTGCCCATCGCTCACCGTCCGCAGGCCCGCGCCTACGGTGGCCGGAAGTCAGCTTGTGACTCCCGACGCCCGGGGCGTCTCCTGCGGCGACTAGGGGCGCGAGGGCGTGCAGCTTCAATCTCCGTCGCGCGCTCCGCCTCCTCCTTCGCGAGCATAACTGCTTCGCAGAAGGAGGTGACGGCCTCCCATGCACTCTCGCTCCGGACCATGGCCTGTACCAGGGCCGGACGCGAGAGATCGCCGCCGCCGATCGCCTCCGTGAGGACACGGCGGTGCTCCGCCCAAGCCGGGCAGACCTCCACCGTATGCTCCACCGTGTCCTCCGGGCGATCCACACAATGGTGACACCCGGGCGTTTCCTCCCGCTTGATCCTGAACAGGAACCTCCCGAAGCAACCGTGTCCGGTGAGGACCTGCGTCAGGCGGAAGGTGAGGACGCCGTGGCGCCTCTCCAGCCACTCCTCAAAGAGGGGACTTACCGCCGCAATTGTGGCGTGCCCAGAAACACATCATACCTTAGGAGCGTTTCAACAAATGCAAGCACATAGCGTGATTTTTGAAAACGAACTCGCAAACCAAACGCAATATATGATTTAAAAAAATATTTTCACTAACCAATCTTTGACTCAGTCCGTCAACGGAGATACGGACCAATCCGTAAGTAGTTGACCTTCAAAACGAGTCTCAAAAATTTTTTTTCGGACGGGCAAATATAGTATCGGGAATAGGGACAAATGTCAAATCGTGTTATCATTAACGGACTCCAAACTAATCATATGTCCGTAAGTGACAAGTAGTACGCAAAGCCCGTAATTTCGGCCGATACTAAAATTTAGTGATTGGTGTGTAGCCCGCTGGACTAAATCTGTAATCTCTAGTTTGTCATGCTAACCTTACATGGTACTTACAACACTACTAATTTTAATGATAATTTTGCACTTTGGATCATAGCACGTCATGCTCGTAGCGATTTGTATTTTCAGCTTACCCCCATGGGTACTACACGTTTAAAATTGGATTTCTGAGAAAGTATTTAGAAGCCAAACTATATTAAATCATAATGCTGTTAACTCTCATGCTGTCCCTGTAGTTGGATTGTAGACTTTTAGGGATCTCGCACACTAGACGGCCACGACTCCGGCCAGTCGTGGCCGTTTAGTGATATTGTATGGTGTGCAGCATGGTCTAATAAAACTAGGTCTGGCATTCCGGGACTAACACATGGTTACATCACTATCCAGTTGCCACTTTATTGCAACAAAACACGATTAAGGAAAGATTTTCAGCCACCATTCTGTTAAAAAATATGTACAAAGCATTTAAATTGTCGTTTCGTGTGTCTAATCAAACGAAACAATTCAATTTAAACATAAACCAACGTAATTGTTAATTAAAACCTCATTCTTTTATCGGATTCGCACAGGTAATAAAGGTGGTTGGGGAGTTATTATTACAAACTTGGTAACACAGATGTGATGACGTAGACTTGTGTTACCCACGTGACCACTGTCTCGGAATGCTATGCCTGGCGAAGTATATTATACCATGGTGTGCAGCTAGTTGGCCGTTACGACCAAGTGCGCGATTCGTATCGGTTTCAATAGATTACCTAATCGCGTGGTCGTGGCCGCCTAGTCTGCGAGATGAACGTCTTTAGTTGATTGTTTTGAGAAGCAAAGCCCTTATTTACTATCATTTCATACATTCCAGTAACAGAGAAGCCGACCCCACCTCCCCGCAGCGGTCCTCATGGCATGCAGGTGGTGAACACCGGCGTCGACCACACCTTCACGCTAGATGAGGAGGTGCTGAAGGAACTGCTGCTGCAGGACGACATCAAAGACAGGCCGGTGGTGGTTCTGTCAGTCGCAGGCGCTTTTCGGAAGGGCAAATCCTTCCTGCTCGATTTCTTTTTGCGGTATTTAAATCATAAGGTGAGAATTACAATTTTTTGTAGTGGCATTCTAAATGATATTTATTTTGTAAATCAATAATAATCTAATTAGGCTATCCATCATAGAATGAAGCTACAGAGAAGTTATGCTTCCTAAAAATGTTGAATAGGTACTGGTCCTCTGTTAGCCTTTCACATAGAAAATGAAGAAGTGCAACATTCCGTTTCCCTGAAACTCAAAATCAACTTATGAAATGACGACTATCAAAGAAAATAACGAAATAGCGATATTTTTGCCATTACTTGCTATCTTGGACAGCATATCGTTGAAGGAAAACATCGCCAGGAAACCTTGACTTATAATTAATATAAGTCTGAAATTGCCATTCCGCCAATGAGAGGAGGCCTTTGTCCTCCTGTGGGACACAATAATAAGCTGGTATTATTATTATTTTTACTTGAACCATGATCTACATAAAAGAGGCCTTTTTGGATACTCCGTGAAGATATGGCAAAACAAATAATATAAATAAATTACCCTGTCACCATATTATTGAAATTATTAAAGTAAAAATGTCTTTTAAATGTTCCAGTATGGCTCAGACGGCGGCAACGACTGGCTGGGCGGTGACGAGGAGCCGCTGCAGGGCTTCAACTGGCGCGGCGGCTCCGAGCGGGACACCACCGGCATCCTCATGTGGTCCGAGGTGTTCAAGGCCACGCTTGATAATGGAGAGAAGGTGGGTGTACCAAGATGTCTCCAAAGGATTTGCATGAGACCCTGTATGAGTGGTCAAAGTTTAAGGAAAAAACCGTAATAATGATGTACAGTTTACGTACAGGAAATTAATTTGCCAACACCGCAACCTACTTTAGTTAACCATTAACTGCTATAGCAATAAAACCGCGCATCTAACATAACTTTCGTGTAACTTTTACGAATAAACTTGGTATCGTGAAGTTTGTGGAACAAACTTTGAGCATAAATGGTAAAAATCAAAAGTTATTTAATTTGTTAGTTACTTGTGTTTTAAAACGTCAAATTTACATAATACAGTCCCCCAAAACGCACCCTTCACATAAATACTGCGTTTTTTGTAAAAACATCTTAAGTTTAGGGAGGCGTCGTTCAGCATCGATCTTTTTATTGCAAATAAAAATGTCATCCTGTATGAACTCGACGATAATGTTGCTAAGAATAAAATACTGCAAAGAAAAATGTTTCGTCTACATATAAACAGACTTATTTAGCATGATTTAAGCACAGCGCACTTAATGACGGGCCGCGTCGTATTGCAAAATCTTCCTGCATCACTTTCGTACACTTTGTATGAACTATCGCAATCTACAGACCGCACCGCGTTTTTTTGTATTGGAATGCGATGCGATGCGGCCCGATGCGGCTGTAATGTGCGCTAGTCTTTATAGTCTGTTCCATTCTAAGATCCCGTACTACTCTTTTTTTATTTGTTTCTGTCTCTTTTTATCATATGTTATTGTTTCATTGTTTTGCATTTACTGTTACGGAAAACTTTGCTACTCACGACGCAGGGAATCCTGGTGTAGGAAAGTGTATAAGAAAAAAAACTTTAATATATTGTTTTACTGTTTCCAGGTGGCCATAATCCTGCTAGACACCCAGGGCGCGTTCGACAGCGAGTCCACAGTGCGGGACTGCGCCACCATCTTCGCGCTGTCCACCATGGTGTCGTCCGTGCTCATCTACAACCTGTCGCAGAACATCCAGGAGGACGACCTGCAGCACTTACAGGTACACATGGCTACTGGACATTACTATTGCACTTTTGTATGGAACAACTTTCTTTTCCTTCATATTTTTGAGTTGATCATAGCGCATAGCTATGGCTATGGCTGCATTTTTTAATCACAGAGGCCAGGATAGAACTTAATTTACTAAGCTTTCCTTGTAATGATGTTCCAGTTATTCACGGAATACGGCCGCCTAGCTCTAGAAGACAGCGGGCGCACGCCGTTCCAGCGGCTGCAGTTCCTCGTGCGGGACTGGAGCTTCCCCTACGAGGCGGCCTACGGGGCCGACGGAGGCCGCAACATACTGCAGCGACGACTCAAGGTATGAGCATAACTATCTTATATACAATTCAAACGGAAAAAAAACCGAGGAGTCTTACAGTGGTCGCATATGTGTAATATCTGATATCTCACCTTGGTAATAAGCAACATTAAAAAGGCCTCGTCAAGGTCGTTTCTGACGCCAACTGTTGCACCGCGCGCGCTAATGAAAAACATTGTTTTACTTTTTATATTTTTATTTATTGGTTAGACACGAGGCTTTTGGCTATTTTTGTAAGTGTGTATTTTATGTGTTTTTGCCTTTATATGTGCGTTTTGTTTGTGCAGAATAAACAATTTTTCTTTCTTTCTTCTTTTCTTTCTCATTGGGCAAATTAAATAGCGCACGCTTCCCCGACTTCCTGTGACACACTACCATTTTTTCACGAAATCACTCCCACAAATTTGTTGATTATTTAGATTTTTTTAGATTTAGATTTTGATTGCAGGAAAGCCAGTGGAAAGATGTTACACATCAAAAATAATTCAAACCTAGAAATATTCCTCCTTTAAATCCCCCAGTTTCTGGCCAGCGTTTTAGGCTTGAAATAGTGTTAAGCCGTCGCCGATACAAATTATATGCACTTGTGCTCGCTGACTGTCTCTGCTACGCACGTCCTTAGACGCGAGATCGACGGTACGCGGCTGACGTCAGCGCAAGGCTATTTCAAGCCTAAAGCGTTTCAACTACGTATAGCCTGACTGCCTACCTAACAAATAGCTAACACATGGTCGGTAGAATTTGTGCATGTTTTACAGTTCAATATGGTAAATGAGTTACAACTAAACTAATTGCTTAGCTGCTGCGGGGCCTGCGCCAAAAAGTTATAATATTACCACAAAATAGGTCTCAAAATCCTTGAACATCTTCATAAAGAAGTTGAAACTCATAGTAATGTTCCTCCTGCAGGTATCAAGTAACCAGCACCCCGAGCTGCAGTCCCTGCGCAAGCACATCACGTCGTGCTTCTCCGAGATCGCGTGCTTCCTCATGCCGCACCCCGGCATCCGCGTCGCTACCTCACAGGACTTCGATGGCAGAGTTAAAGGTACAAAAACACAAACGGCCTCAAAGACAACACTGGTACACATTCTAACATCTGGCAGGCTGTTGCACCGCTGTGAAGTGGTAAAGTCAAGATAGAATATTGCTGTTTTGCATGCTGAAACTAAAAAATAATAATTTAATAGCTATCAAACGGGTTATTCCACTAATCCCCGTTGACAATCCCCATCAATGGGGATTTGTGAACTTTTGTCCGCAGATCCCCATTGATGGGGATTGGGGGACAAAAAGTTCACAAATCCCCATCGGTTTAAAAATAAAATACAAACAACATAATTAATAGATAAGAATCACGAAGTCTTTATTTCTTACGGAGATATGGACTCATTGATTATTTTTATAATCAAACAAAATAAAGTAATGGCTAAATTAGTAGCCTGAGTGTAAAATATTTCTGTCATGTTATATAACAGTTCAAACTTTACTACAAAATATAATCTTTTAGAGATTAACTTTTAAATTACCTCATGGTAACTTTGTGATTGATTATTAGAACTTTTGTTTAGTTGTTAGTCTTTATTTTAATTTTATTTTATTAGGATCTTATTCATAATGTATTTACATATGAATAAAATCCAACTTATAATGAATAAATAATTTATATTTCCAACCATCCATAATATTTGAAGTCGAATGTATAACTTAAAAAAATACAATGACATCGTCTCCTCCCCCAGACATCGAGATGGAGTTCAAATGTTCTCTACAGCAGCTGGTGCCAATGCTGCTGGCACCTCAGAACCTGGTGCCGAAGCTCATTAACGGCCAGAAAGTGCGCGCCAAGGATCTGCTGCAGTACTTCAAGTCGTACATGAACATCTACAAAGGGAATGAGCTCCCTGAGCCCAAGAGTATGCTTGTGGTGAGTTTTATTTTAATATATCTAGCAAATAAATACTTCTGTCCGGCGCTCCGTCGTTGGTATGTAAAAGAAGGATAAACAAACAAACACACTTGCATTCATAATATTAATAGAAGATAAGATTAGTTGGTAAGATATAATTTTTGTGTTTGTTTTGACGGTCGTTATCTATAAGAATGGGCAGACCAAGCAAAATGGATAGAATATAATAAAAATTACATCAATGGAATAACTTCTGTTAGAAATAGACGCACTGCGCCATTCATTCGGCAGTGGATTACAAACAGCTCTTTCTAATGATTCAAAATTTCCAACAATACAATTTCCAGGCAACAGCGGAAGCCAACAACCTAACAGCGGTAGCGGAAGCGAAAGAGCTATACACGAAGCTGATGGAGGAGGTGTGCGGCGGGGCGAAGCCCTACCTGCAGACGCAGCTGCTGGAGGCCGAGCACGCGCGCATCAAGGACAAGGCGCTGCACGCCTTCCACAGCAAGCGCAAGATGGGCGGCGACGAGTTCTCGCAGAGCTACTATAATCAATTGTTACTGGTATGTTTGTGATAATATGGTATTGTGTGTGTCATTAAACGGAACTCATGAAGTAAATAACATCACTCCTGTATTGTCCGATGGGTTGGCAGAGCCCATGTTCACATGGCGTTGATCAGTATGTTTTATGATCGTGAGATCACACAGCACTTTCATACTGCGTTTGTTTTAAACCGTATGAACAGTAGAATGTTGTCGTGTGATCTTTTTACCGCAAATTCTATTCAGTAATATTGCTATAAGAATCATCGTTGCCCACCTTCAGAATGAACGCTCTCAATGTTCGTTGCGTTTTTTCATTAAAAGCAATTTAAACCTTATGTCAATTATTTAAAAGTCTCTTAACGCTAGGTCTGTTACAACTAATTTCGATTTTCGTCCCGAAGTCAATTCTGTATATGGCGTTTTATATCCATTGTATAAAAGGCATGTTATACAGGATGCCTATGCCTGTTCAGGGTGACTATGTCATAATTATAGGGTGAGTAAGTTTTACAAGTTGACTACAACTAGTTGTACAAGTTGAGTTGTTTGTTTGTTTACATTATGCTATTTTTTTTCCAGGATTTAGACGAACAATTCAACCAGTTCCGCGCACAGAACGAGTCCAAGAACATCTTCAAGGCGGCGCGCACGCCGTCCGTGTTCTGCGCGCTCGCGCTCGTGTTCTACGTGCTCAGCGGCGTGTTCGGGCTCGTGGGCCTGTACCCGCTCGCCAACCTCTGCAACCTCGCCATGGGCGTGGCGCTGCTCACGCTGGTGCTGTGGGCTTACATCAGGTACTGAGTGATTCCCATCTTAGAAATCAGACAACAGACGTCCTCTTCTGGACATAGGCTCCTCCCACGCAACGCTATAACGATAGGTCCTATGCGTCCCAAAAAAAACACTTTCTTCTATGGAGGTTGTCTACGCCTTCGCTTGACCAATCGAGGATTCAAATTAAGAATGTGTCAAACTCCGAGCATTGTGTTTCGTTGCAGGTATAGCGGAGAGATGCGCGAGATTGGCGTCACAATAGATGACGTCGCCAACGTGCTGTGGGAGAACGTGAGTTATTACTTATTTTATATATATACAATTTATTGTAGAAACAAATAAAATTCTCTCTTTGAAGGAGAAAATCGCCGCCGGCTTTTCCTTGGTAGAGGCAAAGTTTTGAGCAAACAATGAAGATAACGCAGGAGATTTTTTTTTTTTTTGAAGACATGAAGTGTTATCGATTCAAACAGTTAAAGTACATAGTTGCTTTGTGCCTTGGGACTAAACATTTTGCGTAAAAATGAAATGAAATTGTGGTCGTTCGATCCTGCGATGCATGGCAGCCGGATTAATTTTAGTGATTGAGTGTCGATTATGTTTTGAAGCGATCAGTATCGACCATAATTTTTAGACCATTTACAAGTGTATAATTCCCTGATATAGTTAATGCAACTCACGAATTCAAATGTTATCGTAATCTACTTAATAGAAATCTTAAATACATTGGCAGCCTAAACCGCTGGGTCTAGACATACAATTTTTCCCAAGAGTTCCTTATAGAACGAAAACGAGCTCTAAAGAAGGGTTTTTTTAAATGTTTCCCGTAAAGGAGTTGAATAGGGTATGAAAGATTGTATGGAACTTTGATATTATTTGCCGATGGGAAATCCCATCGGCGATCCGGCTCGTAAGGTATTGGAATGATTCATGAAATGCAACTAGTATCATTCTTAGAGTATATAACACTGGAGAAGCCTTAAGCACAATATTCCGAACAAAAAAGTCTGTCACTTTTTGCGGGGGACGCGGTAGCGGAAAGAGAAGTCCGTACCATTAATTTTTATTTTATCGATATCGATATTCATTCGGAATTTTGCTTGAATCCATGAAATAAAACAGCTGTTGCATAAAATAGTTACATTAAAATGTAACTATATAAGAAGATAAAATAACTTCAATTAAATAAAAGTAACTAAATTTGTAATAAGTAAGTAATCTCAATAAAAAATTAGGTCAAGTTAAAAAAAAAAAAAATTATATACAACCACTTCAATGGTCATAAACAAATTATAAAACATTGAACATTAAAAAAATATATTAACAAAAATAATTACTAAGTAATTTTTACTAGGAAATTATCGACATGTCAATTTTGGTTTCAAACATGACCTCAACACTACGGTAGTCTCGTTAACATTTTTACTAGAGGACATAATCGCATGTCAAGTGCGTGTAAGTTTTGCTGATTTGACGTATATTTTCGTAATGCAAAAGAAAAGTATTTTGACCTTTACGAACATAAAAACGAGATGTAGCGAGACTCGGTGACGTCACAGTAGCAACGTGAAGAAAATAATCGATTCATGCTACATTTTATATTGAATCATGGTTGAATCGAATTGTATTATGAGGTTAGGATTTTAAATTTCAATAAAAACATGACTAAATCTTAGAAAAAAAAAATTGCATGTGGAAAGTTATTCAGTTATTTATGTAAATTTGACGTATTTGAACGTTTTTTACACCATTTAACAGCACAAATAGGCATTTTCACGGAGCTCCGCGCGCCTTTAAAACGATTTACGAAGTGCGTTAGAATCGATTTAAAAGTAGTTTTCATGAACGTACTAGAACATTTGTTCTTATACTTTTACAGAGGGGAAGTGTTCGTAAGGCTTCTCCTGTGTTATATACTCTAAGGTATCATTGAATTTATCACTCCCCAGCTAATGAAGCCGATGTACCAGACGTGCATCGAGAAGGGCATGGAGCACGCGGCCTCTGTAGCGGCAGAGCGCGCCCTGGGCCCGCCCACGCCCACGCTGCCCACGCCCAACGGCAAGCACAAGCTGTTGTGATGGCGGCGCCGCCGGCCGCGCCCGCCCGAGCCGCGCCTGTACTGCGTGCGCCACGTGCGGTGAGGGACGACGGAATGTAGATACATTTTAAACTAGCCTTAATTTAGTGTTACGGACCACAGGTGCTATTCTGTAAAAATCTCACCGTCAGAACTTAGATGAACTGAGCTGTCAATAGTGTTGATCCAAATCATCAATCATCAGGTGGAATGCTTTCTCACTATAAACTCACTTCACCTAAGTTTTCACGGTGAGATTACAGAATAGGCCGGTTGTTGTGAGTCCGACTGGGTGGAGCGAGACTTGTTCGTGAAGGTGTTTTGATGTGGATGCGACGACTATTGTCTTAGGTTACGGTGACACGGTATGGGCTGCGGCTCGCTGCCTACTTACCTATACTGGTTAGCTTACAAGAAAGAAAGAAAGAAAAATATTTTATTTGGGACACGCACAAGAAATACAAACAGTAAATAATAATAAAATAAATGAAAATACAAACATAGTAACGACCTGTGCGAGGCCAAAAAAAACACACACAAAACACATGTCTCTATGAGCAAATATCATGTGAGAACGAACATTTTTATCATGTGAACCGTGCGAACTAGTAATTCTTATTCGGGTGTAAGTACCGTCAAAGCCGCCCTTACTGCCACGCAATCATGGCGTTGTCAATGTCAAATCTTTCTCTACCGACAGCGCCCAAGATGTCGCACCTAGCCTTGTCATAACAGCCAAACTTTACTTGTAGATACCGGTAATCGTTTTGAAATGTTAAGTGCTGACAAAAAGCCAGGATACTTGCAAGAGTTCAGACCATTTAGTTTTTGAATTTTCATTTAACTTCAAAAATTTCGTATAGATGAAAAGTCCAAAATGCCGAACTGTGCCGAAAAAACCCGAAGGCTAACCCTGCTTGTGGATTGAGAGCCAGTAAGATCTGCCAAAGAAATGTAAAGAACATTTCTTTAACCAGTCGGACTCTAGTCACTTATGATCGAAAAATGTACTAAGAAACATTTTTCATTTAGCCACTAGGCCAGTAACGTGCCCTGGTATTGTGAATATGGTTTAAGGGAACTAAGTTAAAAGCTGTGTAACCTAACCCCGTGTTTATACCCATTACAAGTTGTGAAACTTGTTTGCAACAAGTCAAAAGACTTGTTAAAAACATGTGTTTGAAACATGTAATACATGTTTTGACGTTGTTTCAGACATTTTTGTTATTAACAATTGTTTCACCTGTTTGACATTTGACAAGTCAGTGTTACGAGTCTTTACTACTTGTTTTAGGTGTAAACGCAAAACAAAAACAGTAGACACAACATGTTATGTATATGTTGTATACCTTTATGTAAAGGCGTGGTAACAAGTTATGTGGTGACCAGCCGAGTTGACGGCACATGTCGCGAGAAGGATGGAATACGATATATTTAAAGATAAATTATTTTTGTATTTGCTCTCTTTGTTTTACTGGTATCTAATGAAACCTCGTTTGCGCGTGTCAGCCACAAGTCCCTAAATGGCTTGATTAACGCGCAAATTATCTACTTAAATATAAATAAAATGCTGTTCGTTAGTAAGCGCAACACTTGAGAATGGCTGGACCAATTTGGCAATTTTTTTTTTAATGCTCGTCATTGTCCGAATTAGGTTTTTAGATGTAAATTTTCAAATTCGGAAATAACTGAACGTTTATATAGGTTTTTTATTTTTATTTGGACAATACACCGTCTGTCGAGTCAGCTAGTTATTAATAAAAGTACATGATATTGCTGGGAAGCTCAACAATAAATTAGCAAGACATATAGCCGAAAAACTTGCTCACAGCATGTGTGATCGAACTGCGCAAACTTTCACTGAACTGAGATTATAATAGATGCTTTCTTTTTTTCTGGAGTTATTGATAGCAGGAATCAATATTGTTCAACAAATCTTTCAGTTTTAACTGTACCTTATGTGTGACACGTTCGAATGTTGGTTCTAAATATCACAGCGTTGTATATTGTATCGTTATTATCTTATTTCATCCCGATCTGTCCCGATGATTTACTTAACTAATTACTTTACGTAACGATTGCCTTGCTATCATGGTTTTAAACAACGATTTAAACTATACTGTATAACTACTTCAACAGTGGTGAATTTAATCCTACAGGGGCCCTGTATCAAAATATGTTATTAAATGTTATTAACTCTTACGCTCAATTTCTGTTAACATAAGTCTGTAATGAGAATACTTTTATTTATTTATAAACTTGTTTTCCTATCGTTATTTGAAATCATGAGGATCGTTACTTGTTTTTTAATTTTTGACGAACATTGTTTTCTGTAAATTACGACATATTTGTTTCAACATCATTTTACAATACTTGTGCGATTATATTTCATGAGGCTGGGAATTACTTACACGGGATCAAACGGCATCTGGCATGAAAAGTCTCAACAAAAATGTCACCACTGATTTTCCAATCATTACATAACTTTTATCTGAGGAGTAAATGTGACGATTTGACAGCTTTTGTATAGGAAATATTTCAAACCGCCATTTTTATCCGTCAGATAGATGTTAACAGGCGATTGAAAAATTGGCCGTCATTAATTTATAGCCAAGCAAAACTAAGATAGCCACATAACCATGTGATAAATCTACGAATATTTGAGAAATAAGCAAAATATGATAAATTTTGCATTTATTCTATATGACAAGGTCCAATCACGCCACTGCGCCGCGGTAAGCAGTACTCTGGCCATACTGCGGTGCAATACGCGCGGAAAATTCTTATGGTTTTTACTACATATTTACAAAGATGGTATAGGTTAAATAAAGCAATAAGATAAAATAACAAATTGAATAGTTAAAGTATCAGAGTAATAATTTTGTGTAATTATAGATTTAAATTATGCACAAAGCAGGTTTTATGTTCTCACCTGTAGTCTCGAAACGTATTCTAACACTTGTTGCCTTGCACTGTAAAAAGAATCATGTACTTAATCCTGTCATTAAAAAAAATATTTTTGTTATAAATCTGGAATCCGAAATTAATGTATAGTCGTGAATCATGTCGGTTAAATCTTTTATTGTTTTATTATTTTGCATTTTTTTCTTTCTTTAAATAAGTCTTCGTGTGTTCAAAATTTTAGTCGATTATGCTCAAGATTAGGGATCTTTCATGGTTTTATGTAATGGGAACAGGCACACTGTTATCGACCTTATTGTACTGACAATTAGAGCGCAGACACGGTTACACTTTGATTTGTGTTATCACTTTGATGTACGATGATTTTTCAGAAGAATATCCACTTGCTTATGTAACGCTTCGTAATTTCCACGACCTCGCCAATCAAAGTGCAAACGAGCTTCGAACTATGACAGTAACATTCTAGTTCAGTGTGCCTCCCTACTGTATAGTAACTAGTGTCTAGAGTAAGTTAGCAATAAATAAATGTAAACAAGTGACTGCCACCCATCTCTCTGTAACTAACAACCATTTGTATTTTGAATCTCACGAAATTAATCGTTTTTTTTCTGGAGACCCACAATTGTCAACTGTCAAGCCCACATTGCTAACTTACAGACACTCTAACTTAGTTGTTTATAACAAAATGTAAATAAACGTTTTATAGGAAAATAAAAAAGTAACATATCGTGAAATTTTTTATAAGTAAATAATTATATAGCATGTGCCAATCGAATTTCATTGAAAATGAATGTTGTTTCCGTTTATTTGGCATGGGATAATAAATAATTCGTTGAGGAGTTGATAGTTTATTTAGTTGTATCCTTACGTGTGGTATGTCTTCAATGTACCGATGGCGGTTGTGATGAATTATATTATGTTTGCGACCGCGAGAGGAGTTTCATGTAAATACTTGTTTTAATACAATAAAGTTGACTAAAAATGTGCATTTGTTTTACTGCTTTTCTCCGCTTACAAGTAGTTAGGTTTTGGAAGTAACTATAAAGCCACCTGGCACAGCCTGATGGACGCCGAGGAAATGTTGAGGACATCGCAGTACTGTCACCTTGTAGTTATACGGAAACGCGTGGTGGTAGTTGTGTCAACCTTCCTCCGGCGTCATCAGGGAGACGTGCCAGTGTTCTGTTGGAGCTGCAAGGAATAATGGGGTTTGTTGTCAATTTGCATCGTCACGAAGGTCGCGTTCAAAGGAAGGACCTACTTAGGCATTGAATTCCACGCGAATATATCATATTCATATAAAAGATTAACTTTCGGTTAGGACGCGGACCGTAATTGCACACAATATGCGGCCGTACCCGCGCTTCATTAGCCCTTCAAAGGTAACTAATTTAATTTGTAATTATTTCGTCGGCAATATACAAATGGCGTCGTCCGTTTGCAAACGCTTGCTGTTATCATCATTACCTTGCCGTTTACCCACTTGAAATAAAATACCAAAACAAAATAGTAGGCCTGTTTATCTCTCCGTCCTCCGTCGAGAAAGGTGTAAATAAAACAAACATCAAACGATATAAAATTAGTAGTTTAATTATAAATATAAAAATCACAAAATCCGCGCTTAGGTCAACGGTATCATTAGTAATAGACATAATAATATTATCTTAAAAGTACATCTTACGGGGAATAAAGTAGATTTATTACATAAATCTAAATCTATATTTATCTCTATCTAATAAGTTTTAAAATTTTAAACAAATCACTGGCGTATACTACTTACGTTCACTATTTAGTTTCCAAACATGTAAACAAATGTGATTTTGGAAAAACAACAGTTTAGTTTGCGCTACAACTTCCAAACTTTATATTTTTTAAATTTAATATTAAAAGTCAGTTCTGAATTCAACTTAATTACACATAAATAAAGTTGATATTTGTGAAAGTAACATCAATTAGAAACGAGGATTTGGACAGACTTTAGGTGTCTTAAACACCAAAGCTCATTTCTGTTGCTTTATTCCCGATAGTATTTATTTACATTAGAAATTAATTATTGTGTCATCAAATTGGTCGGTGCATTGAACAATACAACAGAAGACAAGCGAACAAACTGACACGCGCCGTTTTCTACTCTAGCGAAATAAAAAATGACAGCAGTTTTCTACGTGTTACCGTACAGGTCGCGTCCATATGTTTCGATGAAATATGCGGACGCGGCGATTCAATCTGTGCCTAGCGCCCTAGCCTTTTCCCAACTATGTTGGGGTCGGCTTCCAGTGTAACTGGATGCAGCTAAATACCAGTATTTTATATGGAGCGACTGACTAACAAAAAGGAAACGAAACATTTTCGTGAATGTTTCGTTTCCTTTTTTAAAAGAGGCGGGTCAACAGAGGGCGCTTTCCGGGTTTCCGAATAAAAAGTGGCATAATGGAAACGACGATCGCATATTCGCGCGACAATAGTTTTCCAATAGGACGCGGGGTACCACTACAGTCACAGATTACTACAGTCCTTTCACAGTTATGTTACCTCTGATTTTCACCACAGTGATCCTTATTCTCGTTGCTAAAAGGTTCACAGCTATTCTACCTCTGAAAGCAATCAAACGGCGCGGCGCGACAATTTGATAATATAACTGTGGCCCTACCTCCTAACCGAATACCATTGTCGCGCGAATACGCGATCGTTGTTATCAGAAGCAAAATTGAATAGTCAGCTGTGCTAACAGAGTTCAAACTTTAGCTGAAATAAATGATTTATTACAGCACTTCATGCTTGTATTTTTTTGTTTGTGAATATTTAGTGATGGGCAATACTTAGATGCCTGCACCTTGAATCCTGATAAAGTGAATTCCTAATGAATACGATAAAATAAGTACATCCGTCAGACATTAAATTTTTCAATGACGTACGCGACTTTGTTGATCGCGCGATTATGTCATAATCATAAAAACGATCGCGTAATCGCGTATCGCGCGACAGTCGCTTTCCGTTAGGGCGCGGCCTGAAATGACTGTACAGTACCGGTGTTTTAACTTATTATAAATCCACCTCACTTTGGCACTCTCTCAATTTATATACACTTAAAACCATTTCAGCGGTTTTCTGGACATCTTCGTTACAGAATAATATGTGAGCATTATCATGTCCTTTAGTATGTTCCCTCGTTTAAGTAGCCATACTGAGTTATATCAGTTTCAGCATTTGAAATCACACCAAAGTATTAACATTTAAAATGAGTTTAAAAAAAAAAACGGGTGCGCCACAGATCATCGGGATTAGGGACATCTGTCATAATCATGTTGACATTATTGCTTAGTTCGGGTCCCCAACTCAAGTCCGTCAGTGGTACGGAGTAGGAAACGCCCGTAACTACGGAATTCGTACAAAAAAATGATCACAATGACGAGGAATACAAGTGACTCACGGCTTCTTTACACCCGTTATATTGGTTATGGCAACTGTCGTATCGCATGTGTACCATCGCCAACCACCCAGTACTTCATAACACGTGTAGTAACACTATCTGTCCTTCTTCTCAGTATGTGCTGTCGTTGTGTTGCTATACTCGTAACTACTTGAGAGATGGCTGGGCTTCGGTGGCATGAGCTGGGGAAAAGCCATAATTTAAAATAACACAACATTACGCCTGTATTTTAAGAAAGGGATAGGTGAGAGATGTATCAACTTGTAAACTTGTAACATAACTACTAATCTACGGGGTGTAAATTAGGGCACTCCGACAGTTAGCTCATATTCGCACGGACGTAAAACAATCGCGGCGGGATTTATCGCGCACTCTATTTTCAACTCTCGGTGTTCAGCCGAGCGTTGAGAATCTAACGCGCTGGGACGCACTCTCGTCCAGCGCGTAGAAAAAACAATGTTGGATTTTCAACTCTCGGTGCTCTCGGAGCAGAGTGTTGAAAATCAAAGTGCACGAAAAAAAATTTTTGTTGCGATCCTTATGAACCGGTTTCATATAACTATATTACCGTATAAAGCTATATCTCTAGGGATATAATATAACTATATCACGGCTTCAACCATTTTAATGCGACATGTACCTACAGCCCGTAGATTGGTGGCTATGTTACAAGTTCAATGTAATACCCGGCAAGCTTATTGCCGTTATTTGGGCATAAATCCAAAGTCAGGGTTGCTATTGAGTTTTTTTTAAATAGGGACACCCTTTAGAACTTTCTCCGATTCGGGAACCGAAACCAGGACCCATGTTCTGCACTCGAGAGTGATAATGTTCCTAAGAATGAGTGTCGTTCGCTCAAAAATAATAATAGTAAGGGAGATACTCACAAAACTTACACTGGATTTAATCTTAATGGCGATATCATCCAGCTGCATCCCAATTTCTCGCCCGCTGCCCGTCCATCTGTGAAGTAAGTAATAAAAAAACTTCAGTTCTCAGATAAAATTCCATGGGCAAGGTAGTTATATTTTTTCCATAAAACCAAGTTAGAGTAATGATAGTTACATAAAAAAAAAAAACGTAAAGTTGAAGAAAAACACAAAGAAAGATTCTGAAACATTGTTTATATAGGTTACAGCTACATCCAATGACGTAACTAAACCACCGCTAAAAATAACTCAGTTACCTAGTATACAACCAAACGGCCAGCATGCCAGCAGCTCCCATGGTAACAGCCTGCCCTAACGCCACCAGCGTCTGTACCCCGAAGGTGCTGCCGAGCACGCTCAGCAGGTAGCCCCCGATCAGCACCGCCAGGAACACCAGCGGCGTGCTGAGCATGCTGTGTACGTTCTTGCCCTCGTTGTGTGCTGATAGCTGCTTGTACAGGTCTTCTAGGTCCTAGTTAGAAAGAACAATAAAAAATCAGACTGCGTCCCATGTAATCGCGCGGATGGCGACACATCAATAATTATTTTTACAAAGCAGTAAAATGTGACCACCGCATAACACGATATTTGTTTAGCGGGATAACACACAAAACTTCGGAATTGCTTTGTGACGATAGATGCAGGTACGTACTCGTACAAGTAACCATAACAACGTGGACCGCCCACTGGTACGTAGGATGTGCACGGAGAGGTTTTGCTACAAAGTGCGCAATTCATTTGTTTGCCAGCCACGCACATTGAAATACTAAAAAACCCCCACGCATGACCCATTCGTGCGTAGTGTGGCCATGGACACAGAGGACGATCCCGCCTCCTTCAAACAAAGCGAAGCTAAGTAAACGTGGGTAGCTTAACACTTTCGACTCGACCCACTTTTCATTTCATGCATGTTGGAAGTGAATAGGGTTGCCGGCATTACGTTTGCGCTAAAGTTAACCATAACCATTGCGGACGGTCAACTATTATAAAACACTACCTCCAGCGTACTGGAAAAAAATACGCGCCACTTCCGTAAAGTACCGCGGCGCGCGGCTTATTTATTTATTTATTTATTAAAACTTCATGCACAAGTAAAAAAATACTGTACAAAGGCGGACTTAATGCCTAAGGCATTTTCTACCAGTCAACCTTAGGGTGATGCAGAGACAATACATGGCAGGTGCAACATAAGGGATAGATAACTTGAAAATTAATACATACTAATACATAGATACATAAATACATACATATAAACCGAATAAACTTTGTCAAGAGAAATAACGATAGGTAGAGGAGAGAACAAATCCAACAAATCAGCGCTGCAATGATTCTGCCCACTTTTTACGAATATGTTCACGTGCCTTCACTTTGAAAGAAAACCGACTGGTTGCCATCCTGATGCTCAAAGGGAGCGCATTCCAAAGAAAAACCGCCTGGACAAAGAAAGAAGAGTGAATAAAACCAGAGCGGTGAGAAGGACATCGTAGAAGACGATTGTTGGTAGAACGAAGATGTTTACTATGGGCAGAGCATAGGTATAGGTATAGGCTTATCGCGATGTAATTTGACCCGGGCTGACCCCGCTCACAAAAAACGCTGGCACTCGGATCCTATTGCGTCTATTTACATTCTGTAAACAGATGCCGGTGCTTGAACAGTAGTGCCACTTATGATGATAAAAATAACACTCATAACGGCATGTTAGAATTATAAACAATCTCATTTAAATATTAAACGACTTGACATACGACTTGTTGCTGTATTATGTTGATGTCTGGCAAAAGTAATGAATCAATTTACGTAAAATTTTGGTAATAATATCATGAATACACATATAATCGAATAAGATTTTTTTTCTTATAAGAATTACGTACAATATTCCCATAATATACCAACTCAAACTTCATAGTGCGCGGCTATAGTTTCGTACCGCGTAGTTCTAGTCAAAAATCTTTGAAAAATTGATAAAAATAAATGAATACGCCTCGAATGCATGAAATAATTAATTAGAATTAGTTTTTGCATAGATAATCACCGTATAAAGACACAAATTCATTGAAAAACAGTCAAAAATCAGATTTTATATGGTGTTTTGTTTACATCGAATTTACGTAAGTGTATTGGCTCGAAAAGCATTTTTATTATATTGTTTCATGCAAACGATTACCTAAAAAGTTGCACAATACACTACTACGTGATTTTTCATGTACTTACCTAAGTTTTACTCGAAAAATCCATCACAATCACCTCACAATAAATAAACACAAACACAGAGTCACGACTAGCCGCCATTATTTGACAACTTCAAACATTACGTCTTTCAATATTTTTTTGACAGTTTTGTACTCCTGATTTTTGGCATTATTTATTTTCTATGGCTTACAAATATTATTGCCAGTGTAAGAAAAATCGACTAATCGATTTAATTGCATAGTTGATGCAAAAATAATATTTTAACTGTGGCGCCGCGAGCCGACTCCCAAAGGAGTCGGCGGGACTTGACGGTAATGCGCGGAAACCGGCGCCTTTTGGCTGAGTAGTACGTTAAAGGTGTAAAACGAACTAAAATAGTGTTTTCAGGGGGTCTTGTTGTTATAATATAATAAGTTAAATAAATAAATTAAAATTAAAAGGTTGGAAACTACATATTATGTAGTTTCCAACCTTTTAATTTATTTGTGAATATTTGTAACTGAGAGCAAAAACCAACGCTAAATCTTGTTAAAATATACATCAGATTTTATTTTCACGTTTATAATGTTGTATTCGCTAAGAAAAACCAACATTTAAAATGAGCCCTCCGCGAGGGTTCCCGGCATCCCATGTGCGACTAGTTGAACCCTGCAGGAAGGCTCGTGGCACTGAACGCATCCGTGGCTATACAAAACTACAAACTAACAAAGATCTAGGACTTACCTTAACGAGAAGATCCTTAAACTTAGCCGCCATCTCATCACCTCCCATCTTCTTCTTACTTTCAAAAGCGTGGAGCGCCTTGTTGAGGTTCTTCTTGTGTTCTTCGTCCAGCATATCCTGGTTCATGTAGGGCTTCGTGCCGCCGCAGACCTCCTCCATCAGGGTCTCGTACACGTTGCGGGCTTCTGATGACGCTGACGTGTTGTTGGCTTCGGCTGTGGCCTGGGAATAAGTGGGGAAATATCTAGATTAGTGATAGTACGGTAAAGGTATAAAGGTTGGTTTTTTGAGACGGGGCACTAAGGGCATCTACCTTAACCGTTGTAGCTACAGAAAAACGGTCTTAGGAGACCGTCCTTAACTTTTTGTGATATTTTGTTCACAGATTTTGAAAAAAATACAGTCAGCAAGAAACTGGCCTGTTTTCACAAAAACTTTTTTTGATGCCAATGGATCCTGTTTCTCAAAAGGATCAAAAAAACTCTATAGGTCCAACTGAGGTTTGAGTACTAGAATACTCAGAAATCCCAAAAAAACCTTTCCCATAAACGTAGGAAATGTATAAAAAAAAAATCTGTGATGTATTGACAGATTTAAATGTGATCAAAATGTCTCAAAAAGTTAAGGACAGTCTCCTAAGACCGTTTTCTTGTAGCTACAACGGTAGCTGTCCTTACTGCCCCATCTTAAAAATAAAGCCTGTATTACGGAAAGGAAGGAAGAATTCTAGTAAGTTCAGAATGCTTGTTGTAAAAGATTTTAATTCTCGTTTCAGCACGGCAAAAGACGGTTATCTACCGTCTAAAAATCCTGTATTTTAATACCTATTTTTATTCCTGCCTGCTAAAGGTGCATTGATGGTTCATAATATCTGCCCATACTGTTTCACTGCAAGGCAAATGCTTCTCTTCCCTCTTACCAATATAATACTTTTAAATTATTTTTTTTGATGTCCAGACCCTGATGCCTCTGGACTCCTTTTAATGTAAAGTACCCATTTATTTTCGGCATGCTAACCTGCAGTATGGTCATGGGATTCGGCAGCTCCTCACTGTTGAACACTTCGACGTAGCTCTTGAAGTAGTTGAGCAGGTCGCGCGCCTTCACCTTCTGGCCGCCGATCTTCTTCGTGACCAGGTTCTGTGGCGCCAGCAGCATCGGCACCAGCTGCTTTAGACAAGACTTGAATTCCCCGTCTATGTCTGGAATGGTAGGAGAGAAGGCGTGAAGTAAGTGGCGTTGTGAGAGATGACACGAACAAAACAGCAAGGATTTTACTTTGAACAATACTTATTGAGATACTTAGTTAAGTTTTAAGGTACCAAAGATAGCCCCCTATTTCACCTGCTTGTGGTACAGCCAGCCTCAAAATGACAAGAATAGACAACAATTCATTTGACTGTCTACAATATTTGTGTTCCGTAATACTGTATCAAATCAATGTGTAACTCTGCAACCAAGTAGGTATCCAATGTGTTAGGTATAAGTTTTGTGGCTACACAATTATCGGTTTTCAAGGTATAATTGTTGTTATTTTGGTCAACTGGTCGACCAGCGTCAACAACATAAAATATAATTCATAGTACAGTAGAAGTCTCCATTTTGTAAATCTGTTGTCTTCATTAAGCTTTTAGAAAATAATCAGTCAGTAGGTAGTAAATATTATCTAAACTAATATTTTATAGAGAAAAGTTTTTTTTTTTGTATGTTTGTAAGTTTGTTACGCTTTCACGCTAAAAACGTCTGAACGGATTTGGATGAAATTTGGCAAAAGGGTACACCACGACCTGGATTACCTGGAACCTGTTTATCCCGATATTGCCACGGGATCGAGACTTATACAAGTGAACCCGCGGGGCGCAGGTATTCATTTATATGAGTATTCCTTACCAGATAGTTTCCCGCTGAAGTCTGGATCGGTGGACACCTTAGATCCGGGGTAGGGCATCAGGAAGCAGGTGACATCCTCGAAGCAGCGCGCGATGTCCTGGCGCACCCGCTGCAGCTCCTCATGCTGCCCCTCGCGGACCTGGTGACAGTCGGAGTCTTTATATCAGTTCATAAATACAAACAGAATCAGCCTACAATGTTCCCACTGAAATAATAGGTCATAATCCTCCACGCGGACTTAGTGTGGGTTTATGGTACACCACGATGTTGCCCTTCACCGTTTTTAGAGTAGTGGTGATAAAATAAATGGAACAAGTTTAGTGGTGTGAGGAACAGGGTGTAAAGTTCACTCATCCACCATAGAAAAGGGAGGATCCTCACGTGTGTCGTGTCTGGCGGGCAACTGCCCGAAAGTTGTTGTCGCATAGTCTTATCAGTATGTCGTTCGGGCAGTAAACTCTAATTGCGCGATGCAGGATTTGTGTGACTTCATGTCTTTGATGCGTAGTTAGTTCGAATGTGGTGGTGTAACCGCTACAAAATTAAAGTACTTAAGTACCTTTATTCACCCCACGACTTACACCTCGTAATATGATGCGCGTTGCTCCTCGCTATCAAGCTTGCGATTATTCGTAGCTCTCTTGGAAGCTATCGGGTAAAAAGAAAAATAAATAAGGTTAAGCTTACCGTAAGCCGTTTTTTGAGCAGCTGCTCGCCTCCCACGGCGCCGTACGGGTGATCATAAGGGTAGGACCAGTCCCTCACCAGGAACTGTAGCCGCTGGAAGGGCTTGCCTCCGATCTCGTCTTTTGCGACTCGTCCGTACTCCATGAAAAGCTGAAACACACATGCATAACTGGCTTATAGATATGTGAGTTCTGAAAGCCATGATCTTCAACAATTATGATCTAAAACGAAATTTATAAGAACGATTTTGAATCTCTTCCGTATTTTCTTACAAAACCTGAACAAGTTAGGTACTTCGTTTTTATGCTCTTTGATAGAAGTTAAATTTAATCTACAGTTTGAAAAGCCACTTTCTGAATATCTCTAGTCTTCGGCCTATAGTGCAGTATCCATTTTAACAATGAACACCCACAGATGGGGTGCAGGTGGTTTTACCGACAACTAACAGATACTGCTTTTTTTCGATCATTCTTCCTTTCTGTACCTGTAAGTGCTGCAAGTCATCTTCCTCAATGTTCTGCGAGAGGTTATAGATCTGCACGGAGGACAGCATGGTGGACAGTGCGAAGACAGTAGCGTTGTCCTTCACCGTTGAGTTGCTGTCGAAGGTGCCCTGGGTGTCCATCAGCAGGACCACCACCTGCCATACAACAGAACAAAGTTATGATGAAAATGTCGGAAAAAGATGTAGAGAGAGCGGGACAGAGCGCGACACGCAAATATAATGCATAGATTTTACCAGCGTCGAATTTGGAAGTGATTTTGTCGGTCTTCAAGAGTCCAAAGTGGACCGATAACGTGTACGGAGATGACAGACTATCAAAAACATCTGCAGCATAAGCTCAGGTAGGTAATCTGTCCTGGCAGGGTTGTGAGTTTGTCCGAAAGGGATATCGCGGCCCCGGCACACAGGCAACGGCAGGAACACGGGTGGGTTTTAGTCAGTAAAAGTCTGACACACATAGCGGGAGAAGTTATTAGATAATATCGCACCCAAAAAAAAAAAAAAGTTGGTAATCTGTCTTCCATTCAGCGGTATGGCCTCTTCCAAAATAAATGACGTAACCCCATAACATGATCATCATCGCATCGCAATAGCATAGCATCGTGAAGAATCTTTCACTCTATTTTGGACAAGCCTGGATTCAGTTATAAACCTTGCAATGTTGCAATGTAGAAAGTAAAGAACAACTGAAGATATAACCCAAATACCCCAGGACTAACTGTGCTGATTGTGAAACTGTGTGTGACTGAACCTGGTAAGAATTACCTTTTCCCCGTTCGACAGGGAAGCTTTGAAGGGCTGTGACCAGAGATGAATGCCGGTGGTGTGCCGGTCTGACCCGCCACGCCACGAGAACCCTTTCAAGGACTCGTTCTCGTTCCCCAGCCATTCGCCCCCGCCTTCGCCGTTGTTGTACTGAAAGCACACATATGAAGGTGTCAACATACTGGAAAAATCTGTTGATTGGATTAATCTATCATAGAGGCACTCGCTACTTCTGAAGGACATTTTGAAATAAGGTGTAACATTTTGATGCATTCAAAGTGGTCTGTCTTAAAGAAAAATTAAAGTTTTTACTTAGGTCTATAATCGATTTTGATACGAGTTTATCGAAAGTACTTAGTTCAGTAGGATAAAACACCGGGGTGCGTCGCCCTTTTCTACTCTGAACTTGACTCTTCACAC
Organism: Agrochola macilenta; assembly: GCA_916701695.1. Taxonomy (NCBI): domain Eukaryota; kingdom Metazoa; phylum Arthropoda; class Insecta; order Lepidoptera; family Noctuidae; genus Agrochola; species Agrochola macilenta. The sequence goes on along the minus strand of OU753570.1, from coordinate 1,229,637 downwards.
TCCCTTGTATCATATCCAACATGAAAACAAATATACCTAACTTCTGAAAATCATTGTCCATTATTATCGGCTTCAAGATTATCATTTTCTATTGCCACAGTCCACTCCTGGCTGCCAACTCACCGTCCGGTCTAAGTACCGTAAGAAGAAGTCCAGAAGGAAGGACTTCCCCTTCCGGTACGCCCCTGCAACTGACACCAGCACCACGGGTCTGTCCCTCACGTCTTCTCGCATCAACAGCTCCTGCAGAGCATCCTCGTCTAGCAAGAATCTGTGGTCCTCACTCGGACTCACCACCTGGATCCCCTGACCTGATGACAGGCTCTCCATATTTTCTGGAGATTAAAAAAGGATTTAGTTAGACGTCAATCATAAAAATCAAAACGAGGGCGCTTGGAAATTTCCGAAAAAAATGGCGCCGAATTAGGCCCACCCTTCTGAATTATGTCTCATAATTGCGGGCTATATTTATACAAGTCGATGACGACAACAATAATGTCCCATCACCATGATATGGCTAATAATATCGCCTTATCTCATCTCATCACTTTATCAATCAAGTTCCATTCTGATAAAAATGCACAGACACAGATCTTAAAGTTTATTTCTATTATTCTTCTACTTAATCCATTTTGAAGAAGGTACAAGGTCAAATTAATGACTTATTGTAGTTGGCGAAACTTCCCAGGTGAACACTAACAGTTGACCCTTATCAACTGTAGTTATTTGGTTTAAATTTATTAGTTTTTTAGAGGCATGAGGAACAGGGTGTAATGTTCACTCATCCTCTATTAAAAAGGGAGGATCCTCCGACCAGACGGGCGTCGTGTGTGGCGGGCAACTGCCTAACGATTGATGTCGGGGAAGTTATATATATAGTGTTCGCGTGGTAAACTCTAACTGCGCGATGCAGGGTTTTTGTGACGTCAGGTCTTTGATGCGTAGTTCGCATGTGGCGATGTAGATGCCGCCACATCACTCCACATCGCCACAGTTTCAAAAATGTTTTTAGGGCCCCGTACCTTCCGTTCTACCTCTAAAGAAAAAAAACGGGATCCATATAGGATCACTTCGTTGTCCGTCAGTCTGTCAGGCCCTTTTTGTCAGGAACACGTGCGTAGAAGGTATTAACTTGAAATTAATATCAAATACGTAGGTTTTGTTTCCTCATGTTTAGATGATATCGATGGCCATCACGTCATCAGTTTCGCTAGCTAACTTAATTTGACCCTGTATTTTCTGAATTATGCCTACATACCGTTAACCTACACATACCTCCATTTTATCCAATTAATAACGCAATTAAACAGCTTGTATCCATTCATCGTAACTTGTGATTAAATAAGCAACAGAAGTATGTACCAGTTATGTACTTTATGATTACGGCGCGTAATTATAAGCTGTAACTAGTTGATAGTTAGTACCGTTCGGAGCCCTATTTACCCACTGTGTATGTTGCCTTAACTTTCTTTGATGAGGTAGGCAGAACTCTAAATTTTAAGCGCCGTACTGTATCATCATCAGTCAAGTCTTTGAATAGGTATGTGCGAAGGTAACCCGAGAATTGGTCTCAAATGTCATGATTTCTTGAAATAGGTAGTCATTTACAGTGCAAGGAAATTTGAACTCGAAATTTGAGTCGTATTGATAATTTTAATTACTATAATTCTGTAAATACATAGGTACTCGTATTAGTTGCGGTCGCGAAACATATTTTGATCAACATACAACCTGTTACTAACCCGCAAATTGCAAATAACGTAAGAAAATTTGAATTTGGCAAAAAAGAATACTATAGACGACGTATATGCGCAGTAACCTAATCCGCATAACTGTTCTTAAAGAATCATAAAGAGCCCTGTAAGAAATCGACACGTGTTTCGCCTCTCAACGAGCCGAGATTATTGAGGAGGAGATTGTTGAGAGGTGAAACACGTGTCGATTTCTTACAGGGTTCTTTATGACTCTTTAATTAGGTTACTAAATATACGTCGTCTATTGTGTTTTATAATGGATTTCCGCAAAGTCACGCCTAAATCAATTAACTACCTTGAAATTCGCAGGCTATCCTGGCGCTTTGGTCTATTAGTGTAGGTGGTGCTGGCACGACTGTTGAGAGTAGTATTCCTAGGTCGGAGTCGGTGTGGTGAAGTGTGATATGGTTTCTTTTGTCTTAATTTGCGCCCGGATAAAGTACATGAGACTACATTGTTTGTCCACCGCCACCGGCAACGGCACGTCAAACCGTGCTGTCCACCGCCGCCGTCAACGGCACGTCAACCCGTGCCTTAGGCGTACTCCTTTGTTCGGGTCACTTTTTTTTTTTTTTTTTTAACTAGGGCATCTCGCAGGTTACCACTAAGGTAGTGTCTGCTTAACCGGGCTTTCCTGTGGCTGCCTTAAGCTTCTACACTCAAAGCCTCCAGCCAGAGGCATAAACTATTCTAAATTAAAACTAGGCGAATGCTCGCTAAGGGCACCCCCTGTGGGGTACGAACCTCGGCTTAGGGCATTCGCTGAGGGGAGGACAAGGCAAGAGGGACAGGCTGGATCAAAAGTATATCATGATTATTGATCGGGGAATTTAAAGCTACTGGCTCAGCGTCGACGCGGGCTGGCGCATCTTCGAGCAAGGGTCGGGGGGGAGTATCGTTTACTCGGGGGGGTCGCGTTCGCGATCGCGGTGGACCTCGACGGCGAGGTCGGTATGACGGGTGTCGTTTGTGTTTGTGTACTGTGCTGGTGGCCCTACTGCTCTCCTGGAGGAGGGTTATGGGGTCATCAGGTTCTGAGAGAATATGCCTCGGGCGGCGGATCCTACTAATCGTTGAGGGGACATAATTTGCTGCCTCGACAACCAGAGGGTTGCGATGTTTGGTAGCGGAGTCAAAGTAACGCTTGGACATGCGTTTTAGGAACTGTTGGATCGTGGGGATTTTGAGGTCGAGATGGAGGATCTCATTCCTAACATACCAGGGGGATCCCGTGGCCTTACGAAGGAAACGGTTTTGGACTGTCTGTATCCTATGGATCGAGTGGGGTTTTGCTTGAGCAAAGATGGTGCCCGCATAGGTCATGATTGGCCGAATGCATGCCGTATAGATGCGCAATTTGCACTTGAGTGACAATTTGCTACGTGCATTCAGGACATAGTGGAGTCTACCTAGAGCGAAAGCGGCTCGCGAGCGAACCGACTTTATGTGCTGTGCGAAGGAGAGATGATGATCGAGAATTACACTTAGATATTTGGCTTGCTTCCCCCAAGGGATCGGCTTGCCGAACATGGTGACTGGTCTGGGAATGGTGGGTGTGCGTCGTGGTTTGGAAAAGAGGACCGCTTGACTTTTGTCGGGATTGACCTCGATTCTCCATAATCTAAACCAGGCGCCAAGATTGTTGACTGCCCTTTGTAGGTTTAGGAGTATCTGAGCCGTACTATATATACCCTTTGCAGTAGATGGCCGTATCGTCTGCGAGCAGAGCCAACAGCGCCTTCTTATGCTTAGGGATATCGCTAGTGAAGAGTGAGAACAGGAGAGGAGAGAGCACGGAGCCCTGAGGGACTCCCGCGCGTATAGGTCGGGGGGAGGAGAGCGCTCCTTTTATGCGATAGCGGAAGGTGCGGTTCGACAAATAGTCTCGTATGATGAGCACGAGACGGTCCGGCACACCACGTTTGTACAGCTTATATAATAAGCCGTTGTGCCAGACTTTGTCGAACGCTTTCGCTACGTCGAAGAAGATTTCGCCTGTTAACATACCGTGGTGGCAACCTCCGGATATGTGTTCTACTATACGGTGGGCCTGATGCACGCTAGAGTGCTGAGTTCGAAAGTCGGCTTTCGGCTGTTCGTTGGGGATGAGGCCCTTGGTCTCTGCGTAGTCTCTGAGACGCTTTTGAATAAGCCTCTCATAGATTTTGCCGAGGACCTTGAGCAGACTGATGGGGTTCGGGTTACCAGTGCCTATTTTTTTTTTATAACAAAGCCGATCCTAATTAATTACATATTCGATTTTGGTTTTGCGTCCCAGCTGTGCCGATTAATGCCGACCTGAACAAGAGTAGGTAACTGGCGAAATGGCGTCAGTTCATGTAATGAACTTTAATAAGTTTTTAACGCGTCTTAGGTACAGGAATGATTCTTTTTGTTAGTATTTCTGCAGTACACCTACTCATTACTAGCTACATTCAAATGTTATCAAAGTAGGTAGGTATCAGATCTTTTGTTTGATCATGATTGGATTCGTTCTCCGCACTTTTCAGCGCATAAGGAGTTGTATTTAATTGAATGTGCTTATCGTAGCATGCCTACCAGGGGCCGTAGCCAGGAATTCATTTCAGGGGGGCTGCCAACCTTTTTTTTGACGAAATAATGTATTTCTGATTTCAGAGAGGGTAAATAAAGAGTCGGTACAAATTTATAAAAAAGAGTAGGTAGGTACTTATTATTTATTGTTGTTTTCTTTTTGCGGAATTTCATTAAAAATATAATGTTCTTACGAACTTAGACATTCTAAGTCAGAATTCAAATTGATGAAGAGCTTAGTTAATTTCAATTTCAATAAAGCCCTATTTTTTTCTTCCTGCCACTTTGCAATCATGACTAACAACAGAGACATTTTTAACCTTTAAGGTCACTTTAGCATAATGGGGCCGCTAAGTAGGGTGCAAGAGCGAGCCAAGCGAGCTCGATATTTTGAGTATCCCGCTTCGAATAAGTTAGGTATTCTTTCTCTTTGACCGTTCATACAGAAATAGAAGTAAGTAAGTTTATCGCCTTACGCAGAAAAAATTGAGAATTAAGAGAATGTACATAGGATGCAATAGGGAGCGAAACGAGCTCGAAAATTTTGACCACAATAGAAACGGGTTTTGTCGACGGAAGAATAGACAAAATGACAGAAAAACAATCACAATCTGTCATTTTGTCTATTCTTCCGTCGACAAAACCCGTAGAAAACCCATTTCTATGGTTGTCATGCTACGCGTGCTGGGATAGGTGAGACTCTCTCAGATAATGCTGAAGTTGCAGGAAATCATTCAATACAAAGTCGGAGTCGATAAAAATCATTGAGTTAAAATGATAAAAATACAGTTAAGCGTACTCCTACTGCTTTTGTATGTTATAAAGTACACCTATGCCAAATAGATTACAATTATCTGTACTAGTGTACGGAGGTACCCTAGCTAGGGGGGAGTCGATCTCTGGATTGAAATTCTGATTTCTCGCATTCCGGAGGGGTTTGAACCCCTCCCCCCTGCCTAAGGCCCTGTGCCTACTGTACTGCTAGTCTGGACACAGGGCCTCTCCATTTAGCGTCCAATTTCGGTTCTCCGCCTTCTAATCTGAAATAGCCACCTTTTAAGATCGTCTGTCAATCGAGTAACAGGGCATTCCTCCCCCTCAGGTCTACGGACTCGTCCGAGCTAGGCCATCGGCTAACTCCTTCACGTCTTTCGTCAAACCGATTCCGTTGTGTATTTGCCCATGAACAGTTAACCTTTCTTACGAGTAGGTACCTCAAATATTTTTTACCTATATAAAAACGATTCTTCGGATGCTTCATCCTCATCTTCAATAAACCTTGAAACCAGCAGGAAGGCATAAATTAAACTAATATTTAAAATATAACACGAACACAGGTCACGTTATGCACTGACAATGTCAATGTCATGAATGTCATAATGTCTTGGTGTCAGAACGAAACTGGCCACGTCGGCGTCGAGAGGATAAAAGAAAGATAATTTAAAATAAAGAAGGAGTTTTTGTATGTTTGTTTGGTACGCTTTCACGCTAAAACGGCTGAACGGATTTGGATGAAATTTGGTACATGAGTAGACCATAACCTGGATTAGGACATAGGATACTTATAATCCCGGTACCTAGTACATTTCCGTGAGATATTTTTCGACATCCACGCAAAGCAGCCGGCAAAATCTAGTAGAGTTTATACATAAAAGGATTTTGGCGCCTGATTAACATTGTTGGTAAACAATTTGTGAAATTGCAAAACAAGATGGCGACGTTATTTCCAATTTTCGCCATGCACCTTGTAGTGTTTATAAAATGAATGATCATGTTTTTTCTGCATAGTTTAAGTTTAGTGGTGGCCGTGTGGTGGAAAACTAAGTTAGGTTCTCAAAACAAAATCCAATTTTTTTGCATGTATTCGCTGTTTTACTGGTACCGGACAAGATAAAAAGATCAATAAAAAAGGATGTATTTTATGCTATCTAATCTCGCAATTGGGTGACACGTGACACAATTCCCACGAACGATCGATCTTGTAAAACCTTGTAATTGAATGCAACTTCTTTCTTATAGGTATTTCCGTTTCGAAATATCGATTCGGAATTTCAAAGGCAGCAAATCCATACAAAACATTCAGACGGAATTCCGTTTCGGAATTTCGAATGGAGAACTATAACTGTACAAGTTACGTGTGTAATACTAATAATAGATCCTTGCTTTTGTATAGATTTGCTGCCTTCGAAATTACGAATCGATATTTTGAAACGGAATTCCGTTTCGGAATTCTTTATGTATGTGGCTGGCCTCAGTCTTGTAATAGAGCAGTTCCGAAGGACAATGTACAGTAGACCGCAAGTCAGTGGTAACAGTTTGAACTTTGAGCCTTGAGCTGGCCTAACGTTAACGTAGTACGGAATTTTAATAGATTGCGACGCCAAGGTGACGAAGGTAATATATTGTTACGTCCATGTCTGAGGCCAGCTTAGTTTAGTTACCACTGACGTGCGGGCTACTGTACACACGGTTACTTAGATATTATATATACATTTCCAGTTAAGCTGTTCTCGCATTGTATAGGATTTCCGTACAATGATAGGTCAGCTTATACTGGAAATGTGTAGCTCGATACGTAGCCGTGTGAACCAAGTATAGTTCGCTGTACCTAGTGGAAAAAATAACGTTTTTTTACTACGTAGGTACACACGACTACACATCAAGCTAAACATTTCCAGTTTATACTGATCTCACATTGTATAGGATTTCCGTACAATTCGGCAAAAATAACGTAATTAAAAATAACGTAACGTAATTAAAATAACGTAACGTAATTAGAATAACGTGACGTAACTAAAATTAACGTAATTTTATGTTGATGATATTATCGCAGTAAAATGGCAAAACTATGCTTGCTTCATTAGAAAAAAAAACAAAGTTTCGATAATGGCGTGTCGTGGGATGGTGACTCACCTCACAACAAGTTATTTTAAGTTAGGTAGGTAAATGTAGAAATGTAATATCATCAGTTGAACTTCTATTTTTGGACAAATCATAGGTTTCCTGTTACGTTGTTGTTTCATGTCAACAGGGTATTTTTATTCTAACCATAAATAGTTACAAACTGCTCTATTTCACCATCTTTGGTAGGTTGGTATATGTTACTATATTATTATCATGTTTTCCTCACGTCGCGCGTCGGCTCATAGAGTGGCTATAAGCTTTTACATATTTTATTACATTAATTGCTATCATATTAAGAAAAAAAAAACGAAATGTGACCAAAACTTTACGTTACAGTCCGTGTTCGGGTCACAAAAATCCTTATGAGAAGGTACCAAATTTCAACTTAATCAGTCCAGTATGCCAGATTCGGAGCAAATCGACTGTGACAGACAGACAGACACACGAATTATCCGAGAGTTCCGGTTTTTATTAGAATGTACGGCACCCTCAAAATTATGAAAAAACTGATGATTTAAACTAACATATAACGTAGATACCTACCCAAAATAACTGTACCTTTTCATTGATCAGCAGTTACCTAAATGTGACTGATGATCTCATGGTAAGGCACGCCATTTGTCGCTTTCAAGCTAATTTTATTATGGAATCGTGAATTCGTGACTAAGTCTTTATATTTTTTTATGAAGCAAGTAGATTTTTAACATTCCTGCAAAACTTAGGAAGGATGTGACGCGACCAAGTATTGCTGGGTCAAAACTTGAGTAGAGTAGTTAGGTAACTATGTCAGAGTATGGCACAGTGGGTGATTGGCTTCTACACTATCGGTGGTGGGTTCGATTCCGGCACTTAATATTTTCACAGCCTACAGAGGCTTGGATGAAAATCTCTGAGAATTGTATCAAGGTTTAGGAATACTAATCTACATGATCTGATCATGTGAGGACCAAGATTATATCTGGACTTTGATTTCTGAGTTTGGTGTTTCTTTTCAGAGTAGGTAGTTAGTTATGAATAGAGAATACAATACGGGATCCCGACCGTTTTCTGATCTAATCTAATCTCGGGATTTTCGGGATTGCCAAAAACAAGTCTAGTTTGTATTCCGTAGTCCGTTGCGCCTTGAAATAACCTTGCCTAGATTATTTTGCCTGTTCGAAAATGGAGGAGTTCGTGGATATCACTTAGAAACAGCATATTATTATAAGTATCTATTGTCTATTCCTCCAACCAGCGTAGAAGCTGAACGAGCGTTTTCAGCTGCTGCTTATGTTGGCAATAAACTACGAAGCAGGCTCGGAAGTCAAACATTGGATTCTTTGATATTTCTGCGATTATATTTTCGAAATTCTAAATAGTTATTTTGTGCTGTTTTTTAATTTCTTGCAAAAGTATAGTATTTTTTGGTTTGTGTTTTTTCTTTTCTTATTATTATTCTGATTTGTGTTGTGCAAAGACATTAAAGACATTTTTTTTTAATTACTCGTGTTTTTTTTTATTTTTGCCCAATTAGAAACCACATAGTCTAATCCCGGGATAGGCCCGGGATCCCGGGAAAAGGCTTCAAAAATTCCGTAAGCCCGGGATTGAAAAACATGCTCGGGATTGTATTATGTATCTAGTTATGAAACATCCACCTCATCTAGTTTTTTAAATATTATTGACGTGTAATTTTTTTAATAAGTTTATTAAACCTACAGGAAAAGTTTTTATCCACTGGGCAAATTTTGACAAATTAAACTTAAACGAGTTTTATTGAACATACTTTATTATTTTGATACGTCATAGTACAAAAAAAAAGTTATCGTTAACGAAAGATGTTTACTCTAAAAGTGGTTGCATGGCTACCCGGCGGCGAGCGGCGAAGCGGAACGCGCGAAAGTACCTACCTATCAGCTGTTCGCTCGCTCGATTCGCCGGCGTAGGTATTTACGTGGGTTACAATACTTACAATGTATTGATCGCTAATTTTATCAGATTCGAACTAGACTTTTTTTATGTTTAGGCCGTGACCTGAAGTTATTTGAAGAGTAATTCCAATTTTTCCTTCATACTTTAATGGGCTTAGGACCATCAAAATACAGAAAATAAAGCATTATTATCAATTAAATTTACATTACTTAATACCTTATGCCGCTAAAATGGTCTTGTCCTTTCACGGGGTTAAGGATTCCATGGGCTTTCACCACTCAGTACATACACTCGCACCCACAGATGAGCGAACTGTCGGTCACAGCACCCGGCGCGCGGGCGTCGCCTTGCCGCCCGGTGGGGAGGGGTGGTTCAACACCGCCGCTTGGGCCGGCCGCCGCGCGCGCCCATTGATATTATTACGAATAGATTGTGTCCATATTTTGCTGATTTAAAGTAGGACAAAAAATAAAATAAAAAATTGAATAAATAATGGAAATGATTATTATATATGTATTAATATAATATAATCTATTACTGATTTTGAACCACCAAAAAAAATTTGCGCACTGGTTAATTTTTTTTCCTGTATTATACTTACAGATATAAAAATAATTTATTTATCATTAGCAATTTTGCATTCGACGCGAATAGTATAATAAAAGTAATGTTTTGAGTCGTTTTGGTTTAATTTTGTGATGGATATTGAAGTTACATGTATGTACTATCTTTTGGACCCGGAAAGCATTGCCAACGCGTGTCACAGACTTAAAACTTACATACATATATGGTAGCTTGACCCTTTTTCTTTCAAATAATAACAAATCTAGCTTGTGGACTGCTGTGGAACAATTTTTTGTTTTCTTTTTTTTCTATTGCACCTCTTCTCAATCTCAAGATTAGAACTTTGTGAGTGGCTTAGTAAACAGCAAAGATAACTGGAATAGCGGAATGTTTGGTCTGCTATCTTCAAAATACGACCTATCCGGTATCACCGAAGAATCTTCGAGGCCTCTACAGAAGTCAATCAGTGGATTTAGCGCAAATTAGAAAAAAAATGGTAGGTATGCTATGGTTAACACCATAGCATACCTACCATTTTTTTTCTAATTTGTTTTTTTTTTTTTTCTCACAAAAAGTACCGCGATGTTTTTTTGTCAAAAAAGAAAGAGTGGACGTCAAAAGACTTCGTGTTTAAGGTGTTCCTTCGCCACGCACAGCCATCTCCTCCCACTGCGCCTTCAACTGATGGACGTCAAGCAGAGTTTGAACAGTCCAGTGATAAACTACATATAGATAAAATTACACGCGACACAATATCAGTTATTGACTGCAGCAGAATTCTCAGCGCGATTGTCTGGACAGCGGACCTTGGCTGCTGTCTTATGGGACGCAAACGAAAGTCCCGACAAGTTCAAAATCATGAAAAATTGCGTCAGTGACAGACGACAGTGAAAGCAGCAGTCAAAGGGGTTTAACGAAGGAAGTGGCTTTGGCATATATATTATTTGGACTCAAAATCAACAAGCCACTCCTACAAGCAGATGCGTAAATGCCAAATGGAGCATGAAAGCTGGGCATATGGTATTTCCACCAATTTATAGTCTTAGGAAAGCTAAGAGAGAATGTTACCCTCCCGAGGAAGGTTTATTTGTGGATGAGGCTCGTGCAGAAATTAAAATTCATGCTGTTTTAAATAAACAGTTGAATTGTTCAAATTCCTTAAAGACCCAATGTGAACATGAAGCTGCAGAACTTTACTGCTGATGATTCATCAGACGAGGATGAAATAAGCGATGTCGAGAATTAGAGAGTATAATTATATACCTATTTATTTACAACAATAAGCACAAATTAGAATAGGTAATAAAAAAAATCGTGAGTTATTGAAATTTGCAAATTTCTACCTGCTAGACCTTTTTTTGTGACTACCTGCTATGTGAGCCGTTGAGATTGCTCATGGTTGTTTGTTTTATTTTATTAATATAAGTAGGTACTTACTTATAGTTGTTCTAAGTACAAAAATATTTTTTTTTACATAAGTAGTCTATAACCACGACTCCGTATCCCCCCTAAATAGCTCCCCTTACACCAAAACGAAATTAGGTAGTCTTATCAAGATAAAAGAACCTGCGAACCAAAGATCGCAGAAAATAGATTTGTCCAGATAAGTTCTAAGATAAGTGTATGCCTACCTGGGTTCGAATTCAAACCTAGGCACATGGTAGGTCATCAGTGGTCTAACCAGCATTTAGTAGGTGAAATAATTATAAATTATGTCCTAGTTATCTAGAACTCTTAAATCTTCACTGAATTCGATAATTTACCTACTTAGAACAAGTCAATTCAGTCGACGCGCCACGCGACGACGAATCATTAAAATTCCTGTTGTTATCGTCAAACTATTTAAATACAATAGAATCATTCAAATGTATGATAATGTTAACACTTAGAATTAGATACCACTCCAATGGTTAAAAAAACCTTTATTGGAGCACCTTCCAAATCGTATGGATTAGTACCTATAGTACACCCACATTTCGCCAGTTATGACTGATGTAATAGGGGGCGTGCTTTATTGCCTTCAACCGGGCACAAAGACAAGACACCGCGCGCGTTGCTACTGAGAAATTTCTGATGGAAAACCCAAAAAACTCTTTGCCTGACCTGGGAATCGAACCTAGGACCTCATGCTCAGCAGTACCGCTTGCGACCACTGAACTAACGAGGCGGTCCGACTTTATTCGCTGACGGTACCTTTGCTCGCGTACAAGCATCGTAAACAAAGTTAGTACTCGCCAGCCACTAACGAATGGAAACAAGTGGAATTTTTATGGCACTCACTTGTTAATCAATCAATGAGAAGAAGTTGCCAACACCGGCCATTCAGTGCTCGATGCAACTAGCTGTCATATATACGGACATGCTAACATGATAGAGCTCGGCAATATGCGCTAACAATCTGTCATTATTTGTGCATTACAATGCTGCTATCATTTGCTTCATGTTTTTGCTTGGTTCTCATAGTTTCACTCATTAAGAAATCAAGAAAAGAGGTCCTGCACGATATAAATGTTTACTTATCATCACTTCGATTACAAATCCATAGAATAAATATCTCAATTAGACTTTAAGTACACTACACCCACATCCCTGCCTACCTCCTTGTGAAGGCAGCGCGAGTAACAAGCAAAACCGGTAGAAACATAACACGTTAAGCCTTCCAATCAACTTGACCACTGCCACTGTTTACATAAACCTGCAGGTGAAACACATGACATAATGCACTATTTATACTTTAAACAACACTTTTTTTAATCCAATTTAAATTAAACACGATAACAATATTACTTTGAAGACTAAATACTCACTCGACATTTCCGTTTGCGGAAGAGTGTTGCAAAAACTACACGATAAATAAGATTGTGGACCGCGTTCGCCAGCGGCTTGTTAACTACTGCCAGACAGTCGCGTAGGTGAGGTCATCGAGTATTTGTCTGCAGAAGGTCTAATCTTCACAACTTGTGATATGGAACAGGGTATAAATAATTCACAGACGGTCTTGAACATAGAGTCGAAAACTGCACCGCGTTTCCTTTCTGCGTAGCTTTTAGTAGTGGGTTTTCTGCGATAAATTTTTATTTGTTGGGGAGTATGATGTCATAGACGGCCATTCCTTGTGTGATGTCATACGAAGCAGACGAGATTTGATCGGCTGCTGTGTCAAGGGCGTGTCTTTATTTGGACGATGTTTTGACGCTTATACGGTTTCGAAGGGCTCAGAATTGTAAATAGAGAACGTAGGTACCTACACCTTCCGTATTGGAAGCGCCCGGGGTCTCCCGTAGTACATATTTGATGTGTTTGTTTCTCCTTCTGTATCGTATTAAAGACGTTTTCTTTTCTTTTTTCGACAACAGCTGCTAGAATTTTCTGCATTTAATTATGACTTCGCGGATTTGTAGTAATTGTAGTTTGTTTACGTAAGTACTTAGTTTGGTAGTACCTACGTAGTACCTAGCCGTGTTGGGTAAAAATGACCTAGATTAGTGAAGTGCGTAGGATTAGATACGTTTATAAAAACACTGTTGTTTAAAAAACGTACTTTTACTTTTACGTAGGTAGGTACCTACTTCGTGGTGTTGTTTTTACAATCATCATTTAAATTAAAATTACCTTCAGGGCTACGCACGGTAATAAGTAAATACGCTATATGTATCTACATAAGTTTTTAAGCTAAGTATATCACAGATTAATCTGTGACTATACAAGATTTTAGTTCCTTTTTAACCAACTTCCAAAAAAGAGGAAGTCCATTTCAAGGTCGCCTGGAAGAGATCGCAGTACGCCGCCCATTGTATATTTTGTAGTGTATTACTTTTTCTTAATATAATGTATAATCTGGTGTACAATAAAGAATATATAAATAAATAAATAATAAATAAATAAATTACTTACTTATACGAGTATTTCGCCATGATGGTGATTTTGAAGCGCAACGGAACGAAAATAATCTGCTGTTTGAATAATCTCCAAAGTTACTGAACTGATCCGAAGGTCCTGCGACCTTTGTGGGCTAGAATAAATCGATGAACATCTATAGGTAGATACTTATTCAAAAATTTTCAGTTTCCAGGGTGAAGCCTGAAGGCTTCTCACAAAAAGAATGAGCATTCATAACATAACGACGCTTGCTAATTATTTCAAAGCGATTGCAGTTAGATATGCACGTTGTTTTACAGGTAGGTCACTGGATCAGGTATTTTAATTTTTCTCAAACTTATATACGGACTTGTGTAGCGCATTAGTAATAAATAATAAAGCCGTTTATTTTCTCAAAGATATTGGTATCCTCACGGTGGCATCTCAATTCATCTTCGCCAATATCTTATATATTAGGCAAAATATACACTTATACACTAAAAACAGTGATTTTCACAATGTTAACACTAGAAATAAGGACAAACTACGAGCTCCCTTTCACCGGCTTCATAAAGTTCATAACTCATTTGTTGGGCTTGGTATAACTTTTTATAACAAGCTACCCTCTTCTTTGGTAGATTTGCCTTTTAATGCGTTTAAAACGAAAGTAAAATCCAAGCTTTGTTCAAAGGCATACTATTCTATCAACGACTACTTAAATGATAAGAATAGTTGGTCGCTGTAGTTAACTCAAGACAATGTTTATGTTCTTTCTCCAGCTTACCCACTGACAAGTTATATGAGTTTATATAAGTAATTGTTTAATTTATTTGACTATAAAAGTCAAATTATTTAAATTTAATTATTATTGACATTTTAAGTCAAGTTATTTTAATTTATTTTTGACAAAATCTACTCATCACACTGTTTTTTTATGAGTTGTATTGCAATTTGTGGTTAGCTAGTGACCTCGACAATTGATCATATTATTTATTACTATTAGTAATTAACTGTTTGTTTATTTATTTTACCTCGATGGTCCTAGTTTATCATTTATAACTTCCAGTTACAACTATATGTAAGCGGGCACGCCCTTTATGCCTGGTGGCTTTTATTAAGATATTAAGTTCTGTTTACGTTTTGTTTTTTATTTCTGCCTGAGTATAGTTCTCGATGATTTTGTTTGGTATATTGGCGTGTGCTAGCTTATATATGGCTAATAATTTAAATTATGTTTTGTGTTGCTTAATGTAAATTATTTTGAATACTATTATATAGAATCTTCTTTTTGTTCTTTTAACTGAACAGACAGCTGTGCAGCTGGGGAGTTTGTTGCGCCACTTCTTCTTCCCAGCTAACGCACTAGGAAGTGGTGAAGGGTGGGCGTTTTGGGGGACTGTCTTATGTAATTTTGACGTTCGAAAAGTGCTGATTCTCAGCCTAGTTTGAATAAATGACTTTTGATTTGATTTCGAAGTTTGTTAGCAGGCAGGAAGGATTTGTACCAAAAGATAATTATAAGATGTCCCGCAGTTCTGTGTGCTTTTTTTTCGACTTTTCGCTTCGACCTCCTCCAACTGTCTCCGTCTCCACTGTGCTCTGTGAGGCACGGTCCTTTGCAACTCTGGCTCAGACTGGCCAAGATTAGGCGGATATCATCTTCTCATCTTGTTTTTGGACGCTCCCGTTTTGTAGGCGAAAAAACAAAAACTGTACCTACCTACTTACTAAATATGACTGTAACTATGGCACTCATTTAAATGCAGAAATTCGCGTAATATCGAGCTTCCAATTTATTTATTTTTAATTTGCTTGAAAGTTGCAATGAAAACATTGTATACTATGTGTAAAAGGGAATCCGCTTCCGTTCCGCGCGACCGACCGTCATGCTGACTCACACGCTCATAATATTTTTCTTCCATTATAAATAATTTTAGAAGGCTACGTATAATATAATCAGTTTATAATATTCCCTCGCTGGGACTCAGGCCAGCTGACCAGATCTATGTGGGAGTCTGTACACCACGCTGGCAGTATGGGTTGGTGGAAATCAATGACTCAGAATTTTTGGGTCACACCATTTATTTTGAGCAGTGGTGACAAAAGAAATTCCACGTAGTAAAGTGTATGTCAATGTATGTACATAACCTAGGGCCACAGCAGCTCAGTAGCCAAGAGTAGACCAGTGGAGGCTCTTGTGTACAGGCAGGTTGGTCAAGAGTTTAATACCGACATTCTCAAATCAGAAACCGGGTACCTGTCTTACTTAAACCCGGTTTCTGACTTGAGAATTTAAAGTTGAGACAGATTACTTGTCAATCTCTACTTCAGTAGCCCGCGAAATTCAAAACTCGTATTGTTAGGAGGTTGCTACTCTCTGAAGTTTTGAAACACGCACCGCTCAACAACATTTTAGTTATTTAAAATAATAAACAGTGTTTCTACGTATATGAGAATATATTTGACTGAGTTATTTACAATACATACATCTAATATGATTTTCAAATCTTACAGTTAAAGATATCTCAAAAATAGACACGTAGACATCACAGTAGAATGATAGGTAATATTTAAATATTTATAATAATCTAATAAATGCATATTTTATTTATTTCTGGAAAACATTAGGAAGGAAGTTGATGTAGGAAGTCTCCTAGTTGGCGAATAGTTAGTACACGACAAATTGGTTACTTATGTATATTTAATCTATGATTTTGTTACGCACCGGACGAAACTAAAAGTAATGTAAGGCCGGCCATACATACGGAATTCCGCCGAAATATCAAAGGCAGCAAATCTATACAAAAGGCTGTCCACATACAGACAGAGAACTACTACGTGTGTGTAAGATCCTTGATTTTGTATGGATTTGCTGCATTCAAAATTCCAAACCGATTTGTGGCCGGCCTAACCGTCTTATTACAAACGAGTTCTAACTTTAGTTAGAATGTTTGAAAGTTTTTTAATGAGAGAGTAATGGCCGTTTCCACTAGCACTAGGGTTCTTTAAAGTCATTTAAAGTTTGAATTTCGTATTCAAATAATTAAATAAAAGCACTCAAATTTTAGTGGCACTACGAATTGGCATCGCATTTTATTAAGGCTTGTGCAGACCAGCGCGACTTGTCGCGCGACGCGACACCGGTCATTGTTATACTATGAAGTTTTCTTAGAAATTGTATTGTTCGTGTCGCGTCGCGCGACAAGTCGCGCTGGTCTGCACAAGCCTTTATGCGCACGGCCAAAGTGTGGTACACTTTGCAGGCGACCCCTTCCACGTATAACCAGTCTGCCTTCAAAATAAGAATGAATAGGTATCTTCTGGGTGCGCTCGTTTCCTCAAACACCTCATCTATGGCTTACCACCAGGCGAAATCGAAGTGAAGAGAAGGCACATATAAAAAAATAATCGAAGGTACATTTTCAGATCCATTTGTTTACATTTTCATAAGATACTTTTGAAACAGACTATATAATATATAGTCGGTTTCAAAAGTAAGTGTCGACTAGTGCCAGTGAAAATGCTCATAAGTGATCAACAGAATCAGCAATTTAATTTGGCCACATTTCACCATCATTATCTCCCTAATTACATTTTCAATATGGACACCTCTATGTCCTTTGAGCTACACTTATTTTACATCCCTGTTCAACCGTACCTAAAACAAAATTGAAACAAGCTCATTACAGTTTCCGAGCGAGCTTTAGAGAGAGCCTGACACACACGTATGGCTGAGGCGTGCTACGCGGTTGTTCGGTTCAGCATGACTCGGCACTCGGCACAGTCGGGGGCAACATCGAAAAGAGCTATCGAACTATCTACTATACTAGTAATAAAGCTGAAGAGTTTGCTTGTTTGTTTGCTTGAACGCGCTAATCTCAGGAATTGCCAGTCGGATTTGAAAAATTGATTTTGCATTTGGTAGCCTAATTCTTAAGGAAGGCTATACTTAGGCTTAGGAGCCGAGCATAAAGATTAAAAGTCAGAAAGAACGCGAAAACGAAGTTATAGCGCGGGCAGGCGATACGATGCGCCGTGGGTCGGGGGACAAAGAAATTTAAAAAAAAATTGGACAAAGTCGCGGGCGGCATATCTAGTAATATACATAAAATATGTTCGGGAAAAGCTGCTCGGATTAGCTCGACTAGTGCCGACCCGAACAAGTATGTAGCACCTCTTTTTTTTTTTTCTGTGTGGCAAATTATCAAATAAGTTCTCCCGCTCTGGGCGTTGCGGCAGGGCTTGTCAGACTTTTACTGACTAAAACCCGTGTTTCTTCCGTTGCCTGTGTGCCGGGGCCACGATATCCCTTTCGGATGTAGCACCCCTAACAGAGACAACGCACTACTAAGCCAAACTTTTTCTAAATCTCTGTGTGTCTTATTTGCGGCCGGGCGGCCGGATATTGTTGGGTTTATTTATAGACGTTGCTTATAGTTAAGTGACGTTCAAACGTCAAAATGTATGGTTAAACAGTCGCTAATCATTACTTAACTTTAAGAAACGTTTATAAATAAACTCCTGTATTTACAACAAAAAAAATGCCTCTCCCTCGTTTGCTCACACAAGAGGTAAATGCTAATATTGGAGCTGCCATTTCCAACATAATTTAATACATAGCTACCCCTAAAGGTTAACGCACGCCACTCTTAATCGAAGTGGCTGCGAAAACTCTTCGAATTTCAGCCATACGCACGAGCAAATAAAGTTCAGTTTTGTCCCTTCGTCATTAACCACTCCAATGTTCTGCGCAAATTCTAAGGCTGCGGCAAAGGAAAAGCCACGCATGCAGCAATGTCTTTTAATTTGTTAGGCTGCAGCGGACAACCCTGATAACCACTAGCCAGCTCTTTAAACTATTACTTCAAAGAATTGCGCTCAGCGTAGTAATAAAATACTGACCCATAAACTCAACTTTCCTTACCATAACAAAAATTGGCCACAAAGAAAAAATCTCTAAGTAAACTAACCAAACATTTTCTTAATAACAGTTGTATAATCTTTGTTAATCTTCTCGATCTTCGGTTTCAAGGAATTAGCTTTTAATTGAGCTGCCTTATCATTGGGTTCTATTCGTAGTGCATCTTGTATGTCAGTCCAGGCTTCCTCGTACATATGGAGACCAGAGTGAGCTGAGCATTTCCTGTAGAGGGCCTTTACGTTGACCGGGTCAATCTTGAGAGCCTTCTCACACAGTTGTATTGTAGCTTCGTACTCATCGTGTTGGAGTTGGCAGTGAGCTAAGTTGTTGTAGAGTTTAACCTGGGGAAGAAAGGTTTATTTAATAGAAAGGAGTTGGTATCTTAAGTAGGTAATACATTTATTTGTGTTGATAACTGCGGCTGCATGCCAATAGATTCCTTATAATGTGTATGTATATTGTGTATTGATTATTAGTTTTTTTTTGTCCATATATAAAGAACCTTTTCCTTTGTTGATCATATTCACACCTCCACACACATTTACACCACCTCCATTACACCCTCCACAACACCACCATTTACACACTACACCGCATATATACACGCCCGCACGCACTACAAATATTAATAATTATGTCACTCTCTGTTTTTCATATTTTTCTGTGTACTTCGTAATTGGCGTAATGTTTAGAATACAGTTCAGTTGTGGTACAGTCAGCATCAAAAGTTGATGACTACATTTAGATTTTCAAAATCGCTGTACACCGTATTCACTATTAGCACTTCACTATACGGCGATTTTGAAAATCTAAATGTGGTCAACAACTTTTGATGCTGACTGTACCTACCCCAAACAAATTCGAATACCACTACCTGCTAGGTAAATAACAGTGACAGGAAGTTATTATCATATCATCCACATACACTAAGTGGGAATAATACGTATTATTGAAGCTTACTCAAAAACTATCCAAGCAAAGTGAATAAAATTTATATGGGACCAACTTGGGAATGTTCCTAAGTTGGTCCCATAAAAATTTTACATAAATTTTTATTTTTTTTACATACCCTTTCATACAAGAATTTTCAAAATCGGTCCATAATTGACGGAGAAATCAGCAGACATCCATTTAAAAAATAAACATATGCAATGAACATATAACCTCCTTCTTTTTGTAAGTCGGTTAAAAAGTAGAGATGTCACGAATACCTAGTGTTTTGGCCGAATACCTAGTGTTATGGCCGAATGCCGAATAATAGCCAATTATTTATTGCATCTCTAGTAAAAAGGCTTCTTTAACTGTAATGAGAAAATGAGCTGAGAGGTAGTGCAAGTTCACAAACTATTTGGGAAATCTCACAACATTCAAGTGACTAAAACAATAAATATCCTATATTAAAATATCAGAATCTGAGATAATTATCAAGCTTTGGAACAACAAATTCAATGTTATACATTACAAACTTTACAAAGGATCACTCAGAAATCAACTTTAAATGCGTAAATGCAGATTGTGAATTAACCATTTTCATATATTTTACCTTGAGCTCCACCATATCCTTGACCACCTGCTCACTGACCACCTTAGGGTCCAGGGGTTCCGTAGCTATCAGCATCTTCAGAGCCTTGTTAAACCTGCGGAAAGCATCCGCAGTCCTCCCCTGTTTGATCAAGTCTACACCACGCTCCTGTGTGCAAACAAGAATGTTAAGTGTGCAATCTTTGTGTTTATGTTTATATTTAGAGGAGACAAAAGAACAATGGTAAACGTAAGACTTTTGTGTTTGGTGCCTGAATATTTTTAATTAAACAGCGTGTTTTATTTATATGGGACGGTATGGTAAGAAGAAGCAACAGAAAAAAGTTATTTGATGATTTTATATATTTTGATACATTCACAATTAAATCAAATTCATCAAACATTCTAAAAAAAGGACCTTTCAACAAAAAACCTGAGCAGTAGAACATATATTTATTTTTCATTCAAATTAAAACAATACTAAAGTCCCACAGACTAATAAAGATTAAGCAACTTTATAATTGCAAAGCAAAGTTAGTGCTTGGGCAAATATGCTTAAATTGTTTTCATACAAAAGGAGAAAATACTTCTAAAAAAAAGTTACTCTGTAGCACCCTGTATAATGTAAACAAAAGCAAAATAGCAAAACAAATTTTAAAATCGTCTTAAGCGCTGTGCAGACTGGTGTGACGAGACACCAGCAATTGTTTTCTTAGAAATTGTATTGTTAGAGCCACGTTGCGCTAGTCTGCACGAGGCTTTAGTTGGAACATTGAGGAATTTATTTGTCTTGTATTGGAAGAGACCATATATAAGCAGTGAAAATAGCAGTAACATGTTTTATTCTTTAAAACATTGAGTTGAGTAGAAGTATCTTTAGCTATACTTCAATATTATTTTATAAACTCAAGCAGTATAAGTAAATTGTGTCTTCAAAAATATATCCAGTGACTTGTGAGTCTCCAAATAAACTGACACAGAGATTGTTGACACCATCATCACATGAGGTGAGAAAAGGGATCAGAGGTTAATCATAGGGACGCGAGCTCTTACCTTATGATGCACAGCAGCTTCGTACAGCCTCTCCCAGCTCCAGTCGCTGATGAGCTGCTCCTCAGTGACCTCCCGCAGCTCCACCTTACACGAGATCTCCTTAATCAGCGTCCCCTCCCCGTTCCTGTATACCAGCGTCGCCTCGCAAGTCTCCCCGCAACACATCTGTTGCAGCACCAACTCGAAATCTTTGTCAATGAACGAATCACAGTCGCCAATCAACACATTCCCATCAAATGCTCGACTAAATATCCGGCTGACTGAGTCTATCTCACAAGCTCCCTTTTCATTGCAAAATTTAACATCAGATAAAGTGATCTTGCAACGAGAATCTTCGTAGGGAACCAAGGTGTAGTCTCCGGCTGTTATCACCTTTTTTCGTATCTCTCGGTCCGGGCGTGTGCTAATGACTGTTTCTTTGTGCATTTTTAAGCGGGTTATTTGTTTTTTTGTAGTTCTTTTAGTAATTATGTGAATAGTTATTTCAAGTTTGTAGGATTTTGCGATATTTTACGAAAATGCGGAAAATCGTTAAATGTCAATGTCATTTTACTGACCAACAACAGTTTCGTTCTGTAACGCAAACGCTTCCGTTACAGAACGAAACTGTTGTTGGTCAGTACGTCAAATTTTTTCAGATTTAAAAAAAACTAGCCATTTTTTTATTTGTTTTTATGGTTACGTCAATAGTTCAATAGTAAAAACCTGAGGTCTCAGAATAATACTGTTAGATCTCAGTGTATACTCTGAGCCTGAGAACAAAAACCATAGATTTATTTAAATTTCTATGGTAAAGGTATAAAAAATATAAGTAATAAAGTAAAACGAATAAAAAATGATGTCAAGTTGGTATTATTCATTTATTTATAAATGAACAGTTCATAAACCACAAGAATTTTATTTGTACTTTATGTTTATTTTCCCGATTTTACAAAACAGTTGAATTTATGATGTTTATTTCAAATGTAATCATTAATTCAAACAAAATAAATGATCTTTTCTTGCCACACTACAAACAATGTCAAAATCAGTTGTTCATAGCAACGCGAGTTTTTCAAAATTGTCTTTCCTGTATTTTCTGTTTTTGAAATTTATCTAAATTAAATAATAGGTTACGATAACAATACATAATATTGGGCGATTGAAAGAAATGTGTGAAATTGAAATATTCTTTATTGCTACTGTTTCTTTATAGGTAGTAATAGTAAATTAGCTTATTTAGAAAGGTGAGTAAAATAAACATACTTACATTTTAATTTTTAGGTCCTTATCTGAAAGATCTTTTTTTTTGTATAATTATTTTCACAGACACAGACTTAGTTCGTATTCGTACATAATATCTAAACATAACCTAACATGCTACGTTCCAGTTATTCTTATGCCTTACCATTTATACTTAATTAATTATTTTTAATTTTGTTTTTCAGTAATTATGTCGCTATTATTAAAGAACGTGTGGCGGACTGTGCTAAAGGGGAAATCGCTGTTGGATAGAAGTCTCACTGCGAGGAGTAAGTTATTTTTTTCAACTTCTTAGCACTAAAATGGTCTAAAGGTCTGACAGGATTAACCTAGTAGGGGCAATGAAGACATCTATTATCATTTATCATGACCGTTATGTTATGGCACCACTGTCTTAGGAAACCCAAACTTAATGAAGGCCGATATTAATAAACACTACATAACGCGATGATGGCAGTATAGTCGACACCGGCTCTATTGCCAAAACAAAAGTGTGTGTGTGTCAGCTCTAACGCACAACTGAAGTTTACTCCTGTCTTTGAATATGCAGTGTGCAATGAGGGTAAATAAAAGCAACACTTATAAAGAAATCTTACATTGACAAAATAGAAAAGAATCTATTTATTTATTTATTTAACAGTTTATGTACAGACATATAAATAGACAAGAAGAAAGGAACAGAAAAAAACGTACAAAGGTGATGCTTATTTCTAAAGAAATCTCTTCCAGCATAACAAAAAGAAAACCAAAAAAAATTGATTTGATTTTTGATTTGATTTTATTCTTTTTATTATTTTTTATTTGATTTTTATCTATGCAAAAGATAAATAAATATTTTAAAATAGTCAGTTATGGAGCTGCTGATAGAAGTGAAAACTTAAAACTGGTATTAGTGCCATATATATTCTATAGTAGAGCACTACGACGCGAGCATGTTTGTGACGCGAATCCATAAGTTTATCCCCTACCAAAAATCGCTCAACTCAATGCGCCTTTATAACTTAAAAAAAAAAATATTATAATCAAGTGACATAAATGTCAATAAACTGTAAATCTGAGTGGATATCATGTCCACAAAAGCCAATGTAGTGCTGAAGTTAGAATTGTATATAATCTTGGCCTATGACTATGATATTTACAGTAGCAACCCAGCTGACCCGAGTGCCTCCCCCTGATGCTCTGATGACTGCTATCAAGGCAGCACCAACCGCGGTTGAGGTGCTGGACGCAGTCAATACCAACATGGCCCAAATGGACCACAAACACATGCTGCAGGCCTTGTGCTGCCTCTTTGAGCTGCAAAAGTCAGGAAAGTAAGGATTTTTTTTTTTTATAAAGTACAGTAAAACTTGGTTAAGTGGGACCTGGATATATGAGAAACCTACGTAGCTGGAACTCATGCTGAGGTCTCGACACATTAGCACAGAATTACCTCTGTTAGTGTTAGACAAAACACCTCTATGTATCTGGGATTAATTCTTTCGATATATCGTCATAATTACCTCTATAATTGAGACAGCGAGTGTATTTTATCTCGTTTACTGAGACTGTATTAAAAAAAATACTTTTGCGAAATTGTTTTCTTTGAATTTTATTGGTATTAGGCGTGTGTAACTCTTTACGGAGCCGACTCACTGATCCGGATCATTGAAGTGTTCCAAAAGATTGGTTCAGTAACAACGTTTCAAACGCATTATTTGAATCTGAATTATTACTTTGTCTCTGGGTCTTTCCGCGCGACCGTCGCTTGCGAGGCGACGGTGAGAGCAGCGGTGAGCGAGTGAGCGAGAGAGAAAGACGAGATGCTGAGTTACGTTACTTTAGTGTCAGTACTACCGAACTGAGTCGCGAGTGAGCGGGTGACACATTACAATCTATCATATCGTCAGAAAGAGATACGAAATGAGATGTGTGTCACTCATACTTCACAGTTTTTCTTTGTCTTTATGCATTTTTATATCCTTTGAGTCAATGATTCAAATGATCCAAATGAAACATATCAATGATTCGGATCATTTCAGTGATCCGAATGCAAATGTTCCAATCGCAAAAATGATACACTTTGCCCACCTCTAATTGGTATTGACCTCTGTAACGTCAATATTACCTCTCTAACTTGGACGTTATTGCGGATAAATTTACGTTTTGTTTACTAATTCTTAGTCTACCCACAAAATACGTTATTTAATTTAATAATAGCACCTCTATAACAGAAATTAATGGAACCCTCTGTAAATAAGACAAATATTTATTTATTCTTGGATATCTGAGACACTTGGTTAGTGGAATACCGCTTTAAGTGAGACAAAGGAGATTTACCGTTTTTGTATGGACGTTGGACCAAGTGCTGCCCAACATTTAATCATAGTGCATAATGTTCCTTAGACTAATACTAGTCTGTAACCCAAAGCGCTTCAGAATCTATCCGAGGAGTATTGAGAAAAAAATATCTATTGTATATTGACGAAAAATCATAATCAACAGCTTATTTTTAAAATAAAAGACGGTATATTATAAACAATGGATTATACTATTATAACAATACTTAGTTAAGGATAGTCATTGAATCAATCAATTGTTATTCGTTACATAGGTTTACAACATAATAAATTATCCTCTATACGGCCTCATGTAAACATTAAAATACCTAATCAATCGTCATCCTCATCGTCGTCTATAATTATTGAATCTAAAAATAAAGCATATATATACGTATATCTTCTGATTCGTTCTACAGAACGATCACAAAACAAACACACTTTGTGATGTGGTTGATACATCGCGAAATCCAAATGAATAGCCAGGTTAACAGGTGATGTAGATACGATAGTCCAAAAGTAATGCCGGGTTGTAAAAAAATAAGGAGATAGATAAGCGCACAGTACACAACGGTTCACGTCAAAGAGTGATGTTAGACTGCGATACAAACAAAATGGCGCGCGCGCAAGCCGGTATAGAGAAACCCACCGTGCGCGAAAGAGACAGACACATACCAAATCTGAATATGAGCAAGCGAGACTTATGATTTCTCTCAACTCTCGCTGTGAATTGAAAATCGGGACAGCGCTTTACAAAGCTGTCATTTTCGTATAGAGCTTACAAAAAAACTTGCTTCGAGCGAGACTAGCGAGGTCAGGACTGGACTTGGGAGGTAGAATAATAAAATAATAAGTAAGATAATAATATAATTTCACGAAAAAGCCAAAAAAAAAAGTCATAAGATAAGTTTTTAGATACCATATAACCAAGAGGATGTTTTTTTTTTTTTTTTTTTAAATTTCTATTCATGTAAGGAAACAAATGAAAGTATTCCCATGCCTGGGCAGCATTTGGTCCAGATCGGTCAATCTCCTTTGAGCCGCTACTCTATTCGTCGTGTATACCAGAGGTTCCAAGAGACCGGTGGCGACATTCGACGACCGGGATCTGGCCGGCGACGCAGAACATCAGAGCGTGATGACCGCTTTCTTGTGACAAAGTCATTGAGAAATCAGCAACTGAACGCGGTTCAACTGGGACAACAGCTTCGAGAAGTTCGCAATGTCAGTATAAGTCGGTGGACAGTTAGAAGAAGACTGGGTGAAGCAGGACTGACTTCACATCGCCCAGCAAATGGTCCCAAATTGACCACAGCTCACCGACAAGCCCGGCTACAATTTACCAGGGAACACTTAATTTGGCCGTATAACCAATAGCGGGCTGTTATGTTCTCCAATGAGTGCAGGTTGACTTTACATGGTCATGATGGACGCTCTAGAATCTACAGAAGGTCATCAGAGCGATTTTCCCAATGCTGCATAAGCGAACGTGTGATTTTTGGAAGTGGATCGTGTATGTTTTGGGGTGGCATAATGTTGGACACTAAAACTGACATTGTATTCATCCAGTGATGAATACAATGTCAGTTTTACACTGACACAAGGCCAATACCGGTCCGAGAGGGTTGACGTCTGCACGATACGTCGAAGAAGTGCTCGAAGAACATGTGAGGCCGCTTGCGTGGCTTATGGGAGATTTTCTCTTAATGCACGACAACGCCAGACCGCATGTCGCTAGAACAGTTTGCGACTACATGGAAGACGTTGGAATCCCCGCGATGGAGTGGCCAGCTTCTAGTCCCGATCTCAATCCGATTAAGCGTCTGAGATGAGCTAAAAAGAAGAGTTCGAGCAAGACGCCCTGCTCCTACGCGTCTCCAAGAGCTTCAACTGGCCATTGAAGAGGAGTGGAACACTATACCACAAGATTTCATGGTAAAATTAATAAGATCCATGAAAAATCGATTAAAAAGTGTAATTAAGGCTAGGGGAAGGAATACACCTTATTAATAAACAATTTGATGAAGAATTTAGAGTTTGATTTTAATTTTGTCTAAACACATTTTCAGCCGGTTAGCTGATAACATCATTTTGTTATAAATACAATTCTCGTAACATGAGCTTGGCCTACACTTCATAATATGGTCTGTTCATTCACGAAACCAAAACAGTTTACGTTACGTGCCTTCGGCCCGTATAAACAGCAGGAGAGCGTTTTTTGTGAGCAAGGTCATAAACATGTCACGCCGCGCGCCGTCGCACTGCGCCCCGGTCCTTGACAGGTATGACGTCATCGGCGCGCGGCCCTTGAGCGGTTAAGCGAAATTGAGTAATTTTACCCGTATGTTGGGTTTTGTGCCCTAAACCCTTTATTTTACAATGCATTTGCTCGAAAAGAGCCTTTTCCAAGCAGTAAATTAGTGCGGAAAGTGTTACTTTTTTTCACTAGTGCTTTTTACTTTTCTGTTTTTTTTTAATTTTTGTGGGCGTCGTCAGCCCGTTGCAGAGTTTTTATTATTTGAGAAAAGTTTTACAAATCAGATGATGATGATAACGATGACGATGGCTAAGGCGATGGCGATGGCGATGACGATGGCGATAACGACATCGATGACGATGGCGATGACGATGGCGATGACGATGGCGATGGCAATGGCGGAGTCAAAGTCAAATTCAAAGTCGAAGTCGAAAGTCAAAGTCATGAATGTTGTTTTTATCATTTATATACGTCGTCATTATGTTAGATGTTACACATCATCGTAAGGCTCACTCGATTTTTTTATTTTTTTTTCTCTCACAATTCATAGTAAAACGTTGTATGATACACGTGCGTAAGATGATTTCCGACTCGTGTCGACTTATACACTCGCTCGCTACCCTCGCTCGTGAATAAAATGCTACTCATCGGAAATCACCTACCTTCCGCACTTATAGCATAAATAACTATTTTTACACTGTATTTGATATCATTACAAAGGTACTGAAGTAAACCTTCAATTACTGTAAAAAAAAAAACAATATTTATTCACATTCATGAAAAAACTGCCTTAACAAAAAAAAGTCAAGGTGTGCGATTTTATTGCTCTCATGTGTATTTATTTATGATTTTTTGACGTACCTACTTGATTTTTTCAGATTAGGTGCAGTTAAAAAAATAAAAAAGAGCCACTAAATCCCGTTAAATGACGTATGTTAAAAAATCATAAATAAATAGTTACAACACCGTGTGCATTATTGTGGTTATTCTCTCCGATCCAGAGATATAAGCATTAGCTCCATACATAATAGCGATAGGACCTTTATAAATAAGATCAAGCAAATATTAATTTAAAAAAGCATACTACACAATAAACGAATTCATACATGACCACGCCACTCGCCACTTGTGTATGTCCCGCGCCTTTTTTTTTTGGGTTGGAAATTATCAAATAACTTCTCCCGCTCTGGGCGGAGCGGGAGGGTGTGTCAGACTATTACTGGCTAAAACCCACCCGTGTTCCTTCCGTTGCCTGTGTGCCGGGTCGCGATATCCAACCCTCTCCCGCGCTTAAGACGCGATTTTAATGGTTTTTTGATGGAATTAATGAAATCATTAGCGTTAATGATCCATTACGTAATGGGGCAATAATAATAATATATTTTATTTATTCAGACAACTAAAGATCCATTAGATAATTACATTTATATTGTTAGTGTGAACTTAAAAAAAAAAACTATGTTAGTACCTAATAACTAAGAGAGACTTAGTCCTTTGGGTGAGACTCCACACCAGTGGGCTGTCTATCTTATTGGCTATTACATTCAGGATGCTGTTACTGCTCCCATGCAATCTACTTAGTAGTGAGGCTGTCTTTTTGCGCCAGGTGGCATCAAAGCCGTCTGTACGCGACTCAGCAAACATTGTTGACGCACTGCAGAAGCGTGGCAGCCGTAACAGCGCCCTGTAGGCATTATTAAACTGTATGCGCAGAGAATTGTAAGCCCTTTGGGTATATCTGAACCACAGGCTCGCTGAGTACAATACGCTTTAAATAAAGTTACTTTCACCGCGTCTGCACATCGAGCGAACCTGCGGGCCAGCATAATGTTTTTCTTTGTGCAACTGGGTGATATGTTGTTATTTTTTACGTAGTGAAAACCGCACCTTGGTTCCCCAGTCCTAAATGATACTCACTAAGCCAAAAAATAACCTTTCATTTATCTTCCATCTTTTAGATCAGAGGTAAACATCGAAGAATTAGTATCGAACCCGAAATTCGCAATTCTTTGTCAGAAATTCAAGAAGCATGCCCGAGCGCTCGATGTGAACCAGGCTATCGAAGCTACGAAGATTCTGTCCTACCTGAAGGTGCCTACCAACTCCATGGTGGTCCAAACCATGCTGCAACTCCTCAGATGCTACATCAACATGATCAACGTCAAACAAATCCTGTTCCTAGACTTCTTACTGACGAAATTCGACCGCAGAGATCATTTAGTTGATGCGTTGAAGCTCGCTCTGCCTTTAGCATTCCAAATACATTTACCGCTGGAGATTGACAACAAAGATATGCCTTTACTGAAGGATATGCTGGCGTATAGCTGTATGCACAATCTGCCTGACCGTTATATTGATAATATAGTCACTGGGTTGCTCCTCCACGACCAAGTCATTGATGCTCAAATAGCCAAGTCAATCATATGGTCACTGTGCCAAGTAAACTGCACAGAAGAGAGATTCCCTACAAGGGTACAGCTTCTCCATATTTGCTATGACATATTGACGCAGAGGATCGACCTGCTGTCGTACGACGACCTGCTGAAGACGGCTGCGAAGATCAAGACCAGGATCGTAGAGAAGCATCCGGAGTATTATCATGAACAGCTGATGGATGCTATTGCTAACTCTGTGGTAGCTCGCGAAGTTAGCTTCGATAATGGGATGCAGATGGCTCGCATTATGTCGAGGACCGTAAGTATTCTTTTTTTAACTAGCCCCCTTATACATGGTGTGTCAATCGTAGTGGTCCAAAGGCAAATGGGTAAAACGGAGTTGGCCACCTCTCATTTAAAAATTTCAAACTTGGGACTTCTCAACAATTCAGAAAATTTCGCAAATTTAATAATTTTTTAGAAATTTTACACTTTCACTTGAATTTTTCAACCCTGTAAACAAAATTTTCGACGTAGTGAGTTCAAATCTGGCTAAAAGATGCGTTGATATAGTAAAAGATTATGTTCCTATTTACGTTCAGTGGGGCTCTGCAATGCTTCAGATTTTATTTTTACTTGTCTTTTTATAAAACTTTAGCGAAACTTTCTTTAGAGTTCCGTACCCCAAGGGTGCCAAACGGAGACATATTTTTTCACAGATTGTGTATTTCTATTACATTTGTTAACCCTAAAAATATCTCATTTGTTGAATCTACTTTTGGACATGACGTCTTTTTTTTTTACAAGCTTTCATTTAACTTGCCGTGTTAGTTAGTATGTATGGGTCAAGTCTTCGTCGACAAACTGAATTAAAACCGCTTCCTCTTATCCTACGGAGTTGAAATTTTACATGTTGGTTCAGTTTTGAAGACAATGTATTTTTTTATGATGCATGACCTAATTCTACACCCAGGATTGGCTCCAGACGAAGAAATTCCACAACAGTCAACGGTACAGACACAAAATTTAATATATGCATTTAATTATGATAGTCCGTTCTAAAGTCTACCATGACCAGGCTGCGGCATCCAGGATTAGCTCCAGACGATTAAACTCCTCAACAGTCAACAGTATAGACAAGCAATTTGATATATGCATTTAATTATGATAGTCCGTTCTAAAGTCCACCATGACCTAGTTGCTGCACCCAAGATTGGTTCCAGAAGAGGGAACTTCTCAGCGGTCAACAGTATAGACACAAAATTTTATATACGTATTCAATTATGATAGCCCGTTTTAAAGTTCACCATGGTCTGGCTGCAAACGAGGAAACTGTTCAGCGGTCAAGAGTAAATTATAAATATGTCACTGGATATTTCCAAACACTCATTGCTCACGAGATTGTAAACTGTCGAAAAATTCTGTACCGAGCATTTCCGTTATAATAAAACGCCTACAAATTCGATAGTTTAAAATGTATCCATGTCTGGGCACCTTAAAGATTACAACAATTGTTATTTGGTCATTTCCCAGGCACACACCCATTTCGGCCTCGTGCGCTACCTCTGCGAGAAAGCGGCCGCCAACAGCGCGACCCTATCAACCTGCCGCGCCACCACACTGTTCAGCTTCATCAACTGCCTCTCCAACAACAACTTCGTCCCTGAACTCGCACAGTTTGACAAAATCCGACAGCAGATATCCAACAATCCACTCTTAGTTGAAGACAATCGCTCGCTACCCTGGACAAAGATATGCCTAGAAATGGCTTCCTTAGGAATCTATCAAGACACGTTGCTAAACAAAGTGTTTTGTAAAGAAAATTTTGAAAGGGAGCTCCATCAGTTGGATTACCTGCAGTTGTTGACTCTGTATGAAGCTGTGCGGTGTTTCCACACTGAAAAAAAATATCAGCTGCCCAAGGATTTGCTTGAGAAGGCCAAGTTACAATATCCTGTACATCATAAGACGGAGCTGTTGGAGCAACATCTGGCTGCTGGTCTGGGTCCCGGGAATGTCGTGACGAATGTAGTGCTGCCGAATGGGTTTGTTGCTGGTGAGTAGACTTCCTCAAGCCAGGGACCGCGGAAGTACTCCATGACGAGGGGGCAAACTTCTTTGGTCACCCTCTTCCAGAAACGAAGTACTCTATGATGGGGGGGGAACTTCGTTGACTGGTTTGGTCACCCCCTTCCAAAAACGAAGTACTCCATGACGCGGAGCAAACTACTTTGGTCACCCCATAAACCATATATTGTATAGAATATACTTTGAATTTCGTCAAAACAAAAAGCTAATCTTTTTCTTACGTGCATGTGCTTTTTCATTTAAGAAAAAACAAAGCTCTTTGAAGGATAGCACAGAAACCTTCTTTACCAAGTAGTAAAATTGGAGGGGGCACGGCCCCCCTGTTTGATTTTAGGGGGCATTTGGCCCCCTTTGCCTTCCCGCGGTCCATGCCTCAAGCATCATCTTCTTTCTTTCATATCATTCGTCTCCCTCTTCTTCTATCTACATTTATACTCGTCACTCTTGAGGTAATGGTGGTTACTAACACCACAAGCACATCTTACAATTAGAAGTCGA
This sequence comes from Agrochola macilenta, assembly GCA_916701695.1. Taxonomy (NCBI): domain Eukaryota; kingdom Metazoa; phylum Arthropoda; class Insecta; order Lepidoptera; family Noctuidae; genus Agrochola; species Agrochola macilenta. Next base: position 1,197,820 of record OU753570.1, on the reverse strand, counting down.
TGATTTCAAACAAACTCGACTCGTTGGTTGATCTTGAAAATAATAATTTGAATAAAATATACTTCCTTTTCAGATTGCATGATATGCCTGAAGAGTGGCTATCCAGTAAAGTTAGAGGTCGCCACTGGTAACTTGATGGTGCCTGTCGAATTCCTGAACATTCCGCCCGGCGGCGTACTGTAAGTAGTTATTGCTTGTCTGCTACGTGCTTACTGCCTTAATATTAATTTTATTATCTTGTAGATTAAATATGGAAAATTTCATTGTTAAAAATCACCCCACAATATTATAAATGCGAAAGTGAGTTTGTTTGTTACACTTTCACGCTAAAACGGCTGAATGGATTTGGATACAATTTGGCACATAGGTAGACCATAACCTGGAGAAGGACATAGGATACCTTTTATCTCGATATTCCCAAGTGACCGAGACGTGTGCGAGTGAACCCGCGGGCGCAGCTAGTCTGCTATACGACGCATACCTGCTGCAGCACAGCACATTTATTCTTGATACATATGACTGTGTTGTGCTGCAGCAGGTTTGCGTACCTACTTTGAAATAAAGTGAAAATAAATTAACTTACATTTCACCTTTCTTCGCCAATCCGTCTTGAGCGAACGTGGTGATCAATGCTCGTGCCTTATCTGTACGAGAAGAGGCCTTTGCCCTCCAGTTGGACATAGGTTGGTATGTTTTCACCATTTTCCACTTCAATGCCACAATCTGCCAGCCTTTTCCCAACTATTTTGGGATCGGCTTTCAGTCTAACCGGATGCAGCTGAATACCAATATTTTACATGGAGCGACTGCCTATCTGACCTCCACAACCCAGTAACTGGGTAATACGATACCCCTTGGTAAGACTTGTTGACAGACTGTCGGGCTTCTGACGACCCGTAACTACTGTCAAAGATGCACGAATGACAGCCGGGACCAACGGTTTACCGTGCTTTCCGAGGCACGGATGAGTCTCGGAATGTAAAGATGGTCACCCATCCACGGACCAACCCCGGCAAGCGTAGATTAACCTGTTGGATCGACCCGTGCGGCTGTTATTACTTAGCCACGAGCTTTAATGATGGTCAAGTTAATTTATTTTCGATTCTATTTCAAAGATTTTTTTTGGCAGATGTTACATACGCAACGCCGCTGGTTCTAGCCTACCCTCAAGGAACAGTTAGAAAATAATTACATTACTCTCAATTTTCCAGCGTATGCATCCTAAACTTCCAACCTGGCTGCTTCTCGATGAACAGCAACCGTCTGCGAGGCATTTTCCGCCTCGTGCTCGATATACTAGAAGACCAAGGTTATGCCGCGATCGCCGTGAATGTGAACGAATGGCTGTCAGCACCCCCGCACGAGAGGACCCCGTACCTCCTCAGAGAGGTGGAGTACAAATGTGGCCAGATCGGCATGAAACTTTACGCCAGTTGAACTGTGCAATTGACACGTATTTAATTTATAATAGTTATACTTATATCTCGCTGCAAGGATCTTTTGGCGCTCGAATGACGTTGACAGGGGAGCGCTGTTGCTAAACATTTGCAATTGTTTTATGAAATGTATTGAAGAAACAAGATGGCGGCGTAGATTCCAAATTTGGCCACGCGCCAAAACAGCCTTGTAGCGCAATGTTTTTAGTTTTGTACATTGATTGATCTCCGGACGAGGATAGAAAATTGTTTGTGAAATACATGTATTATATTTACGTTTTGTATGAATGCTTTTCGTTTTTTTTTTGTTCGAAGCGGGTAACTTCCACACAAAATATTGACAGCGGAATTAATACCTCCTACTTGGAGGTTCCAAGCGTTAACTATAATAAAGCCCTTCATACATTACGATACTCGCAAGAGACGATACTTCTGGCGGATACCAATGAAATATTTGTTCGCTACTCGGGTTTCGTACTACTGAAAACCACGAAAATTCCATCATTTGCATTTGTGGCACATACCGCTACGACATTTTTAGGGTTCCGTAGTAAACAAGGAACCCTTATAGTTTCGCCATGTCCGCCTGTCAATCCGTCTGTCTGTCTGTCTGTCTGTCCGCGGCTTAGCTCAGAGACGGTTAGTACTAGAAAGCTGTAATTTGGCATATGTATACATATTAATTATGCCGACAAAGTGGTAAAATAAAATCAAGAAAAAAAAATTTTTTTTTAGGGTACCTCCCCTATCTATACGTAAAGTAGGGATGCCTTTTTTTCTCATCTACCCCATCTTCTGGGGTATCGTTAGAAAGGTCGTTCAGCTGCTCCATACATTTTGACCGCGTAGGTATTGCACTTTTCTATGAAGAGCTGATTTTTTTTTTATAACCGACGAAAAATTTCAACGCAGTGGGGTTCAGAATCATGTACTGAATCCATGGTAGCCGGCTTCGCGTCGATGTCCCTGCCATCCTGTGTATACCGGCTGAAATTTTTTACCGTCTCGAGTATAATATGGTGTGTTGTGTAAGTGGAACAGAAGCCATACTCGGGAATATTTGCTTTGTAGCATTGACCACGCGGGCGGGCGGGGATGCGCGAGCGGCTTGTGCGCCTGCGAAAGGATATCAAAGAGGCCGACGGCAAGTGCGGCGACTACCTATCGGCCGCTAAGGAAAGCTACGAATTCATTAATAAATTCCGGGCATTTAATAGGGTACGTATGATTTGAATTTTGAAATTTTAATCGTAAAAAAAAAAAAAACTATGCCATAGGTGCTTTAGTTATTAGTCTGAGGCCATATTCCATTCCATTCGCCTATTTTTTTCGAGATGGTTAAAAAAAACATGCGGTACTTATATATACTTACGACAATAAATAAATAAATAACTGGGTAATACGAAAAATCGGAAACACGGATAAAAAAAAGGATTTTTATATAGGTATTTTCTTTGATTATTTTGTTAATTTCGTTGCTTATTTTCAAAGGACTATAATGTTGATATTTACTAGTAGTAGTAAATATAACTTGTAGAATAAATCTAGCTAGTTCTTTCATTAAAAGTTAAAAAATTATAAAAATTGGCAACACCACAAATTTGACGACAAACTTCAAAATATTATGAAAATATCAAAGCGCAATGCCGTCAATTTCAAAAAAGTTGATTTGCTTTTAATTTCTTACAAACGATATCTGCCCTAATTGTAATTAACGATAAATGTTATTCATCGTAAGATACGTACGCTTGCATGCAAACATATCGAAAGAACATAAGGAGAAATTGCATCTAAGATAACAGTTTCGAGATGGAGTTTAAATGGTGTATTTTCGTAATAACTAGCGTTTTATTAGTGTGTGAGTGTAAGTACGGGTATGTTGTGTGGCCTGACGAGCAGCTGGTCTTGAAGACAACCGACTACTTCGCTGATATACCGGACAAATACGTCGCGCGCGCCACGTACAGCAACCAAATCAATAGCACAGGGTAAGATATTTTTCTACCTTATTTTTAAGATAAAACAGATATACATATATATATATATATACTATTCATACATACATACATACATACATACATATTCATACATATATATATATATATATATATTAGGTATAGAAAGATTAGACAAAATTCATACAGATCATCTCCCAGAACTCCAGACCTGCCTACTGACATGATCGTCTTCCATTCGGGATTTGATAGTAGGTAAATTAAATACTAGCTGCATATTCCCTATTGTGTTTCGTGTGTCGACATTTATCCGATGATTTGCAAAGAGGGTAGTTGTATATTTACTATTGATTTTTGAAGTGAAAGTTCTATATAGACGGGGGGGATTAGATAGGATTTTTCTGTCACGAAAAAGCGTTACGGCCGCGTGGAGGGGGTAGACGATATATCGCGTGGTGAGAGGCAGCAGCGATGGAGGGAGAGAATAGATTGGAATCTCAAGTTTTTATATTTAACCGATTTGAAAAATTCTTTCACTGTTGGGAAGCTACACTATCCCCGGGTGACATAGGCTATATTATATTTTCAAAAAAAATATGGATCCGTACTAAAACTACATTAATGTAACCCAAGGTGTAAAAATTGGTGTATTATGTATTCGGTGTATTCTTTACATCGCGTGCGCTGCGAAAACTATTGATGATAGAATAAAACAATGTACTACGACTTTGCAGAACACATCATTAAGTATTTACTAAAAGTGTCGCGATAGCATAATATATGTCTAACTATTATAGTTATACCACAATAAGTGTTCTTTTTTTTTAAATTGTAATGCCGCCGCTAGAAAAGGCTCTTTATTTGTATCTTGGTATTAATCCTTATCAAAATAAATTATATTCAAGACTGCTTAGACGGCACACCGAGACAGGTTGAGTGCGAAAATGTAGATGAGAGCGCTCGGCCTGCTTCGGTGTGTCTCGGCGTTCCTCGCTCGCTCTCCGTCCTATATCGTTATTTTGTGCCCGAGTCAAAGGATGTCGCGGCAGTTGCGAGTGCGCCGCTGCACAGTCTCGTGGCTCCAGTGTTGCTTGCGCCGATTGAAAGAGAAGACGTTCAATGTGCGTCCATCCTCTCGGCGTTCATAACTTCAACTGAACTAGGCGAGAGTGTACATGGCAGCACTCGGGCTGGAGCCCCTCGCTCGAGACCATTTCGCGAGACCTAGCGAGAGCACTTGGACAGGAGTGTACAACCACCATTACTTTTCAAGAGGGGTTGGTCAGTGGGTTGTCTTAGGCGCGAATGATAATGAAATGATTTTGTTTCTGTTAATAGGTTTGTACAAACACTTTTACACACATCAATAATATTTTATAAACTAGATGAGGTCGGCGTTTCCTATCTGACTACTCTGAGAAGAAAGGCCGAAACAAAGTCAGAGCTATATAGGATACCCTAATATTAGTAGGCTGTCTTATATTAAACCCGTCTCCTTAGTAGGCTACTAACATCATATTCGGTCCTACGTTGCGAAATCGTGGTAGGTAGTACGGTCACGCCTGCATTCTGCAGGCTCCTCAAACGTAGGGCCACAACGTATTACCTAATAATTTGGCCGTGTGCATGTACGAGCGTAATAGTGAAAGATTGTAGACTAATGTATAATCTGGCAATTCGACGACGTGTACAACAAAATCATCGTTCGGCGAACCGAACTATGGAGAGTAAGAAGTAGTCCCACGTGGGACGTCTATGGTTCAAGAGGTTCGCGCCAATCAACGATGCTCTTGTTGGTATGGAGAAATAGACACTTCGGTCAACGCAGCGTACGGCCTAGCAGTCTGTCAGATGATATCTGATCTCGAAATATTTCCATCTCGATCCGCTTTGATGGCAACCAGCTCCAATTCTTTCTCTCTCTGAACAAGGTGGGCGTTTCTGGAGCTGCACACGTCAGCAGACTACTCGGATGACAAGCAGGCTTACGCGGCCGGCTACCTGGAGGGCTACCTCACCAGGGAACTCATATGGTATCATTGGCAGAATATGCTCAAAGGGTCAGTTACTTATGAAACGCATTTTTTTTGCACACCATACAGATATATCGTAGGCGTTTACGCTTTGTAAAGGCACAGTCAGCATCAAAAGTTGTTGACCACATTGAGATTTTCATTATCACTGTATAGTGAAGTGCTAATAGTGAATACGGTGTACAGCGATTTTGAAAATCTTAATGTGGTCATCAACTTTTGATGCTGACTGTACAATCAATACTTTCCTGAAATAACGATATCAGCTTTAAGAGAAGACCTATTTAATAACAGTATAATTTATGACGAAAATACTATGTTCTTATCACCGTAAAATTTCTATCAATACCAACTCAAAGCCAACTTTAGGTGAAAATCAAAGATATCTGTCTGTGTTGCATCCGCCGATGTATTTACGCATCCCGGTAGTGGTAGTGATAAACTGATGACTTATAACTGTTATAGGTACTGCTACAACAAGACGGATGTGTGCGGTCTCATCGAGGAGTTCGTGGACAAGAATGAAGCTTACATGACAGCCATGGTGGACACCAAACCTAATGACCCCTATTGGTATCAGGTACTTCTGTTTTTGTCTGTGGCTTTTATGTTCAAGATGGACATGCTGCGTCCCGACCGCAACACTGTTTGCATTCAGGATCAATTTAAATTAGCTAGCACAACTCTGCTGACGTGATGGGAACCGATATAAAATGATGATAAAACAATTACACCTGATTACGGGATCAATAGCCGCTGGTAGGGATGCAGTCGCTATACCAGAATTTAGCTACTAAAACTCCGCAGACGTGATCGATATCGATATATGTAGGTAATACGGGCTGGTATCCGCAACTACACGTAAAAGTTCATATTTTGCGTACGGGTGGGAAATTCGCTTATTCGATCCACCCCAGCTCCTCAAAGAAGGCCAGCAACGCCTTGGTATTAGGAACTGACAACCTCAAGTAAGTTTACCGATGTACTTTGCCCTGTATGTGGCGACCACCGCGCTGTTTAACAGTACATCAGCTGTCTCGTCGTCCTCCATGCACTGCCTGCACAGCGGACTGTCAGTGACTCCTATGACGAAGAAGTGTTTATTAAATTACCCATGGTCAGTTATAGCTGCTGTAACTGTACGCAGCTGTTGTTTCGTTAGTCGAAGAACCTGTTTCGTGAGGCGGCCATCGGTTGTAGGGATTGCCTTCTTGACCCGCCTGCACTCACCGTGGTCCAACCACAGCTTGCGATGTTGGTCCCTGGTTCGTTTCCTTACCAGAGCGCGTAGGTGCCCGAAGGAGAGTGGCGCGATGGGTTCGGACCCCACTGGCGCCATGCTGGACCCCCTAAACATCGAAAAATAAATGATCTGATGTTTTTTTTGGGGAGTCAATGACCTTTAGTACTGTAATTACTTGAAGTATGAGTTGAGAAAATTAGTTTTGTTTTTGTTTTATCGTGTTCAGATAAACTCAAACCATTTATTTCAAATAAACCAATTACAGGCACTTTTGAATTGTCAAGGGGTCGGTCAGTCAGAAAGATGAAGCTGGTTGCCCATTCCAAAGCGTAGTAGGTTTCTATGGAGAAGAACGGGCAAGAAACTCCACGGACACTATTTTAAATCATAATATTAGTTACATCATTCATGCTGAAATTATACACGTGAGAATAGTGAAGAAAGACGTGCACGATATCTACGTATCACGTCTGCGGAGTTTTGCTAGTTTAATATGACCCTGTAGAGCAGTAAAAATAACAATTGATTGCAGGTGAAGCTGTACTACTTGCAGCTGAAAGGGCTGGCGTTCGGATACAACGCAGCTGCAACGGATCCCTACCAATGGCTCTCTACCAGAGATATCGTGTAAGTACTTTATTCCCAAAACTGCCTACCACATAATAAGTCTAATCAAAATAGGTGCTCATTTAAGACAGCCGCTGAAGATAGTTATTTTTGATAGGCTGTTAGCTCGAAGGGAAGAGTAGACTGTAATAAATAAGGCTTGGTATATTGCTGTCTAAACTTTACAAAATTATATCTTCCCGGACAAACAATTCATTATTGAGTTAGAGAGGAGTATCGTCCGTCGCGACGGAGTCCGCAGGAGTGATTGGACACGCTGCGCGCCGCCTGCGCATGCAGACCGCGCGCAAGCTGTTGCGTTCGATTCCCAAAAGGACTGTCTCGATTTGTGTCGTTTATAAAACGGTTATATGCTGCCGTCTGATAAATAACGAACACAAAAGAGTGGAAAAGTTGTAATTTACCTTAATTAGGTAAAATTGAGAAAACAGTTAATTAAAATAATACCTGGAGAAATGTGGATGTTCGCACACGCCTGCCTGGCCCGCCGGGTAGTACAGGCGTGATGTTTTGTTATATCTGCAAATCCACTACTAGTAATTGTTGAACGAGACTCTTTCCCTACCCAGCTGGATCAACATGCTGGGTGATCTCGATGAGATCGCGTTTGCGGTGTCTATGCCGAAGACCTCTCCCGACGGCCAGCTGTTCGGCGACCGCTGCACCGGACTCGTTAAGCTACTGCCGGATCTCAGCAACTTGTACTTCTCGCATGCCACTTGGAACAGGTGAGGATCGCCTCCTAATCATTAGGATAGGGAGATAGTAGGCGCAGTGTTACTTTCCTCTGAAAAATGTGCTGTAAAAGATTTCTGAATAATTAAGGAGATATTCTTCTTGTTAGCTTGTCGGTGGCAAACTAAATTGAGTCTAGATTTTTTTTACGAGTTTAGCGCCATCTGTAGCGTCCATCAGGTCTTGTAACTTGCAGGCAGCAGGAAACATTTGCACGACAGAAGAAGAACATTTGTTATTTCCTATTTCTATTAATAAAGATATACGATTGGTCACAGCATGTTTTGAACAACGGAACGGTGGATCAACGACTTAGTGATGGTCGCGTTCTGGTGGCTGCGGGCAGTTTAGATCCGATCTATATATAATGTAGTCTGTGGATCCGATCGTTGTTGTGATGCTTGAGGGAGGTCTATGTACAGCAGTCTTCGGTTCTTTCTATTGTATCCGTACGAAGTATAGTTATTAGAATAGCTCCTGCCGCATCAAATACAAGGTGTAAGGAACATCGACTCGCAAACTGTTACCATAAATTCAGAACATGATTCTATAGGCCTATTCAGATATAAGCTATATCGCTGTCGCGCTCGGTAGCGATACTGGTCCAAAGTTACTAACCAGAAGGCGGCCTAGTATCGCTACCGTACGCGACAGCGATATCGCTGTCAAGTAGTCAGCTTCGCTGCCATCTTGCTGCCCGGCTTACTTATACAGGGTGTAAGGGACATCGCGGAAACTGTTACGATCACTTCAGACAAAAGTATCAGCTGTTCCATACATTTTGAACGTCCTTACACCCTGTATAAGTAAGCCGGGCAGCAAGATGGCAGCGAAGCTGACTACTTAAGGTTCGCCGGACTGTTCTTGGAGCTTAACGATGTCTTGATTCATCAAATGTTTTTTATTCAGTTACCAATCCATGCTGCGTTTCCACAAGATGTACGTGATGAACCTGCACGTTTGTCCCGGCAGCAAGATACTGATACCCGGGTATAAGATGTCTCTGACGTCATACCCGGCCTTTGTGCAGGTAATGATCATGGTCACCTTATGCTGTATATAATCGTCGCCGTGAAGTAAAAACTTCGTAATTGCAATAAACGTTATTTTACAAGGAAAGTTAAAAACAGTCTGAAAAAATGGCAGAAAAAAAAATTGTATATCAAAAAACTTTAACATTATGAGAAAATCCAAATGAGCATATATCAAGAATTCACATCGGTCTTAAAAACAAACATTGTTGTCGAAACGCCTACGTTAGTGGATCTGCACAAACACATCACTAACTCGTCGCAAGTTACAGCGGCCGTACTACGCGATGCAACCACCTAAGAAAGTATCGTTTTGTGATTTTTACATTGCTTGTCCAGTCACTTAGCGACATACTTAGGTTTAGAAGCAATGTGTTTACTGCAGAAATAGTACAGTCGCTGTGATATATAATAATAATAATATATGCATTTATTTCAGACAATTAAAATTGTCCATATAATGTTAGTAACAAAGGTCTTAAAAATAATGTTAGTGTGCACGCTCGAGTAAATTCACAAAATAAAATACAATAAAATTATCCAATAATGTCAAAAATCAAACAGACAAGACTCTGGCCTATCTGATATCATCTTCAGAATTCCTGAATGGACAGCGATGGCTAATTTTACTGGATATAAATGCTAGATGTTTAGTAAATGCTCTTTGTATTCTCTCAATTCTTTGCGAGTGAACTACATAGAAAGGATTCCAGGCAACACTAGCGTATTCCAACCGACTTCGCACCAGGGTATTTAACAAGACTATTCTGGTCTTTGTTAGATGGAAGCCCCGGGTGTTGCGTTTTACAAAACCCAGCATCTGTGCCGACTTCTTGACAATGTCGTTGATGTGTGGCTTAAAGCTTAGTGCATCATCGACCAGAACTCCTAGATCCCGTATTTCACATACCTTAGACAACGTGGTGTTGCACAGTGTGTAGGTAGTAGAAAAAGATGACTGTCCGTGACCGTCGCCGTTCGCGTGATCTAATTTTCCTCTACAAAGTTACAAACGGATTTGTAAAATGTAGCGATCTTGTTGAACGTATCCAATATTCAGTCCCTTCAAAGCCCCCCAGACATCCCATCACCAGATTTTTTCATATCCCTTTTCGCAAATCAAATCTTGGTCTGAACGCTCCCTGGATCCGAATGTGCAGAAATCACAACAGTCTTTGTAAATCGTCAGAAATCGATTTACACGGTGTATCACTCAACAAGTTTAGAAGATCAATGTCTGTGGTACGGGAGTGCATAAGTGCTTAGACTAAGCAATTTATACATATTTTTTGTAAATTCATTTCAGATATCACTCACACTCATTTTTAATTTTTCACGTTCCACCTTTCGTGGTAAAATTTTTATGTATTTTTTTTTGTTTAATACTCATTTACTTTGAATTTTTAATTTTACTAATTGTATTTTTTTCTAGTTTATTACGATGTTGTTTTGTGGCGAATGCTGTGTATACCTATAATAGGCATACATACCAGTACTTGTATTATGGTTTTATTCTGTTTTAAATTTTGTATATGTACTGCTGTTGGTGTACCAAATAAAAAAATAAAAAAAATAAAAATTAAGTATCCAGATTATGTATAGACTTTAAAAGAGACTAGCCTCGGAGTTTGTTTCGGCCTTCTCAGAGCGGCGTTTCTACTATAGATAGGAAACGCCGACCTCATCTGCCTAGTTTAAAAAAATATGTATGATTGACCTGTAAAAGTGTATATATAGACTTTACTACTGGTGTCTAATGAGAACGGTCTTTAAAGGTACAACGATAGCTCTGCTTAGTGCTCCATCTCAAATACCACCCTGTATAACTTTGACGTAACAAGAAATTGACAGCTCGTGACAGTCCACAGATGACTTCTACATCCTATCGTCGGGACTGGTGACCAGCGAGACCACCATCGGCAACAGCAACCGCACGCTGTTCGAGCTCATCACACCTGTCGGCTCGGTTAGTTTTATGTTATTAGGGTTCCGTACCTGAAGGGTGCCAAACGGAATCCTATTACTAAGCCTCCGCTGTCCGTCTGTCTGTCAGCGGGCTGTATCTCATGAACCGTAAAAGGTAGACAGTTAAAATTTTCACAGATTATGTATGCCTATTGCCGCTATAACAACATAATAAAAATAAAAACAACATAATAAAGTTAATAATTAAAGGGGGCCCCATACAAGAAACGTGTTTTACTCGGCGTTTTTTGCTAAATATTGTACAGCTTGACAAAAACAGTTTGGAAAAATGAGGGCGCCACTATCGCACTTACGGTCTATTTCTATCCTTGTTTCCAATTGATGTTATTTCCACGTAAACAAACATCAACTTTATGCGAGTATAAATAAAGTTGATTTTAAAATGACTGGTATTGTTGAAAAAGTCATAAAAATATGAAGTTGTAGCGCAAAGTGTACCTTATGTGTAGGCTGTAAAGTTGTTTTTCCTAAAACTCGTGTTTGTTTACATGTTTGGCAAATAAATTGCGAGCGCAGTATTGGTCACTTGTGACTCAAATCAAAAGCTACTAGCACTTGTCGGCAAAGTAATGCCATCATCATAGGACTGCATTTAGTTAAATATTTCGTATCATTTGTCACCGCGTCATACAAAAGTGGTACTTATTTAAGTGGTTTTTTTATTTATTTAAGTTCTTTGGAAGACACTTTACATCTAAAAATAAAAATAGTAAGTGTAAGTGTCAGCCAATTACAAGTGAAACAGCACAGTGAATATAATTAGGTGTATATTTTATATTATATTTATAGTTTTAATAGGTATATGTTTGTATATGTTTATCTTTATATTTAAATAAATATTTATCCCTCAATTCTCGCTATTGCACCTACCACTGTTTGTCTCTGCATCACCCAAAGGTTGACTGGTAGAAAATGACTATGGCGTTAAGTCCGCCTCTGTACATTTGTGTGCTTGAAGTATTAAATAAACAACACAGCACTGCCCACAAAAAAGAAAAAAAGCTTTTAAGAGCGAAGTCAAGCACAACATGGGTTCATGAAAACGTCCAACGGCATCGCGGAAGACCCAGGCGTAGATGGCGCGACGAACTTGACGCTTATAGGAGGGACTGGTACATACTGGCTCAGGGTCGAGTGGAGTGGAAAAAGGAAAGGGAGGCCTTTGCCCTGCAGTGGTACAATACGAGCTAATTATTATTTTTAAGCAGTTTATAGCCGCGGACACGCTTGTTGCGAAGGGATCGAAAAGTGTGGAAAAAAAGTTGGCCCACCGTCCTGATGTGATGCTATTTCAGAGACGAACCTGACTTGTCATGATGTCTTATGTGCCTGTAATCACACCGATACCTCTCAAACAGGAATGCAACGCTGCTTGGTGGTAGAAATTAGTAATGTTATGGTGATACCGTGATACCATAATATACTACTCCGGAAGGGCTCATTCACAAAACTCAAATCAAACTCAAAAGGAGATCTTACGCTTAGCAGTTGTTCTTTTTTTGTTCCGGGGCGGAAAATCCTCATGGATGTCCTCGGCCCCGGGGTGGGCGATGGGGTCTGTCAGACTCTTACTGACTAAAAACCACCCCGGTGTTCCCTTCGCACACTTGGACCGGGGATCGTGGGATCTTGTGCACCTTCCACAATCCCCGGCTAGTGCCGGCCAGCTTTTGCTGGTCTGCACTTTGAGAGCGGTGTAAGACTCCTCGCGTGACGTCGAATAGGGGCGCGCGTGCAATACTACGCGCCGCCGCCTCGGGGACGGGATCGGTAGAGTGGTCTCGATCTCCATCTCCCTTTCCGCAGCCACCTTCTGTGAAATTACGTTTTCACATTTGTTCTTGCGACAATGGATCAATGAAGTCAAACAGACGTGTTGCTGGGATGGAATACTTGGCAATATTTCTCCGAGTATTTCATAATTTTTTATCACAGTGCTTATGTTTGTGTAGGTGTTGGAGTACGCTCGAGCGATGATCGCCAACCGTCTGGCGCGCAACGGCAAGGAGTGGGCCGACATATTCACACAACACAACAGCGGCACGTACAACAACCAGTGGTGAGTGCAACCTCATTTTGAGCGACGCAAATAAGGTAAATTCGACCGCGTAATTATATAGCATAATATAAAACCACCATACAGCCTATAGACGCCTAATGCTTGATCTAACGCACCAAACCAATTCTGTCAACTTGCTGGGGTATAAGAAAGCGGGGTACTGCGTTCTGAATGCCCCTATCAAGGTCATTTCGTCTCATTGGGGATGTGACAGTTTTAAATAAAACACGAAGGTATCGATATTTTTTATATTGATCTGTATGGTCGTTGCCATTGGGTAACAATGTCACTTACACCTCATCAAACGCCTATTTTACATTTAAAACCAATGCGACATTTAGATAAACCTGTACAATAATCTTTTGGCGCGTGACCAAAATCGGAACCAATAAAAACGCCGCCATATTGTTTCTTCAATATGTACATTTCACAAAACAATTTGCACAAATTTTAACCAGCGCCCCCTATTAACGTCATTCGAGCGCCAAAAGACCATTTTAGCAGTATACCTCAATAAGGTTCAATTTACTGAGAGTTTTTGTCAAAAGTGGTATGTTGATTTCGAGATCTAATAAACTGTAATTTGGCTTTGGCTAGAAGGATTTCGTCTTTAGCTGACAGATATGTATAAACTCAAACAAAAAAAAGATATTACAAAAAATTATCATTCAAGAAATCCTGCACAGAATAATAACATTTAAATACAAGTAATTCTGTGAAAAGTTTTTAAAATTTTTACAACGGTAGGTTTTTAATTCAGTCAGGTATTATTTTAAAGATTACGGAGCCATACAAATCACATTTATTTTCAATAAGCTATGTTTTACGAGTAAATACGCCCGTGCATAGCGAACGTTGTTTAGTATGAAAGTTGTCACAAAGACTCCACACACACACACAAACAAACGCGAATAATCCAAATATCAAATAAATCAATTGTAAATATTGTTATTTCTGAACTCTGCAATTATGGTCCTAAGTTAACTTTAGCTACATAAAAAAAGCTTGTTCTGCCTGCAACACGTACCTGCTAATTACGTAACAAATTTTTGTAAACGATTTCAACGAATGTTTCATTTTGACAGTTCAACAACATTCATTGCGGTATTTACCTTGTCGAGCAGATATTTTTTTCGAACTTATAAAGCAATGGATTAACTATCTGTTTCAAAACAATTCAGATTCTGATTGATCGGGTATTATGTAATTAGGGTACTGTTTTGTAAACTAGTTTATGTCAAGTGTACTGTACCTACAGATGATTCTAATTTGATTATGTAAATAAATAAATTATTAAAGATGCAGGTGACTAAATCGCCACCCTGTATAACTAATATTTCTTTCTTCAGGTTCATAGTGGACTACAATAAGTTCAAGCCCCGCACTTCCCGTACTCCTGGCTGCGTGCGACCTGGTCTACTGTGGGTGGTGGAACAGCTGCCAGGTTTCAGCGAGTCTGCTGACCTGTGAGTCATCAGCATCTGCCGCTTTCTCTTAACTCCAAGCCGTGCGTCCGGTGGGGTTTCCTATCGGCAAACATGACGAAGTTCCACAAAAACTTTCAGCCCCTATTTAACCCCTTAGGGGATGAATTTTCAAAAGTCCTCCCTTAGTGCTCACCATCGTTAAACAATATGTTAAAAAACCCTGTCCGATCCGAAAGGGGCATATAGGTACTGCAATAACATTACCAACAAGTATTTTTTGTAAATTATTATTGAAAATAAAAAGTTATTGCTATTTAAAATTCTCATTTTTTGTACCAAAATTACCTCAAATACATAAAAAAATTAGCAAATTTTCAACAGGGGTCATATGGGGTCGTAATTTATGACCTTTAACACCGAGTAAACGACGGCCGCCCGCGCCCAATGTAATAACCCTGTCAAATTCCCCAGAAAAAAAAATGTGTCGATTTTTTTTTCTTATTCCCTGAAATTTATCACATTAAATAAATAGACTCTCAGTACGATACCTTTATGGAACATTGTATAAAATGTCATGCTGCTAAACCCAGGGGTTTAGTCTGCTCGTTGTCTGTCAGTGAATGAATGAATTTAAGACTTTTATTAAGTAGATGGTGGGGTCGGCTTCCAGTTTTACCGGATGCAGCTGAAAACCTGTATTTTACATAGATCGACTGACTTTTATTATACGTAGTCAACTGCCTATATGACCTCCATAACCCAGTTACTGGGTAATACGATACCCCTTGGTAAGAACTATGACTGGTTGTCAGACTTTCGCGCTTCTTACTTACCCGTAACGACTGTCAAAGATCTACGAATGACAACCGGTACCAACGGCTTAACGTGCTTTTCGAGGCACGTAGGGGTCCCCGTATTTAATGAATGATCACCCATCCACGAACTTAACCGTGCGACTGTTAAACATTGGCATTCTTGGTAATCGAATTCGGTTCGTAATTAAACTAACCTTTTACGCAGAAATCGGTTTAACCCTAAACTAATTACAAATACAGGGCGGCAAAAAAAAAAGAAGGGGGGCGGGGACATCGACGCGAAAACTGTTACCATGGATTCAGTACGTGATCCTGAACCTTGAAGGTTATTATAAAAAAAAACTCCATACATTTTGACCGCGTAGGTATTGCACTTTTCTATACAACAGCAGATTTAAAAAAAAATAACCGTCGTAAACTTTCAACGCAAGGTGGTTCAGAATCATGTACTGAGTCCACGGTAACAGTTTTTGTGTCGATGTCCCTGCCACCTGTTATACACTTCTTCGTAACACCAACAGGACGCAAGAACTGGTGAACCAGACGTACTTCCCCTCGTACAACATCCCGTACTTCCCGAAGATCTTCAACTTGAGCGGCGGCCAAGTGCGCATAGCTACGTACGGCGACTGGTTCGGGTACCACACCAACCCTCGAGCCAAGATCTTAAAGGCGAAGCAGGTGAGTCTACTACAAGTGTCAAGGGAAAGTAAATAAGTCGGTTATCAAACTCAAGAACTTTAGAACTGTCAAGGAGTCGGTCAGCTAGAAAGTAAATGCAAGTCGCCCAAGCCTGTTCCAAAGCGTGAGTGCCTATAGACAATGGGCCAGAAAACCATTCGTAAGTATTGAATCTTTATGTGAGAACATCAAGCAAGGGGGAATAAAAAATTCGACATAGTGTTTTTGCCCCAACTGCACAAGACTTCACAAGTGGCTAGATGACACAGCCCAAGGGTTTTTAATCCTCTTTACGTTAGCCCCTTGAATACGCTCGTATGCTATCGCAATCCCGAATGCGGCGGTTCAGACCGGCCGTTGGCGTGACACGGCCAACATTCAACTTCAACAAAGATTTATTTTTTTCTTTAAAAAAAATATATATTGTTTTTGCTATGCCTTATTTTTCCTTTATTTTTTGTGCAATAAATAGTATGTACTAATGGCGGTTGATATCAATTTTATTTAAAAAAAAACGAACGAAGTGACTAGAAACTAGTCTTTAATCAATTTAAAACAAATACAATTTTAAATACAGTTTTAAACATAAAAATATACTATCTGATTTAAATACCGACTTTACACAATTTACCAAACGATGTTATCACGACGGCTGCTGGAGACGGAGTAAGGGGCGGGCACTTTTTTTTTTTTTTTTTTTTATGTAGGGCATCTCGTAGCTGACCACTGAGGTCATGACTACTCAACCGGACAATCCTGTGGCTGCCTTAAGCTTCTACACTCAAAGCCTCCAGCCAGGGGCAAAAACTATGCTAATTAAAACTAGGCGAACGCTCGCTAAGGGCACCCCCTGTGGGGTACGAACCTCGGCTTAGGGCGTTCGCTGGGGGGAGGACAGCAAGAGGGACAGGCTGGATCAATGATATATTATTATTATTAATCGGGGAATTTAAAGCTACAGGCTCAGCATCATCGACGCGGGCTGGCGCATCGTCGAGCAAGGGTCGGGGGGGAGTATCATTTACTCGGGAGGGTCGCGATCGCGGACCTCTGCGGCGAGGTCGGAAAGTGTGTCCGTGTGTGTGTTTTCTCACTGTACTGGTTTCCCTTTTGCTCTCCTGGAGGAGGGTTATGGGGTCGTCTGGGTCGGAAAGGATTTGCCTCGGGCGGCGGACTGTACTGATTTGACTCGGGAGATAATTGCCGGCCGCGACAACCAGAGGGTTGCGATGGGTGGCGGCGGAATCAAAGAAACGCTTGGAATTGCGTTTTAGAAACTGGTGGATTGTGGGGAGTCTAAGGTCGAGGTGGAGGGTCTCGTTCCTACAGAACCAAGGGGCTCCCGTGGCCTTACGAAGGAATCTGTTCTGTATTACCTGCAATCTATGGATTTGACGGGGTTTGGCTTGGGCGAATACGACGCCCGCATAGGTCAGGATGGGGCGAATGCACGTTGTGTAGATTCGCAATTTGCACCTAAGTGACATTTTGCTACGTGCATTTAACATGGAGTGGAGTCTTCCGAGAGCGAAAGCGGCCCGCGCGCGGGCCTGCTTTATGTGGTCTGCGAAAGTGAGGTGTTGGTCGAGGACCACACCTAGATACTTGGCTCGCTTCTCCCAAGGGATCGGCTTGCCGAGCATGGTGATAGGTCGGGGCATTGGGGGTCTGTATCGAGCCAGCAGTTTTGAAAACATGACCGCTTGGCTCTTGTCGGGGTTGACTTCGATCCTCCATTTCCTAAACCAGGCGCCAAGGTTATTGACTGCGGTTTGGAGAATGCGGGCTATCGAGTCGGGTCCAGCGCCCTTGTAGTAAATGGCCGTATCGTCTGCGAACAGAGCCAACTGTGCCTTTTTACTCTTCGGGATGTCGCTGGTGAATAGAGTGAATATGAGGGGGGCAAGCACAGAGCCCTGAGGGACGCCTGCGCGGATGGGACGGGGAGAGGATATTGCGCCTTCGATGCGATAGCGGAATGTGCGATTCAACAAAAAGTCTCGTAAGATGAGCACGAGACGATCTGGCACACCGAGTTGGTACAGCTTGTATATTAAGCCGTTGTGCCAGACTTTGTCAAACGCTTTCGCTATATCGAAGAATACTGCACCGGTATACAAACCACGCTGGAAGCCAGCGCTTATGTGTTCGATTATCCGGTGGGCCTGATGCACGCTAGAGTGCTGGGTGCGGAACCCAAACTGTTCGTTGGGGATGAGGCCCTTTGTCTCGGCGTAGTCTCTGAGACGCTTATAAATAAGCCTCTCGTAGACCTTGCCGAGGACTTTGAGCAGACTGATGGGGCGGTAACTCGAAGGCTCGGTTTTGGGTTTGCCGGGCTTCGGGATACCGATGACGGTGGCGTCTTTCCACACTTGTGGGAAGAAATTGTTGCTTAGGGCACCATTGAAGATGGTGGTCAGTAGCATTATCAGGTGGGCAGGGAATAGCTGAATCACCCTATTAGTGATTCCATCAGAGCCGGGGGCTTTACGGACTTTAAGACCCTTGATGATGTCGTGCACTTCGTCCGGTGTGACGGGGGGCAGAGGACTTTCAGGGTCTTCGACGGGAGGGAGAGAGGCTCTACGTTCGACTTCGGCGTCTACCTCTAGGAGGTGAGCTTGGTCTACTGGTAGGGTGCTGGGTGAGCATTGCGCTTCTAGACTATCGGCTAGGCATTCAGCCTTGTCGATGTCGTCGAAGGCTACGGTCTTGTCGGGGCGGACTAGGGGTGGTGTGGAAGCGACTTGCTGGGACTTGAGTTTCCTCTGAAGTTCCCAGAAGGCTAGGTGGTTCGGCTCTAGTTCGCTCAGCATCTTGTCCCAGCTCGCGTCACGCAGCTCCTGTATGCGTGTCTTTACAGATCTCTGTAAATAGCGCATATGGACTTTGTTAGCGTGGCAGGGAAAGTTACTGTATGCACGAATGGCTGCGTTCTTCTCAGTCAATAGGTCACGCACATCGTCAGGTAGTTTCCAGCGGGGGTCTTCCCCCACTGGGACTTCCTTCGAGCAGTCGCTCACGACGGATTGTACGTGATCAGTGAGTGAGTCGATCGCGGCCGTTGTTGCTGCGATAGAGTCGAATTGGTCGGGGATAGAGTCCAATTGGGGGGACGTGTTGGATTTCAGCTGGGTGCTTACTTTCCTCCAGTCCGTTACCCTTTTGGTGGTCGGGGGGCGGTTGGGGTCGGGGAGACCTATGCGGGGGTCTAGTTTTAGTATTACTGGACGGTGATCGGAGTTAAGCTCGTCCACCGTCTCTATCGAGTCTAGTTTTAGATTGACGTTCTGAAGGATCGCCAGGTCTAGTACGTCTGGGGTGTAGCCTACGTTATAGTGATAGTGGGTATTATTCATCGGGGCGATGATGTCGATGCTAAGGGAGTTAGTGAGGTCGAATAAGTGTCGCCCTCTTATGTTGGATCTAGTACTATTCCAGGAGGGATGTTTGGAGTTGAGGTCGCCCGCTATGATAACGGAGTCGCTCAGGGCTAATAGGGATGTGAGATCGTTTTTAACGGGTTGGAAATCCTCTGCATAGTTTGCAGGAGTTATGTAGGCTGATACTATTGTGATCGGCTGATGGCCTGTCATGCCTAGGCGGCAGACTGAGACTTCTAGTCGTGAAAGGGGAGGAGGATCTATAGGCATACAGTACAGTTCCTTTTTATAATATATTAGGGTGCCACCCTTGTGACAGCGAACCCTGTCATTGCGGACTATACGATAGTTCGCTATGCCAGGGTCACGGTTACAGGGTTTGAGAAAAGTTTCCTGTACGAGGAGGATGTCAATTTGATGGGTGCGGAGGAAGTCCGCGATCTCATCGCGTTGACCATGAATGCCATCGGCATTGAAAAAACCTAACTTGAGGGATCGGGGTTCGAACCTAGCTATAACGGTGTTAGACATTATGGGTCCTTTGCGCGGCGGAGGACATCAGGGCGTGCGTAATGTCGGGATACGCTTTCCATATAGCCTGGATCCTAGGGATATCGTAGGCGTTTTGAGCGGCTGTAAGCTCGTCAGCCATTTTGTAAGCGCGAGGGGACAGGAATGTCATGTACGCGGATCTGATTACGTCGTAAGGCGAGTTGGGGGTGGCCACGGGAGTGTTCGTGGGTTGGGGTTGGGTTTGGGGACGCGGTGCTAAAGGAGCAGGTGCGGGTTTGTTTTGGGGCGCGGGGGCGTGCATAAGGGACATTAGGGGCACGGGGGCGCGAGTACGGGGGTCCATTTGACGGGGGGTGGTGGTGGGTGGGGGAGGGGGGGGGGGGTTGGAAGTAACCCAGGGCAGGAAAAGCCTGCTGGTGATGGAGGTAGTTCCAGGGGCTAGGCCTCTGGGGGCTTAGTCTCTGGGGCATCTGGGACGATGGGATCTTATATGAGATCGGGGCTTCCCTCTGCTGGCGGGCGTCGAAGCGCTTGGCCAGTTTGGGAGAAGAAGATTTAGGGGCTTTCGGGCAACCTCGGTAGTTAGCCGGGTGTCCTTGTTGCCCGCATAGTACGCAACTAGGTGGGTCGGGGCATAGGCTACGGTCCTTGGGACGGGTGCAGTCGGATGTGCCGTGCTCACCCAGGCACTTGACGCACCTGGGCTTTGCGTGGCAGTTCCGCTGCGAGTGCCCGTATAACTGGCAGTTATGGCATTGCCCTACGGCGCCAGTTTTCCACGGCTTTTCTATGGAAAAGCCTGTTAGGGAGCAGAGGGACTTTAATTGGAAAATCGGGTGATGCCCCTCGACGGGGATGCATACGACTAGTATCATGTCGTATGCTTCCCCGCGTTTTGCGCGGTGTATACGGTGGACCTCGTCTACCGGGACGTTTTGCGACTGAAGGTCGGCTAGTATGTCGGAGGGGGCAATTTCCTTTGGGATCCGTTTGATCACCACTCGGATTTGACGTTCCTCTGAGAGAGTGTACGTGTGGAATGACACTCGTCGCTCTCTCAGAAGCTTAACTAAGTCCCTATAATCGCGGGAGGTTGGGGTCTGTACTTTAATACCCTGTTGGGTACTACGGGCGCTAGTGTATGCGATCCTTTGATCGCAACACCATTTCGAGATATCCGTCCACTTAGCCTTGTCCTGAATGAACACGGGTGGCGGCGGAGAGACCTTCTTAGGGTCAGAAGTAGGTGGGGTGGGGGCAACCTGCGAGGAGGGTGACGCGGTCGGGCGGGGGGTGAGAGAGAGGGAAAGGGAAACCTGCGAAGAGATTGACGCGATCGGGCGGGGGGCGGGGGAGGGGGTAGCTACGGGGGTGCAAGTAGCGGGTGGGTCTGGGGATGACGGGGAGAGCGCGAACGTGTCCTTATCCTCGAAGGCTACGACCTTATTGGCCTGGGTGGAGGATTGCTTCCTGTTCTTCCGTTTCTTCCCTTTTCCGTTGACGGAGACTACAGTGGTGTAGTCATCGTCTTCGGAGTGGGACGGAACGGAAGGACCGGAGAGGATTTCCTCTAAGTCGGACGAGGTGTAGGGGGATTGGGGGCGCTTTGAGGAAGCGGCTGTCGGGGCGCTAGTGTCCATATACTCAGGCGGACTGAGCGGACTATCTAGATCTACTGCTGGGAGCGAGCTCTCCAGCGCGTCACTGAATTCAGTGACGCTGGGGACTGAGGGTCCCAGAAGGGTTTGTCGTAAAGCGACAAACCGGGGTTGCCATTTGGCTCTACGGGCGGGGACGACATCGTTGATGATGTCTTCGAAGAAATCGAGGAGCGTCGTGAGGCGAGCGTCCTCCATTATCGGGGGGGATTTAAAAAATATGAGAGGGAATTTTCCCTATTTCTCCTAACAATCCTAGCACTAACTCCCCGGGCGGATTTGCCGGGGATGTGTAAAACCCTCCCTGTCGGGTATAGACAGAGGTTGAGTACCTAGGGTGAGCCCTAAGCTTGCTTTTGCCCGTTGCCTATCTTAATGTGCAACGGGGTCCTAACCAGTCTAGTGTGCCGGGTGTAGACACACCCGATCGACACTAGGTGTGTCGCTGTGAAGGGAAAACTGTCACCAATGTCGACTAGGAGATCCCCCAAGGCCGAACACTGGGACCCGTCCAACTGACTGCCTAGCCCTGATGGGGTTCGGCGGGTGTAGTCGGGGCAACACCCTCTCGGTTTCGTTGGCACCGTATAGGTTTCCACCGAGAACCACGAAACTGTGGATTTTCCCAGAAGGGGTCAAAAAGTCGCGACGAATACGTTTTGAAACAACTCTGATATAGAAATATTTATTAATTGTGTCTTGAAAAAGACAGCAATTAATAGGTCGGAGGTAGTCGGGTGACTACGGAGCTCGTCGCAGGGGGCGACGAATCTTGGCAGGTAGGCTGGTTCCACGAACAACACAGTAGCGCACGACCGTCCGCAGCCGATGTCGAGCGTAGGGGCGGGCACTGGTCGCACCTTGCTTTTATAGGCACCACCGCACGGTAGTTTTAAAATAACGTTTTTACGCTAATACGGCCTCTCCTGACGTGTGGTTGTCCTCAGCCACATTGTCCAGATGATGGTCCTTGTTCGCTGCAGTCACGATCTTCGGCAAGTGGACTCAGGCGACGCGAAGGGCTCATGTCTTCAATAGCTGCATCAGTAATGGATGGACCCTGGTGTGTGTCTGCATCTCCACGACTTGAATGGTCTTCGTAGCTAGTTGCACTGGTAGATGCGAGACTATCCTCTTCAGCTAAAAATTTGAGAATGGCATCTGTTAGTAACATCCTTATTACTTAATCTAAACAAATGTATGTTGTAATTTAATACAACACATCTAGACGGAGGCACCCAGTTAGCTCGTCTTGGCAGAGACACATCTCAATGCCCTTATAAATAAACTGAGACGGAGGCACCCAGTTCGCACGTCTCTTTCGGCAGAATTACACTAACTCAATGCCCTTATAAACAGACGGAGGCACCCAGTTCGCACGTCTTGGCAGAGACACATCTCAATGCCCTTATAAATAAACTGAGACGGAGGCACCCAGTTCGCACGTCTCTTTCGGCAGAATTACACTAACTCAATGCCCTTATAAACAGACGGAGGCACCCAGTTCGCACGTCTTGGCAGAGACACATCTCAATGCCCTTATAAATAAACTGAGACGGAGGCACCCAGTTAGCACGTCTCGGCAGAGCCATCGCTCAATGCCCTTGTAAGTTAACAGACGGAGGCACCCAGTTAGCACGTCTCGGCAGAGCCATCGCTCGATGCCCTTGTAAGTTAACAGACGGAGGCACCCAGTTAGCACGTCTCGGCAGAGCCATTGCTCAATGCCCTTACAACTTCGATCAATAATGCACTAGATACACTATCCCATACAAAAGTTCTCTTAAAACTGTCGCCAATTGTGTTTACGTACTTCTAGTTTAAATAAATATACATTAATGTAAATTCAACCTTAAATGCAATGCTTAAAGTTGTATTCACAAAAATATGTACAAAAAACAAAAAAGTCAAACATACATCAAAACAAATTCAACCTTACACGCTTGTTTTAAAGTTCGAATTACAAAGTGCTAATAAAAGCAATAAAAATTTATGACAGAGGCTCGCCGCTTGGACATGGAATGAGTGGAGTCGAAATGTGTTAATATTTATTTCTATTAAATATAGAAAAAAATAATTTATACTAACAAATTCAGTTTAGCCTTGACACTCAAACATAAAGTTTAAGGCATACAATGGCAAAATTAAATCTTTCTGTCGTCGGAGAAACAAATATTTAATTACAATGGTAAAATTAAATCTTTCTGTCGTCGGAGAAACAAATAATTATAATGTCATGTTGCTTGAAAATAAAAAGTCAATTTTATATAAGTTCTAAAATACTTATTGTTACTGTTATACTGTTTTTAGTAATCTACGCCTTTGCGTGTTTCCAGTTATGTCCAATCTACTCGTATTAAAATGAATCGAACAAATTGACGAATTTTTATAAGGCTTATACATTTCTTTTCCTCTTTCTTTCGCGATAGTAGATACCCATTCTACACAGCGAAATGGGTCGCTAGGAAATCTACAAACAGAAATAAAATATAAAATAACAATACTACACCATGCATTCCCTGTTCCAGAACAGTCGATGTTTGTTACAATAGTTGGTAGTTGTCACAAACATTGGTCAAACAATAATAATATTTGCTAATTGATTTATATTTACTATTTAATTCTGTTTTTATTATATGAAAAACACTTACTGATAATAAACTTACCGAAAAAATAAATATTCCTTCCAAAATCTTGGTGTTACGGTGGTTATTTACAAATTTTTTGAACGCGTACTGCGGCATTTTGACGTCTTAACGTTGGCTATGATTGGACCATACTAATTTGAAATAAGACCACAACCGAATCTGTGCTCTTATTTTTCGGTCCGTTTTTGAAGCGCTTACCGGGAATCTAGTGCATTATTGATCGAAGCCTTACAACCATTATGCATGTCATGTACACATGACTCTTTCAGTCCATGTAATCAAACACATTTGATACAATACACGATCATACATCCCTTAGATAGAAAAGTAAATACAAAAATCTACTTACTATCAAAAAACGTGGCACACGACTCGGGGGTCCACTCTCCTCGCCAAGCAACCATGTGCTCAGCGGCAGCCTGAGTGACTTTGCCATACGAACCAGTTAGCAGCTGTAGCTCGTATCGATCGTGGGGAAGGATTTTCGCCACACGATAGGGCCCTCGCATCCCTGAGTCCAGCTTGCCTGTAACTTGAGAAGTTTTTATTACAAATACGTTATCATTTAGATTAAACGTACGCTTGACCTTACGATTCCTATTAACGTACTCATCTTGTTTACGTCTATTCTGGTCAAGCAGTTCGCTAGCGCGCTGTCTTTGTAATTCTCTTAACCCATCGCGATTCGGTCGCACGTCATCAACAGCGACATCGCGGACAAGTGATCTTATGACGGGCGTGACTGCCTCAACACCAATCAGCAATTGTAAAGGTGAGATCTGAGTGGTCTTGTGTTTAGTGCAGTTTATAACAAGCTGCATTTTCCACAAGGAATCGGACCATTTACTCTCTGGCTTAGACGCCTCTATGCGTAACATATTGAGCAAGGTACGACAGTAGCGTTCGACCTGACCGTTTTCACAATGCATTTCAGGTGTTACAAAATGAATCTCGCTACCCATTTCAGTAACCCAACCCTGAAAACTCGCACTCTCAAACATTCGTCCTCTATCACACACAATAAGTTTGGGAGTACCGAATAGGGAAACTGCGTTTGAAAACATTTGTTTAAATTCGTTGGAATCTTGCCTTTTTATAGCAAAGAACAAACAATACTTACAATAGGCATCTACAATAAGCAGTACATACTTCTTATCATTTGAAATAGGTAGTGGACCTAATACGTCCATGTGGACCGTGTTAAATGGAGTATCTGGCTTATGCCATGATGAAATTGAGTATCTAATGAGGAGCCCTAGGAACGGTTCGGCACCTAGCGTAGTTTTACTAAAGTACGACTACTCGCCGTTTACCATTCTCATGCACCTGAATAAGAACTGCGCCGTAACCGATTGAACTCGCGTCCGTATGCAACTCGGTGGGTAATAACGGATCGAAAATAGCAAGCACATATTCACTTGTAAGACAACGAATTAGGTATTTACGCGAGTTTTCTTGTTCTTCGCCCCAGTGAAATTTAACGTTACCCCGTGTTAAACTAGCAATAGGCGCTGTCTTAGATGCATAGCCGGGTATATAGCGACGAAAATACCCTGCCAAACCGAGTAGCTGTCGAACCTGTTTTACATTTGTGGGCACAGGGGAGTTAATTAAAACCTTAATATTTTGTTCGCTCGGTCTAACCTGACCCTCAGAGATAGTGCGACCTAGGTACTCAATCTCTGTAGCCACAAATGTACTTTTCTTTATGTTAATAGAAAACCCCGCTGAAGTAAGTGTTTTTAATACCTCGCGTACGTTCTCGATTGCTTCATCGATAGAAGATGCCAATGATAACACGTCATCGATAAATGTTGGGGCTTTACTAGACTATTAGTGATTTAAGCGTATTTGTGATTATTAGTTCATTGTTTGCACGGATGTACGTTACCCCCTCGTGGTTCAAAACATCTGTTCATATTAATACTGGCACATTTAGGCATTTCAGGGCAACAACAAAAAGATTCACCTCTAATGAGATGTCACAAAATTCTATAACTAATGTAACGCGGCTATTGCACTCAATATTTTGATCATATCTATGCTACGTAATACCTGATATGTGGGTAGTCGGGTACCTTTCAATTCGAAACAAAAATTTACATTGTTTTAATTACGCGTTTCAGATCTTTGTTTAGCAAAACAGACAGAGGCGTCATGGCCTGGCTTTTTACAGAATGAACACGGCCCATTAGCTTTCTTATTAATTGTTTCGGTCGATTCATCCGATTTAACCGTTTTCGATTGTTTAGGGCACGCGCGCTGTACATGACCCACACTACCGCAAGAAAAACACGTTATTTCGCGACTTTTAAAATTAAGTGGACGTTTTCTTGAGTTTTGGTCAAACTGTTTACTTTGGGAAGATTTCACAGAGGTTACAGATGAGTTGGAATTCGGTTTGGTATAAATAGAAAAGAATTCAACAAGATCTTTGGTCGTTAAATGAGCGTTAGTCGCAGCGGCACGTACTTGTGCGTCAGTTATACCGCGTATGACAATTGCGACCGTTAAATCATCGCTTAACCCTCTAACAATATTTAGTCTCAAGACGGAGCGCCTAGCATATTCTGCATACGTGGAATATTTATCGGAATTAGTACTCATGACGTCAAACAAAATATTTGCAACATCGATTCTTCGTGAGCAAAGCGGTTTAAATTCGATCTTAAAGTTAGACCAGGTACGGTCGTTTGTGACCCAGTCGTTCAACCAACTACGAGCATCTCCCTTCAGGCAGTTAGCAATCCGGGATAAACACTCGTTGTCGTCCCATCTATTAAGATCACGTGCCCTCTCAACCTCTTCACACCAAGAATCAATATCATGTATGCTAGGATCAAAGTTTGAAATATAATAATGGTTGGATCTGACCTTAGTTAACGCACTCAACGCTCCAATGAGGCGATCTGTAGCATCCAGTGACGTCGAAGTACTTGCAAGCGATTCTCCAACGATGCTATTGTTCGACTCAGGCACTGCTGGTTGTGGCTCCTGCGGCGAAGACGCGATGATCTGCCCAGGCGCCACAATGGCACGTGCATCCGGAGTCGTTGTCGCCGACACGGTGCTAGTTGCGGGTAGGTTGGTGCTTTCTAGCGCGGTCAGTCGCGCCAGAATAGCTCCAAGGGTTTCTTGGAGTTCAACTGCATCACTATTTTGATCACGCCTATTTCTACCTCTATTACGAGTGGTAGCCCTTTCGGACATGATTCAAAAGCTTTTCGCACAACACAGAGAATAAGATAGGCAATGGAGCCTATCCCACTTCTGATAATGGCGGTTGATATCAATTTTATTTAAAAAAAAACGAACGAAGTGACTAGAAACTAGTCTTTAATCAATTTAAAACAAATACAATTTTAAATACAGTTTTAAACATAAAAATATACTATCTGATTTAAATACCGACTTTACACAATTTACCAAACGATGTTATCACGACGGCTGCTGGAGACGAAGTAAGGGGCGGGCACTGGTCGCACCTTGCTTTTATAGGCACCACCGCACGGTAGTTTTAAAATAACGTTTTTACGCTAATAGTACTATATTCTTTCTTTGAATGGCAAAATTGTTTTTCAATAACCAATGTCTCGTTAATGTTGTTAACTTGTTGCAGGCAAATATCTTCAACCTGCGTGACATGTACTACACGATGCGTTATAACGACTTCAAACACGACCCTCTGTCACGCTGCGAGCAGTGCAACCCGCCCTACAGCGCGTGCAACGCTATATCGGCGAGAAACGACCTCAATCCAGCCAACGGTAACATAACGGGGATAAAATGATCCATCATCGAGCAAGGGCGGATCCAGCCTTGGACTCAGGGGGAGGGGTCACATAGTCGGGGTCCAGTCAGGACAGGCTCCAATCAGTGGCGGACTAAGCCTATCGGGGGCCCGGGGTGGCAAAACAAAATGACGCTCCCTGGCCTTCTCAGTTTACGTAGGTATTTCTAGTAACATTTTGCAAAAAAAATTACAATGACAGCAAAAAAAAAACAAATTTAACGTGCGTAATTATAATCTACCTACACCATGGACCTCGCAACCGGCAGGATAATTTTTTTCAGGGAGGTGCATTTTCATCTCCTCAATAGGCTATGAAAAGCAAGAATGTTCTCCTACATTCTGCGAGCAAGGCGAGCTCGAAATTGTTTGCACCACGTCTCTGAATTCCCGGTTAGGTTTCTATTGAACATCCGTAAGGATGGAAATAGGATTTGCTTTGTCGAATTATGCAGAAAAGTTTGAGAGTTACAAACATATACAATTCATGAGCGAGCGCAGCGAGCTCGAAAATTTTAGCACACCGCCTTGTGTAGGGAAGGTTTTTACTTTTGTCGACTTATGCAGAAAATTTGAGAATGTAGATTATAGCGAGCTCGAAAATTTTCATGCTCAGCCTCCAACTCTAAACTGCTTCTTACTGAATATATTTTGACCGTGTTTGGGATATCATTAAAAAGTACTTCTTAAGATTTAGGGGGCCGCCAGGATTGGGGGCCCTGGGCGTTTTGTCTGGACACTATTAGCAACTAGACGTAAAAATTACAATGCACGTATCTAAAACCATACCGCGACGTAAAAGAGTCGATAGGCACCACATACAATGCCGCCCATGGGCATGCGCCCGCCCGTACTTTTCTGAATATTGATGAGAAATTATCGAAAATTCGCTTTAAAAGGGGGGTTATTATTTCTAAAAACTTAAAAGCTTTTAGGAATAATAAACAGAATCAAAATCGAGATGCCATCATCGGAGATAGGCAAAAAATGTAAAGCAAGGTCACAAACGCTACTCAAAAAATTAAAATTGAATAACCCAAGTGGGTTTATTTAAAAGTACAGTTAATTTTCGATAATTTTTCATGAAAATTCAGAAAAGTAGGGACGGGCGCCTGCCCATGGGCTCTCTGTGAGAGTGAGTTGGCTATATGTAATCCAAAATATAATAAAAATATATACGTGAGCCCATATGTGGGTTGGTAGATGTCACAACTCTTCGAATTGCAAGTTCAAGTTTTTTATTTTTAGTTTATCAAGTTGCCACTTTCCTCACAATGTTTCCCTTTAGGCTGTTCAAAAATGAGTACATTATTACTTAACAATTTTTAGGGTTCCGTAGCCAAATGGCAAAAAACGGAATCCTTATGGATTCGTCATGTCTGTCTGTCTGTCCGTCCGTATGTCACAGCCACTTTTTTCCGAAACTATAAGAACTATACTGTTGAAACTTGGTAAGTAGATGTATTCTGTAAACCGCATTCAAATTTTCACACAAAAATAGAAAAAAAACAATAAATTTTGGGGGTTACTACTTAGAACAGAAACTCAAAAAAAAAAAAACATCAAACCCGTGTGGGATATCTATGGATAGGTCTTCAAAAATGATATTGAGGTTTATAATATAATTTTTTTCTAAACTGAATAGTTTGCGCGAGAGACACTTCCAAAGTGGTAAAATGTGTGTCCCCCTGTAACTTCAAAAATAAGAGAATGATAAAACTAAAAAAATATATGATGTACATTACCATGTAAACTTCCACCGAAAATTGGTTTGAACGAGATCTTGTAAGTAGTTTTTTTAATACGTCATAAATCGTAAACCGCAATTTACTATTATGTTACTTGCTGCTAGGGAGCCCTTCATGAGCGAGTCCGACTCGCACTTGGCCGCTTTTTTTGTTTTGTGAGAGCACTGATTTTGATTTATCCAGGCACATTTCCATTTCGCGCGCTGGGTCACCGCAGCCACGGCGCGACTGACGTGAAGATCACGAGCGCGTACCTTCGGACCAGCTACCGGTTCCTGGCCATCTGCAGCCCCACATACAACATCTCCAGGGGTATACCGCCTTTTAAGTGAGTATCCTGACGTCACAACACGCTTGTGTACAACGAAGGGGTTAGTACAGACCTTTCACTATAACTTGACCTTTGCACTAGTGCAAAGGTCAAGCCATTTTGAACTCTATTAGTATTGAAAGTGAAACTAAGCTTGACAAGCAGTGCCAATATGACGGCAAGGGACATATTATAGTGAACGGTCTGTAGAGATATAAGGCCATCAATTAACGGAGCGTGCCGGTTTCCTCACGATGTTTTCCTTCACCGTTTGGAGAGCAGTGGTGATAAAATAATTTACACAAAGTAAAGAGCCTGTCTGGGTTCAAACTTACGACAACTCGTTAGTCGCGGCTGTTACCACTGTGCCACCACTGCTCTTCTAAATTGACCCAGCCGTAAATAATGCAAGTCGAGTTTTAGAAAAAGTTGTATTCGGTTTTGTTGAGCGTCGTCTATGACACTCAGGACAAGATTCACAGATCGCACTTTAACTTTACCAAGTGAAGTAAGAGTTCCATACGAATATGAACCTTCTTTTTAAACTCATAATGTTCACAATCGTATAAGCGAATGTGACCAAGTGTTTTATACGAATATAAAGCTTATTCGATTAAGAATAAGATAGGTAACATGTGCGAGTAATTGTAAAGCTCGATATGTCATAGACCCGCGGGGGGTCAGGCTATCCAAGACCAACCGTCTAAGGTGAGAAGAGACCTATGGGAAACAGCACCCGCCACCAGCCGACTTTGTTCAGCCCCAAGTGGCCTGTATGAAAAGCAATCAATAGACCGCGGACCCAAGTAGGCCACTGCAAGCACAATCTAGCAAAATAGAGGATGATAGATCCCACAGATACCCAGTGCGAACGCGGTACTCCTGACCAAACCATGTCCCTTAAGTGGTAGAGTCCAAAATGTCCACACACCTGCACTTCTTTTTTTTTTTTTTTTTTGGGTGGGAAATCATCAAATGACTCCTCCCGCTCTGGGCGGAGCGAGAGGGAGTGTCAGACTTTTATTGACTAAAACCCACCCGTGTTCCTTCCGTTGCCTGTGTGCCGGGGCCGTGATATCCCTTTCGGACAAACTCGCAACCCTGGCAGGCATTGGCCCTTACGGACCCCGTCAGTTGGTGCTGACATCTCTTTAAGGCGCGCGTGGAACACAACGCGCCGTCGACCCGGGCCTGGTCCTAATCGGACGGCGAGCTACCGATTGCCCACCGTCCGCAAGCCCGCGCCTACGGTGGCCGGAAGTCGGCTCGCGACTCCCGACGCCCGGGGCGTCTCCTGCGGCGACTAGGGGCGCGAATCTTGCATTTCCCACACCTGCACTTCTGAGGACCTAAAAATGCCACTGATGCCGCGATTGGCGTGGCCACCTACTGGGCCCAACTCGTTTAGCATAATACATGTATGAAGAATAAGATTGCGTAGCACACTTACAGTAGCAGTAGGCTTTCATTTTGCCAGTTCAGCGACATTCAATGACATAATAATAATTCATTTACCTTGTTGAGCAGACAATTTTTGCGAACATTTGAAGCAATGGATTAACAATATCCTTCAAAATCATTCAGGGGCAGTACTATGACGTGTTAAACCCATAATTGTTCCAGTGTCAGAGAGAGATGGAGCTTTAAGGGACGAATAGCACTATCCCTTTTTCACAATGGAACAATGATAGCTTTAACAAGTCATAGTATGGTTCCAGATTGTGTTTGAAAGTGTGCCTGCCGAGTACTGTTACAAGTTTGATGTGCGGCTAAAATCGGAACTAACTGTGCGTTTGCAGTGGCGAAACATTACAACAAAACATGTTGAAATCTCTAGTTCCTGTCAAACATTGTATGGAACATTGACAGAAAATAGAGATTTCAACATGTTTTGTTGTGAACGTTTCACTAGTGCAAACGCACGGTAACGCCGCCATCTTGATTTGTCTATACACAAATGACAGCAACAATTTCACAAATGTTTACCAACAATGCCCGCCCCCCTTTCGAGGTCATTCAGACGCCAAAAGATCCTTATGTCTTTACATCATTCTATTTCTTCCCAGATGGAGTAAATTCGACATGGGGTCTCAAATATCCCACATTGGACAGCCCGACGAGTGGGTGTTCTCGCCGCTAATGCACGACTGGGAGTGGGCGTAAACGCGGCCTTGTGGCTCACGTGATAAGGTTTAGTTTACTCTGCGCTACGATGAAGTTTACTTTTATACTGGATAGAAGTAGGTACTTGTCGAGACGGACAAATCTAAAACTAAGAGGTAGGAGTTTGTTCTAAGGGCCGCGTCATCATAGTTGTAGGACTATGACCCTATAATGATGAAACATATTATTTAAATTTGTTTTGATAAAGTTCTTGTCATGTTAGAAATATCTAGTCATTGTCAAAATTATAATTAACGAATCCGCCCCCTTTATGTAGGATTTTACGATTTTTGTTTGATAGATATATCAAAGTATAACTGTGTGTGACCCACCGCTATCTCATTTCTGCGCATGTGAGTAGCATAGCCAATAAAAAAAAGGAAAGAAAACTAAACTTGGAATTTGTTTTTACACCTAATGTTGTTAGAATTTAATAATCATTTTAAAGTTACTTACTCTGTATTATAAAGTAGGTATTGTAATTAGGTAAAGATATTATTATAATTTATAATCGCCGAGATTTAAAAGTCTCGTTTTGGTATTTATTATACGTTTTATAAATAAATCATGTTCTATTGAACTCTTGTTTTGTTTTTGGAGTAGGTATTTTTTTTTTATTTGTAATTCAGTGACTGATGGACCGGATAACAAGATTTACAAAAAATTATACATTAAGTTGTAATTTTTATTTAATCTAATATACACCAATAAACAATGCTTATAATTACACTTTATATACATTATGATCTCATGAAGGTACTCGAATAAATACATACATTTGAATACATTGTCATATTATTTATAACCAGTTTGAGAGCATCGAGATTACGTTAAGATTTATGTTTCTGTAACAGGACATGTATGCTACTAACGAAACACGCCAACTAAGTGAATAACATGTTTTAAGGCTCGTACAGACCAGCGCGACGCAACTCGAACAATACAATTTCTAAGAAAACTTCACGGTATAACAATAGCCGGTGTCGCGTCGCGCTAGTCTGCACGGGCTTTTACGCATAATGTGGACGGGGATTTACTCGGCGAACTTTCGAACTAGTCCACACAAAGCGACGGTCGAGACCTAGATCATACTTTTATTTTTGTGTTTATAGCCGAGTTGCCATGTTGTAGGCAGCGGTAATAGACTTTGAATTTTGCGGCTTCCTTAGCGCACCCCCCTTAAGGCGCAGTTCCATTGCTGCATAGGATGTATACGCAGAGAATACGGACGTTAGCTGAGTAGGTCTATTCGTCTGGCTACGTATGTCTGTAGTGTGCTATCGAAGAATTTCATATCTAAGCAGTTTGAAAACACAATCCCGTGAACACGATGACTAAATCTGTTTAACGCCCCTTTTTGCATCAACCAATGTAACCAAAATACATAGTAATATTTTGTAGTTTTTTTTTCTTATCTTTGTGTGTTTTGTTACAATGATCACATATGTCTGACCCTTTTTCGACCACTAGGAATAGAACAAAAGAGAAGATAAGATAGTTTTTTTTTAAAGCTGATGAGAGAAGCAGAAATAGTCCTTACTGTGTATAGATATGAAATTCTTCGATAGTACCTTTCAACTGCAGCACTTATTGCGCAACATTTTTACACAAAGCGAAGCTAACTACACACGCGCGGTTTGACCGTGAGCAGCAATGGAACTGCGACTTTATGATAGAGCTCGACTTGTATCGCATATTTATTGACGCGAGCCTATTCGGCCGAAGAAATAATGCAGTTTTCCTTTTATATAATGTCCTTGGGATAGGTCATAATTAATTTACATAAGAGTATAAAATGATAAATGAGTAAATAAATACTACTCTCTTCCCTCTTACACACAGTGAACATCTCTACAAGTTGAATTCAATTCTAAATGCGACATACCGCTTGAAGTGCTGCTAGAACAATAATTTTCTAAGATGGAATGAATGAGTATTCTTTATACAAACTTATTTATAACAATATAATATGATGTAACAGTAAATATATAAATAGTTTTATCTTTACTGCAGTAATAAAAGAGTATCTTGCTGGGAGTTTGTATCAGATCTTTTATATTTGAAAATAAGACTTGACAATTGAAAAATTATATAAGAAATGCCATAAAAACTTCTGAATGGTGAATGTCATAATGGCATGCAAGCTAATTGCAGCTTTAAGGTACCCTTGACTACTGTGAGTGCATTTACTGGTTAGGAATATAGCTTTGTTTATTATTGCAGTATTGATAAGTATATTACATACAACTTACACTAAATACAGACATAACCAAGATTTCATAGAAAAGGCAGACTGAACAGCTTTTCTACATACAATAACATTACCACTTAGTAATTACATAGTTACTTTTTTTTAACAAGTTCTAGTTTTAAGAATGGCTCTTAGTGATTAACAATCCTAATTATCAACTGTTTTGTATTACACACACACTGAAAAAGAGTGTTGTATTATTCTGTTGAGAAATTACCTGGTTGTGGAGGTCAGATAGGTAACTGCTCCATGTAAAATAGTGGTATTCAGCTGCATCTTGTTAGACTGGAAGCC
Source organism: Agrochola macilenta (assembly GCA_916701695.1). Classification (NCBI taxonomy): domain Eukaryota; kingdom Metazoa; phylum Arthropoda; class Insecta; order Lepidoptera; family Noctuidae; genus Agrochola; species Agrochola macilenta. Next base: position 1,163,031 of record OU753570.1, on the reverse strand, counting down.
GACCCCAACACAGAGAGGCATGTCTTAATTTTCCAATAAGTTTTATTGGTTTATTACAAATACCCTAATAAAATTGTATTATTCTGTTAAGAAATTACTGAGTTCTGGAGGTCAGATAGGCACATGGAGCGACATGTAAAATACTGGTAATCATCTGCATCCGATCAGACTGGAAGCTGACCCAAACATAGAGAGCACCTCTTAACTTGCCTGTAACTACATTCTTCATGTTTCTTATCATATCCTGGCTATGTCTTCAGCTGTGTGATTATGAACAGTTATTCTAAGGAGTTGAGCATGAGGAGCTGCTTCAGGACTTTAGTCTGTGACGTCTCTCTGATCTCGCCGGCTAAGAACATCTCGTCTACAACTGTGTATACCTGGAAATTGTTGAAATAATATGTTTATGAAGGATACTCTTCATAATAACGCATTAGAAAAGGGTTGTTCTAGCATGTCATTTTTTTAATTTATTTATTTATTATTAGGCTCTTCAACAATGAGTACACTATTACTTTATAATTGGTACATTTATGCAGTATTTCCTTGAGGTCCTTGAGGATTAGGCAATACTAGGCAATGTTCAGACATTGGGCAGTGAACATTTGGATAGAACTTTATTATGAATGAATGGAACTTGATTAGTGACTAATATGACTGGCAGGATGTAACACAATCCATTTGCCAAGGTGAAATACAAAAATGATGTAAGTCATTTTGTTAAAATTTACTATTTAGTTACTGTAGGATTACTTACCTTATAGAAATTGAATACCAGATCCAGTTCACAAACATTGTGGAAGTATTCATTCAGAACCTCTACGAAATTGTGTATAGCTTCCAAATAGCACAGGTTATTGTCGTTCACGTCCACGCATATGCAGAAGTAGAGGCCCGCGTACCTTCTGTATACTATTTTGAAGTTCCTGAACTGTAAAAATATCAGGTATGAATTGAATCTTCATGGCAGGGTACAATTAGTCTAGTAGGTCTTTTTTATTGTTTTTCAAGCTGCTTACCTCAACGAAATTGGTGTGCTTAGCGTCTCTGACAGTTACTACAGCGTGTACCTCCTCGATGAGCTTCTGTTTCTCGTCATCATCGAAGTTCATGTACCATTTTGCTAATCTAGTTTTACCTGCACGGTTTTGGATCAGTATGAAGCGAATCTGTGAATAATGCACATCAAATGAAATGTCTGCTGGAGAAAATTGTATCGGGCGCTAAGCAGAATAAGTAAATGTTTACCATTTTGTAATTACGAAATTTAAAATGATATAATTTGTAAAATGTAGCCGTCGTCGACGCCTCCTCTTCCTTTCAATTTTGACAACTCAGAAGATAAAAAAATGAAATGTCAGTTTGGAATTGTCTATGCAGTATTATTGATTGAACGTTCCAAGTTGCAGTCCTGTTAGACCTTACATCTGTAGCTTTTAGCAAATTAGTGAAAACAAAAAAACAACAAATAATTATGAAAAATGCTAGTGATAGAGGAAAATTAAAATGAGCTGGAGTAAAATAAATTTAAAAATAATCTTAGAAACTGGAAAACTCATCACTGAAATGTAAAAAAAAACTCTGGTTTTGGTTAATGTGTTTCCATTCTAACAATGACATTATGGTATGTTTTGAAAAAATCCTACCAAAGACTGTAATTTACAAGAATTACACAAATAATTGTTATCTAACCCGTTTAATATAAAAAAATAATAAATATCGTTAGTTTTCATCGTATTCTCAATTGCATTTTAAAAAATAAGCATTTTTTGACTCCTATTACTTGAATTTGGAAATCTTTTATAACCTTACAATGGCAACACAAATATCGAATTGTTTTTCAATTTTTCAGTGGATTTTTGACATTGATACTACTTGCTCGTTTTTATCAAGTTTTCCTCCATGTAGTGCTTAGGTTTCCATAATGTTTCTAATATAAGTAGTTCGGTAGGAAAATAAACCATTTAAATCTTAAATGACGCCCACGAAAACCACAAAAACTGAAGTAGAAATGGTGATACGGAATAGAAAAACTGTTATGAAAGACGGGATTATGACAATGTCTGGCATCGGCGAACCCTCCGTGTTCCACGCTCTGGTCGTGATATTCCTGGAGTTCTTCGCGTGGGGACTGCTCACGATGCCGATCATCTCGGTGCTGAACGTTACGTTCCCGGATCACACGTTTTTGATGAACGGTTTAATAATGGGTATCAAGGGCATCCTGTCGTTCCTGTCTGCGCCCCTGATCGGCGCGCTGTCCGACGTGTGGGGCCGCAAGTTCTTCCTGCTGGTGACGGTGTTCTTCACGTGCGCGCCCATTCCGCTGATGACCATCAACACGTGGTGGTTCTTCGCCATGATTAGCATCAGCGGAGTGTTCGCCGTGACGTTTTCCATCGTGTTCGCGTACGTGGCCGACGTCACCACGGAGGCGGAGCGCTCGCGCGCCTACGGGCTCGTGTCCGCCACTTTCGCGGCCAGCATGGTGATCTCGCCCGCGCTGGGCGCCTATCTGATGGACCTGTACGGCGAGGCGCTCGTGGTCGCCGCCGCCACCGCGGTCGCTATTTTGGATGTATTCTTCATCATGGTTGCAGTGCCTGAGAGCCTCCCAGAGAAGGTCAGACCTAGTGGCTGGGGCCCTGCTATCAGTTGGGAGCAAGCTGACCCCTTTGCAGCATTGAGGAAAGTTGGTGCGGAACGTACAGTGCTAATGTTGTGTGTGGCAGTGTTCCTCTCGTACTTACCGGAGGCCGGACAGTATTCGTGCATATTTGTGTACTTGAAGTTAGTGATGGGCTTTGATGTAGTCCAAGTGGCAATATTTATTGCAATCGTAGGAGTGCTTAGTATTGGTGTGCAAGTTGTTCTCGGATTCTTGATGAGATCACTCGGAGCTAAGCACACTATCATGATGGGACTACTGTTTGAGATGCTGCAGCTCATGTGGTATGGCTTCGGTAGCCGTACGTGGATGATGTGGGCTGCCGGAGTGCTGGCTGCCCTGGGCTCGGTCACATATCCAGCGATCAGTGCATATGTGTCAGTGAACAGCCGGGCAGACAGGCAGGGCGTGGTGCAGGGCATGGTGACGGGCGTGCGCGGGCTGTGCAATGGCCTGGGCCCCGCCATGTTCGGCGTGATCTTCTACCTGTTCCACGTGGACCTGAACGAGGAGCACGCCGGCTCAGGCAAGCCGGAGCAGGAGAAGTACGTGCGCATGGTGCCCGGGCCGCCCTTCGTGCTGGGTGCGCTGCTGGTGATCTGCGCGCTGCTAGTGGCCGCGTTCCTGCCCGAGGACGGCGCCGCCAGCCGGCGCACTCCGCCCGACCTGCGCTTCGAGCTGGAGCGCGGGCGGCGCGTGGCGGGCCCGCTGTCGCCGCTCATGGCGCCCGAGTCCGCCGCGCTCTAGCTGGCGGTTAAGGCCGGCCGCGCGGCCAGCGTTTGACTCTCAGTGCTGTGTCAGCGACAGCAACCCGTGCATTTACGAGGTACCAAAGCTAACTCGAGTGAGTGACCGTGATTCCTTAACATTAGGCCGACGACACCGATACATTCCCGCGTCGATACAGCTTAATCATCGTGTTTTTTAAGCTTTGTATTATATTTTTATATGTTTTGGAGTCGCCGCTGGGGTGTGTACATATTTATCTGAATAAAATCACTGAAATCGTTGTTAAATACTATGTTTTCATGTTCCGAGCGGAGCATCACACAATAGGTCGCGCGTTAAGTGCTACATTTTGTATTACCTATGAGTCACACTTCACAGTCATAATAACTGCGTCCGGATGTTAATGTTGTCAAAACTAGCCTCAAAATAATAATATTCCACTTGTAGATAAGGTCAATAGTTAAGTAAATAATGAGTAGCCAATTGAAACTGAACATTAAGATAATCTATAAAGATGTCTCTTGTCCATAGCTAAAAGAAAATATTTTGTATAAAATAAGAAAAGTAAAATTTATAAATAGAGTAACATCTGGAGGGAAGTTTAGGTAAAATCTGTAAATTGGAAATGTTTCAAATGATGATATATTTTAAGTAGGTATCGTGCGCGTCCTCTGGCTGCCTTTGTGGCGAGTTGATGGTCAATTCATAGCTTCTAAAGTATTCCTAACTATCGATAAGTAACACTAATTAAAGGATTTCTACTTAATATAAAACTCATCAACTGATGTCATTATAAATAAACACAATAGGTACATCATATAAGATTTAATAAAGCCTAGATACAAATTAAATAACTGCTAGTATATAGCCGCGCGTCATAATTTTACATATCCATTATACAAAGTATATGAATCGATGGCATGCTGCAGTCGCCTGTTTATGTAGCTACGAGTTTGACAATATACAATGTATTTTGTGAACACAAATAAAAGTCGTAACATTGCCGGTTCGGTTATGGTTTTTATTCCCCCATTTAATGGCAAGGGTCAACGTATTTCAGAGCAAAATGATAATCTAAACATACAGTTTTGTTTTCGCATTTCAAATATTTGTATGTCTTTGTAGAATGACGTCAGTGCAAATCGGAGACACTTGAATAAATCCAAAGATCAAATCTAGTAAAATCATCGTTAAAATCCATATAGTTTTTCTGATTAAGTATTTCAACCCCCAAGACATTGATGAATGGTGGTTCTTAGGTCAGCCAGTCTGTTATTATAATACCAGCCTATTATTACTGTCCCACTCCAGGGCAAAGGCAAGAGGCCATACACAAATGACTCGAGCATTGATCCCCACGCTCGGTCAAAGAGGGTTGGCGATTTCAGACTTATATTAACTATAAAGTCCGTTTCCTCACGATGTTAGTAATGTCCAAGTCCAAGATTAAATACCTACCTACTCGTACATCAGATCTCCAAGACAATCTGACAAATTACATATTCAGTCGAACTGTTCATATAATTTCATAGACAATAGACTATCAACCTGTAACCACGCATTACTACTCTAAACCCGTTATTTACTGGTTCGCGGTAATCGCGATTAAACAGTATCTTTTGCAGTTCGAAAGCATAGTCATCAATGGCGTGACATTTCAATTTTTTTATGTGAAACTTCTTAGACGGTGATTCGATAATTGGACGAGAGTTGAGAGTGAAATTTCAAGGACGCGTCACGTTTAGGCACATTTATTTACATGAGAGAGAAGAAAGATCGCTGTCTCTCTGTCTGTCTCTCACACTAAATCTCTTATTCTTTCAATTGTAAGAAGATTCACTTCTATCACGTGTACGGTGCTGCACGCGCAATTTTTTAAATTTGTTGAAAGTTCCATGAGAAGTCATTGTTTTCCCCAAAAAGCAAGTTTTCTAGGCGAAGGTTCGTGAAGACAAAGTGTCTTTCAGGAAGCTTATTAACTGTTGAGCGTTGTTAATGAACAGCTCCGCTAATTCGTGCGATGACCTTGTTGAAATAGGGTAAGTGTTTGTTTAGGCGCGTAAACGAAGCGACGCTGAACTTCAAATTGGTCGCTGTTTAGCACCAGATGTCTTGGCTTTAAGTTTTTTCTAATAATTTTTAACATACATAACAAAGCATTCCTGGCCCAATGACTATTAGCTCAGTCAATAAGGAGCTAGTTTGCAAATGACTTCTAAGTGCTAAATTCTAAACTGCCACTGACTATGTCCTCATAGCATTGTTTGCTAGTTTATTACACATTAGCTTCAAAAAACAACTTGTAATCAAGAGTATTTAATTTAAAATTACGTCATCTTTCAATAAATATTATTGCTCGTAGCCATGCAGCGCGTTTTAAACTAAACCATATGTGACACTTGTTATTATTTTCCTGTACAAATATTGCTAATAATATCCTTGTTTGTAATACGTTTTATAAGTAAACTATGAGATTTAATTGCGCGCTGAACACTGGGTTTCCCCATAGATCATTAGTAGACTAGCTAATTGTTGATCGTAGGTGGTACGATGTTGACAGTGTCCGGATATCATTGTCGCTTCACCATAATGAAATATTTCCGTAGTAACCTCTTACAAAACTAATGGGGCGGCTAACGAATTAATAACGAATGTTGGTTAGACCACAAATAAAATCTTCGTGAAAATTCTTCTTCGTCTCGCTGGCACGACAGTATTTCAAATCTTGTTGGCCCAAAACTTGGCCATTTCCACGGCGTCGTCGGTGGTAGTGTAGAGGTCACTTTGAATGCATATTTTGGGACACAGAGAGCAGAATACGAGGTTCAGGATGGTTTGCGACACAGCTCCACATCCACACTCGCTGCCGTTCCGTCGAGGTAACCCAACTTTCCCATGTTGGAGTAATACATCGTCCCACTTGGATCCACAAATACTTATAAAAAGTATGTGCCTTGACACTTCTCCCAAAACCTTTAAGCGTGTCGATTGGTAGTTAGAACAGTAAAAGAATTGATAAAAAGTTTCAAGAACAAATATATCAGAGGCATTAAAGTTGGAAGAGGCTATAAAATTCTCGATAGAAACCGCTAAACTTGTGCTAGTCAATCTGTCGAGCCTCTTTGGCCTTTATTTGATATGTGGGGAATATGGGATCACGGAAGGTACGCACACGCTACAGGCAAGAACTTGGATAACGCCAGACTTGTTAGAAACAAAGATAAAAAGAGCTTATTATATAACCATGAATACTTTTGGGCCTTTTTCATAAACTACAGGCGTATTCCACGTATTGTCGGTATATTCGGTGTTACGGTTCCAAATATCGGTTATTAATGTTATTATGACTTGATGGATTTAGAATCATTTCCACGTAGCTACGTGACTGGACGAAAATACTAAATAGTTTTAGTCTTACAATTGATGCACTCCGACATAACTAATTTTCCACGCCGTTAACGACTCGCACTCGATTGAGTCTCAGTCATGATTTTAATGCCCTGTAGCAGCATGTTTATTTCATCTTCATCATTTTATTACAATACTTCATAGTTTGATTTGAATGTTCTTAATTCTATTTATGTAATACACTAGCGTGATTTGACATAATCGAGAGGATTCCGGATCATTAGTTGATTCCAAATAGAAGGTCAGCCTAAGAAGTTCGAATGTTGTTCCTATAAAATTAATTCTATTATTAATATTATCCTAACTAATTTCGGGGATTATTTGGGACAGGTACTTATCTGAGTTTTTCACTTTACCGAACAGAGTTTTAATCAAAATGTTCAATCTTGGTGGAACGACAAAAGAAAATAATGAACTCCTCTAGATCCCAGGTAAATAACTGTATAATAGATAAGGAGTTGTCTGTGTTATTTTCCGTGACGTCAGTGCCGTCGGTGCAGTGTCATTGCCATCCGATGCTCCCTCAATGCTCTGTCGAGATGCTCTTTGCTTATGCAACATTATAATACACTATCACACACATACACACACATTGACATTCATTCATGTTAGGAGTGGACTTACTTGTTGCCTCGATGTATGTAGGTGTTTACTTAGTTCTGTGATATTTCGGATTTGACGAATCATTACTTAATTAACTGAATGATTACATAACTTGTATTTAACTTACTATGGCCGCCAATCTCGATATGATTGCACGAAACTTACTGATGCATATCGTACTCTGCGCTTACGAACCTTCGCTTTAGCGAAATAAAATAAAATTATTCGGCCTTTAACGATTAAAAATGTTTGAATATCTTCTGTGACCTAAATAGCGGTAACCTAACTAGAAAGACTTCTGATGTCATCAGCGTTCAACAAAATTCCAGAAATTCCAGGTTTCTTATCACTTTTTCGTCGCTCGCAATTTCCTTGCTATATATTGTACTTTGAAGTGCTATAGAACCTATATTATGTTATCTTTTTTACAATGAACCTCCTTCCAAGGCCTTGATTCAATAGAGGTCCCTCTTGAGAAAAAAAAAAAGAACGTCAAAAAATTGCGGTTGAAGTTTGAACAGCGAACAGCAAAACGTTGTTGAATTCAATCGAAATATTTTTTCTCTCTAAGTTTGTCGTTTAATCGGGCAGAACGTGCCTATCTTGGCAACATTATTTTGCCAGTGGCCTGCCAGAGTAGCCTCCCACACCGCACTACAGCGCCACGCTAGCAATTATTACGTAATTGAACAGCAGCATGGCGACCTTGATTTATTCTTTGTTGAATTTTTTGCTCGGGTGGCATAATTGAGAGATTGCATAGTCGAATGATGCAGATTAAAGTAAATAGAATGAAATTTTTGTAATTTCGAGCGATTTCTAGTAGATTGTTTTTCTATTTCGGAAAACAAAACTGCTTGCATAATTTCGTCATTTCTTGGCACTGCTTTGAAGTACTTCCGTGACTCCAATATACTTTGTATAGAACCTCGAAGGTTTTATCAAATGTAACAATACAAAATAACATCGTTGTTGGTTTGAAGTAGTCACGGAATTCAAGTATGCGCAGATAACATCTCTAATTACATTAAAATATCTTAACATTGCTTGTCCAGGCATAAGAAATTCTTAAAATTCAACGAGAATTTTCCATATTTTATCAAGATATAACCTTGCTTAAATATATATTTGCTCGATATTATAAATGCTAATTTGTTTATGAAAAGCTGTGACTTCGTTCAACAATTTTATCAAATTTTCTGAACACATCTGTGAACATTGTATAATGCAATCCACGTGGACGGTTCTAACCACTAAAAACAAAATAATTCAAACCGACCGTGGAACTGCACAAATTATTTTAAAAATCATAATGATTTATTTCCTGAATCTACCACCTAAACGTGACCGATTGAATTCACCGGCGCGCGCGCACTCTATTGTTTTATCTCTCTATGCAGGTTTGTTGCACACGGTATGAATCACTGGCATTGTTTATGAGCTTGTGTCAACGGAGAGGTGGGTTTCACCAGTTAACTATGTTAAATTGGCGTTGGCAGTATTCATATGCTAGTTTCCTTGAGTGAATCTGATGGCATCATACTACTATTATTTCTACTACCTCTTACTGTTCTTCCCCTTTCTTTTTTCTAAAAATATAATAAATAGCAGCTCGAAATCAGAAGTAAATATTTTTTGACAAACCCTTAGCCTCACTCTACAAAAGAACGCGGTCATCTTTCTAATTTGGGATAAAACAATCCAAGTAAAAATATACCACTGCTAAGACTGGCCCATATTTATAACTCTTATCCTCCAGATTATTATGAAACAACTTTGTAAAGTTTTAAAATAAAGTTCGGCTGTAGAGAGCGGTAAGCTCCATCGCCGCTTTGAAAAATCTTGGATTTTTCATTAGGAGAGACTTCATGCATACACATACATAAACTGATGCCTTTTTCCCATGGGCGTAGACAGGGTCTACAGAACACCACCTGCTAAAAGACTTCATAAAGAACAGAATATCTTAAGCTAAGTATTGAATAAATCATCAAAATCTGCAACAATCAAAACTCGTTTGATTATCAACCAGTGTCGTCGTCGTTATTGCATAATTTTAAAATAAAAAACGAAAAATTACCACGTCTAGCTTAATAAAAGTAATAATCTAGTATTTATACGAGTTAAATGGTTATAGTCACATATAATAACACGACGTAACAATGAATAACAGTTAGGTTATTAGATACTATTATTGACCACCAAATATACCATGATAACTGAAGGTCAAGGCAAAATAGTAAATTATTTGACAACTGGATGGTCTAATTATAACTTACTAACGAAGTTAAATGTCTGATAATTATTTAGACGTGGCTCTTAAAACTTTAAAACAACCTCCTTTTATCCTGCTCCTTTTACCCTTTTATTCTTTAATAGACTCATGTTTGGGTACAGGCCGCGCGCGACTGCTTGTCAACGCCTGAGGTACGGGAGCGGTGAGACGGGTGTGGGCGCCATTAACAAATAACAATAACAAATTGACAGACTGAGCTTAGCCTTTGTCTACCTCCCCCGTCTCACCGCTCACATACCTCAGGCGGTGACTAGCAGTCGCGTGCCGACTATAGTAGAATACGTAGTAATTCGGTCAGATTGGAAGTTAAATATAAATTCCATGTAGTGTAGACTCAGTGTAGAGTAGCAGACACCTCTTTCTTTTCAGCTTTCTTTCACCTGCTGTGTGCATGCCCTGCCTGCCTTACGCCGCGTTTCGGTCCTGTCTTCCTGAGCTTCACCTCCTGCTGTTTTGCTGTTTTTGCGACTTCTTCGGACCTTGATGGTAGTATTCCTGAAAACCTTAGAATTGCGTTTGTATGGTAATGAGGCAAATGATTATAATTACTACAGTTTGCGCTCAATGTGGGCATACAATTTCCAAATGCCACGCTACTTTACCAACGCTAAATGCACGGTATCTCACTCAGACACATTAAACAGACAAAGGAAAGTAATATTTATCCTGCTTGCGATATCTAATGGATTATTTGAAATCACGTTTCGCATGAAATAGTGGGTATCCATTTTGTACCAGGCGCAGACACTGCAAAAGCCAGGGGTTAAAATGTGGATGTATTATGCTGTGACAGGTTATCATCAATAATAGCCTTTTTATTAGGTCAACAACCCATAAGCTCAATCTGGTTTACGATGGCGGGATACCTAAAGGCGGGAGCAACGATAAGTCGCTGACATATCGTATTCTCTTCTTTATGGTCTAGTCAGCGTGCCAGAGCAATTTTTTAATGTTTGGTGTAGCAAAGACATCGATTATTGATTTTTACCGCCAGCGCGATGGCTGAGGTAGCGCGACCGATAAGCGCGTGTTATCACCTAGTGACTAATGTACACGGCACTTGTTTCTGTAAAACAAGACCTATTTGATTACAGTTAACGGAAGTTTTACACTTTTACAACGTCTCCGGCGACATTGAAAGTTGAAACTGTCGTCAAGCTATGATACGGTCTAGTGAGTCGTTAGATTTTATCATTACATTTGGCAATTGTTATTAGGCACTTCCTAATTTCTAAATTCCGGTAAATGTTCTATTCTATACACTGTGTTTAAGTAGATGTATAGGTACTTGAGGTAATTGTCCAGTCTAATCAATTAATTAGTGTTAAAATATGTCAATATTTTGATAATAACTATGTAGTATCTTGCGAAAATTAATTCACAATTTGTAATGGTCGAATTTATCAGATTAAGTATTCAATTTATTTACGTCTGAATTGAAGATAAATTTTACATATTATCATTTTTATTAAAGAAACAAAAAACGCTACAAACTGGAGATTCCGACTTTAAAATGAGTTAGTTTTCTATCTAATCGTTTTACAATCTGAATTTTTCCGCATATTGTTATCAACGGCTAATCTTATGATAAAGGAAAAAGTAAAAAAGAATGTTCGCAAGTCAATTCGGCGTACTTTGGCTTAGGCAGGCTTAAATTCGCGAAGAGTTATGCCAACCATGAATTAAATCTCATATTGCAAGACTACTGGGAAAAGCAAAATCTGCGAACCTCTGTCACTCCTAGTAGTCCAAAGCAAATCGAATTCCGAGTAACGCTCAACATATTCTACGCTTGCGATTGCGAAATCAATAAATTAAGCCATTTACATAAGGACTACCTGTTTACATTTTTTTATAGCTACAATTTAAATAGTCCGTGTGTCTTCCGTAATATCTTCGATAAACTTTCATTAGTAATTTTTCCTTGAGTAGGTAAACAAGTAAAACTCAAAAGAACACTTATGATGATGAAAACAAGGTATTTGTCTAACAGTAAAAAACTATTTAGGTACTAATTCCATTGCTATTGATTCCTTTATAAGTTTCTTTAGAGAAAATTTATAGACTAAGTATTTTAAAATGGTAAAACAAAAGGTTCATTCAACCGAGAATATTAAGAAATGCTCTAGAATCAGCCCGATAAGAATGACGTTACGAAACTGCTAATTTTAATGGAAACCCCCGTTTACTGTGGCTTTAATAAAATTAATTATTACAATTCCGATTCGTCTATCGTTACATCATTTTGCGGGCGTAATTAAAGAGGAAACGAGATGCTTTGTAATTAATTGTCTCGTGATTGTAAACAATTTTGTTAATTATTCATATTGAAGAATATTGGGAAGCGACGTTTCTCAAGATTATAGACATCATCAGTCTAGCCTGCCTGGCTTCCACTCCCAACTACTATAGCACTTTTGAGCACGTAAATACAATAATTAAATCAACATTCTCAACACTATTAAGTACAACGCTATAGCTTGTCCAGTCTGAAATGACGCGCCCCGCTACCGCATTTTACGTACAAGCCGCGGCACCCGGGTACGTAAAATGCGGTACTAGGTTATGTGGCGCGTGCGGCGTGGCAAAAATCGGAACTATCGCCATCTTGTTTTGTCTTTTGTCAATTTCTGTGACAATTTCACAAAATGTGTAATTATCATTTAGGCGCCAAAAGAGTAGCCAAGTAGTATACTTGGAACATCCGCTTATCCTAAAGTTTGACTATGTCTCTTTTCCCTTTCCTGCTCATGCGTGCGGATTCCATAAGCTGTCATAGATTTGACTTACCCCCGCCAAGACTTCGCCACGCCATTAAACAATATTCAAGTACGATTTAAATCTTTTTTGTGCATACTAGGTCCCGATGAATATATTATTTTCTTCAGTTCAGCATTTTTCTGCTCGAGGGCAGTCTTGATAACTGGTTTTGTGACGTCAATACAATATTTTCACTGTACCCATAAAACTAAACCGATTGTGGATATTGCAATACACTTTCCATTGTAAGTTACTTACATTTCTTTGTTTTATCTTGCGGCAAATAGGTAATCATAATAAATTATTTCAAATAATTCTAATCCTAACCTTGGCTCAAATACTATGTAAAAAACGAATGCACAAAATCAAAAGAATAGGTATTTAAAAATGATAAGTTTCTTCATTTTATTTATATATCACAAGAAAAGAGAGCGGAATACTTTTAGACAGCCTGCTATGAACCATCTGGCGACGGAAAGTAAATAGACTGTCTTATTACTTCAATATTATGCTGAATTAAAAAAAAGCTATGTTTAAAGTCTAGCCTTACTTTCTTTATGAAACCTTTTTAGCTAAGAACTTTCAATTAAACTCGGTCCTTTGTTAGTTTATTTGGAGCCGGCTTGTCTCAATTCTGACCTACATGTATTAAATAGCTGTCTTTGCTTCGTATTTGCTGCTACAAAGGCTTACTAACTGCCACCGCCTACATCGCACTGGCGTGGGGTGGCGTCATAATAGGCATGTCATCGATTACGCAGAAGTAATAATAATAAGTCATTTAATTATGGTTTTTTAACCAACTGGAGTAAATAGCGTTATTATAAATGTCATCATTTCTGCTTTGGCAAGACTAAAAAATAACTGGGCATCTACGGCTAACCGCAATGAAATTACGTGGCCAAAATAACCAAAAAAAAACAGTAATTCGAGATAGAGATGCGTCATCAATAAACGAACCATTTTGATGTATGTTAATCATCAATTTATTGTTAATCATCAATTGATGTGTTTTTAAATGGTAAATTTATTAAGTTGTTACGAGACGGTAGTTCGAGGTTGCGCGCGCGCGACTGCTAGTGCATCCACAAAATACATTAATAATTTATCTAATTATTCAAGTGTTTCTGTAGATCCGTCCCAATGTTAACTGAGAAGGTCGTCAGTTTCGCACTGCGATGACAGTTGTAATCGTTATTTTTACCCGACTACGGCAAAACCAAAAGGAAGGGTTATGATTTTTTGCAGAATTAAGTTCCTGTTTGGTCATTTACTGGTTGGATTTATAATTAACAGCCATTTCTACTTTCCACTAAGTTTATAACGTTATTTTTGGCAATTAAGTAGTGCAATTTATGTAGAGAATTATTCCCTTTTGATGCCCGCTTGCATTGCAAAAACACGTACTAGTACCTTCATTCCAAATTTATGTTATGGAAAGGGTTTAGCTACCAGTATTTTCGCAATAACAAAACAATCTAAATAGCAATGTGTGTGAGTCATGCTACGCGTACAATGTGGAGGACCACGAGTGCATAATAAACAAACTATCTTGACATCCACACGTATCTGTCATAGGTCATATCACGTCTAACCTATTTTCTCCTAGGTAGAAAATGAAAAACATAAGCACATATTAATCAACGCTTCAAAATCTAAATTCATACATGAGGAGGTGTATTTTCGTAACACTAATAAAAGCGCTATTTGTATACATTATCGTGTTATCTTTTATTACAAAATTAAACAAATATTTCAGTGTGATTACGTTAGGTGTCACGTTTCCCTACCGGCACGGCACGACAAGTTAACACCGCCGTGATGTCAGTTTCAACGTCATTAAAACTCAGATTCACTTTTTATTTAATTCAACTTAGACTGTCAGAATCAGCGTTTACTTCGGAGATGTAGAATCGCATTAACCGTTAGCACGAATCTCGATTTAAAACTTGATAATAGACTTATTTCCAATAGATAGATAAACGAGCAGCGCTCCGCGGTCACCCGCATAAGTCTCGATCCCGTGAAAATATCGGGATAAAAAGTATCCTATGTGTTAATCCAGGTAATAATAAACTATCTGTGTGCCAAACATCCAAATCCGTTCAGCCGTTTTTGCGTGATTGACTAACAAACATACAAACTTTCACCTTTATAATATTATTTATATTATAATTATTAGGAACGAGCTTAAAATTGCCCGCAACTGTAGAAACAAGAAACGCCAATATTAAATGTTTAGTAATGTGTTTTCATTCATCATAAATGTCATCTTTTGCGTCTATGAAATATGCAGTTGAAAGTCAACACTGGTTAACACTTTTGCCAATCTTGTCTCGTTTAATAATTTTTAAATTTTCTAGACCAATAGGGCTTTTATACCACGGGCCAAGCCAATGAGCCCCAACAAATAGGGTTCTTCACCGTTAGTTAACCCGTCGTGAAGGCCAAAGAACGCCACATGGCGCTGGATTGTAGTTCCCATTCGATGTTTCATATAAGGTAATCTTTAATTTAATAATCCAAAAACACAGATTGAGGCGCTAATACCTGTATCTACCCAATATGACCCCGTGACCCTTTGGTAAAAAATGGCTTACATCGGATGTAGGTATGGAGTTATTTTTCCTTTCTTAGTATATCACTTTATTCCAAAAATATTCACGAGACGAAAATCTTTTATATTTAACCACCTTCAATACGTATATGTAGTAACAAAACAATATGTCTGTCACTGTATGAGTCTGTGAGACGAATTGAATCCATTTGCAAAGAAACTATAGGTACAATGCTTTCAGACTGTATCCAATACGCTTGCTTACCCGCCTTAGCCTTGGTAAAAAAAAAACTGTTTGTTGCAACTTGCTGGTTAGAAGAACATACAATTTCCACGGTTATTCGAGAATGAAATTGAATTGACCTATAACAAGACTAACTTAGTTCGACTAAATATAAAAACGTTTGTGATTTGTTCATTGATAACTTACTCGGGTCATCCATTATGCCGAGTATTACCCCTATGAGTCTTCATAAAACTCGTGACATTATCCCAATTCATTGACCGTTCGAGGCAGCACTGAAGCAGCACGTCGTCTTAATCATCAGGTGTCACTCATAGACTATTTATTTATCCTTAATTCTTTTTTACGCTTATATCTGCAGCCTTGTTAGAACGCCACGCCTGATAATCGTCATTATGCTTATTGCTTATGGGAACAACGCTGAGTGGATTTACCCCTATTGATTAATTCACCGTTACCGTGACTTAACCATGATTCGTTAAATCACGTGATCATTCAATGGCTGTTCATATTAGGTAGGTAATTGGAGTAGAGAAATACAACCATTACTTTTTTCATCATGTTGATTTTATGACTGTATAAATTTTCCCGCTCCCGTATAGGCAAACGCAGACAATGTCGGGTAACCTTGTGGTGCAGGTATAACCACTTTGTTATCTGAGAGAACATTAAACTTTATTTCTTTCTTTTTTTTACTGATAATTAATAAGACGTTTGTCATTGTCAATAACATAAAAAACATATTCAAAAAGGTTGCAACTTACACAAGTAGCTGGGCTTTGCTCTATGAAAGAAAAGAGGAAAAAACGTCACTCTGACTAAATACGAGTAAAAACCGTAGGCGTTTATTAAAAAAAAATGTGTTACACTGTTAATATCCTCGCCGTTACAGGAAACACGTACTTTTGTGAAACAGAAAATCCTATACAATTCAAACGCCATGTTTGGACTTGACAGTTACAAACGTCAAAATTAAAAGTCTAAGGGGGCTATTACACTATCAAATATCTAGGATCATATATAGGATCCTATCTCTTATCCTACTTATATGACCCCTAGGATCATATCTGTGTATTACACTATCATATATCTAGGATCCTATTTTTGTCTTATGTGGTTGCAATCATCTATTAAAACAAAATAGTGAAGCCTTTCGGCAAACAATATGGCAAATAGAACTATAAAGAACACCGATGATGCTAAAACAATGAACTTTCGGCCGAAGCAGTTTGCTTTTATTTTTTGTACAGCAATGTTGCCAACAATCATTTTAGAATTCCATTAAAGCATAGTGTGAACTTACGCTAAAATTTCGTTGTACTTACTTTTTATCCGTCAATAAAACCGACAATTCAGGATATGGCAATAGCAGAACGGAAAAAGCAAAATCACATAATGTAATGGACGGATTTTGTATCAGGAAATTATGAAAATAAATGTGAAAATTCAATATATACGAGGGGTGTTCAATAAATAGTGAGAATGCGATACATTCTCCTTGGAAAGAAAAAAAATTAATACTGGCAGGTATAGCCCAGACATTAGTAAAGATGATAATAAAAAAAGGAATTAATTCTCTTTTGTTTTTTAAAAGTAGAAGTCTATTGTTTGCGTCGTTTCGGAACGTGTTCTTAAAAATGGATAAAATTGAAGTTCGCGCGGTAATAAAATATCTCTGCTTGAAAAATTTTACTACGGAGCAGGTAAATCAAGACTTGAGAGCAACATTAGGGGTTCATGCTCCTCCATATTCTACGGTTGCGCGTTGGTGTGCTGAGTTCAAGCGAGGAAGAACTTCCACTAACGACGACCCACGAACGGGACGCCCCATATCGGCAGTGACTGATCAAATGATTAAAAAAGTTGAAAATATTGTCTTGGCGGATCGTCGTGTTACTGTTCGTTTTATAGCTGAAGAAGTAAATATTTCGATAGGGAGAGTGTCCATAATATTATAAACGACCATTTGGGTATGAAAAAAGTGTCAGCGCGCTGGGTGCCCAGAATGCTTTCTGACGCGCAGAAACAAACTCGACTGAGAATTTCACAAAGCTGTTTGGATTTGTTACAACAATATCCTGACCGATTTTTGGCTCGATTCATAACTATGGACGAAACATGGCTTCACCATTATGACCCGGAAACGAAACAACAGTCCATGACTTGGAAGCGACCGTCATCTCCAACTCCAAAGAAATTTAAGGCGATTCCATCCGCCGGAAAGATCCTGGGCTCTCTTTTCTGGGACAGCCAAGGGGTGGTAATGATCGAATATCTTAATCATTGAGCCACTATTACGGGGACTATGTACGCAGGACAAGTAACAAAGTTGCGTGAGGAAATACGCAAGAAACGGCGTGGCAAACTCGCTAAAGTTGTTTTTTTTCACCAAGATAACGACCCTGCGCACAAGTCCAGAGTTGCGATGGCTACCATACAAGAAGCTGGCTTCGAATTGATGGAACATCCTCCATATTCACCGGACCTTGCTCCTAGTGATTTCTACCTATTTCCGCGCTTAAAAGGAACATCTCAGGGGCCAGAAATTCGAAGATGATGACGGAGTAGTCGCCGCCGTAAATGATTTTTTAAGGGATCAGGAAGAAGATTTTTAAGAAAGGGAATTTTAGGATTAGAGAAAAGATATACAAAGTGTATAAACCTGAAAGGTGACTACGTCGAAAAATAAAATAAAATATAATAAAAGATAATTGCGTCTTAATCATTCTCACTATGTATTGAACACCCCTCGTATTATTCAATATGGCAAGACCTGTTTCTATGATCCCATCTAACAACAAATGTCAAAAATCTTTGATCAAAGGCGATTTGATTCATATGTTTGTATTACATTATCAAATAAATATGACTCATAGATATGTGATCCTAGATATTTGATAGTGTAATACCCCCCATAGAGATTAAAGAACCTGTGGAATCATAAAGAAAGTAAAAGTATGGATGGTAATCGATAACGAAGAAAACTTATTTTTCCAAATCGGGTTATGTAAACAAACACTACTAGGTAAGAATGATACATACGATTCTTCTAATAAACATGTGCGTTGGTTACGACCTGCGACATGTAAGACGCACCTGACCTTTAGGATACTTTATTAGGGATTTACGGACCTTTAGGAAATTACCAATAAGGTCAGTGTATGTCCTAGGCCAGGATGTCCCCTCGCAGTTTTTCATTTACTACAGCGTCACAGAACAGATTTTATCTGTTCTGTGATTTCAATAAACTCCGACTAGCAAACATTAAATTTCATAATTTATTTAGCAAAGTTAGTAAATATCCAGTAAGTAAAGACGTATAAAAACTCTAAATAACGCGGGATAGTTTCCCAAAAAAAAAAACCTACCAGACTTCCAAGTTCTCATAAAAATACGGCTAACAATACAAGAAATTCGATATTCTTCCTCAAATCCAAGACAATAATGAATCAACAGCCTGTTTACTCTCAATGTTGTTGTTGTTAAACGGTTCGTCGGGTTGTAAAGACGACAAAACGTCGCCATTCAGGGTTCCTATCGTCGCGCGTCGTCGTTCGCAAAACCACAGGTGCTGCGTAATCGCGAATATGCTAATATTCGGTGAACCTTTCTGTCTAAATTCAATGTAAATAAATATACTCTAACCTCTGTTGAAGTGTCGCCCTTCTCCTACTATTTGGGTTGTTCGTGTATAATCGTATTGTGTACTTGAATTTACTTACAGTGATATTTTGTGGTGATTCTGGCGGAAAATAAAATGTCTGCAATTTTAAGTGTAGCTTATAAAGTTATTAACTTGCTATGTGTATTGGTTAACTAATTTTTGTTCTTCTGGGTCTCACATTAACCTTGATTGTCAGTTCAAGTAAGCTTATAAATTTTAATATAGTCTATTACAGCTTTTTTTTATCAAAAAAATGCAGAAATATGGACACTTTTACTCTTCCTTTTGCTTTCGAAGTTATAAACAGAAAGAAAAAAAGGTAGTGTGGAGGCTTGTTCGTATACCTATGTATACGCGTTTATCGTTAAAGTTCAGTTACGAAATCTTTTGTTTCCAGCACTCAGCACATAAAGCCGCGTCCTCACTAGGGCCGCGCGGCCCGTGAGGCCAAGCCGCGCGGCCGAGCCTCGTCAGTTTGTAAACGTACACACTCACGAGGCTCGGCCTCGCGAGTGCGAGGCTTTATTGGCCACTTTTTTTGAACTTGGCATTGTAACTGGCTAGAACATGGTAACCGCGGGCCATGCGTTACCTCTTTGCTCTTCAAAATTACATAGATGATAATATGATATAAGTAGAAAATGGGGATCTTCTTTTTGCATAGCCAAAGTTATTGAATTACCTTCATTTGAAAAAAGCTAGAAGAGCCAGTTTTAATGAAATCGTTAATTAGGCAGATAACATTCGCGGGTACGGAAACAATACAAATAGCGGTTGGTTTCCCACACAAAAATACCATTTTATTATTTCCTCAATCTCTGTCCCAAAAAGGCTACCAACATTAATAACCTACTATTAACTAAGTAATTTAAGACAATTCCTACTTTTTCGTACGATAGAAAGAACATTTTAATATCAAGGGATACTGTATCAGCCGTATCAATGATACGGGGCCCCCAAGCTTCAGGGGCCCCCAGGTGTGTAAACATACATTAGTACAATATTATACAAAACCTCAAATTCTTATTGATGAGGAGCCCGTAATGAATGAAAACAATTTAATGAACATAATTTGTTCATGGCTTACAAAGGCTTCAAGCTAAAGGCACGGTCCAACTCTCACGCAGAAACAAGATACATTCAGTAAAATCACATAGAAAATCTAACATACGAATGGAATGCTCCAATTTTCTGATTCTCCACATTTCTAACTAGCTTTGCTCACTCTTGCATTTTCTTAGTAAAATTCTAATGAAATCTTCACCAATCGCGGTTCAGAATGCTTCTAATTTCGAGCCTGCTTCGCTCGCTTTTCAATAAAAACTTAAAGTATCCGAGTCAGTTTTCTAGCTCGCCTCGCTCGCTCTTGTATCTCTTAATAAGGTCACAATGACAGGTTTAGCTCTCGACTAAGGATGCTATCTTATTTATTTCGAAAATAATAATAATACTGGAACATACAGGGCCCATTTTCTACTAGCTACGCCACTGTTTAATATCTTGTCCAGTTTCCGTAACGTCGACCGCACAGGCAACTGCAGCCTGCGACACGTCGCCGCTCGTTATGCGCCAACTGCAAGGTGCAGTTGCCTCTGCCGTTGGCTCGTGCCGCTCGTGCTCTTAGATCTATTGTTATGCACGCCATGATCAACTCGCGAATGTGAATCATGATACCTTTGATGAATATGGAAAAAGGAAATAGTAGGTACCTATTATTGTGTGTTTTTCCTATTGCGGTTAGGACAAAATTTGTAGTTTTGACGCGTTGGTTCACCGCGCATGACTGGGTCAAAGTTTATAATTATTATGTCCATGTTAAATCCAAGCGCTAACCATAAAGTTTATTAATATAAAATTTTACAGTAAGTATTATTTTATTCTGCTGTCGCTATAAAAATATAAATGTTGTAAAACAATTAACTATTTATATTCATTATTTTTTTTGATACAATAACATTGGCAGCCATGACAGCGGAAGCAAAATTACGCTGAACGTTGAAAATAATGTTGCTTACATCCTGCCGATTGATTATTTGATACCAGCGATGCATATAATGTTGCTAAATAAAAAAGTGCTTAAAGTTTTTGGAAATATTCTGTTCGTTGAAATCTTCGAGGCAAAAGTAGGATACGGATTTTTAGGAAAACGTATCACCCAAACTAAAGGTCGCATTTTGACATTATTGCTTTCCGAAATTCCGACGAGACCGTCCGCGTCGTCGTAACTAAGTGAGATGAAACTAACTTCACATAAAAGTACTGAAAACCAATATACGTAATGACAAGAAAGATACCTAACGTGGGGTTTTTTACTTACTTGAATTTGGAATAGAATATCTAAATATAATTAAATTATGCTTTTAACCATTATATAACTACACTGCACTGTTGCACAATCATAGACAGATTGAAAGATGAAGAAAAGTATTTTGATTAAATATTGAGGAAGAATCCTAACAGTGAAATTCAAAATGGTCATTATTTATACTTGTCTATGGTAATAAATCCCTGGACAATGCAACTGCTTGTAGACAATAGACATTGTAGTACGTCCAAGGTACCAACTCAGCATAATTATAAAAAACCTTGCATTGGTAGTTTCCTCAGTAAACTGGTTCTTAGCAAAGTCTAATGTCCTGAGAATGGGGGCAAGTAGTGCCACCTGTCAACTTGACCGTGAATTATAGTCGCGATGCGGATCGCAAGCAAATCATATTCTTTACTGAGTCTGACTGGCATGCCAAATACATGTTCGTATATTCATTGGAGGACGAAATATAAGTACACCAATTCTTGCTAGCTAATGCTAGAAATTATGCTTTTTATGAAAAAAATGTGCTTGCTAGAATATCCAAAAGATGTCATGGCAGGTGAAGTGTATGTCAGTGAAATTAAGAGAAAAGCCAAGTTCTTACTGTGCGACATTTCCGTGTTAGTAAAAAGGGTAATGGAAAACCAAAGCCTATAAAAGTTAACGAAGTACCGTCGAAGCGCGTTTAAGAATTTATCACTTTGCCAGCCTACTGTGCTCGTAAATAATCGGAACATGTGGAAAAACTCAGTGAAATTTTAAACGCTTTTGGTATTGCCTACAGCAGCGCCATTAAAAAATAAAAATGTTTGTTTTGTTCTCAACAAATTGATTAGGCCCTGGGGGCCTACTCCCTAAGCGAAATCCGTAGTTTCGGCCATCGTTACGGGCGCTTCGTTCTCCGTCTCACTTACAGACATACCGTAAGTGAGGAGGAGAGCGAAGCGCCCGAGACGACGGCCGAAACTACGGATTTCGCTTAGCCCCCAGATTCAGGCAGTGTAATTTGTAATTATTTATATGGATAAAGGTTTTTGAAAATTTTGACTTGCCTGATGCTTATTTTATTGTAAAAACCTCCAAGTGTCAAACAAACGATCGTCACATCAATTAAATGTGATTGAACTCTTGACAGCCATGCTGTAGGTATTTGTAATGTGTGTAGCAAAAGCGCCATCTTTTCATAAATATTCATATACCTACCCACGTAAAGAACGAGTCGTATTGTTTTAACTTATAATACCGAGCTACCGTAGCTAAATATCCTCCATATCGGATTTTCAATAACTACAGTAGGTAACGCTGAATTCTAACTAAACGATGAATTGCAAGTTTTCCTCAGCCTTCGTTAGATTCTCGTCAATAAGATTAGATTTGGTATACCATTTAACGATATCGGTTCGTTTACAAGCTCACTAATTACTACAGTGGTTGCAGAAATAAACTTGTGATAATTATAACTTCGCAGCTACCTACCAATTACTTCAAGTGTAACTGTTAAACTTGGTGCCTGCCTACATTCCATAATGTTTGTATTTGCAAACGTGTTTTATTATATAGACGTTTTAGCAAAATCTTTAAATAAACATTAAATCGAATCTTTGTATTCCATGCATCTGCAAGAGCTCCTTTATACTTCTTGGTCGAAGGTTTTTATATCCACCCATCCGCACCGCACCCATATAATTGTAACACTAAAACACACTGTGTTGTGTCATGCAGGTATATATAATAATTATAGGAAGAACGAATGAAGCACTTGAGTCACTACTCTAGACTCAATTCCAGTTGTTTCTGGTCTAGCTACCTACCCCCCGCCATTGATCGGAAACTTTTCAAGGACGACAATATAAAGGCCAAGAATTAACTTAAAATGACTTCACGCGGTAGATTTATTACCAGGCTATGACATTATTACTAAGTTTATTCATTTTATTAATAGTAAACTCGTGGAACACCAATCATAGGCATTAGAGCTGTTTTAAATGCGGATTCTTTGTCGCAATAGCGTTTAAATATTGCGTTTGAAAGGCCCAAACAGGAAATAGAACCGTTTATAAAAGGAAACAATTGACAATAATAACAATTTACCAATTAACTGCACAATCTCATCTGAATATATTAAATTAAATAATTGTAAAACTAACCCGTATTATAAAACAAATCGATTACTTCTTATGTAGTTTGATTTGATGTTTTTTTTTATAAACACACAGATCTTTTGGCGAATGTCACTGACAGGGGGCGCTGGTGGTAAACATTTGTGCAATTGTCTATTGAAATCTTATATATAACACTGGAGAAGCCTTACGAACACTTCCCCTCTGTAAAAGTACAAGAACAAATGTTCTAGTACGTTCATAAAAACTACTTTCAAATCGATTCTAAAGCACTTCGTAAATCGCTTTAAAGGCGCGCGGAGCTCCGTGAAAATGCCTATCTGTGCTGTTAAATGGTTTAAAAAGCGTTCTAATACGTCAAATTTACATAAAGAACTGAATAACTTTCCTTAAGCAATTTTTTTTTTCTAAGATTTAGTCATGTTTTTATTGAAATTTAAAATCCTAACCTCATAATACAATTCGATTTTTCATTCGATTCAACCATGATTCAATATAAAACGTAGCATGAATCGAGTATTTTCTTCACGTTGCTACCGTGACGTCACCGAGTCTCGCTACATCTCGTTTTTATGTTCATAAAGATCAAAATACTTTTCTTTTACATTACGAAAATATACGTCAAATCAGCAAAACTTACACGCACTTGACATGCGATTATGTCCTCTAGTAAAAATGTTAACGAGACTACCGTAGTGTTGAGGTCGTGTTTGAAACCAAAATTGACAAGTCGATAATTTCCTAGTAAAATTACTACGTAATTATTTTTGTTTATTTTTTTTTTATTGTTCAATGTTGTATGTAACAAAAAAAAAATTGAACTTGACCTAATTTTTTACTGAGATTACTTACTTATTACAAATTTAGTTACTTTTATTTCATTGAAGTTATTTTATCTTCTTATTCAAATGTAACTATTTTACGCAACAGCTGTTTTATTTCATGGATTTGGAATATCGATTTCGATAAAAATAAAAATTAATGGTACGGGCTTCTCTTTCCGCTACCGCGTCCCCCGCAAAAAGTGTCAGACTGTTTTGTTCGGAATATTGTGCTTATGGCTTCTCCAGTGTTATATTTGAAACGTATTCAAAAAGCAAGATGGCAGCATTAGTCCAATTTTGGCAACGCGCCAAAATAACCTTGTAGCAGTGTGCGCGATACAGACCCTTTTAACTTTATTATATAAAAAACTGCCAAAAAGTTAGCTTAGCTCAAAGAAACCGTTTCAACCGACCCAGTTTCAACATGAAATACTTTTTTAATCTATCCTTTATCAAAATGCTGTTGCTGCGTCCCTGTTGTTGTAAGCCAAAGTGCTTAAATTATATCGTTTGACTAAATGAAATTAAGTGGCGCTGGCGTAATGGCAGTCTGGATTAAGCCTGCCCGGATGACATCACGGGCTAATTACCAGAGCGCCAGGGAGGGCTGCATCGAGGTCACAGCGATATATCGAAATGCTCTCCATGTGATAAATAATACAAATAATTCCGATGGTGTACCCGAAGGCGGATTCGTGAATGCATAAAACGTAGGATCATAAAACTTGATTACAGTTTTATACTTTTTTAACGTTCGTTAAAATCAAAAAATTACTAAAGTTGGGACTGTCGACATGTTCGCGTTAGTTTTTCAAACTCCTATCGATATTGGTATGTTGTTCTCCCTCTCTATTGAATTCTTCATCAAATTACCGAACGAGAACCTTGAATAGAAAACGAAGTCTCTGTGAAACCTTGGCCACTTTTTGTCCACTCCTTCAAAGCGTTCATTCCCATGATTGCCACCGGGGAATATAAATTCCCAGTCGCCACCGGCGGTGACTGGGAACTCATTGCCCCCACTTCAGTTTCGCTGTACATTGCTTTCTCCATCATAGAGAATAAAAGGATGAGGTAACTTATCCTAAACCTGCCTCTAATCTCTAAAAAAAGACAAAGTGCATTGAAATATTTTTTATTTTGATTTCGATATGAATAAACTTGTTAAAATTAAACATTTAAACTGGTATTAAAGACAGTAATTAAATTAGGAAAGTAAGTAATACATATTAATCATTTCTTAATAAATTCGTATTATAAACAAGGCTGTAAATATTCATAGATAACAGACTTTTTTTTAATATGGTCAATTATTAATTTACCATTTGTTTAACCTCACATATATATATTTCTGGAATACTTAATATTTAAAATTAGTCATAAATTTCAATCACAGATAATTTGAGCATTAACAATAATACAATAATTTTCTTAAAGTTTTGGGCTAAGCTGAACCCGTTTTATGTAACATCATGCATACTGATTAGATTTTATGTCGTTTCCATTACAGTCCCTATTAATTTTTTATCGCGGTAAAGTATCTCAAGAACAAAAGGATAACTGAGACAGAATACTACATAATATGATTGATGACTACTAAATAATATGAGTAACGTAACTAAATAAAAGTCTTAATATATCTGTGATTTAACGGTGTTTTGTTATAATATTTTTAATTCGTTTTCTTAATAAATTATTCTAAACACACACTCTAGTTATATGTTTTAATAAAAATGAGTTTATTCATAATATACCTATACATTATTTTTATATTTCATTTAGATACGCATGATTTAAAAGGTAAAATAACTAATTTGTTTTTTTTTTTAGATTAGAGGCAGGTTTCGGATAAGTTGCCTCATCCTTTTATTTTCTACGATGGAGAAAGCAATGTACAGCGAAACTGAAGTGGGGGCAATGACTCCAGTTACCGCCGGTGGCGACTGGGAAATTTTATTCCCATTTGCCTCCGGTGGCAATCCCCGCGGGGGCGACTGGGAATGAACGCTTCAAAGCATGCAGCTTGTCATTTTTATTAAAATCATAAGTAAGTTCTTTCTACGGAAGTTAACCTTCTTTTAAACCTTAGCCCAATTACTTAGCCTTCAAGGATGGCTTGTACTCATAAGCTCTGAGTTTCTCAGCAAAACAATAAAAGTCAAAAATAACGAACGAAACCGGTTGAGAAGCAAATCCGGAATGTCTACTCTAGACGCCTTGCAGAGATGCAGCGTAAAAAAATCTGGCTTGCAATGGTTCCCAAAGTTGCAAACTGCAAAATATACGAATATTATGGTTTCCAACGCTGCTACGGTTGTACGGACGCCGGACGTAGTGAATGCTAGTGATAGCCAATCTCGCTTCCAAAATAAACGTAGACTATTTCTTTCAAGTTGCAAATCAATTTGTCAGAACCCAGTGCTAAAGTAACCCGGCTTCTCAATAGAAATACGATTTATGATCAATCAGGATAAAGGGATCACATTCCAGCTCTGTAATTAATGGTAGGGCCAAAGATTTATGTCTTCAGATTTCATGACGTCTTATTTTAAACATTTTGGTTTGCTTAATTTTTTTATTTAATCTTCAGATTTATAGAAATTAACAGTAATATTTACGTGAATGTCCTCTTCTAACCTACCTCATTCATAACTGGCCCTATAAATATTTTAGTGGGCCTAAAATATCTCCCGCATCATTGGAAGCCTTCTACATTGTAATACTATGCAAATTATATACTGGCCAGTGATCTTGAGACGACACCAGTTTAAATATTGAAATTAATTTCAATAAAAACAAGTTTTGATTAACATAGCGCGTCGCTTCGTAAATTCTTTTTTATAAAATGTGTTCTGAATCGTCGAATGATTCGATGTTTTGTGTGATGTAAGCTCCGCTTTGTCTGTTATTTTAATATTTAGGCTGTTTCACGTTATTTTTATGGTTCTCTTTCTTGTTTATATTTGAACATTGACCTCCCTTGAGCTTCTCTGTAAATATGAGAACCTGTCATGATGTGTGATTTAAGAAGGTTGACTATTTTAGTTTAGTTTTTTAAGATTGTGTTTTCCTTTTTTCATGAATTAATCCTAAGCCCAATTTGTGTGTTGTTTTAAGCTTCTACTACTTATACCTATTTTTAAATATTTGTGAAATTAGCTTTTTTACGATGACTGTTAGAAATCTAAATAACTATGCATTGACATTCAAGCAACATGCATTTTATATCGACTTCCAGAAAAAGTTATGCTTATGTCTCCTTAAACGTGGCTTAACATTTCTACCTCTATCAACTACGAATACTACGATCAACGGGTAAATCTCATGACATTGACATTGGAAACCTGTCTGCGAGAGGAATGTGTGAATTATTTGTGTGGCATACGCTACAGAGTAAAGAGCTAGTGAATACATGAGTATATCATCAATGTATCATTTATTGGTCTACTTAATGTTCAACAAGGTGATGACAAATTAACGGTTAATTAATTTTACTATTTGATATGGCTAAAAGTGCTTATTTATCGTTGTTATGTAATAAAATTTCTTGAGTTTCTGGCAAAATTCGCTAGCCATTTTATTTATTAGCCTCGATAAAGTGCCCAAAAGAAAAAACTGCTTATTTTGTCCCTAAATACAGGATGAGCTTACAAAAGCTATACCAAGGATGAAAAATGTGTGTTATTTTTGTGTAAATAAAAAATATGTAAGATAACTTTGTTTCCTTTAGGATAAGTGTTGAGAAGATTCACATTTTAATTGTGTTGAAAAAAAAATCCGAGTAATGTTGGGAGTGATTAACAAAAGGTGCGTACTTATTTGTGACTGTAGGAACTAAATTAGGGGTAATTAAACGATTGTGAGTGACATCTGTCAACTTTCTGACAGTTGTGAATGTCATCCGGCTCAACAAACACGTTCGTATAATCACAAATGAGTGAACACCACATTTCATCTTCTTGTGCTCTAATGTAGTTAAGACCCTATTATAGCTAATTAGGTGCCTGAGCGTAATTTAATTTATATTGAACTGTAACATAGTGAGATAAATATATGTAGAATTATTTTTAATATTAAATGTATATTATATACTAGTAGGGGTTTGGATCAAGCGGCAGATGACTGCGTAGGCAACGAAGATTGGAAATTTTTCTAGATTAATCCTAACAAGCCCACTTGATGCGCCAGCCGAGCTAAACTATCCGGGCTGCGTACATATCTATCTACTTCTACAATTTGATATTGACTATAAAGAACTGAGTCTAAAACAACGTAGCTGTGGGAAAATTGGGAGACAAATTAAATTTATTGCGTCATCGCTCGCTCTATTAATCGAAAAAGTTCGATGCTCATTTGTCTCTTAGAAACTCGGCCGCTTACTCCAAAGCTCTATTTTGATCACTAAACGTATTTTTGTTATTGAGTATAATGCTGCACATATCTATGAAACCGACCTTCAATTGAAAGCTGCGCTGTCTTCCAATACAGCAATTATTTTTAAAATATTTGTACAATCGACTTTTTGCGGCGATATTCAGAAATATATTGTTTCCCTCAAGATTATTGACGAGAATTTACATTTTATTGTTGCAAAAGGCAGGCACCTCATTCAAGAACAAATAATCGACTCTCCATCGTCTTCCGCCTCGAACGTTCAATATTTGAAATTCATATTAGCGCTTCTCATTTTTCCACGGCAAAATATTAAAAAGCTGGAATATAATGACAAACGATACTTCACATCAAAATCCAAAAGAAAAATAAATAAAAATAGCAAATGGCGTGTGCGTTGACAGCACCTGAAGCCGCAAGCCACATGAATCATGTCGGAAAGTAAAGACTCGAGGCGAACTTGCACCGCCACACTTTCCCGACGGCCACGACCTTAGTAACACGATGTGACCGTACATTATCCATGCAACCCTGAACTGTGCAAGCCGATATTCTCGCTGCTGCACAGATAACTGGATAATATACATATTCTAAAGCCTTTTACGGCATTTCTACGATAAATTCTACCTTGAACAGAAAATAAAAAGGTTTTCAACGTCATAAATTCCGCAATTTTTCGTAAACTGTCCTTCTGCGCTACGTTATGAGCAGTGTCGCATCATTTTACGTCGTAACGACAAATTAATGGTAATTTTAAACAAACGATATTTCCTTACCCCTACTAACGCTGCGCCGCGCGCCGTTTTGGGAGAGGATTTTTTGTAAATAAAACCGCATTTTCCAACTTATCTGGTAACTCATCTCATGTTCTTATCTTTAATGTTTGGATAACTCAACCAAGTTTAAATTCAGCAGACTTATTCAAGAAATATTTAATATTTTTCACTATCGTTGCAAAAATATCGTGTGCAGATTAACTTTTACAACTCGATTACTTTCCTTATGATGTATTTTTTTAATCAAAAGTTGTGAATAACAAAAAAAAAACAGCATAGGTAATAACAATATGGTTTCAAAACCAATTTTAGTTTTACTGAAGTATCTTTATTTGCTCTAACTACTTAGATACGACTTAAAATGCTTAGTTTTTTCTTTTTTATAAAATGCCAAACTGTAGTAAACCTAGTGTTAATAATTACCTATAAATAATAGAAAGTATTATAAAACGTAGCCATTTCAGTATCATAAAGGTGGACTGTATGATATGGTCAATTAACTCCATTGAGGCACAAAAATGGGCAACCGATGACCATCATAAGCCATTACCGTGGGTTGCGTTGACGAAATTACCTAAAAAAAGCGCGTTCGCTTAAATGCTAAATTTTAGTACCTACCTTGTCTTGCCTACATTTGACAATCACTGAATGTCTTCCCCCTTTCATGCCAATGCCTTTCATGCAGGGCCAATAAAGTATTGTTGGATGTCACAAAGAGATCTGCCGACATATTCTCTAAATTCTCTCCGTGGAAACTAAGATGAATTGAGCTGTCATTCCACGATTGACTTTATTGACAGCTCACTTCACTAAAGTTTTTAATTTTACAGAATAGATCGGCAGGTTTTACAAAGCTAATTTCAGCTAACACTAGCGTGTCAGATTGTACAGCTTTCAGCGACAGCCAAATTGTGTTAGTTGTGTATACGTGCCTTGTATAAATCGAGTTGGCTGTCATTATTTCAGCACCTTAGTTTCGTGAAGCTAAGGTTCAATAAAATGTTATTGAGTTAGAATATTTTTGTTACATTACATATATGTAACTCCGTAGTTATCGCATTGAAATATGATTAGGCGTTCATTAGAAACAATCTAATGAAAAATTACGTCATCATCGCAGTCAGCATTGAATTCAACTTTGGGATCAATCAATGCCTCGTCAAAGACGTTTATCCCGTGTTTTTCTAAAAGTAGATTCGTAGGAGGATGAGATGTAAGGCGAAATTGTACTAAAACAGTTGTCTGTCTACGTCATGTTAGATTTATTGGGCACAAATCCAATCTTGAGCTATTAGCTGCATTAAATGAAAACCTGGGGGAGAACTCATAAGTAAACTTAATAAGCGACTA
Organism: Agrochola macilenta; assembly: GCA_916701695.1. NCBI lineage: Eukaryota > Metazoa > Arthropoda > Insecta > Lepidoptera > Noctuidae > Agrochola > Agrochola macilenta. Next base: position 1,132,329 of record OU753570.1, on the reverse strand, counting down.
TTAAATTCTTCAAAGCGATCTACACGGTCTGCATTCTGCATAATATCGTCCGTGTGACCTTTAACGTGACACGGCACGAGAGTTGTTCACTCAGCAAATATTTCTGTGACGTCATCTTAACGATAAAGTGACGCGCGCGTGTTTTACTATAACGTGTTTTTGTACGAGTATTTTTCCCAGGGTACATTATACTCAGCATGATTTTATTCTGGGAATTTCTATAATTCGTTCTAGATTCATTTCCGGTCGCAGGTGGAGTTTGGCACGACCTGCAATGAACGCCACACAAAAGAATCTAATCGATTAATTTTGCTCTGAAGCGTTGTTTGGACTCTTACTTAACATAATTTTTTCGTTTTTGGGAAGATCGGACTGCCCCGTTGATCTAGTTGTCGCAAGCGCTACTGCTGACCAACAGATGATCAATCATAATCTGAATCATTTTTGAAGGATATTGCTAATCCATTGCTTCTTATGTTGGAAAAATTTGTCTGCTCAACAACGTAAATAACGCAATGAATATTGTTAAACTGTCAAAATGAAACAGATTGATCGTGTGTTACGCAATTAGGGTGTTGGGTTCGATTCCCAGGTCCGGCAAAGTATTATTGGGTTTTTACAACAGGAATTTCTTGATAGCAGCCTTGAGTCTGGATTTGTGCCCGGTTGATGGCAATAGGGCGGCTCGCCCACTATTACATCGGACTTAAAAACATAACTGGTGAAATGTGGGTGTACTATAGGTACACTTCTGCCCAACCCTTAGGGATAACAATGCGTGATGTTGTTATGTGTGTAATTATTGGGTATCTTTCCTTATCTTCCATCGAGGAAAATATTAATAATCTGAATTCTAATAATAAATACAAATAGAGTGAATACGAATAGTTACAAATTCCAATGTTATCAACATCGATTAAGTTTACTACATAAATATAACTACTGATGAGATGCCGACATTGAACAGCACGTGTAGGACGTGAAACGTGCCCTGATATAGTAATACCGCGATCCTATTTGTTATTAACTTTAATTTAATATCTTTTGTTATCATAGTCTAAGCCCTAATGTACACCATGACAATTCTTGTGGCTAGCGTTTATGTAGCTATTTGTTTAAATTAAACGGTCTAAACGTGACTTTCTCACATATTCTAGCTAAGAAATTTGCTGGGTAAACAAATAGGTGCCTAACCAAGCTTTTATATCCCATTTTTATAGTTTTATTCGTTTTATTTAGCTAGCTAGCGTAGCTTCTGCTGAAAGGGAATTCTGCCAAGAATGCATTTTCGCCATTGGCAACGTTTTGGTTTTGACAGTTCAATCCACAACGGTTCGGGTTCGTGTTTGAGTAAAAATAAAAAAGAACGAGAGTATTTTAAAAGCTACTAATATTTTTTTACCTGGCAAACTAACTATGCAGTTTCCTAAGAGTTTCCCCAATTAGTAACATAAGGTTGGTTTGTTCAACGTATCGATTTGGTTGCAGTATTGCCGACAATGCGACATAATAAGACACTTTCCATTGCCTACTTAGCGCTTGCAAATGAGAAAGTTATTACGCCTTTTGATTCGCGAAACGCAAAACGTCTGACTAGTGTTTAGGGTGAGGTCGTATTTTCTTTTCAAAGAACGAAACAATTGAATCCTCTTCCTGTTTAACACTGAATTACAACAACATTAACTTTACGAACATTATGTATATTTAAAGGCGTAAGAACGGTAAGTTTAAGAACGCATTTCTGAGTGTCCTGTATTTCGCGTGTTCCGACTCTAGACAAGAACTCTTGAGAGATTGAGACGAACCTTGTCCTCGACTCCTCAACTCCGCGCAGTCCAATTATTACGTATTCGGTGCGGTGCTTAACGAAGCCCCCCGGCGATGTTTCTCCATAATTTTTTGTTAACATAGATTCTTATTTCAAAAATACTGGGAGTCTACCCATTGTTCTACTCAACCAAAGTTTGGTACTTATCTGCTAACCAATAATAATGAATTAATTTTACTGTCCTAAAAGGAGTCTTACAATCGGTCTAACTTAATTCCTAGAATGTCGAAATCCCAGTCCTATATAGAACAGTGGACATCTGGCAGTCGCTCGTCTTTCGACAGCTCTTTTTAATTATTTAGAATTTAAAATTTTAAATATGAAAGGTTGAAAATGAATAAGGTGCTGAATTTCTGTGTCATTTAAATGTATTTCAAAATATCATGACGACCTATATTTAAAAATTACCTATTCATCAAATTCAATACCTAATGGTAACTTAATTGTGTTTATCCTTGAGTGTTATACATACATACAACAGTCGCTAATTTGGAAAGTATTGAACTTGGCAGCCATACGCTAGGGAGTCAGCAAAAACCACAACAATAAAAGTTCAAGGTTGAGCTATTAGATCATTATATTTGAAAAATAAATATATTATTAACGGCACGCTAGAACATTGACCCACCTAAATGTTATAAGATGGCGGGTTTTGGCGCCAAGTAATTGGTAAAGCGAAAGTAAAATTTTATGAGTATCTATGTTTTAATGTTTTGTTACTTCTTATGATATTTAAATTGTATACCTAAATCATTTATGTCATTACCTAGGTACCAGTTCTCCTAAACTCGTGTCGTACAGACCTACTAAAAAGTAATTCGCGGAATAAATACCTTTTGTATTGGTATTCATAGGCAATAGCCTGGCTGGGTGCTATAATGGCCTTGTGTTGTATCTTAGGTACTCTATAATAACATAAACCCGCGTTGCGTGTGGCTACTTCGAATAATGCCAATGCCCAATTCACCCAAAGGGTATAAAGTTACAAACGAATCAAGTAGGCCTCCTGAAATATTCGTTTTATTGTAGGCATAAAACTAAAGTTGATTTGGTCTGCAAATAAAAGTTCCACAAGATTACTTCGTCACTGGCATCTCTAGGACTTATTACTTTAGGAAAATTACTCTCTATTTGCGTCAGTTGGTGATTTAGAACTAGACTGAAGAGCACGACGCGATATTAAAACATAATACTTATGTGAAACCTACTTATGACGTAATTATCTACCTACTCTCTCTCTTAAGATTTGAGACCTAATTAAGTTAAAAGGGCATTTCGTTATAATATTTAGTTTTAATATTCTGGAAATATATATCATAATCTAATCGTAAGTCTTGTAATTTTGATAATTCGTGTTGGGAATTCATTAAGATGGAGCAGGTTTTTATTTCACTAAGTACACCCCAAACGGGAGAGTTTCTCCTCTCTGAGTTAATTCATTCGTTTATTTGTTTGAAATTAAATAAATGATTGCTGGTAAAGTTTGCCGGTAGTTCTAATTAGTTTCACGTGTGTCTGCTCGCATTGAGTAAGATAAAAGTTTGTTAGGTTAATTGTTACTTGATAAAACTTATATAAAGAGCTATTTGTTTCTTGTGCGCCTGACGCAACCCACAGTAAAGGTAACGCAACGATAGAAGAATGGACAAAAACAAATATTTTATATACTTACTGTACAATGAAAGCTAAGCATTTCCACTAGAGTGAGATATTTATTTTCCCTAACAATGTATTTAAATAGTATTTTAATAGAATAACAGTACAAGTGTTTATTGTGAATGTTTGATTTCAATAAGTGAGATTGTAAAGTGCACAAGGGGTAATTTTATAAAGAAAATTGTCCAGTCATTACGTAGGTCGATCTGCGGCAGAATGTATCGCGCATTTGTCTATAATTACAGCAGTTAATACAATGAGACATTGATGTTCAACTCTATGGTTTAATAAAGAATATGTGAAATAAAAGTATGTACATAAAATGAAGCGAATAAAATAAGTTTTCACGATCTTGATGTTGTAAATCTCGTATCTTCATAACAGCTTTATTTATACCTACAAGAGCTTTTCTCCATTGCTTGTAAATTTGTAATATTCCTTTACCATAGACATTTTTTTAAGTTGTTGTGTTGATTCTGCCTACGTAATGACTGTGTAATGAATGTAAAGTATATATATATATCATAATAAGAGCAGTGTGCGGCGACGCCACGGTGCAGACACTCGTCGTGTGACGAGTGAACAGGTGTGCTCCGTTATACCATGCTGTGCTTCTATGTTGAGAACATTAAATAAATCTGATTGTAGTCATCACTTTGTTTCTTTTATTTATTCCCTGTATTATTATTGGGTAGGTATGTCCTTTGGTTGTCATCAACTATTGCCACATTTATTTTCCTTCCTGAAGCTATTTTTAATTGGCTCCAGAATCCAGTTACTAATTGTCGCATATGTAATAAATCGGTTAGCAGTACCTACCTAAGTGGCTAGGTAATTACTTTCGAAGCTACGGGTCACGAGTTCGAGTTCGAGTTCTAAATCAATATCTGATAGTAATACAAACCCAAGAAAAGTATTAAAAGTTAAATTCCACTACTTACTGCTCAAAAAAATTATGAGACTCCAAAAAAATCCACTACAGTAGGTACAAACGTCCGTTTGTGGCGCGGTCATGATGATGTGACTTCATTTACCACGATACTGCTTTATTTACATCTGTTTTTAGCCCCAAATCATATAAATTGAATTATTTTTTGTGCTTTATTCAAGCAGAAATCTCCCTTGTTTACTTAGTGAGATTTCAAACACTGCAAAGAATATGTTTCAATTCACATAGTTTTTTTCGTCAGTTCTGGCATTATCGAAGACGTTGCGTTTGAGTTTGAGTTCCGTTCGATCAAAAACACACAAAATAAAATTGTTGAATTGTATATGTAGGTAATGTATTAAGTATAAAAATATAGGAATTTGTTTCTTGATTCCTACACAATGTATATTTAAATCATAGGTACATAAGTTTCGAATTACGTGCATATTCCCTATGGTGTTCTGTGTTTGTGACTGAGAGAACAGTAAACGTTGCTAGTTGCGTTGCGCGGGTGCAGTTTGCGTTACGGGTTAGGTTGGGTTCAATTCCCACAATATAAAAAAATGGTGTAGGTAGGTAATACGTGAAAATCATGGTTTTACTTACAGCTCCGCCGTTTTCTGAGTAATTTCGTTGCGGGTTCCACGACAGTTGAATTGTTTCTCAGGTACTCGTCGAGCTTCGGTGCTTTCTGGTCGTCGCCACTGTTGATTCTAACTTTCAGGAGTTGCAGTGAGCTCAATCTCAAAAGAAAAAAAAGTCGTTAATGAGGCTGGAAAATAAATCAGCTAAGTAAAGGATCGATATCAACAGCTGCTTTACTTTTTTCAATCCGCCTAGTGACCTCGTCGCTTGCAATCACACTACACCAGATTATTAGCGATAACATCACAGGGCGAACAACAATTACACTGCATAACAATAGGTTTATTTCATTTAGTAAATATCAATGGATGATAAACGGGTGACATTCGCGGTGCCAAGAGGGTCGGCAGACAGTAGTATACTACCTTACTACGTCCAGTTGCGTATTATTAATAACTACAAGCGGCAGTACGCTGATGATACTAAGTTATGTTGTAAAATAAAATAATACAAACAGGTAATTCAGAACTTGCAAGTATTTTTCACGTAAATTACTAATTAGGCAGGATTTACAACAAACTATCAGCCCCAAGTTCTTTCCTGGCAAAAATTGTGAACAGTAATAATAAGACAATTTATACCTACAGGGTGGCAGGGACATCGACGCGAAAACTGATACCATGGATTCGGTACATGAATCTGAACCCCCTGAAAAAAAAAACAGCTGTTCCATACATTTTGACCGCGTAGGTATTGCACTTTTCTATGAAACAATAGATTTTTTTTTTATAACCGACGAATTATTTCAATGCAGGGGGGTTCAGAATCATGTACTAAATCCGTGGCATCAGTTTTCGCGTCTATGTCCCTGCCACCCTATATATTTGGAGCGACTTAGTCATGGCTTGAATGACAACATTTTTCAAAAATACTCACCTGTCGATTTGCCTTTAGAACAATGAAAGTTATAGTCTCGTTAATCATAAAAACTGGTGTCAATGTTAAGCATTTCAAAAAAGAAAGGTTACGTAACTTATTAAAATTTTGACCGATGCAAGTATAGCTTTAAGAATATAGGGCTAGACAGAAATTCAAACAACTGCAAAATTATACCGCTGTTTTGATTTCTTTGACAACATTTTCCCCACACGAGTTTAACGCTAGTGATCCCACGTTATAGGCTAGGTAGACTCTAGGATTACAATAGGCACTTAGGTAGCACCTAGGTGTGCAATAATCTAGGTTATACGTTGTAAAAAGCTTCTCAACACCCTAATAACCTAGTTCTCATCGGGTGTCACAACTTCGCATGGAGATGAATATTTTTATTGTACGTTGGTAATTTATTATGTGGCAGCCGCCATCTGCTGTCGGAAGATCACAGTTCTTAGTGCCATTCATTTGAGGTTACTAAATAAATCGACGAAATAAATATTGTCACGATACTCATCATACACCGCTACAAGGTCCTTAAGGCGCGTGGCCACAATTGGAACTAGCGCCGCCATCTTGTTTTGTGACTACAATTCGGTGACAATTCCACAAATGTTTACCAACAACGCCCCCCTGCCAATGTCGATCAGGCGCCAAAAGATTCTTATAGCATTTTCGTTTGACAATGGACTTTTGAATTTATGCATAGACCTTTATTTTACGTGATACAATAATTAATAAAACATTCTTAAGTCCACAGCGTCATACAGAAAATATGATGGGCCATAACTTGGTGAACATAAGCCCAGAAGCATGCAGATCGAATAACGACTAAATACATTGTCACACGATTGCGCGTGTATCAATAAAACCACAATACATAAAATGGAATCGTTTAATCTGTTAGATAACTATAGAACACAATATCACTACATGATTACGATGGCACTATCTCGCATGCCTTTAAACAGTGTTAGTAATAACATCATATTCTCTAAAGTAAGTTAATAATAAGTCAAAATTAAAGGCTTTATAGTTAATACTGTTATGTTCCGTCTTACTTGGCAAAACGGAACGAAAAAAGAATTGATCGCTATGGAGTGTGTAGGCGTAGAGAAGACGTCATCAAACGAGTAGTCTCCCCCGCCGACTACCCACGCGCTACAAACATTTTGCAGGTTTTCAACGCGCCGCTTTGCGCCTCTCCGGTAGAATAAACGGTAAAGTTCTATCCACACATATCAGGGCCGTGCCCAGGACGTGGGCAGACCATGTTCCGTCAGGGGCTCAAGAAAATATAGGTGTGTACATTTTATATAAACGCGACAGAGCTTCAGGTCCTGCCCTGTGTGTGCCACGGCCCTGTCACGTCCCAGGCTCGACCCCAGTGGCGGAAGCGTAAGCCTGTCCAGTGGGGCCCGGGGCAGTAAACTAAATATTTCGCACGCTGTCTCGAAAAGGATAGGTTCTCTTTTGACTACACAGAAATAGGAGATACTTTGTGCACAACAGAAAAGCTAGAGCAGCAGACGAATAGAGGATGGTAGAGCGATATCTCCATAATTTTTGCACCACGCATAGTTTAAATTTTCTTTTGAACACAAATACAAATACAAAAATAGGAATTACTTTGTCAACCTATAAAGAAAAGTTTGAAAATGAAGAATGCAAGAACGAGCGAAGTGAGCTCGAAGTTTTGGCACCCCACCCCGTATAGTAGGTAAGGTTTTCTTTTGACTATTCGTATATAAATAGGGGTAAATTTGTTGGCTTACGAAGAGAAATCAAAGAAAAAAAGAGAATATAGGTTGCAAGAGGAGCGTCGCGAGCTCGAAAGTTGTAGCACCATTTGCACCAACAGCACCTAAAAACTGTTCGTTTTTGGGATTATTATTGACGCGTAAAGTGTTTGTATTTACAGAAAAATAAAATCATTTCGTTTCTTGGCTTTATAACAATTACCGTGCCCCCAGCCAGCGCCTAGCTCATCCACGAGCACGAAAACATTTGTCGTATTAATCCGACTGAGCGGTCAATAGGTTAAGAAGTATTTCTCCGAGTGTTGGGGTCCCCAAGACCGGGGGTCCTGGGCGGACCGCACCTACCGCCCCCCGCGTAGTCCGCCAGTGCACGGGCCTGGTATGTGTGGATAGACCTTTAATCTTTTATAGAAAGAAGAAGTGAAATATTTTGTATAAACAAACAGAATTATAAAGAGTGTAGGAAATATGGCACCGTCTGTAAAGGTATGGGGCACTTATCAAAAACTACATTATATAAAACTAAACACGAATATAATACGAAACATTAAAATTCAATTTGTCAACAGTTTTTTGATGACCCAAAGTCAAGACTCCCGACATAAAAAACTGTATTACCAATTTGGCTAAAACATGGAAAAATAACCAGATTTTTACATGAAAATTAGCAATTTGGTCACTGTGAGCTAAAGCTAACTTAAAAATAATGTTATTGTTATCGCCCCCTAAAATAAGGCTTTAATTCGACCATAATATCATAAGTTTATTTAACTCACCTTTCCCTCACGGGAACTATTCTACAAGGTTACAACTACCCTACTTAGTCTATATTTCTCATCTTCATCTGTAATTCGAACCTTCTGTTAGTTCTGACGCCTTTGATAACGGTTCTATTTTCATTTCTCTTCACATTTCGTCTGTCTGTGAAGGACTTTTCTCTCATAACCGTAAGCTTGGCTACTTCACGCCTTACGGACGTGGCACCAGCCAGAGATGGCAATATTGCCTGCCTGGGAACTATCCCATTGGGTTTCGCAACAGGTTTTTCTTTCGGTTTCTCTGCCGTCTTGCTCGGTATGCTGAACGGGTTCACGTCAAGGTTCAATTTGAACCCGAATCTGGTGAACCCAGGTCGCAAAGATTCCAGCGTGGGTAACTTCTTTGTAGGGGTGTCAGTTTTCTCTTTAGGTTTGGCAACCTCTTTGCTCTTTTTTGGTGATTCTGTGTTATCTGCAAATTAAATTTTTGGGCGTTAAAATTATAAATGTAAAGTGAGTCTTGCTGTTTGTTCAGTAAGTTTTCAGACTAAACTATAATTTGACTTGATGAAAAGCTGTGTAATATTTTCAGCGTCTGGAAAATACTATTCATTCTGAAATATTAAAGACTACAACACTGGCACAGCTACTTTAGATGTGACCTGAAACTGAAGCATATTATTATGACCTATATTAGCTACGCGGAGCATCCGCCTAGTGGCCTAGGCCGGGAGGACACTATTTCACATAACATTGCATGGGTAATGACACCAATGGCCTGCCTAGGATCACATTTCAGGGTTATGGAACCCGGGAAAACACATTATTTGCTGCTGCTGCTGCTTTTTTTTTTAAATACCCGACGAAAAATTTCAACGCAGGGGGGTTCAGAATCATGTACTGAATCCATGGTAACCGGCTTTGCGTCGATGTCCCTGACACCCCGTATACGGCCAGCAATGAACGTCAATTAACATTTCAGTTTTTCAATCTAAATGAAAAGTCTTTTATGAAAACCAGTACTTTAGAAAGAATACAGTATTCAGTCGTAGAGCTACGAGTATTATATGAAATGCTGAAAAACAGTGAACCAATTTTTTTTTTTTTTTTAATTAGTTTCATACGTGAGCAGTGGTGTGGCCCAGTGTGACTTACGAGTTGTAGGTCGTGGGTTCGAACGCAAGCAGGCGCTTTACCTTGCGTAAATACATCACCACTACTCTCGAACCGGTGAAGGAAAACATCGTGATGAAACCGGCATGTCCTAAAACCAAAATTTCGAAGATATGTGACATCTACTAACCTGGCCCGCGTGGTAGGTTACACCCCCTACAGCGTGCCCACTCCCTGTCGAAGAGAGGAGGCTTGCGTCCCAGCAGTGGGAATGTTGTAGGGTGAATATGCTATTATGTGCATTTGTAAACGTGAAAGTGTAAAAACGCTACTCAAACTCAAAGCATTTATTTCAAATAAACCAATTACAGGCACTTTTGAATTGTCAAGGGGTCGGTCAGTCAGAAATATGAAGCTAGCTGCCCATTCCAACGCGTAGTAGGTTCCTATGGAGAAGAACGGGCAAGAAACTCCACGGACACTCTCTGAATATTGTTACAAAATATTGGTTACATCATTCATGATGTAATTATACATGTGAGAACAATGTAGAGAGACGTGCACGTTAAAAGCGTCCGTAATAAAGCAAAAACAATTCAAAAATTAAAATAAATTCAAAATAAGCCTTGGCAGCTAAGAGATGACCAGTCCCCACTGACGTCGCCCGTTCACGAATATGGCGCATGGATCAGCACCATTTAGCTCAACCATTTTGAAGGGAACTTAATGATCCAACACACACGCCACCACCAGCGAGACATTTGAGTGAGCATGACATACTCTCAGCCGCAAGGGCACATTCAAGTCAATGAAAGACGTACCCAGTAAATGGTAGCTTTAAAGTACATAGTGCTCATACATGTGCTATGCAATTATATAATACTATGAAATTGAATTTATACAATCTAAAGATAGTCCTACAATCTTCAGTAGCTCCAACAATATTTTCGAATGCCAATCAATTAGTTTATGCGCCTTGTGGAGCCAAGCATTTTTGTCAACGATGTAATCCCCCAACTTATAATATGCTTGGCAGCATAGTGTGCGTTTTATACAAGATTTAAAATTCCTTTCATTCAATTGGAGTATGTGGGGGAGGTATTTTATTGTAACATTTTAAACAGTACCCCATGAAGGTTGAGTCTACTTTGGCCAGTCTGAAACCCGGTTGAACTAATTGGTCCCTATTTCTAGTGCTATAATTGTGTCTATCACCTCTTTTACTGAAAAGACTTAGATTTTTTCTAACGTACATAATGTTTTCATAGATATATTGACAAGGTACCGTCATGATGTTAATATCTTTAAACAGTACTTCTTGCAAGGTTCAGTGTTGGTTTAAAACTCGACATAAAATTGGAGCAGTCACTGGTATATTTGGATTACAGTCTCTGGTATTTAGGTTAAGATTGTAAAGAGATTTGTTATGATTGCTATCCACTTATCGAGAGAGCGAGATGACTCACGTTTGCGATATCACCGATAGCTGTTATCTATATAAGCATAGCGTTACGGATCGATATCGATTTCATCTGACTCAGTAAATTTTACAGGTCAACGACAGACTTTTGGGCCTTCTAATCTCTGAATAAGGTTCTGTAGAGATTATAGTCTACTTGGTATTTCCATGCAGCCTCCGTGAGTTTGTTATAAGATAATGGCGTAAGATTATGACACGAACACTATATTTTTGGTATTTAGAAGACAGAAGAAGAGATTAAAAAACGGTGAAGGAAAACATCGTGAGGAAACCGGCATGCCTGCGAGATATTTCTCGAAGGCATGTGAAGGCAAGTCAGAGGCCCATGGGCAGCCTTAAAACTCTGACACCGGGTTAGCCACTAACCACACGAAAAGAAGAAGAAGCGTCACGTGGTCGTGTGTGCTATTTTATATTTTCTGTTGTTCTTTTGAAGGACAATGAACTGCGACGCATTCGCAGGTTGTCTATTTAAGGCTTAATAACAGTATCTATACAACGTGCCTCTACAATGGCGACATTCATTTAACACACGGGTAGGGCTAGTGGCCAGTAATCATAAAAATATAATAAGAAACAATAATTCGTTGAAAGAAATTTTTTAATGTTCAAACGCTCGCCGACATAGGGATCTCCCTTTCCTTCAATTCGCCTTCTCTTTGCACGTTATTTGTTTATTTTCATTGATATGATGTTATGATCCATGACCCCAGTAAATGACCTCTACGCTACAGTTGTTAAGAGGGTTTATCCTAAAAGTTGACAACGTCGCAAATAACTGTCAAATATTTACCAGTTTTGATACTTATAACAATATTACTGAATAGAAATAAGAAATGTGGCTAACTATCGAACTAGAATATTAATAATGAATTGCAATTATAACATTGAATTTGATGTTGTACCCATGTTAGGTGTAAAAAACGCATTTGGAAAGTTTCCAAATAGTTTTTTACATCTAAAACTAAACATTCGGTGTTACGATATTAATTATTGCATTTCATAATCAATTTTCTAGTTCGCTAGTTAGCCACATTTTTATTCCCACACATTAATATTGCTAAATTAATCAAAACAGTGAAATATTTGACATCTCTTTGCGACGTTGCCCACCTTCAGAATAAACGCTCTTAAGAACAGGTTGCTCCAAGAAGCTATTTTAGAAAATTTTAAATAAATCATTAGTTAGTAACGTTTAATGAAATTAAAATTTCTTCATAGAAAGAAAACGCTAATCCGTACACGTGTGTTAAATTAATGTCACCATTAGAGCGCCACGATGTATATGTATGTATGACTGGGTACATTGTCATCGTGCGAATACTTGGTTCTATTCTGATGAGTTGATTTCTATGTATTGTATTATTACAACATGAAATCAATGTAATTTGTCATTATTACTCCAGAGGTAGTCAGACTTATTAGTTACGCACTATTTCGAATGTTGGTATAAATATTTTTTTAAATAAAAAAATAAATTTTTCATCATAAAACATTTATAGTGATTTCAATCTAATGTTATTTTTCAAGCGGCTGAGTACGATGATCATCAATAAATTACCGCTGGACATTGCCCTTTGCGAAATATTACACGGCCTGCTGTACGATGTTGATTATTTATTTATAACTGATGGCGTAATATTTATGTATTGTAATAATAATTATACAGGGTGGCAGGGACATCAACGCGAAAACTGTTACCATGGATTTAATACATGATTCAATTCATAATAAACCCCCCTTTTTTTTTGGTGGGAAATTGTCATATAGCTTCTTCCGCTTTGGGCGGAGCGGCATGTCACTCATACTGACTATAACCCACCCGTGTTCCTTCAGTTGCCTGTACGTTGCCAGAGGCCACGATATCCCTTTCGGACTTTCCCGCGACACCGGCAGGCATCGGTCCTAGCAGACCCCTTCAGTTTCTAAACCCCAATGCGTTGAAATTTTACGTCGGTTATTAAAAAAGAAAACAGCTGTTCAAAATGTATGGAACAGCTGATCGATGTCCCTGCCACCCTATATATTACTCCAATATTCTTCCTTCTTTGATCTGTTGATATCCAGTCACCAAATAATCCAAACTTAAAACTGGTATTCCTGACTGCGCCGTTAGCGTAGTGTTTGCAAGCGCTGGGTACTGCTGACCTAGGTTCTGGTGGCAATAGGGTCGCCCCTTTTTACATGGGGCTTAAACATAACTGGCGAGATATGGATGTACTATAGGTACACCTTCTGCCTAATCCTTTGGGGCTTACAGGCGTGATGTTTTGTCATGAGTAAAACTGTTATTCAAACAAAACATACTAGTAAGTATTTCAAACCTCTGTTTGCATGAAACTTGCTTACACGGAGCGACAGATGATCAGCTCGTGCACTTAATTAATCAACTTCGCCGGATGTCGGCTCCCGCGTCAACCGTATTAAGTGAGGGATGACATTTCACGTGCGTGTGACGTCTTTCTGTTTGAGTTAGTATCCGAACTTAACAGGTTGCATTTTTTTTTTTTTTTTGGGTGGGAAATCATCAAATGACTCCTCCCGCTCTGGGCGGAGCGTCAGAGAGTTTCAGACTTTTACTGACTAAAACCCACCCGTGTTCCTTCCGTTGCCTGTGTGCCGGGGCCGCGATATCCCTTTCAGACAAACCCGCAACCCCAGCAGGCATTGGTCCTTCCGGACCCTGTCAGTTGGTGCTGACATCCCTTTGAGGCGCGCGTGGAACACAACGCGCCGCAAAGCGATGTCAGACCTGGTCCTTATCGGACGGCGAGCTAGCTACCTATTGCTCACCGTCCGCAAGCCCGCGCCTACGGTGGACGGAAGCCAGCTCGTAACTCCCGACGCCCGGGGCGTCTCCTGCGGCGACTAAGGGCGCGAGGGCATGCAGCTTGAATCTCCCTCGCGCGCTCCGCCTCCTCCTTCGCGAGCATAACTGCTTCGCAGAAGGAGGTGACGGCCTCTCATGCACTCTCGCTCCGGACCATGGCCTGAACCAGGGCCGGACGGGAGAGATCACCGCCGCTGATCGCCTCCGTGAGGACTCGGCGGTGCTCCGCCCAAGCAGGGCAGACCTCCACCGTATGCTCCACCGTGTCCTCCGGGCGATCCACACAATCGTGACACCCGGGCGTTTCCTCCCGCTTTATCCTGAACAGGAAACTCCCGAAACAACCATGTCCGGTGAAGACCTGCGTCAGGCGGAAGGTGAGGACGCCGTAGCGCCTCTCTATCCACTCCTCAAAGAGGGGACTTATCGCCACAATTGTGGCGTGCCCACTCAACAGGTTGCCTTAGCTTATAAATTCGTTTAATTGTAAAATACGAACGTGCGAAATTTGGGTGTACTATATGGACACCTCTGCCTAGCCCTTCGAGGCTAACAGGCGTGCTGTTATGTTATTATAAAAGAACAATGGCTATACTTCACTTCCCGTAGGTGCCGTAAGCGACATATGTTTAGAGTAACGGTACCTTGATAGAGGAAGGTCGCAAATTCGGAGCAACGGGGCTGGCAGCGTGGCGGTTAGTGGAACTGCTCAAATAACGCCACACTAGCTAGACAAACCCGCTACTTCGAATTTGCAGCCTAAGCTTAGGTAAACCCAGGCGGCCAGGCAGATGTGACCAGGCGGCTGGGAGTATATCATGCTCACTCAAATGTCTCGCTGATGGTAGCCCGTGGTTTGGATCATTAAGTTCCCTTCAAAATGGTTGAGCTGAATGGTGCTGATCCATGCGTCATGTTCGGGAACGGGCGCCGTCAGTAGACACTGGTCATGCTGATACGCCTTATTTTAATATTTTTAAGTTTGAGCAGAGTGAACCAGTTTCCTTATCTACCAGGATCTCGGGAAAGCATCAGGAAATCATGAGCGCGAAGGAGTCTTGTCTCAGTGATTAAAGTTATATCCGTGAGTCGACTTCGCGGTTGACATAGGACAATAATGGGGGCCCGTCCATGGATTCAAGAATCATGAGCTAGGTACTACTTTTCATGACATAAACTCTTTCAATGACTCAATCCAATTACACTGAAATACCCTGTTATAATATTGTTGTGTTTTTCCATCCAAAATACGTAGGCATAGATAGGAAACACGTGTCGAATTAGCCTACCCACATGTTCGGCCGGTGATAAGATACGCTTCTAATAGGGAGCCCATATAATCGGTATCTCGATTGCAGCCTGACGCACCGCTTGGTAATCAATATGATAACGTAAACTAAGTATTATGAGTTGGGATTACTGGACTCGACTTTCATAAATTTCTCATGCATTGTTATTAAAGTGAAATGTATTGTTTTTCAAGTCCTGCAGCTTTTTTTAAATTTTCATGTAAGTGGATTATTGTATTCTTAAGGGAATAAAGTTATCTCATGCCTCAAAACTAGCTTCTAATGTTAAGTTTTGCTGAAGGAATGGCAAGTATGGAACTGTTTAGGGATCTGACGTGTGAGGGATTGCGATACAACATACAACCAAGTAGGTACACTGATATCAACATCACTAAGTATTGTATGCAAAGGAATCTAAGCACACTTGTTTACGGGCCGACAGATATAATCCCTATGATATCTGCCGGACGTTGAAAAAAAAATTGTCGTCAGGTACATTATTAAAAAACATTGGACACGTATTTGTTATTTTTTTACCTAATCAAAAGATTACGACGATACATTAGAGTTAAAAATGTACTTTTGTGTTGTTAATTGTTGTTGTAGTGCTACTTATTTTATTTTAATTATGTAATGAATTGAATTAATTGTATGTATTTGTGATTAGTATATTGGGACTTGGTGCCTTAGTAAATAAATAAAATGTGACATGACGTCACACCTGTGTAGATTTTATACCTACTGAGTTGTGATGAAGCGAGCCTCCACTTTTTTATAATTTGATAAAGCAAAAAATACGTGTCTAATATTTTTTATTGTCTGACTGACGGACTAAACAGTTTTTTTTTTGCCCCGGCATCATCCCTATTGCAGTACCTAATCTACGTTCGCAATTCATTTGCCAAACATGTAAATAAACACGAGTTTTAGGAAAAACAAATGTAATACCTACACATAAGGTTCAGTTTGCGCTACAACTTCATATTTTTTATGACCTTTTCAACAGTCAACAGTCGGTCTAAAATCAACTTTATTTACACTTGCATAAAGTTGATGTTTGTCTAAGTGAAAAATTTGTGTTTGTTTATATGTTTGGCAAATAAATAGCGAACGCAGATTACGTGGTTATGCTGCAGCCTATCTATATGCAAATCATCTTTATCTAAACTTCTATAAAATAGCATTGTTGGCCATACAATTGGAGAGTTTAGAGAGAAATGATATTTAATAACGAATATTGAGAAATTTTCAGAAACACATCAATCGTGAATATTCCCGAACCTCATGGATATTCGCCTAGACGGTATAGGGTGCTTAAATATTGCAAAGGGTCACACTACCATGTCCTGCAAGGAATACGTCGAATTACAGTTCATACTGTATAAAGTAAAAGCTCCTTACTCTTGGGACTGATCCTCTCCAGCAGCCCAGCGGGTGCAGTAGGCGTCAGCAGCTGCTTGGCTCTCTTGGCCCGCCTCTCCTGGCACTCGTCCAGCGACTCCATCTTGTCGAACTGTTTCTGGTGCAGGGCAGCAAAGTTCGGCAGCTTCGTGCGGGGTGGCTTGCCTTCAGACTTCGGCTTGGATGGAGTTGGCGGCTTCTTTGGAGTCACCACTGATAGCTTGGCTGGGGAGTTGCAGTTGGTTTAATGGTGAGTGTGTGAAGTGAAAGTCATTATGACTTGAAAGTTTATAATTTTCAATGTCGTGAGTCAGTGACAAAGGACATTAATCATTCAGGTATTTTGATAAGAATTTAATATTGCGGCGGACTCAGACTGGGCAAACAGTCAGATTTTACATTCAGTTTTCTTAAAGTAAATGGAGGTCGTGCAGGCTGCAGTCGTACCCCGACTTTTTATATAAGTGAATTCTTTCAACATTAATATCTTCTAACTATTTCTCACGGCAATCCTCGATGTTAGCCTTGGTGTTAAGATTAGACGCAGCAACAATATCGAGCTTAATCCAGAAACAATAAAGTACCTAAGCCCGATTGTAGAGGCCCAAATCGAGAGGATTAATTAACAAGAAGAAAATTACTTTTCCTAGAGTACCTTTATGCTTAATCATGAAAACTAACTTATTCTAATTCAGGGCCACAAATTATTTCTACACCCATAAAACATTGAAATATAGTTATAACAATAAAATAGGGTAATTACAGCCGTTATCGACTACATAGCGGAGGTGACGAGGTAGCGAGGTGGCCAGTGATAACAGAACACGTCGCGGTCATATCGGCTTGCTATCTGATATGACTAATTGAACTACTTGGCTAGTGTGGGAGCTAGGCAACAATATTATTGGTATTTTGTGTATATTCAGAAGAAACGTTGGGTTGAGCGGTCCACACTGCGGAAGACTGCATATCTTGAAAACGCTTCGTATGTCCGATCCTCTTAGGAGGAGGTACCGGAACTTATAAAGTCCCTTCTGGTTATGAATAGGGATGGCGACTAAAAAATTTTTTTTACTCCCTCTTTGAGTTTATAAAAAAATTTGGACACGTATTTTTTCTTTTTTTACGTAATCTAAAGATTACGGCGATACATTGAGGTAAAATGTGCCATGACGTCACTAGTATGTATATTTTATACATACTAGTGACGTAGCGACCCCCACTCCCCAACTTAAAATGCGTTTTATCTAAGTAATTTTTTATTAATATGATAAATCAAAAAATACGTGTCTAATATTTTTTTATTATCTGACTGATGGACTAATTAGTTTTTTTTTTTTTACCCAGGCATCATCCCTATTACACTACACTACTATTATACTAGAATACTTCACTATTATTATACTAGAATACTTCTGGAGCCGCAGAGTAGATGGAGGCTTGGAACATAATCTTCGATGATTGAATACATAAGATGTCCTTATTTTTACCAAGTTAAGGAAGTAGAGAGCAAAATTAGTCCTAAATGAAACTTGCTTGACGAATTCATGAAGGCGGTTATCAGACATACTCGAAGTAAATTAAGTATGAACCATCATAACTTTCGAAGTTTTCTTTTATGTGTAATTCCTAATAATTAAATATGAGTTTGCTGTCTCCTAAACTAACTTGCTACTTTGTCATGCCACTAACATATTTTATTTAAAATTCTAATTACAATTGATTATTTTAGGATAATCCTCAATAATAGAGCTATTGCTGGTCCGAAGCTGTGACTGTTCAGAGTTCCGATTACAGATCCCGGAATAAACACAGAATGCAGTCGTTTGTAGGCCCCACAATACACAGAAAATGCTTTCTCAGACACTTTCGTTTTTTCTGATGTTTAGTAGTGCCACAAATACTTTTAAAAGCGTGGATTCGGAGGATAGTTCCAGGGGTACAGTAGCCTTCCATTTCAGCTAGAAAATACCGGTACGGTTTTCTAATGAAAAACGCAATAATGCCAGCACACGCATCTGGCGAGACACAACGCAGCGCTGTTCTAACTGCCAAACAAATATCGGCCTTGCGCTAGTTGAAATATAGTTGAAAATGAATAAACTTCCATGAGCTAAGAGCGCATCAAAGCTGACAGAAGTGCACGTCTCAGGTTGGTGTGAATGTGAGTGAGATTATTTATTTTCGATTTTATTTTAACACAATGTCAATATTTATTTGGCAATCTGCGGCCCATATCCGATAGAGCAGGCAATAAGTCAAGTTAGTCACCACCTATGGCACTAGCAGTTCTGACGGTCTGCCTACTGCTGCAGATCCTCAGTGAGGGTAGAGCGAACAGTAGTCTATCTGTTACTCTTCATAGTAGACCTGTATTTTTAAGAATGTTCCCATTCTAATTTTAATCTCAATCTGTCAAAAAAGTATCCAATAACCTACATTTCTGACATACTTTTGACATTGATCGTAGATATTGATCGTTTTTAAGAGGAGGCCCTAAATTGTATGTTGTTTTGCATTAATATTCTGCAACAGTCACGCATACAATCAAAATGGAACTTTAGTATATGATTTATTGGATCTTTTCCTTTCCATGTCAGTTACGTAATTGTAACATTTTCGCTCGATTAATTTTTTATTCGAAAATCATGTCTTTTTTAAAAGATTATTTAAATAAAATCTAAATTCTTTGGATTTTATGTCTAAAAGAAGTATTCACAGTGAGAAAATATAGTTTATTATCCAGCCACAAGATATATTTTCCCTTTACTTATACACGAAATAAGAATTGAGACTTACGCCATTTAGTTTCATGCTCGAACACAATCAAAGAGCGCACGCGATATTCAACTTTATTACTGATGTGTTAGCGTGCATATAGCATAGTGGAGTGGCGGGGTGCATGGGGGCGGAGTTCACGTGGAATTTGTCTTTAGAGTGCCTGGTCTTAAATATGGGAATGGAACTTCTGATCTGTTAGATTATCATGACATGGTACCTGTGGCACTAGCAGTCCTGGGTCTGGACAGGCGGTCCACCGACTGCTGAAGATCCTCAGTAAGTCGCGTGCGCTTGACGCGGGTGTCGTCTGCATCGTTCTGAGTGTAGGAGCGCTTGCGGCCCGGGCGCGACTTTGAAGCTGCAATGAAATGGTGTGGTGTAAGTATACTTGTGCTTTATAAAGGCAAGCACGTGCGCATTATTCATATAAAATGTATAATGCGCCAGAATGTGCACAAGCCTTTAGAATTCATTAGCTTAACTTGCTGCTGGCGAAAAGATCTTACTTTCTGGAGGTAGACAGTTACTGATCTCTAAGGGTACAAATTGTACTTTTTTCAAACGGAACCCTATTACTAAGCGTCCGCTGTCCGTCTGTCAGTCAGCGGGCTGTATCTCATGAACCATAATAGGTAGACAGTTGAAATTTTCACAGATTGTGTATTTCTATTGCCGCTATAACAACAAATAATAAACACAAGAAACCAGTTTTTTTCTTACTAAAGTAAAAAACATAGTGTTTATTGTTGTACGGTGGTACGGAACCCTTCGTGTGCGCGTCCCACTCGCACATGACCGGTTTAATCCACATATTTTTTTTTTTACTCATTAGGAATTGAATTTCATACCCATAGGTACAAGATACTAGATGCCCCATTTATTTTTTATTTTTTTACATACTTCCTTGACACCATATCAATCATCCTAATATTTGACAATGTGTGTAATTTTTGTGTACATGATACTTAATCAGATTTGCTACAGTTGTAATAGCAATCATGTCATTTCATTTAAAATTGAGATTGAGAACGCTGTAGGCTTAGTGGACCGGAGATTTATTGGCCCTCTTCTAGTTTGTTAAGTACCTGGTACTTGTTGAAAGACCTACACTGTCCTCTCATACCTATTAGCACTGTTATTTGAAAATATTGTAAAGGTCAATCATTTTTAAAAGAGTAACCGTGGAGTTGTAACGTAACGTTTTCCTCCGTGGAGGGAAACGAGAGTCACAAATTAAATTAAAATAAAAAGTGAGTTAAATATAAGTGTCATAGAATATCAATAGGAAAATATATCAAAAGGTGGTTTGTTTAATATAATAACATAAAGAAAGAGTAACGTGTTTATACGTAAATAAACTAAAAGATGTGGTTCCAAATAATGGAATACCACAGAGTTTCGTGCCGGCTCTTCTCCATAGCAATCAACCAATTGGAACCGTGCACCTAGCTTCTGACGTTTCATAAGTGCCCACGTAGGTTTATGTGAAATAAAATATTTTGAATTTGGAATTGAATCATAGTTAATAACATTGGACTCAAAAATTACTTTGTTACTGTCCACCTCTGCTGAACCCCTCGGGAACACAGTTGTGATTTAATGTTGTGTAAAAATACTTCATTTAGTCACCTTATTTCTGTTGAAGTAGTATTATGTACTTATAAATTAATTTAGTTACTCTGTTTGCCCCATGTCATGTTGAATGTTCATGCCCTTCAAAAACATATATTCTATTTTATTTTCTTTTGAAATTAATTAACTTTGTTTAAATTTTCCTACTAATAGTTTATAAGCAGCCTATGTTCAGTTTACTGGATATACCTATAATTAATGTATAGATATTTGGCTGTAATACCTTTCCTAAATACTATTGTAAGCCAATGTTGAATGTGTTCTTCATTAAATAAACTAAATATAAACTCACCATTCTCATCAAAAACAAAGCTTTTGTTAGACCCCTTGAGGTTGGACTTGATGATCTTCCTCTTCTCCTGTGTGAATGTGGCGGGGTTGTTTACTGGACTGCAGAACATGACCCTGGTTAGTCTCGGAGCTGGGTCTACTGAAGCACGGACACTCTTCTCTATCGACCGAGTCACATTCAACATAGTCTTCTTCTGAGAACTCTTTGTAACATGGTATGGAGTGCAACCTGCTGTTGGGGTCGATTTACGTTTGGTTGGAGTCTCTAATTCAGTTTCAGTTGGAACCTCTGGAACATCTTTGGTAAACGTCCCTTCTCGTTTCAATGGTGTTTGTGGTTTCGGACTGTCTGGTTTGGTAATTGAGATGTGAGATTCATCGATACTACTTTCTATGAATAAAGGAGTGGTGTTGACTATGTTCTCATGTTCTGAGGTATCATCACTTGTAATGCTGATGCGGGAGATATCGGACTTGTCCATAACACTGCTGTTGTCTGAACTGATTAGGGAAGACTTTGAACTAGAAATGAAGTTTTCTTGTCCTTCATTAGTATTTTCTTTCTCAAATGTTGTGTTCAGAACAGTCTGAATGTCAGGTGTCTTGGATAGTCTGGGCGACTTTCTTTCCAGTTCATTATTATCTTTTTCAAATGTTTTGTTCAGTACAGTTTCTTCTTTATCAAAAGTTGAATCTTCTACGTTTGATTTCCTTTTCTTAAGCTGTTTATTTGAAATGTTAGATACATTTAAATCAGGTTCAGTGTCTTTCATAATGATGTTAACATTTGTTATGGAAGCGTTGCTTTTGTCAAATGTAGAATCTTTTAAAATAGATTTTCTTGCTGAATGCTTTTTAGATACATTTAAATCAATTTCTACAACTGGATCTTCTTTTGCAATGGATGCATTACTTTTATCAAATGTGCTATCTTTTATCATAGATCTTCTGATTTTACAATGTTTGTCAGAAATACTGGAAGCATTCAAATCTGTATCATTGTTACCAACAAATTCTTTTACAATTGATGCATTACTTTTATCAAATGTGCTGTCTTTTACCATAGATCTTCTGATTTTACAATGTTTGTCAGAAATACTGGAAGCATTCAAATCTGTATCATCATTGTTACCAACAAATTCTTTTACAATTGATGCATTACTTTTATCAAATGTGCTGTCTTTTATCATAGATCTTCTGGTTTTATGAAGTTTGTTAGAGATATTGGAATCATTGATATCAACAATTTCTTTTGCAATTGTTGCATCACTTTTGTCAAATGTGTTATCTTTCACCATAGATCTTCTGGTTTTAAAATGTTTGTTAGAAATATTGGAAAAATTTAAATCAGTATCAACAATTTCTTTTACAATTGATGCATTACTTTTATCAAATGCGCTATCTTTCACCATCAACCTTTTTGTTTTAAGGTGTTTTTTAGAACTATTGGAAACATCAATATCAACATTGTTATCAATAATATCTTTTGTAATTGATGCATTAATTTTTTCAAAAGTAACATCTTTTTCGACAGATTTTCTTCTCAGTTCCTTTTCAAAGGTATCATTATTAATAACATCATCTACATCTTCTGACATATTTTCTGGTAGGGATACAACCATTTCCTTTATATTCGATTTTCTTCTCCTTATTTCTCCATTAGAAACATTTAAATTACTTTGCACATCATTTTCAAGATTTGTTGAAATATTACTTTTATCAAATGTGGCATCTTTTGTGTTTGATTTCCTTCTCCTTAGTTGACCATTGGACAAATGAGGCACGTTTAAAATATCTTCAAGACCTTTTTCAAGATTGTCTCTGGCCACTGAGACACAACATTGGTCTACAGCCATCTTTTCAGAAACAGCTTTTATTTTTTTAGTACTTTTGTTATTACTTTTATTTTCATCAACTTTATCAATTTCCATATTCACTGATTTGTCTTTTTTGTCAAAAGTGTTGTTTTTATTATTCTTTTTGTTATTTTTTCTGTTACTTTTGGAAGGTTTGTTAATATCTTCAGTTTTGTTGAATGAGTTATTAACTTTGTCTGGTACTGTAACTATATTTTCATTTTTGCAAGGGCTGCCTGCAGCGCTATGGAATGAATCAACAGACATGTTACTCCTATTGAATATATCATATTTTGTATTATCATTATGTGGCACATCCTCAACAATCGTGGAACTTATTCTTTTCCCTTTCTTCTTCTTCTTTTTAGACTGCTTAGTGGATGCTTCTTCAGGAGGATTGTCAGTTACGGCCTCTACTATCTTAGTGGATGCTTCTTCAGGAGGATTGTCAGTTACGGCCTCTACTTCTTCAGGAGGATTGTCAGTTACGGCCTCTACTATCTTCTTTTTCTTACTTTTCTTTGATTTTGACACTTCAGTAACCTCAGCTGGTACATTTTCGTTGTTCTCAGTCTCCTCGGCGTCATCTACTCTCTTATAGCGGCGCGACTTTCTAATAAGACTTTTCGCTTCAGTCTTTGGATCTACTTGATCACTATTTTCAACAGGATTGTGTTCTTTGAGAGCATTTTTGCGTAACGCTCGACTTGGTTTCGTCTCACCTGGCTTTTTGGTAGTTGTATCTCTGAGTAATTCATCGTCATTAGGGTAACTCACATAATTGTTACGTTTTTTGTTTTTAAATATTGAGACGCTTAGCTCGTCCAAGTTCTCTTTTACTCGCTTGCTCCGAGTCTTCTTTTCACTCTTCACAGCCGGTTCTTGCTTGGTCGTGGTTGTATCTTCAAGCAAAGAAGTGTGAATCCCTGAAATACGCGGAAAAACTCAGTTATTCTAACGCGTCTCATACAAATACACAAAATTGAGCACAGTGAAACGACTATTTTACAAAACTTACGTTTCCCGGATCTGGTAGACATGTTTAGTAAATCGTTTGCGTGTATTACAGTATAATAATGAATATCCACACTGTTTACATTACATTAACAAATTCTATTCCGCTTTCGGCCGTTTAACGTTTACAAAATTTCAAACTTTGACGTACCGAACTTGACAGTTTCTGTGATGGGTACAGTCCACAGCCTTACCAGCACACAAATCGAAAAACATAGAATAGAAAGTGCAAAACTTTACAAAATGATCTAAAGATAAACTAATAATTAACAATGGTATTCATTAAAAAGTACTAAAGTACCTTCGACTCGACACTGTACACATGAAATTCTTTAAAAACTGGCCATGACAAAAATACTAAGGCCGCTTTCCGAATTAGAACCGTTGTCCGTTAGAACGTAGTCGCTCACTGGCTGTGCTGACATCAATAATTGGCGTTCCGATTTAGATAGCACGATTATGACAGTTGAGGGCTGTCAACAATTCGGAACGCTCATGAACGCTCTCACGGTGCTCGCTCAACGTCAAAACTTGCATATCATTTTTCTTTGTGTTTAAACAACAAAGTTCTTCTTCTTCGTTGTTTATAAAGTTCTTCTTCTTCGTTGTTTAGGTGGCCACGGTAGCCAGAAGCACAATTTCGAAAATGCAACGTTAGTCTAACTGTGCCAGTGCATACGCACAGTAAAGTTATGATGCGACTCAAAACAAAATAGTACAACTGTCATTTTTGACAGCGCTCACGCACGGTAATATTACCCTGCATTCCGAGTTACGATGTAATCGATTTGAGCGTGCTAACGGCCGTACCGAATAAGCCTGAGCCGTTAACGATGTATTGTGAATCGTCATAGATGACGTCATGACATGCGCCATCTTGCGATAACGCCGACCATGCCTTTTACTATTATTGCCGTGAGCGCTGTCAAAGATGACAGTTGTACTGTTTTGTTTTGAGTCGCATCATAACATTAGATAAACGTGGCATCTTCGAAAATGTGCTTTTGGTTACCTTTGGCCACCTAACCAACGAAGAAGAAGAAAGAAATATGTTAAGCAAGTTTTGACGTTGAGCGAGTACCGTGAGAACGTTCACGAGCGTTCCGAATTGTTGACAGCCCTCAGCTGTCATAATCGTGATATCTAACTCCAAACGCCAAATATTGATGTCAGCGCTTACGTTCTTATTCGGAATCGGCATCGGTTACAAAAAGGCATGGCGCCGACCAATTCTTTTTCTATTATTACCGTGAGCAAGATGGCGCATGTCATGACGTCATCTATGACGATTCACGATACATCGATAGCGCGCTCACGCTTATTGGTTGTTAGCACGCTCAAATCGATTACAGCGTAACTCGGTGATTAGTGTTATTAGCTCAATATATTATATTTATGTTGACATCAAGAAACACTAAACGTTTTATTTTAGATTTGGTGATAAAATATTTTGGCTCAAGTAAACACGTTCAAAAAAACATTTCTTCAAAATTCCGTATAAATAGTGTATTCCGTTTATATGTGGTATGGTAGCAACACTTGTTGTTAAATGTCAAAATAATAACGAACCAACAAGCAACGCGGTACATTAATGTACGATTTTTTCGTAAGTTTAGTTTACATAATTGTTAAGTTCTATTGATACAAAAGATGTACGTCATGTTCTTTATATACTCTACAACCGTGAATTTCCAGTTCCAAAAACGGGTGTTCTAAGAAACGAATTTGTCTTTCGGGCGTTTACAAAACGTCAAGCTTGCTTGAATGAGTCAATTATACGGAACACAATGGAGAGACAGTGTTTCATATTTGTGTTGTTATTGTTGTGCTCGTGGGGCTGCAGCGGCGACCGAGGCGACTACATCGGCTGCTACAAGCTGATGGCGGAGAATGTGCTCAACACTCACACTGGGCAGTCCGTGGACGTCTGTTTGTCGGCTTGCGAGCAAGTGTACTACAAATACGCTATCATAGGTAACGAGTCGACGTGTTTCTGCGGAAACGCGCCCGGAAAGTTCCAACTGCCTCAAGATTCTTGTGGTACTCAATGCCCTAAGAATGACACTCAAAAATGCGGCGGAGAGAACGCCGCAAGTGTGTACGACACCGATGTTTTCTCCCCAGGACCGCCAGCATCCATCAACATCACTAACATAACTGAAACAACAGTGAGGGTGCGCTGGACCGCCCCCAATGCATTCTCATCAATATCTGATTATGTAATAAGAGCCATTGTTGTTGAGACCTACACTGATGCTGCCTTGATAGATCTTGAATGGAGAGTATCAAATATAACATTTTACACTGAACTATTGAACTTACAACCCGGATCTAAGTACCAGATAGCAGTGGTTGCAGTCAATGATGGTTTTGAAGGGCCTAATATTACAACAACAGTAGAAACAGTGATCGGAGCTCCGAATCCCAGCCCACCTGACATAGAGATCAGAGAGAGAAAAGGTAACAGGATGGCGGTACATATCCCTAAAGCCAAGAATGTGAATGGACCTGTATCTATGTACAGGATTGTAGTCTCTATAGAATTATACCAGCAAGGGTTTATTGTTGCTACTCTTGGCAACTACACATATGCCACTCATAACGGGCTCCCCTACTACATCACCGCTGAGTTAGACCCTGATGACATTGCACATGATTTTATAATTGGAGATAGAAGTACTTACAATGGATTCTACAATGCTCCCCTGCCATTAACCAATGATATAGATGTGTCATTAGGAGTAGTAAGTGAAAAAAATCATGTGAGAAGAATCAGGTATGCAGAGTCAGCTAAGAAAATTATTTTAAATATAAATGAGCCTGAAGAGTATTCCCCAATGGTGATAGCACTTGGAGCAGCCATAGCTATCAGTGTGGTTCTGCTGCTGATTGGAGTAGGGCTGCTCATCATCCTACGAAAGAGGATACACATAGTAAGATCACAGAGAGGCTCCCAGTCCATGCCTTTGAGTATGAGTGAACCATGCATGGAGATTGAGAACTCAAGTTTCCTTCAAGAAGAAGATGAGAGAGTAGATTATTACAGCAACTTAAAAAGAAAGCTATGGAACATACCAAGAAATCTCATAGACATTGATATTTCCTGCATAGTTGGTGTTGGCAGCTATGGCAAGTTTACTAGAGGGAAAGTACAACAGCATGGGGCGCAAACCCCAGGGCTAGTGCAAGTGGTGGCCGACAGGGAGCTGGAGAGACCCGACAAGAAGCAAATGCTGCAGGAACTGGACCAGCTCATCAAGTCCAGTGAACATGAGAATGTGATCTCACTGATAGGCTTCTGTGAAACTAATACAACCTTATTTGTGGTCCTAGAAGATAATAAACATAGCTTGAAAGACTTGCTTCTTCAAAGCAGACAAAGGGATCTTCAAAATAACAAATTCTGTCTTATTCCTGAAAACAGATTGCTTCAGTACTTGGTTGATATTGCTCGAGGTATGGAATACTTGCATAGTAAGAAAATTTTACACAAACGCCTAAGCTGTCGTAATATCGCGCTCGCAGACAACGGCGTCGCCAAAGTGTCCGGTTTTGGGTTATCCCACATGAGACCCTTGCATGAAACCCCAGATTACACCAGATGGACTTCCCACGAGATGTTACGACAGACGAGGTTCAACTCTAAGGCTGATGTTTGGTCATTTGGTGTCCTCATGTGGGAGGTGCTGGCAATAGGCGCCACTCCTTACTTCCATAGCGCTAATAAAGACGTCGCAGCCCGCATCCTGCGCGGCATGCGGCCATCGCAGCCCTCTTACGTTGGCGACGAGCTCTTCCAGCTGTGCCTGCAATGCTGGCAGGTAGACCCTGACGAGAGACCAGCCTTCCCCAGCCTGGTTCAGGAACTAAAGCCATTCGCCGAAGCTCCCGGCTGCAGGAGTCTAAGCTTTACTCATTACAATGGTTTCGATTTCGAGCCGCATGTACCGCAGTACGAAATCGTCTCATAGTATTTAGGAAACTAACCAAAATATAGTTTTATTAGGATCCAAAGAGTTATATTTGATACTCGGATGATAGAGACGAAGTCAACGGCAATGGTATTTAGATAAAAATCGCAATATTATACCATAACGGAATTGATATCTTGAAAGACATTATAAGTAATATCCTTTTCAACCTCTTTATTAATATGTAGAAGTTTTGTTCTCTATTCATGCTAACGATCGGGGTGACTAGCAGTCTGTTGTAGTCACGCGGAACAAATGATCACGCGCTGTCGACCGATCACGACTACTATATTAAGCACCCATTGGCTCACGGTGAATGGCTGATTCTATACAGGTAAAGCTCTTGAAAAAAGATGACAGCCAAGTTAGGCAATTAGCAATGATGTAAATCATTAGAAGTTAAACTATATTTTGTGGCACAGAGTACCTATTGTATCGATCTGATTATTGTGAATGCATTTCTAGGTTTTATTTCTGTAGCTTTTCTTTATGTAGAAAATGTGAAGTATTGAATAACCTTTTTAACTTCATACAGTAAAGTATCAATTACTTCGCCAGTTTGCGCTTACTAACCAAGTAATAACAATAACTATGTAGATTTTATAATAGCACATTGTAGTCGACGCTATATGTAGGTAGGTGACTGTCCTCGAACACATGTTACCTTTCTCGTAAACATAGACTTAATAATCAATATATTAGTTGTAAGTAAGCTAGTATGGAAGACTTCAATATTGTATAGGAGAAGCATCAATAAGGAGGTTTGAAATGATCGTGTAACTATCCAAAATTATGCTGAATCGATCTTTATTTTGAATTTATGAATTCATGTGGATAACTGCCTGATTGATTAATAGTAGAGTAGAGCACAATTTTGCACAATCCATAGAAGAAGCTTTCGAACATTTCAAAGTTCCTATAAAAACTACACTGAACTGAACGAATCTACAAAGAAAGTAGGTAGGTACTTATAAATTGAGGGTAAGGTACGAGCTACGAGTCTGTATGTGTTTTGTCTCAAAAAGTTTTGTGTGCCAAGTAAAAAAGAATCTTGATAATCAAATTAATGGCTTTGGCGTGAAGCTTGTAAAAATTATGGCGAATTAAGCAATACATGAAATCAATAATCAACAAGATTCGCGTGTTTAATATTGTTTTTAATTTAGCGTGCGACGATGGCGACGATTAGATTTACTTTTTTCGGCCAGTTCACTGTAATTTAGAAATAATTTAAATATAACTTCATGTAGTTCTTTTAAGTTAGGTAAAATAAGTGTATATAAGTCAAGGAATTTATTTTCATGATCTGTTACTTTTAAACAGAAAATAAAATGTACAACTCCTTCCTTGAAATAAAAACCTGCGGAACCATTTCAGTGTTAAGTTCTACATTGTCTGTATATTTGATTTTAAAGTTTTATTGAACGAAGACTCAGGATAGAGATTACTTTATCGTATTTATAGATATTATTTATTTATTTAAATATCTGTGCGCACTGCCAATATAATACCTATCCAGTAATCAAATCTGAGTTTAAAAAACCAATCGCAAAGTCGGTTATAGCGACAAACGCCCGATCGATGCGAGGCGAAAACCTAAACCTATGTAATTGCATAACACACAATCACAATCCGAGAGTTCTGAAAGAAATTGCTAATCCATTGCTTCATACGTTTGATAAATTCCTCTGCTCAACAACAGCGAACGTGGGTGAACTGTCAAAATGAAACTCATTGCGATCAATTGTCATTTTATGTGTGTTACGCAATTACCCCGCAGTTTATCCTAACTTTCCGTGCGCTTGCGCTCAAAAAGTGTAAATTTATAGCGTAAAAGGCACAGCCCAGCGCATTATCACATATTCATGATCCACTTTGGTGATTCATAATAAAAATTGAATGCAGCTAAATTCTTATAGGGCCATGTTTGCCCAAGCATGCAGCATTTCCACTCTATTTAA
Source organism: Agrochola macilenta (assembly GCA_916701695.1). Classification (NCBI taxonomy): domain Eukaryota; kingdom Metazoa; phylum Arthropoda; class Insecta; order Lepidoptera; family Noctuidae; genus Agrochola; species Agrochola macilenta. Next base: position 1,102,262 of record OU753570.1, on the reverse strand, counting down.
TTTAAACACTCGTACCTCTGCCAGTATCTGCGGAAATTAATATATTTTAATGTACCTAATTTACTCATATTGGCATAATAAACCCAGTGCAATGATTAAAAATAATGTACCCACGTTTTGTATGTAACTTTTGGCAGCTATTGTTTTGAAATACTTACATGTTCTTTTTATAGTAGTATTTTTTTACATAAGTATTTTATTTAATCGTATATTTAGTTTTTTTACTTAATTATTGTGTGATCTGAAATAAGGAATTCCGTCCATTTCTTCGTATTTTTGTACGAAATCTCATTTTTGCGTGAACTTTATATTATTTAGGTATGCAAGTGACATTTTTGATAATAAAAATGATAACCAACGTACTTATAACTTGTTTTCAATCAACCTGTCTCGCCTTTCCCCCATCTACGATTGAAATCTTTGCTTTCCCCTACTATGTTGGGGTTGGCTTCCAGTCAAACCAGATGCAGCTGAATACCAGTATTTTACATGGAACGACTGCCATCTGACCTCCACAACCCAGTTACTGGGTAACACAATACCCCTTGGTAAGACCGATTGTCAGGCTTTTTGGAGTTCTGACTGCCGTGACAACGTATATCTTATCTGGTTTAGTTGGACATATTTACCCGCCTTTCCCGCAAATACAGTATCATGTCCTGAATCATGGTATGAGTTTTCGCGTCGACGTCGCTGCCACCCTGTATAGCAACAACTCAGAATAACGTATCCATCATCAGTCAACCGAAATAATCTCAGAAGTTGGATCGATTCTTAGTATTTTGACAGGTTTTCAGTTCTAGTTCACAGCTGTTGCCCGGCGATAGTATGGCAGGCGCTGCGTCTATACCGGCTACTTTGAATAATATGAATGTATCTGTCTAGACTGCCTTGTTGCTCTAGTGGTCGCAAGCGCTACTGCTGAGCATGAGGTCCTGGATTCGATTCCTGGGTTGGACAGTGGTATTGGATTTTTCCATCTGTAATTTTTCAGTAGCAGCCCGGAATTTGGATTTGTGGATTGATGACAATAGGCTCGCTCCCTATTGCATGGGACTTAAACATAACTGACGAAATGTATGGGTGTACTATAATAGGCCATAGATAATAGACAATAGGCGCAACTCTACCTCGTCCTTCCGGGATAAGCGTGATGTTGTTATGTATAGAAAAGACAAATACTCTCGAGAAGTTCTCCGCCGTTGCTGGCGGTATGCATGCAGCAGGCGCTGCCTTTATACCGGTCATTATATTGAGTTATTTTCAATAGGCACAAAGACCGATACGTTCGTATACCTACTTAGGTAGTCTATGCTAAGAATGCTAAAGGTCTAGACTAGTTCATTATTGGGTACCTAATTGCAGACAGTGAAAGGAACTGGACTATGTACAAAGGAGTGCTTGTACCTGTACTGTATCTATATGGTGTCTTAGCACAGTCTCACGACAAATGACTGCGCTACGGTCGATAGAGGATAGAGCATATGTTGCATAGTAAATTAAACAACACATTTAGTTTTTGCATTTATTAATGTTAATATAATATAGACAATGTTCAAGGTACCTTTCAATTGGTTTCGAGCTTTTAAACACTAAGACATTGTAACCTTCCATGTTTACCTCTTATCATTTACAACATTGCAAAATAACACTTCATTAGAAAATCAATCTGACAGTACAACTAACTAAACAATAATAAACATTGACTAAAATATAGTGAATTTTAAATTCAAAACATATTTATTATTCAACATTGTTTTTTAATTCAAACTTAATTAAAAATTATATTCTCGTTACATAACATTGCAGACCCGTTTATCGTAAACCAAGTTAACAAAAAATATTAATAATAAAAAATAAAAATTCCATCACTGAACTGTACAGCAACAAATGTTATCAACGTATGACATTTACACATAACGTACGGAGCCGGAGCTCGCTCTATACATACTTATAATACGCAACAAGTTATAATTCAATAGAATTAGTATAACATATCAATCTCAACATGTGTAAAGGTTGATGAGACAACGACTGATCGGCGCCCGAGAGGCCCAGAGGCCGGCACGCGCGCCGGCGGCGCGGGCCGGGCCGTCCCGCGCCGCGGCGTCGCCACACCGTACACTCGCAGCTGCGGCCAACTTATGGAAACCTTCAACTTGGGCGTTAACAATAAAACTGATGTGTAACAATCAAAACGTTAAACACCGCGAGTGTACTGCGGGAATCGCACACGACTACGCCCTGACGAGCGAGCCCACATGAAACCGAGCGAAATTTTTATTTTAATGATTAATAAACAATTATATATTACAATTAATCCCTACCGTTTGGGACGCGTTCGTGACGATGTCAATATGCGCGAGTTGATTCCTCAGTCTTTAATAAATTGATGACAATGAGCAAGGAGAATAACGTAAATGAAAAATGTTATGCAATTATATACAGATAGTGAGTGGAGCGCGCGCCGAGCCGTCGGCGCCGAGCGGCGAGCGCCGAGAGCGAGCTCCGAGCGCCGAGCAGAGAACGCGCGAGCGTCGTGTGCGATTCGCGCCCATCAGAAACAAGCGTTATGGTGATGTCTTAATGTTGAGTTCGACTTGAACGCACAGCCATTTTCCTAAACACAGTATCGAACCTTACTCTAGCCTAGCGCACCCAACGGCTGCCACCTTCGCGTGTATACCCACTAAACTACCTATAGTAATTACAATAAACCACTCTATCAACAAATTCAACAACATTTAGCTATTAAAATTAAAATGGGAGGATGAGATGCGCGGCCACCGTGCGGAGGAGCCGGCGACGTGCCAACTGAAACCTCTCCGTTAGATCCGAACAATGAAGAATGACAACTAGCTACCTTACCCTACAACATTGAAATTCCTTAATCGTAACAGCTTTACATGATCTTAGAGTGCAGGAGTGGTACGCGGGTGCCGCGACTGCCGGGCGCATGTGGACCCGCTGCAGTACTTCTACTCTACTGAACTGAGCTCTATATAATTTGACACAACCTGTAACAGACACAGTGCTCGGTCCGTGTGCGGGCGGGTGCGGGGTGCGGGTGCGGGTGCGGGCGTGCTACAAGCGTGCGGTGATGCGTGCACTCAGTATCACAGAACAGTCCGGAGCGGTGGACAGTGGCCGTAGAGCGAGTCTACCGCCATGCACTATTACAAGTATCGGGACGACGTTGCACTATTTATTATCTTCCACGCGATAAACTTTATCCAGATAATGATTACCGCACTTAAATATTATTCTGTACTCACGTTAATATACTCTCAAATATTGTAACAACTTCAGTATAACAACATTAACATTTCCCAGTAATTTTAATTTAAAAATTATCTAATTATACCCACTATATTGATTTTTAAATTATGTTAATTACAACTAACTAGAATTCCATTGATAACTATCATAATGTCGGCGCGGCGGTCGCGATGTGTCGAGATAAGACGCGCTTTGTACAGCCAGCGAGGAAACAGACAAATTATTATATGTACGAGGACAGTGACTGTCCCAACAGACGTCTTACTTCCTTGGAAACATGAAAAGAATAGACAGCGTCGTGGTGCGCAGTGTCACGACACTCGCACACTACCGCCCTCTACGAGAAACACTTAACTCTAGCCGGAATGTGTCCGACACACAGCGACACCGCCCCGAGCAACAATAGAGGCAAGTAACTTAGAAAGAGAGAGAGAGAGAGTGAAGAAACGAGACGGAAACTATGTCTACCCCCAGAGCTCGCCCGAACCGTGAAATTATATATCTTTCTTTGGAAACCATTCATTTCTTTTAATTGACGCATTTGACTTATACGTACCGACTAATCGAGATTTAGTTCCGATAAAATTGAGCTTGTTAAATCGACGTGACAGGCGATACGCGTTCAGGCTGCGGCCGACACGGCCGTCGCTTGTGTGTTCGCGATCACTACTCACTACACTCCTCACACAACACGCATCACTACTCCCCATCCCGTGTCACTACCATATCTACACACGAACGCTTCAAAATCCATTTCTTAAAAATCAGTTCAATCAATTCTACTCGATTATTATTATGCATAGTCTGAAACGTACGTTTCATTTTACTTCGAAGTATCCATTCAGTTCTTAACTTATTTCCATACTTTAGCCACCGCGAACGCACAAACAGATATTTTTATTAATTGACACAAGACGATATCTGTACCTACCCCCAATATACATAGTTTAGATAAGAAACATTCGAAAAACACCGGAAATTTATCCAACAGCGTTACCTATACACTTTAAAGATTGAATATATATTAACTAGCTACTGTAATGCCACACTACACTGCGCAATGTTAACTACATAACACACGTATATATGTAATAGATCAGTTAACAATATCCACAACTTGTATCAACGAGCCCGTTGCGAGCGCGGCCGCGGCGAGGGACAGTGTGCTGCGTGTGGCGGCGCACGGGCGGGGCCTCGCTCGGAGAAAACTTACAACAACGTTATAATCACTATTATTTTTCACTTTTCACGGAAGTACGAGGTTATGGCGAATCGAGCGTGCTCACTTCCCTAATAATTAATTAGTTAAAATATTTATATACCTTTTATTTTATTATTCATAATCGCGTAATTGTGAATGAATTAGCTGAGAAATTGTCTCTCAATTCCGATTTCTTAAACACTATCGTACATTAACTTTCATCATTAAGCCGATTTCGAATTATTATATTTTTTTATTATGATTACGTTTTCTTTTGTACTTCATACGTTTATTCACATTTGATAGTAGTCACCGCCTTCGTAGTAAGTTATCACCCATTGTATCTGCATGTACTTGATAACCGTATTATGCGTTGGCGCCCAACGCGGGGCCGGAGTTGTACACGAAAATAGGTTTATAGCGGGTAGTTGTTACCTTTGATTGTAGTCTGTCGGTTGCTCGAGATGTTCGTGAAAGCTATTACATTATACCAAGGGTCCCCAGCCGTAACAAGTCACAATCAAACGCAACGCACCGCGTATGTATGGACACTGAAGATGTGACGAGGCTCACCTCACTAATCCTGTAGAACGATGGCACTTCTGAGGTAAACGAACACAACTTATAACTACCCTCCGGCGAAGTACCGAACGGCTTCTACACTAAGTGGAGACTGACACGTAGTACCTTGACAATGTCGACGAAAACAATCACAGTTTATAATATTATGTAAATCTAACGTACAGCGCACGCACACGACTTCTAGACGAAACTAAGTTAATCGAAAAAGATCATTAATCTTTTATGATTGAACTATTAGTCGATCAGTTTCTACGCGACCGCAGGCTTCACAGACGCTGATGCGACTGAGTCGTGCGACCAAAAGTCGTCGGCGTGCGGACACTAACAGACACTAAAAGAACGTCTTGGTTAAACGACGGCGCAAAAAATAAAATATTCAATGATATAGTAACTGTAAATAAGAATATATCATTTATATTGTCATCTCGATATATAGAAATCTGCATTTAAAATGTTTAAAATATTTTTTTATTATTTTTCATCTACTATTCTGGACATGCATTTTATTATTATTTAAATTGTACTTATATCGTAAGACAAATTTAGACCGACGACAAATGAATAACTATGAAACATTCCTAATAATAAAAAATAAAAAAATGATTAGATAATTATTATTTTGTTTATAAATGTATAAAAAAATAAAGATCTTTACCGAGAGAAAATCAGGAATGAAGAACTCTGCTAGCCAGATTCGAAAATATTAAACAAGGGTGACACTTGAACAAGTTAAGTGAAACGGTGTGCAGTGAAACGTTCGGGTCTTGTGAAGCGGCGCACCGGCTTGACGACTACCCTCATCTTGTTAACGAATTACACGAAACTGTATTGCAAGAACAGGCATCCCAGCTTAAAAGTCATTCAAATCTGAACAAGCCAGAATATGCGTCTAATTATGAACTTTAAATAAGCATGCAATATGCATACAGGTACATAGAGACAAAATGTTCTGTATTACTACACTCTGGCTTGTTCGGATTTGAATCTACAGTACAAGGGCCGTAACCAAGTCGATGCTTGTCATATATTATGTCAGTAAATAAAACAACTTTGGTAGGATTTAGCTCCTAAACTCCCGTAGTGCTGCGAAGGGTATCGATAACATCTCCCAGCGAGACGTAACTGTGTCGATAATTTATCAAATAACCACATCACTAATCCTAATAAACTAAAGAAAAATAACTTATCAATGGTAACATTTACAATGAAATCAACTTTGTAAATAAAAAATGTATGCTGTGGTGAATAATATACAAAAATAATATGTGTATGGAATAGGAATTTCCGTGATAGGAGATATCACAATATTTCATTATTATATCTTAATCAACAATAACCGTCTGCTAGGCAGAACTAAATAATTACTTGTCATCACGATAAGAACGTAAAATATAGTGTGGCGGGGAGCGACGCCGGGCGTACTCGCTAGTATTGTACTTCATATTATTATGTGCAACAATCCAGTGTCGCGTTGAACTGAAAAAGTCAGCTTTACAGTGCATTAGGCTTCCCGAGCCACTAGGAGCAGCGGTGCGTCCCCGCCACGTCAACACTATCTATGTTACATGCATAAAATCAATATACATAAAATTGTATTATTGTAAATAGGTAACTATGTGTCGATATGTGTCGCGGCGCGCACAGAGTCCCAGGCGGCGCGCGACGCATATCGAGAGCTGCATAAATTATATCCTCCGTCAGATAAAACAAAACAAAACTTCTTAACTAGAGTCAGGTAACTCGCGCCATGGTGACGGTGACGACGCAGTAACGCGGTCTGTGATCCAACAGTGTTTGACTAGAACTAGATACTACGCTAGAACGAGATAGAGGAGGCGGTACGGGCGGGGCGTACCGTGCGAGGCGTGTTACTGCATGAGGCCGGAGATGGCGTTGTGGCGCGTGCGCTTGAGCTCCTCCTCCTGGATCTTCTGCTCGATGAGGTACTGCGCGTTGGAGATGGCCGTGGGCGTGCCCGTGATGGTCACGATGCGGTTGCGCGTGCCCGGCGCGAACGTGCCCTTCTTGGAGATCTGGATGTTGGCGCCCGACATCTGCTGGATCTCCACCAGGCTGCGCCCGCCGGGGCCTGCAACGTGCAACGGGACACCGTCAGCGGATCATGCGCTTTATCAATGTTTTTAGAAAAATATTGTACTGCTTGGAGAATTGGAGTAGGTTGGTAAAACATTTTTTTTCACCGGGTTCTTGTTCCTGGGATTACTACAATGTTTTCAAAGAAATTATACTGGGTTAAATTAAATTAGCTGGTAACACTTCACAGTTCGCCAGCTGATTTAATTTAGACCTGTATGAGAGAGGATTATTTTCAAGTGATGACAGTTAGTGGGACATTTTTTTTAAAGTATAATACATGAGCAACTGACCTAGTATAGCCCCGACGATGACCTCGGCGATCTCCACATTCTTGGAGTCCTTCGCTCCCGCGTCGGCGGGCGTGGGACTCTTGGAGAGCGGCAGCAGCGAGGCCGAGGGGAAGCCGGCCACGCCGCCCACGCCTCCCACGCCGCCCACGCCGGCCGACAGCGAGATGGGCGCCACGGCTGGGGGGCGAAGCGCCTCGAATGCAACCTCCGCGAAACGCTCTAAGGAGCCGCCGCGCGCGCCGCCTGCGGGCCGTCATACGTCACGCGCCGTCACGGGGGCCGGCGCGGCCCAGCGACCTTACATTAGAACGTTTCGCGCTGTCGCGGACAGAGCACGAGTTAGCGATGGCGTAGCGGCGACAGCGCCCGCAGCCGCGCCGCACCGCACGTGCTAGCCCTAAGTACTCAACGCGACTTCTATGGCTTCTGGTCCGACGTGTTGCTAAGTAGTGTTACTACCGCGTTACCGACTGTGATTTACTTTACCAGCTCTACTATTATACTCAAAATAAGGGACTTCATATTTCAGCGTGCGTTGCTAATTATTAATTAAATCAAAAATTATGTTCCAAATTTTCCAGCAATTAACAAAATTGGCTCTGACATTTTAGCATTTGAAGATTTTCAAGTGTATGATTAAAACCAGGATTTAAGATTTAAAACCAATTGGGATCATGTTATTGGAGAGAGTAAAATAAAATTGAACTTTATCTTTAAGACTATCCTCATAATATTACGACGACAGGAAAATTAGCTCTTCGCTAAAACTTACGTAATATAAACAAAATTCAATACTGCAAACCGTAAAAATGCACAAAGAAATGACTTGCGAATGGAGATAATTAGAAAAAAATATTTTACACGCTGAAATATGACAGTTCAAAGAATTGTGACTAAGTGAGTCTACGTATACTGTACTGTCATGCATCGGATAGTGTTGTGACAGCGACTACACTAGCGCAGTGCGGCAAGGTGACAGCGACTTCTGGCCGCTCGGGCGCTGTCGCGGACAGAAGATACATGATACAACACAAAAGAACAACTTTACCGATTACCATATTTTTTGGTGTTTCATAGAAAAAACTTAACTTTACTTACATTTATTTTTTTACAATTTCGCTAGATCTAGACAAAACTATAATACGATCCAAATAAAAATATTATATAAAGTTGCGTAATAATCTTTTACAGAGAGTAATTTAAATAAATAGGTACATTTCAGTTTACAGAACTTTGTTCTAATTTAGAACATTATACTCTAAAGTTGTTCTTTCTATTATTTGCGTCATGGAGCGGACTTAAGAAGTGCAAGCAAGTAACAATATTCAAAATCCACTGTTATTGAATAATCACAATGAGAAAATCCAGTCAACAATGTATTTATACATTAAAATTAATGTTTTTTTTTGTGTAGTATTCTTGATAATGCAATGTTATAGAATACAAATGAAAGATTTAATCAACTTTAAGATTTTGGTACCCATTTCCGTGACTCGAATATTAACGTCCGTCCATGACACAAGCTCATGTTATGTATTGCCGACAGAATGGATGGTAAAGCGATGGTCAAGAATTTGGAAAAACTTTTGAAAGATATTAAATAAACAAAAAATAAAACTGTAAGCCAATTGTGTTATTAGGATCAGCAATACAACACTTGAAACACCATAAAAAATATCTAAGCATGCAATTATAACGATATAGTATACATAGTCTTTTCTTAGTAATATAACCGTGTTTCGTTTCAAAAGTCATTATATTCACACCCCACTGGATTTTACTAGATGCCTGATATGTATTAGTCTTTTTGGTAACACTTATAGGCCCACATCATTTGCTGTGTGTAATCTGAAATCACATCCACACCTGAAAAACGTCTGTGTATTAGACACCTATGTTCCGGGACAGCGTGTCTCTGCCCGGAGTGCGGACACCTCGGTACTCAGTTTGGATCACATGCAGTTGAATTGCGCTCAATCAAGCAAGGTTTAGTCTAAACAACCCTTTTTGATTCAATTTCGTTTTGGAACCAGACAACAACATAACAAAAATAAACGAAAACTTTTTTTGAACTTCTCATTTGAAATAAAACACGGCAGAGTGAGAACAAAAGCATAATTGAAAGTTATTATTGTCACGACAGCCAATCAGATACCAAGACAGAATGACAAGCGTTGTGAAATTTAGAATTTGGAAGCGTGTGAGGTATGGTACCATAGCCGGTGCACCATGACCTATCTGCGCTAGGCGGGGCTCGCGCCGGCCCGGACGGAACTCAATTTTGGAACAAGTTTGGTTCAACTATACTGTTCAAAGAGGAATTATGGGACAAAATATGCTGAAATTGTTGTCATTTCTTCATTTTGGGAGAAAATGAGAATTTCCTGATTTCAGTATATTTCTATCATTATTAAGTTCAAAATCAAAAAGTCATATTATACAAGTTATTCTGTAGAAAATATTTTGTTAGGAACCATCAATAGTATGTATTTTGAGGATACATGGACTCTCGCTAGAGAGAGATGACATTTTTTTTTTACTTTATCTCATAAGCATTAATATTTGGAAAAACAATGAAAATATTCTCCACAGAACATAATTAATTGATAACACCAGTAACAAACACAGTACAAAATGATTGTTTTCCGTAAACAAGTAGTTATTTGCAAGGTCTAGTTAGAGTTAATTAGGAAGTATTATTATGATTACGTAATATAATTACTGGTCTTATCAAGATACATAATGTAATATTAATTTGTAAAGAGGTTGCCAACATAAGCCAGATTTTATAATTTTACGATGTTTGGTACAATTAGGAATTGTAGTTTTTTTTAAACTGGGGTCTTATCTTTTGTTGTAATATTCAGTTTTTGTGAAGGAAGCTGCTTTGTTTCAGACTAAAGTTTACAATAAACAAAGATTTTATATACATTTTGTGTGATTTATATTATAAGGGGCTCTGAGATATCGTACAAAAAGCACGACAGAAATGTAAAAACAGCGTTATTTAATTAATTATACGCCGTTGGCATGTTAGCTTGTAAATTGGTGACTGCGGCACGTCTGTGACAGCCAGACATTTTGTATGTTATTATATTTATTTATTTCTAAACAGTGCAGTACTGCTCGCAGAACGCGCCGCGGTCACGACGCTGTGGTCTGAGGTTTATTTGAGAGCAACACTTATGCGCAGGCGCATCAATAGAAAAGTGAATGTATTTTCTATGTTTTTATCAATTTATACTGTAAACTTTTCTGAAATGAGCCTCATCCCAGCAGCTAATAAGAGCGAATTTGACCAATGAAATTGAACGCGATCAGCACATCAAAACTGCATTCAAGAGCTTGTCAGTTTCATGATTAACAATGACAGCTCTCAAACGTATAGATGTGCCGATCGCGATCGGTTCCATTGGTGAAATTGGCCGTAAATGTTAAGTGGTATATTAGGCTACATAGGTACTAAGCGTGTCCGAACCTGAGTACATACCGAGCGGGACCTGCCCGATGGGCCCGAACACGGCGGGCGGGTCCTGCGCCGGCAGCGGGAAGTAGGCGGCCGACAGCTGCGGCGCGGGCAGCGCGGCCGGCAGCGCCAGGCCCAGCACGCCGTGCTTCACCAGCAGCGCCAGCGCCGCGCCCACCTCGCTGATGCCCGCCTCGCTGTAGCCCGCCTGGCGGAGCGCCACCTGCGGGGAAGGTTGTATTACTTCATTGTTCGAGTTAGTTACTCCAAATTATATCGTTTTCTCGGAGAAAAGGGTCCTGTGCTGATTCAAGACGCGGTCTATTTCAGTGTAACAATTCTGTTACATTGATGCATGATATTTTAGAGGTATGAGGAACAGGGTGTAAAGTTCACACATGACGACGAGGTGTCTCGTCGCTCGATGATTGATGTCCGATAGTTATACAGGGTGTTCGGCATAAGGTTGAACATACGAAAATGGCGGATCTGTGGGGCCGTCTACTACGTTTTAGGCCCAATAACAAGACCCAGGCCACAAGGTTTTTTTTTTTTTTTTTCGGAATTTGTCGTTGCCAAAACTTCAAACGTCAATAATTTCATATAAAAACAACAAAACTGGCAACATTTTATTTTTATCTTCATCTAAAGTAACTGTAGAATCTTATAAAGTTCGTATTTGACGCAGATGATTGCTAGAAAAGTAAATACGAGCCCTTAAACTACAAACAAATAAAAAATACATACCGAAAGCCCGACTTTGAACTACGTTAAAAAAAAACTAACAACGATAGAGGAGTTCTAATTTTAGGAAAACATCTTTGGTTCATGCCCAATCTAACGGTATGCAATATGCACAATTTCTTTTAAAACAACTAGAATAAATGAAAAAACTGAAATTTGAGCAACCAATCCTCCCAACCAAATTCCTTTAAATTTAAAGGAAATTCGTGGTTGCTCAAATTTCAAACGTCAATAATTTCATTTAAAATAACAAAACTGGCAATCTTTTTTTTCTAGAATAATTGTAGAATCTAATATGTAAAAAAAAATTTGGTTCGTATATTAATTAATTTCACTTTTCGCATATTTCCTTCGCAATCCTTTGGGTGAAAAAAGTCCCAGCCAGTTAAAATTGGCGAATTGTTCTAGTTGTTTTAAAAGAAATTGTGCATATTGCATACCGTTAGATTGGGCATGAACCAAAGATGTTTTCCTAAAATTAGAACTGCTCTATCACTGTTAGTTTTTTTTTAACGCAGTTCAAAGTCGGGCTTTCGGTATTTATTTTTAATTTTTTTGTAGTTTAAGGGCTCGTATTTACTTTTCTAGCAATCATCAGCGTCAAATACGAATTTTATAAGATTCTAAAGTTACTTTACATGAAAATAAAAAGCTGCCGGTTTTGTTGTTTTTAAATGAAATTATTGACGTTTGAAGTTTTGGCAACGACAAATTCCGAAAAAATAAATAAAAAAAATGATTAAAAAAAAAACCCTTGTGGCCTGGGTCTTGTTATTGGGCCTAAAAACGTAGTAGACGGCCCCAGGGATCCGCCATTTTCGTATGTTCAACCTTCTGCCGAACACCCTGTATACAAGCTGAAATTTTAGTGGTTGTTTTCCCGCAGCGAAATGGTTTTGTCTTGGTCGTACAATAGATTTATAGTTTTTTTTAATTTTTTTTATTGAAAAATGGCAGATTTAGAATTGTGATAAACAAAACTCGAAAGCGATCTCGACCAAGAGTCAACAACGCAAACGCCCGACTGCGACTACTTACCTACCTAAAAGATATTCCAATTTTCCCTTCATACTTTTACGGGCTTAGGACCGTCATAAATACTTATTTACCTACAATTTTTTTAATTATTTGAAAATAAAAACTTTTTTTTTTAAGTTTAGCGCTATAATTCAATAGTACTACTTAGGGCAAATCGTTCTGCCGCGGGAAAACAACCATTAAAATTTCAGCGTGTATATGTCGTTCGCGTGGTAAACTCTAATTACGCGAAACAGGATTTGTGTGTCGTCAGGATTTTGTGTGACGTCAGGTCTTTGATGCATAGTTCGCATGTGGCGATGTAGCTTAAAAGAACAATTTCTAATTAATATTACAATCTATTACGTAAGAAATAAAAGATGTAATTTTTTTTTACAGATGAATAGTAAATATTGGTATGTATTTGTTTCCAACCTTCGTGGTCAATATCACAGTTATTCGCGAGCAGCTCGTCACTACAATATCGATCCTGTTTCAACTTTAGAGCTCAGGAATGAAAGTAAATAATCCAGTATTGATACCTTGATATGATCAAGCGTGTGCTGCGTGATGGGCGCGGGCGGCTGGCTGCCGGGCGGCGCCAGGCTCAGGCTGAGCGCCAGCGAGCCCAGGCCGCCGCCGCCCACGGCCCCGTTGACGAGCACGCCGCCCACGCCGCCGCCCAGGCCGTGGTTCTGTAACATGTCCATGCCCTGTGACAGGAGGCGAGGGGAGGGTGAATACATAACAATAATGATTGACACAATGATTTTTGTTAGTAAGATTACACAGATATGTGAGACTTAACACCTGTTTCTGGAATGAAAATCATCATAAAATACCAGTCAAGGGCGAGTCGAACGCGCACACGAAGAGATCCGTACCACCGTACAATATTTAGCAAAAAAACGCCGGAAAAAAAACACGTTTCTTGTATAGGGCCATTTTTATTTTTTTGCTATAGCAGCAATAGAAATACCCAATCTGTAAAAATTTGAACTGTCTACCTCTTACTGTTCATGAGGTACAGCCCACTGACAGACAGACGGACAGCGGAGGCTTAGTAATAGGGTTCCTTTGCACTCTTGGGGTAACGAACCCCAAAAATGAGCTAACAAATTGTCAAACGCGCGTAAACTACTGTGATTTGTTGAATTAATTATTTAAAGCCAATAGCCTCTTGAGTTGCGTTTAATTTTGACGCGTCGACTATTTTCTTTCCAGAACCAGGACGTAAGGCCAGCACCATAAATAACTGAATTCGTTTAGCACAAACATATTAATTTAAATAAAACACGATCCTGTCCCTGTTATCATCAAACGATTGACAGAAACTGAACGATGTTTTAAATTCGTTTAATGCTAAACGCATTTGGTGATTTGTAGTGCAAGCGGGCCTAAAGGTGCAACTACACTGCAGCCGATCGGTAACAACCAGTCAATATTGGCCTCTAGAAGAGGTCACCTAACACAGGGTCAAAATTAAATTATTTAGTGAAACTACAGAGTTAAAAAAAATCTTTTTTTTTTGTAGTCGTGTCGTGATTTGACATGAACTAAGTAAATAAGACCCTGTGTATCATCACGATGTCACTGATCGTCCGCAATCTTGCTACACATGGTCAGTCACCAGTGCTGGGTAAAGAAGCCAGGAGTCAAGGAGTAAATCACAAACTAATAAATGTTTTTGTTCGTTTTTGATGTGTAACAACTTTCCTGCAACTGTGCACAGAACATTATATACCCTAAAAATCTGTGGGAGTGATTTCGTGAAAAGGGACGGAAGTGTGAAACAGGAAGCCGGGGAAGCGCGCGCTATTTGATTTGACCAATGAGCGCGCGCGGTGCTAGAGTTGGCTCTCAGAAAGGACCTTGACGAGGTCCCGCCCCTTTAATATTTCTTATTACCGAGGTGAGATGTCAGTTGTTACACATCATATGCGACTACTCTAAGGCTCACTCATTTTTTCTAGCTTCTTCGCCTAGCACCAGTAGATAACCAGCCTTATGCACAGAGGTATCTGGCAATTTTTTTGCGTATATAGTTCTTGTTGCAATTCCAGTTACTTGACAAGAACGCACTGATAGCAGTTTCAGATGTCATCTTGTAAGTGAACAGCGTGCTTTACACTGGCTTTCGACCAATTACAATCTACAATAGACATTTATGTTTTCGTGTAATGTGTGTAAAACCTCCACATATATAATTATCAGCAGTTTTATTTTTTAATCCCAAAACAAATAATTTTTCATCTTGTATTAGGAGGGTAGGGTGAAAAAGTATTTGTTTTATTTTACTGAGCAACCCAAAAAAGTTTGTAATCTGCGTGCGCAATTTATTTGCCAAACTTGTAACCAAACACGACTTTTCCACTTAGACAAACATCAACTTTATATAAGTGTAAATAAAGTTAATTTTAGACAAACTAGTATTGTTGAAAAAGTTGTAGCGCAAACTGAACCTTAGGAGTAGGACATTACAGTTGTTTTTTCTAGAACTCGTGTTTGTTGACATGTTTGGCAAATTAATTGCGAACGCAGATTAGGTAGGAGTTAGTATAGTGTACACATAGTGTAAGCGGTTCGTGGGCGCGCACGAAACCAGTGGCGAGGGACTCGGCCGGCGCTCCTCGCCGCTCGTTCCGTGCCCGCGCACATAGTGTCACAGTGTCACTAGCTACTCCATACTATACAGTAGCCCATCGCCATCATATTTTTTTTTTTACAAATGACTTTTAAAATTACCCACAAAAAAACATATTATTTTAAACTTTGGAAAAAGTCAATGTTTTGTCAAAAAAATACTATTATTTTGTCTAACCAGAATCCATCATCGTAAGAAACTGCGATACTGGCTCAGTCAGTTCATTCTCTAAATCTAGCTAGTAAACTAGTAAGTGGATAGACTAGTGGGCTGGTGTATGGAGCGCAGTGCGGCGTGTGGAGCGAGTCGGTCGCCGGAGCAACCACTTGCACACGCTCACGTGCCTCACACGTACGGGGGGGCGCTCCACTGATTATAATTGCTAATTGCTTGAGTTTATTATAACGGTAATGGAATTTGGCTTGTGGTAATAGTGGTTTCAAATACAGGCATAATAATGTTGTAGCGAAATTGTTTTTATAATATTTGATGATAGAAAATCACTACAATTCGTTTCAAACAATACCAAGAGTTTTGTACAAATAAGTACAATCAGAATCACATAAAATAATATTAAAGCGAAATAGAGCACGAGAGAGAGAGAGAGTAATAGTAGTAAATAGATGTGCAACGCAATCGGTGTGATGAATTTAAATGTGTTTAGTTTTGCTAGAATTTATTTTATATTTTCCAAAACATTCCATCACATTTGAATGCAGATATTACTCCTAAAACCACTAGGTAAACCAGACACCAATCACACTAACTGAAACTCAAATCACTTGAAAATGTAAACCCTACTCATGTTTCGAGAGTCAGTTCTACACCAATCGTTGAACTGTCTATGGAGCGCCCCCGCAAGCTTAGGGCCACAGGTCACGACAAAGGAGCGTGTACGAGAGGTCACCTCTTTCACCTCAGCGGTGGGCACGGCGTACGGCGAGCCGGTCGGGTTGTAGTTGGCCACCGGACCGGCCACGTCAGCGTACGACACGTTCGGACAGGAACCGGACTGGGGATCGTCGACGACCTTCTGTAGGATCATCAGGCAGGCCTTCTTGTTGTTCTCTTTTTCGCCTGTAAGGAGAATTAATATCATTAGTGAAAACTTCAACGGGCCAAAGACAATTTATAGATGGCATTGATGCATTCAGATAGGAAAAGATATTTTGAAGGTTCTTGTTTAATTTTAAATAGACAAGCTAACTAATATTGTTTGGGCTTATAATATAACTAGTTTCCCGTCCCAGCTACGCACGGTTTTTAGGACTTGACAAAATATCGAGATTTATTTAATCTATGTAAGTTTAATATGAATGTATTATACACATAAATCTTTCGGAATAAATGCTCCGAATGATAGTGACAATCGCATCAAAATCCATTGCGTAGTTTAGAAGATCTAAGTGGTCACACTGACAAACACGAAAAGTGACTTGTTTTATATGTTGTATACATAGATCATAGGTCGGTAACATCAAGCGAACCTAACATTATGTGATTTCACGAAACAAAACTGTGTAAGAAAACATTAGCAGTGTATGTGTATACGCACAAACAAACATTCCTTTTGAATTAACAGGTTCAAGGACACTGATAGAGAAGTTTTATTGTCTTATAACACCTGTGGGCGTTTGGTGTCCCTCAAAGTGATAAAACATCTTGGTCTCCAATATTGATATCATGTTTTTAGATTGTTATAATGTTGCATATCTATTATAGGCCAGTAGTGGGTGCACATCAGCTGTTCCACGCGCCGTTCATACTCCGTATATAAACTGATATAAATTAGCTATTAGTATAGCATGGCGCAACCGGGCAGTCGGCCAGCAGCGTGCAAGTTCTGCACTATTTCATGCATTGTTTCTACTAATGTCTCTGTTAACACCCGGTCATAGACTCACAGCTAGCTAAGTAGCTATCACATTCTTAAATCATTTAAATACAGTCAGGCAAATTGACACCCTACGTCTATCTTCTATTTTTCTCTATGGCAATGGTGTCGATGTCGACACACGTCGTGTCTGTCAGTGTCAGATGTGTTAATAGGAAACGTGCGAAAGCGTTCAAAACAAAAACGTAATCCAATACTAGTTGATTGACGAACAATTGAAATATAAAACTCATGACTTGCGACTTGTTACACTGAAACCAACAGTACGTCGATTTGCCGTGTTATAGCGACTTCATACAGCTGTCAAAAAATACAGTTGTGATTTGAAAGTATGGACAATTTAAGTTGGTAGTAAATTTTCTTATAATATCCCCAGATTTATCTAGACAGATGTGTAGATCACCCACATTTCGCCAGTTATGTACTTACATACGTCCCATGTAAAACAAGGCGAGCATTTAGATCCATCAACCAACCTTAAATCCAGACTCCGGACTTCTATCTTCTTCCGAGAAATCCCTTAACGGAAAACCTGACCTGGGGACCCACAACCCACGTTCAGCAGTCCACTAGACCGACATATTGTAAATTTTCACAAATAAAACATGTTTAAACAACGGCAAATAGAACATATTATTATGGGCACGTTTAGTAGTACAACCTTGGATAGACATCGGAATATGTCATTAGTCAATGTCACACACGTTGTGATTTGACCTTTAGCACTGCTGTACCTGTCGGTGGAATAGCGCGTATTTATGGCAATACTAACGTTTGTATAAATTGCGAGAATCGTTGATGCTTGGTTGCTAATTGAACACTGAGGACTTTGGACCAACAAGATACTCGTATCTCTTATTTTTATTGCGAAATGGGCCGATCGACCTCGCCTGTTGGAAAGCGATGGATGAAGTCTACGATGGAACAAGCAAGCCCACAAGATGCCTGCTCACTCTTGCTTTGAAGGCAGACGGGTCTCGGATCTGTAGTACGTATCAGTATCAGCTCTACCTGCATTATCGCTAACGGCGCTAGGATAAAGACTAGTGTCTGTGTACATCAAACATGTGTTAGGAAGTATCCTACCATTTACAGGTAAAATACCCAACCTTCAATCTAGTACTTCCAACAAATCCCAACAAAATCAGAAAACTAAATATTTTAGATGAATAATAAATAAACCAGAAAGTAAAGATATCAGCGTCGGTAAGACTACAATAGAGTGCGCGTCACGTAAAAAGAAAGCTGGACGCTCACTACAGAAGTTCACGTGAGCACTCTTTTTACGTGACGAAAACTTTAGCTACACATATTTTTTATTCCCAGTTCACGTTCCATACTATCGGATACAAATTCAGTGCCCGCGGCGGTAACGGCTAACCGCATGGTTACTTATCCGGCGAAATCCGGCACAATTTCCTGCCGCATCCGTGCTGCAACGATATGGATGCCGCAAATCCAATATCAGATAATCTGGCTTTCTGCTAGTCAGCCGTTTATTCAAGTTTGAAAATATCAGCAAATATCGACGAGTTTTATCGGTAAACTTGGGCAAATGAAAAATGCTTGAGAATAAAATATATTAGATTTTCTATAATACATGAGTATAATCATTGTAAAGGTTATTGAAACTGGTATTATGAAGAGGTAACATTGTTTGTTTGTTAGTTAGTTAGTTAGTTAGTTACGAGGTAATCTCTGGAACTACTCTAATCGGATAACAAAACTTCTTTCACTGATCGAAAGTTATATTATTGCCGAGTGTCATGGCTCATGGGGATCTGTTTAAGGCTGCGTTTCCACCAGAGATGAGCGAGGATGCGTAGCGAGGAATGTCCGTAAAACTAACCAATAACAATGCTAGCTCAAGCTATGACAGTGAAGCGATGTTATTGGTTAATTTCACACACATCTTATAGCTACGCATCCTCGCCCATCTCTGGTGGAAACGCAGCCTTATAGTTGACTTCCAAGCGGACGAAAGTCGCAGACAGAAGCTAGTTCATAATATTTTCAAGCAGCGGTGCCCGTAAGAAAATTTATTTACATTTCCGAACGACACTTCTTACACACAATATACAAAATGTCATCAAAAATCGAGAGTAATCATCATCATACAAGGTTGGAAGCGTACAACATGTAAATAATTATGTAGGCAACAAAACGATACTGCATACAATTATCGCTTCAATGTGACCTCGCGCACGTGAAGGACACTAGCCAAAAAACTATCGGACTTCTATGCGTTCGCCCTCTACTTTATTACTTTAAATGTGGTTAAACAAAAAAAAACTTAGTTTCTCGTGATGGTTTATAGTGATGTAATATATTGTGAAACTTTGATTTGATTAATAACGTGTTCAAAGGTTGACCAATTAATTTTACTACAGCAACTCGCTTCCAAATCAGTTCTACCCATATAAAATATTTTCGTAATGTGTCACGTAAGCGTCAAGTGAGAATCATAGACAAAGCTTTCAAAATGCAAAACCACTGATCCATAAAGTGTGGACTAGACGCGGTTGTGTAAGCCTCATACATCCTCTCACTCCGTGGACACATTTGGCAGACAATTGCAACACTATCCGTGGATAACATAACGGTATTACAACTACGAATCTTTTATTATTCCTTTCTCTTTTTTTTAGCAAACTTTGAGGATGGTCAGAAACATGATCATCACTAGAAATACATATACCTACCATATATTACTGGAAAACTAACTGCGACCCGCCCCTACTTCGCACGGTTTTGACACAGACAGAAACGAATAGCGACTTCAATCTATGATATGTATAGAAGATAGCAGTGAGGATAGCGGGGTTGGGCCGTATGTAAAGATGGGTGACCATCTTTACATACCGAGACCCGTCCGTGGCTCGGAGAGCACGTTAATCCGTTGTTCCCGGCTGTCATTCGTGGATCTTTAACAGTCATTACGAGTCGTCAGAAGCCTAAAAGTCTGACAACCAGTCTTACCAAGGGGTATCATATTACTCAGTTACTGGGTGTGGAGGTCAGACAGCAGTCGCTCTATATAAAATAGCGGTATTCAGCTGCATCGGGTTAGACTGGAAGCCGACCCCAACATAGTTGACAAAAGGCTAGGCAGATTGATATTTTATAGAAGATAGCAGTTATTGCCTGGACAAGTAATAATCTTTAAAGCGTGGAAGCACCCACGTGTTCCACTACAAAAGCTCATCCAAGGAGAGAATCCTCTTGTTTCCTTTAAGAAATATAAACGTGACTAAATTGGTCGCTGGTGTTACAAGTCACAACTACGGACATTTGGCTGGGCGCCTATTGCGTGCCGATGTCCAATGAAGCAGTAAAACGCATCCGCGACTAATTGCAGTGGCTGTCCGCGAAGCAATACCAAAATTTAAATGGAAAATACAGTAGTCCCTATTTCGTATGGAATCGAAAAGAACAGGAAGGAAGTCTCTTTTTTGTGTAACAGGAACAATGAAACTACGACGACTTGCTTTAAATTCTGGACTATCACAATATTATGGTCTTAAAAGGTGGAGTTAGCCCCGTCTGTAGTGAGTCCAGAAAGAAGAGACTCTTGCTACAGCTGCTATGAGACTGTTTACTCGACTGAATGTTTGTATTGGTTTTGTTCCACGATCACACGGCACCGACAAAACGACATAGGAATAAACGTTCAGATCTGCTCCTTTTATTAAAATTTTCAATTATTCGGTAGACGTGTGAAAGATGCCAAGTGCCGAAATCGCACATCGTTTGGTCGGTTCACTAATGTATTCATTTTTCACTTTTGATTCATTTTGTCTTCAGAGGTTTCACTTCGAGGGAAAGATGTCGCCGAATGAAAGACATAAATAAACAAAAACTAAAGCGTCTGATATCTGTTTAAAGGTTAAAACAGTGGAGATTAGACAGTGTTCTATCACGATCTTTCTTTGTTTAGGTCTAACAGGAGTCCAATATGTTCGTTAATGCAGATTCAGTTCTTAGCTTAAAACAGCCTTAACATTCAAAATAAGGATCAGGTCTACTAGGTCGACATATAGCTCTAGCGTTAAACTTATATTTATAGTTCCGTTCGTCAGTATAATCTCCGGTCAGGACCTTTTATTTCATTGCCTGTTTTATGGTTAGACCTAGGCAGATAGGAAAAGTGATGAATTCCAGATAGGATAAGGTTAGACAAAGCTGCGTGCTTATTTCAAAAGATGGAGGATCGGCAAAGTAGTCTGTTAAAGCAGGTTGGTATGGAAACGGGATACTCAATTCTACTGTAACTGTTTTATCTTAAACATTTCATCAAAAACACCACCGCATAGAGGTATTAAGTGCAAAGCAAATGTCATCTGAACTTCTTGCGCAAGAACCAAATTACAAGGGAGGAACCGATATTCTGAAGTGCGACCCGTAGTGAAACTTCCGGGCCCATAACTGTCTGTAACGACTGTCATTGGCACAGCTATCCGTATCATAACAGGGACCGACTGCTCAACGTGCCCCGAGACACTTATTGTACTCCCATCACACTATAAATAGGATTGCGAGTGGGAAGATGGGAAGCGCCTAACTAATAATCCCTTCAATTCAAATTAAAACCCTACCGTAGGTTATTACCGAGACAGTGAAGGTACAACACTTATCAGTGAATAATAAAGATAGGATAATTCGGTGAATTGCAAACGAACGGTTTAAGGGGCTGCTTATCTAATGAGGCTTGCCGTGATCCCAGATATCCACCCGCAGTCCATTCATATTTAATTAATTGAGTACCTATTTTCACCTGGGTTAGAGCACCCACTTAATAACAATAATTACAGGTGCCCTTCGTCGTTAATGTTCAAGGCGACTCCTTGCTTGGAGTGCAGAGGTAAGGCAGTAGAATCCTTCCGTCTGCTAATAACAAAACACGATCACCAATCCTCTACCAGGGTGATTATGATGATGTGGGATCAGTCGTGGCAGTTGTGTAAAGCCTGTCATGGAGTTTTGGGGCTGATATGATGATGGTGGTTACTGGTACCTCGATACTCACCGACAACAGTGATGCACCTCTCCTGCAGCGACAGCTCCTTGGCCTTCTGCGAGATCTGCACGTAGCTGCCGCTCTGTTCCTTGATCTGCTTGATGTAGTTGCCTCCCTTGCCGATGATCATGCCGGCCGTCGAGTTCGGCACCAGGATCTTCACCTGGAAAGAAGACGTGGCCGTGGTAATGGAAATGTTAAGAGGCGAATGAGGAGACGTGATTGCAGTGGTTATAATGTTGGTTGACCGTGTGTGGAACCGGCGAGTTTGACCCAACGATACAAGCTTTTTGCGTGAACATAAATGCGTAGATAGAAAGAAACCTACAAAATGAAAAGATGGCGTAGAAACTTAAGATAGAGGCACAAAGTTAAAGTAGTTAGCGTGCTATCGCACTCAAGGATCCTCGCTGGCTAATCTAAGCTTTTTCTAAAAGAAATCATTAATTACGATTCTTTCGTACGACGATCTAAACGAGCTAGAATAAAACCAACGCTTAAACTCTATTTTATGCAGGCCTTAAAGCTGAACAGTTTCGCTTTTATGGTCTTTAGTGGAAGGCACGGTAGAACAAAGGGTGAATAAAAGCTAAATACACAGTAAACTTGATTTAATGTTAAATGGCATTTACGTAAACAGGCAACATTGCTGAGAATTCATAATTTTGAAGGATCCAACGTTGCCACGGGAATAGCTCATTAGCATTGTTGAATTTAATATGGCATTCTTAATTGTTGTCTATGAATTATTTAGCAGTTCTGAATGTCATTTGATGGTCTCGAAAGATTGGAAACCGATTGTTTTTTACTGGCATTATGTGGCCTGTGGCACAGTCTCTGTTGTCTGGGGTCTATAAAAGTCAATACTCAAGCGATGTAATACAATGCATAATCAAAACTTGTTGTAGTTAATTTTTTTTCACAAAGAGAACACGAAAATGAAGGACAAGCACCAAGTTTAAAGATACGCCCTACTCAATTACGACGACTCAATTACAAGTGCTTACTTAATAATTTCTTGTTTAGATATCCGACAGTAAATTAATTTTCTTGACATTTACGAATCAAATAAATTTTTCGTAAACATTTTCCAGTAGAGAAAATTGCGAGGCTGGTGTCACGCACAATCTCCGAATCTGTAGCTATAACTAGCATCACGTTTACCTGAACGTTTAGTGGTTAGCAGAATTATGCTAATAACACACTGATATATTTCCTCCGGGTACATACTCTCTGACTGATAGTTACGGTGGCTGTTAGTCGTTAATTAATAGTCTTGCGCAAACGATCTGATATATAATGATGCAGACGTACGGCAGCCGGTACAAAGTAAAGCGAAGCTGTACTATGTGTCTTTATTTAATTGAAATAGATTTAATTAGGTCTAGGCTAGGCCATCTTTAGCAACTGAACTATCCTTGATCTTCTGCTGAACCGTGCCTTCAGAATAATTGATAACTAGTTTTGAAGTCGTCTATTTATTTTCCAGACTTATAAAGTACCTATCAAATGCATTCGTTACTATGTTGGAGGCAAATATTTACTTTCTAATATTTTCTCCCTATTTTGTCGAGATCCGCATTACCCACAGCAGGACCCTCCCACAAATGATGTAACGACCGCAGAGTTCTCCTGCATCGCATCGCCAAAAAACCAAAGAGTAGCTACACTACATACGATATAGGCAAGTATAGTCACAGCACTCAACTGCGGTTGCATTACTAGGATACTGTCTTCGTTTTCCTTTGTGCTCGGCACCAGCAGGCACCTAGACACTCGTACCTTTCCCCGCACGCTATTGATCTATGACCCTGCACGTTCGCACGTTACCGCACGTGTTCGGTCACACTCGGCACCAGCGAATGGCGATATCGAGCACTGTTCCGCTGACTCCAATCAACCGAGAAGATAACCGTTTAGAAATCAACTTTATGGCTACTGTTACAAAAGTTATGGTGTAAGGTTACTTTTAATGATCCAATTGTTGATTTTACTCGCTTTTAGGGTGTTAATTGGGAAGTGGAAAACTACTTTGAGTATTGCCCAGACCCGATGGTTGATACGACCTGGCATAAATTTATGGCTGTAAGCCCCGACTTTTAGAGACGTATTTCGGCTGATATGACGATAAAGTAGCAAATATTAGAGATATTTCTTTAGCATAATTGAAATATCTTGGACATCGAAAGCAGGTTTTATTACAAGCAACAAAGCACAGGCAACTAAACACCTTTTCATAAAGAACCATACGATTGCGCGACCCTTGACGGATTACAAGGAGTTATGAGACCCACCCAAGTAAATACGCGACAACGCGCAACGTATTTAGGGACCATACGGCTTTGGGCCTTTGGACAATACCGTAAGACATTGGGGACCATCTGGAGAAACTGTTCAGGACAATAGACATTTAAAGGGCCCAACAACATGTAATAGTTGATACAACATTTATATTCAGAAACACAGCGAGGTGTTTATCGCGGCGTACTAATGAATTACGTAGGCCGATAGTGTCGGAACGTGATTCGCTCGCGTTTGACCTTGCGACGACCACTTAGCTAGTACTACTTGTTCTAATGTACTTTGGTGCAGTTACAATGTACTGCAGATTAAGTGCAACAGTCCGACATTTTTATGATCAGTTTTATGACGTTCTGGCCACAATTGCTCTGCTAGCCAGTATTCTGTAGGTTGATACAGTGTCTAGAAGTGTCGAAAGTGTTGCTATGAGGGCTAACTAACTAATAAAGGACTAAAAGCTTGAACTCAGACGAGGATCAATATTTCTTTTTCGAATGCGAATATTTCGTTGGTAGTTGCTATTAGTGGTTATGTAATAATGACATCAGTTCTTCTAGCAACGTCATTTTACGGTACATTTCCATTTCAGACCGCAAATATAACCGGCTCTTGTAATTAACAATACGATAAATCATTGTTCGATCGGATCGACCTACGACACATGGGTGGCCATTTGTACGTGTCCCCTACATAACAAGCCTTACGTGATTTATGTTTTTTCTCCCCGCAAGCAGAACGGAAACTCATGCATAATATAAATATGCATTTAGCGGTTTCACGACCGCACATAGCTTACTTCATAATTCAGACTTAATTTTGTGACGTACGTTCTGACTGTGGTTCTGTAATAGCATTTTAATTTGTGAGTGCTTAAAATTTTTAATGGTGTGGTTTTTTTGATGACTTTTAACGTTTCACATACCATACAATTTAGATAGCGTAATTAGATTCATAACTCTAAAATTGCTTATTTTGTAGCCAAGGGACATTGGATCGCTTTGACAGGAATATTGAATTAATTTCAATTTTATTCGATAATTCACAGTTATCACCAACTTCCACATATGAAATATTGAACTTTAACCTTTGATAGCTTCTCGATCCCTTTTCAAATTTCCACGCGTATAAGTCTCAAGTGGGTATTGATTAGCAGTTAGATGCAAACATACATACATACATACATGTTCGTTATATAAAGAGCACGAGTATGTACACCACTGATACGGTAATATAGATAACATGTAACGTTATATTTACAAAGTAGGGAAAGGTTGTCGAAGAATTAATTCGAGCTGATTATTTGGTTTGCTCCCTTTTAAAAGATAAGATTATAATATTATACTCTGAAACAAGATAATTAAAATCAGCTCTTACAAGCAGGAAACAAAGATGGATCCATATATTTGGGGCTTCGGGCCGATAATGATCGGAAAAAGGAAAACGAAAAGGGAAACGCCCTAAAGCTCCGCCAAATTTTTGCCACAAAACTTATATCTTTGAAAACGTAATTTTCCCATAGCGATCAACAAACGAAATTCTCGCACAATGTAACCTCCACTCTGATAATAACGACAATATAACAACAGTAATAATAAATCACTCGTGATGGATGCGATTCCGTCCGTGAAAGTGTTTTCACGCGATGTTTCCAAATTGTTATATTGAGGTGAACTCTGACCTCTATCCACCCTCTAAGTGTTCAAACTTTGCAGGTATTTCACAGATTAGACTGAATAATAGAATAACTTTGTGTTAAAGTTCTGCCTTGAAAGGTCAAAAGTTAAGAAAATTGCTAACGTAGATGGCTTGATCTTTAACCTTAAATCAGAGCAAATTGTTGTTGCTGGTCTTAATTTTAGGCATAATTATGTTTACGAAAGAAATGCAAAAGATAGTGTTGTGTACGGTTGGGCGATGGTTGATCAATTTTCGTTGAACATAGCAGCTGTCTACATTCGAAATGCAATCTAAACAATGGTAGTTGGATAAGCAGGAAGCCTTAGTACTCGTTCAGAAATGATGGGCTGACAATGTTTACCTGTACCAAACGGGCGATGGAACACGGTTGGAAGCAGATGTGCGTTAGTTACAACATACTGAGATCTCCAGCATGTATGCGAAGCTAAGATTACGGCAATATTAGTTCAATGAACGAAGCTTTGTTCAAGAGTGTTCTATTATGAGGGCCATATTTAGCATGGTATGGGCTTATGGATCAAATTCTAAAAGCTGTTCACCCTCTGAGATTGTAACTTGAATATTCTTCTGAGATCGTAGGTTAATACAAAGCCTGTCACATCTGACCTTTACACGTGCCCAATTGCCCACTGAAATTCCGTTTCCGAAGTCTCTTAAGATCATTCGATAGGCATTCGTTTTATAGTGAAGCCTTTGTACACCAACTTTTCGCTTTTTACTGTGGCTTACCAAAAAATATCGGGAAAGTAACACTAAGTAAAACTAATATTTTTACTGAATAGCGGAGACGGCATCACATTCTTCTGAAACCGTCCAGCACACAAAGTGGCCTACCTCAATAAATAAAGAAAAATACTCTTCTCCATGAATACAAAGTTAGCCCTTAACTGCGGGAGGCCATTTACATGCAAATCGTCTGATATGGAGGCCTAACGGTTTCTGCTTACAATCACAATTTGATTTTCATTTGGCTAACCTGCTGTGAACACAGGATAATGTTCTCACATCAAATTACTGCGCGTAATCACTTTCCATTGGCTCTATCACTGACGAGCGCTAAATGGAACAGAAACATTGATGGTTATGTGTTCGTTCACTGATTAGAATTCTACTGAATCTGTTATTTACTTAGGTATAACTGGAGCGTTTTCGAAGATGAGAAGTATTTTATTTTCACTTAAAATAAAGTGTTATTATAGCTCTCCTCAACCTAACCTTGTTCAAATAAAATTTCCCTCGTCGCGCGTCGTTTTCCGTCGTTACCGATACAACTCAACGAAATTATTATATTGGAGCGAGCGCGTATCCGAAAGGCTTTTCCCATTCGGTAGAATATCGTCAGAGTTACCGCTCCGTAGCGGAAAATGATACCTTCTCTTTAAGAAGGCAAGATACAAATTACCATTATGTAGAAATTTAAACGTACATAAACAACATATGACGATCATGGGACTGTTTTTTCATCCCGACTGACGTGCCATTGAATTCCTAATTTAGTAATAGGTGTTTTAGGCAGGATTGCTCAATGCAAGGATGCAGGAAAAGGGCATGGATCGAACAAATCCAAGGAACAACGTCACGGATGTAATAAAGAGCTAAGAAAAGTTTGCGACTACTTAGATGTATTCATGAGGATCAGAAAAGACAACACAGGGGTGTGGAAGACTATGGAAGCGATCAATACGGCAGTTGTAAAAAGGTATGAGATCAAATAATGAAAGGTCAGATAGATCGAAAACTAGAGCTAAAAGAAGACTGGATGCGGAAGGCAAAAAAAGGAAAAATATAAATCTGCTGTTCCATACATTTTGACCGCGTAGGTACTTTTCTATGAAACAGCAGATTTTTTTATTTATATCCGATGCAAAATTTCATCGCAGGGGGGTTCAGAATCATGTACTGAATTCATGGTATCAGTTTTCGCATCGATGTCCCTGCCACCCAGTCTAAAGATACTGCCACAGTTTAAGTTGATGAACTCCATAAAATTGATCAAGCTCACAATATGTAGTAAAAAGGCGACTGTTAATTTGATCTAATGCCTGTTGCATTAGATAAAATTAACAGTCAGTTCAGTTCAGTGTTCAGTTCAGTTAAACAAATTAACAATGCCGGCTGTGTAGATAAGCTGCACTAACATAAACTCATTCTATGTTCGCCACGTGACATTAATGCTGTTTCTGTACTATCTAACATTAAAACATCGTTTATTTTGCTGGTATCTACGACAGGAGATATATTCTCTCTACAGCTATAGAAGGATGTTTTGGCGCTCGAAGCTCGAATGACGTTGACAGGGGGCACTGTTGGTAAACATTGTGCAATTGTTTTGAGAAATGTATTCAAAAACAAGATGGCGGTGTTAGTTCCGATTTGGATCACGCGCCAAAAGATCTTTGTGCAGTTAAAAAAGGATGAAAATCTCAAAAATGCCAAATTGAAATGTAAGGAATATTGAATTTCGGCTGTATTTTCGGTTAACATTTATGAAAATGTCGGTCACGATATTACAGAAATTCGGTGCCCGTTTCGACCAGCCTTTGTTCCGGCCGCACGTTAATTGAAAGTAACCAGCGATCGGACCACACTAACCGAATGTTTGGTGTAGCGCTCGCAACGAGTCGACCTAGATCAGAGATCGCAAACCTTATAGTATTAGCATATCTACCTAGTATATCTCTTACCAATATTTATTTATATTTTAATATTTTACGTGACTGTCGCGTCCGTAAAAACAAATACATACTCCCAATTATTTCAATATTACGTCTTTTATGGCGTGCACGTTCGCACAAAAGAAGGTTCTATAATAATATACTTACATATGTGCCGCAAAAATAATTTCTATAAAAAACGTTAATAAAACAATATTTCCTCGATAAACAATTATGATGTATTATCATTGTGATCAGTAAGCTGGGCACGTGTTCCGAGCACGTGGCGCGCCCTCGGTCGGCGCTAATTTAATATGCCAGCGTTGATACCGTTTAAAATCGTTCACGCCATCGCGGGAAACAACGTGAAGAAAAGTTGTTTAATTTATAATAGCCGTCTATTATGAGTTAATCGAGATCGTGTTCTTGGAATGTGGACCAAAATCATCACATCTATAATCGAACCTCTAATAATTCCCATTTGCTTACGCACCATATGCTCCTAAAATATTATAATATTATTGAACAGGTAAAATATGGTGATACTAAGACTGTCATATATAATTATTACATGAATGTAAAACATCTACACACTGTTTACCCTTATTTGCAAATAAATGATTTTGAATTTAAAGGCGATCGGCAGGCTTGTATGGGAGTTTCGTACACCTAATAAAATATCGTGTTTTGTGATTTTTTTTGTTTTAATTGGTAGTCAATAGGATAGGCAAGCCCTTTTAAAATTCTTAGATTTTTAGAAGTTGGTACCTAAAAGTTATAATCAGTTTTATTTTTGAGGTTATGTCCCTATAAATATTATTACGTGTAGGCACATAAACATTGTTTTGGTGAAAAAGGATATGTTCTAGATAGCAGGTATCTTTGTAGTGTTTTACATATCCTTACGTTGGCAAATTGACATGAGAATTGTACCTATTCAGTAGGGTGCTTTAGGAGAGACCTACGTCCAGCAGCGGACTGCATTAGTTTGATGATGATTAAGTGCTGATGGAGTTTTGAGTGTGGGTAAATAAAACAACTTTGTTTTTGTAGGAACATACATTTATTTTATTGTTCTTATAATTACTTAATCTATTCTTAATATTACTTCATCTAGGAAAGGGGCAGGTCGGGTCATACCTTCATGGCGAGCGTAACTAAGGTACCAAATAATGCTCATAACATGTGAGCAGCATCCCACCGTTCTTAAACCTACAATGCAATTACAGCAATAACTTTTAATTGCGTCCCGACCATTCATATTTGTTTCTGCAACTATGAAAACAAAATAAGTTCTAGCAGAAGAATGGCGGGAGAGAGAGAGAGTACGGAGGAGCAGTTGCTTGACTCAACGTAAAGATGGCCAGATAATTTGCTAAATTGCTCAGATGCAGTTACAAACCACAGTCCAAAACAACAGCAAAGAACTGAAGAGACTCGGAAAGCGGGAAAGATTTTCATAACCTGTCAATAAAATAATTGCCAGTACAAAAAAAACATTGATGGCGAATTTAATTCCTATCATTAAATAGTTAATTATTAAGATTGTATGCAATCATTATTCATTTTAAGGTATAATGTGTAATTGGTTAATAATATTTACTGTTATTTCTATTTTTAAATAATTATTTATCATTTCGAGCCTCGTGATATTTTACAAATGGCAATTTCTAAAAACAGTTACTACGTTTAGTTGCGTTTAGTTTAAGATTATATTACGTTTAATTACTTGAATCTTTTAGTTGGTATAATTAATTAATCCGGACTTATAAAAATACAAATGTTTCATGAAAATGAATGGTTTAGTTGGTTTAATAAGTGGTACAAATTCTATCACAAAACAACAAAAAATGTATGTTGTACGAATCCTGCCGATTGCCTTTGAAAATATTAAGTATAATGATTGCACCTCTTTTAATGAACCTCAAATAATTCCTATTTTTGGTTCCTAAAATACAAAATAGCCAAGTAACTGCAACCAACTTGGATGTAGCGCTCGCCAGTCACAATTGGTCATTCTAATCCATTTGTTCGGGTGTACCTCTACTACCCCTCTTCTCCCTAGTTACTGCGACCAATACAGCTCGCGCGTGGTTGGTGACTGTTCCAACCTAACCTAACCCGTTTGGTCAGGGTACCCCAGCTTAGTCACTGAGACCAACTGCGAGAAAAGGGCCAGAAAATAAAAAGAGGCACAATTATTAAAAAAGGTGTGCATGTAGAAGCACGAATAGTTTTTAGACGTTCATTAATTTATAAAAGTGTCCATCATTAGAAGGTCAATAAGTTTTTCCATTTCCAAATTTACGCTCGATGAAGATATTCCATTTCGTACACATGTTACAATTTATGTTTTGGACATCTTTTTGATTTTACTTGACTGTTCTAAAGCCGACTAGCCCTCTACTGAATTCTCATCGCAGAAATTTGCTTTCTAAAGATACTTACAATAACAGTTAATAATAATAAACGAACAAGAAGTACCCTCTCAACTAATAGAAGCGTTAATTACTTTAAATTTCAAGAGTGAAAAGCTGGGCTTCCCGCACAGACAAGCCGAGCTGCCCTGTAAGTTGAGCACCGCTGGCTTAAGCGGTTCTGAGGAAGTTTCCCTGCAATGAATTAACTGTTTTACTTGAAACAAATTGTTTTATAGTGGCCGTTTGTTGCTGAATAGCGAAGAATATTGTTTCTAGTGAAGATGTTTATGTTGTGAGTTGGAAAGAAGTTAATAAATGGTAACGAAAAGCCCATTGAGGAAGACGAACATGGATTCCTCCTACGAAAACATTTTAGTAGAAAATTGCCATTCTTAAAATCACCATGCTTCTTGGTATTAAAACGGACTGGTAATGTCAGTCAGTCAGTCAGTCACGAAAAAACGCACGAACGGCCAGTGCTGCCTATCTGTACTTCATTTTATATGGTGAAATCTTATTTGATTCATGTATGAATCCAGATGAAACTTACAAGAAGAATGAGAATTCTCAAGTCAACGAAATCTAAAGCGAAGAACGTAGCTATCCGCAGTCGCACAACGACTTCTACGAAACTGAATTTCTGGCTCAGATCTACCACCCTGACATACATGGTATGCTTCACATAGTATACACAACAATGTAACGAAGAGGCTGAACAAATATGTAAATATAACAGTTTTGGCACAGCGCGGCGCGAGCATTCAAGGCGCAGTACTCGGGCAACGGGTATAAGTACATAATTGTTACATTTCGGTACAATTGTTCGGCTGCTTTTTTACGCTGTGTACTTTATGTTTCGGTGTAATACAAAATGTTTATAACCCTTTAGATTGTATGGCGAATTTTATGCAGTACTAACATGCAAAATTAGGAGCCGTTAAAATTCGGGCGGGGTAATAGAGTAGGTATGTTATGTGCGAATGAACTGTACTGGGGGGAAGTTCAGATTTATTACGGACCCAATAGAAGCAAGAGCAGTATGAAATGAAAGCTTTATAGGGATAATTCATTCCATAAAAAGAGACGAATAAAATCGAAGCCACCCACATATTTGTTCTAAACTTCCTAAATCCAAAATCCTTATCAAATAATGACACGATACACGAGACGAGCCGAACATTACACTTATTTAGGGGTTTCGTCTAAATGGCGGCCATTTGTCTCGGTTTTGTACCGTGCCGTTGCTTACAATTTATGCGCCACTCCCGTTCCCGTATGCGGACGCCATGACAGGCGTAATGCGATGATTGAAGACCGAAGATACCCCAGTTTTTGCCTACATGTCGAGACATTATCAAATGTGGTTCGGGGTTTATATCTAAGTCGAAAAACAGGACGGAACCTGGCTAATTTATGCACGGCAAAAAGGACACATCCGTACATTAAGATACCCTTAATGTTTTGTTGTAACAATGTCTGCTTTTATATTCGGTGTCATTACTGTCATTATGTATAAGGTTGCCGGTTCCAAAATGTCTAAAACTGTTTTTTGATATCTCTTTCTTAACCTAGTAAAGTTTTGCTGGGGAAGCACGAACACCCACAGAAGCGAACACTCAATGTTAAAGGTTCCCAGAGTTTGAACTCTTCACGATCTTAAAAAAGATGCTCAATGTCGCGCGTTTGCTTTTACAACTTTGTCGGTATTTCCACGCAGCTGGAAACTGTCTTACAATTTAGTATCGATTTCCACAAAGCCCCTTGTATTCAGCTTCTAAAATTTCCTAGTATAAGAAATGTTCAGCCATACCTGCTTATCCCTATCCTGAGGCATTTTCGTGTCGACGCCTTCCGGGAAGGGTTTAACCAGCTCTGGCTTCTCCTTGATCTTGTCCATGATGAAGTCCAGGACCACCATGATGCCATCGACGGAGCCGGTGATGAGGCATGCTCTCTCTGTTGTGCCTGTTGACAAGATACAAAAGACCAAGTTGTTGTAATCCATTTAGAAATAATAGACATACAGAAATTGCTTCTCCGACAAGACCATGTACAAATGCTTTGTTTAGTTCAGATTTACGCAAAACCGTATTATTTGCTATCTAATGATTGTTCTTGTAAATGTTTCTGCGGACTGGAATAAAACAACCGGTTATTTTCTGGTCCTTCTGTTCGCAAAGGACCGGATGGGAAGATAAGCGTTAATAATTACGCTGCTTTATCTGCCTAAGAAAATTTTGTTTTTTTTTTTTTTTTTTTTTTTTTTTTATACTTTCACAGGCATTCTTGAGCAAACAGTATATCATCAATGTATAACTACCGTATAAGTCTAACTTTAAAATTCAATGTCATACCTAACACAGGTTTTTTATTTAAGTAGCGTATATTCGCATCAAAACAGAAAAACGAATGTATACATTGTGTTCAACTACCGGAAAAAGTGAAGCACTCTGGTGAATATAACGTAATGTTGATGATTGCGATGTAAATAAACTATTTATTTGAATCCAAGCAAAAGCTACAAATAATTACGAGATCAATTTTAAATATTTCTTCTCTGAAAGCAAATTTGAATATAAATCTTCTGAATATGTTCAGCTCGATATCATTTTTAATCAATATGGAATGCAAAATGATTTTAAAGTCAACTAAGAAGTAATTAGGACTGCAAGTATTCAGAACTTCCCTCGAGTTCTGGTATACAATTCTACTTGCAGCAAGTTGGGAATACATTTCGATTAATTTAAATGCATTTTTGTACAACCCATAACAGTCTTTGAAGTTTACTGCGTAAGGCAGATATGAATTTGCACATCTATAAGTAACTTTAAACGATCATTTCATGGACGTTTACGAAACTGCGCTTTCCCTAAATAGAGCACTTACCTCCAATTTATAAATAGTCCCAAAAATGACGGATAGCGATCAACCGCTCGCCAGAATCTGGCAGAGTATCGAGATACGGGGCGGTGCGCCGGTGGTGCATTGAGTTATATGAGCCCATTAAAACTGCTACACTTCATTTGCAAAGAGTAAATTTTGACATTAATTGAAAGGAATGTTCATGCGATCTAATAAATTTTATTGAAGAAGCATTTTTTATATAATCTTTTAACTTTTACAACTTTATTTATCCCTAGTTCTTAATTTATTTGCGAATTATCCTAACGAGTTAAAGTTAAACGAAGTAAACAAAATTTATTATTGACGGCTGCAGGGCTATCACCGCCTTTTCTTTGTTCTGAATTTCAATCGCCTCAGACGAAAACAATTCGGAATTATACTGAACCATAAAAGAGAAAATGTGACTTAAATAAAATACATATTATCAATTGCCTCAGGGTGCTCCAAATCGTACAATTATAGTTCTGATTCCAATTTTCCAAATCCCTTTTGTGGAGGTTCAAGCTAATCAAGGTTTAGAGGTCGCCTATCAGCGCTGGAGGGTTATGGGGAACGGCACCCGGTGTTTCGGCATTATTGATCGCTCGGCCGGGCGGGCCAGCTTTGTGCCCAAATGAATAGGCCACCGACACGCGTTATTTGTGCCAAAGTTTTATTGTGATTTATCAAGACTTCATTTTGCTAAGTTCGATGGAAGAATAATGATGTTTGTAACTAAGGTTTCCCTGTGAATTTATGATAGAGATAAATGCTTTTGAGTTTAATACTTATTCTTTGTTTGAGAATGTTTGGCGACCTTCAGAGTCGTCATGAGTGGTTATTATTACATGCCTAAAAGCAATCTGGGAGTGGGAAATGTGGATCTCAAGCGAACATTTCATTTCCTTTATACTATTTTGGTATTTCCCCAACACAGGAGTTATCAAATGATTTCATGAATGTAGCTGATTAATGAATCGTATCAGCCACATCGCAATACAAGTAATATTACAGGCGTGTTTCTCAATATTTCTGGCTGATGAGCTAATTTGTTCCTCCAGATGATGCAACGCTTACGTTACACCTGCCGTGTAAACGCATGTTTCTATTACTACAACTTGCGTAGAATATCAATGACGGAGCTTGTTGCAATTTTATTTGAACAATTTACTGCAATTTTCTGTCGTTTAGAAACTATACTTTGATTGAATCATTAGATTTAAGAGACTTTTTGTTTGTAGATAAAAATAAAACGTTGGAGAACAATATTCAGAGCCCTTGATCTGCAAAATGATGAATTACTTCACAAAAATCTTGCTGTTCGTCCAAAGACTGTTCTTATGAACTTTAGATAACGCAATGATTATCATGAATGCAATTAACGCAGGTATTGTTAGCTTAGATTATTATTTGCGAATGTTGCTGGAATTAGTTAATTACCTTGATAGCGTCTATAAATTCCGATATACGGCCAAATTAACATTAATATTTTCCTGTTTCGAGCGCCTTGATGGAGCCATAACGTTCTCGACTTTGGAATAATACCAATCGTCCCTCCATGAGTTTTGTATTTCCTTATAGATATGGCCCTTAACTTCCACTTGGGTTAGAATTTCCTCCATTATTTATCATCAGGACATAAACTTGCACTAATGGGTATGGGCTGCGCCTGCTCTCTGCTAGATTCTAGAGGGGCTTTGTTGTAAATCACAACGTTGGACACATGTATTGGTGGTAGTAACTTGTAATTTTATGATTTGCTGGAACTGTGTATCTGAATTATGATCTGTAAGCTTCTGTAATGTTTTCTCTTTTTCTAAGCCCGAAAGGGCTTACTCTTGAAATAGATGAGTTCACTTTCGGTGAAATCTTTTGGAACGGCTCACTGCTACACAGACTTTGTTTTCGGATAATAAGGAGCTGTAGAAGAGGATGGAGAAAAAAATCCAAAACGCTAAATACTTCCAGGAGCCGAAATTTTCAGTGCCAAAAAGCTTTCTGTTTCCAAACAATTATGTGTAGATTTCCAATCGATAACAACGAAATGCAATGTTATCGACTGGCGCTGTAAAATAATAACTGTTGTATCCAAGGCTGTTGCTATGAGGCATCGGCTACTGTGTTACTTACATTACGAATACTTTTTTACTACCTTTTTATACTTGTCAAACACAGTTACTCATTAACATATCTATTTATTCACCCGCCGAAAAACCTGGACCTTAGCATAACTTGCCGTTTGCGTCATATCCGCCACATTCGAATAGGAAAACTAAAAGCAGTGTCGCATAAAAAAAGGTTTTATTGATACGTAAAATGGAAGAAATATAGAAACGAGTATGTCGAGACATCTTTGGCGTCGTGAACACAAACCGCGGGAAATTATGCAACGAACAGACAGTGTCATACACAACCGGTCTTATTGAGTAACTCCCTTGACCTTGGAAACATTGGTAGCTAACACAAACAATTCTAAATACTAACAATAAAACTTTAAAGCCTATTATCGCTTACAACATGTCATTATCGCTTGGTATTAGTCCAATGCTATGATAATTGAGGACAGTGGGCCAAAAAACTGTACTGAGTTAGAAATAGGTAGGTTGGTAATGCATTGGCAGCTTGGCACAAATGTGAGCAGTAGCAGTATTAAAATCTGTCGCCGCATTTGGCGCAAACATTTGTTTGGTGCAGTTATGCTAAATTGTAAAGTTGTGTAGTTGCATCTCGTTGTGGGCGCGCGGTGTTGTCACCACACCCGGCCGGGTTGCCGGCACGGTCAGTGCAAGGCCGCGCTCATAAAGAAAGATTATCACCATTATCCAATTATACATGCTATTGAGTTATTGTAGTACTTCGCGAAGATATTCCGCGTGTTTACACACTCCGTTATGAAACACTCGAATATCAAGTGGTTTGCTTTGCTATAAATCATTTGTACGCTCATATTATTTAGGTCAAATATTCGGAACACTTTTTATTTTCATAGTTACCGTGAGCAATGTCAAACCTCGACTAGTAGGTATTTCACCGAGGAATTTTTGATGTAGAATGTATATTTATTATTACATTTTATTTTATTTTTTGAGGGAGCTAGTTATGTTAATATTTCCTGCTTCATGTAAGAAACTTGTTAAGATCTATTATTTCTAAGTCAGTTAATAGATGGCAGCACATGGCACGCTGATATTGTTATAAAATCCTCGATGTCGTATACAATAAACCTGCTTTAAAGAACACAGCTATTAGGTCTAGTTGTAGTCGACTGGAAAGCAGAATACTGTATCAATTAAATAAGATACGATCCCATATTCATTAATATGCTCACAAAAAGAGATCAAGGCAACGAATCCGAATTCATTGCTGATCTGAATACAGAGTGCAAATATTGTCTTTTCATTTGCATAGCTTTGGTACATACAGTTGAAAAATGTCATTAATATGTGACGATGTGGTTTGCGTCACGTTCTGACGTTGTTTCATATTCATAACGCCTCAGCTTCATGCGCGCCTAGTAGGTAAAACTGAAAGTGATCTCTGCAGCTGCAGCAGAACAATAGCTCTCATACATTCGTGAACAAAAAGTATTCTAGACTTCGATGTCACGGTGTCAAGACGAATGTTTTGTTATTTTTGGGTCAAGGTCTCGAGAAGTAAGCCAGCAGCCAACTTGCAGTTCTATATTCTAATATTTCTTCGACGTGCGGATGACAAGTCCGTTGACGAATGACGAACAAAATACAATCGCACAAGCTTTTCACATTTTAGTTTTTTTACTGCTCATTTGAATGTGGTCGGTCAAGGTGATTCGGTAAATCTAAATACCAATTTAAATATTTTTATTAGTTAGAACATGACGTCTCAAAGTTAGAATATTTGTGACATTTGTGTGTCAATTAAAAAAATAAAGAAAGAGGCGCTAAAACGATGGTTCTGAGATAGTGTGAATAAAACGATGATCAAGGAAGCAGCAGTTGCACTTGTAGGTCGTAGGTTCGAACCCTGACGGGTGCTTTACTTTGTGTAAGTAATTTTATCACCACTGCTCTCAAAACGGTGAAGGAAAACTTCGTGAGGAAACCGGCATGTCCTAAAACCAAAAAATCGAACATCTACCAACCCGTACTGGGCCCGCGTGGTGGATTACGGCCCACTCCCTTCTCACAGAGAGGAAGTCGGTCTCCAAGCAGTGGGAACATTATAAGCTGATTTTGCTTGTGCTTATGCAAGGAAGCAGGAGACATTTACACAGTATGACAACTGATTAAAATTTTGTCTTCTAAGACATCGTGAACGTCATCATCGTAATTTGTCACCATCGGACGACTGCCATTAAAATAAATATTATTTATCGTAGTTATATGTAGATAGTTTATGTGTAGTAGAGTGCATTAATTTATCGTAAAACGTTCTAGCGCAACATTAGCGTGAACGTCGACGATCAAATAAAAATAAATGTTTATACAACGCTTGTCATAATTTTTATTATTACTTTTTGTTTATTTGAACCAGTTAATGTTATTATTAGTTTTAAAAATTAATTTTGCTAACAAAAGTTTAGAGTTTTACATTCAGCTGTTATCCCGCCTTAGCTTGAAAAACTTGGGAAAAAACTACTTACTAATAAGAAAAATAAAAGACCAATTTGAAAGGAAAGAAGAAAATTATTATTTTCTGGTTATACCATTTTCCCGTTCGGTTGTTGAACAATACTGAACAAATACCACAATTCGCCCCCGCTTTTACATACCTGCACGAATTTAAATATACAACAATACAAATTATTTATAGATTAACCTGTAGGCGTTTAAATATCCAGTTTTCATAACTTCCTATTGAATCAGAAACATCTTAACGGAATGTGAAATAGATTCGAAACTCTACAATCTAAGCGAATACTAAATGTAGAGCTCTGACTAGAGTATTATTTTTCATATCTTCTCAAAAACTTTCTACTCCTAATCCTGAGTCAGTGATGATACGGTACAGCGTTCGTTCCTCGGGTAGGGTAGGGTATAAGCTTTAAACACAAATTATTCTGCCTGTGGTCACTACTCACTACAGCCCTTTTACCTCCCATTTAAGGCCATCATTGTCCAGCATCGTCAAAAGTAGGGCCGAGGATAATCCCTTATTGTCATGCATGATTACATTTTCATTCCAACCAAGCATGACAAAAGATATCAGATCCAATGTCGCTTTATGTAACACTGATGGCTCTGTAGCCTACATTATACAAAGGAACCTGAATAATAGTATTAAAAAATGCTTGTATACGTAAACCATCTAGTTTTTACGACGACTGAACAATGGAACAAACATATCGTCGAGTTCAGGAGGCAACATTAATTTGTAATTAACCTTTATTGTTCGAACGAGTTCTAATGTCATTATAGGCGAGGACTGATTAACCTGTATTTGTAGTTATGTCGTTAATGATAGTTGTGTACAGTGTGAGATGTGCATCAATCTTGCTGATAATACAAGTTCAGCAAGATTGATGCACATTAAAGCAGAATAAGTTTGTTTGTTTCTGCTATATAGTCACGGCGAACGGATTGGTGATGTGATGTGAGTCACAAGCAATATGTTGATAATTTTGATATAATTTTTACAGAAGATTGCTAATGTCTATGTTCTTAACTCTTGGTCCTTTATCCACCCCAATAACAACATGAATTAAAATAAGTTTAATTTAATTTGCCTTGACTGTCATGTTTACGGAAAGAAGCGGCGGTGTTAGGTAATATTCGGTGTCCCACTAAGCCGTTTAAAGACTCTGTTAAATATCAGCAGTAACTTCTA
Source organism: Agrochola macilenta (assembly GCA_916701695.1). Classification (NCBI taxonomy): domain Eukaryota; kingdom Metazoa; phylum Arthropoda; class Insecta; order Lepidoptera; family Noctuidae; genus Agrochola; species Agrochola macilenta. The sequence goes on along the minus strand of OU753570.1, from coordinate 1,062,270 downwards.
ACCAATGAGCCAAAGCTACTTCAGTCGAATCAAAAGTCAAATTCTTTCGCCATTTACAAATGTCGAAAATGTCAGCCAACTCTTGGACATTTTTAAACGTTTTCTATTACAGTTAGCAGGTATGTATTCACTCTTATTTTAGCAACGGTGACATCAGTCTTATGTACCTCGCCTTGATTCTTCATTGGAAGATTGCAGTGTTTAGAATGGACCTCGCATATTAGATTTTTGCACTATTATTACTGAAATAAGCTTTGTAATGCGTCTTCATAAGCGCCATGTGGGTTAGAGCTCATCTTCATTATTCGTGGTGTCGTAAGAGGCGGTTCAAAGGGATTAAACAAATTGGATGAGCGCCTGTATGACGGTGTGTATGTGACTGCATATTGTGTAGTGAAGATACATATTTAGGAAACTTGAAATGTTATAGGGTAAGGAAATAGTTGTACGGTTACTGATAGTAGTAATAATAGGTCTCTCAGACTAAGCTGGAAAGAAAAGAATCCACAAGAATGAATAACTGAGTATATTTCCTATTTCAAAGATTCAATTATTTGATTATAGGTTCCTATGCAGAAAGTTTATCTTTAAGTTACCGCATCACTCGTAACAAACTACCTGGAAATTAAGTAACAAATGACTAAACCTTATATTGAATTCCCAGAATGAATGCAGGGACTGACAAGCGGCCCAATGCACATATTTGCAACCTTTTTCCTCCATCACTCTTGCGATTTGCATGCGAGATAAACCACAGGTACAATATGGGTGTAGAATTGTAAAAATGTATATTATCTTATTAGAATTTTGTCTTGGTAGAATCTATAGTCTACCTAACACGGACTGCTGAACTATGTCATCGCTGCTGAAAGGTCTACTTTGTAACAATGGCCGTCAGAAACATTCAAATTTCGTTGGAGCTCGAGTGCCATAAAATTTAAGAAAGCCAAAGAATTAAACGTTCCATTCCTAGGGTAACATTCGACACATTCTTCTCTTCCTCTAAAAACCACAGAGCATGATTAAGATGTTTGAAATCCCGTAATCCTCATGGGAGCCCGTAATGACTTAAGTCTGCAGCCATCTACTTAATGGCTCACTTACTTTGAAACACAGTTACGTCGAAGGAAACACTTGTACGAATCGGAGCAATAATGCGGTGATCTCTGGAGATAAGTCTCGCACTTATCCGCATTGGATCGATCGTATCAAATCCGAATTTTGACGATCACTTACGAACGCCAAATCTTAATTTTTAATGGACCACGGATGTGTGACGTTATTTAATCTCGTAAAATCACAATTTCGGAAGTGATTTTGGGTAGTCGAAATAAAATGAAACGGTTAAGCATATCGGCGAAGTACTGCGTGTTCTGTTCTGGATCAACTTGATGCTACAGAATCAAATCGGATCATAATAATTGGAATCGGATCTTACACGAATAATTCAAAAAGCTTTTGACGGATGAGTTCGTATACAGTACCTGGGCGACCGAGCTCTGCTATGGTGAAAATTGATTATGCTCATTCAATAGTATAGGAAAGAACCTCTTTAATCTGTTCTGTGTATAAGATAGTTCATACTAATTCCATGTATACCTAGTACATACTAATTCCATGCTGCCATGTCACTATTCTAAGGTAACCATCTTGTCCTGAACTTTGGGCGACCAAGCTCTGCTCGGGTGAAAATACGGAGAAAACGAATTTTCCCAGTTATGCTAGGTCGATTTTTCGCCCCCATAAACCCCTTCGAAATCGTTAAAGCCGTTTTCGAAAACGTGATTACAAATATACCTATATACAAATAGTGCTTATTTAATAGAATAGGATAATAGGTTTATACCTAAATGTTTTTTTGTTATAATGTTTAATTGATGTCGGTCGAAGCTTCGATAATTCTCACGCCATGTTGTTTTATTTTAATGATGACGTAACTACATGTGTCATGTATTCGAATCAAATGTTCCGTAAACATTACTTTAGCTTCACTTACATAATACTTTAAATGTAGTACTGGTATAGTACACACGGCTACACATCAAGCTATACATTTCCAGTTTATGCTGATCTCGCATTGTATAGGAATCCGTACAAATGTGAGGTCAGCTTATACTGGAAATGTATAGCTTGATGTGTAGCCGTGCGTACCTACATATTCTGTATTCTTTAATCTTTTGTAAGTATGCCAAATTAGGTTAATATTACATCAAAATTAAAAAGTGGTTTTTCAAGTTACAAGAGTACAAACGGAAATGTTAATAATGTTTTACTTATTCCTCTATTATGCGTAGATAGGCAGTATTCTTTTTATAATTCGCAAACACTGAAAAAAAATGTTGAGGTGCGAAGTATCGCACAATCCAGTAATTTTCCGGTCTACAACAAATTTTAATGATCACTGACATACGACTACATTACTGAAAGAAATAAAGACGAGAAATAAAGAAAAGAGAATAAACAATAATTTAAAAGAATATATGTAGAATAAAGTACAAAAAGATAAGGTAATAAAACAGAGTTATCTTCAATAGTGAAGTTAGAGGGAACAATATAACATTGTTCAAGGACCGCGGACTGCTCGCGACAACTCGTGACGCAACCCAATCGATATGCGAATACATTTCGATTAAATTACACAAAAACCTACCACTTATACAATCTGTGCGATTCTTGTATTACAACTAGTTGAAGACACAAACGATTATAATCTTTATGTCGTAGATGTTAAGGCAGAGAAATGGGAAGTGCTGATGAGAGTGCTTACTCTTTGGGTGTGAATAAAGAATATTTTTAAATGTCAAAACTTGTGCTAACATTTACATTTATGACCGATAGACGGTTTTTACTTTTATACAATTTTTAAGAAATTGTGAACAGTGTCTCTGGTAAATTATGAAGCAATAGCTATAATGAAAGAAAAAATAGAATGGCCAAAAAGTAGAGATGAAAAGAAACCTAATATAAAACATCCGATAAAATATATTTAACAGTATAAAGATAGCGTCAGGTCAGTCTAAGGTGAAACCGTCGACGGTGAAGTAAATCGTCGTAATACTCGTAACAAAAATTACGACATCATCATGTTAAGAATTTCGTATATGGACGACATGCACTTTTGAATGAAAATTAAAAGAAAGATGAAGAAACATTGCTTCTTTGTCAAAACAAAGACGCGAACGGAAACGCTAAGAAAGGAAATACTGGTTCAAACAAGCACGTTTTATCTATTACCGCACTCAACCAACGCCTTTTTCAATCAATGTTAATTTCCCTTTCAGCGTTATACTGTGCTCCTGCGCGGCCATTCGTTACATAGTTGCCGGTTATAACGGCAGTTACTGTAACGTCACTCTTAACTAGTTGCAAGGCCAGCTGGGAATTATTTGCGACAAAACGATTAAGTCGGGCAAGAAAAAAAGGTATTTTGTTGAATTGGATTTGCACTTGCAGTGTGTTGAATATAAATAGCTGTTAAACGCTTAGTTAATTCACGCGGGGCACATTGTTTGTATTCACGGGTTACTTGACTGAAGGTATCTCTTAGCTATTAAGTTCTACCAAAATGGAATGAAGCCTTTATGTCTTTCAAACTGAGCTGTGACAGCGGACGATTTCAGACATCCCTTTGAAATGGTTGGTTTTGTAACTGTCTTGTAGGGCTAAGGGAGACAAGAATAATTTATCACTGTGATTGACACAAAACTGGCCGTCTCTACTTACTCTCCCTTTACAGTAAAAATACTTTATCAAGTTATTTTGTTAAATAAAAATGCGGTCCGAGAGTTGGACGTGAGAAGGGTAGCAAACGAAATGTCAGCAACAACACTAGTCAGGATTGTTTTAAACATTTCAGCTTTGACCCGAGCACACACAAATTATGTTTTAATCTTCGTTTTACATAGGAATGCTACACGAAGGAAAATATTTCTCTTTTTATACTCTCTCAAATGGTCTGAAAGGTCAACAAACAAGCCCGCAACTAAAGGACTGGAATTTTATGAAAAACTGGACACTTTGTGCCATTTGTTTGCAGTTATTTTGAGCATAAATACGAAGTTCAACTGGTACGGATTCTACTCCGACACTTTCGGTCTGCGGCCATGACTTCGGATGCTAAAACCAAGGTCAACGCGAGAAAGTGAATTGACATAGCAACATTTGGAATTTTGGATCTGCTCAAAACAAAAAGATTTCACTTGAACATAAACCTACAAAAGCTGACTTCATGCTGAACAGGCGAAATGAGCCATCATAGCATAATCAGCCTCATATAATGTTCTACTGCTGGGACACAGACGTCCTCTCTGTGAGAAGGAGAGGGCCATAATCCACCGCGCGGGCCCAGTGCGGGTTGGCGGATGTCACATATCTTCGAATTTTCAGTTCTAGAATATACCGGTTTACTCACGATGTTTTCCTTCACGGTTTTGAGAGCAGTGGTGATGGAATAACTCGTAAATCGGGGTCGTTACCACTGGGCAACCACTGTTATCATGTCCTCCTTTTGCGAATATTTTACACTCTGTATAGCATTTAAAACTTGACACTATGAAATCCTTCGATATGTCATAATGACAAAGTATTAGCACGATCTTTAACCTAAGCATCGCTAATGAACAACCTGTTGTTAAGCTCCCAGCCACACAAGGTGACGCATTGATGACATCGCAGTAGTCAAGGCTGGACCACCTTCAATCTTGAACACCGGAGTTTTATCTCAATAATGAATGACTATGTATACGATAATATTTGTTCAAATGTTTTTCCTGCATGCTGTTGATTGGCTTTTTTGTTCGCCTGCTACCAATTCATGGCGACTTTCCGGGTTAGTTCGATTTATATTTCTATGGTTCGAAGCAATCTTGAGCTTTACAATCTAAAATGGTTAGGAGACATATGAACATTCACATAATTGATATTTCTTTACTTTTTATATTCTATATGCAAGTAGCTTTTTGCTTTCTATTATATTCACTATCCAAAATAGACAACGATATGGTCTATTTTGAAGCTATTTCTCCAAACTAGGCTACCTCTTTCCGTAGTGAAGGACCTCAGGTTGTCGTGCTCACATCGTCGACGGCCTGGCATCATACATCGGTACATCGCACACATGATGTACTTTAGTGTATAAATAAAGCTACAAACAAAACGAGTGCTAGTCACGCCAACACCGGCGATATGCACCAACTCTACAGTCGTGCTTGTTTTTATCCAAGCTCAGCAGATTACACACGCTTTTAGCGTCGGTCAAGGCCAGGCAGAGTTAATTATGAATTTATTTTACAGTTAATAACGTGTGTTGAGCAAGGAAAAGGTGTGTCAACTTTTGAAGGTCTCAGTTTTTGCACTGTTTAGAAATAAATTGGTTGAGATTAGAATCTAACATACTATAGTTATGGGTTGAGAATGAAATAGTACACAATCTGCACTTAAGATTTAGACGAAGCATTTTCAATGGAAACTTGTCGAAATCATTGTGAATGGAATGCTGATGACGGTCTCATACATGTGTTTCTTTTCGTATCAACTTTTATCTAGACAGAAATACGGATCTTGTACCGAGAAAAACGGCAATAATTCGTGTCTTCTCTTCTTCTAACAAATCTTACGTCATGAATTATTTGTTTGTTGTTTGAGATAAGAAGGGTTGAGTAACAGTGGCATTAATACCAACATAAACACTTCACATAGCCACAGTAGGATTATCTCGTGTCGTGACTCGTGGGAGTCGTTACGAGCACAAATCACGTACACAAACATGCACACACGGAATGTACATCTGTACTCTGTAGGATCATAAAAAAATCTGATGCGGGAATAAAATTCATGACACAGAGCAGACGTACACCATTGCGCCATTTAGGTCGAAATTAATGTGACGAAGGAGCAAGAAACATTTTTATTTTTTTCCTGGATACACTACGAAAGTTCGGGCTGCTGCTTATGAAGCAGCAGCCCGAACTTTATGGTGGTGGTATTTTTTATGGTGAATTAATGAGTAATACTTAAGTTTGTCCGGCAGATGCACCCTGGACAGACCAGAAGCCCGCATAACAAAATTGCTTATGAAACAAACACAAGGAAAGGAACAGAAGCCTGATACAGAACAATCCCAAACAGACTAATAAAAGCAAGCTTCTACTCAATAAATCTTCTTAACGTTCCTCCAATAAATTATATCACACAATATCGGTGTCGCCACATCTGTAGCACTAATATTACTAACAAACAGACTGATGGGTTGTTTAGTCTATATTCTATCGGCGCCTGCTTTAGAGAGCACTATTAGCTGGGCGTGTACTTACGTAGAGCATCGTTTCGACATTGACATAATTCACAACATCAAAGTAAATAAGGGATATCAATCCTTACACTTTATGTGCACTTTTGTTCGCTTAGTTAATAGTTAGTGTCAATAAATGGAGTCAATATTAGATATTTGATGACCGAAACATCTTCGAGCGTTCTATAACTCTTAACTAACAATGTCAATTTATTTCATAAAATATGAAACAAGATGAGGACGTAGACCATTTCAGTCGTAAAATAGTAGTAGATGTAGTAAAATAAGATCATAATGTCGCTCTTGCAATAAATAAGAATAGTACTGGACAGAAGGAAATAGCTCGATCAAGCGAAGGCTTACCACCAGATCGATGTGGCTACCGTTGAAGAAGCATATTACTTGTGCTCCAAATAATTCAGATGGATGATTTGTTTTTTTTTTGCCCAAATCACTTAAAACTGTTCGGCCATTAAAAACGCCGCAGCATCCGTTAGGTATTTACCGTTTTTTTCCAGACGACCCAATCAGCAAATGAGTGGAGTTAACCAGTTAACCTAAATTTTTGACAAAACAACATCAACTAATTTGGCACAGGACACACGGTCAGGATAATTAATGTCATTAATTGCGCGTGTGCTGGTCATTGCTATTTTTTACTCGACTATTTTGTTGATAATGTATTTTGTATAAATAGGATGCCCCGGAGACTTGTTTCGTCATAATTATGGCATATGTGTACTAATATAGTTAGATTTAAAAATGAAATGTAAGTTGACAGGATGCCAGCATGTCATCTACATACATATGTTATCGCAACAATAATCTTTTTACATTACAGAACCATCATTCTTTGGTTCTAATTCTGTGTTCTGGAAAAATACGAAAATTAAAATTTTACTACGCGCACGAGTATATCACAAAAATCTTAACGTTGGTACTATAATGGTATATAACCAAATTAAGGAGCAACGAGCAAAAACCGCGCTATACCGTCTAATGTGAAAATCAATGTTCGACGACTACAATGATGTGAAGAAAGCTAAATACTTAGTGAGCAACAAATATAAATATGGGTAAACCAAACAATAGGTGCTTTATTGACTATGTGGAATATGTGGTTATGAGTATGAGTCAGAAGTATATTCACAATCGTTTCTATCCAGATTCGTACCGTAGTACCGCAATATTATCAAACACATCGGCAGTGTAACATTGACATTGTCGCTCGGCAGAAAGCTCCCTCGATGATATAACTGCTTCGTTAAATAAAACAAGTCACTTTCTTCCAATCACAATAATTATAAATAAAACAACAAACAAGTAAAAGAAACTACGGCGCATAATAATAAATAATTAAATCTGTGACACAATGCCTCGGAAATAGACGCGAGTGATGTAATCTGACGTTGTAAATGTAATATACTGGTGCGATATGTAACCTGCACGCATGGGCGTTATACTTTATGCAATAAATACTATAATGGTAACCCGCACCCACACGAAATCAACTTTATTATAAGTGGTTATATTTAGTCTGTTGATCAACTGAAGCAACGACAATCTGAATCATCTGGGTAGTAGTACGAGTACTTGTAGGTTTAGCCTCCGTTAATATTACATTTAAAATGTTTGGTTTGAAGTTTTTTTTTTCGTTTGTCTTTTACTGTGTAAGCCTCTTGGCTTACCCAGTACCCTTACCGTGCCCTTGGATGGATATAATTTTGATAGCGGAGGATGATACGTTATTTTTAAAGACGTGCATTCGCAACTGAACAAATTGTCCAAGGTTTAAATTACTTCAGCTTGATAAATGGTGCTAGGTTCCCATCCCATCGCATATGGTTTTACCCCTTTTGGCAAATACTAGTGCTTTATTTTCTCTACGATTTAACCGGAGAAAAATTAAGAGTTTCTTTCATACTGTTCCTTATTACAATCCAGTTTTATTCACACAATAGATGATTTCAGATGAATGACAATATTGCCGCAAAGCAAGGCGACATGTCCAATCAGAGCTGCTTGACTATGCGCATCGCTGCGAGGCATGGCTCAGAAATCGAACCTGACACTGTGACCTACATTCTAATGAAGCGTACAGTGTCATACTGCGCATTATCATTTCTATGTTACGTTTTGTAGTAAAGCTTGTGTGTGCAGATGTTTTGTTGAAAATCGTGGGTGCATAGAGACAAAAGATCTGTTCTAATGTTTCAAATATGTATTATTTTTCAGCTGGGTTACAGGATGTGTTTGCATAATGAGGATAAACTCTCTTTTCATTATTATTTATTATAATATTCATTGATAAAGAATCTGCAGGATCTTTTTCTCGAGAAATTCTACATCGTTCACAAAATCAACCCAGTTTCATCACTAAAGTTTCGTTTCAATCATGATCTTCACAGTTCATAAATTCGACATTTCCTAAGCGAGAATTTACCATAGAATATGCATAAACTTTTGTCTATTTACGCTTACTGGACACACTTCTAATTCTTCCAATTCGTTGTTGTGTAAATCTGATCACACGTCTCGAGGCCTTGACACACCTAAACAATTCGAAGCCAAAATCTTGCATGATGTAAGCTGAATGGACCTCAAGATGTTATCAAGCCTTGTTAGTCTGATTGCCGTCGTTTGAAAACTGTTGTGTGAATAATTGCACTCCAACGACTGCTGATCGGAGATAAGGTTTAAGGGATCGCCGTAAATGGAAAATTATGTGAAAGTCGGCGAATTTTGATGTTCAGAGGAGTAATAGTTTGGCAGGAGATTGTTTTTTCTTCTTTATGATTTGTTGACGGTTATTATTTAAATTCTTTTCCATTTTGTTGTAACAACAACAAGATCATTTACGTATTGTTGTTTTTCGTGATTTTCAGTTTTTCATTTAGGTATCATGGTCTTGATGGACTCACATTAATTATAATTAGAATAAAAAAATAACTTTCCACTTACCAGGATAGAAGTCATGGGACTTGGACATCTTGACCCTGGCGCCAGTGTCCTTCTGCAGCTGGGCGATGGTCTCGCCACCCTTGCCGATGATGGCGCCGGCCACCATGGACGGCACCAGCACCTTGAAGTGGTATGTCGGCTCCACGGCTGTAGACCATAAGTAGCATAATGAGAAGAGTCCAATGTTAATATCAGAAACTGAGCACTGTGTTTTGTTACGACAAAATAAATAAGCGAAGAAAGAAAATCTAATTTCGAAAGCTCTAGTATTGGTACAACCCAAAAACGTTTGTTGAGATTGTTTATATAGAAGAATTAATTAGAGAAAAATATGAAATGATTTTCATTAAAACAAGAACTAGGGAGAGCAAATGTTTGCGTAGGACGCTCATATATTTTAAGAGAGATGGCTAAATAATGCCGAAATTCGGACCGTATGCTCCAAACTACGGCTTCCAAATTCCATATAAACTTAGATACAATTGGGAATTGGCAATAAATCAATACGATGGCTTTACAGCCCAAACTCCTTTGAAGATTAGGCGTAACAGCAGATTATACTAATTGGTTTCAACAATATTCTGGATATTGCTCCCGGCTCCCAATATAAATTAACCAGGGATTTACATAGGTAATCAAAGAAAATACAACCGTGATTAAATGTGCAAAGGGTTGAATAAATTGACTAGCTTCGTTGAAAAGGATTCCAATAAATGAACCGTATTTAATCTAAACAACAAAACACACTACTCAGATTCATTCGGCTACATTTAAATGAGGTTTCATGGGATTATGTGGATATTGCAGTTTGACTTCGACCATGAAATCCCAATTTATATGTAAAATATTTCAGCGTAGAGGCTGGTGATCAAAAGCGTGAGAAGTCCGAACTTTGGAGCACCAGTTCTGGTATAGCTATCGCATGAGTCAGTGTGATGTGCATTATTATGTATGTATGTATTGTAAACCACACCTGCAGGACCTGTGCTAATGTCAGTCGCAATGACGGTGTATGAAGATTCAATAGCCAACATCAAAAATAAATTATTATTATATTAATTAGCACCAACATTAGCGTGTTTGGTGACGAATTAATTTCGTAAGTTTATTTTGGCACGATATGTGAGTTTCAACGTGCCAGTGTTAGAGGTGTTTGCTTTAATGCTTTTAATTTGAAGGCAAATAGTACAGCTTTTAATTGTATAGTTATTAACATGCAATTTATTTCGCTGATTAATGCTAGATCTAAAACAGATGGAGAATACGACGAAGAAGAAGCCTAAATGATTGATGATAGAAATAAAATGATCCATACTTCGAAGACTCGTTCAATTAAGAATGAGATTGTGGTGAAATCGAGACCCGGCCATGAAACATTTTGAAGAAAGATATCAAGTGTAAACCAGAAAGTTTAGAAGTTTTGATATTTCCCGGAGGGATAAACAAGTTGAATTTGACAAAGAGAACGGACAAAGTTGGCAAAAGGACAAACTAAGTACAGGACAAGTTTCACTTGTTTGTTTCCATGGTTCATATCTAATTACGCACCAAACCGCTGGGCACGTTCCACTTAGAAAGTTACTTTACCAAAATGTAAAGCAATGAAACACTCTAATCTGTAAAGAAAATTGCATTACGATTGATTTTTTTTTTCGTTTATTAATTCAATCAAAAAGCAATTTTAGAGCAGACCTTGAGGGACGCCTCGTGGCTTTTGTTAAGATTCATTAATAAGGTGTATTACAAAGCACCGTTGTGTTGTGCTTCACAACAATGTGAAGAAACTAGTGTGCCACCTACATTCAATATGTTTCAATTGAGTGGTATCCCACCGTCAGACGGCGCGTCTCATTTGACCTCATTTCAAATGGAGCATGACAGTTCACCTGCCACATCTAGCACCGCAAGATATGAGCGACAATACTCCAGCTACTATTTTCCCTACAATCTATTAGCTAGTCAGTCCATCATGTTTCAAGTTTTTACGCCAGTGAAAACACAAGCAATTTTTTACGGAGTCCCAAAAAAACTGGCGGGTAAATAAATTCGAGTAAAATTTTCAAAACTTTTCGGGAGGGCGGTCTGTTAGCGGTATTCTGTGCATTAAATATTGTAACATCCGAGCTTTATCTAAATTGTATATACTTCTTAGTTTAAAAGTGCAATTTTTTTTTTTTACTGCCAAAACGTTTGTAGGTAGATTTCACAAGCCGCTTAACCAAAATAGGTGAACTTTTTGCAAATATCCTAAATATAAAAAGTATATCCAAAAGAAAAGTAAGAAGTGTCTAAGAAAACCTCGCGATAAAAATAACGTTACGGAGGACGGCAAGAGTCTGAGATGGAAAGATAATACAGTGTCTGCGATCCAATATTCTTTTAAAGGAGAAAATACTAAGGAAAAGACGTCTCAACGACAAAAACAAAGAAAATTCTATTTTTCTAGAGAAACATTTTCTAAAACGATTTAGAACGCGAGCGGTGCAAATCATATTCTTTTCAAACATTGTGCGCTAAAAAAAGGATTGTCATTGATTTATAGATCTTCATGACGTAGCCAAACGTCCCGCTGTGATGAGTGCTTTCTCTGCGTCATTGTTATTTTATGTATCATGGGTGATAATTGGCTATTATTTAATAACGTTACTGCTTACAACCAATGATTTTTGGTGGCATGCATTAATACAGAACTAATAATAAGTACGGACTGCAGCTAACCAAAAACTCCAATTAATTTTAGGGAACTCCAACTTGACTCTAAAACAAATTGCTTTATTTAATTTCTGCACAACAGGCAAAGCTTCATTAATTAACTCGGGGAAAAATTGCGATACCAGAGATGGCAGTGGGCCATTATAATTTCTCATAATTTAAATTAAAACAATACTTGAATATTTTTCATCTACGAGCTGCATCCATTCACGTCAAAATAAAGAGACATGGACAATGGCAAAGAATTTTTCCGAGGGAAAGATTTCTATATACAATCTCGTCATTATCTGGATAACGGAGGAGAGGGCAGGCAAAAAGGCCTATTATTCCTACCCCACATTAACAATGGAGATCTGAGGCTTATCCGAATGGCTCGGAAACTGATAATCTAGACCGGGCTGACCACTGGCGAATTATTACAGGGTTACGCCAAGATTAATTTCGCACTCAATTTGGCATTCTCTTCATTCCAATAAGGTCGACTTATCAAAGATTACAGCCATAGCTTTTGGGACTTTTATAACAAAAGATTTTTTCTGTTTAGAAATAATAATAAGCTCAAATGCGGGAATCAGGTCGCTCTTCGACAAAGGAGCTTACTTAATGGCACGCTCGTGTTCGTTCGTGTTCTCATTTTTCGCATCAATTATTTTTTAATAGCTGTCTTCCTTAGAAAGTTGTTCGTGTCGGTCGTCATAGAAATCAGAGGATTATAAATAGGTGAGTTTGCCGCACCGCTGCCGCACCTCTGCCGTGTTCTAGGTCGCGACCTTACGGACACCCATTGCCAAGCGCCGCACTTGGCGATGCTAAGCCTTTAAAAGTTTGGCGATGCAAGCTTTTCGACACGAATATATTGCTTTCGCTATATATGATCATGTAACCGATGTTACGTCTAACGCTAGCAGCACCCAGGAATGACTGTATTTACTTTTTCTCGATTGCTAAATCAAACTGCGATGGGTCATCATTACTCATCACATATCCCAAAGGCCCATGGAAACTTTTTGTCCGAAATCACATATTCGTTACATATACGTTTGCATAAAGATAACGTTGGAACTGGCTATTCTCTCATTACTTCGACGCATGGTTATTAGCTTTGTGTCCTTGTAAAGTCTGAGCAATGTGCATTCATTTGTTCAGCATTAATACGTAATGAGAATTTGTTGAGAGCCACTGACCACAATAGTTAGACACAACATAGTATTTAGACATCTCTAAGTTCTGACAGGTCATATTCTCTGCTTTTTGTTCAAATTACTCATTAATTAAAACGCCAAGGTTCTAGACATACTTAACAGAAATTGAAAATTAGTCGTTATGTTCGCCAAACACGGAAAAATTATAGTTTTTTTATCGTTCTCTAGATTTATAAATAAGATCCGCGTTAACAAAGTACCTAGAGCTACTGTAGCAAAATACTGCAGAATCATACAACAGATCACGTACCATTACTATGGTAATCCATGTAAAAGCGTTTAAGAGAAATCACATTACAAAGCAGCATATAAACCCGTAAATTTACTGCATGGAAACCTAGCAATCACATCTCGACAATCAATTAGCTTCAGTCGACTTGCAACAGAAGAGCATTGCTGTCATGAACCGATTGTTCTAACCGAGCACCCGACGACATTGACGACCAATCCATACTAGTAACAATCCACTGAGACGTCAAGCTGCCTTTCATCGTCTGTTAAAATTCGGCTATATTCGGTTATTTGTTTATGTCGGCTTTAATATTCTAAACTCTGCAACAAAACCTGTGTCAGTGGCGTCCCGGTTTTTTTTTTGGTGTTCTTTTTAAAGACCGGACACAAGGCCTAAAGAGGGCGGAAGTCACGAGAGGCCTTTAGCCACCAGTGGGTGAATGTAGGCCAAATAGATAGGAATCTTTTGTCAGGTCGGTAGCCAAGATCGAATTTGCTGTGTATTCAAATTTTGTTACTCCTACACACTTTTCTGAAGCGTTAAGCACGAATTTTGAAGGTTTCGAAGGAGGAGCTTTCTATTATAATATTAGGTAATATGGAAACTGGTGTGTTTTTATTTTTAAGCATGATGATAAGACGTTTCTGATCAAGTGTAAAATTTATACAAAGTATATTCTGTAAATGCAGCTTCGTAGCTAGGTTTATAGAATGCTCTCTGTAAGGAGACCTTTGAGAGTCATATTATGATCTGTGAGCGAACAATCGAAGATATTAAAGGAAACCATAAAAATGCGCATATGGTTATAACTGGCTCAAGAATAAAGTAGCATCGAGCACCTACATTATATAAATATGGTTCTCGACGTGTTCCCATTCCAGAAGGTACTCGGTGTGCACAAAGCTGCTGGCGTTTCATCTTTGTGCTTTGATCTGGAGCTGCTGCCGGGATTAATGGCGACTTTGTCTCTCTCGTCATAACTCTACCTCCACACAGCATATAGCTGCAACCTTTTCCCAACATCCAAGTAATTTGTGATTTTTATGAGGAGAATGTTTCCGACAACATTTTTTAAAGCTTTTAAGACATTGCGGCCATTTGCGGCAGCTCTCAGCGTAATAATCAGCAATAAAGAAATAAGCTTTATAAATTCCCAGGATCAACTTGGCTGCACAACTTCCACAAACGTTTTAATCTTCCGTTAAAGTTTGTCTAAAGCGGTAGGTACGTACGGGCGGTATTTATTTTTACCACATTTTAGCAAAATGGCCTCGCATGGCTCTAATAAATCACGCGTGATCTGATCACTCGGCGGTGTCCGTCCCGCGGGGCTCTGAGGTTATCTGCGGCTATCTAAAAAAGGCCCATGACGACATAACGATCCCGCTTGCGCATCATGCATGCATTATGCATGAAATTTATCCAACCTACTTACCACAACAAACAAAATATGGACATTTTGAGGTTAGAGAAAATATTTGGGTTTTTGCACCGTGCAACAAGCTCTTAAATACTTAAGAACATGAACAATCTGATACCTACGCTAAATTACACAATGTAAACAGGACAACAGCTATTTCAGAACTCGGTGGAATTATGCGAAGTTTTGGGTTGTCTAAACAAACCCTTTGCGTTAGAACAGCAGCTATTTGGCACAATGCTGGAATGGCCGCCAAATTCAGGACACTAACCGAAGCAATGCAAATACCGAAGGTAGAATACGAACGGAAATGACGCAAGAGCGAGGGGGTCCCGGCTCGGATACAGCTGTCAATAACGCAGACGTGCTGTATAAAGGCAGCTTTGAAAAACAGTCGCTCTAACTGGAAAAATGTAAAATTGGAAAACCATTATGCCTCATTTATAAAACTTATCCGGCGTCTGGCACAAATTCGTGGAAATGGGACTGGAGGACTTTTTACGGTCGTTAACTTTCTATTATGTGAATTATATGGAAGAAGCCATATTTATGGACTTGAATACTAAAATTGGTTAGAAATGTCACAATTTCATGCCCAATTTTCTAATCAAAGTTACACCCACCTTTTCGGCAAACTGAAACATCTATATCTGAATGTATATCAATCACGTAGCTCGTGAAATTCATGTTCAACGTTACGTGACGTAACGCCGCGCCGTCTCCGCACTTCTGATTTAAATAGGGACCTATATTATTTTCTGCTGTTCATTTTTCCGAGCGACTTATGCAGAGCATGTTTGGATTCGAACTCACATCTGAATTGATATCGTGTTTGTGACAGAAAGCCCAACCTCACAAGGTTATCATTGTTTTAATATTTCTTTTGAAGATACTGTGTGCGCCAGTAATAAATCATTTACCCTGATATGCGTCTCAAATTGTAATCCCATTTTTTCTTCTAGTTGCTAGATTACAGCAACTAGATGAAAAAATGGGAATACAATTTGAGATGTCCCAAATATTTTATTGATTGAGCTAAAGATGTCGGAGGGCGGGAGAGTTATAATTAAATGTCTATTATAATAAATTAGGGTACATTAAGGATACCTTTCTTTACATTCTATATTTTTTGCGCAAGATTTTTCGATCGACCCATTTTTTTCTCCTGTTTAGCGTTGAGCTCAACTTTATAGAGCTTCAGGAGTTTCAGGACCTTCCATCCGCAAAGAGTGTTGAAATACTTGTACAAAATGTTAGAGTGGTAATTTTATACAATTTTATTTAAATTCTCTCTAAACAAAATAACGGTGAATGGAGGAGTGGGCTGACCTGAGTTTTTAAGAATGCTACGGTATAATATTTCCCGACAACTTTACAATATGACAGAAATGCTAAAATTACCATCTGAACAGCTCACAAGACCGTTCATCAAGAAGATGAATAAATCAAACGATTCAGACATCTATCTGTAGCCAAATATACAGGGTGGCAGGGACATGGACGCGAAGCCGGCTACCATGGATTCAGTACATGATTCAGAACCCCCCTGCGTTGAAATTTTTCGTCACTTATAAAAAAAAAAAATCTGTTGTTTCATAGAAAAGTGCAATACCTACGCGGTCAAAATGTATGGAGCAGCTGTTTTTTTTTTCAAAAATTTCAACGCAGGGGGGTTCAGAATCATGTACTGAATCCATGGTAACCGGCTTCGCGTCGATGTCCCTGACACCCTATATAGTGAAATGAAAACAAACAACTAATAGCAATATCGTAAAACATGATTGGACAAGATTGCACAGCCAATGCAATGCACGTACGTGTGGAGCGCCCAGCATTTGTCACAGCGTCGTAAAGACGAAACAATTTACAATAACCTGTTATACTCACATGTTGGATGAATTGACATCGAAATTTACGACTTGAGCAAGAAACTGAATGTAATAGAGGTATGTTGGCAGACTTTAATGAACGTGACTACATGACTAATGATGATAGTTTAACGTTATTAGAGGAATTCATTTCGATCATTAATTTTAATCTGCGGACATCCGAATGAGTTTCGATTTTCGAAAAATTTAGTTTTATTATACCCGTCCTTCAAATAATATGGTTACCTTTTAATTAATAAACAAGATACCGAGCGACGTAGCGGATCGATAAAAAAATCAAAGAAACATTTGGATCCGCCGATAAGTCATAAAATAATTGTGAATAATGTATTTAAAAAAAAAACCCAATATGAAAATGGAAACCGTTTTCGGAATTAAGACCCTAATCGCTTTCAGACTCGAAGGGTTCAGGAATGACGTCAGATCAAATGTTAACCTCGTTAAGGTCTACGCCCATATCGGTGAATATTGTGTACAAATAGCCAATCTCACTTCTGATTAGGATAGCACTCAACCAAATTGGACTATGATAGGACTGGCGCCAAACACGGAAGCTCCTCGCCATATCCCACATTGTGCCAATAAACTTAATCAACCTAACAATTTATCAACGTTCCAAATAAACACTATCAATAACACTTTGTTAAACTGAGATTAGGAACACCTAAGACACAATTTAGAAGCTTCCCACAAGGAATCGCAACTCGTATTTTATAGACGTTATTGCGGTCTGACTCCCAAAGAGTTCTCCCATAAAACATCTAACTTTACGCTGTTAAAATAATAAAATGAGGATAATTCA
The DNA here is from genome assembly GCA_916701695.1 of Agrochola macilenta. Taxonomy (NCBI): domain Eukaryota; kingdom Metazoa; phylum Arthropoda; class Insecta; order Lepidoptera; family Noctuidae; genus Agrochola; species Agrochola macilenta. Next base: position 1,044,763 of record OU753570.1, on the reverse strand, counting down.
TTTCGTGTATCTCATTTCTCTTTTATGTCAGTCATTACATATTCAATTACAGTTTACGGTTGGCGAGACTCTGGGTATTTTCATAGAGAAATGCTTGTACATTTATCCGTTGGCGAAGGCGCACTTCCTTTGGCTCTTGTGCTTGATAAAAAGTCGCACTCCAGAAGCTCTTGAGAAGCTTTTTTGCTTCATCAACGCTTTTCACAGATGCTCGCTCGTCGACATTCAAATATGGCGGTTTAGCTAGCGATTATCCCGGATTAACGTATTTGCTCTGCGTTTTGCATAAGTCTCAACTTCTATTACATAGTTATTTTTCGACTTGGCACTTTCGGCCAGTCTCAGTACCCTCTCCTGGTCGACACCAGCAGTCAGCCACAACCCGGCGCTGTACCACATCCGACGCACTGGAACATAACGAAGCGCCACCCCGACTCATTGAGGAATCACCGCTATTACCGCAGACAGTTCCGACTCACCGCGAACAATGCGGCACCCGGTTCAGATTCACTGGAACCTCAACTTGCACTGTGAAGCATCGCAAGATATAGCTCAGCCCACTATCGACCTCCGGTCTCCGGAGGGGAGTGATGTGGCGGCATCTACATCGCCACATGCAAACCACGCATCAAAGACCTTACGTCATCTTGCATCGCGCTATTAGAGATTACCGCGCGAACAGCATATATATAACTACCCCGACATCAATCTTTGGGCAGTTGCCCGTCAGACACCTCCAGTCTGGTCGAAGGATCCTCCCTTTTCTATAGAGGATGAGTGAATTTTACACCCTGTTCCACATACCTCTAAAAGTCTTTCATGTGGATATTGTAACTATTGGTTATCAGCGTCTAATTTAGTTTGATAAGTAGCGATTACCTCATTTTTTAAACTTGAGACCGAGTAGGGATCATGATTCAACAACTATGACTACTCTACCAGTATCTCGCCCAACAACGAATTTTAAACCGTGACGAGTTACGTAAACGAATTTTAACGCTTCGTTTCTATTTTAATCACGCGTTGGGCCTTAAACCTTGAATCTTATCCACGTATGAAGTACAGCGGCCGTAAAACCAGTTGTCTCGAAGGACCACATAGTGAGGCACTCGTAGTTGTACAAAATATTGTATTTTTATTGAATTTCCTCGCAATAAACCGGTCACAAAATAGCGGTGTGCCTCTAGTGGGTGCTTCAATCCACTAGCTGTGACCTACTTCAGTGCTTGTCAAAGGCTCACAGTTTGATTCCGTGGTAAAGTGCACATCGGACACCAGTTGAAATGTGTGAGAGGATACTCGTGTCATGTTGTGTCAAAGATTGTGCGTGTTTCATGTGCGATGTGATCGTGCACGCTATCAAGATTACGAAACAAAAATTGCTCTTTTAAGCTATCGCTGCGAATGGCGGGTATCTAAACTTTCAGATCCATCACAAATTCTCTCGGCATAAACAATATTTTCAGGAACATTCATTTCATTTCGAAACTGTAGAACTTCAACAAAGTGAGCTCAAACTTGGTATACAAGTGTACCGTCAGCTCAATACCGTCAACAGCCCTGGACGTGCCTTTTGTAACATCGCTTTTAAAACCACTAACTTTTTACTACCTTTTTATTCAGCCATATTTCACATCATTTCGACATGGCCATTAGGCGCAAAAAATCTCAAATATTCTTTGTACCGTCTGTAGTAAAGATATTTTAACACAATTGTAATAAATTGCAATTCACGTCCTAATTCCTATTCTAATTGTAACGTATAACGAATTTATGTTACTGTCCACAAATAATATAAGTTTAGTATTGAGGTCGCTCATGATTATGTAAAAATAGATAAACTCTGTATATATCATGCGTGAATGAGTGTTTTTATTACAATATCTGAAGAGTTGTTTGAACTTAAAATATAGGACGAACTATATCTACAAAGAAATATTCGCTGGATGAGTTTCAACCTTTTTGCCAAGTAAGTAGCATGTGCGCAATGGGGTGAATTGGGGTAAACTTTCCTGGATAGATTTCATCGGAAGCTGAACTAGGCTGTCAAAACTGCGGAAAACATGGAGAGGTGCCAGTACCGGGCAGTGGAAGCATCTTCATCGATTTCTGTGACGTAACTTTGTCTTGAATCGTCCGCATAGTTGTACCAAATCTTTGGCCCGAATCTGAGTCACATAGCTGATCGGAATCAGTACAGTTTCGTGACACGGGCGAGTTAATGCACTTTCCGTGATAGTTCAGGATTTCACAACAAAAAGCGTGGCGCGAGCGCGGGGCAGCTCGCACGCGACACAATGGCGTGCAATCGATGTGTGCTGCACTAACCGTTCAATTATTGATACGCAAGGCCATTGTGACCGTGGAGGGAGTTTCAGACTGCCAACATAATTGGACTATGCACGATATTGATTAAAATCATAGCGCAATAGAGACATTACAGCCTATGATGAATGTTATCCGCAGACAGTTTGATCAGTAAGATCAAAGCAAACACAAGGAATGGACTTACATGTTTGTGAGGATGATCCAACGAATTCAAACGTTCGATGATCCTCGAATAAACCCAAGCGTGCAAAACGACTATTTACTTTTTATTTGTTTGCTTTACGTAAGTACGGGTGTCCCAAAACTGAGCAAAATATCTGGCAATAGTAAGATTTATTTACAATAGAATCAAAAAGTGAGAATGGCAAGCCTCGGTGCCCGAGAGAAGTCTGCCAACTTGCTAAAATAACAGAATAAACTTGACACAAAAACAACGGAGCATCCGATTTCAGTTCGCCCTTTAAAAGAAGCCTCCGTTTTAACTCTTTAATTAGAAACTTTACACCGTCAGTGGAAGTCTCCCAAAAAAGAATGTAGGCTTCTAAGTCATAGTGTAAGAGTTGCGTAAGCGTGTACGTACACTTGGATAAAAACGAAAGTGCCTAGCGCGCCTGCGCATCCAAATGGCTCTAATAAACACTTATTGTGTTCGATAAAATTACATCGTGCTAGTGATTGTGTTCTGATACTTGTTTTAAGTGGAGAACGAGAGTTTTACTGTGGTACATTTTCCATCATCAAGAGATTATTTTCTCTGCTTCTAAGAGCAAAAGTATTTATTTTGGAATATTCGCGGAATCTATGGTACTGAAGATCAAACAATCTTAATGAATAAAACTGGCAATTATTAAGTAACAGAGAGATGGAACAAAATAAATATTTTTCAGCATTTCTTTTATTTAATTTAAACATCATTTCTATTTTCTTATGAAGACGATATCAAGATTCCCACGAAGTAAATTAAAAAGCTTTTCTTCATGGAGACTAATTCTTTCCTTTGCAGTAGAAACTGGTCTTTCTTTCCTCATACGGGAATTAGGACCAAAATCGTTAAGCACACAAGCATTTATTCACCAGCAATTAATATGTAAGCGAAAATAATATCGCAAAACAAATAAGACGTATTTTCGGCCAGTGAGCGCAATTACAGTAGCGATTGATAAGATAAAGTATATCAAATAGGTGACTTGCTCTTGGGTCAACGCGGCACGTTTTGCAACACTGCCTATTTTTAGTTTGTCGCTAAGGATAAACGTGGGTGTGACGCAAATACAAGTGTCATCGGGCGTTCGACAAGATGATTGGCGATCTGATAAGTATACATGTCTATAGATTTGAGACACCTGTCCCTCCCTGGCCGACACCAACACCACTCCTCGTGAATGTTCATGGAGGTGAGGCGATTATAATAGCAAGATTGCCAAAAGCCGCTTTCATAATGTTAGTTTTAATTAATTTCGAATCTCTAGATTATTTTAAGGTAGCAGAGGTTCAAGTATAGGTCCTTTGAGAAACCATGAAACATGTCAATGGAATCATATGAACTAACAATTTTGGCTTATGCGAAATTGGTCATACATAGTCCTATGAGATCCAAATAACAGGTGGCGCGGAACATAAGTAATCACCTGATTTCCTAAGACTTTTCTTGTAACTAAGAAAAATTGTCCTGGTTATTGTTATATTATTTTGTTCGGTTAAGTCGAAAACATAATATCTGATAAATGGCCGACGCCAGAATTGACGCACATTTAGGCGCGTATTAGAGCATTTTGCATTACTTTTCTCAGTACTTCCAGCGATAGATTCGCCACATTTTCTACGATGTTCTCTTCTTGTAGAGATGTGTATTTTACATTTGTGTACTTCACAAATGTCAAAGTCGCAATGACAAAACATTCTATTTTCTAGGCCAAAGATAAAGTAGCCTCAGACGTAATATTGCTCTCTCAGAGGAAAAAGAACGTACGCACTCCCAATATCGAAATAGAAAAGTTGCCAGACACTAGTCCACAAGTTACGGACGATTACAACTGCCGTACAACTTTTATAGCTACATCGCAGTTACGGGTTGATTTATCAACCCGATAATCAGAACTACTGTATATTGGTACTGGAAACGTGAGCAGAGTTAATAAACGAAGCTATTCGGTTTATAATTTTGTATTCGGTAAGAGATATTTGTGTCGTACGAATAAGTTTTAGAAAGCTGGAGATCATTCATCAATGATGATGAGACAGTTACAAGCTAAACAGAGCGTTTCCTCTAACTTTCAATCTCAATAAAACATACAGGGTGTCAGGGACATCGAACCCCTTGCGTTAATTTTTTTTCCGGTTATTTTTTTTTTAATCTGCTGTTTCATATATTTTGACCGCGTAGGTATTGCACTTATCTATGAAACAGCTGCTTTTTTTTATAACCGACGAAAATTTTAACGCAGCAGGTTCAGAAGCATGTACTGAATCCATGGTAACAGTTTTCGCGTCGACGTCCCTGCCACCCTGTATAGATTTTCCCTTATTCGTCGTAATAAATATAAGTACTGTGAGTCTTTGCTTGATATAAACCCCTAGTCACCGCACACGACGCCCACCGGAAAGGACGGAGTATAAATTCTTGGCCGGGAACCATATCGTCACGAAATATCGTCGCGGTAAATGTTTATGACCACTGTATCCCTATTTACAAGCATCGTGATAGGTGCCGCGTCCGCGCCGACCCGTTCGACTTTGTGTACAAAATAAAGATGTTCGATTGACATGATGAACTCGATCTGAGGATTATTTTGAAGAATATTTCCTACACTTCAAAACGTTAAAAGGGTCTCAACACGTCTTCTTCTTTTCGTGTGGTTAGTGAATGGTGGTGTCAGAGTTTTAAAGCCGCCCATGGGCCTCTGACTTGGCTTCACATGCCGTCAAGAAATACCTCTCAGACATGCCGGTTTCCTTCACCGTTTTTGAAGTCTCAACACGTGGGAGCCGGAGATTCGACCTGAGAAACACGTTACAATGTCAAGCCGAAGCAGGTAGAATATTACGGCATAGGTTGTGTTGCCGCTCGAACACCTTTGGACCGGTGACATTGGAATGAGTAACCGCTGCGCAGCTGAGCGTTTCACTATATGTATTAACTCTCATAACAGTCGTAAAGATCTCAAATGGCATTTAGATGCTTTAGCAATACTGTTATGGTTGCTTCAGATGGTCGGACGTGACTGAAACTGTTTTCCAGAGAAGAAACCTTGCTTGCCATGGTGACCTGCGACCGTTCAATGTCGTGGTTCTCGAAGACCTATCATCGGCTACACGTAACACCTTGCCAGCTGTCGTGTGCTATTTCTGTTGCTTGTATTAATAGGTCAATGAGAGTCACAATTGAGTTCAGGACGCGTGGGGGTAATTTGTAACTTTTTGTTTCCGAATGCTCCGTCGTCGGAACTATTTCAATAGTTTGACCGGCTTGATGAGTTTACAAAGTTTCTATTCACGTTTTCAGGCTATGTATTGTGTTTTTTTTTCTTCAATTAGACACTGCAAAATCTGCCACTAATTATAGCTTTTAACAGCTTACATGAATGATTATAAAGTAGTTAATTTTTGATAGCCAAAGGACTACAAGAAGTAATCAAAGTTAACTATCGTCAACTTGAAAGCCTCTTGTAATTTGGTAGAATTTACGCGACTTCGTTTTTCTAAGAACGTGTGTAGCGACTGGCGATGCGTGCCGTATGTTCCTTATGGACAGCAATATGAACACAATCAGAGTCAATTCATATCACGAAAGTATATGACTATTTCAATTGCAATAAATCAGTACTAACAACTAATGAGAACAAATCAAAATGGTCGCTTATTGTCATTCAGTTGGCGATTGCGCCTGCACATGGCTATTGTGACAATTCCATTGGTAATGCGCATCGATTACAACTGATAAACGCTCCCGATAAAATAAAAACATTAGATTATTATTCTTACGTCGAAAAGTGAGTTCTAAAAACATTAACACTCGGTTGAGTTTCGATTGATTGTGAGGATAGAGATAAAACGTTGTTATGATAAACAAACAGAATGTTACGATTATTGCTTTATTAGATGTGTATTTGTACTACGGAATGTAATTGTTGAATGTATTTTACTTACATAAATACAACTATCTTTTATACAACTGAGAAAGTATCGCTCTAGTCATTCGACCTCAAAATTGAGATTTATTTTATAAAGTATCAAAAATCCATGAATTAGATTTAAGCGTCTTGATTTTTTCCTACGTTAAATATTAGTTTAATACATACCTAACCTCCGACAGTGAAACCAAATCCAATCGAACCCCACAAAATTCAGAACCCCAGGACAACAATATTTTGTTTCATATTCGAAGTTTCTAGACACAAAACACAAATCCGTCGAAGTATACCTGCTCTCAGCTTAAATAGCATGAATACTAACAACAACCGACGTTCAGAATGCTAAACAGCCGGTCGAGATCGATTTGAAACCTTTTGCGTAGCAAAGGACCATTTTAAAATATAATAAGTATTCAGATTCAGACACGCACAAAATTGCACCTTACTCATCTAAAAGGTAGGTGGATTTTAAAAGCGAAACGGGCTTTTGCCCTTGTCCCTCGATGAAAGGTTAAGATACAATGCTATTCTCATGATAAGGTGACACTTTCTTACAGGGGCAGTTACAACGGCAGTTTTCTAAACAGCAAAAATCTAATGCGAGTAGGACCAAAGTCTTGAGGCGCTTACGATTTTCCGACCAACGAGCCGGTCTTGAAATGGGCGGAAGGAAAAAATTAATACACATTAATACATTGGACAAAATTTAATGATCGTTCAAGAACGCACTTTAAACCAGGCGATTGTAATTACCTATCAATTTACAGGTCTTAAAGATATACTCGGTCGCTGATAAGATAGTGTTATCAGCAAGCACATCGGCAAATTGTAGAATAATATGAGAGCTCGCTATCACAGTTTGAATCGTATTGATAAAATAAATAATGTAACTGTTATCTTTAGGAAGTGTCTATGTGGCCTTATGTAATTTAGTTTTACTTATTAGATATAAGCTGTTGTTAAGCAACGTTATATTTTTACTGGTGGGTTGAGTAATTTATATAGTTTCAAAATTATTTGAGGTTTCTCCCGTAAACTTTCCTTAGATTGTTTTGTAAAATTTGTAAAATTAATTAAATAGCTGCGTTGAATATTTCTGCTCCTAAAGCAACACTAGCTTTTACTAAGTTATTTTTAATGAAAATAAGATACAAAGGACGCTTTGGTTTTGAACATATCACAGACGCGGTCTTTTTGAGATCCCCGGGCGCAATCCTTTGAGAATAGATGCTGTATTTGTTTAGCGAAACTATTCCTTTATCCAGCTTACAGCAAGACATTTAGTACGTGAATAAATTATTATATTCACTCCAAAATAGAAATACATAGGAGTTTTCGTACTTTGGGAAAAATTGGCAAATATATCGGGAACGGTTTCAGATTTATTGAATTTGTTGGATAAAAGTACCCTGAAATTGGTTATTCGGCAGTATTGAAGAGAACCAAATGCCATAATTTTGCCATATATTTCTGAAACTTCTCTTGTCTAAATTCCTCCCGAGGCGTTGTTTGAAAACCTCATTGTCCATATGAAACATGGCCAGGAAAATAACAAGATGATATTTTTATTCCTTTATTTAAATATTTATGATTGAATCAACAAGAATTCTGTTGGTCTGGGGACAAGCTCGGAGACTCAGGCCAAAAATCATCTGCGCGAAACATTCAAGTAAAGTAAATCATACATAGCCCACAACACAAATACCTTTGTATAGATGGAGGTATTTCCGCTGTGATCGGAAAGATACCATTGGATCAGAAAGATGAGAATATTAATTTGGCTGAATTCGAGGAGACCTGTGCAAACACAAACATTATTGGAACTATTTAAATAGGGTGGCTCAAGGAGTTTGGAGTTACAAGTTGGTGTCTGGCTGCTGAAATCAGGATAGTAAACTTATTTCTCAACAGGAGGAAGTCCCAGATGTGGACAGAATGCACTTAAATAGTTTCGAAAGTAAAAGACGAATCAAACAATTATTTTTTCTAAAAAAATCACACAACAGCAATGACTTTCAAGCTATTCATCAATATTTAGGTCTACGCTCATTAAATACTCTTTGAAAGACCAAAAACTAAGGAACAATTCAGCATCTGAAGGCAGCATTACAAACAATGAACCTTTCTTTTCTAAGGGCCTCGCCCACGACTCCCCCGAGATATTCGCTGAAGGACCACCGTACAAATTGCGAGCCAAAACAAATATTTATTTCGACACAATACCTCTTTACAGCGGCCTGTTTACACGTAGTTACGAACTTATGATACGGGCTCTTGTGTTCATCATACGTCGTTAAACGCCCGGTTTAATGTTAATTGGCAGTTAGGTTTGTGTTGACGCTGCTTTGTTACCAACAAACGGTTCTCGGATAAAAGATACGCTGAACATTCGAGATCTTCAAGTTGTTAGGTGCATCCTGGATCTAGGAAATGGGATCGGTTTTCGTTTTCCGGAACTCGACTTTAGCCACAACCGTTCGAAATTTGGATACGTGCGGTTTTACCGTGCCGGACCCGATCCGGATGACGAAGTTCATAATACGGAAATGCGGATGGTTTGGTTTGTGTGTTTGGATTTAAATATAACTTTTTGGACTACATAATGATGGGTATGCCATTGATGTCCTTTACAAAGTTTGCGTGGGTATCATAAAAAGCGCGATAAAAACTTGAAAAGTATACTTTAGTCAAAGTTGGAAGTTTAAGCACATCACGACATCGTTAATTTTTGTGAAGGGATAAATAACACGCAAACCAAACTGCGGTTAGGTAATGATGAAACAAAATATTGCGTTTCTGTATGTATGGTATGTAAGAATTTAACGAGTCTCAAAAAAATCTTCAAGATAACTAAGCAAAAACTTTACGTAAGTTTTTAATAAGAAAACTCAAGGGTATTTAGAGGGCCGAGGGAAAACCGCCAACACAAAACTTCAATTAATTAACATTTTCATTTAAAATACTTATAATTTTCTCTCTATGGAAATACAAAACGTTTTTAAGGACTGCTTTGATCTGGGTTAAATGTTAGGGCGTCCCTAGGGTACGGGATCCGATTGTGCACAACTCACGTAGCGAAATGGTCCGTGGTCCATATAGGCGGAAAGCTTACGTGGAAAATTACAGGAATGTCAAGTTATAAATACTGGAAATAGACCGTATAAATAAATTATTAATGTTTCGGTAAATCAGACCAACGGTTTCGTCTTCATTGAAAAAATATGTAAACAATTTCTGACAACATTTGGACAGATATTAAATACGCCTGTCTAATCGGTATTTATTCTGGTCAGCTCTGAATATTATTTTATTTATATTACGCACGCCTAATAAATAATTATATTTTCATGTCAAATCATTACGTCTGCAGCTATCTAACCGTGTAGTGATTAATTGTGCAACCAAAAAGGTTACAATTCCCTTGACATTTAGTATGTGTGGTTGGTTACCTCGGCCGCTGTCGACGATCCGTCCGCGGGAAGTGCGGTAATTATGTGCGTTGTGGTGAGCGCATTAGTTTCATAAAATTAATTAATGGAGTATCATTACCGCACATTAAAAGCGTGCTAATTAAAGGTGCTTATGTACTGGATGGACTGTGCACTGAATTTTAGTTCATTGTTTACTTTTTTTTTGTTCGAATATCAAGCAAATGGCATTTTGCACTGCACATTCTACTTGCTATAAAACTAAAAGAGGTAGAAAAATTGTGTTTAAAAGACCAGCCAAACCTTCTCTATCACTCTCTGCTGAACCAATCAAATATAGTGTATGAAACCACAACATCGTCCTACAGAAGCATTTAGTTCAAGTAACCAGTCCACACGATCTAAACCAACACGTTACACTGCGTAAACATTCGACACGTAACCCAAGACACAACACTTGACAAATTACTCCCAACCTTCAGGCCAATCAAGCGCCCCACGATAGACAATAGACTCTAACGCAAAGCCATTCCACTTAGAATCACCCAGCGAGGCAGAATGTGCAGTCAGTACCGGTAATGACCTTGCTTGTCATCAATCTGGTGTCAGCAAGACCTTCACATAGTTACTAAACTTATTGCTTTTAATTTACATTTGTAGCAATAAGGTTCTCTAAGATTCATATTACGTAATTCTTTGGATAATTCATAAAGCTTTCCTTTGTAAAATCTAGTGTGTAACGAAGGCCGAATAGATTGAGTATCGAAAGTTGCTGATGCGGTTGCCAGAACTAATTTGGCAAAAATTAGGGGAAAGTTCCGACAAATATGAAGCCAATATTGATGCCTGTTTTATCGTGGTATTTTTTAAAGAACATAATATCCTAGAAAATAGTATGGTAAACAACACGACAGATATTTTATCAGTAAGTGCATGCCCATATCGCGTCGAGTCGCATTTCCACGTAGTTTAAAGTGCGAAAGATTTTCAATATAATCCGTCTTGTAATTCACGGATTAAACAGTTCTTGAAAACTCGTGGTGTGGCCACAATGGGACGGGCTTGCTGACCGGGGCAATACCGCCGCTCGTAATTAAAGACCAAGGGCACAAATGTCACCCCTTCCTACAAACTCGTAACAACTAGTACCGTGGAATGGAAAAGCGGAATGTTTTTGCATCCCTCAGTGTCCGTGGAATGTTCTGAAAATCTCCCTAAGAGACGGAATACCTCGCGATAACGAGAGAGGGATATTTCTTCGGCATTTCATCTCAGCACGCGTAGCATGACAACCATAGAAACGGGGTTTTGTCGACGGAAGAATAGACAAAATGACAGATTGTGATTTTTTTGTCTATTCTTCCGTCGTCAAACTGGTTTATACTATGGTCATGCTAAGCGTGCTGACGCTATTCTGCATGCCAGCAGAACCTGTTCCCAAAATAAAAAAAATACCGCTATACACTCTACCATCCAATAGATTACAGATGCTCAAGGTAGCAGTAGATTACATTTACTGCAGTGATCAAGTCAGTGATAAACAATTTACAGCCTTGCTGTACCAGATAACAAGTGTACTCATAATGATAAACTTACGCTAATTAGTTTTTTTTTAATAATGATGGTGATACAGTGACTCTATATTACTTGTGTATATCAATTCTTAATGATCTGATAATGCAAAATAAATCATGTTAATTATTCCAATTGTTAGTTTTCATTTAAGCCAATAAAAATCAAAGCGAAAAAATAAACACTTTTTGTCAAAGGAGAAGAAGAATGAGGAGAATACACCAAAATAATAAATGGTAGAATTTCTTTACATAGAAGTGGATGTTCACACCAACGATGCAAAGACTAAGCCATGGGTGGATCGGTGTGAGGCTAAGTACGACATGGCTCACGACAACGAGGCAATGTATACTGTGCACGATGGACGATTTTACGATAAATGCTAACACCAACGCTGCCCGCTCACACTCTGCTGATGTGTTTTACTATTTAGCACACATTATTACTTTATAATCCACATTTATGAGCCATTTCAATTGATGAGAAGCGAATATCTAAGAAAATTGAGAAGCTTAGATTATTATATACTTATTTAATTTAAATACATAGATGTTTGAGATTTTTTTTTTAAATTCTTAATATTAATGATTTTGCACAATATTACAAGCATGACTTATTAATATTAATAATTTTTTGCATCTCTCTCTATGCAAAAAATATTAACACGTTATTAGTTGATTAGGCAATGACCTGCATTGCAGAACATTGTAACTACAGTTGTTAATATGGCCTCTAGGGTCTACTTTAACGTTCGAGGTCTAATCAAATTGGTGTGGCCTTTATAACTATCTATTAAAAATCAAGTGAGAGTAGCTACAGAATAGGTCAATCGGTTGGTTTTATTGGTGACTAATAAGAATCTTATATGAATGGTTAGGAAATCTATTATAGGTGATGTGAAGTGATTGTGTACATGAAGGCGGTGGACATCAGCAGAGGTGATGAGCGCGAGAGAGTGCGCGCGTGAGGCATGCGCGCCGCAACAACCACAAAGCCGATGAGGGAACATATGCGTTGACTGTCGACTCACCGAAATGAGACGTTATATTGCCATGGCCGTTGGCCAGAGGCAACGCGGTCACCAAGTCTTGCACTAAAAAACAACGACTATCTTTTAACATTGCATAAATTCATACTACACATGAGGCGGCGGGCCCGGCCGTCCCTCTGTCTTATCAAACGTACGGCGAAATTACTCAGATAATTTGTGCCTATAATTCTTCAACTTATCAACGGAATTATGTCTGTTAAATTACAGCAATAAAGTGGCATTAACTACACAGTACATTTTATCTCACTATACTTTTTTAAACTTTAATAATTCAATACATTATGACCTCACAATCACAGAAAAATAGGTCAAAATGATAACAACAGTCTGTACTGATAAGAATCTAGTTGGGAGTCCAGCTGCGTGCGGCTGAATCGACCACAAGTTCGCTGTGTCAATGTTATGCCCGCCTTGCCAAGTACGCAATGAAGTAAAGACAACTACATAACTATGTATAGTGTGCAGGTAAATAATGCGCTACTCACCCGAACTAAAGTGTGATCTCTTTACGTCTCCATTCTCCGAATCGCCGTCGAGCGGCCGTTTCCTCGAGTCCGTGATTTCCGGACTGGGGCAAGTATCCATCCCTGTGTCAGCGGCCATGTTGAATTTCAGGGCAAAACTTTAAACTTGTCTAGCATAATTCCCATTACGTAATTGCTTCAAAATATGTACGATTATGCGGCACTATGCATTATTTAAACATAATAATGGTAACACTTAACACTTAAACAACTAGAAACGAAGGAAAATTGAAGTTTTGAATGGTGTAGTTAATGAAATAAGAAGAGAAGTGACACTATGGTTGTTACGTCTAAACGTTTTGTGAACGTTTGTCGATACTGCGGCTGTTTGTGGCGCACGGCCAACTTGAAGCTAGCCGCAAGTATCACGCCGTTATGTTGGCCGCACTGTATTATGACAGTAACCAGCTGATTCTGTTAGTGCTGTGCGCAGGTATTTGTCGAAGGTTGTTTATGGGTCACTTTATTATGTGAAAATACTTTTCAGACAAAATTTTACTCAAAACTGTCCTTTATCATAATTATAATATTTTATTGAAGTTGGACTCATTTGATTAGCTAGTACATTTTTCAAAACCACTTTTTCAATAAATTGTGACAGTACAATTTTATGAATAAGCTTTCATTGATGTAAATTACGTTACTAAAAATAACTAACCATATTGTCATGTTTATATCTCTGTCAATTTCTTTGTGCGTATAGATCGTAAGGTGTGTCATTTTTAGCGATAAATTTATTTATCAAGCTGCACAACACTAGACATACATAATGCGCCAAGGTCGTTCAGGAACCAATCATCATTCGTTATGAACTTCATCACTGTTAGAAGTGGAAAAGAGGTGCGCGGCTTTCAAAATTCAAAAGATTAATATTATGAAATGTAAGTAAAATATCGGTTCCTTTCTTGTTTCCTTTTAAAAAGTCTATGTTACCCAAGCTTTTGTAAAACATTTTTTTTTTTTTTGTAATTCTCTCCACTTGATTGCTCATTACTTACTTGAGGTGGTTTAGTATTTCAATGATTTGCACTAAGTTATCCGATAATAATTTATAGTTCAATGTGAACTAATTACATTACATTTAAGTTATCTTTTTATTTGCATTAGATTTTACCTTTTAACTGCTCTTAACATTTCAAACGTGCCGCCTTTTATGGACCTAGCAAAATAGCTCAAAACTAGGTCAAGGACCAAGGTTTCTGTCTCATTTCTGCAATGCAACTAGATCAAGAGAATTTTAGGTCATATAGGAATGGGAAACTTTCAGAAGCTGGATTAACCCACAAAATGAAAACTTTTTTGAAAATATTCGTCTATAAAAGTCTGTGGATACTCGGAAATTACATAATTTTAATATTTTTGTTATTCTTATTACTTTTTATCGTAATATTGCGAATTTATTGTCAAGCATATGTAGTTAGCGTGATGATATTCTATTTTGAATTCGAAAGTCCCTAGTCTTATATCATTTTTTGCCGCATAGCTCCTATATAGGTAGCGCATTGCGGGTAAACCTAGCGCCATCTTTTATTTAAAATCATGAACTAAAGTTAATTGTTTGTTTCTTTGTTTACTCTAATCTTACAGGAAAGTAAATAAATTCTAATGTGTGTTAGTAATGTAGAAAAAAATAACTTCACATAGATGGGAGTACATAGAATCTCCTGTCTTGATATTTTACGCCAAGCTTAGTATCTACAGACTAAGTAGAACTTCAAGCGATATTCCTCAGAGCGATATTCATATTACTGAACTATAAAACAGAAACCTCGCGGCTGTCTGTAATCTGCCCACCCCCGTGGGAAATGGGCGTGAGTGTAATGTAGGTATGCGTAAATACTCACCTACCGACTTTAAATCAACGTTGACGTTTAAATTATAAATGTCCACTGCCTAGGATTTTGTAAACATGATTATTTTCGTGTTAGACACGACTCAATAGAACTCTGTTGACTAGTCTTCTGTTCAGTGTTTAGTGTTCAGTTCTTCTGACTTTCCTACTATTTTTGTCTTCTACATAGGTGAAAGTTTTTATCAAGCACGAAAACAAAGGTAAGTACCATACATTTGTAAATGGCTGTAATTAATAGCAATTAGTATTTAGAGCGGTTAGCAAAGCAATCGAAGTTATTTTATAAATGAACAAAGAATACCTAACTTAATTACGCGTTTTAAATACGAGTAGATAAGTTCGCTTCACGATAACGACTTTCAAAATAAATATCATCGGTCTGTTCTATCCCACTGAAACCCATATTATTAAGGAAAAGTCCTTCGCGGTTTAATTCTTATGCGTAGGTTTCACGTAAGTGACCTGCTAGATACCTGTCCCTTACTACACTTTCAATCACAAAGGTTATTGCTAATCCGCTTCATAGGTTCGATTTTTTTTTCTGCTCAACAATGTAGGTACAATAACGCAACAATGTTGTTGAACTGTAAAAATTAACGGTATTGCTACTGTGTGTTATGCAATTACCTCGTCTTTATGAGGGTGAAATATCTACATAATTATGTAGAGTTAATATTTAACAGAATTTGACTAGGTCCCAAGAAAACTTTAACGACGGTCTAAAACAGGAGCCCAAAAGAAATCTAGTTAAAGTAATAAAACCTCAATATGACTTTATTGTGTGTGCATTCCATAAGCCATTAAGTATCTACATGGTGATTGCCGGCAGCCGCCACGCCTCCGCCTCTGTCTGGAGTGGCCCGCAGTGTGGTGCGTGTCAGCGGAGTTTGAACGAGTCACGAACCGTGGGCTGAATTGCCAAATTGTCGCAATCAAACTAATTTTAGTTAATGGTTGTGTTCTGGGGATTATTTTGCTAAATCTTGATAAATTCATTGAATGAATTTACATAGGATTTATATGTTACTTTGACCTAACGACTTAGGTATTATGGTTTTACAAACTACATATTGTATGTACTTAGTAGGTAGGTTGTGTACCTGGCTTGGTCATACCATGGGCCATCGGCCATCCTACACTCCTTGTGACCATTTTCAGTTTCAGGCTATTTAGTAGAAGATACATATTTCAAGCACCATTGCATTGCAAGCGGCAAGGCTATCAGCTGTCAAAGTATTGAATGTGAATGTCTGAACTTTTAACACCTTAATTTGATTACTTCTTGTGTCACTTTTCCACTAAAGACTAAAAGTATTTACACAAAGTTCTTATTTAGTGATTGGGCGACTCCAGGTATTCGTAAAAGCAGGGAAAAGCTATTTGAACTTTATGGCCTAAAGCAACATATGAATAATACAAACTTTCATAAGTATGTTGCAAAATATTCAAAAACTTTTAAAAGTGTGTGCAAAATAGCCAAAGCGCTTTATATTAGCAATAAAATAAAATCAGCTGATGATAAAATAAAAACTACCTGGCAAATAATAAATAATGAAACAGGTAGGAAAAAACAGCGAAATACAGAATTTAATTTAGAGACTGCACATGGCCCTATCAACTCAGATGTAGAAATAGCTCAGGAATTCGAAAACTTTTTTGCTAATATTCCCATTAAAACTACTGAAGCTTTAAATTCCTCACCCGCGCTTTCTGCTGCCTTACTTAGACAGAATGTGAAGGCATGCTCTTTGGAGTTTAGGTTTCAGCATACAAACCCACAGGCTGTTATAAAAGCTTTTAAAGATCTTAAAATTAAATCAACAGAAGATCTCTGGGGAATGTCTGTAAAAGTCTGTAGAACTATTATCGAAACCATTGCGCCCTATTTAGCTTTCATATTTAACACCAGTATAGACCAAGGAGTCTTTCCGGATCTCATGAAACACAGTAAAGTAGTTCCATTGTTCAAATCCGGTGATAGTAAAGAACCTAACAATTATAGGCCCGTCTCAATTCTACCAGTTCTCAGTAAGGTGTTTGAAAAGTTGATGCTCAATCAAATGTTACGTCACTTTAATAAAAATTCCATCTTTCATGAACAACAGTACGGTTTCACCAAAGGGCGTTGTACCACTGACGCTGGTGTCACCCTAATAAAGAACATTTTTAATGCCTGGGAAGAAGCACAAGATGCCATTGGAATCTTTTGCGACCTCTCGAAGGCGTTTGATTGAGTAGACCATGAGACACTTCTGCTGAAACTGGAGCACTATGGGATTAGAAATGCAGCTCTTGATTTACTAAGATCATACCTTAAAGATAGGAAGGTTAAAGTTCAAGTAAACGGCGTAAACTCATTAGGGTCTGAAATGGCATTGGGCGTTCCTCAAGGTTCGATATTGGGTCCATTCCTCTTTTTAGTTTACATTAATGATTTACCCCAATTACTTCAAAATCAACCGAAGATGGTGTTATTTGCAGATGACACATCATTGATCTTTAAAATCAACCGACGGTCACAAAATCTTGACGACGTGAATAGCTCTATACTTCAGGTCCAAGATTGGTTTACGGTAAACAATTTGGTACTAAATAAAAAAAAAACCAAATGCATTAGATTTAAATTACCTAATGTTAGAAGTAGCGAATGTGACATCATATTGAATGGAGAAAAACTGGAATTTATTAATCAAACGGTTTTCCTAGGAATCACGCTAGACGAGAAATTACAATGGGGACCTCATATAACATCTCTTGCGGGGCGGCTAAGCTCGGCCGCTTATGCGGTTAGAAAGATAAGACAGTTAACAGACGTTGAAACCGCGCGTTTGGTCTATTTTAGCTACTTCCATAGTATTATGTCGTATGGAATTTTACTGTGGGGTCGGGCTGCTGACATTGAATCCATCTTTATCTTACAAAAGAGAGCTGTCAGAGCCATTTATGATTTACATCGTCGCGAATCTCTCAGGGAACTATTTGGAAAGATTAATATTATGACGGTACCTTGCCAATTCATATATGAAAATATTATGTATGTAAGAAAAAATCTACATATTTTTAATAAAATAAGTGATAGACATAATTTTAATACTAGAAATAAAGATAAAATAGATCAACCATTTTTCAGATTATCTAAAGTACATACATCTTTTATGGGGTACTGTGTTAAATGTTACAACAAAATACCTTGTGATATTTTACAATTAAATGAAAGAAAATTTAAAACTCATATTAAAAGTGCACTTTGTAAACAAGCATATTACAAATTAGAGGATTATATCCAAGATAAAAATGCTTGGAAACATGCTGGTCCAGCTCCATAGGATAATCTAGAATCTAGACAAAATCAAACTGGTTGCGAATTTAAGTTTTATAAATTATTATATTTTATTATATGACATTGATTTTACATTCTGTGATGACTTCCTCACACACTGACTTATTAATTGTAACTTTTTTTTTATTTTTTTTTTGGAAAATCGTCTTCTTTTACAATGTTTGTAAATATGTGAGAACCATGTATCTATCACATAGGTAATTAATTTATCTGTTGTTGCTCTCTTTTTAAATTTATTTTTACCTATTGTGGTATGGTAAATTTTATTTTTTTATTTTTAGATGCATCGTCTTCACATATAATTATATAACTAATGTACCTACATATATACAAAATATTGTAAAACATTTTAAAAGAGTAACGGTGGAGTTTCTTGCCCATTCTTCTCCATACGAAAACTACCTTTTGGAAGGGGCGACTAGAATCAATTCATTTTTTTTGTAATTTTTGACGTTCAAAAGTGCCTTGCAAGGGCCTATTTGAAATAAATGATTTGACTTTGACTTTGACTTTGTCGTACAAATCGCAAGTGTGCGCCCAAAATATTATTAAAGTTGTTAATGATCGCAAACAGTTTCACAATAACGCGTGTCTTGCGCGACCTCAATGTGCTGACCCCCCAGCGTATGTAACGAGCGCGTTATGTGTGTTACTATCAAATAATTATACACACTGTGCTATCAGTTTCACTTCACGTACTAGGCGATGTAAAGGGGCCCTAGCAAAGACATTTCGATTCAAGATTTCAACCGCGGACTAATGAGAATGATTCAGTAGGTCCTTGCCCTTTGGTGAGAGTCACATCGGTACAGATAGTGCCATCCACGAAGACGCGCCCCACTCCACGGTTACTGTACGTACTGTAAGCTGTACTTTAGTACCGAGCGGAGCGGAGTGGGGCGCGTCTTTGTGATGGCTGGTAGGTACCTACTATCTTTAGCTAGATCATTTTTATATCGGCACAAATGTCATTTTAGCAAATAAAAAAACAGAGTAGGTATAGTGTGGATAGTTATGTGCATGTTGTTTCATCAATCATCACACAAGCACGTTCTTATAACTGCTTTTTCTAATAAATGTAGTAAGTTCTACGTGCTAATTAGGTAGGTATACAAAAGTACCTTCTTCGATGAGTGTGCGATGGGCAAATAATAGGTATATTAGATAATGATGCTGGCGTTTTTGTTTACAGATCGTTTGTTCACGAATTTACAATCTTTAGTATGCACATCTATCCATACTGTCAAAAACCGGCCAAGTGCGTATCGGACCACGCACACTGAAGGGTTCCGTAGTTGGGATGAATTTATCCCAACAACAAAGTTCTGTGCCCAGAATAAACTACAACTGTTCTTCACCCAAAGCAACCTGCGAGTAGGTAGGAAGGAGGACATTTTGGTTGTGAACCGTGAATTGTTTCAAAATTTTCATCGGCGAGGCCTATAATATTGTAGTTTTAGGTCAGCGCCATCTCTTGACCGATAGTGGAATTAATGTAATTTTTGTTGATGATTTCTGAAAGAATGTGCTATTTAGAGACATCGTCATAGAATAATTTCTGATTTTTCTCTATGCAAACTTTGAGGGGCGAACGGTATTGTTTTTTAAATTATTCGTAAAAAAAAAAAAGAAAACTGTGCGGCCTAAAAAAAAAAGAAAAATGTTTGAGAATGTGCAAATAGCGCTCTTTCTTAAGATACCCTACTTCGATTTTTTAAGAACCCCGTTCAGACAATATTCCAAAAAAAATAAAAAAACTTATTTGCAAAATAGTTAGCATTAGTAGTTCTTGAGATATCCAGCTGTGACAGATAGACTAGAGAGATAGTCGCACAATAAGGGTTGCTTTTTACAATTTTGGTACGGAACCCTAAAAAGGTGAATGAGTATTTTGAAAATGAACGTCGTAGCCCACCTTGAGATAAGTGCGTGTTAACTTTACCTAATACGTCCATCAGAGGGCGCGTACTAATGTTTACGTGTCTGCATTGTAAGAACTCACCTAGAGACAAAGTTAGTCCCATGTACCGTGCATTATTGATCGAAGCATGTACCGGTTATTTAACGTGAACACCGAATGTTACTTGGCGGTAGACTGTAAGTACCTACTCATATTTTAATTGAATACTTTCGGTACCTACCTACGTTTTAATACCCGTCTTACCAAGGTGTATTGTGTTAACCAGTAACTGGGTTGTGGAGACCAGATAGGCAGTTGTTCCATGTAAAATACGGGTAGTCAGCTGCATCCGGTTAGACTGGAAGCCGACCCCAACATAGTTGGGAAAAGATAGATTGATAGGCAGATTGATTGGTACTCTTTTAATCTCTTTCTACGGAAACAATTTCACGCGGAGCTCCTCTTCTATTCCGCACATTATATTATACTTGAATTCTTTTCTCAGATAATTTATATATTTACTCAACTATCTTCTTTAGCGTTATGTATTCTAAGTTGATTTTTGATGGACCTTAAGTAATAAAAACATTTAGAAATAGAATTGGAACTTTGTGATGTATGATGTATGATGTATATATTGAGTTTCTTGTTCCAAAACTCTCAGATTCCGAATTGAAATAATATGAATGATCCTGAACATTTATGTCGTCTTTGGTTAGCCTCTCTTTAGATACTTATCTAGATAGCGATATTATAATAAACTATACAAAATACGCCCAAAAACACTTCTCTTTTCTGCAGTCGGTTTTCATCGATATTTTTATCGATTGAATATTTATCCAACCCCTCTTCCCCAGTTGAGCGCACATGCAACCATGGGCGTACCCAGGGAGGGGCAGGGGAGGGTAGCTGCCCTCCCCCTCTGGATTTTGTGTGCCTAACTACTGTTGTCGATAAAAGTTATTTTACAGTCACGTTAAGACTTACTTTACAATTACAGTATCAATCAACAGTACAATACAGTATATTATGTATTATTTTTTTTTAAATCGCTCTGCGCCGTCTTCATGTTGTACCTATCTTACTACCGACTTGAAAAGTAGGAGGGTCTATGTTCAGCTGTTTTTTTTTTGGTTGCAATGTTCATTGATATTTTCATCAATTGTGGACCAATTATGAAAATCATTTTTACATTTGGAAAAAAAAAAACATCGGTCCACAATTGACAAAAAAATATCGATACACATACTTATTAAAAAAAACATACAGACGAATATAGAAACTCCTCCTTTTTTGAAGTCGGTTAAAGATGCGCGAACACAGCAGCAATATCAAACTATGTAAAATATGTGCGGGGGGAAAATTCAGATTTGCCCCCCCTGGGCCAAAAGCTGGGTAGGGCATGCATGCGACTCTAGCGAGTTGCATGTGTGCGTTCAGTGACTATATCAACACTTACTAGTGCCCGTCCCTTTTGAGCATGACTGTGTGCAATAAGATAGCACAAGTGTCGTCCATTAATCACGTGATGTTTATTAGTAACTTTTAACCCCCCTCCCCCCCTGGTGATACGTGGAGAGGTTGTAGACTAACCCCTCCCTCCTACCCAGAGTCACGTGTTTTTAATGGTGCAAAGTATCTTAAAAAGTTACAAAATATTGACGTGACAACGTCTAATAAATCGATGAACGACGGCTGCACGCTCGAAAGTGTCCCGTTACGATCAGAGCGAGGGAAGGGAATGTTTTGTTATGACGTTGTCACGTTAAACTATCGTCCGTAAACCGACTTTACAGACAACCAATTTTTTTATCGAAAGTAAGAAAAATATTTTATTTGCGGGACCGCTTTTTGGTTAAGAAATGCGCGCTAAACGAAAAAATAAATACATGTGATATCTCACTACAACCTTCTGATCCCTCTTATGATATTCCGTGATTTTTTCCGAACCCCTTTCGAGGCTCGCGTTATTTATGGACGACCCCAAAAGCATCATGTGTGTATCTATTTCTTTAGTTTTTGTGTGAGTTTCAGGAGTGAGGAATAGGTGGCGACACTTGAACTGGAACAAATATAGAGTGAAGGCTCCGGATATCAATGATCCGGAAGGTCAAAAGTAAAAGCACGTTCAATATAAAACTAGTCTTTAATATTGCATTGAATTAGTACAAAATACACGGTCTTTGCACGCATACAGCTCAGCTGTAAGGAATAGTTCACGGTCGCCTATGTAAAGACATATATACAGGGTGTTCGGGTAAACGAGGGAGATACTTTAAGGGAGTGTAGTTCTCATGAAAATGAGTACTACACTCCCAATTCTTACTACAGGGCCAACCATGAAATAAGAAATAGAAATCTGCTGCCCCCTACATTTTGATCGCGTAGGGAGCAGCAATTTTTTATTTTTTTATTTCAGGTTTGGTTCCATAATTAATGTTGTTAATTTTCATGAGTTCCACACTCCTTTAAAGTATGTCCCTCGTTTAATCTAACACTCTGTATAAAATATAAAATCCATAATTATAAGCACTTTCATAAAATCTTAGGAGATAAACCAGTAGTTGGGGATATTTCTAAGTATTTAACGTAGCTAGCTGCGTACCTACGTGGAAATAGATTAAATATATTTTTATAAAAATTGTTTGAATTGACTATGTAACTATGCGATTTTTAGTTTGTACGACATGATACTCCTGCGAGGTTATATCCACGACGCTCGGATGCCGCGCCGGCAGCGTCTAGAGACGACAGTCCTTAGAAATTTCGTGGCGCTAAATGTGCGTTGCGCGCACAACCTCTGTCACACCGCATTTCAAAAGCGTCAGGTTTAATACGTTATTAGTGTCGTAGCGCGAGTACACGGTGACACGCTTGATTTGTATGGAGAGTGTTGACAATGCCGCGGCGGCGTCTCCATGCTCTATGACTATATTAATAAACTAACTTCCGCCCGCGTGATATCTCTATAAGTTATAGCCTATGTTACTCAGTGATAATATAGCATTCTACTGGTGTTTTTTTTTTTTTTAATCGCTCCAAACATACAAAAAATCAAATATTTTATTCTTTATAATATTAGTGTAGATGTAATATTGGCACTTCAATACAAATATCTTGATCCCTTACATAAGTCACTAGGTAAGCAGGCAGCTACGTCCCTTGTTTACTAACAGAACATCCCGATAGGTCGCAGCCCAGCTATAAATAAGACACATCGGACTTTAGAAAAGACTGTCACGCCAGTGTGAGTGACAGTGACAACGCTGAACTTTTTCTAATACTCGATGTGCGTATTTGGGCTGTTCAGTAAAGCCGTATACAGACGCGTGTAATGGGTAATGTAATGTAATTTTTGTTTTTTTCCAAAAGCGCCAGCTCTTGACCTCGATCTCGCCTCGTGGAAAGATGAGGTCTATGATGGAACGAGCGTGCCCAGAAGATGCCTGTTCACTCTTGCTTTGAAGGCAGACGGGTTATACGTGGAAGGGAACGCAGACGCTGGCAGAGAGTTCCACACTTTGGTCGTGCGCATAATTAAGGTGGAGGAGAAGCGCTGAGTACGACTAGTCAGTATATCGACCAAGTGCGGATGGTAGCCTGGAGTACGTCTGGTAGTGAAATCGTCATGGTGGGATCAGGTCGTGTAACGCGAATTCTGCGTGTCGCCGAAACTACGAGCATTACATGTAATGCTAGCGCTGATCCATCGGCTCTCGGTTTTTAGCGCGAACACAAAGGCTCTCGCAGTCAGACACACTCGCGTTGAGTTTGTATGCCGTCCACACTATTCGCATTACATGACACTATACATTACATTACACACGCCTGGACACGGCTTTATAGGTATATTGTTACGCCGTGGTAATATGTATGTTACGGATTGACCAGCTTATCGTGAGATACGGTGGAACAGCACGCGTAGCTTGACAACCATAGAAACGGGTTATCTACGGGTTTTGTCGACGGAAGAATAGACAAAATGACAGATTGTGATTGTTTACCTGTCATTTTGTCTATTCTTCTGTCGACAAAACCCGTTTCTATTGCGGTCACGCTAAGCGTGCAGGGAATTAAAGGCCTATTCAGATATAAGCTATATCGCTATCGCGCTCGGTAGCGATACTGGTCGGTGACTAGCCAGAAGGCAGACTAGTATCGCTACCGAGCGCGACAGCGATATCGCTTATATCTGAATAGGCCTTTATTGATAATTCGACAATTTCATTTACAAGTCACCGTGATACATAAAGTTATTCTGGTCAATTCGTATGTATTGAATTTTGTCCAAACGAAGGTTGATTTGTTGTAACATTTTCTACCCCTCGTAAATATATTATCTAGAGATTCCTAAAATGATTCTTATTGCATAAGACATAATAATCAAATATTTTTTTATGTAAACATAATATGCATCTTCAATGTTGAGTGAGTATGTTTGGATGTTGGTTCCTTATAAACGTAACCTAGCGTTGTACTATGTAGATGCTTCATAATATACAATCATTTAACATTGTGTTCACATCGTTAATGTTATGAAACCTTTTCATATAGTTGAGAGGTAGAATACGTTACAAGCCCAGTTTGTAAGTGAAGCAGTTATAAAATGAATATTCGTATTTACATAACTCTCACAATTTGTTTCAGATTAGATGCTGACACATGGGGCCACAGGTTCGTTCCCGAGTCGAGTCGAATGGAAGTAAATTTACGATTGTAACACGATGTATCAGCATTACTTACACAGCAACGGGTTCCAACTGTTCCGTAATTAATTATACATTTTAATTAGTTTTCCAACTTTCATTATATTATTTCAAAAGAAAACTGAGTATTAGACATGATTTTTTGTTAAATTAAGGTAACACTGAGATACTAGCTGTATTGCTATTATACAAAAAAAAAAAAAATTGATTCGTGCCCACACACACAAAAATCGCCATATAAGCCAATTAGCCATTCCATCTAAGCTCAAGTTTCTCGAACAAAAAATGCAATAAATGTTATAATTTATTGAACTATTTACAAAGAACAGTGAGACCCGCGCCGTCGGCTAAGTATCTAAGAGTCCGCTAGGCGGGCGCGGGCGGCAGCGCGGCCGGCACCAGGTGGTACGTGAGCCAGCACGACAGCAGCGGCTGCGTCACCGCCACGAACAGCAGGAAGTACACTCTGCGCTTGGTGCCGCCCGCCGTCGGCTTGTTCCAGCTCTCCGCGTAAGGGTTGGGGGAATAGCCTGGAGTGTAGCCGTACGCGGCTGGCTGTTGTTCCGGCGCGTGCGAGCCCGACAGGAGCTGCAGTCTGAGAGTCTTTACCTGGAAAAGATTCGTGGACACCGTCAATAATTATGTCAAAGTAGATCTGGCCTCGGCAAATTATGTACATTGGTACTTTTGGCGCTCGACCAACGCACGTTGACAGGGGGCGCTGTTGGTTAGCATTTGCCTGTGACATTTGTGCAGTTGTTTTGTGAATGGTACAGCCCGGCCGTCATTCTCTCGACGGCGTTACTGACAACTGTCAGTTGGACAACTTCTAGTAACTCACATAAAAATCCACAACACACAAACAGCCCATTATTACAGTACGACACAACTTAGATGTAGCATCAGCAAAATTTGTAAAACCGATCACCATCCGAACTGAGTGCGCCTTCTAAATCACTAGTCTAGTCCCACTGTCTCCGTCCGCCGCTGCCACCTCTCACCACGCGATATATCGTCTACCTCCTCCACGCGGCCGTAACGCTTTTTCGTGACAGAAAAATCCTAAGAGAAGATAGATCTATATAGAAGTTTCACTTAAAAAAAAACAACTCACCAAAAAATAAGACAACGCGAAGCTAGTATACACAAGACTGCAGTAGTACCCCGTCTTGCCCAGCATCAGCCCGGCTAAGAGGCTGCCAATCATGATGATGTACTTATACCCCGAGAAGGCCAGCAGGTCCAGGGTCTTCAGATGAGTGCTGGTGTTGGTCACGTACAGCGTCACCAGGTACATTATCATCTCGAAGATGATGTAGGCGAGGGCTGAAGAGGCCTGCATGCCTATCTGTTCGGGGGAGAAGCGGTGTTGGAGACCTGGAACGAAGAATCAAGTGTAAAGCAGGCATGTGTGCCTCACGGCTGCGCCCGATAACATAATATCGCTGGTAAACAGCGGTAGCGCGCAACATTGTGCTTACAATATGTAGTACCCTCTGGTGTACCATGCTATGGCTCTGAATACTGAACTACCGCTCACCCCACTCACATAACTTAAGTAATTGTATTGTGAACTTTTGCCTTTGCCTATCATCAACCGAGGCGTGATATTTCCTGTGGTGATAACAATTTGAGTAAAATAACGATATTAACAACTAACAACTTCAGGCATATTATTGTGAAATACAGATTTTAAATAGCCGAGGAGAGTGCTGACGACATGGATCTCACAGTACCATCCCTGGGTTATCCTGTTAATCATCATCATTTCAGTCGAAAGACGTCCACTGCTGGACATAGGCCTCCCCCAAGCACCGCCACATCGACCGTTCATGTGCTTCTTGCAACTAGCGGATTCCTGCGGCCTTCACAAGGCCATCAGTCCACCTTGGCTTTCCAACGCAACGGGGTCGCCACTCCAGTACTTTTCAGCACCATCGGCCATCTGATCTGTGAGCTATGTGCCCTGCTCACTGCCACCTAAGTTTGGCAATTGTACGGGCTATGTTGGTTACCATCACGTACCTAGCATGAAGCCACATAGCAGCACATAAGTGACGTAACCCATGGAGGGTATGTAGAGGTCCGGCGCGTTGATGTCGTACCGAGGCTGCACCGGCGTGTCCTGGTCGTATTTCACCATCCACTCCTGGAAATAAACAGTTTATTTTAGCAATAGGGATTACGACAAAAAAAAATTTTTAGTACGTCTTTGAGATTATAAAAAAATATTGGACACGTATTTTTTTTTTTTCGTAATCTAAAGATTACGGCGATACATTGAGGTAAAATGTGCCATGACGTCACGAGTATGTAGATTGTATACATACGAGTACTAGTGACGTAGCGACCCCCACTCCACGACCTAAAATGCGTTTTATCTAAGTAATTTTTTAATAAAATGATAAAGCAAAAAATACGTGTCTAAATATTAGACACGTATTTTTTGCTTTATCATTTTTTTATTTTTTTTTATTATCTGACTGACGGACTAATTAGTTTTTTTTTTTTTTTTTAACCAGGCATCATCCCTATTGTTTGAGGAATCTCGATTTGAGCTCGGTTGATCGCAATAGCGCCCTATTATATGGGACTTGAACATAGCTTGCGAAATGGGGTGTACAAAAAAGGTACACCTCTGCTGTCTCTGCATCATGTTATGTTATACATTTGAGGAATGTAGCGGTAAATCAGCTGCATCAGGTCGTAAGTACAGTCAGGAGAACTAATGTATACAATTAGCAACTTTTTAAAGTGATTATCCCTTACTGTATTGATTGTAATAATTTGATGTTGTTACAAACATAGTTTTTTGGAAATCACCCTATTATGTAATAGGTCTTACCACAAAGTTGCATTCGTTATTCTTTTGAATTTCGGAATATAAGTAGTTACCGTTGTCGGGTGTAAGTAATTACCATCGGGTCGTAAGTACTGACCACTAGACAAGTGCAAATGTTTAATACTACTAGTGACTCCTGAAGCTTGATGAAAACGAAATTCTTCCTATTTTGGCTTTATTTTATTGTAGGTAGAGTTCTTCAGCAGGGAATTAAAGCTGTGTATTCATTAGGAAACCGAGTTGCAGTACATTTTTTCAACATGTTGCTGGCACATGGAATGTTGCAGTGTTGCTGGCAATATGCTAATTTTCCGTATTAACAGTAAACCGAGGAACATCTTGTAACATCAAATATTATATAATTAGCTGACAGACGTTGTCCTGTCCAAATTACAATAATTCATACCAGGGTTGATATGATTTAAATCACTTGATTTAAATCGCGATTAAAATCAAGTGATTTTTTTATAAAAATCAATTATTTAAATCAATATTTTTTTACTTCGACCAAATCAGCCATTTAAATGTGTCAAGGGACTTCCCCCGACATAAACTACGGCGCGCTCACACGTGTCCAATGCTGTTTAACTAAGTACACCGTTCGGGGAGGTTCTCCGAAATTTAAACTCGTGACTGAATCCGTCCGTTTAGTCTTTGGCGCGGTCATTCGTGATTGATTAATTAAAATGAATACAACAAGATGTCTGGAAGGAAAAAAGATGCTGAATGGGTTTATTTTGATGAAAAAAAGTCCACTTGCGGCAAGTTTAACAAAGCGGTGTGTAAACATTGTAAGAAGGAATGAATGGGCTTAGTAGCGAGAATGAAAATACATTTAGAGACATGGGTGACAGAAATAATCAAAAAAATCCGATTTAAATCCAATTAATCCGATTTTAATCAAATAAATCCGATTATTTTGTTTTTTTTATAAAAATCATGATTTTTATCAACCCTGATTCATACGAAAGTCCTATAGGAAATGCACCAATTTTCCTGGCAATTTTTTTTTTTTTTTGTTAGAATAGTTCCGTTTTGTATTGAATTGTGAAACATAGTATCCAATGAATAGGGGGCTTTATAAACTAGTACCAATCTAGTACAAACCTTATGAGTATAAGGGAACATGATGAGGAGCAATTTCCTCAGCACGTATCTCGTGTCTACCGCGAAGTAGTACCGCAGGCGCGACACGGGCACGTACTTGTTGATCTCGCGCTGCACCACCTCGCGGCCCTGCGCCGCCAGCTGGTTGCCGTACTGCAGCGCCATGTCCTGCGGGGGGAGAGGGAGGCTAATACACTAGTGGACGGGACAGGGTTAGGGAGTATTGTATCTATACATATTATAAAATGAAGTCGCTTTTCGTGTCTGTCTGTGTTGATCTTCTAAACTACGCCACGGTTTTTAATGCGGTTTTAAAACAAATTATTAACAATTTCCACCTACATCAAAATAACGATTATCCTCTAAGTGTATAAGACAATTTTATTTTATTTTAATTATTACTAGCTGCTGCTCACGGCTCGCGTGGACCCTTATTCTGTTTTCTGAATAAAAGTAACCTAAGTAACTCCTTATAACATCACAACAACAGCTATCTGCCAGTCAAAGTTCCGTCAAAATCGGTCCAGCCGTTTCAGAGATTAACCGGAATAGACAGACAAAATTTACAAAAAAAATATTTTTGTTATACGGGGTGTCCGGGACATCGACGCGAAGCCGGTTACCATGGATTCAGTACTTACTTAATTTTATTTTTAATTTTTCGTCGGTTATTAAAAAAAAAACAGCTGCTCCATACATTTTGACCGCGTAGGTATTGCACTTTTCTATGAAACAGCAGATTTTTTTTTTTATAACCGACGAAAAATCATTTCATTGTTACATATCATTGGTTCAGAATCATGTACTGAATCCATGGTGGCCGGCTTCGCGTCGATGTCCCTGCCACCCTGTATATAGGTACCTTATAAGCTTTCATATGCATTTAGTAAAAAGCTGTTATTTTGAAATAATAAAACAACACTTCAAATTTATTTATTTGTATAGATCATCATATCATAAGCTGTTTGAAAATAGATTGCCATAATAATGACCATTGCCTAAAGGACCATAAGCCAATTCGCCTAAATCTTTATAACCATTATCAAAATGACCAATACCAAACTCCTTGGGTGAACAGAGCAACCATAAACTAAGACATTATTCTACCGGAAATAGAATTGAAGAAAAGTGTTATCATTAAATGGGTATAATGGCAACACACTTTTATTCAAATCCATTTCACTTGTATAATGCCTGTTTTATGTCTTTTTGAATTTCTGCCTCCTGTTAGTTCTACTTTTATTAAAACAAGCACATTACCTGTACAATAGGCTGATGCAGCATTGAACCTAGTTGTGCTGGGTTTGGCAATGGAGACTGCGGGTATCCACCCATATACCCAAAATCTGAAACACAAAATATTTTTAACATTATAATGGCATGTATGCTGTTTACATAAATGTTTTGTTCAATAAAAATAACTTTTTTTTTTTTTTGTGAAGCAGTGTTAATGACTGAAAATATGGAGTTGCAGGGTTAACAAATTCGACTGACATTGATTTAATTTTTAAAGCACAAAAAATGGTAAGTAAGGGCTATGTTTGGGCTTCAAATAATTGAAACCTGTTAACTGTTTTTCCAGAACTCTCCCAAGCCTGCCTTTTAGTTAATAAATGTTATTATAACTTGAATGACTACTTAAATGAGAATTTTTCCAAACTCGAGACCTCACAGTGATGTCAAGTAATAGAACAATAATTATGCATGTATCTTTAAATAATTTATCTGTTAATGTATTGTAATAATTATAGGATTGAAATATATAACATAACTTTAAGACATATATAAATATATAACTTTAAGACATTCCATTAATTTAATGTCTTAAAATATTTATCTAATTTTATATACATGTTTCAATGACAATCTTGATTTTGATAAACCATGATTGTATACATTTTGCATGCCTAATGGTAGAATCACTATTTAATAACACCATTGTAACAGAGTTTTCTGCAAAAATAAATAATTTGATTTGATTTGAATATTTGCTAACTTTAATGACTGAAAATATGTTGATTTGTTAATTAACTAAAACATTCTGTAAAATTCCAGAGGAAGAAATTATAGACCCTCTTTTTTATAATTATACACTATTGGCAATCAAAAGCAATATTAATGCTATGAGTATATTTGCAAAACATTCAGCCACAGCAATTTTACAATTTTTGAATGTTTTGGTTTATATTAAGTAGTCAAGTACCCAAACTTACTTCCAGTTGGTGCAGCAGGTGCACCAAAGTCCTGTGAGGTGTCTAATTGGATTCCTTCTTGGTACGGAGGCGGGGGACCTGCAGGTTGGAACCCAGGTGTATATGCTGGAGGTGCCGGGCTAAATGCGGGGCTCGGCGAGGGCACCCCCATCGCTGATACATCACTCACGCGCTTCGCCTTGCGAATCCCGCCCGCCTGAGCCACTGGAAATAAACATTGTGAAATTTATATTAAGTATTTTGATTGGTTTATTTTATGTCTCAGGAAAAGATTACTGCTGAGCTGTTAGCTAATAAGTTATAAGAACTACAACTGTGTACATATTTGGAGCTAATTGATTAAATAAACTGATGTTACTCAGCAACAGTTTATATCTAGGCTTGCGATGCAGCGGTAATTAAAGAATATATCCATAGGATTTATGTCACTTGTGAAGATTAGTGTGTAGAAGGTGTTACGAAAGATATTGTGTGATCAGTTCACTTGAATGTAATGAGAACTTTATGAACAATTGTTAAATACAGCCCGAGCATGTCGGTAACAGGTGACAATGTTATTTACATAGAAAAAAACTCTAACCATTTCTGGAAGCGTTGAAATTCATTATTTTAGTTTACTATGAGTCTAATAGGAAGGCAATGACATAGTAAATTGTTCAAATATCACGATTTATTTCTGATTCCACTGATTGAACACATCACCAACGTCCAATCTGTTCTGTCGCAATTTGACATTTGATTTTGACAGCCGTGACAGATTTCTGTTTTTACGTTTCTTTACGAATTAAGATGAGTTTTATTATTTTGTGGTTAACATTAAGTTTATATATATGGTACCTCACATTTTATATACTGCACTTATGATAAATATTATCTTATCTAATAAATAAAAAGTATATCATTTGAATTTAAAAAGAAAACTACAAAATTTAAGTAAAAATCTTATAGTTACATCAGATCAACGTGTGTTGAAACAAACAAAAAAGTGTTCATTTCTGTGTAATATTTGTTACACTCGTCAGCATATTTGGAATTGTAGCGGTTACACCGCTACATACGAGCTACGCATCAAAGACGACGTCACACATATCATGCATCGCGCAATTAGGCTGCCTGTCCACAGGAGCGAAGTAGCGGTGTGCCAATATTAACCATTGGAATTGCATAAAACCTCCGCTCCGCTTGAGTGGACACGGATTTGCGAACTAGTTTAAAAATTCATACAAAACCGGGAAGTGGAGCGGGGAAATGGACCGGAGAAGCGGAGAGGGGAAGCGGAGCGGGGAATTATTACTCGTCGCGTGAACTCGGTCTGGCTCCGCACAGTCCGCAACACCGCTCCGCTACCTCGCTCCGCACAGTCCGTAACTCCGCTCCACTACCTCGCTCCGCATCAATGGACAGACACTGACCGCAGCTCCGCTCGACTCCGCTGCCATTCTCCTCTCCGCTGCCTCGCTCCGCTTCAATGGACAGGCAGCCTTAGGGTTTACCGCGCCAACAACATATATAAGACTATCCGACACCCGTCTGGTCGGAGGATCCTACCTTGTGGGATGAATGGGGATGAATGAACTTTACATCCTGTTGAACCCCGACGTGATGAATCTCAACGCAGCCTTCGTGCAACTACTTCAGCGTAACGTCTTCATCATCATCACTCCCGCAAGCTTTCGTGAGGCGAGTCACATAGCAAAACCAGCACCCACGGCTTCAACGGGTATGCTGACCACCAGCATGTAGCGAACGCGCCCTCAGCTTCATCAGCAACCTTGGCACACCTCCACTTTCAGTCGGTGTCACAAGTAGAGCTCATTCTACCCTCTCCTGGTCAACGCCAGCAGTCAGCCACAACCCAGTGCTGTACCACATCCGACTCACTGGATCATGACGCAATGCCACTCCGATTCACTGGAGAATCACTGCAATCACCACAATCACCACAATCACCACAATCGCCGCAATCACCACAATCGCCGCAATCACCACAAAGCAGTTCCGACCCACCGCGAACTATGCGGCACCCGGTACCGACTCACTGGAACCCCAGCTGGCACTGTGAAGCATTGCAAGATACAAGACTCAGCCCACTATCAACCTCTGGTCTCCGGAGGGGAGTGATGTAGCGGTTACACTGCCACATACAAACTACGCATAAAAGACACGACGTCACACATATCCTGCCGCGCGAACGACATATACATATAAGACTATCCGACATCAATCGTCGGGCAGGACGATTCGACGCTCGGCACTGGACCCGGACGGTTGTGTGCTTGCGCTTTCCCGCTCACGTCTCAGTGTTCTTGAGTCATTTATTTCGTTGCGTAACGATTCTCGTAGTCACCCCGACTACACCCGATCTCCGATCAATAATCGACCGGGCTAAGATCACCAATTGCCTTTTTCAAGGCTTCCAGTTTCTTTAACAGCGCGTTTGTGTGTGTAAGCCCTTCCCTAAGTCTTCACTATGCCCCTTCTGGGCAAAAACCACAGTTTCGTGGTCCGCGGTGAAAACCATACGGTGCCAACGAAACCGAGTGGGATGTTGTCCCAATCACACCAGCTGAACCCCTTCAGGGGGAGGTAGTCAATTGAATGGGTCCCAGAGTTATCCAGCCTTGGGGATCTCCTAGTTGGATCTGGTGTACAGTTTTCCCTCCACAGCTACACACCAAGTGTCTTTAGGGTGTGTCTACACCCTTTGCGCTAGACTGGTCAGGGCCACGGGTTACAAGCTTAGAGCTAACCATTAGGTACTCACGTCTCTGTCTACACCCGACAGGGAAGGTCACACATCCCCGAGCTCATACACCCGGGGAGTAGGTTTTGTTAGGGTTTAGGCTCTCCAATGAGATTTTCTCTCTCCTATTATTTCCCTACCAGAAATGGAGGACGCTGACGTTCTAGCGTTCTTCAAGGAACCCCTTCAGGAGGATAGGCAAAGCATAGCAAGGCATAGGAAAAGCCGTAAAGTCGCTACCCCCTCCCCGTCCCATGGCTCAGTCGCTGATTTCAGCGACGCTCTAGAGAGCCCTCTCTTCCCGCCTTTGGCCAAAAAAGGCATTCCTCGGGCGGCATTATTAATGTCGTCCCTAGAAATCCCGGCTCTATTGTCTGTCCCAACAATAGTCCGCCGAATCCAAAGAAAGGAGCTTCTTCACAGGCCAGTAACGCCAAAAAGTCCGTCGCGGCTGTCAATACCCCTCTACCTCCCACCCTAACCACTTCCCACAGATGCGAAAGGTACAGCCGATTGTTCTCGTCCTATGGACAGTTCTCAATGCACAGAGCCACCAAGTTGTGTATTCTGTGGTAAATCAGGATACTCGGCTAACTACCGGGGTTGCCCCAACGCCCCAAAATCTTCCTCACCAAACTGGCTAAGCGTGCAAACGACCGCCAGCAAAGGGAGAGTCCGTCCGTTAGGATTCTCTACTCACATATGCCCAAACGTCTCAGTCGTCAGAGGCTCTCCCACTGGGAAAACCTAAACCCTCCCAAACCTCTACTATTCCAGCGCTGTTGGATACCCCCATCCCAGCGCCAACGGTAGTTCCCGTGGCCCCCGTGGCCGGTGGCCGTGGCAAAAACCTGAATGTGTTAACCACACCTTTGTAGTGTTAATACTCCCATCGCTACCGCGATGTTAAATGAAATAATTGCCGCCAAAGGCAATACTACGCTGATCCTAGAGATTTTCAGTGCGTACCCCGAGGTAGCGCAGGCCTTAGAAACCCTCAACTATTAACCATTCCAATGGATAATGAAAGAGCAAGGTGCACTAAACCCCGTTCCCTAAAATTAGGATTCTTCAATGCTAATAGCAGTTCTAGTCAACGTGATGAGATCACCTCCTTCCTCCGCGACCATCAGCTGGACATCCTCCTTATACAGGAGACCTTTCTCAAGCCCCACCAACGAAACCCGAACATTGCTAACTATAAAATAGTTCGCAACGACAGATCTCGTTGCCACAAGGGCGGTACCCTCATTTACTACAGAAAGGCACTGTACTGCATCCCAATGGACCCTCCTCTCCTCTCTCACCTGGAGGTCTCTCTCTGTCGGCTCCGCATGACTGGTCATCAACCAATCACCATCATCTCCGCCTATATCCCACCTAATAATAGTTCCGAGGATCCCATCTCTCTCACCACCCTCACTCCTCAGACCTCACTGCCCTCTTTGGTTTGAGTGACTCCGTCATCTTGGCGGGTGACCTCAATGCCAAACATCCCACTTGGAACAGCAGCACGACTTCTACGAGAGGTAGAATCGTGTTCCACTCTCAATTTCGATGTCATCGCTCCGATAAATCCTACCCATTTCTCTGGCGATCCCACCCCATTTGATGATTTTTTAAATAGAATGGGGATCACATCAGTCAGAAACTCACAGAAGTCACATAGCTTATTATATTTAGCTTGCTATCTGTGATTGTAATACAGAATACTGACATCATAGCCGCTTTCCGAATTAGAACATAATCGCTCACGTTAGGTGGTGATCGGTAGCCAAAAGCACAATTTCGAAAATGTCACGTTAGTTTATAGATAAGATGCGACACAAAACAAAACAGCACAACTGTCATTTTTGACAGCGCTCAAGGTGATATTAGTAAATGGCATGGTCGGCCCTCAGAGTAATATCTATTACTCTAAGGGTCGGCTGTATCGCAAGATGGCGCATGTCGTGACGTCATCTATGACGATTCACGAGCTCACGGTACGGGAGTTAGCACGCTCAAATCGATTACGAGAGCTGAACTAAAAGTATCGGGAATGGAATATTTCCACTGTTCCTGTCATATTAAAATCTTTTTAATTGAAAACTCCTTGGTTTTAAAAATCGAATACCATTTATTTATTTAAAAAAAGATTCTCGGTCTTGTCACAAAGTTTTGTCAAACTTGTTTAGTCGTTGAGAAAATGGAATTGACTCGAGAAAATTCAAGAGCGATGATTTATTATGACTTTCGAAGTGGTTTAACACAAAACAGTGTATTGACCGGATGATTTCTGCATTTGGTGATGAAGCCCCATCCAAAACCACAATTTATCGCTGGTTTGCTGAATTTCAACGTGGTCGTGTCAAGCTCAGTGATGATCCCCGTCAAGGTCGTCCAAAAACTGCAGTCACCCAAGAAAACGTTGATGCTGTGCGTAAGCTGATTGAGGAAGATCAACATGTGACATACCGCGAAATTCAGGCAACTTTAGACATTGGCATGAGTCAAATACAAATAATCTTGCATGAACAATTAGGTGTAAAAAAGTTGTTTTCCCGATGGATACCGCATTCGCTCTGTGAAGAGCAAAAAGCGGCTCGCGTTACTTGGTGCGTCAGAACTCTCGAAAGATTCCACGCAGGATCCTCAAATGTATACAACATCGTATCAGGTGACGAATCCTGGATACAGTGTTGCCAGATGCATTGAACCTTATATCTGTAGTAGAAACTGCTAAAATCTGTATTTATATCTGTATGCTATTTTAACTTAAAATCTGTATTAAATCTGTATGTATGGTCAAAAGAACCGAAACAGAATAATATACCTACTTACCGTATACAGTCAAATTACTTTGTTCTGCTTCTTTTGAAAAAGAAAAGAATAGGTTTGATTCATCACCTACCTCGACCTCGACCTCCACGACATAGTTACTGGGTAACACGATACCCTCAGAGTAATTATTACTCTGAGACGATACCCCTTGATAAGACTGGTTGTCAGATTTTTGGGATTTTTTATTGTGCATTAAATCAATATCAATTACCATTAAAAGTTTGAACGGAATTAATTATTTACGATAAATGCATCACGAGAGCGCAGTATTTTGGAGAACCCGCAAAAATCTTTAATTGGCGGATTCCCCTTTTGAAAAATAAGTGAAACTGGCCACTGACTGACCAGAATAGTACCACCAATTACGATATATTTACCTAAGTTCCGTTTTAAAGCAGATTATGGCTATTTAATCAATAGAATTAGAAAATTCTGTATAAAAATCTGTATCCAGTGCTTTTCTGTATCATAAATCGAAAATCTGTATAAATACGGAGAAATCTGTATATATGGCAACACTGCCTGGATATACGCGTACGAACCCGAAACAAAAAACCAGTCACGAGTTTGGGTGTTCGAAAATGAGTTAAAGCCAACAAAAATTGTTCGTTCACGGAGTCTTGCAAAAAAAATGGTGGCTACGTTTGTCTCCAAAAACGGCCATGTTACGACTATTCCTCTTGAGGGACAAAGAACGGTTAATGCAGAATGGTATGCTAGCATTTGTTTGCCACAGGTCGTTTCTGAACTCCGTAAAGAGAACCGCAACCGCCGCATCATCCTCCATCACGACAATGCGAGTTCTCACACCGCGCACAGAACAAAAGAGTTTTTAGAACAAGAAAACATAGAATTATTAGACCATCTGCCGTACAGCCCCGACCTAAGCCCTAATGATTTCCATACTTTCCCTAAAATAAAGAATAAATTGCATGCAGAGATTTTCATCACCTGAAGAAGCTGTGGACGCCTACAAAACGGCCATTTTGGAGACCCCAACTTCCGAATGGAATGGTTGCTTCAATGATTGGTTCCATCGTATGGAAAAATGTGTCAAATTTCGCGGAGAATACTTCGAAAAGCAATTAATACATTTTTAAATAGTAATGTTGTGTCACTTCCTTGATTCCCGAAATTTTCAGTGCCGCCCTCGTACAGTGTAACTCGGAATGCAGCCCGTGGCCGCTTTCCAAATTAGAACGTAATCGCTCACAGCTCTAATATCAATAATTGGCGTTCCGAGTTAGATAGCACGATTATGAATATGGAACCGTGCACTTAGCTTCTGATGTTTCATAAGTGCCCATGTAGGTTTATGTGAAATAAAATATTTTGTGTTTGAATTTGCACTGGCGAAACATTTACTTATTTTCTTTCAATTTATTTATTATTTTCTAAAATTATTTATCTTATTTATCTAAATTGTTTTCTTTCAATGTTCCATAAAATTTTTGACAGGACCTAGAGATTTCAACATGTTTTGTTGCTATGTTTCGCCAGTGCAAACGCACAGTAAAGATGATGCGACTCAAAACAAAACAGCACAACTATCATCCCTTTAATCCATCCAAAGGTTGTCTGTAAAAGATCGCTTTTATCGATAAGACCGCCCATTGTGTCACCCTATCTAACATTTCTAAATTTATTTCTGTAATTTGTATGGTGTGCATAATAAAGAATATTCTATCTATCTATCTTTGACAGCACTCACGGTGGTATTAGTAAAAGGCATGGTCGGCGTTATCGCAAGATGGCGCATGTCATGACGTCATCTTGGACGATTCACAATACATCGTTATCGCGCTCAAGCTTATTCGGTACGGGCGTTAGCACGCTCAAATCGATTACAGCGTAACTCGGAATGCAGGACTTGACATCAATAATGTCAATAAAACTAAAATGTCATTTCAATTTGTGCGAAGGTCTCGACTCGAATGTCAGCTTTGTTTTGTGTTTCAGTATGATATAAAGTACTCTGTCGTTTTGTGTTTTCCTCAAATATAGTCAGTTCCAGACTTCCTGAAAATAAGTCGTAATTATACTGTTGTGCAATAACAGTGAGTGCATTAACTAACGTGATGGCTCTGACGAACGTGCTGCTTCTGAGTCAAATAGCAGGCTATGTGATCGGGCTGATACTGTCGCTATGTATCATAGTGCCCATGAGCATGCATCAGGATGAATTCATGTAAGCTGGACATTTATGGCTGCTAAATAAACTAAACTTCTTTATTATTAAAAAACAAACATAGGTCAAGTTCTAAACTGATGTACCTAGATAAAAAGATCTGTTTTGGGCTGACTTTGTTATGAATCACAAAATATTGTTATAATACAAGAATGTTATTTTATCTTAATTTGTTTCCTTATCATCATCACAATGGTGTTAATCAGATTTTTAGTCATCCATTATATTCTGAAATTACCATTATATCCAAGAATAACATTGTGTTTATCCTCCTTTGTGGTTTATTAGTTTAACAGCAAATTGGTAGGTTTTAACTTCGTGCATTGTATTTCTGCTATTAATATAGCAGAAATACAATGCACAAAATAAAAACAGAAAATAAAATAAAATTATAGACAGTAACAACAGATAACAAATAATCAGTAGTGGCGTTAGGGTAGGGCGCGGTTGGGCGACCGCCCAGGGCGCCAGTGGTGACGGGGCGCCGAAGGTGCCGTGGAGAAGCGCCCAAAGTACACAAGAAAAACATAGGTTATCAGTAAGTAAAAGGCAGTTTGTTGAGTGGGAAAACAAAAAATCGCCAAGGTGACATTCGGTGCCAGTCAGGGGACCTCTTAGATTAAAAGGTGTTCCATACAGCGACACAGCGGTCGATAGCAATGACAATTTTATTTATCTGTTTAGTTTATCTAATGCAACTTGCTTTTTATTACTTTTAATTCGTTTTTTGACAGCGCAGTTGTATTTTTAATTTTTTTTGTTGTAAGAATTTACAAAAGAAAATTTGTCCTATCCGAAACGGGGTGCAAACACTTTCGAGCTCGCCACGCTCGCTCTTTGATCCTGCATAAGTCGACAAAATATCTCATATTTTTGTATAGATGGACAAAAAGAAACTTAACCCTTACGAGGCGGAGTGCTAAAAATTTTCGCCCGTCTCTACTCCAAGAGTGGAGGGGCGCCGCAGAAATCTTGCCCAGGGCGCCTGTAATGCTAAAGCCGGCACTGCAAATAATGTCTCATGCATATTATGTATTTAAGGAACAAATGAATTAATTGATGTCAAATTATATCTATAATCTATATTAGTTCAGCAGATCTATAAAGTTTAATAAAAATGTCAGATAATAAATATAAATGTCATTATAAATTGTAATTGATAATGTCATAAATAGTATAATGTCACAGTGGTAATATATTAAAATTTGAACATTAATAAATTATTATAAGGTATATTACCATTCCAATTACTCTAATTACCAATATTATTTATCTTCGTTCCCTTCTCCATGATCTGACATGTATTCATTAATATTGTAAAAGCGTTTTTCTTTTAACCATTGTGTTAACTTTTTTTTAAACATTGTCAAAGGTAAATCTTTAAAAGCGTCCGGTAATTTGTTATAAACCTTTACAGCATTTATGTACGAGTTCCTCTTAAACAATTCGAGCCTGCATTGCGGTAAACAGAGCTCATGTTTAAATTTATTTTTATTTCTAGGAGGTACATTTCGTTTAGTTACATCTTTGTATTTAGTGAAATATTCAGGATGTTGTTGTACAAATAGGCATAATTCTCTAATGTCACACGCTAATGGCAGAATATTGTACTTTTTAAACAAGGGTTTACAACTATCCATATACCAGGCTCCAGAGATTGCACGTACACATTTTTTTTTACTAGAAACGCTTTTGTAATATCCTCCGAATTACCCCACAACAAGAGACCATAAGCGAGTATGGACGACACGTATCCGTGATATGCACAAAGAGCAGCTTCTCTTGATACTGTGACTCTCAATCTTTTTATTGCGTAGACAAATCTGTCGAGTTTATCACAAACGTAATCGACGTGTGTTTTCCATTTGCAATTCTGATCCAACATTATACCCAGAAATTTTGTACTCGCAACTTGTTCGATAATAGTCTTATTATAATTAACATCAATGGATTTCTTTTATGGGTTTGGAATTGAATCATTTTAGTTTTCTCCATATTACTTTGTAAGTTGTTAGA
The DNA here is from genome assembly GCA_916701695.1 of Agrochola macilenta. NCBI lineage: Eukaryota > Metazoa > Arthropoda > Insecta > Lepidoptera > Noctuidae > Agrochola > Agrochola macilenta. The sequence goes on along the minus strand of OU753570.1, from coordinate 1,004,000 downwards.
ATGTAGCCAGTGTATTATGTTGTCAATTGCTTTGTTTATGTCTTGTTCATACGTGTCTGCATTTTCACATTTCACAATGAGAGTTGTGTCATCGGCAAACAAGGTCGTGTTATGGCAAGTGATATTTGGTAAATCATTAATATATATGAGGAATAAGAAAAGTCCCACTACAGTGCCCTGTGGCACTCTAAAATTATTTCGTCGATATTCACTTCTATGTACAACTTTTTTGTTATTATGTATTTTAGAGATTTCCACACATTGTTTTCTGTCATTTAGGTAGTCTCTCAACCAGTCGTTCGCTTTGCCTCTTATTCCATATTTTTCAAGTTTGTGTAAGAGCAACTTGTGGTCCACGAAATCGAACGCCTTACTCATGTCTAGGAAAATCGCAGCAATTGGTAAGCCATCATTTATAGCCTGTGTGATAATTTTGATCAAATTGAAACATGCCAATGAAGTGGTACTATTTTGTCTAAACCCAAATTGCTCATCTTTAAGTACTTATGCGAAAACTTGTTGTAAAGTCTTGAAGCCTAATTAGCATAATTTTCTCAAAGATTTTTGACATAATTGGTATTAGCGTCACTGGCCTATAATTATTCATGCAAAAATAAAATTATTCTTTTTCAGTTTTTTGTCCTTTTTTAAAAAGTGGCCTAATTACTGATTTTTTCAATATGTGTGGAAAAGTCCCTTCCTCAAATGATAAGTTTATTAAATAACACAGCGGTTGACATATGTATGGTGCGCATAATTTAATTACATTGGTGGTTATGTCATCTACTCCTGCTGCGTTTGTGTTATTAAGATTTTTAATTGTTCGAAATATTTCCATCGCATCAGTAGGTTTAAGGAATATTGTATGTTCATTATTGGTATCGATAGTTTTGTTTATCTCGTCTATATTATATTTAAAATTCTTGCTATTTGTCAATTGTATATAAAACTCATTAAATTTGTCACTTATCTCCTTTGGGTCTTCATATGTCCGATTATTGTTGATTATACTGTCAATTTGTGTTATCGTAGTAATGTTACCAATGTTTTCACTAATTACTGCCCATGTGGCTTTACATTTATTTTTATTAGTGTCAATATATTTCTTATTTTGTAGTTGTCTCGATTTATATATGCACCATTTGAGTATGTCGCTGTATGATTTATATTGTTTATTTGACTTTTTTCTGTTTTTTTTGTATTGTTGGGTAAGATAGAGATACCGTTTTCTAATACAGGATCTTCTTATCTTCGTCAACCATTTATGGTTCCCTTTTTTATTTGATTTCTTAACTGTGTTTATTGGGAAACACAGATTGAAAAATAATGTAAATAGAGCATGAAATTCGGTAAACGCTTCTTGCAATTTTTTTTTTTCGTATACCTCTGAGAAGGTAAGAGATGACATACAACTATAGAACTTGTCCATGTTTTCTCTAATATAATCTCTGACGTTCTCATACCAGCTGTATATTTCGGATGATTTAGTAGTTTTCAGCGATAGAGTTTGTCCTGTTTCATGGTCAGACAAGGCAAGGTGATGCGATATTATTATTATTAACTGATCAAGACATGACAATTGTCTCGTTGGTGTTTTGATACGCAATTCGATTTTGAAATTTTTTAACAAACTCTTCAACTCTTCGATACTCTTGTTTGACTTTAAGATGTCCAAGTTCCAGTCCCCACAAAGAATAACTTTTCTATGTTTCCTAGTGAGGCTTACTAGTACCTGTTCAAGTTTCTCAAGAAATATGTTTGGGTTACTATTAGGCGTTCTATATAAACAAATAATCATAATTTTATTTATTTCTACGCCACAACATTCAAAATTAAATTTACGTACCAAATCATTAATATTAGTCAAAGTTAAAAGTCAAAGTTATAGCCTACATTTTTATTCTGTCATTTTGTTGTTCAGCCTGTTGCATCGAGCATGAGGGTTAGATTAAAATGTAACTGGTATTCATCCTACTTGGAGTATTTTTAATGTATTTTATTTCCAGTCCTGGAAATATTAGAAAAAGTAAATAATAGGCGAAAAAAGAAAAAAAAAAAGCAAGAGCTCATTGGGCATCAAAAATTTCGTCCGTATCGCTGTCAGTGAGAAAAGTGCCCAAAAGGCTGGCAGCATTGCCACGTTGGGTGGCAATGCTGATTCTTTGACCTGAAAACTGGCCAGCCCTCTGGTCACGTGAAGAGTCGACCGACCGCTTGGCGATGTCCCAAAATACTCGATGAGCACTCGGACCCCACGGCCCTAGTGTTTGAACCCCAAACGGCTTAAAAATATAGCTACCAATAAGGTACCTATTATAAATATAATATTTGCGCCGTTTGAGGTTTTCTGCACCTGCAGCAGCCGCCCCAGCACAGCCTGCCGTGCTAGGAAGATGGGATTGTGCAAGGGTGTCGACGTGTATTTTTTTTTTCCTCTGTATACTTGTACATAGTTTATATATTTTAGTGTTAGATGTATATTATACGAGTATTTAAGATTGTATATTATATTTCAATTTCACTTGTATTATTATACATATATATATATATAATAGACACATATTGTTTTAATAGGTAATACGGGCTGGTATCCGTATTGTTTTAATATAACTCTATTGGTTTACGTGGCTCATGCCAGTAAAACTCTCAAGCATTTTTTTTTCTTTATCCTTCTATCCATGTGGTTGATTTCTGATAGATTTTAGAAATTGATCAAAACTGAGTAAAGAATCCATTGATAAACATAAAAACACCTGTGTTTGTATGTTATGTGCTCAGAATGTGTACAATGATGTAAGAATCTGTATTTACCGGTTACTCTTAATAATATTCATAAACAAACCAGCATCTCTTAAATAAATGTTAGACTTTGTTTGTTTGTTTTAAATATTAGTAGTTTTCTTGAAGTATACTTTTTTCAGGGGTCACTGCTTGCTTTTCTCTCACGGTGCATGGCAGCAGGATGGTCAGCTGTCCGTCCAATGGGCATATCGGGCCTACTGTGACTATGTCATTGTGGTCGGAGTATTCATGTTCTTGGCATGCAGCATTCAGATCTACAGGTACGGTACAGGTCAGGTGTTAACTTAACTGCTTTTATTGAAAGCTTTTTTTTCTAGTACCTAAGGTTTTGAACTGTTGAGAGGCTTTGTCAGTTTGTTGTGTTTGATATGTAAGGTGGTATGGTTCCTTAATAAAGACCTGAAGGTCAATAAAAAAAATCAATAATAATTAATTAATCATTTATTTCAGGAAATTATTCCCATATTAAGCACTACAAATTACATAGAATACATAAGGATTCAATATACATTAAAACATTACACATTAGAACCATTGCATTAAAAATAAATTTAAGTTAAATTACAATTATAGTTATTATGTTACAATTCATTCGATTAGGTCCATTTAACTATAATAATAACAAAAATCACTTAATAAATGCTGACAAACTGACTCCAAGAGCCTCCACTTTATATGCACTCAAGAAAAACCCACTGTTAAGGTTTAGCATAATACCGAAGACCTTGCTCAAATGGGCGTTACCGCTGAGAATGACCCGCGCACCCCCTCATCATAATTACGCGCGAAGCGGTCACAAAGTTTCTTTTTGCAGGGCTGCCACAGTGCCATGACTCGCGGTGCTAGCATAGGTAGCCCGTAGCATATTTCAGACCAGTGGTTCAGAATATTTTTAGGTTAGAAGCATATAATATTCAATGTTATAAAAAACAAATACAATACTTGTGTAAATTATTTTACAAAAAAAACCGTTTTCACTTTTTATTTAGTTAGTACTACTAAAAAAGTAAGTGCTAGAGATCTACGTATATATTCAGTGGTAACAATCACACTGTATACACTACTAATACTCGTAGTTGCAACGGAATCAACCCAATACTTACTGTATACTTTCAAAATGTTGCTTGTGCAATCTAAGATTTTTGTTTACAACTCTTGGTTTTAAGGAAATTGTTGAGTTATTTTACATCAAAAAGTGTCTGACTAATACCATAAACTTACCCTGTAAAAGTTTTATTCAATAATTGTTTATTTATGCTTTTCTTACCATTTTTTGAAATCTTATAAATTTTGTTTGACAACAGCGCCATTAGGGAACGGAAATTAATGTCGAAGAGTTTGTGTAACAGCAATATTTTTTTGTGAAAAGTCATACTCTTGCCAGATTATAGCTGTGTTTTAGTGACGTTATTTTTCACTTTGTTGTTTATTATATATTACAAAGTGAGAAATGTAGTTTGTATTTTCACGGTACAAAAATAAAAACATCCACTACGGAGAAAAGCGACACGTCCATTCTCAATAACGTTCCGAAGAACACCGGCGCGATGCGAGCGGTAAGGAAATGAGCAAGCGTAAAAATGCAAATAAAATCGTATAAAATTAGATATTAACTATTTATTAATTACTAATCGATCACTGGATGCAGTTTGGCATTTAAAATATTATGGTATAGTTTAAATTTTAATTATAATTGTTAATGAAGAGATACACTGCTTTTAAAGATAATTGAGAGATGTGTTTGAAGATTTTTTTGATGTATTAAAATATGTTTCATTATGTTTTGAGTTCGATCACTGTATGCAAAAAAGATTTTTGACGTTCTTTTTTTATGGCAACTTTTTTACGGTTTAAAAGAGACACTACTTTAAGAAACCACCTTTTTGACCGTTTTCAAGAAATCTCCGCCTTAACTACTATAGATTGGTTTATCAGGGTACTAGCTTTCGCCCGCGGCTTCACCCGCGTGGATGTCGGAAAATATCCCACGGAAACGTACTACCGGGATTACATACCTAATAGCCGAGAAAAAGTTCATTGACTCCTTCCACTACGCCCACGTTGCCGTCAACCACCCGTCAACCATAATTATTTTGTGACGCCTAATTTTTAATCTGTGATAATAATAAGGATTTTTATTATTCGTGATTTATTTTGAGTTTATCGCGTTCAGACAGACAGACAAACAGACGCGGCGGGGGACTTTGTTTTATAATATGTAAGGATGAAGTCGAAAAATTAATCATAAGGATAAGCATGTATGGATAAGGATTTTGGGCGTTGCCTGATCAGTCAATAATGTTCTCACTGCTGGGATACACTCTCGGTGAGAGGGAGTGGGCCGTAATCCACCACGCGGGCCCAGCGCAGGTTGGTAGATGTCACATGTCTTCGAATTTTTGGTTCTACGACATGTTCCGGCACGGGTTTGAGAGCAGTGGTAATAAAATAATTTACACTAAGTAAAGCGCCTGTTAGAGTTTAAACCTATTGAGGAGTGGCTAGAGAGGCGCCACGGCGTCCTCACCTTCCGCCTGACGCAGGTCCTCACCGGACACGGCTGTTTCGGGAGGTTCCTGTTCCGTATAAGGCGGGAGGAAACGCCCGGGTGTCACCACTGTGTGGATCGCCCGGAGGACACGGTGGAGCATACGGTGGAGGAGTGCCCTGCTTGGGCAGAGCACCGCCGTGTCCTCGCGGAGGCGATCGGCGGCGGCGATCTCTCGCGTCCGGCCCTGGTTCAGGCCATGGTCCCGGAGCGAGTGCATGGGAGGCCGTCACTTCCTTCTGCAAAGCAGTAATGCTCGCGAAGGAGGAGGCGGAGCGAGGCGAGATTCGCGCCCTCACGCCCCTAGTCGCCGCAGGAGACGCCCCGGGCGTCGGGAGTCGCGAGCCGACTTCCGGCCACCGTAGGCGCGGGCTTGCGGACGGTGACCAATGGGCAGCTCGCCGTCCGATAAGGACCAGGCCCGGGTCGACGGCGCGTTGTGTTCCACGCGCGCCTCAAAGTGATGTCAGCACCAACTGACGGGGTTTGTAAGGACCAACGCCTGCTGGGGTTGCGGGTTTGTCCGAAAGGGATATCGCGGCCCCGGCACACAGGCAACGGAAGGAACACGGGTGGGTTTTAGTCAGTAAAAGTCTGACACACCCTCTGGTTCCACCCAGAGCGGGAGAAGTCATATGATGACTTCCCAAACCAAAAAAAAAAAAAAAAGGGTTTGAACCTACGACCTACAAGTCGTTAGTCGCAATCATTTTGGACATGCATTCTCTAAACTATAAATAGGTAACCAAAATTCCTTGCCACATACTAATTATTACCAACATTGTTTAGATAAATACAAAAAAAATTGGGGTCTTATATATGCTCTGAAAGAGTGTTTCATTTTGTTGTTATGAGTCACACTCAATTGTTGACATTGTCCCCCGTCTGATTGTGCATAGATAACGCTATTGTGAGTCACAACAGCTTATCTTACATATTTATTTTCATTCATGATTATTTATTTCATAAAGAACACTAACGGCATAGAATGTTGCAAGTTATTTATGATATTCATTTGGTAATTTCATACAATAAAACTTTCTACTACAAACTAAAAAGTGAAAAATAAAAACGTTTTAGGAAAAATATTAAAAATCAAATCAAATCAAATCTTTTTATTGTGGGCATAGGTAATACAGACAGATGTTAGATAAATTACAGTTCCATTATGTCCTGCCTAATAGGCATACAATAATTAATTATGTCAACATGCAGTATAAAACAATTCTTAGGTATGACATATAAAACATTTCATATATATAGAATAACAATTAGGTGTATGGTGACAGATTGTAGTAGATACTAATTATTAAGAAAATCTTGGATCGTGTAGTAAGCTTTGTCAATTAAAAAGTTACGCAATTTATATTTGAATAGTGGGAGATCCTTGGTGTTTAAAATGTCCACAGGTATCCTATTGTAAATTTTAGATGCCATTCCAAAAAAACTTTTACCCAGAAGAGCAGTTTTATGTGGTATACTAGATATTTTGAGTATATATCTTTTTGATTTTAGTTCACCAAATAGATTAATAATATAAATTTCACTTTGTAGTGTATTTTGAAGTTGGTTGTTCTTTTTTTGTATCTAAAACGTCTTTAGTTGTGGTACCTAACCCCCTATATAATAACTGCTATGTAAATAACAGTGACAGAAACTTATTATAACTTTATTATACACTTAGCCAAGTGGGAATATATGGTGTTATTGAAGCGAACTCAAAAACTGCCCAAGCATAGTTAAAAAGACTTTTTGAAAGTCGGTTAAAAACCATTATTAATTGTACCACGATGTAAAATGCGAAAATAATGATAATTCACGACTGACGGAGTATGTTGCCGCAGATGGTGCAAAAATGCGCGTATATTCAGACAGTCGAGCTGATGGTGGGTGTATCTATAGGAATAGAACACTCGAAATAACGATAGTAGTTTACTACATAATGCGCTTGCGACCGCGCCGATGACACCGACCAGTGCAGGTCAACCGCATAAAGCTGCTTTTCCACCAGAGATGTGCTATGCAGCTATATGCTGCGAGGATGTGAAAGCTAAGCTACGAATCTATGTGACCGTTTCCACTAATGCTAAGCTGAGTAGCGGTGCGAGTAAGATGTGCTATGAAGATGCGCCGCCGCGAGGTAGCTATGCGATGCAGCGACAGTAGGGCAATCTGCTCTGCACACAGCTACACCACTCGCGCATCCATAGCTCCCATCCATAGCACGCATCCTTCCATATAAAAAACATAGCTTAGTTGAATCCATTTCCACCAGTGCTATGCATGAGGACAAATGAATGTGATTAGTGGATATCAAACGCTTCCATAGCAACGTAGCATAGCACATCTCTGGTGGAAAAGCAGTCTAAGACGTTACCAATATGCGGGAATGGCCAGTTTTCTTTACAGTCAAAAGCATTTATTAAACGTTTTGTGTGTACGTTTTCCTCTATGCTTTTGTCTGGCAACAACACAACCATAAAAATATCTGTTCTAGCCTATTTTCATGTAACAATTTATTTAAGAGGGACAAACGGGCAATAAACTTCATAGATACGAAGTTTCTTGCCCGTTCTGCTCCATAGGAACCTACTACGCTTTGGAATGGGCAGCTTCATCTTCCTGACTGACCGACTCTTTGACAATTTGAAAGTGCCTGTAAATGGTTTAATAATTTAATTGACATAAATGACTTTGAGTTTGATGTTAATTTGTCCCCAGGCTGTCGATGTTCATGTATAAGGGTCTGGACAGCTCGTTCCTGTCTGCTTTCCTGGAAGCCGTGGGCTGCATGATGCTGTGCGGGCTGGCAGTGTCCGCTGCCATCATTGTCACCCTCGGATTCATGACTTGGTGCCAGATCATCGTGGAGAGGTTCCCCAGGTGACCACCAAAAAAAAAAACCTAGTATTGCAGTTAGGGTTTCTCATTTCCCGACTTTTTTTTGTTCCCGGATACCGAGACTTCTCGAGCACCATTTCCCGGGAATTCCCGAGAAGTCGGGAATTTGATTAACCTCAATAATAATGAATGAAAAAGGTTTAAAAATAAAATACACATTTTCGTAATCAACAATATATTCATTTTAATCAGTCTTCGTCAATTAACAAAAAATATGCCTTCTTAATTTCCGTTATAATCACAGAGTTTTAAAACTAGAATAAAATATAAGTAAAATCTTTAAAATTAACAAAATGTCATTTTTTTTTTAAATAATTAGCTGTTACTGACAAATATGATCACTTTGATATATACCTAAAGTCAAAATGTTTCATTAAAATAAATAATGATGTTTATGATATACCTATATAAAACTTTTGTAATAATAACTAACGACATTTAAATCATTCTTTTGATAATCATCTCCGTTACATACATAACATAACAAATTAGAGCAACAATTTTCTGTTATTAGCAGCTCTGATAAATTCGCTAGCAGGTTCTATGAAAATAAGATTTTAAAAATACCAAAGCATTCATTGATTTGTCTGATTGACGGTTCTTAATCTTTGTAACGATGTAACCAGATATAGAGAATACTCGTTCATTTTCAGTTCGGTTTAAAGACATTTATTTCTCAAAAAAAAAGAACATTACAGTTCACTTAACATATTGAGAAAAGTAAGATAAAAATATAAAAGTAAGTGCGATTCTCTGTGTTCACACTATGAGAATTAAGAGATAAAGGTGACAATCGGTAATGTTAGTGTTGTTTTCTAACGTGTTCTTCTAGGGTTTTTTTTAAATGTATACATGGTGTCACTATTGGTTACATCATCAGGTAGTTGATTATACAGTTTTGCTCCTTCGTACAGTATATTTTTTCTTCCATAGTTAGTCCTGGGTGGCCTTAATTCTAGTTTGTCTCGTCGTCTAGCGTTGTATGTGTAAGTTTTCTTTTTAAAGTTTAATTTTGAATGCGTACCTTGTGTTATGATTTTATGTATTAGAGTGCATGTTTTAAGTATGTATAATTGGCTAATTTTAAGTATTTTTGTATCATTGTAAATTTTGGTGGTTGGTGTTAGGTAGTCATAGTTAAAAAGTGTTTTTATTGCTTTATTTTGCAGAACTTGTATTTCTTGGACGTTTGATTTTGCTGCAGTTCCCCATATCTCAATGAGATATTCAATATGGGGTTTAACAAGAGAGTTGTAGATCATTGCGCGAACCTTTTTTAGGAATGCAAATAGATATTCGGCGTATCGCTCCTATCAAAGGAGATATTTTACACTTAATATGATCAATATGGGGTCTCCAAGTTAACTTTGTATCTAAAATGAGACCTAAGTATCATTCACTGTTTGATTTTGTAATTTTTTCGTTGTTTATTGTTAATTGGATTTGATTGAGAATTTCTTTGTTTTTTGCAGCAAAGACCATGTATGCGGTTTTCTTTGTATTGATAGTTAATAAATTTGACAGGAACCATTTATTTAAAATATTCAAATCATTTTGAGCTTCTTTCACAATATCAGTTAAGTTGTCACCAAAGTAAAATAGACAAGTATCATCTGCATAAAGTGTGATACTGCCCGATGTTTTAACACTGTTTATGTTGTTAATATAAATCAAAAATAACAACGGTCCTAGAATAGATCCCTGTGGAATTCCGTATGTTAATTTGGCAGGTAAACTTTGGTAACTTTCAATTTTTACTATTTGTTTCCGATTTTCTAGGTACGAATTAAGAATTTTATGAGCGGGCCCTGATATCCCTACGTTAGTTAGCTTACTTAAAAGCAAATTATGGCTAATCGTGTCAAATGCCTTTTTTAGGTCTATAAAGACACCTAGGGCATATTGTCTTTGGTCTATAGCATTTTTTATTTTAGTGGTTAAATCCATGGTTGCTGATAAGGTATTTGATTTTGGCCGAAATCCATACTGTTGCTCAAAAAAGAAGTCTATGTCTGCCAGGTAGGTGTAAAGGCGAGTGTAAATTATTCTTTCAAATATTTTGGAGAGCACCGGCAGTACGGATATCGGACGATAATTGCCCGGATCAGTCTTGCTTCCAGATTTTAAAACCGGGGTTACCCTAGCAACCTTCAGGCTATCGGGAAATATCCCTTGTTCGAGGCATTTATTTATACAGTCAGTTAAATTGTCTAGTATTAGGTTTTTAATGCATTTTATTTCTTTAACAGTAAGTCCATCAATTCCGCTACTTGTATTAATATCTAAGTTATCGATGATTGTATTTATTTCTTTTTTTGTGCATGGTTCTAATGTTTGCAGTGTATGGGTTTGTGATTGTGTTTTATTCAATGTGGTATGAGCTTGTGTATGTGTTATTTTACTGGCTAAGATAGAACCAACTGTGGAAAAGAAATCGTTGAAATGTTGGCAGATTTGTTGCCCATCTGTTATTTCGTCAGTTTCCGTTTTTAGCTTTGAAGGAGCATAACTATTTTTGTGTTTGTTATTTGCTAACGTATTAATCAAGTTCCAAATTTTCTTCGGCTGTTTCTGACACTTCTTAAAACTGTCGAGGTAATACTTCCTTTTTGTGTTTCTTATTGCTTTATTGGCTTCATCTCTTATATCTTTGAATTTTAATTCGATTTCATTGTTGTCAATGTCTTCCTTGTGAGCGCCCCACGCCTCGTTGCGTTTGTGTAAAACATTTAGCACATGTTTATTGATCCAATCATCTCGAGGTTTGTTTAGAATTTTAACTTTTTTTATTTTGTTTATTTTGATTTGTTTTGTGATGAAATCTTCCAGTCTTCGATAGTCATTCTCTTCGATAGTCTTTCTCAGTTGACATAGGCTTCACAGTCATAACGACATTATATAAATTTTCTAGATTTGGCGTTCGTTTTCCGGTAGATTCAAATAAATGAAATAATTTTTTTATCGGGCTTTAACTGGTAATTAACTGGGCTTCAATAAATGTTTGCGAGTGACTGACTGAACTAAACAAACCGAGAGATCACGGGGTGGGGCGGGCGGGAGGTGGGTGCATTATTGGGCAGTAAAAGGATGTAAAAAGGGAGAGGAGATAGAGGATACAATTTTTGTTAATGATGTTAATTCCTGTGTTACTTAAACTCAGGAATTAACATCAAATTTCTACTTTTTTTTTATTTCTCGGCTTCCCGGGTACTCGACCCTTTTTTTCTCGTCTCGACTAAGGCCAAATTTCCCGGGAATTCCCGCGTCGAGACTTCCCGATGAGAAACCCTAATTGCAGTACTTTGATTTATCATCTCCAAAGGTCAGAATAGGTAATCGTTTTTTTACGCAACCCTAATAACGTGCGAGTATTCAAAGTGCGATCAATAATTTGTAATTTCTTAAATCCCGAGATGAAAACGACATGACTCCGGGACTTTAGAGGGAGAAATGATTCAGTCTATGGTACTTACTTACTTGCTTGAAGTTTAATTGGATATACTCTACCTATCAAATTGATTGTAAATAAATAAACTGCCTCCTTGGTCTGCTGAGGTCCTGGGTTCGATTCACGGGTCGGGCAAAGTGTTATTGGGTTTTCCATCTGGAATTTCCCAATAGCCTGGAGTCTGGTTTGTGTGAAAAGGGGGTGTACTAAAGGAACACCTCTGCCTAACCCCTCGGGGAAAACAAGCGTGATGTTATGTTTAATAGTAAATATATTATTGTTTTATTTTCAGTTGTGAAGACGCGGCCGGTCAGAACATAGACAAGCGTGATAACATCACCACTAGCGGCTTCTACATGGAAATCGGCACATCACAGGTAAGAACATAATCCATAACTGCTTAACTCAGATAGAATTATGTAACTTTAAGGGGGGTGCGCTCCTGGGCGGGTGTTCAGGCCATGGTCCGGAGCGAGAGTGCATGGGAGGCCGTCACTTCCTTCTGCGAGGCAGTAACGCTCGCGAAGGAGGAGGCGGAGCGCGCGAGGGTGAGGCAAGATTCGCGTCCTCACGCCCCTAGTCGCCGCAGGAGATGCCCCGGGCGTCGGGAGTCGCGAGCCGACTTCCGGCCACCGTAGGCGTGGGCTTGCGGACGGTGAGCAATGGGTAGCTCGCCGTCCGATTAGGACCAGGCCCGGGTCGACGGCGCGTTGTGTTCCACGCGCGCCTTAAAGAGATGTCAGCACCAACTGACGGGGTCCGTAAGGACCAATGCCTGCCAGGGTTGCAGGTTTATCCGAAAGGGATATCGCGTCCCCGGCACACAGGCAACGGAAGGAACACGGGTGGGTTTTAGTCAGTAAAGGTCTGACACACCCTTCCGCTCCGCCCTGAGCTGCCCGTCAGAAAAAATTGAATTTCGCGGGCTTCTTCTCCTTCGTGTGACTGCACGGTGTTCGTGTCACTGGCACGACTGTATTGCAGATCCTGCTGGCCCAAAATTTCGCCACTTAAACGTCATTGTCGGTGGCATCTACATCGACATATGTGAACTACGTTTCAAAGAGCTGATGTCACACATAATCCTGACGTCACACAAATCCTGCATCGCGCAAGCAAAGTTTACCGCGCGATCAACAACTTTCCGACATCAATCTTTGCGCAGTTGCCCGCAAGACACGACACCCGTCTTACCGGAGGATCCTCCCTTTTCAATAGAGAATGAGTGAACTTTACACTCTGTTCCTCATTCTTCTAAACTATGATTTCGCGGGCTACGGCGGCGGACATTTTGACAGCGAACGCCGCGAGAGACATCATCTAGTAAGCATCGGCGGCGGCGCGGTCGTTTTATCCTCCGTGTGCATAATAAAATTCAAAAGTCATTTATTCAAACTAGGCAGAGAATCAGCACTTTTTGAACGTCAAAATAACTTAAGACCGGCTTCACCACTTTCTAGTGCTGTTGCTGGGAAGAAGAAGTGGCGCAACAAACTCCCCAGCAGCACAACTGTCTGTTAAATTAGAAGAACATGATTCTATACGATAGTATGCAAAATAATTAAAATTGCGAAACACAAAACATTAACCCCTTATTCATAAACGTTGCTTAAAGTTAAGTAATGATTAATGCCTGTTTAACCATACCTGTCATTAAGTAATGTTTATGAATAAGAGGGTAAATAAATTATTTGCCATATACCTATGTCAGCTAGCACACGCAGAAATATGCCAACAAAATCATTGAAAATTATACTCAAGCAGAAATAAAAACGTAAACAAAACTTATAAAAGCCTCCAGTCATAAAGGGCGTGCCCGTTTACATACTCGTAGATTTCCATACGGTCTATCGGCGCGAATCAGAGTAGTAGAAGGGAGGCACCTAGCTATAGTCTGTTTCAAAAGTATCTGATGAAAGTGTAAACAAAACCGGTTTAGGTTAAACTCTTAACCAAATTCATCTGTATTTAATAGTTTTCAACTTTATATCTCACCACTTGTTCGTACAAATATTGTTTTAATAAAATCAACGAAAATCGAAGTTATAAAATTAACCTCAATTTATTTGTCAAATGAAAAACATCTATAAAGTGATTTAAAATTTGAATTTCGGGTTTAAGTATTGAAATAATCAAATAAAGCACTCAATTTATAAGTGGCACCACAAGTCGGCATCCACAGGTACGTTTTCTGATCCATTTGTTTACATTTTCATCAGATACTTTTGGAACCAACCATGCGTATGTATTTTAAGGTTTGTTAAAAATCATATGTTTTCGTCTACCAGTTCGGTACATGGGCAGCGTTCGCGACGTGGGTCGGCCTGGCAGTGTTCTCGACCATCAAGGTGTGCCGCTACCACCAGCTGGAGAACATCCAGGTCTCGATGTACCGCGAGCGCCAGCGGCTGGTGAACGAGAGCGGCTCGCCCACCACGCAGGACGGACGCTCCACGCCACCCATCAACATCGCACATTAACACCACTATCACCAATTCACAAGAGTATGTATGAAAAATTGGCTAACTTATATGTTAGGGAGGCGTCATTTATCTAGCATTGTATAACGTATGTCGACTGCACGGCAGTACTACGGAATACGGGCGCTGTCGAAGTCAAACTGTTTCCTTGGAAGTGTAGGTGACTAAAATCTTTGTAACTAAATTAACTGGCTATTTATTCTAATTTATTTAAGCGTCAGATAAGCTCTGCGAGATTATTTGGCCAATCTTGACCTAATTCTGTTGCGGAATCTTGTCTAATATCATTTATATAATAGAACTGTATACAGGATGGATTATTGAGACGGGGCAGTAAGAGCAGGTGTCTTAACCATTGTAGCTACAGGAAAACGGTAGTAGGAGACTGTCCTTAACTTTTTGAGACATTTAGATTTGCATTCACGGGTTTTGAAAAAAAAAATACTTTCAGCCAGAAAATGGGCAGTTTTCACAAAAACTATCGGACCAACAGAGGTTTGAGTACAAAAAAAGTCTGAAATCGCAAAACTTTTTCCATACATTTTGTAGGAAAAAAACTCACTTTTTATGATAGACTGGCCGAAAATAAACAAAAACAAGAAACGAATACGCGTTTTAATTAAATTTGGTTTGAGAATAATATTATACAGGGTGGCATCGACGCGAAGCCGGTTACCATGGATTCAGTACATGATTCAGAACCCCTGCGTTGAAATTTTTCGTCGGCTATTAAAAAATCCATGGTTTTTTGCGATTTCTGACTTTTGTAGCGGACAAGCTTTTTTAACTTTTGCCATACAAGTCTAAATTAATATTCAACATAATAAAATAATGAATTATTTGAGGATTCATAATAATATGCATCCTAAAAACCGGCCAAGTGTGTGTCGGTCCACGCACAATGAAGGGTTCCGTAGTTGGGATGAATTTAATCCAAATACAAACTTAACATTGTAGATAAAAAACATTTTCTCCCATACATTCCAACGGCAAATTTAAGTATGTACGCACAATATTGAGAGATTTACCATGTTATTTTAAAACCATAGACTTCTTATAGGTTTTCGTGTAATCTATAAGTTAAGAACCATTCTCAGTATTTTTTTTTAAATTTTAGGCTCGTTTCGGAGATAAGGGTGGGAATGGTAAATTTTCATCGATTTTCTTAAATATCTTTAAATGTATTGATTTCGCAATTATAAAAAAAAAATGGGGATCCTCGAAATAAGCCCTTTCATTTGTTATGTCACACGGTACAGTTTGCAAAACTTAAATTTTTATTTATTTAATTAAGGTTCACCAACAGTTGTTACAGATAATAAACAGATAGGAACATAAATAGGTAATAGTGTCTTAAATCTAACTGCACAACCAATTACAGGCAAACACCGCATGCAAAATGCTCTTTGTGACTATAACTTTAATTTTAAAGACCCTTTTTTAGAAGATTTGCCCTCAAAAGCGACCCCCATATTCAAAATTAATTTACTTACGTTACACGTCCGTGTTTGGGTCACAGGAATACATAATATGTGTAAAAAAATTTCAACTTAATCGGTCCACTAGATTCGGAGCAAATTGGCTGTGTCAGACGGACATACAGACAGACACACGAGTGATCCTATAAGGGTTCCGTTTTTTGCTTTTGAGGCACGGAACCCTAAAATGTGGAAGAAATGACCTTCATAGAAAGTGTATGGGAAAAGATTTTGCGATTTCTGACTTTTCTAGTACCTACTCAAACCTTAGTTGGTCCGATAGAGTTTTTTGGTAATTTTATGAAACAGGATCGAATGGCACGAAAAAAAGAGTTTTTGTGAAAACTGCCCATTTTGTTGCTGTTTGCACTTTTTATTTTTCTTCAGAATCTGAATACAGATCAAAGTATCTTGAAAAGTTAAGGAAAGTCTCCTAAGACGATTTTCTTGTAGCGGCAACGGTTAGGGTACTGCTCCATACTGCCCCATCTCAAAAATCGACCCTGTGTAAAAGGAATAACACCCCGTGTATGAATTGAGAATTTGAAGTTGAAAATTCGTCAAACTAATTTAGCATTATATTTTAAGGAGAGGTTATATACCCCGCGAAATTCAAAATTTATTTGCAGTAAACGTAAAAAGTTTTGTTTACAAGTAGAATTTGACACGTTCTCAACTTCAAATTCCGACGCCGGGTTAAGCCTCTGCCCTGCATTAAAACCAGGATTAAAGTCAGAGGCTGATGAAAATGAACTGATTGTTATATATTTTAAATGAGGTACTTGCCTGTAATTGAGTAAGATTGGTATTAAATTGTTATATGGAATAGGCAGGGCAAAAAGTTAAATGAAAATAGTAAAGTTTTTATTTCAGCTGTTGACATTCCAGGTTAAATCCTCGTAATATTAAAGAGAACAGGAAAACGTCACTTTAGCTTTAAAATATTAACTAGAGGTGTGGTTTTGACTTACCTGTTTTTTTTTACTGTTTTTGCGAAGCGTAAAATTCGATTTAATATAATTATTACCTACATAATTAATATGTTTTTTTTTATAATACTTAATTTTAAATTGTTAACTTCAGTGACAAACGAATCCGTATTTGATTAATTGGAAGTGAGAACTCAAAGTCTTTACTCAAAACTATCAGACAGATTCATGTTTTCATGTAATACTTATGCCAAATGACATTTTAATATATAAAAATTTATTTATAGGAAACTAATTGATAGTCACCCCACCAAAGTTGGGGAGGCTGGTGTGAAGACGAAGTATTGAAAGATAATTATCGTTATAATTAACTATGTGATAGTAACTTAGTATTCAGTTGTTTTGTACAAACAAATGCTTTTAGACATGTCCACAAATATAATAAAAACAATTCATTATTTAATATTTAAATCTGGGATAAGATTTATCATTCAAATAATAATCATTTCATTTATTCTCTACGGAAAGTTTTCGCTTTCAATTATTTTCGGATACCTAATTACATTTTGGGATACAGGTTAGCAACACTTCGGAATTTATAGCAATTGCGAATGTGTTTTAACCTTTACAATAACACGTCTTAAATCTGAATGTAAATAGAATGAAAGAAACAAAAAAAAAAGTAACATGATTGTCATTTGTCTGCATTAATAATGTATTCGTCCGTCTCAGTAAGTTATTGTTGATTTGTGTAATTTTATCGTACTAAATAGTTTTATATGTACTACTAAGATACGAATAAAGGAATCAAGATATATTATCGTTTTATTCTGTGTTGGAATCTAAAGCTAACTTATACAGTTTATTTTAATATAAGTACTTACCCACTACCGTATTTTACGCACACGGTAATGCGGTCGGTAGTGAGCACGTCATTTTTTTTTTTTTTTTTTTTTTTTTTTTTTTTATTATTCTCAAACATCGGTACATTATTTGTTGCTTTTACAGTTTTACTCGCCAAACTATCCAGTTTGATGGCGAGAAGCGCTTGCTATTCGTTATACACAAACAATGTAATTAATTAAATTAAATTTCGTTATCGAGAAACACACTCCTTAATTTTGACTTTAACATACCCTCACTTACTTTAGGGTTTTGTCTTAACAGATCTATTTTATTAAATACTCTTGGGACTAGATATCTTGTAGTTCTTTCCCCATAATAATTTATTACTTTCGGTTCAACTAGTTTATTTTCTCTTACTCTTCTTGTGTTATATTTATTATCAACAGGTACTTTATACTCGTCACTAAAATAGTGTTCTAGGCTTATCAAATAATCGACTTTCTTATCTACTGGTAGAATTTTACAAATGGGGAATAATTTTTCATATTCTTTGTTACATTTTTTCTTAACCTTTTTCTCAGAGAATACGCCGAGACCAAGGGCCTCATTCCCAACGAACAGTTCGGCTTTCGAACTCAGCACTCTAGCGTGCATCAGGTCCACCGCATCATCGAGGACATAAGCGCTGGTTTCCAGCGCGACTTGATGACGGGTGCTATCTTCTTCGACATAGCGAAAGTTTTATATAGGGCATCTCGCAGTTAACCTCTGAGGAGGTCGTAGCTGCTTAACCGGACTTTCCTGTGGCTGCCTTAAGCTTCTACACTTAAAGCCTCCAGCCAGGGGCATAAACTATTCTAATTAAAACTAGGCGAACGCTCGCTAAGGGCACCCCCTGTGGGGTACGGACCTCGGCTTAGGGCGTCGCTGGGGGGAGGACAGCAAGATGGGACAGGCTGGATCAAACATAAATTATTATTATTCGGGGAATTTAAGACTTCGGGCTCAGCTTCGACGCGGGCTGGCGCATCGTCGAGCAAGGGTCGGGGGGGAGTATCATTTACTCGGGAGGGACGCGGTCGCGGACCTCTGCGGCGAGGTCGGAACGTGTGTCGGTGTGTGTGTTTCTTTACTGTACTGGTGGCCCTATTGCTCTCCTGGAGGAGGGTTATGGGGTCATCTGGGTCGTTGAGAACATGCCTTGGACGGCGGATTTTACTTATTCTAGAGGGAATATAACTGGCGGCCTTCACAACCAGAGGGTTGCGATGTATTGCGGCTTTATCAAAATAACGCGTTGCATTGCGTTTTAGAAATTGGGCTATTGTGGGGATTTTAAGGTCGAGATGGTGGATCTCGTTCCTAACATACCAGGTGGAAGCCGTCGCCATTCGAAGGAAACGGTTTTGGAGGGTCTGCATCTTATGGAGATGGTAGGGTTTGGCTTGTGCCCAGGCGGCACACGCATAGGTCATAATGGGTCTAATGCACGCCGTGTAGGTACGCAATTTGCACCTGAGTGACAATTTGCTTCGTGCATTGAGAACGGAGTGGAGCCTACCGAGAGCGAAAGCGGCTCGCGAGCGTGCCTGCTTTATGTGCTCGGAGAATGTGAGTTTAAAATCGAGGACCACACCTAGATATTTGGCTCGCTTCTCCCAGGGGATCGGCTTGTCAAACATGGTGATTGGTCGGGGGAGCGTGTTAATAAGTTTGAGTCTCGGTTTCTTGAAGAGAACCGCTTGACTCTTATCGGGATTGACCTCGATTCTCCACTTTCTGAACCACGTGCCGAGCTTGTCGACTGCGGTTTGGAGAGTGAGAGCTATCGCGTCGGGGCTTCTGCCTGAATAGTAAATGGCCGTGTCGTCTGCGAACAGAGCCAACTGCGCCATGTTACTTTTAGGGATATCGCTGGTGAACAGCGTGAAAATGAGAGGAGATAGCACGGAGCCCTGAGGGACTCCCGCGCGTAAGGGTCGGGGGGAGGAGAGCGCTCCTTCGATGCGATAGCGGAAGGTGCGATTCGACAAAAAGTCTCGTAAGATGAGTACGAGACGATCAGGCACACCGAGTTTGTAGAGCTTATATAATAAGCCGTTGTGCCAGACTTTGTCAAAAGCTTTCGCTATGTCGAAGAAGATAGCACCCGTCATCAAGTCGCGCTGGAAACCAGCGCTTATGTCCTCGATGATGCGGTGGACCTGATGCACGCTAGAGTGCTGAGTTCGAAAGCCGAACTGTTCGTTGGGAATGAGGCCCTTGGTCTCGGCGTATTCTCTGAGACGCTTATAAATAAGCCTCTCATAGATTTTGCCGAGAACCTTGAGCAGACTAATGGGACGGTAACTAGTAGGCTCAGACTTGGGTTTGCCTGGCTTCAGGATGCCGATGACGTTGGCTTCTTTCCACGTTTGTGGGAAGATATTGTTGCTTAGGGCACCATTGAAGATGGTGGCCAATAGTATTATCAAGTGGGCAGGGAAAAGCTGGACCACTCTGTTGGTGAGTCCATCTGAACCGGGGGCTTTACGAGCTTTAAGACCCTTGAAGATATCGTGCACTTCGTCTGGAGTGACGGGAGGCAGAGGATTCTCAGGGTCTTCTACGGGAGGGAGAGAGGCTCTACGTTCGACTTCCGCGTCTACCTCTGCGAGGTGAGCTTGGTCTACTGGTAGGGAGCTGGGTGAGCACTGAGCTTCTAGACTGTCGGCTAGGCACTCGGCCTTGTCGACGTCGTCGAATGGCGCGTCATTTCAGAGTGGACAAGCTTTATGTACACACGGCTACATTACATATCAAGCTATAAATTTCCAGTTTATGCTGATCAAACATTGTATAGGATTTCCGTACAATGCGAGGTCAGCTTATACTGGAAATGTAGGTATAGCTTGATGTGTAGCCGTGTGTACTAAAAACATACGTATAACTGTATAAGCTATGAAATGTTTGACCGGCCGAACCTTAATTGTACTCTACTTTATTTTGGTTGGAGCCTTGGAGGTGGAGGTATACAATTAGACATGAACATAAATTTAATTTTTATAATAGAGCTTAATAACTAAATGAAAATGATAATACAAAAGTATACCTACCAAAAGTTAAAGAAGCAGGGGAGTATTAAATGCGCACATTGTAGAATGCAATTAATACTTTTAAGGAGTACCTATTTAAACCTATAATACGCTGGTTTAAAGAATACCAAAAACGACTAATGTAAGCTACCTCTAAAGTCATTGTTTAAGCTACACTCAATGTGCAGCCAGCAAAAGATATCGCACAAATGGTTACGTAACATAAAAGAGTACCTAACTATAATAACAAATTGCTTGCACATGCTTAGTCAGTAAATAGAGCGGTGGCAGCATAGAAATATAAATAAGTGGCAGCAAACAAAATATCAGAAGAAACGCTAGGGTTGCATCGTACACTTTATTCGCATGTGCGTACCTCTAACAAACGTCAAACACTGTGTTCGTCAAAAATATTCGTGGCGATCCAATCCAATTTCGAATCCATGGCTACTAAAGAGAGCGGGGCAATTGACCGCGAACAGTGTTCGTACGGGATTCGTGTTCTCTTTACTAAACACCGTGTCTACACGTACGAACCAAATGTTCCGTGTTCGATGTTCATGTTTACCATGTTTTGATCATTCGCGCGTACCGCCATAACGTGTTCACACATTATAGACATCGAATCATTCCACTTTGCCCCACCACGCCGCCCCACTAATGGGGCAAATTGGAATGCCTAAAAATTTTCAGTGGAATCTGCCCCACTAGTTAGGTTTGGTAGGCCAGATTCCACTAGTCTAAAATCTTGATGGATTCTGCCCCACTAGAGTTAGCACCATATAATTTGTGTAAGTAGGTAGGTACCTATGCTCGTTTTTTATATTTGTTTGGAAAAGAAAGAAATGTATATCTAAGTAAAGTGTAACTAGGACTGGTAACATTAGACTTAGTACCTACATACCTAGGTAGTGTTTTTTAAATACTTAAAAGTACAAAAATTGTTGTTTGGTAATTTTTATTTAGTACTTATTTTTCTGGATGGAATCAAATCAAATCAAATCAAATCAAAAGTCATTTATTCAAACTAGGCTGAGAATCAGCACTTTTCGAACGTCAAAATTACATAAGACAGTCCCCCAAAACGCCCACCCTTCACCACTTCCTAGTGCGTTAGCTGGGAAGAAGAAGTGGCGCAACAAACTCCCCAGCTGCACAGCTGTCTGTTCAGTTAGAAGAACAAAAAAAAAAGATTCTATATAATAGTATTCAAAATAATTTACATTAAGCAACACAAAACATAATTTAAATTATTAGCCATATATAAGCTAGCACACGCCAATATACCAAACAAAATCATCGAGAACTATACTCAGGCAGAAATAAAAAACAAAACGTAAACAGAACTTAATATCTTAATAAAAGCCACCAGGCCTAAAGGGCGTGCCCGCTTACATATAGTTGTAACTGGAAGTTATAAATGATAAACTAGGACCATCGAGGTAAAATAAATAAACAAACAGTTAATTACTAATAGTAATAAATAATATGATCAATTGTCGAGGTCACTAGCTAACCACATATTGCAATACAACTCATAAAAAAAACATTGTGATGAGTAGATTATGTCAACAATAATTAAATTTAAATAATTTGACTTTTATAGTCAAATAAATTAAACAATTACTTATATAAACTCATATAACTTGTCAGTGGGTAAGCTGGAGAAAGAACATAAACATTGTCTTGAGTTAACTACAGCGACCAACTATTCTTATCATTTAAGTAGTCGTTGATAGAATAGTATGCCTTTGAACAAAGCTTGGATTTTACTTTCGTTTTAAACGCATTAAAAGGCAAATCTACCAAAGAAGAGGGTAGCTTGTTATAAAAAGTTATACCAAGCCCAACAAATGAGTTATGAACTTTATGAAGCCGGTGAAAGGGAGCTCGTAGTTTGTCCTTATTTCTAGTGTTAACATTGTGAAAATCACTGTTTTTAGTGTATAAGTGTATATTTTGCCTAATATATAAGATATTGGCGAAGATGAATTGAGATGCCACCGTGAGGATACCAATATCTTTGAAAAAATCTCTTAGAGAAACTCTGGCACCTAGCTGGTAAATAGCTCGAACAGCTCGTTTTTGAAGGACAAATATATTTTGAATATCAGCAGCTTTGCCCCACAGCAGAAGACCGTAGGACATAACGCTATGAAAATAACTAAAATAGACTAAACGAGCTGTATCAACGTCAGTGTATTGTCTTACTTTCCTGACGGCGTAGGCGGCGGAACTGAGCCTTCCCGCTAGGCTCGATATATGTGGGCCCCACTGAAGTTTGGCGTCTACTGTTATGCCCAGAAAAACTGCCGAATTTACGGATTCAAGCACCTCTTTATCTAAGACGATGTTGGGACCTAGATTTCTAACATTAGGTAGGGCGAACTTTACACATTTCGTTTTCTTAGCATTGAGAACTAGGTTATTTGTCGTAAACCAATCTGTAACCATTGAGAGTGCACTGTTTACATCGTCAAAATCTTGTCTATTCCTGTCTACTTTAAAAATAAGAGAGGTATCATCTGCAAACAGTACAACTTTACAGATACCCTTTAAATAGAATGGTAAGTCATTGATATACACTAAGAACAAGAATGGACCCAGTATTGAGCCTTGAGGTACACCTAACTGAACTGGTAGCCCGGAAGATTTCACACCATCAACATCTACACATTGGGACCTATTATGTAAATACGAATTTATAACGTTGAGAGCTTCGTTTAGCACACCATAATGACGTAGTTTACGCAAAAGCGTGTCATGGTGCACGCAATCAAAGGCTTTGGAGAGATCACAGAAAACCCCAATAGCATTTTGCGAGTTCTCCCATGCGTTAAATATGTGTTTCAGCAGAGCAACACCCGCATCTGTAGTCGAACGACCTTTTGTAAAGCCATATTGTTCATTATGAAGGAGGCTATTTAAATTAAAATGTTTTAGCAACTGCTTGAGTATTAACTTTTCAAATATTTTGCTAAATGCTGGTAAAATAGAAATAGGCCTGAAATTGCCAACGTCATTTTTATTACCTGATTTAAATAATGGTATGATTTTACTATTTTTCATGAGGTCAGGAAAAGTTCCTAAATCAACACATTTATTAAAAGTAACAGCTAGATAGGGGGCTACGATGTCTATTATATTACTTAAAAGTTTAATGGAGATGCCCCAGTAATCACCCGTGTTTTTTGACTTGAGTGTGTTAAAAACATTAACTACATCACGAGGCGTTACATGTTCGAAGCTAAATAAGGTACTACATTTAGGCACACTACTATGCAAAATGTTTTCAGCTTTAGACGGGGACGAATTCAAGGAGCGAGTCGTAGTTATAGGTATGTTGGCAAAAAACTCATTAAATGCCTCGGCTACGTCGGCTGCTGTATTAACTAATTTATCGTCTACCATAATCTCAAGTTGTTTTTCATGTCTAACCGACTTACCCGTTTCATTGTTAATAATTTTCCAAGTGGTTTTTACTTTATTATTAGATTTTTTAATTGTATCGCTTAAAAATTTAGATTTAGCAAAAGCACAAATATTTTTGAATAATTTTGAATACTTTTTGACATACTCTAGGAAAGGAGTATCAAACCTGTATTTTTTCAAACCATATAACTCGTATAGTGTCGCTCTACTTTTATAAATACCTGGAGTAGCCCATTGATTAAAGCCAACGGAGGTGCCATTAATGTTAATGGTTTTGGTCTTAAAAATAGATTGGTACTCTTTTTGCACAACATCAAAAAGGGCTCCATCAATTTCATTTCAATCGGGTTGTAAATCACAGATTAATTAGGTACACGGTTTGTTTCATTACATTCAAATAACACACCTTTAAAATCACAGATGTACAATAATTTGTTCTTACTGGCTCAGGGACACTTTGCTTTCTGCCGCTGCAGGGTTACCCCTCTAAATTATTATACAAGCACAATGTTTTGGAATCTGCAGTAGGATACCAACAAGGGGACCAGTCATTTTCATCTTGGCTATTCATCCAATTATTCAGAAACTAAATTCTAGATTTTACGGGTGGTATTTAGATGATGGAACGCTAGGAGGTGATGTAGACACTGTTTTGAACGACTTACAACTCTCGCTCGCGTGGCTGCAAGCCAAACTGATGGGTAGTTTGCCTTGCAGCCACGCTTTCGGTGGCATCGGCGTCCGCAAAATGACCAGTATTAGCTTACTTGCGTTCCTGTCCTCTGTACACAGCACTGAAAGGTGACCGGGGAAATCTTAGCCCCCTACCTGTCTGGTCGACTCTGAAGTGCCATGCTTGACCGATGCGAAAAACGCTTGGAAAGCGGCTTGCCCGAATACAGATCGGCCCATGAACCTATCCTCCCAGAGGCAGTGGGATGAGCTGGTCTGCGGGTTGGTACGGAACAATCTTATTAATACGCCCACCAATACTGCTGAGCGTGCCCGCCTGCTGGCTGTGCGTGAGTGGGGGTCGGGCCGTTGGCTTCAGGCGCTACCGTCACCCAACATAGGCACTATGCTGGGTGACACCACTTTCCGGCTCGCTACTTGTCTGCTTCTGGGCGCTCCTTGTGTGGCCCCGCATCGCTGCCAATGCGGTGAAGCAGTCGACTGTCTCGGACATCATGGTCTATCCTGCAGTAAGAGCGCAGGCCGGAGAGCACGGCACGCCAGCATCAATGACATCATCCGTCCTGCTCTTGTCACCGCCGCGCCGGGGTGCCTGCTGTTCTGGAACTCAACAGCTTGGCACGTGACGATGGGAAGAGACCAGAAGGAATGACCATAATGCCTTGGATGTTAGGTAGGCCCAAAGCCTTTGGTGTGGGATAATAATAATAATAAAGTTTATTAATCAAAAGTAACAATACAATTTAGCCAATTTCGGTGAGCCACAAACTAAGCAACGCTTGTATCTTGTGACTCAGGAGTGCGATTAACAATATTACGGTTACATTTCAGTGCGGGGGTATTATTAAAGACAAGACTAATAGAAAAAAATATAATTAAATAAATCATTTGTAAAATTCTAGACATAATTCAAGAAAAGTAATTACACGTTTTTTGGACTTGTGTACTTATGTGAGGTTTGAGTGGGTGTGATTGTGTGTGTGATGGTGTGTATGTGTGGTGCAGGTTCTATATCAAGGCTTCGGTGTCGTCGTATGACAATATTAGAAGAGCTGAAGTTAGGATTTTCTTACAGGTTGTGGTTGAGCAGTCTCTTAGGTCGCAGATTTTACTAACTTTATTGTAAGTGTTGGGAAAGGAGAAATAGGTACAAAGTCGAGCTAGTTCGGATTTGGCGTTTGGAATGGGTACTCTGAAGACACGTTTGTTTATTATTTCGCTGTAGTCAGGCCGTTTTTTTTATTTTAGCGTGGTATTTAAGAGTTGCTTGGAGTATAAAAAATTGTCGTACTCTGAGGACTTCAAACTCACGGTAGATAAGGTCTGTAGGAAACCCGAAGGGTTTTGTAAGTGCAACCTTGATTAGTGCCCGTTGCGCCCTCTCTATTATTATAAATGTGCTTTTGCCAGCGCGTCCCCATATACAGATACAGTATTGTATGATCGACTGGCATAGTGCGAAGTAGACCATTCGCAAAATATCGATAGGGGTGTAGTCGCGGAGTTTTTTTAGAACGTGTATTAGTTTTCGTACTCTGGAGGAAAGGGCATAAATGTGGGCTTTGTACGTTAAGTTGTTGTCTATGGTTATTCCGAGATATTTAATTGTGTCAGTACGTTCAAGGATTTTGCATGTGCAGTTATGGTGAGGGACCGTTATTGCGTATATGTGAGCTAGTGTGTATTTTTAGAGACATTGTTTGAGAGGGGCTGGAAGTACTAGTTTTGGAGAAGGCAATGTATTTGCTTTTGCTGACATTTAAGGTCAGTAAATTTGTGTCTAAGGAGAGCGCTATCTGAGCGAGGCCTTGTTCTGCCAGATGAGACACCCGCTCCCAAGTCTTGTCATGAAAAACAATGGCTGTATCGTCCGCGTAGGAGATCACTTCAGCGTTACTAGGGAGATTTACTACGTCGTTTATGTACAGCTTGAACAGCGTTGGGCCGAGAGTACTGCCCTGCGGAACACCAAACGTGATAGGGAGCAAGCTGCTTTGAAGACTGCCTATTTTGGAGTATTGGTACCTAGATGTCAAGTAGCTACGGAACCATTCTAGAGGTATACCCCTTATACCCGATGTCTCTAATTTGTTTAGAAGAAGCCCGGGTGAAACGGTGTCGAATGCTTTTGCCAAATCGAGAAAAACACCGACACAGCATTCTCCATTTTCAATGTGGTGGGAAACTTGATTAGTCAAGAGTGACACCGCGTCTTCAGTGGACCTTCCTCGGCGGAACCCAAATTGTTTGTCTGAGACAATGTTGTTTTTGTCTAGAAAATTTACCAGTCTCTTATTAACTATTTTCTCCAGAATTTTGGAGACTATACACAACACAGCGATAGGCCTGTAGTTTTCAGGCATATCATTGGGACCGCTTTTGTAGATAGGGGACACTGCAGCAATTTTCCAGGAGTCAGGAAAGACACCTGATTCTAGACTCAAATTAAATATGTGCGTAATTGGTTTGATTAGGCTTTCTCGGCAGTTTATTAGAAGTGGAACTGTTAGTTGATCTGGGCCCGGCGCGCTGTCTATTTTCAGGTTTTGTATTATGTTAGAGACTTCTTCATCGGTCGGGTGCAGATAGAAAGATTGTGAGATAGAGCTCGATATAATGTGTGATTCTATTAACGATTGGTGAGTGGTTGCAAGTTTGTCAAGTATCTTAGCAGCGTGTTTTTCCCCTACAGAGACGAAATGCTGATTGCAGTTATCAAGGGATGTTGTTGGAGAGATACTGGATGCAATTAAATGCGTTGAAGTGTTTTGACAAGTATTGTTCTTACATAATATGTAATAAAAGACATATTATGTCTTTTATTGCCGTCCATAGTTTTTTAGGGTTGTTCTTGTTGGTTTCAATTTCTTATCTGTTGTGCAATGTTCTAAGATTACGAAGGAGTGTGTGAACGAAGTTCCTGTACCTAGTGTAGATTAATTGTTTTGTTTGATCATTAGGGTTGACTTTGCAATCAAGGTGAAGTTTGTCACGTTGCCTCATGCACCTAATTAAACCAGGAGTAACCCAGGGTTGAATGTTAACCATTCTGCGACTTATTTTAACATGTTTTGTGTGGTTTTTAGTAGCACGTGAGAGAGTGTCGTTGAAGTAGTTTAGTGCAGTATTAACACAAGATGAACCAATAACTGGATCCCAGTTGGTTTGATTGATCTCAGCAGCTACGGCAGCCCAATTAGTTTTGACTCTCCAGCGTTTACTGTTTTTGGGGCTTTCTGGTTTAATAGGGACGCTGCACAGGGTTAGGTCATGATCAGTAATAGATACGCTACATACGAGGCTAAAAGGAATTGCACGTGATTTTACAAATATGTGGTCAATACAAGCTCCGCATCTTGTTGGGAGAGTTATAGCGGGGTTTAAACCGTGTGACGCCATGAGCCACGCGTAGTTAGTGACTTGGCTATTACTTATATCGTGTAAATTTAGGTTGATGAGTGTGTGTTGGTTTTTGAGATCAAAAAGGGTGGTGTCAAGGGAGTTGAGGAAGCGCTCTGTGTTTGTGAAAGAGGGCGACCGATAAATGGCCAAGAGACTGAAGTCGTTGTTCGTTTTTATTAAAACACTATCAGCGTCAATAAGGTTCGATTCTGCGGAAGTAATGCTGCAGCTCCAGGCCGTTCTTGTGTAGACAACAATACCTCCATTTTTGTTTACTTGATTTGTAGTTCTGTATGCGCTGTATCCCTGAAGGTCCTCTATAATAGAACCGTCAGACAGCCAGCACTCAGTGAGCACGACAACGTGTATATTCCAATCTAACCGTTTTAGTGCAATTGCAAAGTCGTCAAAGTTTTTTTGATAACTTCTGATATTGTATGTCAGTACCTTGATATTGTAGTTGGATTCATCAAGGTCATTGGAAACGCTAAGTAAAGCCATTTTTGTATATTGTAATAATGTAAAGATAAAGACCGAAATTCAATATAGAGATTTTATGTAGAATTTAGAGATGCAACGTCTGTCGACACCCTTGCGCGCCATCCCATCTTCCTAGCACGGCGGGCTGTGTTGGGGCTGCTACTGCAGGTGAGGAAAATCTCAATCGACGCAAATACTCCAATCTTATTGGGACTTATATGTTTGAGCCGTTTGGGGTTGAAACACTAGGGCCATGAAGTACGAGTGCCCACTTAGTTTTTCAAGACATCGCAAAGCGGTTGGTCGACTCTTCACGTGACTAGAAGGCTGGCCTATTCTTCGGTCAGATAATCAGCATTGCCATATAACGCAATTCTGCCAGCCTTTTGGGCACTTTTCCTGTTGACAGCGATGCGGACGAATTTTTTGATGCTTAATCATGATGATTGTTCCCCCCCCCACCCCTTTCTGTATACTTGTACATATTGTTATTATTTTAAGTCCGTTAGTTTTTAAATAGTGTAAATACGAGTGTGTGAATAAAAAAAACTATAAAATTAAATAAGTTTATTACTCAAATCACAGATTAATAATCATTTGGCATTAAGAAAAAGTACATGAATGCATCTGAAATATGGCAATGCTGTATTTTGGCATGAATCCTTCAAGATTTTAAACTAAAGTCCCCGTCACGAGAAGCACGAAACATTAGACGACAGCGCTTTACACCGCTAAATATAACCCGTCCAAGTGAATTTGCTCGTTAGTTTCGTATCACACATATGTTGCTTTGAGTTAATTGAATTAGGGATTATTTATTTCACTACGTAACTTAGTAGAAGTTCTATGTTTTATTACTGTTATATGACATATTGACCTTTCTTTTACTATATTCCTAATTTTCCAGATGGACCTGAATATTATGTACCTAGTTAATGCTCAAATAATCTTGTTTGTTGTAACAAATTAAAACGGAAAAAATAAAACAAAAAATCCAAGTTCTTTTTTGTAAATTCCCGCTTTTGTAAAGAGTGAATGAGGAGTAAATCAGAGAATCAGGGAAAACCATAGACATTCTATCTCCACTATATCCAGTGGTGCAGTTCGTTTAGAAAGGGAGTATTATTTTATGATCTATAAATGTTCTTATTATATATTTTAACTATGCTATCACTTTAATAGATCGTAATAACTTAAATACTACTTTTTCAATATTTTCTTTTATAAACCAGTTAGATGTAGTTATGGCTAAACGCTACGTAAAAAAACAATGAAGTATTTTTTTGGTTTCTGCACGAAGTGACATTAATTTCATACGGTCATAATCAATCATCAATCAATTCATTCATTCATTCATCGGTCGTACCGACGACGCGAGAAATCGTTTGTTTGTATTTGTGTTTGTCGTATTTTTACGTGCCCAAAACGGAGTGTAATGTTAAGTATTTTAGTTTTGATCAAAACTGGATCAATTAGATATTAGTTAAGAATGAGTATTGAAACCGAAAAAATATTTTTACAAAATTCTGCCCCAAGTCAGTGTTCGGCCCCCTCACAGATTATGGGCGCCCTAGCACCGTCGCTCAACTCGCAGAGTAACCTAGATAGTGAGTAACATAAAACTTCAGTTGTTTGTATTATTTTTAGAATAATTCTGGAGACGGACAGTGTTGCGTTATTATTTTCATTTCATGTATTTGCATAGCAGCGTAAGAAACATTAAGTAAGATAATCGCTAATAAACACCATTGAAGGCAGATGCTTTTGCGGTTTTTTGTATCAAGTTTCCTGTATCCACAAAAGTGAACCTAACCCTGATAGAGTTTATGAAGAATTTTCGGAATCAGATCAGTAGTTCCGAAGATTACGCATTTCTTATACAAACAAACTGTCAGTTTGCATAAGAAATGCGAAATTTGACCTCTTTGTAATATTAGTATAGACTAGTGAATATCATGCGAGCCTTGGGTCAGAAGGTCATCTAAGGGGCCAACTTGTTCTCAATAGAAAATGGATTGTTTTGTTGTCCAGCTACAACTCATAGTTTCCCATAAGAAAACTATTCCCATACTCAGACCATTGGCACGGTCCTAACAAGCTGTTCTTTGCTATAAAGTAGGATACAAGTTTAAAGTAGGAATAGGATTTTTGTGTGTAAAAATGACAAACTACATGGTATATAGCTATTACTAAGTAGGTAAGAAATCCCATCTATTTCTTGAATACCAATATAAATTGTAACATTATTTGCAGATGTCCGAGACTTCTCAAATGTGTGTCGGACATGCGCCACCATCACAGAGTTTGTTATGCCCATATTCTCTGGAGACGGGCTGCAGAACAACTTAGCTGAGAAAATAAAGAGACACTTACCAATACAGGTGATTATTACCTATTAGCTTTTGCCAGCGGCATCGCCCGCGTACATGGAGTAAAATATCCGACGGGATAGTAATACCGGGACTACATACCTAATAGCTGAGGAAAAGGTCATTGACTCCTACCGCTGCGCCCGTGTTCTTTTAACCATAATTAATTTGTTACGCGTAATTTTGAATGTGTGATAACTTTTATAATATTCATTTAAATGATATCATGTCAATGCGTATTTTAATCTTAGTTAAATGCTCAATTTAAATAACATATGTTATTGGATAAGGATTAATATGATACCGGTCAAAATAGCTTCGGAAATAATAATGAAATTTTTATCAAATTCTGAAAGATAATGGTTACTGTGGGTCATCCTTAGAAGATAGATTTATGCCATTGCGAACATTTTTGTTGAACTTTTTAAGATTAAAAATCCTGTAGAACATAAATTTTATGTAACTTTTACCATTTCCGCGGCGCACGCTAATAAAGCTCCCAGTCGGCATGATTTTTCCGATATCTCCAACAATAATCGCATTTCAGCCAATTCACACCTTAATGAATTATACACCAAAACCTACCTCATGAATCACTATTGGTGAAAACCGTTTGAAAATCTGTTTGTTAGTTTTTGAGTTTATCGCGTTCAGACAGACAGACAGACGCGGCGGGGGACTTTGTTTTATAATTTGTAAGGACAATTTGTGTAATGAATCTTAGGCTTGTATTACAGAACCTTGTATACATATTCCTAATGTAATAAAAAGCTAAGTATGTAATTATTGTATTTTGTGATCTCAACAACAAACAAAATATTGTGGCATTTCAAAAGGTCTGACTAATAATAAACATTTGTATGCCAATGATGCAGACAGACTGCATCAATATGAATCCTTAGTATTTCACTCTTAATAATAATAATAATAATAATAAACATTTATTTCAGACCAGGTCCATATTCTTGTTAGTAACAATATACTTAAAAACTAATGTTAGTACTCATCACAACACAAATTAAAATGAGACATGAAGCCGCATCCATCTCTGCAGCATGGGGGACTCCCCCCGATCTGCAAATACACACAGTATAGAGTTGGAACTACCACGAACGCGAGTGAGTAGGGAGGCACATCTTTTCCTTATGACGGCGGCAAATCCATCAACCCGCGCCTCAGCAAACATCCCTGACGCACTACAACGCCATGGCAGCCCCAACAGTACCCTGAGTGCATTGTTGTATTGGACACGCAGATCGCTGTATGCCCGCTGCGAATACCTGACCCACAGGCTGCAGGTGTAAAAAGATTGGCAATATGCTTTAAAAAGCGTGATCTTAACCGCATTCGTACACCGTGCAAACCTGCGGGCCAGCATGTTACAACGGACAGCCAGCGACCTGCGTTCCCTTTCTATGTCTACATTATCACTTAAATCATCGGTGACCCAGTGACCCAAATATTTAAATTTAGACACCCTGCACAGTGGAGTGCCATAAAGTGACACATCCGGAAATGCTGGGTAAGAAAAACCACTTGCTTTGAAGAGCATTAGTTCACTCTTCCCAACATTATACTTAAGCCCATGAGTCACCGCATATGATTCACAAATAGACACTAGCCGCCTCATGGCACTAATTGATGGACTCAACAACACCATGTCGTCTGCGTAACTAAGGTTATTGGTACACACTCCGTCAATATGACATCCGACCATGGTGCTGCTGAGCTCAACAATCAACCGGTTCAAGTACAGGTTGAACAAGCGAGGTGAGCTTAATCCCCCCTGCCTCACTCCGCATTTCAACCGGTACACACTCGAAAGAGAACCGTTCCATCTCACACAATTGCATTGATTGCTATACCAAAACTTAAAAATGGACATAACTTCAGTAGGTAAGGAAGTTTCAGTCAGCAACTTATCCCACAACACGTCATAACTGACAAGATCGAATGCCTTCGATAGGTCCAAAAAACAGGCAAAGACAGGCGTGTTTCTATCCTTGTAGTACTGCACAGTCTGCTTTAGGCACAATATAGCGCTTTCAGTGGACAGCCCCGGCCTAAAGCCAAACTGAGCGTCGTGTATTTGGAATTAATATTATAAAAATATTTAATTTTAATGACTGCAAGTTCAGGAAAACTGCATGCACCTTTGCTAAGTCTGAACATCAATTATACCTACATTTGTTTTTGATTGTACCTTTTATTGCACTTTATATTACAACCCTTTGCCATTTCCATAGCGAATAGGGATGATGCCTGGGTAAAAAAAAAAAAAAACTAGTTAGTCCGTCAGTCAGATAATAAAAAAATATTAGACACGTATTTTTTTAGCTTAATCATATTTAAAAAAAATTGATACAACGCATTTTAGGTTGGGGAGTGGGAGTCGCTACGTTACTAGTATGTATAAAATCTACATACTCGTGACGTCATGGCACATTTTACCTCAATGTATCGCAGTAATTTTTAGGTTACGAAAAAAAGGAAAAAAACGTGTCCAATATTTTTTTATAATCTCAAATACGGACAATAAAATAATTTTTAGTCATCAATTTTGTTTAAATTGTGCATAAAATAAGGCTAAGCGACTGTGAAATGTAGAAATTAGATGTCAGTTTAAGTTTAAATAAGTTACAGTAATAAGTTTAAGTTTAGTCGTTTGTGTGTGCAATAAAGGGGAACCGATCACTTTTCCGAATTGTTTTTGTTCGAATTTAATTTTACCGAAAACTATTGACCGACGACGTCTTTTTTGCTTTATGCATTATTTGACATATTTTTAGATCATCGAAGTATCATGTGTCATAGGTATTATTTTACCGAAATATATTTCGCCGATTTACAAAATAACTTTTTGCTGTTGGCCGAAGCCTCTTTTGAACTTTTTTCATTTGCCCAGTGATTCATTTACCATATTTTCACCACAACGAAACAATATTTTTCAATATTAAATTAAAATAGTGTCATAAAAAGTCAATATGTTGTGCTACTTTAGTGACGGAAACGAATCGCTGCAAAACCGACTCTACGGAGTCTTGTATGCCCTACCCCTAGAGTGTAATTTCAGCCCGCGTAGGCGCGGAGGGGTGGGGCGGCCCGCGAGCTGAGGAGCAGGTGGTTTGAAGGCCGCGGCTGAGGCTGCCGAAGCTGCGGTGGTGAGCGTTAAAACCATCTGCGACGATAAGCTCGCGTGGGGCCGCCCAAACCCCGCAGCGCCGGAGCCGTGACAGAAACAATGCTTCCTGTATGTTGCACGCCTGCGTTCATGTTGCATGCTTGTTTGCACGCTGCATGCTTGCTTGCACGCTGCATGCCTGCTTGCATGCTGTATGCCTGCTTGCATGCTGCATGATTGAAGCAAGCATCCTTCCTTCACCCATCTATACCTCGTGGTATAATAAATGTTCGGAAACATAATACTTCGAACAAATGTTATTTCGGCTAAGTGTAAGTTCGGTAAACAGTTTTTCGACCAAATGAAACATTGGAGTCACGAAAAAAATCGAATTGATAATAGGTCAACTGATACAATGGCAGACGTGACTTCGATGAAGTAAAAAAAAACGAAACGACAATAGTTGAAAAGTTTTAGGTGAAATGAAATTCGGTCAAATCTTTTTCGAACTTATGATAGATAACGGCATTATAGAGTATTCTATCTATCTGTTTGTTATGCATTCAATCCATATGTTACACCAGGTCCGGGAGAGCGACGAGCTACCACTGGTGGTGTGCTACCAGTGTGCGAGCACGCTGCTGGCGTGGCATGAACTGGTTAAGTGTTCCATTCAGGCCGACGCAGCCCTGCGTGCGAAGATCTGCTCGAACCAACGGGTATCTGTTGTTCCTAAGATATTTATTTATAAAATTGGTCATAAATTACACTGATATGACAAAAGAATTTGTAACATAGATGAGTTTAATGCTTCTTATGTAGCTGTAAGAACAAACACCAGAAAAATAACTTTAATTTCGGAAGTCGGTGGAAAAAACGAAAAGTCAGAAAAAAAAAGTCGACTTCCGAAATTTTTCACTTTGTAGGGTTTTGTTTCGGAAGACGGTTGCATAAAATCATACTGTAGCTACTTGTATAGTCTAAGCTGCCTACTTTACTTGCCAAGCATGCAAGTTCTGTCATGACACAGATACCATGCAGTGAAGAGTGAGGCCTTCCAGTGTTGCATTCATTGCATTGTGTAGATGTTGATGGTGTGAAATCTTCCGGGCTACCAGTTCAGTTAGGTGTACCTCAAGGCTCAATACTGGGTCCATTCTTGTTCTTAGTGTATATCAATGACTTACCATTCTATTTAAAGGGTATCTGTGAAGTTGTACTGTTTGCAGATGATACCTCTCTTATTTTTAAAGTAGACAGGAATAGACAAGATTTTGACGATGTAAACAGTGCACTCTCAATGGTTACAGATTGGTTTACGACAAATAACCTAGTTCTCAATGCTAAGAAAACGAAATGTGTAAAGTTCGCCCTACCTAATGTTAGAAATCTAGGTCCCAACATCGTCTTAGATAAAGAGGTGCTTGAATCCGTAAATTCGG
This sequence comes from Agrochola macilenta, assembly GCA_916701695.1. Lineage (NCBI taxonomy): Eukaryota > Metazoa > Arthropoda > Insecta > Lepidoptera > Noctuidae > Agrochola > Agrochola macilenta. Next base: position 968,555 of record OU753570.1, on the reverse strand, counting down.
CAGTTTTTCTGGGCATAACAGTAGACGCCAAACTTCAGTGGGGCCCACATATATCGAGCCTAGCGGGAAGGCTCAGTTCCGCCGCCTACGCCGTCAGGAAAGTAAGACAATACACTGACGTTGATACAGCTCGTTTAGTCTATTTTAGTTATTTTCATAGCGTTATGTCCTACGGTCTTCTGCTGTGGGGCAAAGCTGCTGATATTCAAAATATATTTGTCCTTCAAAAACGAGCTGTTCGAGCTATTTACCAGCTAGGTGCCAGAGTTTCTCTAAGAGATTTTTTCAAAGATATTGGTATCCTCACGGTGGCATCTCAATTCATCTTCGCCAATATCTTATATATTAGGCAAAATATACACTTATACACTAAAAACAGTGATTTTCACAATGTTAACACTAGAAATAAGGACAAACTACGAGCTCCCTTTCACCGGCTTCATAAAGTTCATAACTCATTTGTTGGGCTTGGTATAACTTTTTATAACAAGCTACCCTCTTCTTTGGTAGATTTGCCTTTTAATGCGTTTAAAACGAAAGTAAAATCCAAGCTTTGTTCAAAGGCATACTATTCTATCAACGACTACTTAAATGATAAGAATAGTTGGTCGCTGTAGTTAACTCAAGACAATGTTTATGTTCTTTCTCCAGCTTACCCACTGACAAGTTATATGAGTTTATATAAGTAATTGTTTAATTTATTTGACTATAAAAGTCAAATTATTTAAATTTAATTATTGTTGACATAATCTACTCATCACAATGTTTTTTTTATGAGTTGTATTGCAATATGTGGTTAGCTAGTGACCTCGACAATTGATCATATTATTTATTACTATTAGTAATTAACTGTTTGTTTATTTATTTTACCTCGATGGTCCTAGTTTATCATTTATAACTTCCAGTTACAACTATATGTAAGCGGGCACGCCCTTTAGGCCTGGTGGCTTTTATTAAGATATTAAGTTCTGTTTACGTTTTGTTTTTTATTTCTGCCTGAGTATAGTTCTCGATGATTTTGTTTGGTATATTGGCGTGTGCTAGCTTATATATGGCTAATAATTTAAATTATGTTTTGTGTTGCTTAATGTAAATTATTTTGAATACTATTATATAGAATCTTTTTTTTTTGTTCTTCTAACTGAACAGACAGCTGTGCAGCTGGGGAGTTTGTTGCGCCACTTCTTCTTCCCAGCTAACGCACTAGGAAGTGGTGAAGGGTGGGCGTTTTGGGGGACTGTCTTATGTAATTTTGACGTTCGAAAAGTGCTGATTCTCAGCCTAGTTTGAATAAATGACTTTTGATTTTGATTTTGATTCATTGAATACTAGTCAGAAAACTTTTGTTTAAAATGAGAGCAGCGCCCGCGCCGCCGCTGCTTTGTGGTGTAGCCTTAATAACTTATTACTAGAATTAAAATATTTGTTGCATCTGCTAATCGCAGCAGAAGTTTATGAACGCTTTAATTTTTAAAATCTTTATTATTTACCATTTATATGAAACTAGCTTTTGGCGCAAAATATCCCACGGAACCGTATTACCGGGACTACATACCTACCCAATAGCCGAGGAAAAGGTCATTGACATAATTATTTTGTTACGCGTAATTTTGGATCTGTGATATCTGTTAAACTATTCATTTCAATGATATGACGTTCATTCACGTCATCCTTAGAAGATAGACATATGCCATCCCGGACTTTTTTGTTGAACTTTTTGAGATGAACAATGCCGTAGAACATAATTTTCATGTATCTTTTACTGTTTATGCGGCGCACGCCAGTACATCTCCCAGTCGGCATGATTTTTCCGACATCTTCCAGCTAATTTACGCAAAACCCTAATGAATTATACACCAAAACCTTACGCAAGAATCACACCGTCCATTGGTGAAAGCCGTTTAAAAATCCGTTCGGTAGTTTTGGAGTTTATCGCGATTAGACAGACAGACATGCGGCGATTTATAAATAACTCATCAAGAAGTAAGCAAGATTAGTTTTCTTCCATCTCAACTTAACACATGTATTAGCGAGCAAGTGCTCGTACAAATATATTGATTTATTTTGGGTCAATTTAAATGATGTGTAAAAGTAGCAGTGCTAATCGACTTTGTCTCTGACCGTTCCCGAAACTGAAGTAGGTAACTACAATATTTCATAAACTATGCAATAATTAAGGTTTGTTATTTTTCAGAAAACAAATCCACATAACGTTACCATTAAATCAAGTTCAGGTGTAGAAGAGGAAGCACAGAGCAAGTGAGTATATGATATTACCTTATTTTAATTGATTCTACAGAATTTGCCACACAAATTCGTATTTCAGGTTTTACACGAGTGTCAGAAATGCCCTCATTGACTTTCATATCGATCTGGATGAAGATGATACTGATGTAGAGTTTGTTTGCCAAAAGTGTGTGGAGAAGCCAGCGCTGACCACTGTGCACAGCCTCGCTGAACATATCCGACACGACCACTCTCCTGACACACTCAACAACACCGTTAAATCATTCATCACGAACTACATAACTTTCGAACAAGTGCTAGCGGAAGATTCTGACAGAGAAATACAATCGGACTCTAAAGAGAAGTCCCAGAGAGTTTTGCCGAGCCTGCACTGTCCGTTCTGCGCGAGTGTGTTCTCTTCGGCCACGCGGCTTGTGTACCATCTCAACAAACACGTGGAGGTGAGCATGGCGGCCAGCCCCATGTGCTGCGACCTCGTCTACAGTGACAAGAAACACTTCGTGCAACACTTGCAAGAGGCACATGTTGACAGGACAGCCGACGAGCCAGTGCCAGTGTGCGTCAGCTGTGGCTTCACCGCCAACTATTCCGAAGAAATGAGACAGCATTATAAAGACGCGCACAACGATGTGAAAAGTGCGAAAGAGAAAAAATTTGAGAGTCCAAACAACCAGAAGTACATCCCAGCGGTGTGCCCCGAGTGCAACAAGACGTTCTCCAATAAGTACAACATGTTCGCGCACATGCGCAGTCACACGCACACCGCGGTCTACCCCTGCGACAAGTGCACCCGGACCTACCGCAACCAGGGAAACCTTACTCATCACAAGAGGCTTGCGCACCAGGGAATACTCAACTTCATATGCGTCGAGTGCGGGGAGGCCTTCCCCAGTCGGTTAGAGCGCGACATACATGCGCGTATACATTCGGGAGAGACGCCCTACAAGTGCCCGCACTGCGGCAAGTCGTACCGCGCCAAGAACACGCTCACACAACACCTCGAGATACACGCGGATATACGCAAATACAAGTGCGAGATGTGCTCCAAAAAGTTCCGGAAGAAAAGCCACCTGGACTACCACGTAAAGACGCACATGAAGTAACAACGGGCATTATTTGTTGCAGGAGCCCCTGCGACTTGCCCGAGGATCTCCGCAGTGCCCCTTCTGACCGCTCCGAACTGTCCGATGACGAGCCGCTGGCCACGTTCGCTACCAAAAAGCCCGCGAAACTCTATACCAATTTCTACAGAGCACTCGTTAACTTTAGAGACCATTTTGTTAATGATCAACATCATGAGGATTATTCTGACTTCACCGACTCGAGTGTGTCTGACGCTGAAGAGAATGACGTGGACAGGTACGACGACCTGACGCAGTGCAACATGAGGCGAGACAGACTGGACGAGGAGACGCGGCTAGAGCTGAGAGAAGTGCAGAACAAAATCGACAACAAGACATACTACACGTGTAAGATCTGCAGCAAGAACTTGAGCTCTGCGCACACGTACCTGTTCCACAAGCGCATTCACACGGGTGAGCGGCCGTGCGTGTGCCACGTGTGCGGCAAGCAGTTCCGCGCGCCCAACGGACTGCAGCGCCACCTTACGGAGACGCACGAGCGCGTGCGCCGGTACAACTGCTCGCTCTGTACCAAGAACTTTGCCAATTCACAGAATCTCAAGCAACACTTACGGATACACACCGGAGAGAAGCCTTTCGTGTGTCCTCACTGCGGCAAGAGGTTCACTCAGAGCGGTTCGTTACACGTGCATCTGAAGACACACAGTGAACAGTTTCCTTATGAGTGCGCGGAGTGCGGGGCTCAGTTCAGACTGCGGTCGGGGCTGGTGCGGCACAGACTGAAGCACACGGGCGAGCGGCCGCACGTTTGCGCGACGTGCGGCAAGGGGTTCCGGCAGCGGCACGAGCTCACGACACACGGCCTCGCGCACAGCGGCGCCGCGCCGCACGCCTGCGCCGCCTGCCCGCGCGCCTTCCGCCAGCGGCGCGCGCTGCGGCACCACGTGCGGCGCGTGCACGACGCGGGGCCTCCCGACATCGTCTACAACGTCACCCACTACTAGATGTTACCATAATATACGTTAAGAACTTATATGACAATATCATTACACCGATCCCATCCTTTCCCTTTCCAGAATGATAATGCCAGAAGAAAGCGCCCAAGAAGACGACAAAACGAAACTCGAAATTATCGAGAAACCGGAGTTTACAATAAGCGAGAATGGCAGGCGATACGCGAAGTGTGGCGTGTGTCAGAAGACTGTGTCCGTGGGAGGGTGGACGCGGCACAAGCGCGCGCACCGCGGGGAGAGGCGGCACAGCTGCCACACGTGCGGGCTCGCCTTCAACGACAGCGGCAACCTGGCGCGCCACACGCGGGCCATACACTCCAAGCAACGACCGCACGCCTGCCCCACCTGCCCCAAAACATTCTCACGGAAATCTCACCTAGAAGACCACATAAAGTCTCATTCAGAGAGTAGAACATTCGTGTGTGACATATGCGGGAAGGGATCCAAATCAAGCGCAGCACTGCGCATGCACGCACGCACGCACGACGAATGCCGGTTCCCGTGCGTGCAGTGCGGCGCTCGGTTCAAGCGGCGCGGCGAGCTGAACGCGCACGTGTCTGTGCATACCGGGGAAAAGGCACATGACTGCCACTGCGGGAAAACTTTCCGCTTGCGAAGCCAGCTGACAGCACATAATAGAGTGCATCAAAAATCACGAGACCAGGAAATGGAAGATCTAACCAGTGCTAGCAATACACTAGGGTTATGCGAAGACGAAATTCAATAATTTTTGTGTTATAATTGGTAGTGAGTTAAGGCTCCGTTCAATTAAACAGACATGCCATATTATCAAGGGCGTAGCTACCGCCGTAGCGCGTATCAGCGATACGGGGCACGCGACGTGTGTTAGCAAACATTCTGAAAACAGCCTTGTAATGAGTAAATATATCCAATGAAAATATTAAAATTAACGTTATTTATTAATGGCTTAAAAAGGCTTCAAGCTGCAGGGTCGGTCCACTTCTCAAGCTCACGCATTCATTTAGTAAAAGCACACAGAAAATCTTACCTACTTATCTAAGTCCTGCTCAAATTTTGCCTTCGCTCGCTCTTCATCCTTATTTTCGCAATGCTCCAGAATGGTCAAATTGTCGAGCTAGTTCGCCCGCTGCATGATGAAACCAGATCCGCGTCAGGGTGCTCCAATTTTCCAACTACTCGTAGCTTCGCTCGCTGGTGCATTCTCTTAGTAAGATCATAATGACAGCTTTACCTTTCAAGTCTGTGTGCTATTTTTTTTTTCTTTTCAAAACAATACCCTCCTTAGAGCTTCGCCGCAGTCAGGTAAAAAGGGAGTTTAGAACTAGCTACGCCACTGTATATTGTTAAGTAGCAAACTGAGACCTAAACTATTATTTATATTATGAATTTAATTATTAACAGCAAAAGTGGTAAGCTGAGCTATGTTATGGATTTGGTAAATTGGCAATATGAGCTTTACGAGAGTAAAAGTATAAAGAGCAATGTGAATCCATTTTATGACGCTTATATTCATCTGTATTACGATATCGATTAAAGACAGCTAGATTACTAGAGAAGGGAAACAGCTGGGACAAGCAGAGATATTATATGATGCAAATTTATAAAGTCTAACATAGTTGAAGATCCAAAAGGCAGAAAGGCAGAACCTTCGAAACAACAGAATCAACACAAAAAGGTATATTTTCAATACTATCCTCTTAACTTTGAAAATATCTTTCATTTTACTTCTACTGGCATATCCCCAAGCTGTTAAAGAGCACTTTGTTGCAGGTTCATGCGCGAGTTCTCTCGTCCACAGCCGCAGCACTACCGCGCATGCGTGTACTGCGCGAGCACGCACCCCCTTGCCTCCTACCGGGAGCACCTCGTCGTCGCACACTCCGACCTGCTGTTCCACTGCGAGGAGTGCGACACCTTCGTCGACAAGAAGGACTTCATCCTGCACATGTCCTTCCACGCCCTACAGTACACCTCAAAGGGCATTAGACGAAAGAAATTAAAGAAGAAGAAGGAAGAAATTGTCAGTCAGAATCCGAGCCCAGTGCCTCCAGCTGTTGCTCCGCAGTGCTCACTGAAAACAGAAAGTAAGCCATTCATTGAAACCAAAGATATAAAGCCCCCCGTGGTGGTTAAAACCAAAACGAGTGTCCAAGAGAATGAGTTCTCTGACCACAGTGATATGGACGGCTTCGAACCTCTACCTCAGTCAGTGTTTGAAGCTATCGGAGACTCGCGAGACAGCCAGCATTTAGAAGATAATACCAATACCACACACACACCTGAGAATCAGCCACACAGTGACGAGTCCAAACGATCTTCACAAGCCGAAAATAATAATCCTCCCCAGTGTTTGGAAAAAAAATATAAACTGAATAATTGTTCAGTAGTTATAAAATCTATCAATATAAATAACTGTGCCCAAATGAATATCGCAATTAAAAATAGTAATGTAAACAACAATCTTGCTCTGCCAGTCAATAAAACTCTCCCTAAAACTACGAACGCTAATAGTGATGATAATCTCCCGACTGACGAAAGGGGGAAAAGGAACCACAAGACACGAAAGGGACACTTTCGTGGCTTCTGTCCTAAAGAATGCAGAGCATCGTCCAGCTACTTCCACCACCTGAAATACGTCCTCAATGGAAGAAAGGAGCACGAATGCGAAGTTTGCGGCATAAAGTTCAAATTTCCACCCCAGCCCTGCCCGCGAGCTTCCGCCGGCACATTATGTAAACCCCGCGTCTAATCAATTCTATTGTTATGACTAAAACCATAGATATTGAGTATATATAAGCGTCAGATAGGCAATGTGGCGATTAGGGCAAGACCAAAAACAAATTACATCAGTGTGTGTGTGATGTACATGTGTACGAAATAAATAGTCCTGTGCTCATTAGCTGCTTTAACTTCGATTAGACAGGAAAACAAAAATAACTACAAAAGTATGGAATCACCTACTTCTTACTGTTCCGAGCGATCCTTAAAACTAAATAGCTGTTGAAAATTAATGAATTTGCTACCATTTTAAAGGCTAAACTGTAAACTTGAAATTGCATTTAATAAAACCCATATTTCAAGAGCTTTCCTACTTTGTGTGGAAGAGTAAGAAAAAATACATGTTTTAATTTCTCGATACGTCGCGAGTTGCGCCATATTGATCCCCTATAAAAGCACGTGGTATTGGATTTTTAAATCAGTCGGCTGTCACACGCAGATTGGTACCTTACCTTGGACGATACCATACCACACCTACAGAACCAGCACAAATCGTCGCTCTACTGCAAGAAGGGCTCAGGGCCAGCGGGCTGTCGCACGTCAGCTCCACATAAACCAGTCCTGTGTTTCGAAAGAAATCGTTATTTGACTGGTGTCGACGTCCAGCAGGAGCTCAGATATGTTCGTTGGGTAGGTGTCAGCGAGTGCACAGTTCGTCGAAGACCCAAGTAAGCGAATTTGACACGAAACGGCCTGCCACAGGCCTAAAACTAACGGCAGGTCACCGACAAGCACGCCTTCAATTTGCTCGCACCCATCTTGATTGGGATGTCGAGCAATGGAGGCGAGTCTCCTGTTCTCGTGCCTGGTGGGGGACGAGGAGCGGTCTAACTTCAGACCGCTACATATCCGATATTCTGCTGGAACACGTCGTTCCCTATGCGGGATATGTCGGTGATGACTTTCTCCTCATGCACGATAACACTCGTTGCCTCGCTTCTCGAGCCACAGCTGAATACCTTGGTGAAGTCGGTATCGCCACATTGGACTGGCCAGCGCTCAGCCTTGACTTGAATCCCATTGAGCACGTGTGGGATGAACTGAAGAGAAGGGTTCGATCCAGAAATCCTGCTCCTTCAAGTCTTGATTAGCATTTTTTTTTTTTTTTTTGGTTGAGAATTCATCAAATGTCTCCTCCCGCTCTGGGCGGAGCGAGAGGGAGTGTCAGACTTTTACTGACTAAAACCCACCCGTGTTCCTTCCGTTGCCTATGTGCTGGGGCCGCGATATCCCTTTCAGACAAACCCGCAACCCCAGCAGTCTTGATTAGCTGAAATCGGCTTCGATAGAGGAATGGGAAGGTATCCCGCAAGAATCAATTAAGAAGCTAATTAGGTCCATGAAGAATCGTCTTCGAGCTGTAGTTAGGGCTAAGGGCAATACAAAATATGGATACTTAATTTTAAAGCCAAATAAATATTTTTTTATTCATTTTTGTTGTTTTATTTTACTCCTCCACTCAAAATAGCTCTTGAAATATGGGATTAATTTAAATGCATCTGGCACGAATTTCGATTACAGTATTTTCAAAGTTTACAGTATAGCCTTGAAAATGGTTGCATTTTCATTAATTTTCATCAATTATTTAGTTTTTATAATCGCTCGGAACAAGTAGGTGATTCCATCCATACTTTTGCTCGCGAGTGTACTTTACTTCTCTCTCCGGTCATTCGTTTAAAATTTTCCTTGTGGAACAATGTTTCTCCAGCAGGATTCGTTTTTGTATTTTTTTTTTCGAAACGACAGCTAACACAATTATTGAAGTGAAAACTTCTTTAGCATCGTTGTGATTTGAAAGTCGATGAAAAGAAAAAGAGACAGACACATAAATTCATAAGATTTAACGTGGGAGAAAATGAGATAGGAAGCATTATACAGTGTTTCTTATATTCGTGGTTATCTTTGTGCTCTGCTTCGTACCCCCACCACTCGTGTTTACCAAGGCATAGTGTGAGTTTGCTTGGACCGCAGCGTTGTACGTTTGTTAATACGTGTTTGTGCGCGCATGCGTAGTACAAAGCTTGAGAAAAGGCATCACAACAACAGTGGTGAAATTTTTGAAGATTTCACTTCTACCACGTGTGAATTGCATACATGTTATTTTTTTTACTTGGCGCATTTTCATTTTTACAGCAGATTACGCTCTAATTATTCTTTGAACTCAATTCATTGTAGAAGAGATTTTCTTGCGGGGGTAACGCACACGTGAAATACCAATCTTACTTTTTAAAGGAATAAAATTAAAACTACAAACAAACGTGTTGGATTTTGAATTTTCTCCAAAGAGAAATAATTTATGAGAATATATTGTATAATTCTAATATATTGTATTGAATATAATATATATTATAACCGATTATCGTTTAAAGTTAAAGTTCGCGAGCACATTCGCAAGAAACTGGCAGTATCATCACTACGGTAATGTTTTCTCATTGATTGTCTTAGTTGTTTTAGTATATTTATGTGTATTTATTTGTACTTATATTTATATATAATTAGATGTATATATTATATTTATAGTTTTTGGTAGATATATGAATATATTTATATTTAAATAAATATTTATTCCTGAATTCTCGCTATTGCACCTGCCACTGTTTGTCTCTGCATCACCCAAAGGTTGACTGGTAGAAAATGCCTATGGCATTAAGTCCGCCTCTGTACATTTGTGTGCTTGAAGTATTAAATAAATAAATAATATTGTAAATATGTCGTAAGCTTCCGTCGGAAGTCTTTTGCAATTTTGCTTCATACTTTATTTTTATAAAATAATGTTCGTTTACTTATATATTAGTTTTATTAATAGGTGTATAAGGTCTGACAACGTATCGTTGTTTTGAAGACTGATAGATATCACTGCCTATTTTGACAATATTGTTTGGTAATGTAATGACGTTTAGCTGTCAGAAAAGTTTTCATTCAACGCGCGCCAAATTTGATGACTGAGAAGTACTTTTAGCGGGACAAGAGTATAAAATATTCATTTACATCTACAAAACATCCGGTTAGTACATTATTTTGATTATTTTGTGAATAATATTACATAATATACTGTGGAATGCAAAATTATGCCACATTGTTATGTTTTTTTTGTAAAAAAAATACTTTCACCATGAGCCACCTGACCATTGTCCGTTCATAACATTTACCGCCCCAAAAGGTGTTGAAAACAATACCTTGGTTTTGTGTTCGTAGTTACATTTTTAAATTATTCTTCCTGGTGACCAACCAAGACGTCTTCTAGAAAACGTTTGAGGGTGTTTCTTCAAATGAGCGAAAAACTATGTTCAAGTCTAATAAAAAAATGTAGGCTGTAATTTTTTTAGAAAAAAGGCATAACTTAGCTTCCTATTATAATTTTAAAAAGAGGCACTTCCTCTCTGTGAACATAAGTAGTTTAATTCTGATTCTATTTCATAAAATATTTACCAAACGTCATCGCCCACAACGTTCAAATCACGCACATTCTTAGTTTATCAAAAATAATTTAATAATGGTGCCTGAATAACCAATTTAAGGTACGTAAGTTTTATAATAGTAATATATGTTCTTATTTTATGCATAAATAAGGGCCGATTTAAAAAACCGAATATATTATTTTAGTCGAAAAACGTTTGGCATTTGTTTTCTGTCATTACACGCAACAGGATAAAAAAGTTTAAAAAGTGACACTTTGCTCTATAACCCGCAATCCTGCGCGGCGTCCCCCCGCACCCCCTTTCGATAGTTAGTCGACCTTGAGTACTCGTCCGGCGTGCGCGTGTATTTTGTGAATAAAATTGGAAAAAAGTGTTTCTACGCAGCCTTCGTCAAGAAAAACATCATTACCGGAATTTAGGATTACTCGGTGAGTTATTTATGTATGCAATTTCATTATTTCAGTGTTTTACACGTAATATGAAACCTAAAAAACTTCCACTGAATATATTATTCCTCATGAACATTTTAAACAAGTTCAGACATGTTTCAATTGAAATCGTCATTACCAGTAACGTCATTACCGGGATATTTCATGTTGTGGGTAATGACGAATTGTTGCGGGTAATGACAAATGAGTTGAATTTATGTTTTAACCGACTTCAAAAAAGAAGAAGTTTGGTTTATTCTATGTTCGACTGTATTTTTTACGTATTCGGTTATCATAATTCGCCTTGAAGTCATTAAACTAGAGAGTGGGTCATTTTATTCACAGATTTATGGCGAAAACAAAAAAAGGAAAAGAAGAGCGCCTTGCTCAGCAGAGGCTGTGCAAAAGACGTCGTTACGCCGAAATCAAAAATGATCCTAGATTATATGCTATTGAAAAAGAAAAACAAAGAGCACGCTATTTGAAAAGAAAAGCAGAAAAGAATATTACTTCAATTACAGAAAAAAATAAGAATAAACAGAAACTACAAAGAACGAAATGGAAAGAAAATTCAAGACGTTACAGGCAAAGCAAGAAAGAAGAAAGACAGAAATTACCAGAACCAGTACAAATTGAGATCCAAGAAAACCAAGAAGTCATTATTGAAGAAAATTCAAGAGATCCATTGAAAGGGGTTGGCGATCGCGTTTACACAGCTAAAGAAGTTTCATTGATTTTAAGAAGAGTACGTTACAAGGAACAGAAAAAACAGGGATATTTGAGAGAAATTATTAAGACATTGAAACGCCAAAATGCCTTGTATCGAATGCGAGAACTTAGACGTCGACAAAGTGAAGAAAATATGAATAAGGCACCTAAAGAAAAGGACAGCTTGCAATCGAAGAAGCCCAGAGCTATAAAAGTTTTACCAAAATTTAAGAAACCATAGAAAACACCAAAAAAACTACTGAAATCAAAAATATCAGATACTATTCGTGAGGCCATTTACAATGATGATAATAACAGCGTCATTAGAGCAGGAAAAAAGGAGTTCATAACAAAGAATAAAATACGACATCAAAAGCGATTTCTAACGGCAACTTTAACAGAACTATACCAAAAATTCATAAAGGAAACAAACATTGCCATTCATTACTCAACTTTTTGCAAAGAAAAGCCTTTTTGGGTCTTATTTCTAAAGCCACAAAATAGAGACACTTGTTTATGCATCGTCCACACCAATATGAATCTTCTGATCAATGCCTTAAATAAGGCCAAAATGTTAAAATCCAGAAATTCTGCGGAACTTCTAAAATCCATATGTGTGAGACCCTAAAAATCTTTTTTATCATCATTCCCAGGAACATAAAATCACTACCAGCAACACAAATTTCATTACCAGTAACATAATGTCATTACCATCCCCAAAAGATTTCTTCGATGCTATTTTTCTCAATTTGTACTGCGGAATCTTCAATGCCCTAGACACATATCCTCACTGCCTCCAATGTAGATTTATATCCGACTACTCTTACTTTTAAATTAGACAAAATTATAAAATTACAGAAAAAAGTGCAAAATAAATGTAAACTCGAAGAAACACCCTTGAGCAACAGATATCTTCAAAACATCTTGGAGAACGATTCTGCAAGCGACTCGGATAACGAAATGGGTGAATTTTTACAAACTCCTTCAAATTCGTACGTAAATTTATCTGATAACGAAATCATTGACCGTCTATTGGAAAGGTTGTTTGAGGGTGGAATGGAAGAATAAGTTGAAACCTTTCTTGAGTCCACTGAGGTTGTTCCAGATGAAATTGAAGAGGTATCAGTTGTTAATTTTCCTAATAATATGCATGAAAATATTGAGGTAAGTAATGGATGTTGCTTCTGCAAATTCACTAAACATGTCTTACACAACACCACAAAGAAATTATAGAGATTGGAAAATAAAGAAAATATTTAAATCTGTGCCCCAATTTACATCCAGGTTTTCCAAACGGACAATGGTTATATATTTTCCTTTTAATAAAATCTGTTACCGGACAATGGCAACAAATTGACCACAAAAAAAAAAAAAAAAAAAAATGCAAATATGTATTTTGGTATATTTTGCTACATTTGGGTTAATTAGGACACTCATATCTCCATTTCACCAAAAACTCGTCAGCATGAATTTAACGCGAGAAAATTTTCGTACAATGTTTTTTTTATGACTATCGATGTCATAATATGTCAACACGAAAGTTATGATAGACTTCGAATGGCCTTTCACGATGAAGCCTCATGTCGTGCCACTGTTTCCAACTGGTTTAATGAGTTTAAACGTGGTCGCACTAAACTACACTCACCGATGATCTGCGTGAGGGACGGCCTTCTACGGCGACGACTGAAGATAACATCAGTGTTGTGCGGCGTATGATAGAGACTGACAAAAGAGTGACTTATCAGCAGATTCGGACAAGCTTAGGCATCGGTATGAGTCAAGTGCACAAAATCCTCCATGAACATTTAGCGGTCAGGAAGCTTTGTGCCCGGTGGATACCTCATAATTTGACGGAAGCCCAAAAACTCCGTCGTGTTGATTGGTGTCGTGAAATGGTTCAAAGACGGAACGGAGGTGACTCAAATGCTGTGTTCGACATACTTACGGATGACGAAAGCTGGATTTATTGATCCTGAAACTAAGAGACAGTCTGCTATCTGGGTGTTTCCTTCCGAGGAGTTGCCAACTAAAAAGTGGGGAAAAAAGATGGTGACTTCGTTCTTCGGAAGGACAGGTCATCACTCAACAATTGTTTTAGAGGATCGAAAAACAGTTACTGCAGAGTGGTACACTAACAATTGTTTGCCACTTGTCTTGGAAAAAGTTCGGGAGAAACGACCTCGCAGTAGGATCCATCTTCACCACGACAACGCCTCGCGCACACCGCTAAGCAAACAATCGACTACTTAGCGACGTCAGACGTGGAATTACTGGGTCCTATAGCCCCGACCTTCGCACCTTGCGATTTTTATTTATTTCCGAAAATAAAAGAAAAACTTCGAGGATAACGTTTTATGGACGCCGAGCAAGCAGTGGCTGCGTTTCAAAACGCCGTCGAAGAGACCCCTAACGACGACTGGGCAAACTGCTTTTCTCAGTGGTTCCATCGGATGCAGCGATGTAGCAGCGATGTATTGATGTAAATGGAGACTATTTTGAAAAGATATAATAAAACTAATAACTTGCTAGTTTGTTCAGTTTTTGATTTTCTAAGAACTTTCAGTGTCACCCTCGTATGAGTAATTAAGACTTTCTACCTACTTACCTATTACTAAAATACCTACAGAGATAAGGGCGGATCCAGCCTTCGGGTCACATAGTCTGAATATTCCCGATCAGTAACACCTTGTCGTCAACACTGTTGACGATCGGGAAAAAAAAGTTTGGTTCGTTCACAGTGTGGGTGAAAGGGAATATTCTTAATTAAATCATTTTGTAAAATCCGTGTCATCGTTAATTGAACTCTACTTTTCAAAATCTTTTTTTTCCCATTCGTCAACAATGTTGCCGACAAGGTGTTACCTACTGATCGGGAATATTCGACATAGTCGGGGTCCAGTCAGGACAGGCTCCAATCAGTGGTAGATTAAGGCTGTCCCCCGGGCCCCGGTCTTGTTTTTGTAGGTATTTCTTGTAATATTTTGTTTCGATATACTGTTTTCTTTAACAAGCGGCTGCAGCTTTTCTTCCATTTTAATCTAAGGTTTTCAGATATTTCTTTCGTTTGGATCTGCATTTCGAGTATTTTCTCAATAGTTTGTCTAAGCTTGCTTCCATATTTGTTTGCAAACAAGATGTCTGGTGGGGCAATGGACGATTGCCTAGGTAGTCAAAACCAATGTTCAGTAATTATTGTTATATTATTATATTCGTCATATTTTATAGTTTATCAATTAATAAGTTTAAGGAGTCAGGAACTTGCGTGGGAGTCAGAAACAGGTCAAAATAAGGTTAAGTTTTTTTTATTATAACGCGATCTGTGAGAAACAACAGGTACTAATTGGTGGTATCCCTTTGTAGGGTTAGTGAAAGATTTAATATTTTGTTGGTCTGAGATCAGATTCTGCAGTTTTTTTTTAATATTTCTATTTGTGTAACAAAAATGTAAAGCACCTATTTCCTTTTACCTATAGTGTACACATAAATACACATAAAATGATAAGTATTTTTATCATCTTTAATCCCGTATTTTGGTTTCTATCTTCAATACCCATCATATTATTTATATTTACATACTTGTTGGTATTGAATTGGGATTAGAATAAATAAAACAACGTATTTATTGCCAAACATATTCCTTTATTGTAGGTACATACTTAAATAAAATGATTCAAAAGAAAATAACTGTCTTCGACTTAGAGTATATATCACTGGAGAAGCCATAAGCGCAATATTCCGAACAAAAAAGTCTGTCACTTTTTGCGGGGGACGGGGTAGCTACTGTCAAAAATAACAATAGCTGCTCGCCCGTATAGAGAAGTCCGTACCATATTTATTTTTTTATCGATATCGATATTCATTCGGAATCTTGCTTGAATCCAGAAATAAAACAGCTGTTGCATAAAATAGTTAAATTTTAATAAGAAGAGAAAATAACTTCAATTAAATAAAAGTAACTAAATTTGTAATAAGTAAGTAATCTCAATAAAAAATTAGATCAAATTCAATTTTTTATTTTTTACATACAAACACTTCAATGGACTTAAACAAATTATAAAACATTGAACAGTAAAAAAAAAAAAACAAAAATAATTACTAAGTAATTTTTACTAGGAAATTATCGACATGTCAATTTTGGTTTCAAACATGACCTCAACACTACGGTAGTCTCGTTAACATTTTTACTAGAGGACATAATCGCATGTCAAGTGCGTGTAAGTTTTGCTGATTTGACGTATATTTTCGTAATGCAAAAGAAAAGTATTTTGATCTTTACGAACATAAAAACGAGATGTAGCGAGACTCGGTGACGTCACAGAAGCAACGTGAGGAAAATACTAGATTCTTGCTACGTTTTATATTGAATCATGGTTGAATCGAATTGTATTATGAGGTTAGGATTTTTCAATTTTTTTTTTCAATTTTGATATTTCAATAAAAACATGACTAAATCTTAGAAAAAAAAACTGCTTAGGGAAAGTTATTCAGTTCTTTAGGTAAATTTGACGTATTTGAACGCTTTTTACACCATTTAACAGTACAAATAGGCATTTTCACGGAGCTCCGCGCTCCTTTAAAACGATTTACGAAGTGCGTTAGAATCGATTTGAAAGTAGTTTTTATGAACGTACTAGAACATTTGTTCTTGTACTTTTACAGAGGGGAAGTGTTCGTAAGGCTTCTCCAGTGTTATATACTCTAAGGTCTTCAAGGAACACCAAAACATTGTCCAAAAATGACGCTGGTGCTAGCAGGTTATATTGATGCCTTGCCCAGCCAAGATACCTAGCGTCATGACATGACAGCAACAACCGGTGTTGGTTGTAGAGAAGTGGTGGCGGCGGTGTTGATGATCCATGTTCAATGGATGTAACAACATCCTCTTGTAAGTCCCTGGATGAGTCATGAATCTGGCGTCGATTCGCTCGAACCCAAAGCCATCACATGCATACATTGTTGTCATATCCTGAAAATATTATTAAAATACATTTTATTACAAATGTCATGACATAACTGGTGAAATGTGCTGCACAATAGGTTCACCACGCCCAAATCCTTCGAGAATCGCTGCCGTAATGTTATATTTATGTTGAGTTTTTACATGAAGAACACTCCTTCCATCTTCCGCGATCGTCGTTTCCATCGCTCGTCTATCCAGTTTTGAGAGATATGTCCCATTCGTTTTACCATTTTCTTTCAGACTTTACCTACTTATAATAAAAACGTAGTCGGGTAATAAATAGTTTACCTGATAATTATTATCATTGGAAATAACCCCGGGGTACTAAAGGGCTGTCCACTGCAACAGTAAAGAAACGTCGGCCTCTTGGATTTCTGAGCCCGATTGAGATATTACATCCACGGTAGACCATTGTATGACCTAACAATCTCTTAATGTCAGCAGCTTCGGTATTTAATAAATTATAACAGTCGTGACAAGCATATCGATATAATGGGAGCTGGAACAATAGCAAATATCATTGTATTTTCAAATTATAACACAAAACAAAATAATAAATAATAAACTAATAATATATTTTCATAATATATTGCCTTCACTGCATTTTTTACGTGACTGCCGTAGGCGTATCTGATTTGCTAACCATCGAGCGAATCTCACTTGCAAGGGTAAACACAGCCTTCCCACGATATGTCTGCGAAACCCCTGCACAGCGATGGCCCAATTGATGCACCTCATCATAATATCCAAATCGAAAAGTAAAACTACATCAATGAGTAAAACAGAATCCTATACGAACTGATATATGATGGCAGTCCGTGTGGTAGGTCGCTATAAGAAAATATCAATATTACAAAATAATCGCACAGTTAGCAAGGAACGCTTATATGCAACTTGGAACTGCAATGCAAGCAAAGCACAGAACATTAATACTCAAGAAGGCAAAGCAAGCAGAAAATAATAATTATATGTCAATGTCATGTCAAAGAAATAATAAATACTCTACCTTCATTTTAAGAAGTGGGTATTCAAAATAAAAACACTTTAGATGTTTACACAAAAATATGTTAGTAATATTGTCGTATTTTATACGCAATTACATTACAACAATTACATACATTCCTTTGATTTAAAATAAGCGGGTTATAGTTATTATTCATACTCATATAGGTAATTACGGAATAAAAATAAAATATTTTTAGTACTTCCCGTTAAAAATGGCGAGGCGGAAGCAATTTTTTTTGAGAATTATGTTGCGTAACCTATTTCGAATTGGGCGGATTTCTCAGTTCCTATCACAAAACGCGTTTATGGAATCTAAGTTCTTCATAAACTAGTTCATGTGTTGACATTGATCTCGATTTACGTCCAAATGATTTCACCAGCTACATTTTGATCGTGTTTACGAAAACCAAATTTTCATGGCATAGGATGTAAATGTTGTCACATGAACGCAATGCGTTTAGCATTTGCGACATGCGATAGCGACCTACTGCATTTAAAATAACAAATTTTATATCAGTAAACTACTAAACGCGGGTACCTAGTTGTCAAAACCACGTCAAAACTGTTCTCGTCTCTGGTTGCGTCAATAATGTTTTGTGGTCAATTGACATTGACAATTTCGTATTTCGTGTCGCGGTAATATTTAAATATTTCATTGTTGTGTGCATTCCTGTGTATTTCTCATTATTATGTCTCTGATACAAAAAAGGGATCCGACCTTCGTAGCCAGTGAAATGGAAGCCCTAATTCAGTTGGTGGGTCATTATTTTGAGGTGTTGGAATAAAAAAAATACATGCCGTGAGTGTAAAACTAAAAACAGAAGAGTGGAAGAAAATTTCGATTTCTACATCATGATTCCTCCTCAGCACGCAAATCTGATTTTAATGGAAGATTGATTATTGCCGTGTTTTCACGGACGTTTGGGGACGGACGATGGACGTCCACGTACAAATAATATAACAGAAAAGAGCGTTTTTGTTGTGAATGTACCTTATTGTTTAAATAAATAAATCGTTTAAATATTGTTTTATTATTGTTTATTACATACCACACCAGAACATACATCTTATTAATTTAAATACACATATTTAGAAATTCAAATCACGCTCTATGTTTCTACGCATCTGGGTGCTACCAGATGACTGCTGCGGATCTATGTGGATTTAGCACTTCAACTGCACAGAATTGTGCACAAAGTCAGTGCTGCTATTGCCTCACTCCGACCACGCCACATTTACTTTCCCGAGTCACCACACGATATCCACCAAAGAATTTTACAAGAAAGCAAAATTCGAACATTGCTCTTCTATAGCAGATAATAAATATATACGAGTCGTGTGTACTTCCTGGCTTTGTGTACTTTAAGTGTGCGTAGTCCCAGCGGAAAAATTTCGAATTTCTTCATTTCAGTTTAGTAGATATTTAGTGTATGACGTCGTGTAATTGTGTATGGTAAGTTCAAATTTGTGCATCCAACCATTGGGGAGTTATTCAACAAAAACTGTTTCCGCTGTAAAACTGATCCGTGACTGTGACATACTTAGCCAGTAGTGAGAATGCAAAACAGAACAGGAAGCGCGCGCTAAGAAAATACCTACCTACTTTAGATTATTCCCTATTATACCGTTAAGTTTATAAATTCGACTTTTGAAATGACTACTGGGGTTAATGTTTTTTTTCTAATAATAATAATTATTAGTATTTCTATTTAATTCAATTGTATCGTGTAACATACAAAATATTTGTACGCTGGCAGCACCAGCAGAATATTAAGGACATAATAATTACCTACTGTAACAATTTTTTGTAATATTCTGACTAATAAATGCATTTATTAACACAGATGCAATTATTATTGTAATAATTTCGTAAGTATAAGAGAAAAACAAGTGATCTACTATTTTTATCACGAAAGTTATTAATTACTTGTTCAAGAATTGTGTGCGCACCTGTACGAAACTATTAAACACACTATCGATACTATACTGGAAATTTTAGAACGTTAGCTCTTTATACTACACGGCCGCTTTTTCGTAGCCATTCAAACTTGGTCGGTTTATCCATGTATATTGCTGTTGTTCTAGTATTTTCGTGTTTTTTTTATTTTTTTTGTATTATATCTCTTTAATTATTTAATGTAGTGAGCTGAAATTTTACATGTGAATAGTAGAATTAATACACTAAATATTGGAATATGTTTCATTTTGCTATTCCATTAAACAGTCCTACAATCGGATGTCTTAAATATAGTGGTCCAGTCGTAGTAAATTATGTCATTGCTCGTTAATTACTAAGAGCACATAAATTAAACTTGGCAGGATATTGTAGACCCTTACAAGATACAAATATACGTTATAAGTTAGGCTCTAGAGTTCCTATTTTAAGAACTTGGACCTAATAACCTTATTTTACTTTTACGTGTATATCTTCTGAACAGTATGTTTTTTTCAAATTCTGTTTTCACACACATTACACACAAATTCAAAGCAACGTGCGTAAAAAATTACAACTCTGCACTAAACCGTTTTATATGATTTTCATCAAATTGCCAAACGCCAGCGCAGCGAAAATTTAATAACTTGGTAGATAAAGGACGCACAAATTTCATTTAAACATACACATTTACCTCTCGTTACACACTAATTATTGAATGTATTTTCTTTCTTGTACGTCCATAGGAAAAAAAAAAGTTCCGCTGGGATGACGTAGTCCCAGCGGAAACAGTTTTTGTTGAATAACTCCCCAATGGTTGGATGCACAAATTTGAACTTACCATACACAATTACACGTCATACACTAAATATCTGCATACTGAAATTAAGAAATTCGACATTTTTCCGCTGGGACTACGCACACGTACTTTAACTCTATTTGATCTTCAATGGAATCCAATACAGACATAACTGTTGGTTTTGTAAGATGAAATCTTTTCAAAAAGTCTTGGTCATCCAGGGGGTCGAAATGTTCTTCTCTCTCGCGTATCCATTTTGGACGACGAACAATGAACTCATCCTCATCCCAACTTTCGTCATAACAATCTTTTCATTTTAATTAGCTTAATATCACCAAAATCAATATTTATGACAAAAATTCTATTTTCTGAACAACAAGACACTGACAGCGTGTTGTCAGCTCTTGAACTCGTTTAGAGACTTGAACGCCAAAAATCGGGAGTTCAGAATATAAACTGGTTTATTATGCTTAACTGCGATCACTGTGTTGGTGAAAACAAAAGTGGAGTTATGAACTCAGTTAAACGCTTTAACTGAGTTCAGCATGAATTGATCACGATCAATTGCGTTGGAGAAATCCGCCCTTAATATAAAATTTTTCGCAACATTTATTAGTTCGGTGTGCACAGTGTCACTTATTATATTGTTTTAAAGAACACCATGTTTCTATTCATAAAATTGGGTTATTTGCTTCTATTTAACATAGAAAATAGGCTGTAATTACCTGCTGACCAGATTCGCTTTTCGACCTCTTAGTGAAAGGTCTTTAGTTCTCCGGCTTTTTAACTGAGGTACAGTCCACGTACATTGTTCGTTAAAATAAAATATTTGTAAGTATATGATAATCATCACTTTTTCTATTTATTTTCTACTGATTATCACGGGCACTATAATAGATGTTTACACTTGACCGGAACTGGTTTTTCAATCCTTACATACTATACAGCTTTTATTAGCTATTATTATAAAAAAAACAGCTGCTCCATACATTTTGATCGCAGGTAGGCAGGTGTAGGTATTGCACTTTTCTATGAAACAGCAGATTTTTTTACAAATAACCGACGAAAAATTTCAACGCAGTGGAGCTCAGAATCATGAATCCATGGTAGCCGGCTTCGCGTCGATGTCCCTGACACCCCTTATCGCGGGCTTTACACAGTGTGCTGGCGATAGCTCGCGGGTAGGGCCGGGGCGGCCGCTGCTAGTGTGTAGTAGCCTTTACTTAGATACCTTCCTAACACTGGTCGAGTGCTGGTTCCTAGTGTGCACTTTCAAATATCGCAGCTGAGCGAATTTCTGGCCACATTTATCACAGGTGAAGTTCCCTGCGGTGTGCGTGCGGACGTGCCGCAGCAGATCGCTCCGCACGCTGAACCCGCGCCCGCACGTGTCACAGACGTGCCCCTTCTCCGCCGCGTGCCTATTCATGTGCCTGAGCAGGTGCGTCTTCCATCTGAACGACGTCTGGCACTGGCTGCACGACCACGACTTCTTACCGCTGTGCGTCTGCTCGTGGATGTACAGGCTCGCTTTAGTCTTGAACTGTTTCTGACACTGTTGACATTCGAACCCGTAGTGTGCGGCGTGTATGGCCATGTGTTGCGTCAAACAGGATCTGGTGTTGAATTTTCTGCCACACACTTCGCATTCGTGCTCCTTGCTTCCTTTGTGGACGTATTTCAGGTGGTAAAAGTAGCTGGACGATGCTCTGCATTCTTTAGGACAGAAGGGACACTTTCGTGTCTTCTGGTTCCTCTTCCCCCTTTCGTCAGTCGGGAGATTGTCATCACTACTAGCGTCGGTAGTTTTTGGGAGAGTTGTATTGGCTGGCAGAGCAAGATTGTTGTTTACATTACTATTTTTAATTGCAATATTCACTTGGGCACGGTTATTTATATTGATAGGTTTTATAACTACTGAACAATTATTAAATTTATAATTTTTTTCCAGACACGGGGCAGGATTACTTAAATTATTGTTTTCGGCTTGTAAAGACTGATCGGACTCGTTACTGTGTGGCTGATTCTCAGGCGTGTGTGTGGTACTATCTTCTAAATGCTGGCTGTCTTGCGAATCCTCGATAGCTTCGAACACTGACTCAGGTAGAGGTTCGAATCCGTCCATATCACTGTGGTCTGAGAACTCATTCTCTTGGACACTCGTTTTGGTTTTAACCACCACGGGGGGCTTTATATCTTTGGTTTCAATGAATGGCTTACTTTCTGTTTTCAGTGAGCACTGCGGAGCAACAGCTGGAGGCACTGGGCTCGGATTCTGACTGACAATTTCTTCCTTCTTCTTCTTTAATTTCTTTCGTCTAATGCCCTTTGAGGTGTACTGTAGGGCGTGGAAGGACATGTGCAGGATGAAGTCCTTCTTGTCGACGAAGGTGTCGCACTCCTCGCAGTGGAACAGCAGGTCGGAGTGCGCGACGACGAGGTGCTCCCGGTAGGAGGCGACGGGGTGCGTGCTCGCGCAATACACGCATGCGCGGTAGTGCTGCGGCTGTGGACGAGAGAACTCGGGCATGAACCTGCAACAAAGTATTCTATAACAGCTTGTGGATATGCCAGTCCAACTAAAATGCACTATATTTTCAAAGTTAAGGGCGCGTTTGCAAATCGGACAAAATTATGCTGTTTTTCGGTAAATTTTGTGACAAAACTAAACCGAATCAAATATAACTAATAACTACCACATATAGGTTGGTTCTTCATCTTCAAATGATAGGAACTTTTTTGTTCAATATTATAGTTTTTTATATTGTAAAAAAGATCTTCCGTTGCCATTTTCCACAAAATTTACGATACCGGGTTGAGTTTAGGTAATTGTTTTGTTCTATTATCAATATATTTTAAGATTTCTAAAAATACTATTAGTAGGCAGACATGTTCAATTTTAAACCTTAGAAAAAAAAATGTTTCAAAATGTCAAAATAAACATAAAAAAAAAAAAACGAAACTAACTTTTTCACATATTTTGCTATTGCGGATGAATCGTAATCGATTGTATTAAGGGTTATTTTATTTTTGGTCTGTTTTGATTTATTGCACAAATATTTCGAAAGGAACCTCAGTCCGCGCTTGGCCGCTGTCGGCAGTGGACCCTGTGTTGCCTTTTTGCAGGCTCGTGTGGAAAAAGATCGTTGTACAAATACAAAATATTCGATAAACCAACCTAAGGTTAGGTTAGAACCGGGTACAGAGTAAACAGAGCGAGTATTACTTATAAACTGGATTGTGAACTGGGTACAATGGGTTAGGTTAGAACCGGGTACAGAGTAAACAGAGCGAGTATTACTTATAAAATGTATTGCAGTCGTTTTTGTTAAAACAATGTCTTACGGAGTCTGATCGACTCCGAAAGACATTGTGTTGCAGACAGTTTTTAATGTTTGTGGTGTAATCGTGTTTGTAAGACTATTCATACGGACGCGGCTGCTTTACAGAACAGCTACTGTCTTTGTTGCATCCGGCTTTGTATTTACGCGACCCGGCATGGGTTAAGCTGGCATTGAGATTTTACTAAGGGATGCAAGAGCGAGCGAAGGAAAAATATGAGCAGGACTTAGATAAGTACTAACCTACTTATCTATGTCCTGCTCATATTTTTCCTGTGTGCTTTTACTAAATGAATGCGTGATCTCGAGAATTGGAGCGAGCCTGCACCTTGAAACTTTTGTAAGATTTTCATTATGTATATTCTCATTACAGGGAGAGAATATAAATAATATCCAAAACATTAAATTATTATTGATCGATAAGAATTTAATGTTTTGCATATTCTCATTTTTTCATCATTCTCATTCGGCATGGTATGCGGTGAAGCCCAGGTGACGCACACTGGCACTGGCTCGTCGGCTGTCCTGTCAACGTGTGTTTCTTGTAAGTGTTGCACGAAGTGTTTCTTCGCTGTAGACGAGGTCGCAGCACATGGGGCTGGCCGCCATGCTCACCTCCACGTGTTTGTTGAGATGGTACACAAGCCGCGTGGCCGAAGAGAACACACTCGCGCAGAACGGACAATGCAGGCTCGGCAGCCTTTATTCGCATAATATCAGATTCTCAAAATAGTAGATTCTCAAAATATTAGATGCGCTAAATATTATATTCTCAAAATAGCCGAAATTGTACATATAACTCGAGAAGTGCATTTTATTTATAATGAACTTTTATGATTAGTTCGATAAAAATGTCCGGTCAACACGTAGGGTCAACATAACATGACTCGGCTATGAGTAATGCCATAAAATCTCTTTGCTATGAGTATCTAATACTGGCAAGGTTATTTGTTTGAGATTGTCCGTCACTGTCACTGTAATTTCTTAAAATTATTAGATTACAGTTTAAATTTCAACAAATTTTGTAAATTAGTGCATGATTTTAAAATGTAGTCAAGTTCCTCTGAGGAGCCTAGCTCCAGTATCCAGATTCTTTAAAAATAAAAAAAACAAATCTGCCCTTCTACACTCCGGCTTCAAGTATAATTTTTAATTTTTATGAAACAAAAAACATTGTTACTTAACTAAATTTTATTTTTATTAAGAGGTACTTCATACGATCCTTTCCCTACAAAACTTATTCAACAGAACTTACATACAGTGATCATTCCGACTTTTAAAGCTTGCTAAATTAGGTAATACTTATAAATACACTTATAGTGCTTACTGCCTCTTCTTACAACATATTTTCTAATATATTTTTATTATATGATTTATGTGTATACTTCAACTAATGTAATGTACAATGCAAATATATAATATTTCTATTTATATGCCTATAAAGTAAATAGCTAATTGAAATATCTGAATTTTAAATAAATAAATCCCTTGCCCCTTAGTATGTCTATTATTTTTAACTCTTCTAAATACATTATTTTCAAATAAAAAAAAATAAAAAATAGAAAAAAAAAATAAAAAAATGAGAAAATAATGTATTTAGAAGAGTTAAAAATAATAGACATACTAAGGGGCAAGGGATTTATTTATTTAAAATTCAGATATTTCAATTAGCTATTTACTTTATAGGCATATAAATAGAAATATTATATATTTGCATTGTACATTACATTAGTTGAAGTATACACATAAATCACATAATAAAAATATATTAGAAAATATGTTGTAAGAGGCAGTAAGCACTATAAGTGTATTTATAAGTATTACCTAATTTAGCAATATAAAATCAAAGATAAACTACAAGTATCATTAAATATTACATCAACATTTATAGTAATAACATCAGAATGGTTTTCTACAAGATAAGTGTTCTTTTCTGTAAAAACAATACCTAGTCAAATTATGCCATTATCCAATAAACAATATTCAAATATTATAATACATCTTAAAATGAATTACAAATATTTATTATTACTAGTGACCCGGCCTTGTTTCATTCGGGTGCCAACTTACATTGAGATTTTTAGACTTATGTACTTCGTTCTCTTAGTACCTATGTATCTACTATGTTTTTTTAGAAAATAATGTATTTAGAAGAGTTAAAAATAATAGACATACTAAGGGGCAAGGGATTTATTTATTTAAAATTCAGATATTTCAATTAGCTATTTACTTTATAGGCATATAAATAGAAATATTATATATTTGCATTGTACATTACATTAGTTGAAGTATACACATAAATCACATAATAAAAATATATTAGAAAATATGTTGTAAGAAGAGGCAGTAAGCACTATAAGTGTATTTATAAGTATTACCTAATTTAAGCATTTATTTTTAAATATTAGACACATAATAATTCCATCTATCATGGCCAAACAAACAAGTACTTTGCTCTCGAAGCACATTAGATATCCTTTTTCTAAAATTTAATTTACTTTTGTTTTGCTAATTAATTTAGTTTTGTTTTGCCAATTGATTAACTTGAACAACAATGAAAGAACACAGTTTAAACTTATGTTATAAACGTATTTCGTAATAGTAAAAAAAACAAAAAAACAAACAAAATTTAAAAAAGTTAAGGTCTAAAATGATTAATGACAAGTATGATTTTATAATTTATATAAGTGTACATGGTGAACATGAAGAAATGATATGTTTAATTGGGCAGAAGAAAATTAATTTTAATATTTAATTTTTCATTGATGTCATAACTTGACCTTTAATTAACAATACGTAGAATTGAATAGGAATAACTTACCATTCATAAATTTTTGACTTGAGTCACCTATTTCAATATTTTGTTTTTTTTTTGTTTATATACTCGTATTGTAAAATAAAAAAGGCAAAACAAAGTAGTTTTGGCTTTATTATTTTGAGTGCTTGATTGTACTTCGGCTATTTTGAGAATATAATGTTTAGAGAATCTAATATTTTGAGAATATAATATTTAGCGAATCTGATATTATGCGAATAAAGGCTCGGCAGAACTATCTGGGATTTATTTTTACAGCCAGATTGTGTTTCTCTGTCAGAATCCTAGATCGAACGTTATGTAGTTGGTCAGCGCTGGCTTCTCCACACACTTTTGACAAACAAACTCTACATCAGTATCATCATCATCCAGATCAATATGAAAGTCAATGAGAGCATTACTGACGCTTGTGTAATACAACCTGAAATACGAATTTGTGTGGCAAATTCTGAAAAATCAACAAGACTTAGGTACATATACTCACTTGCTCTGTGCTTCATCTTCTACACTTGAACTTGATTTAATGGTAACGTTAGGTGGATTTGTTTTCTGAAAAACAAAAATATAATACTGTAGTTACAAGAACGGTCAGTGACAAGGTCGATTCACACGGCTACTTTGACATATCATCCAAATTAACGCAGAACTATTCAATACATTTGTACAAGCACTTGCTTGCATTTAGCAAGCAAGTGCTTGTACAAATGTATTGAATAATTCTGCGTTAATTTAACACATCACAACTTAACACATTATGCATTTAACATAATGTGTTAATTTGAGTTGGAAGAAAACAAAACCTGCTGACTTCTTGATTAATGATTTATTAATAGTAGTAGTACTTAGTATTGGCATGAGTCAAATACAAATAATCTTGCATGAACAATTAGGTGTAAAAAAGTTGTTTTCCCTATGAAGAGCAAAAAGCGGCTCGCGTTACTTGGTGCGTCAGAACTCTCGAAAGATTCCACGCAGGATCCTCAAATGCTGTATACAACATCGTATCAGGTGACGAATCCTGGATATACGCGTAAGAACCCGAAACAAAAAACCAGTCACGAGTTTGGGTGTTCGAAAATGAGTTAAAGCCAACAAAAATTGTTTGTTCACGGAGTGTTGCAAAAAAAATGGTGGCCACGTTTGTCTCCAAAACCGGCCATGTTACGACTATTCCTCTTGAGGGACAAAGAACGGTTAATGCAGAATGGTATGCTAGCATTTGTTTGCCACAGGTCGTTTCTGAACTCCGTAAAGAGAACTGCAACCGCCGCATCATCCTCCATCACGACAATGCGAGTTCTCACACCGCGCACAGAACAAAAGAGTTTTTAGAGCAAGAAAACATAGAATTATTAGACCATCCGCCGTACAGCCCCGACCTAAGCCCTAATGATTTCTATACTTTCCCTAAAATAAAGAATAAATTGCGTGGACAGAGATTTTCATCACCTGAAGAAGCTGTGGACGCCTACAAAACGGTCATTTTGGAGACCCCAACTTCCGAATGGAATGGTTGCTTCAATGATTGGTTCCATCGTATGGAAAAATGTGTCAAATTTCGCGGAGAATACTTCGAAAAGCAATAAATACATTTTTAAATAGTAATGTTGTGTCACTTCCTTGATTCCCGAAATTTTCAGTGCCGCCCTCGTAAAACTTCGTTATTTCGATATAATCAAAGCATTATCAGAAATCATTCTCAAAAGTTCCAGTAAAGATGAGTAGTCAGTCAGGCAGAAAATATTGAAACAATAATGCTAAATTTCGAGTTCGTGTTCCTTTGTGAATTCATGCACTGCTTATTGAATGATACGAGTATCAATTTTATTAAGCATCTAAAACTTTGCAAAAATGCAACATTGATTTGGACGAAACAAGTAGAGCTTTTTACAAGAAACAAATGCAAAGATGCAAATTTATAGAAATGACTTTGAATCATTTAAACGCAAAGCCAGTGAAACTGCAACAAAATATGGCCTATGCCATATTTTGTTGCAGTTTCACTGGCTTTGGGAACCTATGTTCCCATTTCAAAGAAAAAAAAAAAAAAAAAACATTTTGCAGAATTATCTTCAGATTACCGATTTCAAAACAGGGAAGAAATATTTAAAATTACTATTTTCAATAATTTACTAGACACAATAATAAATCGGTTAAATGCACGTTTTATTGGCATGAGTGTCGAGTGTAGTCAGTCAAGTATTCAATTTTCTAACACCAAAACTTTTACTGGATGCAGATGAAACAACTTTATTACAAAAGTGTGACCAATTCCAACATAAATATTTTGATATAATAGACCTCTTTTCCCTTCAATTTCTTAATATTTAACACCTGCTTTTACCAGAATTAACGAAGGCAAAAACAAAGACTATTCACCAATTCTGTAAAGAAATAATGAGCAAATATGGAGTGTTGGAATGTGACCTAACAGAAGTATTTACAGCAATGTTACTGTTCCATACAATTCCTGTCACTTCTGCAGAAGCTGAAAGATCATTTAGCAAATAAAATATATAAAAAACTATTTGAGGTATACTATGGGCACGCCGCAATTGCGGCGGTAAGGCCCCTCTTTGAGGAGTGGCTAGAGAGGCGCCACGGCATCCTCACCTTCCGCCTGACGCAGGTCCTCACCGGACACGGTTGTTTCGGGAGGTTCCTGTTCAGGATCAGGCGGGAGGAAACGCCCGGGTGTCACCATTGTGTGGATCGCCCGGAGGACACGGTGGAGGTCTGCCCTGCTTGGCCGGAGCACCGCCGTGTCCTCACGGAGGCGATCGGCGGCGGCGATCTCTCGCGTCCGGCCCTGGTTCAGGCCATGGTCCGGAGCGAGAGTGCTTGGGAGGCCGTCACCTCCTTCTGCGAAGCAGTTATGCTCGCGAAGGAGGAGGCGGAGCGCGCGAGGGAGATTCAAGCTGCACGCCCTCGCGCCCCTAGTCGCCGCAGGAGACGCCCCGAGCGTCGGGAGTCACAAGCTGACTTCCGGCCACCGTAGGCGCGGGCCTGCGGACGGTGAGCGATGGGCAGCTCGCCGTCCGATAAGGACCAGGCCCGGGTCGACGGCGCGTTGTGTTCCACGCGCGCCTCAAAGGGATGTCAGCAACAACTGACGGGGTCCGGAAGGACCAATGCCTGCTGGGGTAGCGGGTTTGTCTGAAAGGGATATCGCGGCCCCAGCACATAGGCAACGGAAGGAAGACGGGTGGGTTTTAGTCAGTAAAAGTACACTCCCTCTCGCCCTGCCCAGAGCGGGAGGAGTCATTTGATGATTTCCAACCCAAAAAAAAAAAAAAAAAAAAGGTATACTATGGGCCAAGCTCGACTACGACGAAATCTACTGTCTGGATTACGACAAATCTGGAGTACGTCGAATTCGGAACACAGCGAATACGGAACAAACGATTTTAAATAGTTCAATTGCGGCCCTAGTTTATTTTTTTTCCCCAGGGCCTTTGGTTACCTAGCTACGCCACAGTTCATTCCCGATAAATTTTTGACTGAATGTATATCTGGTCTAGCCTAAGAGAACAAGGAATATGGGGTGCTTAATTGTTGCAAATGGGTCACACTATCACGTTCTAGACGTCAAATTACAAGTCAACCTGTATAAGTATAGAACTATTTTCTGTATTTTGTTAAAAAATTTAGGCTCAGTAGTTTCGGAGATAGGGGCGAGGGAATGGTAATTTTTTTTTAATAACTATAAAGCTATTTATTTTCAAATTAAAACAATATATGTGTGACCCTCACAGTAAGCCCTTTCATTTGTTATGGCATACGGTACAGTTTGCAAAACGTGGCACCCATATTCAAAATTCATGTGTACCGAGAATTTCAACTTTATCGGTCCATTGGATTCGGCGCAAATTGGCTGTGACAGACAGACAGACACACAAGTGATCCTATAAGGGTTCCTTTTTTTCATTCGGACGTACGGAACCCTCGATCAATCTGCCCCTTAGAAAAGAAAAATAAAAATATAATCAAAATAGATCTAATCACGCGCACAGAACAAATAAGTCGGCAGCTGCACGTTGTGACTGTGACAAGAAACACATTGTTAGCTGTGTGCATTGCGAGTCTGAAGCATTACTTTTACTGTATGTGCAGCAGACTCATAAGTTTAAAATCATTATGAACCGCTGGTTGGTAAAAAGCATTGTAGCTCTAAGTTTCTGGTGTGTCTTCTTACAGGTAGATGGATAAGAAGCCTTAATCTCATTCTATGTCACAAATTCTTTGGTCATATTAGTGTCATTTATGACCAATGTTATAAATAAATACCTTAGGAACAACAGATACCTGTTGGTTCGAGCAGATCTTCGCACGCAGGGCTGCGTCGGCCTGAATGGAACACTTCACCAGTTCATGCCACGCCAGCAGCGTGCTCGCACACTGGTAGCACACCACCAGCGGTAGCTCGTCGCTCTCCCGTACCTGGTGTAATATATATTTTTTTTTTTTTTTTAAACGTTGCCCCTCACTAAGAATTTCTTCTTGTATCGTGGGTGCGTTTACAAACATAGAAACTCACATACACTATAACACCCAGACCCGGAACAACTACTTGCAGATCATACAAATATTTGTTCCGTGCGGGGATTGAACCCGCGACACGTTGCGCAGCAGTCGATCACTCAGCCACTGCGCCAACCGTGTCATCCGATATATGGATTGCATGCATAACAAACAGATAGATAGAATACTCTTTAATGCACATACAAACGAAAATATTACAAAATAAGGGGACTGGTAAAATGTTCTCGAGGCATTTTGTAATTTTTACACTTTAACATTTAAAAAGAGAAAAAAAAATTAACCAGATTATTTAGTCTGGTCTATATGTTTGCCAGGTAAGTACTTGCAAAATTATTTTGCAAATAAATAAAAAAAAATGTATTTGAGGCATGCTGAGACTTTAACAGTATAATTATTACAGTATGTACAATATACACTATTCGCTATGATAATGGCACTGGTGGGGCAAAGGATTGGAATATAAAGTGCAATAACAAGTACAATCAAAAACAAATGAATATATAATTTATGTTCAGACTTCTTTTCTGAACTTGCATTCATTAGGAGAAAAATACTATGGATTCATATTGATGCAGTCTGTCTGGATCTTTGGCATGCAAATGATATAGGTATCTATGTATTCAGTACACCTACTGGATACAACCTATTATGAGTCAGACCTTTTGAATTACCACATAATGTGTTTTGTTTGACAAATAAAATTGCCTGTAAATGGTTTAATTGAAATAAATACTTTGAATTATAGTTTTGTGGTGACCACAAAATACAAAAATCGCATAGCTTAAGCCTTCGCTTAGCTTTTTCTTAAATAATAGTAGAGTATTATTACATACGAGGTTCTGTAATACAGGCCTAACATTCATTATACAAATTATAGGTAATAATGACCTGTATTGGTAAGTGTCTCTTTATTTTCTCAGCTAAGTTGTTCTGCAGCCCGTCTCCAGAGAATATGGGCATCACAAACTCTGTGATGGTGGCGCATGTCCGACACACATTTGAGAAGTCTCGGACATCTGCAAATAATGTTACAATTAATATTGGTATTCAAGAAATGGATTAGATTTCCTACCTACTTAGTAATAGCTATACACTTTGACATTTTTACACACAAACATCCTATTCCTACTTCAAACTTGTATCCTACTTTGTAGCAAAGAACAGCTTGTTTGGACCGGACCGAGTATGGGCAATTGCCCAATGTTCTCTTATTACTCAATGTTTATCTTAAGCTGGACAACAAAACAATCCATTTTCTATTGAGAATATGTTGGCCCCTTAGATACCTTCTGACCCAAGGCTCGTGTGCGTCTATCTGGCAGGCCCGAACGAGATTTATCGACAGGTGATAGGTACGTAATAGTATCAAGCTCCTAATGCTATTGTATGATATAAAAGAGTAGTATTTAAAAAAGGGGCCCGCTGGCTGGACCTTTGTTTAAGTAACGAATATCGTCTAAAGTATAGCTCACAGAAAGTCGAAATTTTGGATTTGTAAGGTACATAATAGTTTCTAACTCCGAGCACTACTGGGCGATCTGAAAGTATAATAACAATAAAAATAATCATAAGGGGCCCGCTAGCAAGACACTTCATAGAAACGTCATTTAATCAAAAACTGTTGAGGTACAAAATATATCTTATTTATTTTCTATAGGTATAAAATAATGTCTTTATGTAAACCTATCACCTGTTGATAAATCTCGTTGGGGCCTGCCAGATAGACTCACACCCAAGGCTCGCATGATATTGACTAGTCTATACTAATATTACAAAGAGGTCAAATTTGTGAGTTTGTTTATGAAGGGCGTAATCTTCGGAACTACTGAAAATTCTTCAATGTCGAGTCTCATATGATAGAAGTATTTTATGTTACAACAACAAATTTCACATAAACGAAGTCGCGGGCAGGAGCTAGTTTTGGATAAATCTGTTTGTTGTTAGGATTTAGGTTCATTTCATTTTTGTGGATACGGGAAACTGTTTTAAACCCACAAACGCGCCTTCAATGGTGCTTATTAGCGAATAACTTGATGTTTCTTACGCATAAATTTAAAGAATGAAACTAATAACGCAACACTGTCCTCCGGAAATGTTCTCAAAGAATACAAACAACTGAAGAATAGAAGTTTTATGTTACTCACTATCTAGGTTACTCTGCGAGTTGAGCGACGGTGCCAGGGCGCCCATAATCTGCGAGGGGGCCGAAGACTGACTCGGGGCAGAATTTAGTAATAATATTGGTTCGGTTTCATTATTCATTCTTATTTATTTGATCAACACAAAATTACACACACTTCCATGACTCCATGACCTGCGTAGTGACCACAGACTACTTAGTGATTTAGAGATACTGTAGTGACCATAAATAATGCAGTGACGTAGTCACA
The DNA here is from genome assembly GCA_916701695.1 of Agrochola macilenta. NCBI lineage: Eukaryota > Metazoa > Arthropoda > Insecta > Lepidoptera > Noctuidae > Agrochola > Agrochola macilenta. The sequence continues at coordinate 935,113 of OU753570.1, read as the reverse complement.
GAACACTAATAGCAGTAGGTCATTGAGATAAAAAAATAAATAAAATGAATTGTAGCACATAATCTATCATCAACATCCGAAATTAATGTATTTAACCATATCTAGATAAACTGGTACCTGTAAAGAAAAGTTATAAAAAGTAGCAATTAAAGGGTTTGTTTATAAACGTTGCTTATAGCTAAATAATGATTAGCGATTGTTTAGCCATACATTTTCCAATAAACCTGTGTGTGCCCGACAATTATGTATTGCGAAGGCGACGGTTCTCAGCAAGGTGTTTGAAAAGTTGATGCTCAATCAAATGTTACGTCACTTTAATAAAAATTCCATCTTTCATGAACAACAGTACGGTTTCACCAAAGGGCGTTGTACATACCACTGACGCCGGTGTCACCCTCATAAAGAACATTTTTAATGCCTGGGAAGAAGCACAAGATTCTGAAACTGGAGCACTATGGGATTAGAAATACAGCTCTTGATTTACTAAGATCATAGGTACCTGAAAGATAGAAAAGTTCAAGTTCAAGTAAACGGCGTAAACTCATTAGGGTCTGAAATGGCAATGGGCGTTCCTCAGGGTTCGATATTGGGTCCATTCCTCTTTTTAAACTATATTAATGATTTACCCCAATTACTTCAAAATCAACCGCAGATGGTGTTATTTGCAGATGACACATCGTTGATCTTTAAAATAAACCGACGGTCACAAAATCTTGACGACGTTAACAGCTCTATTCTTCAAGTCCAAGATTGGTTTACGGTAAGTAAATAATTTGGTACTAAATTAAAAAAAACAATGGGGACCTCATATAACATCTCTTGCGGGGCGGTTAAGCTCGGCCGCTTATGCTGTTAGAAAGCTAAGACAGTTAACAGATGTAGAAACCGCGCGTTTGGTCTATTTTAGCTACTTCCACAGTATCATGTCGTATGGCATTTTACTGTGGGGTCGGGCTGCTGACATTGAATCCATCTTTATTTTACAAAAGAGAGCTGTCAGAGCCATTTATAATCTACATCGTTGCGAATCTCTCAGGGAACTATTTTAAAAGGATTAATATTGTGACAGTCGATATAAATCGATGGTGACAGTACCTTGCCAATTCTTTAGACCATGGCCAATTCATTTATGAAAATATAATGTATGTAAGAAAAAATCTACATATTTTTAATAAAATAAGTGATAGATATATCTAATTTTAATACTAGAAATAAAGATAAAATAGATCAACCATTTTTAAGATTATCTAAAGTACATACATCTTTTATGGGGTACTGTGATAAATGTTACAATAAAATAACTTGTGATATATTACAATTAAATGAAAGAAAATTTTAAACTCATATTAAAAGTACAATCTGTAAACAAGCATATTACAAATTAGATGATTGTATCCAAGATAAGAATGCTTGGAAACATGCTGGTCCTGCTCCTTATGACAATTTTAGAGTCTAGACAAAATCAAACTGGTTACTTATTTAATTAATTTGTTATTTTTTATAACTCTGATTTTACATTCTGTGATTTCTTGAACTCACACACTGACTTATTAGTATTACTTGTTAAAATGTTAGGAATATCGTATAATTTTGCAATGTTTGTAAGTATGTGAGCACCATGGATATATCACATAATTCATTTATCTGTAGGTAATTGCTTCATTTCTCATTCTTTTTTACCTATCGTGGTATAGTAATCTTATTCTAGATGCATCGTCTTCACATCTAATTATATACCTAATGAATATATACGGAATATTGTAAAAACATTTTAAAAGAGTAACGGTGGAGTTTCTTGCCCATTCTTCTCCATACGAAAACTACCTTTTGGAAGGGGCGACTAGAATCAATTAAATTTTTTGTAAAATTGACGTTCTTAAGTACCTTTTATGTGCCTAATTGAAATAAATTGTTTGACTTTGACTTTGACTTTATTGGCGGTGCCCAGTAGTAGGACCAATCTACTGAGTAAAGCCCCTATAACGCGTACCTTGCGTGTGCTTAATGACGTAGCAGGTATAATAGATATTTTTACTTGTTCTCTGAGTGAGTTCACAAAAATCACAATGTATATGTTATAGTAAATAATAAAATTGTAATTATGGCCACACTATTGAATTAGGAAATCGTTTGATCGTCACATAACACAACGTTATAAATAAACCCTTATGATAATACGAGTACTCTGGTTATTACGATCTAAGAGTAAGAAAGACCTAATAAAGTGCAATATATTTAAAAAAAAGGAACTTATCATAATACTTCCTTTCTAAATGACCTGCACCCTTAAACATATTATCTCAATGCCTGCACCACTGTCTCTGATCTACTCTCTCTCATTCACTCTTTCCAAAAGCGGGAATTTACAAAAATTATGTTTTGTTTTATTTTTTCCGTGTTAATTTGTTACAACAAACACGATTATGTGAGTAGGTATTATCTACATAATATTCAGGTTCATCTGGAGAATTAGGAATATAGTAAAGAAAGCAAGAAAGGTCAATATTTAATAAAACATTTAATTTAAAAAAAAAGTATTATTTTCATCAATGATGTCCATGATGTGTGAACACGTTACGTCCGGAGGCCACCATCAGCGGAGCCACCATCATCGCTTTTTGCTTGTAGGTCTGGATCACTTGCTGCAAATAATACGTATTCTCTCAAATTAGCCATCGCTAGACTCCTATGAGCTCATTAAGTAGAGATGTATTCTATGCGTTACAGTTATCCCGGCAACAATAGTTATTAAGTGCTACGAGTGCGGAAGGTAGGTGATTTCCGACGAGTGGCATTTTGTCATCGTATAAGTCGTCACGAGTCGGAAATCATCTTATGCACGTGTATCATACAACGTTTTACTACACATTGTGCGAGAAAAAAAAAAAAAAACGAGCGAGCCTGACGGTAGTCGCCTATGATGTACACATCATAGGCGACTACCTACCATCTACATATTACGACGTATAAATGATAAAAACAACATTCATGAGTTCGACTTTGACTTTGAGTTTGACTTTAACTTCGACTTTGACTCCATCGTCATCGCCATCGTCATCTCCATCGCCATCGCCATCGTCATCGTTATCATCTGACTGGTAAAAAAAATCTCAAATAATATAATCTCTGAGATGGGCTGACGACGCCGACGGCCTCAAAAATTAAAAAAAAACAGAAAAGTAAAAAGCACTACTGAAAAAAAGTGACACTTTCCGCACAAATTGTCTGCTTGGAAAACGCTCTTTTCGATGAAATGCATTGTAAAATAGTTATTTGTGCTACAAGTGCGGAAGGTAGGTGATTTCCGAAAATCATCTTACGCACGTGTATCATACGTTTTACTATGCATTGTGCGAGGAAAAAAAAAAAAACGAACGAGCCTGTCGGTAGTCGCCTATGATGTCATCTAACATAATGACGACGTATATACTCGTAAATGATGAAAACAACAATCATGACTTTGATTTCGACTTCGACTTCGGCTCGACCTCGACTTTGACTTCGACTTCGACTTCGACTTCGACTTCGACTCGACTTCGACTCGACCTCGACTTCTATTTTGACTTCGACTTCGACTTTGACTTTGACTTCGATTTTGACTTTGACTTTGACTTTGACTCCGCCATTGCCATCTCCATCGTCATCGCCATCGTCATCTCCATCGTCATCGCCATCGTCATCTCCATCGCCATCGCCATCGCCATCGCCTTCGCCATCGTCATCGTTATCATCATCATCTGATTTGTAAAACTTTTCTCAAATAATAAAAACTCTTTGCAACGGGCTGACAACGGCCACAAAAATTAACAAAAAAACAGAAAAGTAAAAAGCACTAGTGAAAAAAAGTGACACTTTCCGCACTCAGTAGTAAATTGCTTGGAAAAGGCTCTTTTCGAGCAAATGCATTGTAAAATAAATAAAGACCGATGCTAGTGGATACGGGCCGGGGGGCCGGGGCCCACAGGCGTGGATTGTGTGGATTGCTTAGGGCATCAAGTAATCTTAATCCGGCACTGGCTCTAACAATCTAAAGTTAATCATAGGCAGCCCACACTTACCAGCACCAGTTTGATGAGGAAAACGGCGAAGGTAAGGAAGGATATAGTCATGAGCGCGCTCTCTGATGAGGGGAACTGCACATGACCGTGACCGCGGGGCGACGCATGCGCAGACCGTGAGTGACGCCGCGCGCCGGCGCTGTCGTCGTCCGGCCATGTTGTATCTATGCGCTCCTCTGGAATGACAGCCCCGCATGTAAACTTAACAAATGTAACGAATAGTCGACCATAAATATTAACCCTTGGCACTATAATTATCACCCTTAGTTACATTACTTAATGGTTTTTGGGAATTATAAAATAATTTGTAATAAAATTGTAACAGACTTTAGGCGGTCGCCGAGACGTAAACTATAGCCTTGGCAGTGGCTCTGCTGCAACTGCATGTAAAATGCAAAATAATCAACTATGAAAAAATGATAATTATATATTTTTTATTAGATAGACAATTTTCTAGGTTAAGAACAGATGCATAATTTCCGCCCATAATAACCAACTCCAATAATAAAAAAAAAAGCCAAGCAAGGTGATAATGGGGCTACGTTCTTCAACTGTATCATCACAGTAGTTAATTAATAACTTGACTTACCGATATTTGCCAGGATAGACTCTTTCAGCTCGTATAAATACTGCATCTTGCCGCCAAAACTCCTGCGAGAGTTCTTAGATATAGTGTCTGCGACTACTCTCATGAATTTGAGCACATTCTCCATTGTGTTCACTTTATTCTGCTCCGCTTTGGTGATGGGTGGTACGCCATCGTATTTGTACTTGTTTTCTTTTTCGTATGCGTGATCTTGCATTGGTTGGCCGTTACTTCCTTTTTGTTTCGCGTTATGGTCATTGAGCATTAGATTGGCTGGTTTTTCGTCGTTTCTAGACACTTCAACCTTATTTTCGTGTGATTCCGTTTTGAAATAATTTATGTTTTTATGAACATTGCTTCCATTAGCTTTTGCTGTTGTAGATTTAGTAAGTTTAGGGGTTTTAGTAACTATGTCTTCATCAGTTTCAATAAGTTCTGTAGTAAAGACGTTGAATGTGTCAGTCACTTCGGAAGATTTATTAGTGATCTTATATAACCTATTCTGGTGAGTGTCGTAATTGGTGTAATCTACAGATTCAGAAAAAATTGTTGGTTTCGTCGAGTAAAAATCTCTAAAAGTAGTATAATTCTTGTATTCCTGTTCAGACCTTTCTGTATTAAAAGTTATTTCTTCGGTAAATGTTGAATCTTCATCATTACCTGGTGGAAAAGTGGCCGTTCTTTCATTTCCATGAGGATTTTTCACTTTATTTACGTAAATTCGTCTGAAAATTTCTGTATTCTTTTTATGTTTAAAATCATTTGCTTCATCACTATCGTCAGCGTGTGGTATATTCTCATGTCGATTGTTTGAATATTTCTCTCTGTCTCCCCTATAATTAGTGGGTGATTTTACGGGGCTATTATTCAACTGAACTCGTTTAATATTGCCTACGTTTGGAACTCTTTCGATCGTACCTTTTTGTTTGTCATGTAATTCTATTGTTGCTCTTGTTGGACCGTAGTTCGGTCTAAGTTCAGAATCTCTAAAATCAACATGTAAATCAAGATCATCTTCTTCTAGTTGAACTATTTCAGTTGTTTTTACAGTACTGCCAATTTGTTGCACACGTTTAACATTCCCAATGTTTGGTGGTCTGGCAAGGTTTTTGTTCCAGTTGTACTCAGTTACACTGCGGTTGTTGTAGGTCCAGGGTTTTGTGGTGTCCTCGATGTCTATGACTTTGTCTGGTGTCGTGAAGGGGCCGTGTATTCTGATGGGCTTCCTATAGTGCTGCTGTGAGATCTCGACCCACTCTGCTTTTACTTGGGCGATGAGGAGCAATGTTAGTAGGCGTGTCATTGTCGTGTGTGACTGTTGAGATGTTTGTCTGGTTGTGAAACGTCGTGTGACGTGTGACACGCTTCGCTCCGTGTGGTACTGTTAGGTCAGGGGTGCTCTACGGGAAAATTAAGTACGTAGGCATTTTAACATTCTGATCTAAAAGAACTAATCAAATAACATATTTAATCGCTGCTGTAATAAATTCTATAAACAGCTGGTACGCTCAGATTACACACACAGACAAGGTATAAGGTACCTAAACACCTTAAAAACTTTCCGAATTTCTGAGATTAACCTTAAAATTCTTGCACACTCTACAAAATGTTTGTAATATTCGCGCTAAACGCACGCAGCTAAAATTCTTACACACGTCTACAAAATGTTTGTAATATTCGCGCTAAACGCACGCAGCTAAAATTCTTACACACGTCTACAAAATGTTTGTAATATTCGCGCTAAACGCACGCAGCTAAAATTCTTACACACGTCTACAAAATGTTTGTAATATTCGCGCTAAACGCACGCAGCTAAAATTCTTGCATTGTCTACAAAATGTTTGTAATATTTGCGCTAAACGTACGCAGCTATTATCCGCTCCACGCGCTTTGCCTGCGAGTACCCATCAACCGAGCCGTGAAGTTTGTCTACCTCATCGTCATCTAAGTTGAGAACATTTGAACTTGCTGCAAGGCGTTGTCACACGTGGCTGATTCTGTGTTACTGGGTGTCAGATTTATATGCTTGTAATTACGAGAGGAAATTGTATGCAATTAAAGACAAGATTATCGTAATTTTTTCGATGCCTATTGCATAATATTTTTGAATGGACTTTAATGATATTTTATTTCGGTAGATTTGAACTTTAATTCATTACCAATTTAAAGCCGAATTACTCACTAGCACAAACATAATCTACAGCAACCGTCAGTGCAGAACACATTCAGGTACCTACAAGAGATAGTAGAAATATTATTGCAGCAGCAGCTTATACAAGGGCGGATTCAGGATTTATTTCTGGGAGGGGCACATGGGCCAGTCAGATAAGAAGTGTCTCCCATATCTTGTATTGCACTATGCAGTTTTTGTTAATTAATTCCTTTTCAATGCAGATATAGTAGCCTACTTCTTTAGTGTTCATCATTGAAGCAATGTCTTTATAGATAAGCGGTCAGGCCAGTCCATTCAAACGATTCAATTTTATTCTACTTTAACCGTTTGGTCCCACACTCCTTTTTTTTTTGGGTGGGAATTTATCAAATCACTTTTCCCGCTTTGGGCGGACCGGACCGTTTTGTCAGACTCTTACTGACTAAAACCCACACGTGTTCCTTCAGTTTCCTGTGTGTTGCCAGGGGCCACGGTAACCCTTTTGGACTTTCCCGCGTCCCCGTCAGTTGTGCTGACATATATTTGAGGCGCGCGTGGAACACAACACACGCTTCGTTCTCTGTCTCACTTACGGACATACTGTAAATTAGACAGAGAGCGAAGCGCCCGTAATGACGGCCGAACGAACAGATTTCGCTTAAGGAGTAGGCCCCCTGGTCCTTATCGGACGGCGAGCTGCCCATTGCTCACCGTCCGTAAGCCCGGGCCTACAAAGACCGGGAATCGGCCTGGGATTCCCGACGAAATTTGCCTCTCCCTCACGCTTTCCGCCTCCTCCTTCAGGAGTATTACTGTTTTGCAGGAGGTGACGGCTTCCCATGCCCTCCCGCACCGTACCACGGCCTGGACCAGGGCCGGCCGACCGACACGGCGGTGCCCAAGCCGGGCAGACCTCCCCGTGTCCCCGGGGGAACTCCCCCCTGGATCCGCACTCGAGCTTATAGGTACATAAAGTTGTTGTCTGTAATATAAATATTTGAAATGGATCTACTGAAAGTTAATAAAAAGTAAATAATTTTATTCAAAACGGCATTTATTATTTAAATAATTAATAATAACACAATTTGTAAATCGATCTGTCACAATATTAATCTCAGCTACAACATAGACATATCGGAGCCAGTGGGTTGTGCTCGCCATATGTTTTACGTTTCAAGTAAAATACGTTTCTCAAAATGCATTTCGTTACTACTCCAAGTATAAAAGCTTTCAAATATACAACATAAATGTTCACCTCACAACATAATTTTGTATGGAGCAGCGAAGAAGCGCATTCAACTTACAATAATGTAAATACAACATCTGATCGTCAGGAGAACTTAGGTCTACCAGAATAGGCCGACGAAAAGCTGTTTTCATACGCTTCAAAACAAGAACTTCCTTAGATATTTTGAAGTCGGTTTAAAAAGAAGGTATGAACTGCTTATCGTAGGAAATATTTTAGAGTACAGCTAGATTTGTTAGACTATACTATTTTTATCCTGCCAAACTTTTACATACAGTTTCAACTTCCTTACGATATCCGACCCTTTTACCAGTACAATGCTACCACGACGCACACTCTCAGCTGGCGAGCAGAACACACCATTCCCTCCTAGCATTAAACAAGCACAAACTTAGGTGCACTCTTAACACAATCATGACTGCCATGGTTTAGGTATAGCTCGAGTACACAATGTTTCAGGCTGGTTACGAATTTATAGGGTGAACAGTCCATGGCCGTCGATGGTGGAATTGTATCAACAATTTTTTTCAACTAGATCTATTTATTTTTTCCAGTTCGTGACAACTTGAGTTATTTTGAATTTAGTGCCAGTCACCCAATGATCAAATTGAATTAACTTTGTGGGAACGAAATGAAATTAAATGAAATGAAATTGTTTAATCTGTAAATAGGATATCGGAATCACTTTCACACGTACCTACCTAATCACAGACAAGGTAAGTACCTTACTCGTAAAAGGTAGAATTCTGTTAAATCCTTTGTGACTCTGTGAGATTTTGGGTTGCAGTCAAAATGAGGCCACCAAAGTCCAATATATACTTAAACCAGTTCACACATCGATCATCATTCACTTTGACACTTGTTAGGTACTAAAGTTACATTTGCGACCGATTCCACCAAATGTGTTAGTTGAAAAGATTCTTAATTTTGACGCAGTTTTTGAATAATAAATTGCCAAGTTAGATAATTAGCTAGATCGCTATCATTTTCTGAAGCCATACAATGCCCTTCTGTCGACTAATAGAGTGGGTAACCCTATTGGGTTATAGTGTCCTCTCGACTCAACCGACATGAAAGCGGCACTGAAACGACTGGTATTTACGAAGCATTTTTATGAATAAGGTGATATTTTTTATTTCTGATATTTTTCACTTGGCACAAAATTGGCAGAATATAATGTACTTTTGTTGTTAGGAGTGAATCTTTTCTTCTGTCTTTACCTCTATAAAGTTGGTCCTAACACATTGGACGTTACATATATTTGGATGATATATTAATATGTGACAACTTTACACTATACGGTTACTAAACTTGGGTTTGGTCCAAAATTCACCATTTATAACATAACATACATTTGAGTCAAGAATATAAAATAAAATAATCGGTATTTATTTATTTTGCCCGTTATTTTGGAATTATTATTTAAAAAATAATTAAGATGCAGTGAATATATTTTTTAAATATTACCAATTTTTTATAACAAACTTTTGTAAAGATTATTGTCTGCTGTGGTAACAATAATTGTACCAATTTTGATTTAACCAGTTCAAAATAACGGGCACCCAGATAAATGAAAGACACGACAATAATAATACTAATACAGTAAACATTTGTAATTGCATTCACAAGAAACACTTGAGTAAAACAACCAGCACCTACTCAGTAACAGGCCAGAATTACTATACAAACTTGCGTATAAGGAGTCGTATGTATATCAAGGTATACATTAAGTAATTTAAATATTTGTGAATACCCAGTAGCTGGCATAATTTTTCTAATACGCCTGGAAAAGCGCAAGTTTGCATAATTAAAAGTTTTAATATAGATGAACGACAAAGATTAGCACATTGAACATTTCACAGACAACATACACATACACCTAGATATATAATGTATAATTAATTATTATAAATAATATTTCATGAGTTAGCTGCGAGTAACGTAACGCCGTAAAGAGATCACAGAAAATGGAAGCTTGTATTTCAAAATGTAAAGTGTATAAAATTAAAAAATAAATGTATAAAATCACAGCTTCATTTTAATATGCGACCCCGACAAGTCATGAGGATTATTAGGCCATTTTATTTGGTTTTTAATAACGTTTTTGTGTATTTTAAAATATCAGCTATACAAAATGTAACCCTGGGAATGTAGTTTAAAATTAAACCGTACATCAAATATCATATGTGCCAGAACGAGTCCTGTTAAGTTTATCGATAGTTATTATTAGATAAGTTATTGTAATTACTGTAAGTCCATCACTATGACATAATATGCATTTAAGATGATCCCAAGGCTCACATAACTTTATCATAAAAGAAGTTCAACAGAACAATAAAGCCTAAACCCACTCAGACCCCCCCGGTTTGCTTCTCTCTTGGAATGACGGATCGAGACAAGAACAGTACAATTATTGTGACATATAGATACACACACACACACATCACGACGTATACGCTTAACTTAGGTCCCTTCTTGTCACGTATCTCTAGCATTCACCTCCCGCCCTCTGCCGCATCTACTACAGTACCATGCACCGCAGCCGCAAGACACATGTCATAGAATCTGTCAGATCTCGTGTGTAACTCGACAAAATTGTGTGACACATGTCTTGTCACTTTGAGTCTTCAGTGCATATAATTAAGACTCATTTTATGTACTGCGTATAATGCTGGTGATCGCTCCAACTCAAAAATTTACGATACATTTTCGTTACGATTATATTCTTAAAAGAGATGTAATGAGAGCGTTAAAAGTTAAAAGTATTAAAACCGTGTCGATAAAATACTATTGGGATTATATTCCGAAAAAATGGAGTATCCATGACTGGAGCGATATCAGCATTATTATTTTAAAATATATTTTGCATTGACTGTCCTTATTAATAATATAATCTGTAAATTAAGTAACAAAATGGGGAAGACTGCCATTTGAATATTAAAATACAATTATAAGTTATTACAATATTCATGAATGTAACATTCCTTACATATCTCATACAAAATGGTATATATATACAAAATGTTTGTGTGTGGTAAAAAGGTAAAATGTTGGCACTTCTGTAGTTTTGTCACTCGGGTTCATAAAATAGAATTAAGATTTATACGCGTATCCACCTCTTTTTTCGACCGCACCGTACGTGGAGTACCCTAATATTAACAAAATTAAAGTCTCTACAAGACGTCCTTGTGTGACCATTTCATATCGCCGGTATTTAAACTAATTTAAAGTGAGTAAGTATAAGATTTAGGCCGCCATGTCGTAGGCTCATACACTCTAGACGGGATTTATAAGACCGTGATAAACTTACATTATTGCGAATATTTTTTCACGAATTGTAAAATTACAAAATTATTCCCGTTCGTCCCACTGGTGGGACGAACGGGAATTTAGTAAATAATATTATCCCGTTTGTCCCACTGATTTTGTTAGTGGGACGAACGGAAATAATTTAGTAATTTTATTTTTAATTCCACTTAATAATTTGAGTCTAGTTGTTCAATGGTAAAAACCACTTATCTTCTTTATCTTTACATAGCATAAAACAAAGTCACTTCGCGCTGTCTGTCCCTATGTATGCTTAGATCTTTAAAACTACGCAACGGATTTTGATGCGGTTTTTTTTAATTGATAGAGTGATTCAAGAGGAAGGTTTTTGTGTATAATACATTAAGGTTTTATGTAAATTGGCTGAAATATGACGATTATTGTCGAAGATGTCGGAAACAATCATACCGACTGGGAGCTTTACTGGCGTGCGCCGCGTAAGCCGTATGAGATACATCAAATTTATGTTTTACAGTATTGTATATCTTAAAAAGTTCAAAAATAAAGTCCGCGATAGCATATGTCTATCTTCTAAGAATGACCTACAGTAACCATTTCTATCTTTCAGATTTTGATAAAAATTTCATTGTTATTTCCGAACCTATTTTGACTGGTATTTTATTTATCCTTATCCAATAAAATATGTTATTTAAATTGGGCATTTAATTTAGATTAAAATATGCCCTGACATCATATCATTAAAATGAAGACTTTATAAGATATCACAGATTCAAAATTACGCGTGAATTATGGTTGCCGACAACGCGGGCGCAGTGGTAAGAATCAACGACTTTTCCTCGGATATTAGGTATCTAACTAATCACGGTAGTACGTACCCGTGGGATATTTTCCGACCTCCACGCGGGCGAAGCCGCGGGCAAAAGCTAGTTTATTATAAATGCGAAAGTGAGTTTGTTTATTTGATACGCTTTGAATCTAAAACGGCTGCACGGATTTAGATGAATGATATCTTCTTTCAGCTCTACAGTATTCTGTTCAATCCTACAAATTTTCAGTTTCTTCATGACACATATAATAGATATCTGAGGTACGTTGCATGGATACAAAACGGTATTCTGTTCACAAAACGTTGTGCACAATTTCTGAGCTTAACAAAAACTACTCGTATGTGTTAAATTCAGGTTATAAACTATCTGTGTGCCAAATTTCATCCAAATCCTATTTGTAGGATAATAGTAATGATTGAAATACTATCGTTAGTTCATGCAGGCCTAGTAATTTTTGTTTGGTTACTGCTCAGAAATTGTGCACAACGTGTCGTTAATAGAATACCATCTTGTATGTATGCAAAGTACTCCCGAGATAAAAAGTATCCTATGTCCTAACCCAGGTCATTCATAGCTTGTAAGTTAATTTATTCTTTGAAGTTATCCAGTGAATATATATTTATGGTTATGGTCTATCCATGTGCTAAATTGCATCTAAATCCGTTCAGCCATTGTAGCGTGAAAGCGTAACAAATAAACAAACAAACTCACTTTCGCATTTGCTAGCCCGTGGCTTCGCCCGCGTGGATGTCGGAATCTCGTGAGAGCGTACTACCGGAATAAACAAAAAGTGTCCTATGTTCTAACCCAGGTCATCCTTTTTATCCAATTCGTTAAGGCGTCTAACAGAAAAAGTTACTTTCGCATATATATTTTTAGTATCGTTTTTTTTTTCACGAGAGACGCCGCGTGCGATATCTTGTTATAAAATATCGGTGTGCCAAATTTCATCCATATCCTATTAGTGGGATAATACTAATGATTGAAATACCATCTTGGATTCATGCGAGCCTAGTACTCTTTGTGCGAAGTTTCAAGTTTATTAACTGGAATAAGATTTCATACTTACAAACAAAATCCCCTCCTTTCACCCCCTTAAAGGAAGAATTTCCATAAATCCTTTCTTAGTGCTCCTCTACATTACAAAAGGAAGCCGTGTGCTAAATTTCACGTTCCTAGTCCCAGTAGACTGTGTGTTGACAGATCTGTCAGTCACGGTTTTTTTTAATATAAGAAATAATAGTTTAACTAAGATAAATAAGTGTTTTTTTACCATGGAACAAACAGACTCAAACAAATGAGTGGGAAGCAACAGGAATTATAAATAAAATTACAAAATTATTTCCGTTCGTCCCACTAACAAAATCAGTGGGACGAACGGGAATACATTTAATATTATTGATTAAATTCTACGAACGGGAATACACGGAATTGTACACCGTATTTTTATCATTATCTTTTAAAAAATCCGGTTAATGCAGGGTTTGCTTGCAGAAGAAAACCAAAAAAAAATAAAGGTTTTCTATACGTTTCTAACTTGTTCATGGTCAAATAATACAGTTGGAGATACAATCTAGCGGTCAGAAAGTGAATTTTTAAGTAAATTCTACAAAATCAATGTTTTAAAAGTACATTAGTTTATAACTTAGAGTCTTAGAAGATAGAGTTCAATTTCTTATAGACTAGGAGTTCGCTTAAGATTAAGAAGTGAGTTAGAAACAGTTAGTTGAACTCATTGTAATTAGCTGTGAGGTCAGCCAGAGTTACGTCTATTAGAAATTTATTATAGCTACTTTAATACAAAAAAATATCGATTAAATTGATAAGAATTTGATGATTTTAAGTAACGGACTGAATGGAAACACAATTTGTAATGTATGTTTTATAATAAAGGCTGCCTTCGTAACATTTACCTATTGATTGTTGACTTACGTAGTATTACAAAAGTATTAACATTCTTACCGCAGGAAGCTAACCGATCGACTGCAGTAAGTAAAGTTCTCTAGCATATCTATTTGTGACATAAAAATATTGGGCAAAAACCCTCTCCATGTAACACTTAAAAATAATTAACTTAAAATAATATTTGTTCATAACATATAAACACAAAATGTTAATAATATTAATTTAAACTACGTTACGTAAGAAAACCCTCCGCAATAATAAATAAAAAAATAGCTAAAAACAATAAAAATAGGTTAAAAAACATTTTATATGTAGGAATGCAGTTATTAGACAACCATTGTGGTACCATAACATGGTACATTTAGTGACAGAACTATGTTTGTCGAACATACAGAAATAATGTTAATCTCTCCTTGCACATCTCGAATAAAACATCATTAAATTATAAAATACATCTTAACTACAACATGCTACATTCCACCTATCGTCTGGTCTATTTGACTGTCAATACAGAAAAAGCTTCTTTATAAAACATATCGCTATTATGATAAAAAAATACATCTTTGTGAATTATTATAGTCTTATTTATTCGATTCTTATTTTCTTCAACCGGCAAGACGTTATTATAAAATGCTGAAATGTTTCAAAATCCACGTCACTCACTGAATGTAGGTAAGGTTCGCCGGAACACTTTATACCTATAAATTGCAAGCGGCCATGACGCTTTATCGGGTTTAATTTAAAGTCTGTCACAAGCGTTCGATTCTGTCATGGTGATAGAATTCAAATGAAGTATGATGATATCACCAAGCTGCGTTGTCGAGGTGTTACGTGTCACGGTGTGAGGGTGTGAGGGTGTGAAGGTCTACCTGACGCGGATGAGTAGCTTCTTCCAACGCAGGCGAGCGCAGCGCGCGCGCAGCCGCCCTGAGCGCGGCGCCTCCGCGGGAGGCTTGGGGGACGATCTGGTACACGAAGAACGAGATTACTCAATACTCAACCATTTGTTGCATTCCACAATGTGTACTAAGGTGGTAATAACTTAAAATTTAATGAGATCATTATGGACCTGACCTTGGATTTCTAGTGTAATTATACTCGTATTAGTTGAGGCGTTTAAGGATCTTTTAAATTGATGATTATAATTTCAGGTGTAATTGAAAGTAATTTTTTTGTTACCCAAATTCTCGAAAATGACGTCCTAAATAGGGTCCGATCACGTACTGGCGTGTGTGAGGTAGCGCGGGCCCACGCGAGCCTCCAGTGTACAGTTGTACCTAGTGTAGTCCCTATGTACTCACAGTCAGTGCTGTTGCCAGCGCGCGTCGTCACTGGTGTGCGTGAGGTAGCGCGGGCCCACGCGACCCTCCAGTGTACAGTTGTACCTAGTGTAGTCCCTATGTACTCACAGTCAGCGCTGTTGCGAGCGCGCGTCGTCGCTGGCGCACGTGAGGTAGCGCGGGCCCACGCGAGCCTCCAGTGTACAGTTGTACCTAGTGTAGTCCCTATGTACTCACAGTCAGCGCTGTTGCGAGCGCGCGTCGTCGCTGGCGCACGTGAGGTAGCGCGGGCCCACGCGAGCCTCCAGTGTACAGTTGTACCTAGTGTAGTCCCTATGTACTCACAGTCAGCGCTGTGGCCAGCGCGCGTCGTCGCTGGCGTGCGTCAGGTAGCGCGGGCCCACGCGAGCCTCCAGTGTACAGTTGTACCTAGTGTAGTCCCTATGTACTCACAGTCAGCGTTGTTGCCAGCGCGCGTCGTCACTGGCGTGCGTGAGGTAGCGCGGGCCCACGCGAGCCTCCAGTGTACAGTTGTAACTAGTGTAGTCCCTATGTACTCACAGTCAGCGCTGTTGCGAGCGCGCGTCGTCGCTGGCGCACGTGAGGTAGCGCGGGCCCACGCGAGCCTCCAGTGTACAGTTGTACCTAGTGTAGTCCCTATGTACTCACAGTCAGCGCTGTTGCGAGCGCGCGTCGTCGCTGGCGCACGTGAGGTAGCGCGGGCCCACGCGAGCCTCCAGTGTACAGTTGTACCTAGTGTAGTCCCTATGTACTCACAGTCAGCGCTGTGGCCAGCGCGCGTCGTCGCTGGCGTGCGTCAGGTAGCGCGGGCCCACGCGAGCCTCCAGTGTACAGTTGTACCTAGTGTAGTCCCTATGTACTCACAGTCAGCGTTGTTGCCAGCGCGCGTCGTCACTGGCGTGCGTGAGGTAGCGCGGGCCCACGCGAGCCTCCAGTGTACAGTTGTACCTAGTGTAGTCCCTATGTACTCACAGTCAGCGCTGTTGCCAGCGCGCGTCGTCACTGGCGTGCGTGAGGTAGCGCGGGCCCACGCGAGCCTCCAGTGTACAGTTGTACCTAGTGTAGTCCCTATGTACTCACAGTCAGCGCTGTTGCCAGCGCGCGTCGTCACTGGCGTGCGTGAGGTAGCGCGGGCCCACGCGAGCCTCCAGTGTACAGTTGTACCTAGTGTAGTCCCTATGTACTCACAGTCAGCGCTGTTGCCAGCGCGCGTCGTCACTGGCGTGCGTGAGGTAGCGCGGGCCCACGCGAGCCTCCAGTGTACAGTTGTACCTAGTGTAGTCCCTATGTACTCACAGTCAGCGCTGTTGCCAGCGCGCGTCGTCACTGGCGTGCGTGAGGTAGCGCGGGCCCACGCGAGCCTCCAGTGTACAGTTGTACCTAGTGTAGTCCCTATGTACTCACAGTCAGCGCTGTTGCCAGCGCGCGTCGTCACTGGCGTGCGTGAGGTAGCGCGGGCCCACGCGAGCCTCCAGTGTACAGTTGTACCTAGTGTAGTCCCTATGTACTCACAGTCAGCGCTGTTGCCAGCGCGCGTCGTCACTGGCGTGCGTGAGGTAGCGCGGGCCCACGCGAGCCTCCAGCGCGCGCAGGTCGAGCCAGGCTGTACGCGTCTGCAGCCACGCATGTGCCACCGACTTGTCCACTGATAGCCGCTTTCGCTGCTTCACTTGTAGCAAGTTGTTGATTAGGTCAATCGCTGTACAGACAAAAAAAAAAAAAAAATCAGCCGGCCAAGTGCGTGTAGTAGTTGGGATGAACTTATCCCAAGAACAAAGTTAACATTGTGGTTGAAGAACAAGTTCTCCGATACATTCCATCTGCAAATGCAAGTTACGCACACACACGTGCGGAGAGATTTACCATTTATTATTGTATGACCATAGATTTGTTATAGATTTTCCAGTAATCGATAAGTACAGAACTATTGTCAGTATTTTTTTTCACAATTTTAGGCACAGTATGGTCGGAGATAGGGGGGAATGGTAAATTTTCATAAATAACTTCAAAACTATTTATTTTAAAAAAAAATTATCCTCACAGTAGGTAAACCTTTTCATTTGCTATATCACAAGGTGCAGTTCGCAAAACTTCAAAAACATAAACTTATTTACCTCCCAAAAGCGACCCCCATATTCAAAATTTATTTATTTTCAACACACTTGCTCGTAAACTAGCTCTTATTGTACCGTTTTTAGGTTCATAATTCAGTGTATTAAAAACGCGTGCTTTTTACTTTATATTATCGGACTAGTGCTGTAATGCCACAGATAAATAATCAGGATTTGGTTGCGACTCGCGAAAAACAATAACACTGGACTCAACTTTCAGACGTCCAGCACGGTTTTCGACCAACAAGAAGCACTACTAGCAATCTCCTCAGCTACATGGCTGATCTTGTGCCAATAGTGGATAGTGGGGGATGCCGCTTACTTCGATTTAAAAAAAGCATTCGATCTAGTAAACAATGATGTTTTGCTCAAAAAGTTAGCGGCCGTTGGTTTCACTCCACAGCTACTAAGGTTTTTTGCAAGTTACTTGAGCAGTAGGCAACAGTACGTTGAGTATGCGGGACATAAGTCAGAGCCATATTTTACCAGGTCTGGGGTAAGTCAGGGCAGTAACCTTGGGCCTTTGCAATTCATTATTATGATTAATGACTTGCCAGAAATTGTTAAAGAAGCCAAATGTTTACTGTTTGCTGATGACCTCAAGCTGTCGCTGGAGATAAGAAAATTAGAGGACTGTGACAGGCTTCAAAGAGACATAGCCAGAGTGGTGACCTGGAGCAAGGATAACCTCTTGCAGTTCAACATCTCAAAGTGCGTAACAATCACTTTCTCTCGCGCGCGTACTCCTTTTCTATATACCTACAATATAGACGGGTTGCCAATCGCTAGGGCTACGGAAGTTAGGGACTTAGGAGTGAAATTCACCACTGGGTTAACGTTTCGAGATCATGTCACAAGCTGCTGCAGAATAGCCTACTGTAATTTGGGTTTCATGCTTCGTATGGTGCGTGGTTTTAATAACATTAAAGCGGTTATGGCCCTATATAATGCATTAGTTAGAAGTCAATTAGAATGTAACGCAGTCATTTGGGATCCACATGAATCTAAATATAGGCTCATGTTGGAGAGAGTACAAAACAAGTTCGTGAGATACTTATACTTGCGGTTGTATGGTGTATACCCATTTTATCCGCTTATGTACCCAACTTTATTTATTTTGGGTATGGTCGGATATAACGAACTGAGGGTCAGGAGGGATCTCGCACTCATCTCGTACATATTCAAAGTACTTAGAGGGAAGGTACATAATGCGGACATTTTAGGGCACATAGGTTTGCGTGTTCCGGACAAGTACGTGTGGCGACATCGGCAGCCACGGCTGCTGGCGGAGCCGCGTGCTCGGACCAATCTGTTAAGTGAGGCGCCGCTGACGCGAGCACACCGCACTCTCAACCTCATAGCTAATGACTCGGACCTATTGTGTTGTTCTCTGAGTGAGTTCACAAAGAATGCATTATTTGTAATAACATACAAAATTTAATTTAAATTATAATATTAAAATTATAATAATAAAATAAATAAATAAGTTAATAATAATTTAGGATAAGACTTAGATATGTACGCTATAGCAATAGGTTACCCTGTAATGATAGATGTAAGTTGGAAATAAATAAATAAACAATAAAAGCGAAAACTGGAATAAATTTTGAATTTTTACAGATGTCAAACATCCGACCATAGGCAACCGACACCCTTTATAACTACGTAAAATTTATCTTGTCATTGAAAAGTTAGTGATTGACATAATAAATAATCGACTATCTGTTCAAGGAGTATTTTATTACTGCTTGAATTGAAAAAAAAAATCTATTTGATGTATTTATAACTATTATACTGACAACAGTCGTGTTTTTCGGCTAGGATTTTTAAGATGCTGTTGGAGCTAGCCCGCGTTTCAAGATGCGGTCCTACTTCCTTTTGCGTATTTTTGTGTTTTTTGGAAATCGATCATTTCGATTTGTATAGTACCTCACCCACCTAGCTATATTACTCCCGAAAACATTTGCAGCTTCATGCGGTTTGCGTCTCGCGTCATCCGTTGTCGCGTCGACGGCACAAAATATAAAGCGTGGGCTTAATTCAATTACTTTTTTGTTATTTATATTACGGTTTTTGTTATAAAAACTGTTTACTTAAAGTCCGTCCAAATAGGTCGGTGGTCCGGATCCGGACCGCGGTCCGCCATTTGTTGACTACACCATCTGTAAGCTCGTCTCGTATTATTTGTCAAAAACTAACCTAGGTCATTACGCGCCGCTGTGCCAAGACTTTGTAGGCAATATAACATGTTAGCAAAAACTTCGAACTTAGACATCTGCGAGTCTCTGTCCAAATATAATAAATGTTTATTAGATTTAATTTGATTTAATTTAATTTAAGTATCTCTAAATGTTATATTTTCTTAATTTTTTAATGATTGTTTACAAATTTAATTTATTTTTTACTTTCCTTCCATTTTTCATGTGTTAACTTTGTTAGCTTAGTTTTTAACTTTATTGTGCATGCTGTGGCCTCCTATAATTGAAGGAGTACACTTACTCAATACCCGATATTGCCCTTTAATTATGTGTCATGTATTGTGTACATCTTTTGTTGGAGATCCTAAATAAATAAATAGATATGTATTTGGTTAGCATAAGTTTTTTTTTAATTTTTTTTACATACCAAACGTACGTAAGTACCCGTGCTATCTTGTTCGTTTTCACGGTTTTAATTTCGAACATATTTCAATGGATTTGTTTTTTATGTGAAAGTTACTCAATATAAAAAATACTGATGAAACACTACATACAAAAAAAAAATCGTAACATCGAAAGTACCTAAACGAAAAGATCATACTACCACATCACTAAAACCATAGACAATTTCTAGCGGCCATTGTTGTTTGACAAATTTTGAAATGTGACATGGCAGTATGGAATTAGTAAGTTCTATCATTGCAGCATAGAATTTGTATAATGAAATTGACTTTGAATACATGGAACTAGTATGAACTATCCTATACTATTAAATGAGCATTCTGTATTTTAACCCGAGCAGACATTCGTGCTTTTTTTTATCTCATCAAAGAGACTTCTTGCCAGTTCTTGCCTTCTATGTTCTATGTTGGGTTTGGTTTCCTTCAGGTGGACCATTGTGCGTGGGTACTTCTTGCCTTTTTTATGCCTACTGTGTAAATAAATAAAATGTGATACATTAACATAATATTTCATCAAATTATATATTTTTCACTACATATTAATCTTAATTTGCGTAGGTATTCAAATTATTATTTTGTGTTTATTATATTTTTATATAGGCTGTTCAGCGGTTTTGCCTGTGCCTTTATTTACAACACCGCGCGCATCGCTAGTAGAAAAAAAAAACCAGCGCGCCATTTTCCGTAAATATTTGTTATCGTTTTTGTTTTGTTGTTATAAAAAATACGAAAATCTAAAGTATTGTCACCAACCTTAGAGTATATAACACTGGAGAAGCCATAAGCACAATATTCCGAACAAAACAGTCTGTCACTTTTTGCGGGGGACGCGGTAGCGGAAAGAGAAGTCCGTACCATTAATTTTTATTTTATCGATATCGATATTCATTCGGAATTTTGCTTGAATATATGAAATAAAACAGCTGTTGCCTAAAATAGTTACATTTTAATAAGAAGATAAAATAACTTCAATTAAATAAAAGTAACTTTTTTAATAAGTAAGTAATCTCAATAAAAAATTAGGTCAAGTTCAATTTTTTTAATTTTTTTATACACAACCACTTCAATGGACATAAACAAATTATAAAACATTGAACAATAAAAACAAATAAACAAAAATAATTAATGATGAAATTATTTACAATTTTGGTTTCAAACATGACCTCAACACTACGGTAGTCTCGTTAACATTTTTACTAGAGGACATAATCGCATGTCAAGTGCGTGTAAGTTTTGCTGATTTGACGTATATTTTCGTAATGCAAAAGAAAAGTATTTTGATCTTTACGAACATAAAAACGAGATGTAGCGAGACTCGGTGACGTCACAGTAGCAACGTGAGGAAAATACTCGATTCATGCTACGTTTTATATTGAATCATGGTTGAATTGAATGAAAAATCGAATTGTATTATGAGGTTAGGATTTTAAATTTCAATAAAAACATGACTAAATCTTAGAAAAAAAAAATTGCATATGAAAAGTTATTCAGTTCTTTATGTAAATTTGACGTATTTGAACGCTTTTTACACCATTTAACAGCACAAATAGGCATTTTCACGGAGCTCCGCGCGCCTTTAAAACGATTTACGAAGTGCGTTAGAATCGATTTGAAAGTAATTTTGAAACGTACTAGAACATTTGTTCTTGTACTTTTACAGAGGGGAAGTGTTCGTAAAGCTTCTCCAGTGTTACTCTAAGTCACCAACCGACGTACAACAGTTTTTAAAAGAAGCTCCGATTGACAGTACCTGGCAACAAAGGTCAGTTGAACTTTATAAATCCAAATTATCATCTCTATAGTTACGCTATTCCAGCATAAGTTCTTACAACAAGTCTGTTTTTTTCCTCGCAAGTTTGTTGAAAAACGTCGTATGAAACGCGTGTGCATTGATCATTACCCACTCGGCTAAATTATCGCGCTCGCCTATGGCTCGCGCGCCAATGCCGCCTTTTGGGTAATGACCAATACAGCACACTCGTATCATAATGTACTATTACGTTACAGTCCGTGCTTGGGTCACAGAAATTCATAATGTGTACCAAATCTCAACTCAATCGGTCCATTAGATTCGGAGCAAAATGGCTGTGACAGACACACGGGTGATCCTATATGGATTTTGTTTTTCATTCGGACGTACGGAACCCTAAAAACAAAAAGACGTAGAAAAATGGGCCCAAAACGCAAGAATGCTTCACACAAATATGTGTTCAAACAGAATAATAGGGAAGATGCAAATAATTCAAAACTTATTCAGTAAATATACCTTAGGAGTCGAGAAACGAAGAATTGCAATTTTTTTTTTTTTTAATTAAGCCCATGGGCGGCATACAATCTCTGACTCCAGGTTAGTCAATAATCGCTCAAGAAAGAAATGCACTATTTATTTAACAATTCATATAACGGATCGCAAACTGAAAACGCGTCGACAATGCCCGACGTGGCGTAAAAATCCATGTGAACAAACATAGGATAAACATCCATTCTTAGCAAACTGCTTGAAATCTCAGTAACTAAGGTAAGTAAGTGAGTGCGATTTCAGCTTGAATAAAGAACAAAAAATTATCTTGACTTTTTTTTTTGGGACTAAAAAAGAGATGTTAGCAACGCAGTATCGTGGATAATGACGTCATATTATGGATGCGAAAGTAACTGAAAGAAAAAGTCTTGAATTGATTAAGTGATAAAAAATGTACATGCATATTCCCTCTTGCGTAAAACATTCAGAATAACAACGTTCGTTAATGTGCTCTTGTGAGGACAAAACCTATAGGGTGACACAACTCACCCTCTGCAGAGATCTCCCTCCAGGGCGTGGGCGGGTACATGAAGGCGGCGTTCTGTATCTGCTCGTTGATATCTTCATCCTCGTTGAAGGGGAAGGTGCCGGACAGCGACACGTAGATGATGACGCCTACCGACCACATGTCCAGGGAACGGTTGTACCCTTTGTTGCGGAGGACCTCCGGGGCTAGGGAACAAGGTACAAGTGTTCAACTCTATTCAGGAAAGGCCGGGTTGTAATTGTATAATCCCAATGCATAGTTTAGAGACTTTGGCATTACATAAATCGAAGTTGTAACTGATTTGTTTGTGAAAATTAATTTGGGAAACGTTGATTTTGGGCGTTGTTACACAAATTATCATAAAATGAACCGGGTATAATCAGGATCATTTAACATAAACGCGAAATACTAAAATAGAAGTTTATAAAAAAAGTAATCATGCTGTGTGTGTGTGCCTCTTGTAATTGAAGGAGTGCACTAGACTAAAACATAATATATCTATATATTGTGTTTTTTTTGTGTACATCTTTTGTTGGAGGCCGCAATAAATAAATAGATGATAAGAAATCACTGCCGTAGTACATACGTTGCGCAAGCGACAAGCTATGACAACGCAGAGCGTTGCGTAGCATATGCGCTGTGCTGACGCTTCCCAGCGGCTTGAACATTGCAGTGAATACTTACCAAGATACGCGGGCGTGCCGACTACGGACCGTCTGAACGACTTCTCTCCTATGATCCTCGCGAAGCCGAAGTCACACAGCTTCACTTGAGGGAACTCCTCGTCCGTGGACAGCAACACGTTCTCCGGCTTCAGGTCGCAGTGCACGATGTTCTTCTCGTGCAGGTGCTTCAGGGCTACCAGGATCTGAGGAGTATGGGCTTCGTTATAGGAAATTTCACGTTTATGATATCAGATGCTTGGCTTGTATCTTACTGTAGATGTTTTGTTTATAAAACAAAATTTGTTTTGTGTTGTCCCTGTGGTGCCGGACGTAAAGAATAGAATCATATTTTTTCTCGTGGGTGTCGTAAATTACGACTAAGGGACTTACTAGACAATGGGCAGCAGCGTTCACTATGCATACTAACACCATACCATGACAAGCAGTAAGAAATAACGGCCCCTAGTACCCGGCGGCCCGCCTGCCGTTAGCTACGGTAGCGGTCAAGGCTACGGTGAGGCAAAGCGTGCTTAGAATCCCCGGAAGAGATCCGGCTACCACAATTGAATCTACCTAGCCTTTTCCCAATTATGTTAGGGTCGGCTTCCAGTCTAACCGAATGCGATTGAATACCAGTATTTTACATGGAGCGACTGCCTATCTGACCTCCACAACCCAGTAACCGGGTAATACGATAACCCTTGGTAAGACTGGTTTTCAGAATTTCAAAGATCCACGAATGACAGTTCGGACCAACGGCTTAACTTGTTTTAAGACGCTTTATTATTATTATTATTTTTACTTCATGATGATGGATCGACCCGTGCGGTTGTTATTACTTAGCCACGACCTCCTCCCAAGAGATCACAACCACCACAATACCGAAAACTGGACCTGGCAATAACACGTACACACCGGAGGCCGCCGAGAAGACCACCTAACTCGAGGAAAAATTGGCAGGTTACGACGGGGCGTAGGCTCATCTGATTTTTTTTTAAAAACGTTGCCCCACACTAAGAATTTCTTCCTGTATCGTGGGTGCGTTTACAAACATAGAAACTCACATACACTAACACCCAGATCCGGAACAACTACTTGCAGATCATACAAATATTTGTTCCGTGCGGGGATCGAACCCGCGACACGTATATACCCCGACCTCGTCACACCCCGATGATGAGGTATAGATCATGTATGAATATATATACGAGTATATGCAGGCTCTAAAACTCTGTTCACTGTTGTCATGGAGGGCTTAAACACGAAACTGGGCAAACGAGACGATGATGAGCTGCGACTGGCGAGTTGGAGTTGGACGTCGAACTACCGCGGACATTTATTGGCCAGTTTTATGAAGAAAGAAGGCTTCTTTATGATAAACTCCTTCTTCAGAAAGCGTAAGCACGGAAATTGGACCTGGTGAGACCTTGAGAGTGACTTCATTATCTCGACGAAGAAGCAAATATTCAATGTCTCTGTGATTAACGCGGTGAAAACTGAAAGTGATCAACGCATAGTAAGAGACAGATTGAATCTAAGCATTAAGTTGGAAATACTTCGACTGATGAAGTCTACTGCGTCCAGCACTGATCCAAATCCAAAACCCCGAGAGCTTTCAGCTGGAACTTCCGAGTCGTTTCAGGTGACCGAAACGATTCACTAACGATTCACATCGACACGATTGTCCAACGTGGTGTGCCAGAAATCACTCCCACACATTTGATTATTTAGATTTTGATTGCAGGAAAGCGAGTGAAAATGTGTTACGCATAAAAAAAAAAAAAGCATCCTCAAGACCCGTCGTACAAATCGAACGAGAAGCTCTCTGATGCTACTTTACAGCTCATGGAGGAGAGGCGCGAGATGATCCTGCAGTCTTCAGACGATGCGCTCAAGTACCGGCAGCCTAAAAGATGGATCTCGTAAGTCCGTATTACCGTAGTTTTACCGTACCGTATTTTAAGGACGTGATAGACCGGAACAAGGGCTCCATGGTCTTTGATCTATCTAGTTGGCAGACCCAGCTTGCGAAACTGAAGACCGATGATGGCAGAATCGTATTCGCCAAACGTGAACTATTGAGACAAATTGAGAGATTCCATGGACAGTTATACATGTCAACCAGTAACCCCGTTACGAATCTGGCGACCTAAGATCTAGATTTGCCCGACACTTCTGAAGGCGTCCCAGAAGTCAGCTTGTACGAGATTAGGAAGGCTCCAAAGCAGCTTAAAAACAACCATGGCGAGGTGATGACGGAATTATCGCTGAACTTTTGAAGGCCGGTGGAAAACCGTTTTTAAGGCCCTCCAGAAGCTGTTCGATTTCGCCATACTCGAGGGTAAAAGGCCACAAGTATGGATCAGAGGTGTGGTGGTACTCTTTCTCGGATTAGACTGTAAGCTTCCCGAATAAAAAATAAATAAATGGATACAACTTTTTAAAATAATTCTAATATAATTTATCTACTGGAAAGTACACTCTAACAAAGGTTCTCTCTAAAGAAATCTCTAACAATTAGTGTACTTACCTATCTGTGTGCTTGAGTGTAGTTTCCACCAGACGACTTGGATTTACTTATAAACAATGCGCTGAGTTTATTAAGTAGCCGAGCCTTTTAAATCATTCTTGTAAGTATAGAAGAATTTATAACACTCAGCAAAAATAAATACTGGCAGGAAAATGATAAGATGCAATATTTTTGCCTCTACACCACTCTGTTGATTACTGAACTTATCGGATCATTGTGAAACTGAGAACTGAAAAACAAATATTGCGCTATACCTGTGCTACTAAAAACTTTGTTATCCGTTCAGTCAGCCTTCCGTTCTCATGCGACAAGATCATCTCCAGCATATCTCCCTTGAGCTTCTCCATCACGACGAAGATCCTCTCAGGAGTCTCGAACATCCGCTCGAGGTTCACCACGCCGGGGTGCGACAGGTTCTGAAGGATGGCTACTTCGTTCTTCAGCTGGGCTTCTTGTTTGGTTGGGAAGCGGAGCTTGTCTATCACCTGGGGAGGGGAACAATGAACATTTGTAAATGTAGTGAGTATGGAGTGATAGTGTGTGTGAATGGGAGAGAGATCTGCGCCAGCTTTGCTTATATTTCGATTAAGGTTGCCTGCGCATCAGGGGAATTCCCGTATTTTTAAGAACGTTCGCATTCTAATCTGTCTCTCAACAATATATCTAATTTACCTACATCTTTGATAAGTTTTTGAAACTACATCAGCATCTACAACGCCATATGCGTACTACGCATCACACTGACGTCACGCAAAATCCTGCATCGCACAAGCAGTGTTTACCACGCGACGAGTATATATACAACGTCCCGACATCAATCGTCGGGTAGTTGCCCAGCAGACACGACACCCGTCTGGCCGGAGAATCCTCCCTTTTCTATGGAGGATGAGTGATCTTTCCACCCGTTCCTCATACCTCTACAACTACTATAACATTACCCTCCTTTTGGGTTTCGCCACAGTCAGGTTAAAATTAGTAAAATGTCTAAGGTAAGACATACCTTGATGGCCACAGGTCTCTTGGATCTTCTGTGTAGGCCTCCGTACACGATGCCGAACTGGCCGGAGCCCAGCACCTCATCAGGATAGATCTGGTACAGCTGCGCCATGTCTGTCACTCGCTCTTCTGTGCTGCCTTCGCCTTCCGCTTCCGCTACTGCACAGCCGCGGGCCTCCGCTAAAGATTGGGAGGTACGATAAAAGTAAAATAGCTGCGTAAATATTTTGTGCAATATGATATTGATTTATGCTTTCAAGTCGTGATACTCAGCTAAGCCGTACGTACGTATGTACGTATTTAAAACGGTAAAATGTTTTTGTAATTAATTAGTAGTGTAAAACTACTAATAAATTACTATGCATTTTCATTCCTCAGCTCGCAACTGGTAAGGCCCATATCATACTTCTCTAGAGTGATTAACATAGTTTTCGGCGCGCTTGCACCGCAAGTCACTGAATACATTTAGCACTAGACGAATTCAAAATATCGATCTATTTCTTTGTATCCTTGACAGGGAGAGAATTATGTTATGTTGTTTAAACATGTTTGGTGCCAGCAGGTCTCATAGTTGGATGCGTGGCCGGCACCACTATAGCAAGACAAGCGCGAGAATGCTCTTTTTCTCGTTTTGTCGAAATTTGTCTACGATTCTGACGTCATTCTAATCCCTAACATCACCGTAAACGTCGCGTCGTCGTTTACGGTTTAGTTTACTCGTGTAAACTCGAAAAAGGCACTTTAACAATTCTATATCTCGCGACGAGAAACATATGTTGCGAATTATTAAAAACAAATAATTTTTATGATAGTTACATCGGCTTGAGATTCCGTTTCATTCATTCAATGGTGCCGATTCTCTTGTCACAAATGCCTCTAAACTAGACTAAAAATCACCAAAATTTTGTTTTTCCTGTCAAACGACGTTTTCCCACTAATATAGCACTGAACTATTAATTTTGTGAAAATGGAAATTTTGCTATTCCAAATTTGACGTTCACACGTGTTTTCACCAAACATTTTGATTGTTTATCTAAGGGCTGATTTCACCAAAGAAACTGAACGCGATTAGCATTTCTAAAACGCGTTCAAGAGCTGTCAGTGTCAAAATTGATATGGAATATTGAACACGACAGCTCTTGAACGCGTTTGGATGTGCTGAACGCGTTCAATTTAATTGGTGAAATCCGCACTAAATCTGACTATTTTTTAATCGCGATTAAAAAGGTGTGGATTAAAATGAGTTGTCAGGAACCGAAATTCACACCAACACTTCGACGGTGCAAAATCAGTAGGTACCGGTCAACTGCCCTAACTTCGCCTGGCATTCTATCTTTGCCTATAATGAAAAAGATGTATTAACTTGTCCATTTTACTTGTATGGCAATCGAAACCTAAAGCTCTCTATGAAAACTCAAAGTTTCGATTGCCATACAAGTAACATGAAAAAGATATTACATATTTTTCATTATAGGCAAACTTAGGATGTCAGGCGAAGTTAGGGCAGTTGACGGTACTGTATCTTTTTTTCTTTTGTTTTGCTTATATCTCGAAAATGGTGTGTCCTATCGCAAAAATAATGAAAATTTTGACCCTCTTTAGAAAACCCATAAACCCCTAAAATTCAACATGAAGTTAATAATTATTTTTTCCATACAAAAAGCGAAAAATTCCATATAAAACATGTCGCTCCAAAATAAATAGTAGTTTAAAACTAAGTATTTTAATTTTTAATATATTATAAAAAAAATAATGACTAAAATAAGTACAATAGTGAAACTGCCATGCTATTTGGGAGTCTTTTTTTGTATCATTATTTTGTCTACTCTTCTCGTCGTCAAAATCGAGGACGAGTAAATACGACAAAATGACAGAAAAATCGCAGACTATCTCGTGTTGAATAGTCAAAAACCGAGATAACTAAGGTGTCATGTTAGGGTTTGTCGAAAAAACATCAAGTTTGACAGAACGAGTCGACTATTTTGTATGGCAGCGCTGTCAGAAAAAGAGAAAAAGGACAGAAATAGACGAAAATTACTTACGCGAGAGTGAGTAATTGTCACGTGTGTCATGTTAGGCCTACAGGTAGGCGTGCTAGTAGCGTGTTGCTTACCCGAGTGATGCGTGACCGGCATGAGCGCCTGCCTGACGGCCGTCTCCCACGACCTGGCCAGGTAGGCGTGCTAGTAGCGTGTTGCTTACCCGAGTGATGCGTGACCGGCATGAGCGCCTGCCTGACGGCCGTCTCCCACGACCTGGCCAGGTAGGCGTGCTAGTAGCGTGTTGCTTACCCGAGTGATGCGTGACCGGCATGAGCGCCTGCCTGACGGCCGTCTCCCACGACCTGGCCAGGTAGGCGTGCTAGTAGCGTGTTGCTTACCCGAGTGATGCGTGACCGGCATGAGCGCCTGCCTGACGGCCGTCTCCCACGACCTGGCCAGGTAGGCGTGCTAGTAGCGTGTTGCTTACCCGAGTGATGCGTGACCGGCATGAGCGCCTGCCTGACGGCCGTCTCCCACGACCTGGCCAGGTAGGCGTGCTAGTAGCGTGTTGCTTACCCGAGTGATGCGTGACCGGCATGAGCGCCTGCCTGACGGCCGTCTCCCACGACCTGGCCAGGTAGGCGTGCTAGTAGCGTGTTGCTTACCCGAGTGATGCGTGACCGGCATGAGCGCCTGCCTGACGGCCGTCTCCCACGACCTGGCCAGGTAGGCGTGCTAGTAGCGTGTTGCTTACCCGAGTGATGCGTGACCGGCATGAGCGCCTGCCTGACGGCCGTCTCCCACGACCTGGCCAGGTAGGCGTGCTAGTAGCGTGTTGCTTACCCGAGTGATGCGTGACCGGCATGAGCGCCTGCCTGACGGCCGTCTCCCACGACCTGGCCAGGTAGGCGTGCTAGTAGCGTGTTGCTTACCCGAGTGATGCGTGACCGGCATGAGCGCCTGCCTGACGGCCGTCTCCCACGACCTGGCCAGGTAGGCGTGCTAGTAGCGTGTTGCTTACCCGAGTGATGCGTGACCGGCATGAGCGCCTGCCTGACGGCCGTCTCCCACGACCTGGCCAGGTAGGCGTGCTAGTAGCGTGTTGCTTACCCGAGTGATGCGTGACCGGCATGAGCGCCTGCCTGACGGCCGTCTCCCACGACCTGGCCAGGTAGGCGTGCTAGTAGCGTGTTGCTTACCCGAGTGATGCGTGACCGGCATGAGCGCCTGCCTGACGGCCGTCTCCCACGACCTGGCCAGGTAGGCGTGCTAGTAGCGTGTTGCTTACCCGAGTGATGCGTGACCGGCATGAGCGCCTGCCTGACGGCCGTCTCCCACGACCTGGCCAGGTAGGCGTGCTAGTAGCGTGTTGCTTACCCGAGTGATGCGTGACCGGCATGAGCGCCTGCCTGACGGCCGTCTCCCACGACCTGGCCAGGTAGGCGTGCTAGTAGCGTGTTGCTTACCCGAGTGATGCGTGACCGGCATGAGCGCCTGCCTGACGGCCGTCTCCCACGACCTGGCCAGGTAGGCGTGCTAGTAGCGTGTTGCTTACCCGAGTGATGCGTGACCGGCATGAGCGCCTGCCTGACGGCCGTCTCCCACGACCTGGCCAGGTAGGCGTGCTAGTAGCGTGTTGCTTACCCGAGTGATGCGTGACCGGCATGAGCGCCTGCCTGACGGCCGTCTCCCACGACCTGGCCAGGTAGGCGTGCTAGTAGCGTGTTGCTTACCCGAGTGATGCGTGACCGGCATGAGCGCCTGCCTGACGGCCGTCTCCCACGACCTGGCCAGGTAGGCGTGCTAGTAGCGTGTTGCTTACCCGAGTGATGCGTGACCGGCATGAGCGCCTGCCTGACGGCCGTCTCCCACGACCTGGCCAGGTAGGCGCCGAGGCCGGAGTCAGGCGGCGGCGGGGCCCCGCCCGCCCAGGCCTCCTCCACGCCCACCAGGTAGTCCACGTTGGCCGTGCGCACCTCGAAGCAGTGCATCACGTCTGCAACACCACACGACACTTATAGCATGTTTAAAAAAAAAAGAAAAGAAGTGAAACAAAACACAAAAGACAACAACAAAAGTAAACAACAAAAAACGAAAAGTAGTGATTTATTATTAAAATTTAATTTGTAGCCCGACCAAAGCATCGACGTCGACGTCGACTCCGAGCGCGCATTAAAACTTAAAGCACAGTAAGTATCTATAATATAATATTTAAACTTCATTTAGTACGTTAAAACAAAGCGAATTTTTTTAAACATACTGTTAATATTCTACAACAAATAACTTGAACTGAACGTTGTCGCATGAAAAATCAATCTGATCAGTATGAATCGGTCCAGTAGTTTTTGAGGTAAACGGTAACAGACGTACACACAAGCGCACACACGACCTCTTACCCCAAACGCATACCTATACCATCTCCATCTCGTCGAGGGTAACAGCAGCTTTCATTTATTTGACCTTTTCGAAATTGTGCTTTACAATTTTTGCAAGGAATCGCCTTCTCGCGGCGTGCATCTGGCATAAGTAATATAAAGTTAATGATATTTTTTCTGGCAGTGCCTTCCCGGAAACCATAATACGATTTTCGACATATTTCTGTAGTAAAAATGGTCCAAAGAAAATCAACCAAAGGGGATGACGGTCATGGTCATAAGTATCATCGTGCTAGTCATAATAATCTCTATCATCAGTTTTTACTTTTTTTGGGTATTTCTGCTTTTCTGCATAACATTAAAAAAAAAATCTAATTGTGCAACTAGATTGTGGTTGCTGTGACCTTTGAGATCGACCCAGTGATGTACTCGTATGTTACCTAGAGCGACCTCCGTCACAGTCTCAGCAACATTTACTTAGTTTTGGAGTAACATAACATAAGATCACGCCTTTATTCCCCAAAGGGTTAGGCAGAGGTGTCCTTATACAACCCCCACATTTCGCCAGTTATGTCAAGTAAGGAGGCGAGTCTATTGCCGTCAACCGTGCCCGAATTCAGACTCCTGGTTGCTACTGAGAACTTCCTGATGGAAAAACCCAAAAACATATTTCCCGACGTGGGAATCAAACCCAGGATCTCATTCTTAGCCGTAGCGCTTGCGGAACATCGAGGCAGTTAAATACTCTGTTTATAAATATGAACCTACGTCATGAAGCCTTTTATTTTTTAGTCATTAGAATAAATAATTTTTAATTTATTTTATATCTCGCATTGTGAGGCGATTAACATCGACCACTTGACATAGATCAACGGAAATCTAGTTCCAAGCTATATAGTATGTTCGCCTACCTGTGCCTGCGTGCGGCTGCCTCGCGGTGTCGATGGCTAGGATCTCGTTGAGCGGGATCTCCTTGTAGTACTTGCTGCCTTGCTCCGAAGTGAATAGCGTGATGGACTTGCTGTCCAAACGCCAGTAGTGACGTTTTAGCTAAAACATTACATGGAATATTATCATTATTATTCTCCCTTCTTTCGTGGATATCAGAAAAGTTACTCATCGTCATCGAGAATGTTTCATGTTATTAGACGGCTGAAAAGCCTACGGGCCCTCAAGGTTGTACGTGGTTACTGCCGCCTATGGATATCTGTAATACCTGAAGCATCACCGATGTATTGCCATGCCAGACGCAAAGCAATTGCACAACAACGCTGCATCACGGCAGTACTGCAGGGGTTCTAACCAAGATGTTGTTCTAATCCGACATCCCCGAATGTTTGGCATGTATATTAAGAGATAAACACCTTCGATCAATAATGCACTAGATACACTATCCCATACAAAAAATCTCTTAAAACTGTCGCCAATTGTGTTTACGCACTTCTAGTTTAAATAAATATAAATTTATGTAAATTCAACCTTAACTGCAATGTTTAAAGTTGTATTCAGAAAGCTGTGTACAAAAAACAATAAAGTCAAACATACATCAAAACAAATTCAACCTTACAGGCTTGTTTTAAAGTTCGAATTACAAAGTGCTAATAAAAGCAATAAAAATTTATGACAGAGGCTCGCCGCTTGGACAAGGAATGAGTGGAGTCGAAATGTGTTTATATTTCTTTCTATGAAATACAGAAAAAAAATATTTATACTAACAAATTCAGTTTATTATAAGCCTTGACACTCAAACATAAAGTTTAATTACAATGGCAAAATTAAATCTTTCTGTCGTCGGAGAAACAAATATAACGTCATGTCGCTTGAAAATAAAAATTAAATTTTATATAAGTTCAAAAATACTTATTGTTACTGTTGTACTGTTTTTAGTAATCTACGCCTTTGCGTGTTTCCAGTTATGTCCAATCTATTAAAATGAATCGAACAAATTGTCGAATTTTTATAAGGCTTATCTATTTCTTTTCCTCTTTCTTTCGCGACAGTAGATACCCATTCTACTCAGCGAAATAGGTCGCTAGGAAATCTACAATCAGAAATAAAATATAAAATAACAATACTACACCATGCATTCCATGCAGTTCCAGAACAGTCGATGTTTGTTACAATAGTTAGTAGTTGTCACAAACATTGGTCAAACTATCATAATATTTGCTAATTGATTTATATTTACTATTTAATTCTGTTTTTATTTTATGAAAAACACTTACTGATAATAAACTTACCGAAAAAAAAATTACCCTTCCAAAATCTTGGTGTTACGGTGGTTATTTAAAAATTTTTTTGACGCGTACTGCGGCATTTTGACGTCTTAACGATGGCTATGATTGAACCATACTTATTTGAAATAAGATCACAACCGAATCTGTGCTCTTATTTTTCGTTCCGTTTTTGAAGCGCTTACGAATCTAGTTCATTATTGATCGAAGATAAACACCATTTTATATTTACAAGAACAGGAAAAAAGAGTGGATTGTCAGCATCGACGGCTGACAGCGGGGTACCTATTAGAGTATAAAAGTATTTAATCCTAAGTATAATATTTAATAATATTATAAATGCGAAAGTGAGTTTGTTTGTTTGTTACGTTTTCACGCTAAAACGGCTGAACGGATTGGGATGAAATTTGGCACATAGATAGACCATGACCTGGAAAAGGACAAAGGCTACTTTACATCCTGGATCGCAGGCGAAGTCGCGGGAAATAGCTAGTCCTAAATAATAATAGAATAACAATCCACCTCGATCCAACCCTTGCGGTACACGTCGAGGTCGTCTCGCCACCTCTTCCTGGGCCGGCCTCGGCGGCGCCGTAAAAAAGCTCGCTCGCGCGGCAGCTTTTTAACGTACGTCTAAGAAACCCTGGGCCTACCAGTACTCACAGTTTTATCCTTGTTAGTAAAGTGCACGAGCCAGCCCTCCTTGAGCCACTGCCCCTCTCTCTTCTTGGTGTGCTTGACGGACTGCACGATGCGCATGAGCGGGATGTTGGCGCTGGGCGAGGAGGACGAGCTGTAACGTGCAGACGAGTCAGATCTACTAGACCGAGGGGTTGGGGGGCGTCGAGGGCGGGTATGTGTGGTGGTGACTGACGATCTCTTTCTGGATTCTGTTTTATAATTGTTCAAGTTCACACAGTATGTGCGTACATACATACATTTGTGAGTATAGTATTAATATTATACAAAAATCAAGAACACGCTTTTAAAGCGCATGCCTGGGCTTCCTCTTGTCTAACACAACCGAACATCAACGTGTATAGCTTGCCTCTACGCACGGTCAGAGATGGACATGTCATACACTGTTCACATAGCTACGAGTATATCGCGCGGTTATGTACGTTAACGTGCATCAGCCAAACTCTCTAATGCTTCGCATTAAGAGTCGTGCAATACTCGATAATAACAATTTGAGGGAAAATTAACTTTTAAACTTTGAAGTTTTATTTTCCCTCTACTAACTAATACCTCTAACCTCTAATCAACTTTATAAATGCGAAAGTGAGTTTGTTACGCTTTCACGCTAGAACGGCTAAAGGGATTTAGTTGAAATTTGGCACATGGGTAGACCATGACCTGGAGAAGGACATACGATACTTTCATCCCGATATTCTCACAGCGTCGAGAGTTATGCGGGTGAAACAGCGGGGCGCCACTAGTCTTTATATGAAAGGAAAAACTTACTTGTGAAAGTTATATCAGTACGTAAATGCGCCCCTAACAAATTTGTACAACATGGAAGACTGTCTCGTTGGTCTAGTGGACACAAGCGCCAACCTCATGCTCAGCTGTAGCTGTCCTGGGCTCGATTCCCGGGTCGGGCAAAGTTTTATTGGATTTTTACATCTGATATTTCTCAGTAGCAGCGCGTAGTTTGGATTTGTGCCCGGTTGATGGCAATAGGCTCGCACCCTATTACATGGGATTTAAACATAACGGACAAAATGTGGGTGTACTGTAGGTACACCTCTGCCTAGCCTAATCCTCCAGGGACTACAAGCGTGATGTTATGTTGTGGAAGAAGAACAGTCGCAAAAAAAGCCTCACAACTACATATTTTTCGCCACTAAGGACCAAAATCGTCAATCTTTAGGACCAAACCACGTCAAACAACGTCATGGAGATTTCCTTTCAAATGGGCCTAATAGGGAATATGCATGTATTTTTTTTCTTTTTTATTCGATACTTTACATCGCCAAATAATAGTAAAAAAAAAAATCTACGCCAAAAAAGCAATTTAAAGTACTTTAAAAAAAAGTTAAAAATAACCATCCGACCCGGGCTATTTAAACGACATTTTGGCGCGCTTGGTGTGGTGACGTCACAGTCTATGACAACAAACAAATAAATGTCAAATGTTGAGGTTATGTTGAAGAAGTATTGTGCTCTGCTGCAAATATGTGTTTACTATTTTCGACTAATACATCATCATGGAACCAACTTCTCCCTCTATAGAACAATGCAAAAAACCGACATACAAATACTGCATTGTGCCTAAGTGCAGAAATACATTATGAAATGCACCCGACCAAGTATTTTTTTTTGTCCTGAGAGGTTCGGACTTACGGAGAAAGTGGTGTAAAATTATGATAAGAAACATGCTATCTCCCAACTTGTTTTCAATATCCTAGTATTATAACAACATTCTATACTTAACACAATCTAGATTTCGATATTTTGCGAAGCTATGTTATTTTAGGTTATGATGCTTTTTAAAACTAAATTATTCCGGAAAAGGTGTGGAAGATAAAATAAAGATTATATGTTATACTTAATTACCTTAAAGCTTTCTCTCCTTTGATTTCAACAGACGTGAAATCGGTATTTGATGTAAAAATGTGGTCATCATGAACACATCAGCTGTCGGCAAACTATCCGATTGGGCTTTCACAAAACCGCTTTCAGTCATTTTTGAAAGAGTCTTTCGTGTATTAACAAATGTATTACTTCTAAATGTGTACTAAAATCACAATAAAACTGACTGAATCGCAAAAATCCTACAAAACACATTGACATTACATTGTTGTCATAGATTGTTACGTCACATTCGCTCTGACCAATAGCGTCGCTTTTCAAGTATTTGAATTTCCCACAGATTTTTTGCACTTAAAAAAAAATAATTTCTTGCTCATTATTATATTATAATAAAAATAATTGATGGAGCCATAATTCTGAAGTAATATAGTTTATAAAAAAAAAAATTGACCCTTGTTTGAATCTCATGCATATTCCCTATTCTTTAATTGGAAGCCTAGCACGCTCAGTTAACTGTCTTATTGGAATTTTACGTTGTATTATGGTCGTTAATTCATTGAAAGTTGCGAAAAAATAATGTTCTGATTGAAATCAAATGTTATGGGTAGCACAGAATAGAAAATAGTAGTGAGTAAGTTTTCCGCTGCATGCAAATTTTCATCAGTCTTCGTGTAACTGACACTGGCATCAGGGATTTTAATATTGATAACACAAAAAAATTGTTGCTTATTAGTCGAAATTTGTCGCCAAATATCAGAATTTGTCGGTCACTGGTTCAAAAGTTATAAGGGTTTGTAAGTGGCCGATCTGGGGAGCATCTCCCCAGCTTGGCCCAATTGAATCTGAAAAGCTAGGGCAGCTAGCGAAGATCTGTTTTCTCAATTTTTCCGCCAGCCAGACAGACGGACGGTAGGCATACTAGTGATCCTATAAGGGTGTTTTTTCATTCGGACGTACGTAATAAGTATAATTATAAGGCATTTAGACATGTTAAGATTGTGTGAGTAAAGCGGTATTTTGTAATAATGTACGTAACTAACAGGTAAGCCAGTTAAAACACTTAGTTTAAAACCATTTTAGTTTAAAACACGGGCAAAAGACAAGCGCTTTATTAGACATTAATCAAGCATTTATAAAGCATTAATCCTTTAGTTAAACTAACACCTACACGAATATCACAATTTAGGTTGCATCGAGGCTGTGGTCGAGCGGTCACGCGCGGATTACATCACGCATGTAATCCCAGACGGGTAGGGCAGAGTTATGTTTAAGTAGGGGGCGAGCTTATTGCCATCAACCGGGTACAAATCCAGACATCATGACATATTTGGAGATATATTAGCATCGATGTCGATCCACTGCAATGTAGTTGCACTTTTTTAGATCTTTTTGTAGTTGAATCCATATCACAAAATACTTTCATAGCATAAGCGTCACGGAGTAACACAAAGCGTATCCCACACAAAGCTGCTCGTACAAAAAATCATATTATTAGACCGACCACTGTGC
The DNA here is from genome assembly GCA_916701695.1 of Agrochola macilenta. Classification (NCBI taxonomy): domain Eukaryota; kingdom Metazoa; phylum Arthropoda; class Insecta; order Lepidoptera; family Noctuidae; genus Agrochola; species Agrochola macilenta. The sequence goes on along the minus strand of OU753570.1, from coordinate 897,368 downwards.
AATTATATGCGATAGTAGAAACATCATAGAGTAACAGAAGCACATCATAGATCCTTTGCCGTTTCATTACAAAACGAAATCTTACGTTATTTCAATCTTGAAGTTTCGAGATAGTTTTTACATTTCGAACTTTATTCCGACGAAAGTAAAGTTCTTAACAAAAAATTGATAACTTAGGCCCGCTTGCCCGCACGTTAAGCGCTACACGAATTAAATTTAATTGTGTTTAAATTTGTTTAGCGTTAAACGCTTTTAGTGAATTGTGGTCTTAGACTCGGTTCTTGTATTAAGAAAAACTTACCTTTTGGAGGGCGACTAGAATCAATTCTATTATTTTTGAAACTTTTGACGATCAAAAGTGCCTTTTTGAAATAAATTATTGGTCTTTTAAGAACTTTAAGAACTGTAAAGTTTTGACGGAAGCTTATACAAGAATGTGACAATAGCAACGTGATAGAGTAACAGAACGTTTATACAAGCCAACCATAGATCCTATGGATACACCTTCACCTACACAAGTATATGCGACAGTAGAGACGTCACAGAGTACAGAAAGCGTACAGGCCCACCACCACACACGGTTGTACAGACAGGAGCGCGTCTCACCTGCTGGGGCGGCTGGCCGAGCGCTCCGGCAGTGTGTCGCGCTGCGGCTCGTCCTCGCGGCGACGGAGCTCCACCTGGATGGCGAAATTACATGGTTCAACAAAATAAAGAACATACATTTATTTTCATTAAACGTGACACATCTTATCTATATCTATACATAGTATAAAACAAAGTCGCTTCGCGCTGTCTGTTCCTATGTATGCTTAGATCTTTAAAACTACGCAACGGATTTTGATGCGGTTTTTTTAATCGATAGAGTGATTCAAGAGGAAGGTTTATGTGTATAATACATTAAGGTTTTGTGTAAATTTGCTGAAATATGACGATTATTGTCGAAGATGTCGGAAAAAATCATGTCGATTGGGAGCTTTACTGGCGTGCGCCGCGTAAGCCGTACGAGATACATCAAATTTATGTTTTACAGAATTGTATATCTTAAAAAGTTCAAAAATAAAGTCCGTGATAGCATATGTCTATCTTCTATAAGGATGATAAGATAATGATAAATAAAATACCGGTCAAAATAGCTTCGGAAATAACAAAGAAATTTTTATCAAATTCTGAAAGATAAAAATGGTTACTGTACAGTAACCATATAATAATTAAATATGTTCTTTAAATTAGGCATTTAATTTAGATTAAAATTTGCCTTGACATCTTATCATTAAAATTAATACTTTAAAAGATATCACAGATTCAAAATTACGCGTGACATAATAATTATGGTTGCCGACAACGCGGGCGCAGCGGTAGGAATCAATGACTATTCCTCGGATATTAGGTATCTAACTACTCGTAATACCGGTAGTACGCACCCGTGGGATATTTTCCGACATCCACGCGGGCGAAGCCGCGGGCAAAAGCTAGTACAAAATAAAGCAAAAAAAAAATGCGTCACATTCACGCAAAACGACACTCGCTCAGCAAAATGCTGTGACACTACGCGAGGCAGAGCCACAGCACTGATTTTCGGACTGCCGTTGGTTGTTTTAATTAAGTAGAAAAGAAATTACCCGATTATCCATCTTCCCAAAGACGGTGGGATGAGCCGCTCTGCAGAGTAGTACAGAACAATTTACTTAACACATATGCTACCCCTGCGGAGCGTGCGCGCCTGCTGGCTGTGAGTAAGTAGGAATCGGGTCTGTGGCTTCATGCACTCACTACCGTCGTCAAACATAGGTACCTTGTTCGACGACACTACATTCCGCCTCGCTGCTTCCCTACGACTAGGAGCTCCATGCTGTTCTCCTCATCGCTGTCACTGTGGCGAAGTTGTCAATAGTCTCGGACATCACGGCCTGTCTTGCAGCCGAAGTGCGGGACGCTTAGCGCGGCACGCGAACATTAACATCATCCGACGAGCTCTTGTCACCGCCGGCGTTCCAGCTGTATTAGTACCCAATGGCTTGGCACGCGACGATGGCAAGAGACCGGACGGCATGTCTTTATTTCCATGGAAGGTGGGTAGGCTTTAGTGTGGGATGCAACCTGTGTCGACACTCTTGCGCCATCCCATCTTCCTGGCTCAGCGTGCTGTGCTGGTGCTGCCGCTGCGGCTGCAGAAAACCTCAAGCGGTGTAAGTATAATAACCTTGTTGGTAATTATATTTTCGAGCCGTTTGGGGTTGAAACTCTCGGGCCGTGGGGTCCGAGTGCTCACGGCCTCTAAAGAAATCTCCAAACGGCAATTTGACACTTCCCGTGACCCAAGGGCTGGTTTTTACCTTGGGCAGAGGCTAAGCATTGCCATACAACGTGGCAATGCGGCCAGCCTCTTGGGTACATTACCGATCGACAGCGATGCGGATGAATTCTTCGATGCTATATTTTAGTTTGTAAATAGTTTTAGTTAAGTTAGTATATAATTTTGCTACTTTTATTAATTAATTAGTTATAAATTGATTGAAAGTAGATGTTATATTATTAAATGTAAAAAAAAAAGTAGAAAAGTATTGATACGTGCACTAATATTATAATTAAACTATCGATACCTATTTATCAAAAGCGCTTCACCTGTTTGTTTAATTTCGGTGATCCACTGATGTCACTGGGACATTTAATTTCGGTGATCCACTGATGTCACTGGGACATTTAATTTCGGTGATCCACTGATGTCACTGGGACATTTAATTTCGGTGATCCACTGATGTCACTGGGACATTTAATTTCGGTGATCCACTGATGTCACTGGGACATTTAATTTCGGTGATCCACTGATGTCACTGGGACATTTAAAGTATCGATAAATCGATTGGTCAACCGCACGTCAGTAGAATCTCTTGAACAACGAAAATCATCCTCACTGGTACGAAATAAACGCGCTTTTATTGACAAATTGTCGTGCGGCTGACTGTACTAGATATTGTTTGAAATGTATCGACAACACTAAGGACCGTAACAGAAGTCGAGAATACTCGTACTTCGGTATCGATTCAGTTTAAAATTATATAAGAACTAGTGCACTAACTAATCACCATGCAAGATCGGTGACCACTTTTGAACGTTTTTAGATTAAAGTCGTTACTTGTCTACGGTTAGTGAAATTAATAGTTTATCAAGTCGGGCAGGCGCGCCGACTCCGACAGCTCGCTGCCGCCGCTGCTGTCCTGGTACTATCGTCAGGTCGCATTACCTCTCCGTCGTCCCCCGCGGCGCTCTCGGCGGCCTCGGTGCCGCCGTCGTCGGACTCGTCGTCGGGCAGGCGCGCCGACTCCGACAGCTCGCTGCCGCCGCTGCTGTCCTGGTACTATCGTCAGGTCGCATTACCTCTCCGTCGTCCCCCGCGGCGCTCTCGGCGGCCTCGGTGCCGCCGTCGTCGGACTCGTCGTCGGGCAGGCGCGCCGACTCCGACAGCTCGCTGCCGCCGCTGCTGTCCTGGTACTATCGTCAGGTCGCATTACCTCTCCGTCGTCCCCCGCGGCGCTCTCGGCGGCCTCGGTGCCGCCGTCTTCGGACTCGTCGTCGGGCAGGCGCGCCGACTCCGACAGCTCGCTGCCGCCGCTGCTGTCCTGGTACTATCGTCAGGTCGCATTACCTCTCCGTCGTCCCCCGCGGCGCTCTCGGCGGCCTCGGTGCCGCCGTCGTCGGACTCGTCGTCGGGCAGGCGCGCCGACTCCGACAGCTCGCTGCCGCCGCTGCTGTCCTGGTACTATCGTCAGGTCGCATTACCTCTCCGTCGTCCCCCGCGGCGCTCTCGGCGGCCTCGGTGCCGCCGTCGTCGGACTCGTCGTCGGGCAGGCGCGCCGACTCCGACAGCTCGCTGCCGCCGCTGCTGTCCTGGTACTATCGTCAGGTCGCATTACCTCTCCGTCGTCCCCCGCGGCGCTCTCGGCGGCCTCGGTGCCGCCGTCGTCGGACTCGTCGTCGGGCAGGCGCGCCGACTCCGACAGCTCGCTGCCGCCGCTGCTGTCCTGGTACTATCGTCAGGTCGCATTACCTCTCCGTCGTCCCCCGCGGCGCTCTCGGCGGCCTCGGTGCCGCCGTCGTCGGACTCGTCGTCGGGCAGGCGCGCCGACTCCGACAGCTCGCTGCCGCCGCTGCTGTCCTGGTACTCGCCTGGGAATGAGCAAACATTCGTCCATCATATTTGGTGATAGTACGAGGTTCAGCGATGTGAAACGGTAGCAGTAGGCGGTACAAACACTCGTATTGTAAGGAAATCTAGTAATTTTGTGATTTTAGAAATTTCCACTACTCTGAAACAGCACCTAAGCGGATACAGTGTACACGATTAATTTGTTGTCGACTTTATTTCAACGTGCGCACTTTTGATATTTTTTGACATTGAATGCAGCTAGCTATCATTGCGCTTTGCCAGGTTTGATAGATAAACAACGTTGAACAATTTAAAAATGAACATGTCCATATATTCTTTAAGAGTAATTTTGTTTTGATATTAGGTTCAGTGTCCAATACCAACGAAACGTTCGTTCGTCCAAAGAGTCACGGCACTACTCACTGTGTGGGTCCCGAATCTCTCCATTACAGTCCTTCGGTATGAAGGGTATACACTTGCGATGCGCATTATAGTGGCAGTCCTTGCACTGGAAGCCCTGCTTGAACAGGCCGCGCAGCAGCTTCTTGCAGTGGCGGCACACCGTGGGCCGCGTGTACGAGTGCACCTCGAACGTGTGCGGGATGGCCGCGCCCGCCAGCGAGCCCGCGCTGGCCTGGCTCCAGCCGCCCAGCGAGCCCGTGCGGGACGGCGAGCGGGACTGCTTGCCCATCTGTCGGCCCGAACGTTGTAGAGGATTTAGGGCCGACATAAAAGCGATGCGACATTGCAAAATTCGGCCCCTTTAAAACTTAATTGCTTTGTGGCATGGACCGATATTGCAGTACTACGTCACATCGATTTTATGCGTGGCGGTCTTTATGTACCGTGTGTAGAAATACTCTGGTGGATAATTAAAATCAAGTATACTTGTTAATTACGACTTTTTTATCAGTTTTCTGTGTCACAGAAAAAATATGTTTAAATTGTACAATAATAATACCAGTCTGTTACTGTCCCACGGCAGGGCAAAGGCCTCAGGACAGTCGGACAGAAGGCACGAGTATTGATCACCACGCGTGCTCAAGACAGGTTGGTGATTTCGGACTTCTTTATAAAAATAGGTGTAAGGAAGAATCGAGCACGGCTGTTACATCGCCGGACGGAGGCGGACTACTGGCCCGAGACACTCGACCATTTGCAGCGGAAGGAACACAGCTAACAATGGAATATGATTCTTCAACAGAGTTACTGCTGCAAGATGATAGACCGCATGTATCTCGAAGAATTTGACCTGATCACCGCCAACACGCTCGTCCATCTGCCCATGTAACTATAAGTCCAGATTTCCTCACGATGTTTTTTCTTCGCCGATGTCAGTAATCCAAGATAAACTCAAGAACTACATATGAATTGGAAAAAGTCACATTTGTACTTGTCTGGATTTGAACCCACAACCTCGTGCAAAAGCGCTCAAGTGGGTAACATGAGAGTGTTATGATTATGAGAGGATAGTAGTGCCTTAGCCACTAATATCCTCTCATAATCATAACATATCAGTGTACAATGTTCCCACTACAGGGCCTCCTCTACTTCTAGTTTTTTATTTCTCAAACAATGTTGAAGAATGTGCTAATCGCCTCTGTATTTTGGACCAAACTTTTTTGCCCAAAACTTGTTCATCAATTGGCCATTTTCGAATTGGATGATGGGTAACATGGGAATTGAAAATAAAACGCATTAATTCAAAATAAGTCATTTATTTAAAACAAATATATATCTTTCCACAAATGCTACCCACCACCCGATTCTTGTTAGTTTTACAAAATAAAGTAAAATTTAAACAGTTGTTGTACTTTCAGTATTTTAAGTAAAGAAAATACTTTAAGTATTTTGGACGGATATAAAATACTCAATATAAATTACTTACTAACTAAAACTGAGTAAATGTTCTATCATCTTCATAGAGAGAATAAAATCAACTTCTTGAAGTAAGTCTGTTAGTTTTTAAATTGTTTCATATTGTTTAGTTAATTTAAATATTAAAAAAAAATTCAACTTCTTGAACTTTGATTTGCTTAATAAGCCCTTTAAAAAAAACCAGGGAAAACAATGCTGTCTCGCATATCAAATGATAATAATCGAAGTTCAAACAGGATATTCATAACAGCATTAATTGTAATAAAGTTTTATTATTAAAAATGCAAATCAAATAAGTTGATTGTATTTTCTACTTTATTTTGGAACAGCTTGAACTGTGGGAAAAATCCACAAGACAATAAGTCGTAAGATAACAATAAAATAGAATGAATAAGATCTAAAAACAGCATCTCCATTGTAAATGAATTCATGATTTAAATAACAACAATAATTACTTCTTTCTGGAATGTCTGTCTGTCTCATTCTTATTTCTAACAAAATAATATCAAAACATTAGAGATTCGTGTACGCCTCCAAGTGACAACTGTGACAAGTTAACTTGTTACAGTTTACTAAACACTAAAGTCAGATTTACAAAACTAATATTACTCTTTTGTGTACATAAGCTTTATTTCAAATAGTACCTATTGTGCAAAGGTATGCTTATGACCTATGACTATAATATAATATAATAATATATGTAATACTTTTGACACATTCATTTGTGACTAATTTTAGAATACAATTTGATTTTAAAATGCAATTTTATTGTATTTAATATCATTCTTTCATCTGAACTGTAGTTTCATGAGAAACATAAATCTAATTTGTTTCAATTTTAATTAGAATAATAATTAAGTATATTGTAAGTTGTAACAATTAATAAATGCGAAATTGTTGTTACAGAGATTCTGCATTTAACCAGTTTTGATAATCTTTCTATTCCTCAGAAATTTCCCCCCGTTTCTAACTGTTACTTCTACATAACTAGGTATGAAATGAACCAATATAATTTAAATATGATTTAAAGAACTTGAAATAGTTTGATTTCAATATCATCGATCCCTAGCCAATACGCATACATACAAACAGAAGGCCTATTCTCGTACTAAAAAAACGTTCAAATTCAAGTCGTAATCTCATTTCAGCGACAATCAATGTCTCTCGCTCTGTCTTCGTCAATGACTCGTCAAAAATATATTATATAAGAATTTAATTTAAATTAGAATTATTTTTGACAGGTTGAGACTAATGTTAAAATGCGAACGTTCTTATAAATACGGGAATGCCCCTATGAAATTGGTTCACCAGAGACCCCCCCCTCCTGTCCTCCACAACTCCTCATAACTCCTGCACTTCTCTTTCTAGTTGTCTTTATCAGTGACGAGCCTGGCGAGGCGCCTTACCAGCGACGTGGTGTCGTCGTGCGAGGCGTGGCTGTGCGTGGAGCCGCGCGACGGGCTGCGCGCGCCGGACACGCGGCGTGCGCCCGCGCCGCCGGCCTGGCTGCTCGCGCCCGGCGTCACGGGCGATGTGCAGTTTGATGGGACTTTGACAGCGCAACGTTTGTGGTAGTTTAGGCCGCATCCTGGAAGCAATTGATGAGAGGTCATTATCACATAAAGATGTACAAATGATCGGATCTTCCTTATTCATCCATGCCAGAATCTTTAAACAGATGTTGACATCTTAAAAAACCGCGGTGGCTGAATATTTTGCAGATAAAGAGTAGAATTTACTCCCAATTTTTTTCGTTGAAGTTTCAAGATTTCATTTTCTGCTGTCAGTTTCAATCCGTTGTCGTCCAATAATAGGAATTCACCCAGATGAAACCGAAATGTTGGAGAGTAAGTCATATATCTACAATTCTTGTAATACCTTCACATTTAAGTCCCTGCCTCACTAGTCCGAACAGCATCTCCCCGCAGAAGTCGCAGAAAGTGGGCGCCTTGTACGAGTGCACGGCGAGCGCGTGCGGCCGCGGCACCGGCGCAGCCTCCGCGCCGCCGTCGCATAGCAACGCTAGAACAATAATATTATTATAATGTAGATTACGTTGAAACCTGATGATAAAAATTATTAAGATTTGAATTTACGAAGACAGAAAGAATCTCTTTCTTTTCTCATCTTTATTATTTAAGAGAGCACCATAAGTCTAAATTTTATTTCAGTGCAGTTTGTCATCCAGATTCAAAATGTTAAAAGTACCACGTTTCTGTCATCTCCAACTGCAAAACAGTACACTATCGTGTACAGTTATCATATAACGAACTGCTATTAGCCGTCTGCCGCGTGCCATGTGGCGCGGTACATCTGACATATCTTCTTATTTAAACACGTTTTAAAGTGTACATTTGCTTCAATATAAAGGAAGTAGAACAGTCCGTTCGCTACTGACATCCATACTCACGGTTGGCAGTGAGCACGATCTCGACGAGTGTCTCGTCGGTGACGTCAGAGGCGGAGTTGATCAGCTGCAGCACGTTGGGCGAGCAGTAGTCGTGGCGAAACAGCAGGATCCGGTCCGACAGACGGTTCAAGCCGTTGTCCGGGATCTGCGCAGATGTTACCAGTTACGAAAATAGATGGATAAACAAATAGAGTAGTGGCTTTAAGGTCTGAATCCAATGATTTGCTCAAATATTCTTTATTTGTACTGGTGCCATCGTGCCAGACACGATGATGATGGTGTCCATCGGAGATACTAAAGCTCTTTTGATTGCACTGTAGAAGAGTACCAGATATGATTTGGTTAGTAAATAAAAAACTCAATGATAACTAACTCTCCAGGCTATCGCCGGAAACCGTTTCTTCCCTACTGGATGGCTGTTTGGCCATATTGGGTAGGAATCAATTTAATTGCTTTTACCTAAAGAGCTTTACTTGAAAAAACTTCTCTTCAAATAACTTTTGTTGCAGTCAGGACCATTGAGCGTTACCTTATCGTGCACGAACTTGACGGCGAGGTCCTTGAGGTGCGCGAGGGTGAGCAGATGCGCGGGCGCCGCCACCGCGTCGCGCACCACGCCCAGCTGGAACAAGAACGTCACGTCGTCCTCCATGTCGCCGCTTCACCGCTACGCTGACGACAACACAATGCTTTTAGAATGGTCAAAAAAAATTGACGATATGCAAAGAAATAAAAATAAGAGAGAGAGATAGGATGAAATAATGCAAGGGGTTTTGACGATCGGTTGAATAGCTATTGGAAATATTAATTTATTTATGCACCTTACGGTATACAATCGATCTTTACACAATATTACCGCACCGTGACATGAAAAATATTAACCCCGGAGTTGTATCCAATATTTTAAAGATAGTTTTCTTTGAGCATAATTTCATCATTTAGGTATCCCAAAAGCTTCGATATCTCATAGAGCGTTAACCTAAAATGTGATAAACTATTAATCCGGGGAATCCATGTTCCCAGGAGGACGACGAAGGGCAGTTATTTATAAGAAATTTAATCACTTGTTGTCCAAACAATGACATTGCAAACACGTTGAAAGAACGATCGACTTTCCTTATTACCTCACCTTATCATTAACCAAAATAATTTTTCTACATTATTTATTTTGGGCAAACCGGCTCTCTCCGCCTGCGCACTGACCTTGTGCGGAGAAATTGTGACATTGTTGAAGCTCATAAATAAGTGATTGCGCTTAAGTGCACATGCACTTGTTCTAAATCAAAGTCATTTATAGAAACGACAAGGGTCAAACTGGATAACTTTTGTTTAGTTGGTTATTATCTTACTTTTAAATCGTCAACATATCATTTTAATCAAATTTAATTGGGATAGTCATTTAAGGCTTCTACTATAGGTAAACAGCGAAACGATGGATTCTTCAGCAGGTACCTACACAAATTGGCAGACAGTTGAATGCTAAAACATTTTTTCAGATATCATTCCTCACACTTACGGGTCTACGAAATTGCTACGAAACTTCGTAGTCCCGTAATTCGTAGGGGAGTGCAGGCGTGTTCGTAGACCGTCGTAGCAGTATTCGCAGTCATTGAGCCAGGTAAGGTTTAGCACAACTTGAAAGTGTGTACACATAATGGTTAGATACTGATTACCTAGTTAATGGTTTATGCCAGTATTTACAGTAATTTATTAAGAGACGAGTTATGTGCTCGGTGGGATTTCCCATCGGCAAAATATCGAACTTCCATACAAACTTTCATCCCATATTGAACCTCTTTAGGCTTAGAGTATATAACACTGGAGAAGCCTTATGCACAATATTCCGAACAAAACTGTCTGTCACTGTTTGCGGAAAGAGAAGTCCGTACCATTCATTCTTATTTTATCGATATCGATATTCATTCGGAATTTTGCTTGAATCCATGAAATAAAACAGCTGTTGCATAAAATAGTTACATTTTAATAAGAAGATAAAATAACTTCAATTAAATAAAAGTAACTAAATTTGTAATAAGTAAATAAACTCAATAAAAAATTAGGTCAAGTTCTTTTTTTTAATTTTTTTTAATACAACCACTTCAATGGACATAAACAAATTATAAAACATTGAACAATAAAAACAAATAAACAAAAATAATTACTAAGTAATTTTTACTAGGAAAATATCGACATGTCAATTTTGGTTTCAAACATGACCTCAACACTACGGTAGTCTCGTTAACATTTTTACTAGAGGACTCAGAGGAGGATAATCGCATGTCAAGTGCGTGTAAGTTTTGCTGATTTGACGTATATTTTCGTAATGCAAAAGAAAAGTATTTTGATCTTTACGAACATAAAAACGAGATGTAGCGAGACTCGGTGACGTCACAGAAGCAACGTGAGGAAAATACTCGATTCTTGCTACGTTTTATATTGAATCATGGTTGAATCGAATTGTATTATGAGGTTAGGATTTTTCAATTTTTTTTTTCAATTTTGAAATTTCAATAAAAACATGACTAAATCTTAGAAAAAAAAAACTGCTTAGGGGAAGTTATTCAGTTCTTTAGGTAAATTTGACGTATTTGAACGCTTTTTACACCATTTAACAGTACAAATAGGCATTTTCACGGAGCTCCGCGCTCCTTTAAAACGATTCACGAAGTGCGTTAGAATCGATTTGAAAGTAGTTTTTATGAACGTACTAGAACATTTGTTCTTGTACTTTTACAGAGGGGAAGTGTTCGTAAGGCTTCTCCAGTGTTATATACTCTAAGTCTTTAGGGGATGATTTTCAAAATTCCTTTCTTAGTGCTCTCACTTTTGTTATTATAAGGAAACTTTGTGCAATATTTCATTCTTCTAGACCCAGCTGTTTAGGCTGTGCATCTATGAATTAACTTAAGATTATATAAAGTAGATCCATGCCTTCTATTTAGGGTTTTTTCCAGTGGTCAGATTGACAGTCAGACTAGTCTTTCTAATGGGATTTTTTTTTCCCGTTGGTCAGATTTAGTCGGCAGCTGGGAAAACAACAGAAAAAAAGTACAATGAAAGTAAAAACTGTTTTGCATTTTAATAGGTAGTTATCTTACAGTTTTATCTTACAGTTCTAAAAAATTACCATCATTCAATTCTCCATTAGTTAACATCATTTGGTTGAAACTCTTTGCAAGCTTGTTCCCGCATGTTATGGAATGAAACTTCTATGTCATTCTTGCCAACATCTTGAACGCTGGTGTGATGTTTTGACTTAATAAGTTGATTGCGGTTCTGCAAAACATACACTTACTAGCAGTCGGGACCGGGACCCGTATCTACATACATAAACCTATACATAATACTTGGGCATTGAAATGGACATGAGTTTGTCAATAAAGTGATCAAGGTGTGACCTAAATAACAGAACTAACTCCTTCAGGTAACAACCAGTTTACTCAATTGAATCGTCACAGATCCCAAGCATCGCATTCTTTTGAAATTACCGCAAAGCCAAAATTCGTTTCCGTTTGTGTACGTTTTGTTTTTATAAAATTGATACCCATTATATAGTAAGTCCACCCCACCCTTTCTATTTATAAAATTACGATCCATTTAGACCGAGCACAATACTCCACTTCTTGTTAAAATAGACATATCATGACATGTTGTGATGTGATTGACATTTCATAACAAACAGGAAATATTTGTTTTAAACAACCATGAAACAACTTGCAAAAAATTTCAACCAGTGTCAACAAACTCCATAATGTCACAAATAAAACCTATTTAATAGTTTTATAACCTCTTCGTATTCAACAGTACTTTACTAAATTACGAGCTGATCTGACCAACGGGAAAACAAAATCCCATTGGAAAGACTAGTCTGACTATCAATCTGACCACTGGGAAAAACCCTCTATTTAGTTCCCTAAATTTTTTCCTAACATAGTTTCATTTTGGTTTATATTAACTCGAATTATAGGAGTGCTCATGCAGTGGTATGCAGACTTTCAAGTCGTCCAGAGATCTATGAAGTCCGTTAAGGAATCTTTAAAAAAATATCACTCTACTCTATATAATAAAAATGAAATGCTGTTCGTTGTAAACGGATCACTTGAGAACGGCTGGACCGATTTGGATATTTTTTGTATTAAAATGTTAGGTTCAAGTCCGAATTAAGTTATGACGGAAAGGAACATTGAAAAAGTTTCCCAAAATATTTACGTGAAAACTGAACGTCCTTTATTAAAATGTTGACAGGACAACGTCGGTCAGCTAGTTTCATATACAACCAACATAAGTATATCTGTTTATAACACACGACCACTTGGTGTATGTACGTATAAACAAGATTTCGCCGGCAAGAGATCAGGGTCCGTGGCGGTCAGGGGATTATCTCTCGCCAATAGTACCATTTGCTCTCTGATTTATTTATATTATCTGCTCCAATTACGATTCACTGAAAAGCTAATAGGTATGTTTGACATGATATCTATGTACCGGTAATGTTACAGGAACGAGAGAAACTGGTACAATCAGAGGTATTTTTTTTAAATCAAATTGGCACACTACGTCAATTTTCCGTTTTATGTGAATTTCATAAAACTGTCAAAGAACGACAGTTGTGATTCAAATAAACGGACAATTTAAGTTGGCAGTTCATTTAGTAAACAATTAATTTCCCTGACTTCTTTCGTGCTAAGATTCTGAGGTGTACCTTACGCTTACTAACACACTTGACCTTAGTCTATGTTGTTGTTCAAGTTGGAGCGAAAAGTTGGGCATTCGGGAGCTTGATACTTGATTGACCTATTACATGGGACTTAACTTGCGAAATGTGGCCGGGCCGTGGCTGAGTTGGGCTTGCCATTGGAGGGTTTACCCATTGTTTCCGCTGCTGCCGCTGTGTAGTGTTTCTTTATGGGCTTCGAAATAATGGACGTTTACTGAATCAATTCTGAATCTGATATATATTAGACTAGCTTTTTCCCGCGGCTTCGCCCGCGTGGATGTAAGAAAATATCCCACGGGTACGTACTACCGGGATTAGTTAGATACCTAATATCCGAGGAAAAGTCGTTGATTCCTACCGCTGCGCCCGCGTTGTCGGCGACCATAATTATTTTGTCACGCGTAATTTTGAATCTGTGATATCCAGAGATCGGAATAGGTAGAGTATATTTGCCTAAACGTCAAGGATGTAAGTAACATAGAGTTGATAATACCGGCTTCTGAATTCCCGGAATAATAATCCAGAAAACAATATTTTGATTTTAAAGACTGGCCGTGTAGTTTCTCGTCCGTTTTTTTCCATAGGTAGCAACTACGCTTTGAAATGGGCAACTAGCTTCGTCTTTCTGACAATAGGGAGGAAGACTGATATTTTTTTTTAGTTCGTCTTTGAGATTATAAAAAAATATTGGACACGTATTTTTTTCTTTTTGTACGTAATCTAAAGATTACGGCGATACATTTAGGTAAAATGTGCCATGACGTCACGAGTATGTAGATTTTACACATACTAGTGACGTAAGTAATATAAAACGCATTTTAGGTTGGGGAGTGGGGGTCGCCCCCACTCCCCAACCTAAAATGCGTCTTTAAAATCAAAATATTGTTTTCTGGATTATTATTCCGGGAATTCAGAAGCCGGTATTATCAACTCTATGTTACTTACATCCTTGACGTTTAGGCAAATATACTCTACCTATTCCGATCTCTGGTGATATCTTTTAAAGTATTCATTTTAATGATATGATGTCATATTTTAATCTAAATTAAATGCCCGAGTTAAATAATATATTTTATTGGATAAGGATAAATAAAATACCGGTCATAATAGCTTCGGAAATAACAATGAAATTTTATCAAATTCTGAAAGATAAAAATGGTTACTGTAGGACATCCTTAGAAGATAGACATATAGCCGCAATAGCCATGCTATATGCATGAGAGTAATGTACCGAATGTACGTAAAATTTGAATCAATGCACTATTTTAAAACCACAGTTATTAGTAAAGTATGTGAGCCGCCAACGTGATGTCAGGAGGGCGGGTGTATTCTTAAGTCTGAACAAATTACCAACTATCTGAGAGTGAAATGCCTACCGTGGCAATGTAAATTATCTTATTAAAAGCATAACCAGGTGCTATTAACGGTTAAAGACTAATTTAAAAATAAAAACTCTCCACAAACATCCACATTAGAGCCTGTCCGATTTTATTGGCAACTAATTGTGCCCGTAATTCTCGTACGTTGATATGTCTAAATTAAAAAAGGGATTTCTTGAGGGAAATGACAATTTGACAATGCGACTTTTAGTAAAGTAGTTTTAATAGCAATTACCAAGATATGGAATTTAAGAAAGAAATGTAAGGTTTTATTAATATAACTAAAACTACACGGTTAAAATCGACTATTCAAATTGATCTACGGTTAATATTTTTGGTACTGGCTATACTGACGGCGAAAATGAGGATTGAAATAAAATCAGGTAATTTAATTGATTGCACTGGCCACACTGGTTGTGACAGTTGCGGTGACTTGGCCTCATCGGGCACTTTTTGATGGAGGTTAGCAGCGAGCGGTCGAAGTATTGATAAACCGTGGTGATTAATTTTAAAGAAATAAGTATAGATAATATTAAGTTTTGATAGTAATAAATAAGTTTTGAAGGTTAACTGTGGTTATTTCTGAGATATCCCATAGAAACTACAGTAGTTTATTTCTTAAATTCCAAATACAAAAACGGGAAGGTGATATATTTATATATTTATTTACTCATTTTCGTTCTATTAGCATATTATAATATAATGTTATGTGATTAATTAATAACTTTAGTCTAAGGTGAATATGCGAAGAGTTCAATTTATTTTATGTTATTCTTTTACTTTTCTTACAAAATGAAGGTAAAAAATCTTGTAAAATACTATCTAAACTAAAATTGATCAGTCGTTACTTGCATTATGTTAAGTGTACTGTGCTAATTAAGAACCAAAACGAAGAGAAGAGGAGGAAAACAGAGTTTTGTTCCATTAGAAGATCAAAAAGAAGCTTTTTATAAGTACGAGTATAGCGACTATTTAAAAAATGGACACGATTGTATGCCAAACGATTTGAAAACGCTGGGAAAAAATAAATGTAAATATATATTGTCAGGCATCAAGGCCCATAGGGTCTCAGTATTACATCTAACTTCAAAACTGGGATATTACTTACAAGTAGGAACACAAAAAAAAAGATAAAGAAAATCACAATCACAAAAAGTGAACCATTTAGTTATGCAAAATAAAATTATGATATAAAAAGTTCTGCTCGTTTTAAAGATTTTAGCAATAGAACAAAAATTTGTCCAAGTTAAGTTAGTTTAATTAGTAAATAAATTATCGACCGAACGACGATACTTAATACTTTTTAATTTGTACTATGTTATGTTAAATAATATTTAACCAAACTGTTGCCTATTTAAAATTTTGTAATATCTTTTACTAGCGAACCGCCCCGGCTTCGCACGGGTATGTATTATACATATAAACCTTCCTCTTGAAAAAAACTGCATTAAAATCAGTTGAGTAGTTTAAAAGATCTAAGCGAATAGACAGCCGAAGCGACTTCATTTTATACTATGTTAAGATTTGTCAAGTTATTATTCATCTTGGTGATTACGGTAGGCATTTCACACTCAGATTATTATATTTTATTCGGTAATTTGTTCAGCGAATACACCCGCCATTCTGACATCTAATAACTATGGTTTTAAAATAGTACATTGCTTCTAATTTTACGGACATTCGGTAAATTGCTCGTACATTGCTTTCATGCATATAGCATGGCCATTAGTAGTCATACACCCGTCATTCTGATGCACACATTTATTCGGCTTCGTCTGGTCTGCGGTGGAATATGAGATATTTTACTACTAATATTATTTATATAACGACAGCTATACCAACATTTGATGTGCTATGGTGGTTCGAGTGTGGTTTACTTTAATCATATCTCTGCCTAAGTTTAGGTGCTCACAAAATGCTACCAGGCAGCGTAGGAGTTTCACGTTTAAGTAAACAGTGGGTAGTGGGTCTCTGGCAGTGCGTTACTGACCATATTTAGTATCAGAAAGATTTCAAGTCAGAATGTTTACTCCAAGCTCTATCTTACTCGTATAATTATCATGTAATTAACTACTAATGAGCTCGTTAGTGATTGGTAATTGACAAGGGTTACGCTTAATGTACCTAAAATGACGTAGCCTTGGTCGCCGCGTGTCAGAAGTAGGTAACAACTGCAATGTGAAAAGGTTAAATAGCAGTAAACATTCGCTCTGGTATCGGATACCTTTGCTCTTTCCCATTCGGTTGATTAAATATTCACTTTCATTATTAGTGGCACGTTTTATAATAGCCTCCACGAGTGGTGGTACAGTCAGCATCAAAAGTTGATGACCATATTTAGATTTTCAAAATCGCTGTATAGTGAAGTGCTAATAGTGAATACGGTGTACAGCGATTTAGAAAATCTAAATGTGGTCATCAACTTTTGATGCTGACTGTACCATAGTTCGGCTGATACTCATGTCTACGTTCGACGGTGCAGTCTGGGCAAGTGGGCAGCCGGCCACTTTACCACTTAGCTAAAGCCCCATTTACGCACACAATGCAGCTTTCTTGCCTGTGGCATACAATGCAGCAAATGATACAACTTTATTGTTGCTTCAACTTATTGCATTGCTAACTTTTAAGTTAGCACTTACTTACGCTATCTAGCAGTCGTTGATTTCAAAATGTGTTTTGAGGAATTCATTCAGTGGTCTCTAAGATATCCCCTAGTATATACTATACCCCGTGTATGTATTATGTACTCGTATGTTAATACCTACGTTATACGTAAATGTTTACATAACCGTGCCCTCATCTGCTGCACTACCTACATAGATATACAGGAAGGCAGTACTGTCCGTCCCGAGTGGTCATACACGTGGCACATTTCAGCCCTGAACTGGACTCGACGAGTAGTAGATAACGAGTTACAAACGACGATCCGTAAACCAACTTTTACGTGCCGGTAATCAGACATGTCAGTAGCTTATGAGAGAGGTCATAATAGTATTAGCGTGGACATACGCGAACTTAGATATTTCTCACTTTCTGCACTTGCGCGCGGACTGTACTATCAACAATAACAATTTATGAAATTTGGTTCTTGTTTAGAAATAGTACCCAATTTTTTTTAGAATATTATACCATTTTGGAATCTTGATTAGTTGCGCCATTTTTTTTTAAAACTTGCTGTAGTAGTGTCCATACTTTTTTTTTTACACCACGATGACTGAAAGTGAACTGAAAGTAAAAATTCTGAAAATTTTAAGGAAAAAAATAGTTTTGATTGATTTTTGTGTAAAACCTACAGGCATTCTGGGATTTTTAAGGGTTGTGGTGGATAGCAGTGCTACTTAGCTTGCCGATTTAAAATTGTGGTCATGGTAGTTAGAAATATCTTAAGGGGTGTCAAGGATTTCGATGAATGTTTTATAATTTCCAAAAAAATATTGTTTTTTTTTTCCTGTATTTTTCCTCGGGTAGTGATGAGCAGGTCCACCGTCTGGTGCCCGCTTATCGTTGAATTTTGGGACACGTTGTATATAACTTTCCGACATCAATCGTTGGCCAGTAGGCATGTTCTCAACGACCCAGATGACCCCATAACCCCTCCTCCAGGAGAGCAATAGGGCCACCAGTACAGTAAAGAAACACACACACCGACACACGTTACGACCTCGCCGCAGAGGTCCGCGACCGCGTCCCTCCCGAGTAAATGATACTCCCCCCCGACTCTTGCTCGACGATGCGCCAGCCCGCGTCGAAGCTGAGCCCGTAGTCTTAAATTCCCCGAATAATAATAATCTATGTTTGATCCAGCCTGTCCCATCTTGCTGTCCTCCCCCCAGCGACGCCCTAAGCCGAGGTCCGTACCCTACAGGGGGTGCCCTTAGCGAGCGTTCGCCTAATTTTAATTAGAATAGTTTATGCCCCTGGCTGGAGGCTTTAAGTGTAGAAGCTTAAGGCAGCCACAGGAAAGTCCGGTTAAGCAGCTACGACCTCCTCAGAGGTCAACTGCGAGATGCCCTACATAAAAAAATAAATTAAAAAATCGTTGGCCAGTGGCCCGCCACACACAACACCCTTCTAGTCGGAGGAGCCTCCCTTTTCTATAGAGGATGTGTGAACTTTACACCATGTTTCTCATGCCTCTGATGAAGATGTAAAGGTGGTCCGTTTTTCAAATGGTTTGAGGTCGGGTTAAATTCCTGAAATATAAGGTTCAAAATTGTCAAGCGCTGTGAGCAAAAGTAGTGATAAAAATTTCTCGTTCGTTCGCTATATAGGAAAAAGACTTTGTTCTCCAGTGAGATTGTGGGAATAATGCATTTATGCATGCTTCTGCAGTGTTTGTTACGCTTACTCTTATAGCAACAGCTAGAGCTTTTGGCCTTCCAAAGTTCCTGGTCGGATCCATCGTTATTATCGGTGCGAAAGTTAATGCTGTGGTTAATTTATTCGATGCAAAGGCAATTACACGAATTGCCTCTATGACGTAAATATTAATACACAATAATAGCTAGCATGTCTCGTTGTCAACTCGTTTGTAACAGACACAGCAACGCTTATCTTAGTATTTCACTGCACACTAATGATATGTTCATAATATAAAATTACACATTATTATACAATATGAGGCGTCACGTGTCAGGTGACCCAGAACTGCACAAACACGGGTTCGGACTCCCGCGCATGTCAACACGTCAGCGGCAGACGGTGGCGCTATTGTGTCTTTGTCTGTCGGCTGGGCAGAATTTGTTCTTACAGTCACAAAATAATTACAAGTAAATTTATTGGTATTTGATTTATTGTTTGAATAAAGCTTTCTGGTACGGTTGAAAACTCTGATAATTACCGCTGGCAAATTATTTTCAGGTGGGTGCATTCGCAGCTCCACGAAGCCAACTCGAAAACTTTAGCACCCCGCCTCGGATAGGTTAGGTTCTCTCTTGTTGCATTAGGCTTTTTGTAGTGAAACTTCTATATAGACGGGGGGGTTATTAGGATTTTTTCTGTCACGAAAAAGCGTTACGGCCGCGTAGATTGGAATCTCAAGTTTTTATATTGAACCGATTTGAAAAATTCTTTCACTGTTGAGAAGCTACTCTATCCCCGAGTGACATAGGCTATATTACATTTTCAAAAAAATTTGGGATTCTTATTAAAACTCCAATAATGTAACGCAAGGTGTAAAAAAATTACCTAAAATATTATTTACATCGCGTGCGCTGCGAAAACTATTGATGATAGAATAAAATAATGTACTACGACTTTGCAGAACACATAATTATTTACAAAAAGTGTCGCGACAGAATATGTCTAACTATTATAGTTATGCCACACTAAGTGTTCTTTTATTTTTTAAATTTAATTGAAATGTCGCTGCTTGAAAAGGCTCTTTATTTGTATCTTGGTATTAATCCTTATCAAAATAAATTACTTCATATTCAAGACTGCTTCACAATACCTTTATATAACTTTTGAATTATTCAATTCGGACATTCCATACGAAAGATATCACGAGTTTAAAAATGTAAGTATTAGAAAAAAAGTTGCGTTGTAGCCGCTCACCCTGCTCGGCTAGCTAGGCAGCAACTTATGCAATGTAGGCGTCACTGGGGTACTGGCCGTACGGGAGGGGAGTCAATGTCAAGAAATGAAGTGCCGTAGGTAGGGTAGGTAATGTAGCGTAGGTAGTGTAGGTGGGTAGGTAGTGTAGATAGGTAGGGCAGATAGCTAGGTAGGTAGGTGCGCTGTAGACAAGTACTTTTGAGGGTAACGGCTGTATTAGATGGATACAATGAGCAGATATTATATTTTAGTTACCATAAGCCGATTATATCAATCATTGATTATAACGCAGGTGACCCGAATGAAGATTGATGACGAAAGATGTGCATTTGTTAATGTTCCTTTGTGTGTGTATAAGTTTAGAGTAGACTATGGATGTTTTTTTTGGTTCCGGATTGAATTCAGTTTTTTTGTTTGATAAAATAAAATGTTTAAATAAAAAATGCATTTATTAAAATGTCCTACTTAACCAAATCATAATTTGCAGTAAATCTGCGAAAAAAAAAATGTGTGCTGGGAAACATAGTAGAAGTGAAACTTCATCGGACAAGTGGAAAAACGAATCGTAACGGACAAGTGGAAAAACGAATGGCAACGGACAAGTGGAAAAATGTCTAACATATGCTGTCGCGACACTTTTTGTAAATAATTATGTGTTCTGCAAAGTCGTAGTACATTATTTTATTCTATCATCAATAGTTTTCGCAGCGCACGCGATGTAAATAATATAATATACTAGCGTTTGCCCGCGGCTTCGCCCGCGTGGATGTCGAAAAATATCCGACGGGAACGTACTACCTGAATTAAAAAATAACCTATAGGTTAATCCAGGTTATAAACTATCTGTGTGCCAAATATCAGCCGAATCCGTTCATCCGTTTTTGTGCAAACTGGAACATACATACAAACAAACAAACCAACATTCTAAAAACTATGTTTTCGGCATCAGACTCGAAAATTCAATGTAAGGTTTGACTTCGTTACTATTTTATTTTACTTCGTCTGGGTAGAGTATAAATTCTTTTTTTCTAGCTAATTATGAAGTATTATAACAATTACAATATAGAGCTTTGTTCATGGCTAATTGTCCTCCACTATGTGTGATATTTTAGGAATACTGTCAAGAAATACCTACTGTAAAGGACCGGTATCTACCTAAATCCTTTACAGTGTTTCTCTACATACAATGTTTTTCAGTCATTCGGAAGCGGGCACTAATGATGCACCAGGCTAGTTGGAGAGCTAACACGTGAGTAAGCCACATAAAATTGGCCGACGGAGAAACAATCTTGCCGCAAATCAACTCCAGCAAATTTCAGAGTTTGTCCCTGTGACTTATTAATAGTCATCGCGAAACAAACCTTGATTGGGAACTACAAACTTTGACCGCAATAACATTGCATAGATGTTCCCTATATGACTGTGTGGTCAGTCTGTAGGGTACAAATTATCACGCTATTTGCTATGAGGGATGAGCAGTATCGCATTCTGTTCGTATCCTTACTATCCTAATGATCCTAATCTATATCTATATCGATTCTCTCGGAGAAGGGGATGGAGGGGGTTCTCCGGGGGAGGGGCCCGTGGCTAAATAATAACAGCCGCACAGTTCAATCGATCAGGTTAAGCTACACTTGCCGCAGTTGGTCTGTAGATGGGTGACCATACAAAGACCCGTCCGTGCCTCGGAAAGCACGTTAAGCCGTTGGTCCCGGCTGTCATTCGTGGATCTTTGACAGTCGTTACGGGAAGTCAGAAGCCCGAAAGTCTGACAACCATTCTTACCAAGAGGTATCGTATTACCCAGTAACTGCGTTGTGGAGGTCAGATAGGCAGTCGCTCTATGTAAAATACTGTAAAGTTAGAAACAGTACACGTGTACTTATATTATTTTTACTTGAATACAAAATTCAGCGAATAAACAACTTCAATACAAAACTTCATCGCCCGGCCAGAGCGGGAGGGCGTGTCAGACTCTTACTGACTAAAACCCACCCGTGTTTCTTCAATTACCTGTACGTTGCCAAGGGCCACGGTATCCCTTTCGGACTTTTCCGCAACCCCGGTAGGCATAGGCATCGGTCCTAGCGGACCCCTTCCGTTGTACCGACATCTCTTTGAGGCGCGCGTGGAACACAATGCACCGTCAACCCGGGCCTGGTCCTTATCGGACGGCGAGCTACCCATTGCTCACTGTCCGCAAGCCCACGCCTACGGTGGCCGAGAATCAGCCTGCGATTCCCGACGCCCAGGGCGTCTCCTGCGGCAGCTAGGGGGCGTGAGGGCGCGACGTTTGCCTCTCCCCACGCGCTCCGTCTCCTCTTTTGCGAGCATTACTGCTTCGCAGAAGGAGCTGATGGCTTGCCACGCCCTCTCGCTCCGTACCATGGCCAGGACCAGGGCCGGACGCGAGAGATCACTGTCTCCGATCGCCTCCACAAGGACACGGCGGTACCCTGCCCAAGCCGGGCAGACCTTCACCGTATGGTCCACCATATCCTTCGGGTGATCCACATAGTGGTGACACCTGGGCGTTTCTTCTCGCCTTATGCGAAACAGGAACCTCCCGAAACAACCGTGTCCGGTGAGGACCTGCGTCAGGCGGAAGGTGAGGACGCCGTGGTGCCTCTCTAGCCACTCCTCAAAGAGAGGACTTATCGCCTCAATTGCGGCGTGCCCAGCAGTGGGTTGCGACAATCGCACTCTCCATGACGCCGGACTTTTGTGGGTTTTTCGTTTCCAACCATAAGCCGAAATATTAGTGATTTTAACTTAAAAAATAAAGAAATTTAATAAAAAACAAAATTTCATCCACCTTTTCACCCCCTTAAGGGTTGAAATTCTAACAACACCGTTGCGTTAGCTTCCAACCATAAGCCTAGATAGTAAATTTAGTGATTTTTCTTAGAAAATTATGGACTTTTCAACTTTATCCCCTTTTTAACCCTTCGGGGTGGAATTATCAAAAACGCTGAGACACGTGTAAATTAATTTTCAACCGTCAGCCTAAATACAAAATTTGAAGATCCTAACTTCAAAACTGACGGACTTTCATATAAACTTCCATCGCCTATTTTACCCCTTTAGGGGTGAAATTCCCAAAAATCCTTTCTTAGTGGATACTTCCTCTTCACAAAGAATACACCCTCCAAGTTTCATGCCTCTAGGACCAGCGGTTTGGGCTGTGCGTTGATATATCACCCAGTCAGTCAGTCAGTTTATCATTTTATATATATAGATAATAATAATAATAATAAGGCAACACTGATACGTCAACAATGTCAAGTTTTTTCTTATCACATAATTTACATATTTAAATAATTCCGTACATCGTAAAAATACCAAAAGCGCCAAATAGAATAAACAAGAAATAAATCTCTAGAATAAACAAGAAATAATACAATAAACATAACTAAAATGAAAAAACGAAAGAAATATAGAAACATCAAAATGACGCTGTCAAACTCGGACTCCCTAAAAACAAATTATGTAAGATTTGAAAATTAAATAAGTATGTTGACGAGATCAGCAGCTCGCCGTGCACGCCTACTACCCCCGGACTCGCCGCTCAGCTCCGCCTCGCCGCCGCCGGTACCCAGCCCCATCGTGAGCGCTGTATCGACACCGGCCGTGGTAGTTGCGTCGAGCTCGAGCGACGAGTATTTCTCCCCTCCGACGTCGCCAACACCTATACGTCGGCAAGGGAGAGGCCGGCCACCGAGAAGCTTGGGACTTAGGGGCCAACCGGCCCCGAGCCGGGTCCCCGCTGCCGGTGGTTGTGTGCAGCGCATGAGATGGACTCAATCTATGAACGAGAACGTCATGCGCGCATATTACGGGTCTACAGAGGGAGGAACTAACCTCACTGCGTACCGTGTTAGGATGCTGTCTCTGTTTCAGGAACTAGAGCCAACCGTCAACGTCTCGGTCCAACGTCTGTCGGATCAGGTGCGTGTCATCCAACGCAATCATAGGTTGGACGATGCCGCACTTGATAGGCTGCGCTCAGAGGTACTGAGCAACCATATCGTATCAACTCCGGCACAAACCGCGGCACAAACGTCAAATACTGATGCAATCCCGCCGCGGTTCAATCATGGAGTTGCAGAGGAGGATGATAGGGTTGATACAGTAAGTAGCCAGTGCAACGTCCGACTGAGGAGCGCACTGGAGGATGCGTTTCGCGAGTATAGGCACACCCCGACCGAACTTAGACCCCGACTTCCACGCTTACCCATGCACAAAAAAAATAGGGCGCTGGTTTGTGCCTTGGACTCGCAGCTTAAGAATTTCTTCGAGAGCAGCGAGGATCTCATTGATACACACTCGATCCTGTATTGTGCGGCTGTTGCGGCATGTCGTTTAGCTAACGTCAAGTTCCCAA
Organism: Agrochola macilenta; assembly: GCA_916701695.1. Lineage (NCBI taxonomy): Eukaryota > Metazoa > Arthropoda > Insecta > Lepidoptera > Noctuidae > Agrochola > Agrochola macilenta. The sequence goes on along the minus strand of OU753570.1, from coordinate 872,897 downwards.
ACTGTGACGGAGCTACTCGACCAAAACCAGCCGTACCAGCCTGGCAGTGCAGGATCGAGCGACGTATTGATGGGACCAGGGTACTCATCGGCAAACTATACTGCTTCAAGGAGGGCAATACACGACCACGAGTGATGCGCTTTGTAAGGCAGGCATTCTCGGGGACTGGAATCAGTCCTCAAGAATACATGTCCCGTGTTACAGAGCGCATCGACTTCCTGAAGCAGAAAGTTTGTGCATGGGCGAGCCGAATTCGGCGGTATAAGCGGCGGGTTGACCGATACACGCAAAATCGCATGTTCCAGAGCGATGAGAGGTGGGTATATAGAGCTTGGGAGCGGCCTGAACAAAATGTGACAGACGTGTGCCGCCCAGATGATGCCGCCACGAGTGCATTCTGGCGCAGCATATGGTCGGTACCCGTCTGTCACGCTGAGGCTGGCTGGATGCAGGATGTCGAGCGAGTGTGTGAAACTATACCAGAAATGGATAAGGTGGAAATCACGCCATTAGATATAGCCAGTGCAGCCCGTCCGTTACCGAACTGGAAATCACCGGGACCGGACGGACTGCACAACTTTTGGCTAAAATGGCTAATTAGTTCACACACTTGCCTGGCATCTCAATTCCAGTCATCCTTAGAGACTGGGTCGCTACCACAGTTCCTTACAACAGGCGTTACCCACCTGCTCCATAAGTCAGGTAGTCCCGCGGAACCCAAGAATTATAGACCGGTCACATGTTTGTCGACGGTTTATAAACTTCTTACATCCATTTTGAGAGCGAAAATTAACACACACATTGACAATAACTCGGTTATGTCTGCCTCTCAAAATGGATGTAGGAATGGGTCCCGCGGAACTAAGGAGCTACTCCTCATTGACATGGCCATAAGCCAACAGGTTCGTCGATCCCGCAAGGATCTGTCGATATGCTGGATAGACTATAAGAAGGCCTACGACTCGGTGCCACATACATGGCTCATGAGGGTGCTGGAGTTGTACAAGATAGATGCAACTCTGCGCACCTTCCTGATGTCGTGTATGGGGCAATGGAGGACGGTCCTTCGCTACCCAGGATGTCAACAGATCCAGGGGAATGATGAGCCTGTATGGATTAAACGGGGAATATTTCAGGGCGACAGTTTGAGTCCACTTTGGTTCTGCTTAGCCCTGAATCCTCTAAGCACACTGCTGGAGGATTCAGGTCTGGGCTATCGGTTGAGGAGAGGTGGTCAGGTCATATCTCACCTCCTCTACATGGATGACTTGAAACTCTTTGCCCCCAACAAATCGCGACTGATGGAGCTACTGAAGGTAACTGAAACATTCAGTAGCGCCATCAGGATGGAATTTGGTGTGGACAAATGTGCAGTCATGCATGTAAAGCGAGGGGAGATTATGGAATCCGAGGGAACTCAACTCTCGGACTCCATACACCTTAGATCCCTCTCCTCAGCCGAAAGCTATAAGTACTTGGGTATGTCGGAAGCGTTAGGCATCAACGTTGCTGACATGAAGCAATCGTTGAAGGAGCGCTTCTTTGGTCGCCTGAAGAAGGTTTTAATTAGTCTTCTTTCGGGCGGAAACAAGGTGCGCGCCTACAACGGTTGGGTCATGCCGGTTTTGATGTACTCTTTCGGCATACTCAAATGGACTCAGACCGAACTCGACGCCCTGGACAGAAGGGTCCGTACACTCCTGACCGCAAATAGGATGCATCACCCACGTTCATCGGTGATGAGACTGTACATCCCGCGGAAGTGCGGGGGTCGAGGCTTTTTAAACGCTAAGACCCTCCACAACCGCGAGGTGTGCAGCCTCAGGGATTATTTTTTTAAAGCCGAAGTGGGTATGCACCGGGATGTGGTCGCAGTGGACAAGGGACTCACCCCGCTCTCCATGGCTAATGAGAACTGGCGCAAACCTGTAATACTTACTACAGATGACCGCAAGGAGGTATGGCAGAGCAAGGAGCTTCACGGGCGCTACTATCGGGCTCTTCATGAGCCTGGTGTAGATTTCTTAGCGTCCGTATCCTGGTTACGTTTCGGTGACCTTTTCGGGGAAACTGAAGGTTTTGTCTGTGCAATTATGGATGAAGTTATCTTGACGAATAACTACCGGAGACATATTATGAAGGACGGGACGGTTGACGTGTGTCGGGCATGCCATCGTCCGGGTGAGTCCATCAGACATATTATCTCTGGTTGTTCGCGTCTGGCTAACGGCGAGTACTTACACAGGCATAACCAAGTGGCCAGGATTATTCACCAGCAACTTGCTTTGAAATATAAACTTGTTGACTCTGAGGTACCGTACTACAAGTATGTGCCCGACCCAGTTCTCGAAAATGACCATGTCACGTTGTACTGGGATCGGTCTATCATTACTGACAGGACTATTGTTGCCAATAAGCCTGATATAGTGGTGATAGACCGATTAGCGCGCCGCGCAATGATAGTCGATGTTACCATCCCACATGACGGGAACCTCGTGAAAGCTGAGAAAGAGAAACAAATAAAATATCTCGACTTAGCACACGAGGTTGTTGACATGTGGAATGTGAGCTCGGCTATCATTGTACCGATTGTCGTAACGGCCAATGGCCTGATGGCCGAAAGCCTCGACCAACATCTTTCGAGGCTCTCGTTAGGCGGTTGGATCAAGCGCCTGATTCAGAAGGCAGTACTCCTGGATACGGCTCGCATTGTGAGGAGGTTCCTGTCTCTGCAGCCCTAACCACCGGTAGCTTGGACCTTGCTCCCGACACCGGCGGAATACTATTATTTATATTTTTAAATGTTTTTTATATAGTTTTTAAGAAATATTTAAAAATGTATTTTATATGTTAAAATGTTAATAAAGGAAATAATAATAATATTTTAGGTAATTTTTTTACACCTTGCGTTACATTATTGGAGTTTTAATAAGAATCCCTATTTTTTTTGAAAATGTAATATTGCCTATGTCACTCGGGGATAGAGTAGCTTCCCAACAGTGAAAGAATTTTTCAAATCGGTTCAATATAAAAACTTGAGATTCCAATTTACGCGGCCGTAACGCTTTTTCGTGACAGAAAAAATCCTAATACCCCCCCCGTCTATATAGAAGTTTCACTTCAAAAATTAAAAAAAGATTTCAACGAACTGGTCGTGGATTTACAATAAATATGATTAGGCACTATTATTGTTCGCTACGTGAAAGTCACTTCTTTGCTGTATCAATATTTACCTCTTCACTTATAATGGCCTGTGTGACTAACGCAGCTCATAGTTTATGCCCAGAGATCGACAAAATTCCTAACATTGGTCCTAAAAATCCGACAAGAGCTCAAAAAATACCCCTGCTCTCATTTCGGGTAACTCTTTCGTTAATTGCTGGACACTTTAAAAAAATATAACGGGAGGTGTGTCGTGGGCACTCGTGGGACACCCCGTTGGAACTTGGTTCCTTCGCTTTTGCGCACTTGGCGTAACAAAAGTGTCGTGACGGCCAAAATATTACACTTTTTTCGGTCAAGCTCTCATTCGCCAAGTGTGAAGAATATTACGTGCGATAAGGAACTTCTTTCCAAAAAAAGAAAGAAAATTACACTTACTTGTAACTTCATTACAATAAACAAAGCTAGATAAAAGTCAGGTTATGCTCTCGCGAATGCATGGCAACAGAAAACAATACAGATAATATTTCACATGATTGATTGATTATGCATCACTTTGTTTGTCCTCTCCGCTATATTTAGCACCACGAGCGGCTGATAGCTGCGCGGGCGCTGCTAACCGTGATACACACTGACCCAACCCTGCGGGATCACGGGACCAGGACGACAGAGATGTTACTTTAACAGTTAAGTTATTATTAGCAGTAAAAAGGTGTTGCATTGTGTTGCACTAGCTTTAGCCCGCTAAATTTGCGGATCTATTTTTTTCTTCTTCAGATTTTTAATTCTTATTCTTTATGGCACCTCTTTATGTCATGAGCTATCCGAATATCAAAAAATATTTGGTCTAGGTCTTAAGGTGACGCGTGAAAATTGATTCGCTATTACAATGATAGATTTCACTTCCGCAGTTTTTCAGAAACGTTGTCACGTGGTGGATGGCCGCAAGTATTTTAGGAGTAGTCCTGTCCCCCTATGTGGACTACAGTAAGATGGACAAACCATGCTAAAAGCGGCCGGGACAGAAGGTAAAAGCCAGGTGTTGTGGCGCAACTTGGGGGAAAGTCTAAGTCCAGTAGTAGGCTGAGTTGATGGCTAAGTGAATGCATCTGGAAGAAGGCTAGGCTATTTCTTTTCCAGTAATCATAGATTCAGTTACTAACATCAAATAGAAACCGAAACCGGCAGATATTTCTCGACGGCATGTGAAGTCAAGTCAGAGGCCCATGAGCGGCTTTAAAACTCTAAACCCAGGTTAGTTACTAACCACACGAAAGGACTTCTCCTTTCGTGTGAAATCATCATCATCAATCAAATAGAACATGAAGAAATAGAACATTTACAAAATATACATAAATGTATAGGTCTTTTGGTAGGTATGTTTATACTTTTACCTTAAACTTAAAATCCATCATGTAATAAACAGGGCACATGCGATTACACGGCAGTGACAGCAGCTCGTGTATCCTTCCAGTAAGTTGTATTCGATACTTTCCATGCACGTGCCGAGATAACTATTGCTTGAGCTATTAACGAGATTCGCCTGTTTTTGTCTGGATATCTGCTGCGCGTGTGTATGCCATTAATATACTCGTATTATGATGTATTTGTATACATATATCATACGCAATACGCTTTCAAAACAATAATATCAGCTGCTGAACATATACGGTTGTTGATGCATTTACAGTTACTTCTTCTTAATTCTTGCGAACGTCCTAATTTTTCCTGGCATTTTGTCTGTGTGTTGTAAACTCGGGTATACGTATGTCAAAAGAGTTTTTGTCAACTTTCAGGGATTTGTAACCTTTTTGTCAATTTCTTTACTATCTTTATCTTTGGAATGATCTATTTATCATCTCTGTACACGTGTATCGCCGAAAGTTAGCGATATTATGTTAGTAGCGGACGCTATTATTATGTTAGTAGCGGACGCTATTATTATGTTAGTAGCGGACGCTATTATTATGTTAGTAGCGGACGCTATTATTCCATCGATCAGCATGTCTGATTTTGAGTAATGCAAGCAGCCTTCATCTGGCGCACCCTCATTTGTTATTATACGTATATGTACCTACACATAACAAACAATGGTAAACAAATGTGAAGAAACATATAGTAATATAACCGTCTTTGCTGTCGCGCAGTTGGGTAAAAAGGCAGGTAGCTAGCAGTAGGTAGGTAAAAATTATGTAGAAATAAGCATATTCCTACAATATTTTTTGCCTGTAAACCTGTGGCAGAATATAATTACCAGATAATATAACTAATAGTAGTACAGTCCCTTTGTTTACTTGAAATAGTAGAATTTTATAAATTTATATTACATACGTAGGTTGTTATTTGACCCATTTGATAAGTTGTTTTGCCACCACCGCTGCGCACCAAAGGTTAAGGGCGCTCTAAAAATAACGTTGTACGTCTGTTTTGGTTACATTATCCTTTAACTTATCGCTTGCAATACTAAGACGGTGAGATCGTTCAGTTATTTTTATTAAATTATAGAAATGTGAGTTTAAGACAGGGATTTGAAAAATCTGTATTTTTTTTATTATATTTCTGATTCCTCACACTATTTGTTTTTTTATTTTATTATTTATGTACACACAGTAAAATACATAGAGATACGACATAATTATAATTTGGGTACAAAGGTACTATGATAGATTTCCAACTTAATTTACAGGAGTGGCCATTTGGAAAGCCTTAAGCTAGGCAAACGGAAGTCAATCCGGCGCAGGATATGCTCGCGTAATTCGCTTGCGCCGATTTTGTGTACTATCTTTGATTGGAGGTTGGAGGTGTTCAAACTGAATGTAAATGTAAAAAGTTTCATAGGAACACTTTAGTATAACTTAAACAAAAGACACGAAGACTGACGCGAGTAGTCGCTTGACTTCCTGACAGTGGCGTACTAAGCCTGTCGGAGGCCCGGGGCGGCAAAACTAAATGAGCCCCCCCCGCCCAGGGATGAACGTCGAAATTTTTAGGAAAGGTTAGGTTTTCTTTTGACTATTGATACAGAAATAGCAGATACTTTGTCGACAATAGGAAAGCTAGAGAATCACACGAATAGAGAATTTTCTTTTGAACATTCATTCAGAAATAGGAATTACTCTGTCAACTTATAAAGAAAAGTTTGAAAATGTGGGATGCAAGAGCGAGTGAAGTGAGCTCGAAAATTGTAACACCCTACGTTTATTTTACGCATGCGTAGGGAGCCTCTAACTACAAACTGTCTTTTACTTACTGAATATATTTTGGTCTTGTTTAGGATTTGATTAAAAAGTATTTATCGAGTTTTCGACCGCACCTGCCCCTCCCCCCCCCCTTTTTATTTGAGGTTGGTAAGTTATCAAATAACTTCTCCCGCTCTGGGCAAAGCGGGAGGGTATGTCAGACTTTTCTGACTAAAACCCACCCGTGTTCCTTCCGTTGCCTGTGTGCCGGGGCCACGATATCCCTTTCGGACAACTCACAACCCCGGCAGGCATTGGCCCTAAAGGACCCCGTCAGTTGGTGCTGGCATCTCTTTGAGGCGCGCGTGGAACACAACGCGCCGCCGCGCCGTCGACCCGGGCCTGGTCCTAATCGGATGGCGCCCATCGCTCACCGTCCGCAAGCCCGCGTAAAACTAAAACTATATTTAGATTGTATAAACTCAGTTTTTTAGTATTATATAATTGCATAGCACATGTGTGAGTATTATGTACCTACTTTACAGCTACCATTTACTGGGTACGTCTTTCATTGACTTGAATGTGCCCTGGCGGCTGAGAGTATGTCATGCTCACTCAAATGTCTCGCTGGTGTGCTGGTGGTCGCTGCGTGTGTGTTGGATCATTAAGTTCCCTTCAAAATGGTTGAGCTAAATAGTGCTGATCCATGCGTCATATTCGTGAACGGGCGCCGTCAGTGGGGACTGGTCATCTCTTAGCTGCCACGCCTTATTTTAATTGTTTTTGTTTTTATTTTTTATTACGGTCGCTTTTAATGTGCACGTCTTTCTACATTGTTCTCACATGTATAATTACAACATGAATGATGTAACCAATATTTTGTAAAAATATTCTGATTTAAAAGAGTGTCCGTGGAGTTTCTTGCCCGTTCTTCTCCATAGGAACTAGCTTCATATTTCTGACTGACCGACCTCTTAACATTTCAAAAGTACCTGTTGTTGGTTTATTTGAAATAAATGCTTTGAGTTACGGTGGCCGGAAATCGGCTTGCGACTCCCGACGCCCGGGGCGGCGGCTACACTACCTCACGCGTTCCGCCTCCTCCTTCACGAACCTGAACCAGGGCCGAACGCGAGAGATCGCCGCCGCCGATCGCCTCCGTGAGGACACGGCGGTGCTCCGCCCAAGCCGGGCAGACCTCCATCGTATGCTCCACCGTGTGCTCCCGCTTTATTCTGAACAGGAACCCCCCGAAACAACCAATTCCGGTGAGGACCTGCGTCAGGCGGAAGGTGAAGACGCCGTGGCGTCTCTCACCTCTAACCCAACCCCCCCCCCCCCCCCCCAGGTCCGCTAATACTTCCTAATCATCAAAACAAACGGAGCTGGGGCGAATCCCGCGTTCCGTGCGGGATTCGCCTCACTAGCTTCAGCTTTATGGACACACGCAGATGAGAAAATCGATGTTTCAAGGCAACTTGCTAATAAAACAGGTACTTACCTATATAAGTCCTTACAAATTATTAACACGTGTATTATGTAAGGTCGTCCATTGTTTTTGCAGTTTGTGAGATAAATCTGTTGGAAGCTGTCGTTACGCAACTATCTACAACACGTGTTTGTGGGTAGGTATGTGCGATACTATCCACTAGCAACAAACCAGCGAGCTTCCACGTGTAACTAGGTAATGGTATATGGAAATAAGAACGTGGAATGATTTCAGGGGAAAAAACTTCCGCGAGTAATTAGGACTGTACTGAGTTTTGTTTGGCATTTCCCTATAAACGCCTACTGCTAAAAATAGACCTCACAAAAACCCGAGATTATAAATAAAAGTTGCATAAAGTTTTGACTTTTAATCAACGTTAATAAATAAACCCCAAAGAGCTACTGTTGCCGTTTGTGGGTCAATACTGCCTCGATACCGGCAGTGGATGCTGCTTATCATAGGCAAGTGCGCTTATAACATCACATACAATTGTTTGTCATTGTTTAAGCACAGGTTAGTAGTTTAAGTTTGGGGAACAGTCTTTACTCGAAACGAGATTGCAGAAGATAAGGCAAAGCTACCTGTACTCTGATGTCATAGCCGATAAGAGGACGAATACCCATACCCTACTGATACGGCTAAGGCTGCGTCCTATTTAAAAGCGATCGCCTCGCGAATACGCGTTCGTCGCCCTCATATTTCACTCTTTTGTTCGGAAAACCGGAAAACGCCCTGTCGGCGCGTTCGCGTTCAGGTTCACCGAACAACAAGTGACATATGATTGCTTTTAAATAGGACGCGGGGTCAAGTATGGAATTTGAAAAAACTGTCATATTTTGTGCAATGTTTAGGAAATTAACAATATTGTATTCTTAGATACGCATTCACTAGAACCTAGATACCTAATAACAGATTCTTGACGTTCAAAAACTACAAGTCCATTTAGATTACTTACCCACTTTTTCTGAAAGTAAAAGTGTGCACCATTTGTATCTAGTACTTTCAGCGTGATGTTACAAAATAAATATGAAGTTGTCATTACATCGATACGACACTAATCACGCTGGCTCCACTGGTTAGCTCAATGTTTGAGTCGACACTGCACTATTGATAGTGCACAAAAGGCCGTACGGCGTACAAGACTCGTTTAGTACATCGTTAACTGTACTAATGAGCCATTGAACACGGCTTTGTTTTATTCTAACATGAACAAATTGTTGCTAATGCCCCAGGCATAAAATAGTAAGATCATGTCCCAATTTACATTATCTTTTGGTTTTTCCAAGGGTCGAAGGGCAAAAACATTGAGATTTAGTGCGCAATGTTAAGTTACAGTACTCGTAAGTAAATATGCTGCTTCACATCGAGCTGTAGAAAGAAGAAGCAAAACTTTTTCTGATTTTCGATATTAATAACTGCGGCGGTTTATAGGAATGAGTAAAATCGTTTACAAAAAAAAAAAACAATTGTGATTTGAAAAGTCGAGTTCAATGTCTTGCATGTGGCTGAATGGGACTTTTTAAATAAATTAAGGATTCATGGAAAATCACAAATATTCGCAACAAGTTTTCTTCATCACGCCATCAACTTCAAAGGGAAGTCAGTTATGAATCCTAGAGCAACCCCACCCTTTGAAGTTGATGGCGTGATGTTATGAAGAAATCTCATTGGAACTTATTCGCGCAAGTGTCCCAGATCCATATATGGATCCAATGCCAATTCCAATTCAACGCCAATTCTCTTGTCATAAATGCCTCTAAACTAAACTAAAAATCACCAAAATTTCGTTTATTCTGACAGGAATAAACAATGATTTCCCATTCTGAAATAGACTAAAGTAACACAACTAAACTATATTTTAGTTTGACAGCACTAAGATGGCACTGAGTTATAAATTTAGTGAAAATGCCAATTTTGCTATTCTGAATTTGACGTTTTTCACCTAAACTGTTGATTATCTAACTGAATCTGACTATTTTTACTAGTACTGTATCTTTCTTTTGCTTATACAGAGTAGAGATGGGGCAGTAAGGACAGCTACCTTAACCGTTGTAGCTACAGGAAAACGGTCTTAAGAAACTGTCCTTTCAACTTTTTGAAAGATTTCGATCTGCATTCACAGATTTTGAAAAAATTGTACAGTCAACAAGAAAATGAACAGTTTTCACAAATTCCTTTTTTGATGCCAATCGATCCTGTTTTTTATAAGGATCAAAGAACTCTACTGGACCAACTGAGGTTTGAGTACTAGAAAAGTCAGAAATCGCAAAAAAACTTTTCCCATATTTTCGTACGAAATGTGACTCCAACTTACTACTCGTATTTTACGATGATAGAATGGCCGAAACTAAACTAAAACCAATTGAACTTTAAATTTCGAACGAATAGAGAACAAAATTTTGAACCTTTGTTGCTTCATAGGCGTTTCTGTAATAAAAGAGAACACCACAGCAACGCATGCGCTAGTGCATCCACAGCGCCACGAGATTGAGGATTTCAAACAAAACAAAATATCAATCTTATAAAAAATAACGCAGCGTGTTCTCGCTCCCCACCATTGAAAGAATTCGTTATCATAACAGCCGCAGCATGTTGTGTCTGTTTGCTTTGACTAGTTCACGACCCTGATGATGTGTCATGTTCAGGAGTCAGTATCACATGTCCAACTTTCAGTGAACCTTCCTTTGGCGGTTGGTTGTACTAAGGTTTTATCGTTGTCAAACAGATAGTATCAAATGGTACGGAAAGACCTCTTTTTAAATATATCCTGTCTATCATTAGCCTCTATTCTTACACCAACAGTAAAAAGTCAACAACTCTCCTTCCAGGTAACAGTTCCTTTGAACAAGTCAAAGGCTAGAGAATGGGTATATGTCTAGGATTGTGCGGACGAAATGAAGTTCATAAACAAGTTAGACTCAACATCAAACAGACTCCTTAATGTAGCCATTCCACACGAAGCTGTTCGTATAATCTATGAGCCAGAGCATATTGCTAGACACGTGACAAAGGTCACATAGCTGATTACTGCACATTTCGATATTCACCTTAATTAAGCCGACTCTTGAACTGGTGATAAGCTATTATTGGCAATATGTGTGATTACGAGGAGTACGATTAGCTTAATACAAAACGCCACGATCGCTGCTGAACATAGATATTATGTAAGCAGCAAACTACATAACCTCACTACGGGCACCATTCAAATTCTTGTCCTTCACCACACAATCCTCACCTTTGAAAATTGTCAATTTTGAGAACGCCAAATGGTTCCGAAGTTATAGTTATATCCGCGGTAATCAGGTGAGGATTGTGGTGAGAAAGGCTCACCACGTAATCCTCACCAAGACACCTCTATATCTCTGGAATCTCTTAATGACTATTTTCGAGATTTGGCATAGCGTTACGACTATTTTTTGGTCGATACTCCCAGCCGTTTGCTTGCACTGAGGTGAGGATTGTGTGGAGACGTTCACCCCATAATCGTCACCAACTTATAGCTATAACTTCGGAACCATAATGCGACTATTTTTTTAACCTTGGTGACTATTTATGACTATTTCTGGACAATTTTTTGGCGTTCTCAAAATTGATTTTCGCGTGGATCCTCCGTTGTGGGCACGATAAGCATGCCCACAACCCTGGTTGAGGTCGATAGGCTGATGTTCACACACACTGTGTGCGAGCATATAACCTTACCAAAGGCGACTGGGAAAAAGTGGTGTATGGACTTATAGCAATATGGTTTTGATATTTAATGTATCGATCGTGAGCGACTCCTAATCCAACGTGATCACAACCTTTTCAAAGGGTTAAATTCGCTCCTGCAAGGAACAATATAATTCCAACTCAGGTTTTGCAAACTGTAGATCTCTCCAACGGCCACCTTCCGAGTTTATTTGCTTGCTTATTAAGGCAAGATGAACTTTTTTGAGCAACTTTAGTAAGATAGTAAAGATATGATAGATTAAAAATGAGAAATATCGGGAATATTTTTTGGTGCCACCATGTCTACGAAGTACAGAAGCGATAGTGATCTCGAGTCTGATAGATCAGATTAGTCTTTTCCGCATAGCAACAGCTGATCGCGGGTCATGAGCCGCGATACGTTATCAGTGCAAGTTATCTTCAGTGGGATATTTTTGCTGCGTTTAATTAGTCTGATAAATTAGTTATCCGAAAGCAATGCATCGTTCATTGGCAACATATTGGGAAGATAATGAAATGATAGTGGACTACCTATTAATTTTGGAGATACATTTTTATGAAAGGAAACGTTTTAGAAATAATAATATGATCAGATGTTTATGATCTGATTCTGATTCCTTATGTCCGGGATGTTAGGAATTAGAAAAGCTACGATTTCGCATCCCTCCCATGTCGGTATTCTCATAAATATGTTGTAAATGCTAATGATAAGGTTTTCTACATCGTTCTACACTGGAAACACTAACACGCGATTTATAAACTTTTGCATTAGAATAATATCTCCTGTTTACCTAATCTTTCTAAAGCAGTTATAATAGAACTTCGGGACTACATTTTCGGACTAGATATCTGAATTTTTATCTTTGGTACTTGTTAGCATATTGATAGCAAGCAGTGGTAGCCTAGTGGTGTGACCGTCGGACTGCCAAGTCATAGGTCTCGAGTTCGAACCCAAGGCACGCAACTCTGACTTTTCGAATTCATGTGCGTATTGTAAAATTATCACTTGCTTCAAAAACGGTGAAGTAAACATCGTGAAAGACGTGCCTGAGAGATATTTTTCGACGGCATGTGGAGCCAAGTCAGAGTCCCATGGGCGGCTTTTAAACTCTGACACCAGGTTAGTCCGTAACCACACGAAAAGACGAAAAATAAGCATATTGAATATTTCAGCTTATGCCGTAACTATGCCCTGAAACATGTATCCTAGTGTAGCCATTGCATTATACATGAACACCAACCCGGAACAAATAATATAGATCATAAAAACATTTCTCATCGCCGATAACATCACGACGACGTGCGAATCATTGCCACGTGTAGCTGTCTCCATGTTTTTATCTCTTTTAAGATTCCTGAAATACCAATTTTATGACTTACCAACTGACTTCCGACATTGACCGTAAGATAACAATAATAGCTTTGACAACAGTAGCTTTACATAAAACAGTGCATTTTGAATTTCAACTTGAGGCAGTAAAGTTTAAAATAGAGTGTCTTTGTTAATATTTACAAATTGATTTCGCAGATTTTGGTAATCCTTCACCTGAACATACGTTTGTTTTCGATAAAAACCGAAATGTAGTCATTTCTTAATTTATTAAGAGCCACAACCAATTAACGTTATCTCTTTATGATTATTTAAACCTGTGTCCGGTTTAAATAGATCTGGTCCTTCTTTCCGGCCAAAAAAGTCATTGTATTAACTTTGAAATTGCAATTACTCTAACTTGATTATGATTGTTTCTTCTTGGATCTTTGGGTACAAGAGGACAAACAGGTAGCAACAACTCAACTAAGTCTTAGTTACACTGAAATTGTATTCCCTCGAAAATTAGCAGATGTAGTGCTTTACACTCTTAAGCTTAAATTAACTTAAAAGCGAACCTTTACATAAAGGCCGCAATATGACGGCTGCCGCAAATCCGTAATTTTTACCAGTGTTTTAACATTATGGTGTAAAAAAACGCTCTTTACTAGTCGGCCGTCATGATATAACGGTGCCAAGTTTTTAAGGAACCCGATATTTATAGTAGTAAATTATGAAAATTGTAATACCACCTTGATAAACCAAATTATGAGGTTTTATCAAGTTGGTATTGCAGTCACATAAACGCACTTCTTTCGTTTGCGAGCCATTCATATCTGATCGAACCTATTATGAATTTCATTAATTCAGTATATCGCCGTCCATCTTACTTAGGCCTGAGTTACTGAAATGTTCATGGGTACGAGTACCTACTATCCTTATCCTTACATATTATAAAACAAAGGCCCCCGCCGCGTCTGTCTGTCTGAATGCAATAAACTCAAAAACTACCGAACCAATTGTCAAACTGTTTTTACCAATGGTTTTGGTGTATAATTCATTACGGTTTTGTGTAAATTGGCTGAAATATGACGATTATTGTTGAAGATGTCGGAAAAAGTCATACCGACTGGGGTCATGCCGACTGGGAGCTTTTCTGGCGTGCGCCGCGTAAACCGGGAGATATAAATAAAATTTATGTTCTACAGGATTTTTCATCTTAAAAAGATCAACAAAAAAATCCGTAAAATATGCACAGACGGACTAAAGGCCTTGTGCTATTCTATTTCTTTTGCGTGCACTAAATAAATAGGTTTCATCATCATCATCATCATCATTTCAGCTAAAAGACGTCCACTGCTGAATAAATGAAGGCTACAGTGGCAAAACACGAATGTCACAAAACATTCAAATGTAAGTTAAGTATGGCAGCACTTCACTAAGGTTTTCGCGCGTATTTTTATGTAGCATAAGTAAAAAGCGTAAAAACAATCACAGTCCTTCATAATTTCAATATTTTAAAACCCTGTACAGGTGCAAAAGTTAAACTTTGAAACATTAAAATGTTAATTACACAAAATCCTGTTTTAGTGACATTCATTATTTTGCCCCTGTACCCTTCAAATGGTTTATCTATATTTTATCTGTCTTTCTACCTTAGGCATTTTCTACCAGCCAACCTTTCACTCTCACCGAGAGGAGGGCTGTGACCCAGCAGTGGGAACAGTATAGGCTGATTACGCAATCAGTCAACCTTTAAGTAAGAGAGAGAAACACAAGTAGGCGCAATTTGGAGAATTGTGGAATAAATTACTTATTTAAATAAAAATATATACTTCTATTAAAAGTACAATAGACGACGTATATTTAGTAACCTAATCCGCTTAACCGAAAACCGGTTAAGCGGATTAGGTTACTAAATATACGTCGTCTATTGTATGTTATAATGGATTTCCGCAAAGTCACGCCTGAATCAATTAAATATTCTATTAAAAGTACCAAATAAAACTAAAAGATTTATCAAATAATCAATCAATAGTTGATAACTAAAAAACTAAAAAACTACAACTAAAACTACAAAACTATTTTGATAACTTGAGTGCTATCAAGTTTGCGGGGTCCACTTATCGAGTGCATCTCATTTCTGTAGTATCCGCGTCTGCGTCAATGCTTTATGGTCAAGGAAACAAGGTTTTTTTTTACAGTCACGTGATTATGCAATGATGTATACGCCGATTGTTTATATTGATCTGATTATTAAAATAAACAAGAAATAATTATTAATTGACTATGTTAGGCCGAAAATGTTGACAACGCATTGAACACATGCTATCTGTGAGCGTGTCTCCCATCTTATCATTTCTCTTTCGCTTTCCTATAGAGTTAGCTGTTAGTATTTTAGTAAGTACGCAATAAGATTATCAGTTTCTAAATACTAAAAAGTTTCCTCTATGGATAATTAATCATGGGTGTTTAATACAGGACTGGACCTAACACACACTCTTGAGGTACTCCTTTAATTATTACATTAATTTTCATAATTTTGGAAAAGGGCTTGACGAAAAAAGCTTTCGTAATTAAAAGATGTTACTAAACCATTTATACAATATTTT
This sequence comes from Agrochola macilenta, assembly GCA_916701695.1. NCBI lineage: Eukaryota > Metazoa > Arthropoda > Insecta > Lepidoptera > Noctuidae > Agrochola > Agrochola macilenta. The sequence continues at coordinate 857,438 of OU753570.1, read as the reverse complement.
GGTTAATACGAGTATACTCGTACTGAAGCTCCAAGGTTTCGTGCCAACCTTATCGAAAGCACAATTTTTTTCTTCAATTTTCAATTATTGACCGAGCAAGCGTACGCGCAAAAGCAAATTTGCCAGACTTGAAGCAGGGACACTTGTCTCTGCCTTCAAGTCTGGCAAATTTGCTTTTGTGTGTTAGTTTGTACGTACTCCTCTACAGGTCGTATTTTACAACCGAACTGGACGCAACTTGGTATACAGGTTTTACGACTTTATATAATTTTTTTGTCGACGGGGATTTTTTATAGGAGTATTTCCTCTAAAAAGGGGCAAAAGGGGGTGGTTGGAACCAGTCGACACGTTCATGACGTCATGTCGACCGTCGGACCAACGTCAAACATTTGTTGTGTCATTCATGATTGTGCCAATTGCGGAATATAAAAAAAAAAAATACGATATGTATTACGTGTTGTATACATTCCTGAAGACGCTGCCATCGCCATAACAAGGAACAACACACGTCTTCATGAATTTCGACAGGTGATGTTTGTGCGGCACTTTGACCACAAATAAATTTTTATTCGTGTTACTCCAAACTTTGTGACTCCTAACGCGACCCTCAGGACAAATTTGTTTTTGCTAGGATTTCCCAACAATCTTATGGGACTTTGTAAAGTCATGTAGCCGGAACAAAATGTTAGGAGAATAACTAATAAGAATATAAAAAAAATATACTAATAAACTTAATAAAAATGAAGGTAAATATATAAATAACGGTTGCGGAATCACGTGTGATTCCGCATCCGTTCTCCTAAGACCGGGACACGTAGGTACAGCAATGTCGTACGGAACAGCAGGACAGTCCGATTGGTGCAGTACGGCACTCTTTACTAAAACCACACTTCCTCTTCGTCTTCTCGATCTTGATAAGCCTTGGTGTTATTGTGGTAGTCATCAGTTCACTTATAATATCCATTGGGAGTCATTTTGTTTTTTATATAATTAGTTAATTTATGTATGTAGTTAACCAATGTAAACAAGCAATAAAATGATGATGATGTGACAAATATCGTTAACATTGACAAATCAGCATCAGCCATGCATGTCGTTGTAGCAAATATTAGGGAGAACTTATTTCACTTATTTTCTTATGTAAATAATAAAATAAAAAACCGGCCAAGTGCGTGTAGGACCACGCACAATGAAGGGTCCGTAGTTGGGATGAATTTATCCCAAGAACATTGTAGTTGAAAAACATGTTCCCCCATACATTCCAACTGAAAATGTAAGTTTGTACGCACAATATTGAGAGATTTACCATATTATTTTAAGACCATAGACTTCTCATAAGTTTTCTTGTGATCTATGAGAAAAAGAACCATTCTCCGAATTAAAAAAAAAATAGGCTCAGTAGTTTCGGAGATAAGGGGAATGGTACATTTTCATCGATTTTCTTAAATCAAAAGTCAAATATCTTTAAAAGTATTTATTATAAAATTAAGTATAGAAAATATACATTTGAGATCTTCACAACAAGATGTGTGTGATGTGTGAAAAAAATGCAAACTGTACCGTGTGACATATCAAATAATAGGGCTCATTTGATATGTCACACGGTACAGTTTGCATTTTTTTAAATTTTTTTCAAGGTTGCCCCCGAAGAGTGACCTCCATATCGTCGTCTTAGAGTGAAAACCTATTATATGCGAAAAACTGGTCGGCAACTGGGAAGTTATATATTATACAGGGTGGATTTTTGATATGGGGCAGTAAGGACAGCTACCTTAAACGTTGTCGCTAGAAGAAAACGGTCTTAGGAGACTGTCCTTAACTTTTTGAGACATTTTGATCTCACCCTGTATATGCTGATTGCGCGGTAAAATCTGCTTACGTGATGCAGGATTTTGCGTGTCGTCAGTATGATGCGTAGGTCGCATGTGGCGATATAGATGCTGCCACAAAACTAGGGCGTGCGTTGCGAGGATTTTTTTCCAAAAATTTTATAGTCAAAGTTGCATTTTCGAGGTTTTCGCGACGTATATTGGCAACATTTTTATCCTTCGACTGGTGATGTACGAACGACTTCAAGTAAGTGAGAATACAAGAATTTGGATAATGTCACCGTTTTATAAGTGACATAGGGAGACAAGCGGCAATGACGAATGCGACAAGTACGAGTGTAAACGCAAAAATTGGCGTCCTGGGACCACCTTCTCATTACAAAACTTGAGAATTATAATGTTCAGAATTCCCTAAAACGTTTTACAATAAGGTCACCAGATAGCGCTACTGTGCACCGCTAGATTCTAGATCGCGCTGTCGTTGTCGATCGCCAAATGGTTAGGTCCCGTCGAACAATTTCTGTGACTCAGTTTTGTTAGGTGTAAAGTAGCTCCAAAAGTAAAGCCTCGTGTTTAACAGATAATAGTAGTTTAGTTGTGGGTTAGTTTATTTCTGTTTAATTATCGTCTTGCCACCATATGCTTTCTAGTAACCTACAGCCGCACACGGGTTTTTTTTAAGTTGGATAGGTATATCAATTATATGATTTTAAACGGACATTGTTATTTTCATTGCTAAAGTTATGTTAAAAAAATAAAATAAAAAAATTGCATGGTAAAAATCCCGTTTTAAATAACTTTAGTGGTATATTAATTGTTGTAAAAAAGTTTGTGCTCGCGAGGTCTACTGTTCGTATTAGTTATTCCGTGAGCCTGATCGCATTGAGGAGTTTTTATCAGATTTAATAATTGATTCTTGAATCATCAATAAAAGGTTACGTGTCTTCACATAAAATACGACTGGTCTGACATTCATGGCGATACGAAATACGTGCAAAGCTGAGGTTCACGTGGATTTAGTCATTTTACAACAATGTCGTTGTCGATAGTGAATATTTATAGTACAAACCTAGCTCTATCAGATGTAACATTTACATAACAGAGTCTTGAATTTTATCTGGCAGAGATGTTCAGCAACATTCTTTAGTAATTTGCGCTAAGGCCACTTTCGCGTCAGCCAGAAAAAAAACCCTTACTATAATTACAATTTTCAGACTTCGGTTCAATTTTGATGTAGCAGTATTACCATCTATTCTATAGCCTTATCATATATCTGTGAGCTAAAAAGGCGCATTTTACATACCTACACTATTTTTACACGTGCAGACCGATAATGACTCGACCTTTTTCAGGTCATTTGAAAATTGATTACTTCTTGTTTTTTTTTTTTTAAATTAATGTTGTTTTATCTTTATCTCTGTCACTTGTAAGAGGTTGGTAATAAGCGGATTTGTTTACGAGGTACAGTCATGAGCATAAATATATTACTATGGACAGCACGGCAATAATATGGGATTTCATGATTTATCCATTAATATCTGAAGCCAATGCACCAGCCTATATTCTAGCGTCTCTTGTCTTGTCAGATAGATTTGGTGTTCCTTCGATGTCACATATTTGTGCTGCCACTTGTATATGCCTTCCACAAATAATCACATATATTTGCCGTCATTTTATTCTTGACGACAGATATCAATGGATGAATCATGAAATCAGATATTATTGCCGAGCTGTCCATAGTAATTTATGCTCGTGACTGTACGTTGATTCTAGTTGCGGATACAAAGCTATCTATTTTGAAATCGATTTTTTATTTAAATACACACATCAACACGGTCTAGGGATATTTCATACTCAATTAAATAACTCGAAAAGTACTGGCCGCATTGGAATCTTTTATACACCGATTTGTTTGTAATTTATCTCAGACTAATTCCAAATTCAAATTTTTGAAAATTCTTTTGTTTCGGTGGCATAAAAATGTCTTGATGTGTAGGAGAGGGAATTTTCATTTGTGCGAAATTTAGAAAACAATACGAATTACGTTTAGTTACAGTTTTTTTTCATTTTTAAACGAAAGATAAAGTTAAAATTGAGGTATTGTAGCCATGCAACGCCAACATTTGACGAGGGCGGAGATGTTACGAGCTGTGGGAATGCTGGAAGCTGGGTCTGTTCAGCGTAATGTTGCTGAGGCCATAGGGACCCACCAAAATGTAATTTCAAGATTGTGGACACACTATCGTGCCACAGGTGAAGTAGCGGAGAGGCACCGGGGGCCAAGTCGCATCACTACCCCCAGACAAGACAGATTTTTGCAAATTACTGCGCGAGCTCAACCAAATGCAACGGCGACTCAATTGGTCCAAAGGCTGCGAGTGGAACACCAAGTGCTTGTGAGTGACCAAACTGTAAGAAGGCGACTGCATGAAAGCAATCTACGCTCTCGTAGACCACTCCGGGTCCCACCTTTACGGAGAGGCAATCGTGGACGACGATTAGAATGGGTTCGGAACCACGTGGACTGGGGCCGTGAGCAATGGTCCAATGTGCTGTTCACGGATGAATCCAGGTTCGGCTTCCATCCAGATTCATGAAGGACGCGTGTTTGGCGAGTTACTGGACGATGGAGCCGTCTTCAGAACCCTCAGGAAGTTCACCCATACCAAGGAGGAACAATTATGGTTTGGGCAGGAATTCGTCTTGGAGGACGGACGGATCTCGTTTGGGTGCGGGGCAATATGACGGCAGAACGATACGTCCAACAGGTGCTGGGGCCCGTAATCTTGCCCCACAGAACACAAATGGGGCAAGATTTCCTGCTCATGCACGACAATGCCCGGGCACACACGGCGAGAACGGTAGCAGCTTGGTTACATACACACAATGTTAGGGCCTTAGACTGGCCTGCTCAATCGCCAGATCTAAATCCCATTGAGCATGCGTGGGATATGCTGCAAAGAAGAGCTCTGAAGGAAGTTCCTGAAAATCTGGCTACAGAAGATCAACTTTTTGCGCACCTCAGAAGGACATGGGACAATATTCCGCAGCAAGACATTGACAACCTTGTTCTGAGCATGCCGAATCGTTGCCGATGTGTTATGAACATCATGGGCGCTTTCTCAGACTACTAACTTCAAGTTTATAAACACAAATTAAATGATTTTTCTATTTTTTTCAGTTTTTACTCATAAATTAAAAGTTAATTCATATACGGTTTCCGTCTATGCTTCATTTTTTTTCCATAAAATCCTGAAATTGTAATCGAAGTACCTTAACCATTATTAAAAAATGGTAGAATATTAAATAACGTATCTTTTAAATATATACATGTCATATAAATAATTAACACATTGATAGTAATTCGCTTTTTTAAAAATATCCCTAGACCGTGTTGATGTGTGTAAGTGCAGAAATAAGGGCATTGTGACTTGGTATGTTGTGGTTGCCTATTTTTAACCAACATCAGTGCGATGCACTGCCACTAGGCAGTGCTTAGGTTCGGCTCGGACAAGTGCTGTTGAAATCAGTACTTTGAGTGGCATACCTCCTCTAATTGCATAAACATAAACGAAACAGCTTAACTGTGCAATGTTCTTAACATTTTTTATTTAAATGTTTATAGATTTGGCCAAAAGAACAATGCCAGGTTTCGGCCTACACAACTTTTAAAACTAAATTCACACGGACACAAAGTTTTTACCTACAACAATTTAAATATAAAATACTAACTTCTTAAAAAACATTTAGTTATTTTCTAGAACTTATCGAAAAGAAAATCATTCTATTAAGTAATCATTTTGTTTATCATGTTCCAGGTTATTCTTTTTATAAATAAAAAGGTTCAGGTAGTTACCTGTTCTGCCACTGTAATCGATTATTCTAAATAATTAAAGCGATTTACTCTTTACTTTTTATTTACCACTTTTCAATTGTCTTTTATTATTATTTTTTTCCGAAATAATACGTTCATCGTGTTTATTATAAATACATTAAGTATTTTTTAAAGAATATAAAATGAAATTCAAGAAATCGATTTTTTGCTCGATAACTTAATCGTAATGTAATGGCAACCCTGTTAGGTTCTGTCAAGATCGCGCGCTCTAACTGACAGATAGTCGATGTCAAACATCTTGTGTTGTTGCTGGTGTTTTTCTATGTGTACAGTTGTTTATTTCTCGAATTCCTCTGCGTTTGCGTTTAAAGACTTATTGTGTTATTATATCCGTCCATACCACACATTTTGTGACAATGTCCCATCAACTACGTTGTATTAATTGTGGTTTAAATGTGTTCCGGATGAAACGGCATTTAGTTGAATCTGACGATGTCCGTTCATTGTTACGGCAATGGACTTCACTTTCTGAGGTAAAGTACGATTCTTATTAATAGAATGTAAAATGAATGATATTAATGAATGATAATGGTGAAAACGAATAAAACTATTCAATTACTGAATATTTTTTGTTTAATTTACTCTGTAAAAATAAATAACCTCCAATCTACAATGTCTAAATAATTACTTTTTGAGAAGTTCAATGTAAAAGTGGAAAACACAGAAAAGCTTCTGACATTAAACTACACAAAAAAACGTTAGAATTTTCTCTGTTCATGAATTTTTTTTATTGAGCCTAAGTTACTATGGACATCTGACATTGTTCTTTACAAAAACAATAAGAACCGGCCAAGTGCGAGTCGGACTCGTAAACGAAGGGTTCTGCATCATATTGTACAAGATGTACTTTTTAAACACTTTCGTAAAAAAACAAGAGAGGTGCTATAACAATATGTAAAGTTTTGTAAAGTACTCGTAATTGTCTAATTTAATTACATCTAGGTATGTAGTATTTGACAGGCTTAGCTTTTTTTTAGTTCAGGTAAATGAAAATACTAAACGAAGAATAATTTCATCTAGAATTTTAAAAATCGCAAAGAATTGTATTTCATAATGATAATTACAAAGTAATTTTTTGCAGTTGCAGAAAATGCCCCATATTTAAATAAAATACCTACCTTATGAATAGGCGTTTTAATTTCTTGATTAAATACAGTACATACATCGTACTCATGGTGTTTGAAATTCCTACCTTGTTTAGTTGTTGCGATAGAGCTCGTAAAGAAATGGTCTAAAACTGTCAACTTTTACGGCCTCCCATTTCTTTATTTTTGAAGATAAAAATATATTTGTACTCTACTCGATGAGTTCTAGACAATGACACACATGCACATGGTAAGAAGTTTTCTATTCAAAGTCAAAAGTTTAATGTTTGAGTTTGTAAAAAATATTTTTATATAGACACAATGGTGTGGTTCAATAATTTACACAAGTGTACTTATTTGTTTTTTTATAACATTCAACTTTTAACCTAAAAATATTCTGAACCACTGCTGCACTGGTCTGAAATATGCTACGGGCTACCTATGCTAGCGCCGCGAGTCATGGCACTATGGCAGCCCTGCAAAAAGAAACTTTGTGACCGCTTCGCGCGTAATTATGATGAGGGGGTGCGCGGGTCATTCTCAGCGGTGACGCTCATTTGAGCAAGGTCAACGGTACCCGTATTATAATAAACCTTAAGGAAAGTGTCACTTATACATACGAGTATACTCGTAGAAGTCTTTATGCCACTACATACGGGCAGGGCGTGAAACAATGCAATATGAATTACCTCAGTAGTATGTAGGTGTTTGCAGCGGGCGTTTGTAGGCTCTCGAAACAGAAAGCAACAACCAACATTTACCTGAAAAAGAAACATTCTGTGTAAATAAATTGCAATTGACATAGTTACATTATTTTCGAAAACAAGATTCTGTGATTTTGGAAAGTGGATAGAGTTGAGGAGGGAGGGAGGATCGTGGTAGAGTTGTACACAAAAATATTTTTATATTTTTTACAATGCATTTGCTCGAAAAGAGCCTTTTCCAAGCAGTAAATTAGTGCGGAAAGTGTCACTTTTTTTAACTAGTGCTTTTTACTTTTCTGTTTTTTTTTAATTTTTGTGGCCGTCGTCCGCCCGTTGCAAACAGTTTTTATTATTTGAGAAAAGTTTTACAAATCAGATGATGATGATAACGATGACGATGGGGATAGCGATGACGATGGCGATGGCAATGGCGGAGTCAAAGTCGAAGTCGATGTCGATGTCGAAGTCGAAGTCGATGTCGATGTCGAAGTCGAAGTCATGAATGTTGTTTTTATCATTTATACGTCGTAATATGTAGATGGTAGGTAGTCGCCTATGATGTGTACATCATACGCGACTACCGTAAGGCTCGCTCGTTTTTTTTTTTAATTTCCTCGCACAATTCATAGTAAAACGTTATATGATACACGTGCGTAAGATGATTTCCGACCTTATAGCATAAATAACTATAGTAACACACGCACAATAAACAGGATATCAAAAGATCGAGTTAAATCTAGTTGCTACTAATAGTAATTTATTTCCTAGTTAAGTCGTCGACCCGTGTTTATGAACAAGTTTGGGAATAGTTTTTTTTTTGTTTTAACATGTTATGCTTTAAACAACTGGTTTATATTTGGCAAGACAGGCGCGTGTGAATTAATTTAGACATTATATGAATAAATCATATGTATAAGGATGTAAATTACAATACGTTGTTATGTGACAGACTAAAGAGGTCTGTAGAGGGACTAAGAGATGAGAAGACTAGTAGAAATTGCTTAAACGTAATGTTTCTAGTTGACGGCAGCCATTCCACCAGATGTGCGAGGTAGCTAAGTTATGAGACTTAGCTTCGTTGAATATCTTTTCACCAGAGCTTAGCCAAGCTACGCTTTGAAAATTTATCTGTTGAAAGACACTGAACTAGACAAAATAGAAGCTTTATTGTTATTACGTGTGGGGGCGTTTAGTGTCTCGCAAAGTGTAAACGATCCTATTGGTGGATATCATACATATCCATCGCTCCGCAGCGCTCCACATCTCTGATAAACAGGCAGCCTACCGTGGGTCCCCTAGTATCTGGTAAATTAACGGGGAGTTGCTACTTCAGACTGTGATTTGAGTTTTTATAACACGTTACTTTGAGTAGCGTCATGGACGATGGGCCTAACATTGGATTGCAATAAAACAAAGAAACTATAAAACTGCTGCTTACTCTTCTTCTTCGATGCCAATCTAAATGGACTCGGCACAAAATTCGGCTGCGTGGTGCCATCACTAGCGTCCATCAGTTCCTGTAACGTGTAGCTGACAGGATACGCAGGACATGATATTAAGTTATTTGTGGAACAGTACCATATTTACACTCCAAGGCGGAGTCGTCTATGGATCTCCACCTGAACAGGTTCTCCTTGCTGCGGCCAACCTGGGTCCGGAGTCAATTTAAAGACTTCCATTACCCAAGGCAACTGAAGTCCAGGTTAGTGGTCGTGGTGGGCTTACTCTCTCGACTTGTTAGTGGTCGTGGTGGGCTTACTCTCTCGACTTGTTAGTGGTCGTGGTGGGCTTACTCTCTCGACTTGTTAGTGGTCGTGGTGGGCTTACTCTCTCGACTTCTTAGTGGTCGTGGTGGGCTTACTCTCTCGACTTGTAAGTGGTCGTGGTGGGCTTACTCTCTCGACTTCTTAGTGGTCGTGGTGGGCTTACTCTCTCGACTTGTTAGTGGTCGTGGTGGGCTTACTCTCTCGACTTGTTAGTGGTCGTGGTGGGCGTACTCTCTCGACTTCTTAGTGGTCGTGGTGGGCTTACTCTCTCGACTTGTTAGTGGTCGTGGTGGGCTTACTCTCTCGACTTGTAAGTGGTCGTGGTGGGCTTACTCTCTCGACTTCTTAGTGGTCGTGGTGGGCTTACTCTCTCGACTTGTTAGTGGTCGTGGTGGGCTTACTCTCTCGACTTGTTAGTGGTCGTGGTGGGCGTACTCTCTCGACTTCTTAGTGGTCGTGGTGGGCTTACTCTCTCGACTTGTTAGTGGTCGTGGTGGGCTTACTCTCTCGACTTGTAAGTGGTCGTGGTGGGCTTACTCTCTCGACTTCTTAGTGGTCGTGGTGGGCTTACTCTCTCGACTTGTTAGTGGTCGTGGTGGGCTTACTCTCTCGACTTGTTAGTGGTCGTGGTGGGCGTACTCTCTCGACTTCTTAGTGGTCGTGGTGGGCTTACTCTCTCGACTTGTTAGTGGTCGTGGTGGGCTTACTCTCTCGACTTGTTAGTGGTCGTGGTGGGCTTACTCTCTCGACTTGTTAGTGGTCGTGTTGGGCTTACTCTCTCGACTTGTTAGTGGTCGTGGTGGGCTTACACTCTCGACTTGTTAGTGGTCGTGGTGGGCTTACTCTCTCAACTTGACGTAATACCACAGTAACCTACGTATCTTTATACCAATCATAAAATAATAATGATGCAGTTGAAAACATAACTTAAAATGCATTTAAATAAAGCTTAAAATTTAAACAATCCTGTGGCGCTAATTCGACATTGCCAAGGAAATAGATAATAACGTAGAATTAATATTTGCACGTAAAAACATGAATAGACAATGAATCCTTAAGTACGATGCATATATTTCAGGCTGATTGCTATACTTAGGTAGTTTTATCATAAAACAGACCACATGATTCTTGTTTACCTGAGCAGTTTGAATAAAACAGTTAATTGACACATCACAGCACGTCCAACAGTGAACGTGTACCGGCAAAATTATGTGATAATCAATGTTGTCACTTTATGTGTTAGTTTTATCTTTACTTTTTATTAGTTACGATTAATGTTTAAATCACTCATTGGTACAGCAGAATATTTTTAAGATTATAACCATGTAGGTAGATCTATAGACGCCAAAGTCAAAGTCAAATCATTTCAAATAGGCCCTTGCAAGGCACTTTTGAACGTCAAAAATTACAAAAAATTGAATTGATTCTAGTCGCCCCTTCCGAAAGATAGTTTTCGTATGGAGAAGAATGGGCAAGAAACTCCACCGTTACTCTTTTAAAATGTTTTACAATATTTTGTATATATATACAAAATATTGTAAAACATTTTAAAAGAGTGGAGAGGTACATTAGTTATATAATTATATATGAAGACGAAAAAAAAACACAACAGATAAATCAATTACTTATGTGATACATGGTTCTCTCATATTTACAAACATTTTAAAAGTAGACGATTTAGTATAGCCGCAATCTATACGTATACTGTTACTGTCAGCCAGTATCACCCCACTGGAGGACGACGAGACAGCAGCCCTTGTGCTGTTATACTGCCCGGCCGCCACATACAGGGCAAAGTACTTCGGTAACCCAGGTACCCTACGTGAGATTGTCAGTGACACCAAGGCGTTGCTGGCCTTCTTTGTGGAGCTGGGGTGGATCGAATAACCAATTTTCCCACCCGTACGCAAAATACGCGCTTAGTCGTGGAGTTGCGGATACCAGCCCGCATTACCTATTACTATCACCCCACTGCCGGGCACAGGCCTCTCACCATGGCTTCCCCATGGCCACAAGCTATATGGCTAAAATAATTTTGAGAGTAGGAAATTGTGGAAATAAATTCTCAAAGCGAAAATGTGATCTGAGAAGCAGAAGCACAAGGTGTATAATAATCTAGCTAGAAGTTAATCTATAGCAAGACAATTGAGTATGTTCCATCAATGAATAGAAATAAATAGAGTGAGTGAAAGAGGCACGCTTCCGAAGGCTCCACGTGCGAACTACACAAGTTGAAGAGCTGCACACGCGCGGTGTATTTATAGAGGTGCGCCATTAAAAGTTTTCACACGTGGGCGACTTAGGTGGCAATTACTATTGTCATGTCACGTCAGACGAAATAAGAGTGACCTTTTAGATGTTTTGTGTTTAAGAAGTATTCACGTTTCTAAAACTGCAGTTCAGTGGTGATAGGTGAAAATTCTATTTCACTAATTCAAGTAAAGTTTTGAGATCTTAAGTAGTAGTCCCAGGACAAGAGTTGAAAATACTGTGTTTTTTTTAATGGTGTGCTGATGGTTGTAATCAGTGTTCACGATATTCTACGATAGCTCGTTGGCAGCAGTCGTCGCCAATTCCGTCGCCGGTCGACGGTGAAATGTGCAGATGTAAAGTATGTCCGAAAGCGCCCGGGTATGAATGCGGTTGAAATCTGAAGATTTTAGATGACAATTGTAAGCGAAAAGGTGATTATTGTCAACTAACATTTCTTATGAATGAGCTGTTTAACTTGTTCCACGTGCCAAGTCAGGATCTCGTAAGAAAATCTTGAAATCGTGTAAATACATTACATTATAAACAATGGAAATATGTTATAATCTTATTACAGTACAAACAGTATGTTATGAAACCTCCACTGTCGCTATGATCAGTAAAGTAAGCACCAAGTAGCAAGCTTGCAACATTGTAACTGCAACTGTTCCTCATTTCAAAAAAATTGTTCTGTGTAACAGTTGTCAGTAACGGGGTAGTTTTAGAATTAGGGCTAAGTTGATTAGATTTTTGGAATAGAGCTAGTGTGCGCGTGTCGAGACGCTCTGTGCGGCATATATACGGCGGTGGAGCGGCGGCCGGGCCAGTGTGGTGAGCGACCCGGACCCGACATGACTACGCACTGGATCGCGCTCGCCTTCGCCTTGCACGGTGAGTTGACACGAGATAGCGGTGCAGTGATTTGACAACACTGAAAGTTTGTGTTGAGGTTTTATTTGCTGAGTGAATTTTCAGTGGTGCTCTGTTATTCTTTAGGATTGGTATTGTTTTTTTCTTTTTTTGGTTTGTGGATTATGACAAGTTTTTACACGATTTTCATTAATACTTAACAAGTAGAGTTTAATTTCTGATCAATTACTATTGTTTGCAATATAATAACAAAAAAATTAAAAACTTTAAAATTCACCCAAAAAAAGACTGAAAAAAATAATTGAATCTCGTTTTGACGAACTTGCAATAAATTTTTAACTTTGCACTCGGTATAGTTTTCCATATATATTTCGTAATAATATTCCTCTACAACTTTGTAAAACAAATGACACCTCGACCTCTACTGACCCGGAAATAGCAGAAAAAACGACCAAGCAAATTGATATTTTACAATAATTGTAACTTTGTATTTTACAACGTCATGCTCACTGGTCGACGCAAGCGCAACTGTCCTTACGTAGCAAATATTATAAAATTTATTAGATCTTTGTTGTGGTCGTAACACGTGTTAAAATTACAGCTTCTTTGATAAAAAGTAGGTACTTGAGAAAAATGTATGTCAGCTTATCGACTGCAAAGAATTGGTTACTTTTGCACGTTATAACTACCTGGCGACTACCTTTACTTCATAAATATGTAACACATAAATTAAAAGCGATATAATATTGCATACATTCGAAAAAAACAGAAAAAATACACTTTGAATTGCCAACGTTTGTTTACACCTACACATATTAATTAAAGTCGCTTTTCGTATCTGTCTGTTTGACCGCGTAGTTCTTCTAAGCTACCCAATGGATTTTGATGCCGGTAAAAATACATTGATATTTAACTTACATATATTATTTTGTTCAAATCTTGATATTTTGTCACAAAAAATACAAACAATTTTTGTTTATGTTCCAGTCTCTACTGTTATAAAAACGAATAAGATAAGGATAACATACATAAAATATATTTAAAAAAAAAACGGAATTATTAAGTCTCGTAGCAGTCGTAGCAAGTTGCTACGTACGACCTACGAGCTACGTCACGCACGCCAGCCCATCAGAGGGCCTAGACAAAGTAACATTCGATTAGCGATTTCGCCAGTAGAAAAGTCAAAAATGTATGCGGTTGACGTGCATGCTATGGAAATGTCACGTGATCATAGGTTAACGAATAGAAATTAGCTAAACAATGTCATCATCACTCGTTTCCATCAAACGAATCGACAGCGTCGAACGATAACTTCCATAGAAACCCCGTGTAACTACACAAATAATTTTAATCATCATCCATATTCGAAAGTCTCGATGAAATGCATTATTTATAGAATTTTATTACTTTTGAATTTTCGTGCCGGAGTAAGAGTCGTGGTACGAGAGCCCATTCCGAACATTTTTGCCTTATCGTTTTACGAACAAAACCATAAACAATCGATCTTCCAATCGATAGATTTAGTTATTCTGAATACAAAAAATCATAATTCCATACATTTTTCTCGTCACGTTTGACCGGACCGCATTTTAAAATTTATGTTAAAATCAAATACTGACCTGTTTCATAGCAATTTGTCTGATTTTAAGAATGGAGTTGAACGATAGTTTTCAGATACCAAAAACACAATTTTTAGAATCCAGTAGCGTCACACGTACATACCAAGGAGACCATTTGAGAAAGTTAAAAATGAGGCAAAAAAATTAAATACATAGCAACCCGTCTGAAAATTTTGAAAAGTTGAAAAGTTAAAAATGATTAAAAATATCAAATACATAGAAACCCGTCTGAAAATTTTGTTTTCAGGTGAACATTGGTCAATTGATGCGAATTAATTGTTTTTCAGAAGAAAGTGTGAGCCTCTTATGAGTTGAACCATTTTGAACGTGTTTAAAAACTTTCGTGTCCTGTCGTGAGGGATAGGAGCGTAACGAACACCGCGCGTTTTCCGGGCGACTTCGAAACGTTATTTTGGTTTTTTGGAATTATAGGTACCAGTTAAAATTTAAGAAAACATATTTTTGTAACCCGTGTTACTACACAAAAGATTTAAAAAAATTGAACCAGGTTACTGTGAGACCGAACGGTAAAATTTTTGACATTTTTTAAAATGCGCTCAGGCCACATTGGACACGCAAAATGTAACCGTCTGCCTATTTCTTTTGATATAGCAGAAATAGGCTCCCATAAAACTGTGATGTTTTTGACCGGTACTGCCCATCGAGTCGGGTTCAGAATCATCTAAACTATCGATTTTATACGGTTTTGGCTGTAAAACGATGCGACATGGTTTTGGTCGTGGGCTCTCGTACTATAGGAGTTCAACTGACAACAAGAATTGACAGCGACAGCGCGGAATTTGACGTTTGCTCACGAAAGACCAAAGACAAAATGTAATTTTTATCGAACAAACCAATGGATGAGACGATAGCGAAACGAAGTGTACTTTGTCTACCAATTGAACTTCGATATCGTTGAAGCGATAGCGATTGTCGTAATAGAATCGCTCCGAAGGGAATGCCATTTGTCTAGGCCCGCTGGTTTGACAACGTAACTTTGTGACTAATACATAAAATATTTGTATTTAGTTGCGTTTTGTGTATTTTGTTAATATAATGAAAATAAAAAGAAATACATATTGGAATTTACTGAAGCATTTCTGCACAAATCAGCATGAAATTAGTAGAGCCCGTGAGTTTTTTTTTTGCATTTTCTATACAACAAAGCATAAGCTGGCCTCTTATTCCATAGAAACTCCGTACTACGCTTGGCCAGCTCAAGCTTAAAGTGTGGCCACTGACTTGTGGCCCACTGTACGGCATAATTTACACAAAAATTAATTTGTTGATATTTTGTTCACACAACACGTTGGTACGACCTAATTTAAATATGTTTAGTGCCTAACTATATGTTATTCATAAACCAATTTGATTACTTCTCGAATATTTACTCCATTTCCGTAAAAAATCTATAATCATAAGGAATATGTAAGGATGGTAGCCGGTGGCGCTCCATAGTGTCGGCCGACCCCCGGGGGAACAAGACGTGAGGTTATGTATGTATGATATACGTTTACTAGATGCACGACTTCCCATCCCACGGTGTTGATGAAAATAACAAGTTTATATTTATATAACCAAGAAGTAGGTTAAAAATAATGTCTTTTATGCTCACAACTTACTAATCTAGGAAATAATCATCGATAAACAATGAAACAAAAACTACTGTTTCCGAACGTGAAATTCACAACCACGATTATGAAGTTAATTTTGTTTGCGAGATTAATTGAGGTTATCTCTTGTACTCAGATTAGCAAGCGGTTTTGTGATAAATAATAACATAAGTAAATTGATTACAAATAAACCTGTATATACCTATCTACGAGTATGTATCTGCATCTCAGCTTTTGTCAATATCTAATTGATTTTTTTTATCTAACAGAATTTGATTGAATTTAATGATATAATATTTTTTACTTTAGTTTTCGCAAGCACGTCGGAGCGTGGGGGCCTGTGTCGGTCCCCAGGTTGGGCAGAGTTATTGAGGTTTTCCATTAGCACAGACTAATGGAAGCAGCCCAGTCTTAACTATTTCCGTTTTTATGGCAATTGGCTCGCCCTCTACTGCATAGAAGTTTAAAACTAAAGTATGTATAATAGCCGTAAAATGGGTGAATTATACACGTCTGCTTACCCCTTCGGGCAATATACTTGTCTTCATGTTGTGGCGGTATTTACAACGCCACATGCGAATTACGCATCACACTGACGTTACGCAAAATCCTGCACTGCGCAAGCAATTACCGCGCGACTAGCATATAAACAACGTCCCGACATGAATCGTCGGGCAGTAGCCCACCAGACCAGACATACCCGTCCGGTCGAAGACTCCTCCCTTTTCTATGGAGGATGAGTGGACTTTAGTCCCTGTTTCACATACTTCTATAATGTAGTCAAATATTTTTTGATGGTATATAAAATACTATAATTGTTCGATCAACTAGGAATGTAGGTGACCCCTGAGAGGTCACCACAGTGCGACACATGAGCATGTGCGCAAGAGATTCGGCCCCGCAATTAATGTGTCTTTGGAGGTTCAAGATTAAATCACGTTTAAATTAAATTACGTAACGTTACAAAATTGTGTACAAAATTGTTACCGAATTAACTTTACTTGATTAAAACGAGAAGAAGAAGAGTTGACTAAAAAGTAGCTAAATAAACTCTCACGTCATCTGACATGCATTTATTGGATTGTTTAGTTGTTAATATGGTATGGTATAATGGTAAACAGCTGCAAAAAATAAAATAATGGTTAATTATTTTTTAACATACTTTTCACTAATTACCAAAGATGCAATGTATCTTACATCTGTTAAAATCGTGTAGTTCATGTTTTTATTCCTTGGCAGTGCTTAGTGGATACTAATAGAAAAGAAATCACTTCATAGAGCAATTTGACCTCATATCATGACCATTTACGAAGATTAGCAAATTTTTGGTTACAATCCACCTGCCAACTTAGTGTCTAAATGGCTCAAAATCTTCCTCATAACATTTGGCAGTCAGTATTAGTTCAGTCATAGCCATGTCCGTCCCTCCCTCATTCAGAAACACAGTAAAAGTATTGCAAAAACGGTAGAGCCTGTTACTATTGTGTGCAGAATATCAAGTGCGTAACTGTTTTAGGATCCCGCACTAAATATGCGGAAATGGACCGAGTGGACTTGGTGTATCCGGTCCGTTTTCGCATATTTGGTGGTTAATGATAAATACACGTCGTTGCCCGCACTTAGTTTCACGCGCCTGTCCTTAGTATAGGCGCATTTAACTAAGTGCGGTCAACGACATTCATTTTAGGAATTCAAAGGAAGTACTAAGCTGTTCGAATACGTAGTAATGCAACGCAGGTGTCAAAATTTCGCCTGCTAATAACATTCTAATAAGGAGTCTCAACGAAATCATAATATACACCACAATCATACTATTATAACTAAAATTAGATAACAGAAGTTTACTTACTTACACTACTAATACAGTTTACATTACTCATATACTTAAATAAAATCACAATCATCTTTAAGTTAATTAAAATCATATGACAACAATATAAATAATAAAAATCAATATCATTTCATCAGTCGCTGTTCATTTCGACATGCACCTGTACACACTGTACCTACACAGTGTCACAATATTGGGCAGTCAATTCTGTTAACGACTTTTTCTGGCAGGTTTTTGTCCTCATATGCCACAGCACATCCTAGGAAACCAAATCAAAAGCTTTCGAAAGGTCTAACAACAGGCGTAGACCGGATTCTTTCTATCGGTGTAGTATCGGACAGTGTGCTTGAGACATAGAACTGTCATTTCTGTCGACAGCCCGCGTTATATTAATGTAAATTATTTATTAATCCTATAAATACTAATCTCTCATTAACATCAAGTAGTAATTTATTACAAGTAAAAAATAAGATTGTAAAGTGAGTGAACATGATAGATCAAATAATAATTAAAGCGCATTAGCAACCAGATTTTATTATAGTCTAATTTAATTGTGTTGGTAAAGGTCATCAAGTCTAAACAACACCTCTATAGCCTTCCATCATCCATGTTATGTTATGACAATTATAATATTATGCAACGTAACATATATAGAGAAAACGTATAAAGAAATCCAGTTTTTAATGTTTTTGCGAGATTATTGATCAAATACACGTGTACTCGTGTCCTTCTAGGAACAGGAACCACATTAATCACGTTATTTATAAGAAATACACATTATTTATACAAATACGACATTACGATCAAGCTTAAAAAAAAATTGTATGTGAAAACTTTTTTTGGGTATAAAAATAGGGGTGTTTTCTCGTGGACCTACATTTTTGTCCTACCAGTAGGTCCATGAGGGTATGTTATTTCCGTTGGACCTACTGAAGTGTTGAAACCAACATGAACCTCCTGTATATCAGAAATTAGACTAGGTTTGAGGGTTTAAAGGAAATCACTCATTATACCAGCATCGCTCCGACACAGCATATTAATTTGTCATTCAAGTTACGATTTTAAATCATATGCATTAAAATATATTTTGCGATGACAACTCTGAATAGTTGACAACTCGCGAGCCATCACACGTCGCGCTTCAAGCGAGCAGCCCGCTCCCCGGCGAAGAACCACAAGCGGTATGCATGGCCGGCGCCCGACGTCCGCGCCCGACGTCCGCGCGGGAACCCCTCGCCGCCCGTTCGCGTTAATATGTCTAATGTCCTAAGTTCTTCGAATATTCTCCTTCTCAATTTTTTTTTTTTTATTGTAGTTATGTCACAGTTTACTTTACGCGAACTGGCAATCATAGCTATTGCTGCGTTTGATTTAAAATCCTACCATGAATGGCAAGTTATTTGCTATTTCGGAGCGGTGCTGTTATAATGAGTGATGACCTTTCAAACCCCCACACCTAGTCTAATTTCTTTATACAGGAGGTTCATGTTTGTTTCAACACTTCAGTAGGACCAACAGAAATAATATACCCTCGTGGCAGTAGGTCCACGAGGGTATATTATTTAGGACAAAAAAGTAGGTCCACGAGAAAACACCTAAAAATAGCAGTTTTGTTTTATCTAACGCGCTTTTTCATATCATCGTCTTTATTGAAAATACTGCAATATTTGAGTTAGTTTACCATCCTTGGGCAAAATTGGTAAAATAAAATAAAAACTAAATCCTTCATTCCTTCCATTTCTCGCAACCCCGCGCTGCCTCCTTCCAGTTTTGTCGCAATCCATCCTGTTCTTCCCACCATCTCCTTCGTGTCCTGCCGCGACCTTGCCTCTCTGTCTCATGGCATCAGGTCTGTGGGCTTACAGTTTGTTCAACATTTCTCATGCGGTAAACATGTACTGCTTCTAAGCGTATCGATCGAAAAAAGTACAAATGTTTGACCCAAAATTCAGATACGCGAACTCCACTCAATCACATGTCCCTCGTCTCTACTAATCGAATCACCGTTAAATTGTGTCTTATCTCCGTTCCAGCATGTACAGCGCTTGCGTCGCCGCCGTCGCCATGCCGAGTAGGTGTGCCTGCAAACACCGACGCGGGAGTGGTATGCGGCGTGGTGCGCCCCGCGGAGGGTGGCGTATTGTACGCTAGCTTTCGAGGAGTGCCCTACGCTAAGCAGCCCTTAGGAGAGCTTAGGTTTAAGGTGAGAATAGCAAATCCTTACTACCAAGATGACAGTTTTATGTTTTCGTAACTAGTTTTCAACATGGCGGATTTTATGCGATTAGTTCAGAATGTCAGAAGTAAGGTTATTCCTTTAAAATACACTGATCTGTACTTTATTTATGTAGGTAATTTAGTAAACCAGCTTTAGCCCGTTTGCTTTGTGGTAATAGACTTATATGTATTTTCCAGGAGCTCGAACCTGCAGAACAATGGGGCGTTCTCGACGCAACAAACGAAGGTCCAATATGCCTCCAAACAGATGTGCTGTACGGGAGGATGATGCACCAGCCCCAGGTGCAGAACGAGGCGTGCATCTACGCCAACATCCACGTGCCAATGGAAGCACTCCCCCTGGACGGTCGCAGACTGGTCAGGGAGCTCCAACCACCGTACCCAGAGGAAGTCACGTCTCCTGGACTACCAATCCTCGTGTTCATACATGGTGGAGGGTTCGCCTCCGGATCTGGTGACGCAGATCTACATGGTCCAGAATATCTAGTCAGCAAGAAAGTCATCGTTATCACGTTTAATTATAGGTAAGCTTTACAACGACCGTTTATCAAATTCGTTACTCCCACATCATATTCTGATTTACAGCACTACACTGCAATTTAGTTATCATTCATCTGGTATTAAATCACAAAACATCAGTACGCCACTATTAACTGACTTGTCTCAATGTTCCAGGTTGAATGTGTTCGGTTTCCTGTCTATGAATACTACACAGATCCCCGGCAACGCTGGTCTCCGGGACCAGGTGACGCTGCTGCGCTGGGTGCAGAAGAACGCGAAGAATTTCGGCGGAGATCCCAATGATGTCACGATCGCGGGGCAGAGCGCCGGCGCTGTGGCCGCCCATTTACTCACGTTGTCGAAAGCTACTGAAGGGCTATTTAGGAGGTTGGTTTATTCTAATGCTTTCATCTGACAAATTTTTTGTCTGTGTCTGATATAATATGTCAATATCGAGTCGTAAGCCCATCATCCGCAACTCTATTTAAAAGTAACATTTTACAAACTCAAAAACCAATAAGTAGCCAAAACAGCACAGCACTAGTATTTCAATGGCGGTCCTTACTTACCAACGCGTTATAAAATAAATAGATTGTGATTGGTTGCGTCGCTTATACTTAGCATAATTGCAGACCTATGTGACAGTCACAAATATTATGTAATTAAAAATAACTTAATAATCAAACTTCAACACTTCGCCATAAAAAGAGGTTCGCTGCGGCGCTTGAGGCTGGCCGCTATGCGGTCCAGCCTCAAGAATTAAAATGCCATGTTTAAAACTGAAAAATTAGAAACAATATTCCAAAAAAGGCTAAAACTATACCTAATCCAAAAATGTTTCTACTCTGTAAAAGAATATTTAGAATCTAGCTTAAAATAAAGATTCTCATGTACAAAACAGCCGATCTGCCCTATACAAACAAAAGACTTAGTCTATCCTATTTAACTTCTTATAAAACTATAATTATAATTTGTACTACCTGAAAAGGATGACATTCATATTGCTGAATAATTGCATTCATTCATTCATTATTATTGACATTTAATTTTAACATAACTATACGTATAATTTCTCAATTTAATTGTACTAATATAAAAGAAAATAATAATTAAGTACTAATAATGTTTAATGTATGCTAATTTAGGACGATAAGGGCAGGCGAATGATAATTAACATGCTTGTAAAAGGCTGCTAAGTCGTAAGTACTAACATAACATAACACCAACATTGTACACGTAGTTCGCAATAAACGTTTTTGACTTGTGACGTTTTAATTTCTGAAAATTCGTTTGGCTAACTTTATGCTCATTTTCCACTTTCTAATTTCAGAGCGATACTAATGAGTGGGACAGCCAATTCTTCATTCTACAGCCCCTCTCCAACGTTCGCCCAGTACATCTCCAAGCAGCTCCTGATCACCCTGGGTTTCACCTCCACTGACCCCGACGCCATACATCGCCAGCTCATCGAGCTACCCGCAGAGAAACTCAGCGAAGCCAACAAAATCCTTATAGAAAATATGGGCCTAACGACCTTTGTGCCCACCGTTGAGTCACCATTACCTGGGGTCACGACCATCATTGATGATGACCCACAAATCTTGGTTGCAAACGGACGCGGCAAGAACATTCCACTCCTTACGGGATACACCAGTGCTGAATGCGAGACTTTCCGCAGCCGACTCGAACAATATGACTTAGTCAAGAAAATCCAAGAGAATACTGCTACCATAGTACCGCCCAAGACTATATTCATGACCCCACCAAAGTTCCTGATAGACTTGGCGAAAAAAATCGATAGAAAATACTATAACGGTACGATCAATGTTGATAACTTCGTAAAGTCATGTTCGGACGGCTTCTACGAGTACCCTGCGTTGAAGCTGGCACAGAAACGTGCAGAAACTGGTGGAGCTCCGGTGTACCTGTACCGGTTCGCGTACGAGGGCCAGAGCAACGTCATCAAGGAGGTGACGGGCGCCAACTACGAGGGCGTCGGCCATATTGAAGACCTCACGTACGTGTTTAAGGTGAACTCAGTCCTCAACGCACCGGGGGCCATCCCGCCAACTGTTGACGATATTAACATGAAGAATTTGATGACAGAATTCTTCGTCAACTTCATGACGTGCAGGTAATTGATACAATTGTTTATTATTTTTCAATAATTTGACGGCTAATGAAATATTTATTTCTTAATATTATATCACGGAAAGCGTACCTAACAAAGCCATACGCGTAGTAATTGAAATTCTTTCATTAACTACTTTCTAATTAAGGGATGAAACGTAACCATTTCACCAATATCCATAATCATAAACTGTAATTCTTTCTGTTTCAGTAAACCAATCTGCGAGGACAACCACTCAATATGGCCAGCGGACAACGGCCGCCGGTTCGAAGACATCGAGTCCCCCACGATGTTCCAGAGCAAGGACATCTCAGCGAGACAACAAGACGTCATCGACTTTTTCGACAGTTTGACCAGCAGCAAAGGACAGATGTAAACGGACTGACCTTAAGCTCTATTTACACGGTACAAGTTCGTTGCCTGTGGCATACCATAAAATTGAAGCAACAATTAACTGGCACCGTCTAAACAACACGTAAAATTGTTGCACGATACGGGCAAGTTAGTTCAAAACTGGTATAGGTGTTAACGTTACGTGCAATTTTATTGTACGTACTGTTAACACTAATACCAATAAAATTTCACGTGCAATAAAATCGAATTCAACTCGTACAAGTACGAACGAATGAAATAAGTTAAAAAAAAGTCGAGAGAAGACGTTCATTATAATGAAATATTTGGCAGCGCAAATACGGGCAACACTTGAATCAATTGTACAAGGACGTACAACTACAGAGTTGCACGTCCTTGTCCTTAACACGGGTTAAGAGTTAAGACGAGGCAAAACGTGCATGCAATAATCGCCTTGCAATAACTTACACCAAGGCAATTGCCTTGGTGTAAGTCGCATGCAATTTTATTGAACGGCAAAACTTGCATTCAATTATTGTATGCCATTTTAAGGAAATTGCACGCGTGTAAACACTGGCATTCAATTCTTGAATGGCAATAATTGGACGTGCTTTTCGGCATGCTATTATTGCTCTTGAACTTTCTAGAAACTTGCACCGTTTAAAAAGAGCTTTACTGTGCTCGATGTAAATATTTGACAGACGGTGGGGTGCCCTCATGGAGCAGTGAAAGTGTCCGAACCAAAAGGTCTGAGTGCATTTAATTTTGTCATATCAGGAACAATAATTCGGCATGAGGTTTTACTTTAGCATTAATTTATTTAGAGTAAGTTTTATGTCACAAATCTAGTCGGTAACGGATGTAATATCTTGCCTTACTTAGTGCAATTTCATAATCTTTAAAATAAAAGAGTGTTATTGTACTTTGGAAGGTTTTTTCGAGGTAAATGTTGTTTGCAATATTAAATTCTCAAATAGTGTCTAATAATTAACCTTTGAAATTAAATCAGTTTGATTGACGTCGCAGTTTTGTATTGAAACCTTACTATAGTGAAACTAGTTTGATTTCAACGAGGATTTAATTGATTTAGTTTAACGATTCGTATTAGTTAGTAACAGCTAGATTGTCTTTAGACCTAGTATTGGTGAACGAAGCAATTGTTATAAAACATGAGCTGTAATGAAGCTCATCTGTGGTTCTGCTTTGTTGAAGAACTACGGTTGAGCTTCCTAGAGCCCGGAGGATGATCTCACGAAACTTTACTAGGCTTCAGATCACTAAATTACAGTCGGCCTGCAAATATTTAAAGTTAAAGTTATTTTAAGTTAATGTAAGTCATTTTTGTAAAGAGAATAAGTTTGTGTCAAATCCATAGAGATCACGAGGCAGATCTTCTAAACTGCACAACAAACTATCATACTTAATTGCCAATGAGTTAATTAAAATCATCAAATTAATCAAAATCAAAATAATTAATCAAATCAACCATGTTTTCTTACAAGTTACGGTTGTGAAAGATTTAGTATGACTATTTCGATGTACTGTCGAAGTTACTAAGACAAATAGTATTTTTGTTTCAGTTTTCGTACAGTTTGACCAACTTCTGCTTCTCCAATAACTTTGGACAGTATAAAATAAACTTTCAGTTTAGTTTATCTGCTCCGTGATCCAGGTATTTCAGATGCGTAATGAAGCGACTGATGTAACGTATTATTATTTAAGTGAACTGTAGTGTTAGTTTACAACGCTTTTGTAAATACTTCACTTTCTAATGTAATGACGCTGAGAGTACAATGATCGTGTGATCGCGTGCCGTGTGGCGTTGGATAGAATGTTCCAATAAAATAATTGCGGTGGACGGACGTGGATATTGTATTTTTATTTCAATAGATTGTAATTTTAGGGATTTTTTAAGGGTTGGTACCCAATGCACTAAAATTCATAATTTTCTATAGGAGGAACTTTTATAATAATTAAAAACGATGACTGCATGTCATCAATATTCATTTAAGTTCTTCCCAAATTGAAATTCATTTATGCTCGTGAGATTATAACGTATTTTAGAAAGAGATATTATTCAACAAGAGCACCATGGTGAACTTGGTGCTAATGGTGCCAGAAGTGAACAGACACGGCCAAGGCAGCAAGGCTGATAGGCTGCCAAAGTCAATAAACTAGCCAGTATGCTACATGCTCAGTAAGTGAAGACCCTAAACATGTCAGATAATCGAGAGAGATCTAAACGATAATGCATATAATACAATTAAGTCGGTAACATTGCAATATTGAAAACCTAACAATACATTGTGTGAAAATACTGGGATTCCCGACTGTGACACATGGCGACAGACCGGAGTTTTCACAAAAGATACAGTTGATTTTCACACGTTGAGCGATACATGCTAAATCATATTTTGTACTTATAAACAGAAATGAATATTATAATATCTATTTAGTTTGGTGCCTTCAAAAATGTTGCCTTACAAATTGGTGGTGATACTACAAATGTTGATGATGACCAGGCAGGATGTGATCAGCATTGCTCAGGGCATGGTACGTGGAGTGGCCAGGAATGGATACGTGTCCTACACGGGGATACCTTATGCAAATATTACAGACTCGATGGGCAGGTTTAAGGTAAGTTTGTTTTAATTAGTATTTATGAGCGTTTTTGAGTTTTTCTGTCTGAATTCTGATGCCTTGGGATAATTAGGTATTCTATTCTATCCTGCGCGTGAGTCTTAAGAGACTCACGCGCAGTACATAATTAACACATAATAAGGGACTCTATTATATTCTTAAGAGACTTACGCGCAGTAGATAATCAATACATAATAAGGTACTCTATTATATTCCTAAGGCTTCCTCTACACGACGCCGGAGCCGCACTGTATACGAATGGACATCGCCCACGCACCGCACCGCCCGGCGCCACGCCGCCGAAGCCTTAGAGAGTCACGCACAGTAGATAATTATACGAATGGATATCGCCCACGCACCGCACCGCGCGGCGCCACGCCGCCGAAGCCTTAGAGAGTCACGCGCAGTAGATAATTATACGAATGGATATCGCCCACGCACCGCACCGCCCGGCGCCACGCCGCCGAAGCCTTAGAGAGTCACGCGCAGTAGATAATTATACGAATGGATATCGCCCACGCACCGCACCGCCCGGCGCCACGCCGCCGAAGCCTTAGATAGTCACGCGCAGTAGATAATTATACGAATGGATATCGCCCACGCACCGCACCGCCCGGCACCCCGCCGAAGCCTTAGAGAGTCACGCGCAGTAGATAATTATACGAATGGATATCGCCCACGCACCGCACCGCCCGGCGCCGCGCCGCCGAAGCCTTAGAGAGTCACGCGCAGTAGATAATTATACGAATGGATATCACCCACGCACCGCACCGCGCGGCGCCACGCCGCCGAAGCCTTAGAGAGTCACGCGCAGTAGATAATTATACGAATGGATATCGCCCACGCACCGCACCGCCCGGCGCCGCGCCGCCGAAGCCTTAGAGAGTCACGCGCAGTAGATAATTACTCGTGTTTTATTACTAAGAGATTGTTAGTATAAAGAAGAACGAAATCATGACCATAAATATTCAATTTTTTGCCCCAATACATAAAATGATTGAATGAAAAGTATGGTTCACTTCTCTAGTTCATTACTGAACTGCAAGGTGTCCCTTTGAATAATGTTATTTTGCAAGTATTTCGTTATTTCAGAGAGCTGGTATCGCTCCTCTCTGGTCAGAAACCAGAAACTCTAAATCGATGACTTGCTCGTTGATCTCCGATGCTGGAGATTGCCTTCAGCTCGATATCCACGCGCCCACGGCAGCAGGAGGCAACTGGCCTGTGTTGGTGTGGGTCACCGGAGGAAGCGGGCCTTACGACCCTGGGATGATGGTACAGGCGGGGATTATTGTGGTTATCGTTTATCATAGGTAGGTGTGGTTACAATTATATCTTCATTTATTCAAGTATTTTTTGAAGATCGCTCTTGTTTTAAGTGGTACTTTTGAATTTTTCAGACTTGGGCCTTTAGGGTTCTTGTGCTTGGGAGACGATGAAATACCAGGCAACGCCGGTGTGAAAGATGTGGTGCTAGCCTTACGATGGGTGAGTGATAACATCATGGCTTTTAAAGGAAACTCAGCCAAAGTCGTGGTTGCTGGTCAAAGTTTCGGCGCTGCCATGGTAGAGGCTGTTATACTGTCTTCCATGGCTAATGGGCTGTACCATGGAGCTATACTACAGAGTGGAAGTGCTCTATGTCCTTGGTCGTTTAACTATGACGGAAAAGAACGAGCCAAGGCTCTGGACATCATGACTGATTTCAGCGATGAAAACGTTCAATCATTGTTTGATGCTAAAATTGAGGATTTAGTAGCAAGGGCAAATCAAATGAACTTCCCCTATTTTCCTTTTGCAATGTGCGTTGAAAACCCTTCGAAGAAAGAAGAAGCACTCTTATTTGAAGCACCATACGACTTATTATCAAGTAAGAAGGGTAATTCAGTTCCAATGATTATTGGATATAACGACAATGAAGCGTATGTGTTTGTGTCGATTTTGAAGGAAGCTAATGTCCTCAGGAGAATGTCCAGAGGTGCGAGTTTTTTAGTACCAGATGATTTAAAATTTCTGAACGAGAGGGAACGAAAACAAACTGCAAGACTAATTCAGGACATGTATTTCAAAAACAATATTAGCATGGCTTCTGTGTTAGCGTATCACAGGTAAAGTCAAAATCTTCGTTTTGCACATTTATGTAAATGAAATGAAAACCCATAACAAGTAAGTCATTAAAACTTGTTTGACGTCTTTTAGTTACAATAATATTACGGCTACTTTCTGGATTGCAATACTTACAATCAAGTCATACCTACTCTTTCTATTACATCATAATATCACGCTTATATTCCCCAAAAGGTTAGGCAGAGGTGTTTAGTGACACTCGCATTTCCCCCGTTGTGCTCTTTTTAATAGTTTTCATAACTATGTTCATTATCAACAGGGACGCCTACTTCTCGAACCACATCCACCGCAGCGTGCGTTATCACTCCTCAACAGCCCAGGCCTTCTACTATCAGTTCTCTTACTCCGGTCAACTCGGGGTCAGATCAGAGCCTGGGGTGCCGAAGAAGGGGGCTGCCCATTCGGATGAGCTGGCCTACTTGTTCTATGATGGGGCTATGGAAGGAGAAGAAGGAAAAGTGCAGAAGCGTCTTGTAAAGCTCTGGACGAATTTTGTAAAGCACTTGTAAGTTGTTTAAGTGCTTATTGAAAGATATCGAACCGTAAAACCGTGGATTTGGTCAGAATTTGTAGATGTAGGTTTCTGTTTGTAACCAGAATCTTCCGAGACATGATTTGTATTTGAGTCAACTTTTGTAACTTCCGCACGTCTTGTAAAATTATTTTTGATTGCTTGCGTGATCAAACGATCACTATCTCACCAGATGGTGTTTGAAGATCGAATTCGGATGCATTCGTACGTACTAATTTGAACTTATTTTACAACAGCAAAACATTAACACATCGCCACCTGCGAAAATATTCCTTCTTCGAGCTTAACTTGTGTTTCAGAAACCCATCTTCCGACAGCGAAGTGGCGTGGGAGGTGACGAGACCGGACAGCTTCCGACTGCTGGACATTGGCACCGAGCTGACGATGACGGACTACCCGTACTCGAAGACGCAGCGCATGTGGGACGACATCTACGACAAGTACTACTACACGAGGAAGCGCATCACTCATTAACTTACAATTAACATTTTTTTGTAATAAATAATATGATTATTTAAGGAGCAAAAGACAACCCTTTTATTTTAATTGGAACTTGACCAGGGTAAATAGTGTAACTTGGTCCTTCGGTACGCTTACGAATCTCTATGGTAATTTGACATCATCGCTATAAAATATCAATCAAAGCAATGAAACATGTTCAATCAGAGATGACTGTCCTATGGTAGTTAATCGACAAGGTGCTTATATGCGAAAGTGAGTTTGTTTGTTTCTTTGGTAGTTACGCTTTCACGCTAAAACGGCTGAACAGATTTAGGTAGATGAAATTTTGCACAAGGGTAGACCATGACTTAGATTAGGACAAAGGTTATAGTTATAAGATATATTTTATTCTGATTTTCCAACGGGATCGATACTTATGCGGGTGAAACCGCGGGGTGCAGCTAGTATAATATAATAATATTTATTAGACCAGAAATAATAAACATGTTACACAAGTTGTCTATTAGTTGCTTATACTTTTCCTTATGAGCGTTTATACAGAAAGTAGGCAACGTCGCAAATAGGTAGCTGTCAAATAATCACTGTTTTGATTAATTTGGCGATATTACTGTTTGGAAATAAGAAATATGGCTAACTATGAACTAAACTATTGATTATGAAATGCAATAATTAATATCGTAACACCAAATATTTGGAACCACTGTACTTGTGTACCCGGCGCTTTTATATAGTAGGTATTTTTTTTTGGGTAGAATAGACCCGTTTTAGTGTATTTTTGAAAACCCCAAAGTGCGCAAAACCATAGGTGCCGAGAAAAAAATCTCCAAAGTTTCATTCGGGATTGGTGGGATAGTGGGAGTATTAAGGGTGGGGAAGATCACGTGGGGGGTCTAAATATGTTTCCAAGCAATACTAAGGTCAATGACATCTTCAAGGTCAAGGTCAACAGCCCATAAGTCAAGGTCATACACCCCAAAAGTCAAGGTCAAACCAAAATATGCTCAAGCATATTTCTTAGTAAGGCGTAGTCGACGAAGCCCCGCTTCGCGGGGCTCCTATTTCTGGGTGGTTTAAAAAAAAAAACCACGAAGGGGCTCGATGCACGAAGGGGATGGCGGGGTCTAAAGACCCCGCCATCCCCTTCTAACCTAACCTGTCCGTGTCGGGGTGCCCCAAGTCCCGAGCTCGCTTCGCTCGCTCTTGCATCCTAAGTCGTGTCGGGACTTGGGGCACCCCGACTCGGACAGGTTAGGTTCGTAGGGGATGGCGGGGTCTGTTCGCTCGCTTCGCTCGCTCACTAGACCCCGTCATCCCCTTCGAACCTAACCTGTCCAAGCCAGGGTGCCCCAAGTCCCGTGCTCGCTTGAACCGCTCTTACATCCTAAATCCAAATCCAAAACTTGCACGACACTTATCACTTCGGGATCTGATGACGCAGAAGAACACGAAGACGGGGACTTCGGGGACGCCATGATGTCAAACAATCGTTGTTGCAAACAGGAGTACGATAGACGCTCTCGACTGTGTGTACATACGATGAATGACAACTATCAAACGTTACCTTCACTTACCTTCACTTACATTCGATTACGTTCCGTTACAAATATTTTATACAAGAGTATATATATATATTTATTTTTTTATATAATTAACTATATTAATGACTTCTTATTTAAGTTAATTGCGGTAGCAGCAATTTAAAAATGAATGAAAGTTAAAAACTATTTAAATATAGACAAAAACCGTAAGAATCCGCTGTCACTTTGTCTGAACGTAAAATGGGACAACCTAGGAGTGAAACTCGTACAATATCTGTGGTAAAATGACAATTATATTACGTCAATATTACGTAAATTAGTTAAAATTTCTGAAACTTTAGGATTTTTTTTCTCAAAAACTAGGCGTTTGCGCAGTGTGAAATTTTGCAAAAGCGTTTTACATGAAGACATCTATACCCAAAAAAAAATTGAAGCTTCGCACGCGCGGGGAGCGAAGTACATTGGAGCCAAATATTTAGTTTTAAATGTAAAAAAAGTATTTGGAAAGTTTCCAAATCCATTTTTTTACACCTAAAACGGTTACGAGTACAACATCAAATTCAGTGTTATATTTGCAATTCATTATTAATATTTTAGTTCACTAGTGAGTGAGCCATATTTCTTATTTCCATACAGTAATATTGCCAAATTAATCAAAATAGGTAAATATTTGACAGCAATTTGCGACGTTGCCAACTTTTTGCATGAACGCTCTTAAAGTATAAATCATCAATATTTCGTTTTCAATTTCAGGATGTTTATATCCTCAACGAGGAGTTATTAGTTTAATTAATATTCGGTAGCAAATACCCTTGTACAAAGTATGTATTACCAATTAGATTTAAGGTGCGTCCTAGCTTTTGTACATAAAACTGCTACCGGTAGACTAGCTAGGGGTTTCTGAAATTTTGATTAATTCTGTGCTGGTAGTCTGATGTAAGGCGTTGTGATTGGTTCTCAGATAGAAAAACGGCTTTTATAATATCTCATGATTTCAGACTTGATGTAAAGACTAGAAGAATTAATATAGTAGAAGTTACGAAGTTATCATTTAAATCCGTATATAAATTAAATAATAATATGACATTAAGAATCAAGCCAAGGAAAAAGCGAGCTGCCTGCCTATAGTGAAGGTGACCTTTGACATTGCACCAACAATTCGTGACAGCAAGCAGCAAGCGAATGTCGTCTGACCTCCGCAACCCAATTACCGGGCAACTGATGGCCAGGCCTCGATGAACAACAACAAAAAGTTGAAATCATACGAACATTTTGGGTATACCTACAGGATGATTTTTCCCAAGCCAGTTTGGGTATATTCTGAACTTAAAGGTCTTTGAGAAAAACGCTGAAGTAATAATGGGCAAAATTTTAAACAAAATTTACAAGTCTAATTAAAGTCACAAAGTAATGTTTTTTAACGTGACACGGAAAGGTTTAATATTGTTCAAGTGCGAGTCGGACTCGCACACGAAGGGTTCCGTACCACCGTACAATATTTTAACACTTTTTACTTCAGTAAAAAACACGTTTTTTGGTTGTCCCCATAAAAAAAACGTGTTTTTTGACAAAATTAGAACGAGTACGACAAATAATAAAATTGTTGTTATAGCGGCAATGGAAAAATACACAATCTGTGAAAATTTCAGCTGTATAACGTTTCATGATACAGCCCGCTAACAGACAGACGGACAGCGGAGGCTTAGTAATAGGGTTCCGTATGGCACCCTTCGGGTACGGGACCCTAAAAAGTGTTCAGCTGCGCTCAAAACATGGAATGGTGGCCACCTCGAATAGTCTGTTCTATACGATCATGGTCAAGGTAATTTTTTTATTAATATTTAGGATAACTCCTAGCATTTTTAGACTATGCTTTAGTTTGTAATGTGATGTAAACAATATTCAATAAAAGTTAAATATCTTCGACAATACTCTTTTTTTTTTTCATAATCTTTAACTTCATTTTCATAATATAAACATAGCCTCACGCTTGTAACCCCTGTTGCTATAGGTACACCCGGCCTCACACCACGTATTATTCATGTTTTATTTTTCATTCAAGTAAAGACAAATACACAATTTAAGTTACTTTACAGTACTTTTGAAATCAAAGAAAGATACAATATTATATAGTAGTTGCTCACCAAATAAAGATACAATGTTACACAGATCCAAGTCTACTCTACACCTTAACAGTCGCATAGTATTTATATAGCTCGCAGTAATCAGACGTTTTAGTGCATTTTAATTTTAACTGAATAAAATGATATGGAGCTACAGTTTGGTGCTGATCATCAACTGCTTGTGGTGTGGTAAGTTTGGCGACAACTGGCAATACTAAGCGAGTTCTATGAGTGATAAAATAAAAGTTATAATAAAAACTAAAAGCCAACTACGACAAAAAAGCCAACTAAAAAGGTATAAACAAGACATCACAGACAGACATATTAAAAACCGGAGTCTCACGTTGGAGGGCAGAGATCGAACAGAATACGTGCGACTCCGGATTTTTTATTTGTCTGTCTGTTTGTGTTTTTAAACGATAATTTTCTGTTCCACGTAATCTAATTATGCACTACATAAATATAGTCTTTCTATTAAAACTATCGGTGTATTGTGACAATGTTATGACAACAACGACGCTTCATTTTTTGTTCTACGTTGATGTGGTACCATCAAACAGTTCAAAAAGACTTCTGCAATAACATTTTAGCTACTCTTGCAACGGCATCCAGTGACTTGAGATGTAACGTGCGCACGCGTATCGAGTCGGGATGGGTGTGCGGACTGCGCAGGCGAGGAGAATACGACGTGCATTACGCGAGCTTCAGGGGCATCCCGTATGCGCAGCAGCCTCTGGGGGAACTGCGGTTTAAGGTACGATGCTCATCATCAGATCTAGCCACAATACAACGAACTTAAACTCTGGCGAGATTTAAGCAAATTGTTTCATTTCTTGTACCCTTAGTCTATTTCCATGCATGCCAGGAGCTGCAGCCGGCAAGACCCTGGCCGCACCACGTAGACGCCACCGAGGAGGGTCCGATCTGTCCCCAGCATGACGAACTCTACGATCGACTGGTCAAACCCCATAGGGGCATGAGTGAATCCTGCATCTACGCCAACGTGCATGTGCCCATGGATGCTCTCCCCGTAGTGAACAGAGCTGATGATCACGAATACTATACAGGTTACGTGAACTATGCTGGCAAGAAAGGTGTTCCCATCTTTGTGTTCATTCACGGCGGAGCCTTCCAAACAGGATCAGGTGACACCGACTTTCATGGACCGGAGTATCTCGTCAGCAAAGGAATAATCGTCATCACTTTTAACTACAGGTATTATTTCTGTCTTACATTTAAATTATTCGATTTTTCTCAACATCTAAATCTGATCTAAGAGTGAGCGAGTGTGATCTAAGAGTGTGTAATAATAACCAGGCTTAACGTGTTTGGCTTTCTTTCGCTGAATACTCCCAAAATCCCCGGCAACGCTGGTCTCCGAGACCAGGTGACGCTGCTGCGCTGGGTGCAGAGGAACGCGCGAGCCTTCGGCGGGGACCCCACTGACGTCACGATAGCGGGGCAGAGCGCCGGCGCAAGCTGCGCTCATTTGCTGTCCTTGTCTAATGCGGCTAAGGGACTTTTTAAAAGGTAAAATGCTTAAATAAACGAATTAAAGTTCTGCAGGGTTTCACTTCAAATATTTATATCATGCTTTTTATTTCAGGGTGATCTTGATGAGTGGAACGGCCGAACAAACGTATTATACAGCCGCTCCGATTTACGCCAGCATGTCTGCCACTAGATACCTTTCAATTTTAGGTATCAACTCTACAGATCCTGACGTCATCCACGCCAAACTAGTTATTACTCCACTCGAGGAAATTCTAAATGCTAACAGCGTCTTTCAATACGAAACTGGGTTAGTCTCCTTTGTTCCTGTGGTAGAAGCTAAATACCCAGGTGTTGAGAGAATTATAGATGATGATCCATTAAAACTTATAGAACGAGGTCGAGGAAACGAATTTCCAATGGTTATCGGCTTCACAACTAATGAGTGTGAATTATTTAGGAGAAGATTGCTTTACGGAAATATTTTGCAAAAGATCGAAGCAGATCCATCATTAATTTTGCCAGCCAGAATTCCGTTTTCAACGCCTTCTAATGTAGCACGCGAGTTAGGTATAAAAGTGATTGACCGGAACTTCCACGGAAAGCTGAATATGGAAGAATATTTAGATGTATGCAGAGATGTGTTGTTCGTGTATCCTTCGTTCAAGGTCGCGCAGAGGAGAGCCGAGATGAACGCCGCACCAGTCTACTTGTACCAGTTCTCGTACGAGGCGGACTTCAGCGTATTGAAGGCAGGCCTCAACCTGCGGTATAATGGCACAACTCACATTGAAGACTTGTTTTATATCTTACGCGAAAATGCCGTTCTTCGTGGCGAGAAGTCGTTCCCGCCAAGAAACAGAGACGATCGAATGAAAGATTGGATGACTCAGTTATTGGTCAACTTTATTCGATGCAAGTAAGTACTTGATTATTGAAAACCTTGACAGCAATGGGAATTGTTCTTGGGTCTTGGAAAACATGGGAGCCTAGAGATTGGTCCAGGTTAGTTATTGACGCAATACAGACAATTAATATTCCATCAAATGCGAAGTATGAGTCCTCGACTTACGAAACTTACTATATTTGGTTTGGTTTCAGTAGGCCAACTTGCGGCGAGCCAGGTTGGCCCCCCGTGCATGCCAGACTCCTGAACTACCAGGTCATCCACAAACCTGCCGTATACGACAACACACCACCAACGAAGTACCAGCGAGACATGATCCGGTTCTACGACAGGATCGATCAGATTGCTAGGTGATCAGAACATGACATAACTAACCTTCTTATATAGATTTCTGTGAAGCGCATGGCGATGGAATACTCATACGTAACATTTTATTTTCTTTCAGAAATTCTTCACTGGACGCTTTTACGCCACTACTGTAGAGGGCGGTATACTTATTGCGATTTTAACAGGGAAAATTAGTAATTATATATTGTTATTGTATGTATGGTTTTTAAATACTCGAATGAAGTATTTCCTAACTCATTTTTTAAGCCGACATGATTCCTTATAACAAACTCTACCTCGAATAGTTTCAGATTTGTCCATCACTGATCCATCTCAACGTAAACTGTATAGCTCCATCACCTTAATTTCATAGCATAAAGGGACTATGAAATGACCGTGATGGAGCCATACAGTTACCTTCTCTGTCTTGCAACAAAACAATGATTGTTTTAACACTTCATAGTCGGTATAATTATGTTGGCTGTTATAGAGTCAATTATTTTAGATGCAACGCACGCTATACCAATTATTATATAAACCCAATCAAATTAATTCATTAAATTAAAAACAAACTGTTATAAACTGCCCTAAATTATATCTATTGAGCCTTGAAATGTCGTTCGTGTTTATAATGTTTAGTTTGTTTACTATACTGTCGCTACATACAACAAAATGTAGATTTATGTACGGGAGGCGGCCCAAGCGTAGGTTTGGTCCATGGGTAGTAGCGGTTGGCGAATCGAAAGTGGAGATAAGAGCAGAGGACTTGAGAGCAAAGGCTGTTCATCCAAAAGTTGGGCGTAACTCTATTTTAAATAAAAATACGCAGAAAGGCTACAGCACCCTCCGCATTCAAATTATAACGCTTTCTGAGCGACGTTGGGTCTGCCTCGCTACTGCAGCGCTTCGGGTATGTTCGCATGGGCGCGCACGGACTGTTTTCATGCGACCATGCCGAAGCGCTGCGCGTCTCTTGTGCGCAGAGTACGGACCAGCTTCAATATCGTTCTGAATATGGTAGCAAATAGCTTGGACTGTCCTTATGTGCGACATTGCTGTGACAGACAAGTTACATAAAGTGTCGCAAGTCAGAGACTACTGTAATGAATATGAGCTAATTATGATTGATTATGAATTTGAATTATCTAATTTGTGTGTTGATGTTGTATTTATATTGTATTTATTCGTTTGTATTTATTTGTGTGTTGATGTTGTATTTATATTGTATTTATTTGTGTGCGATTGTGTATTTATTATTGAATAATTTAAAGATGTTTTCCGATAAGGGTTACCTGATATAAATTAATTTTATTTATTTATTTATAACGAAGAACGCTTTCCACGCCCCGGGGACCCAAACCAGGACCCCACGACCATAAAACGACAGAGGCAGTCCACAGCCTCGACCTTCTAGAAGGTCAACAACAACATGACGCAAATTTTGACGTATCAGATGTACTTATAACTACTTAGAATATTTATGAATAGCTAGCTTTTATCCGCGTTTTCGCCGTAAAGAGTATAGTAAGTTGGCTTGGTCATGTTGAGAGGATGAATGAAAGGCGAGTAACAAAAGATACTCGTATTTACAAAGCAGATGTGAGTCGAAACGCGACACGCCCTAGAAGGACAAGTCGCAACCGGCGTACGTGTATGACCAGCCGACTACTCGTATTCTGTAAAAACATCACCGTGAAAACGTAGATGAAGTGAGCTGTCAATAGCTCAATCCCTAGCATTAGGTAGGTGGAGTAACAGCTCACTTCACCTAAGAGAGCTGTCAATAGCGTCAATCCCTAGCATTCGGTAGGTAGAATGACAGCTCACTTCACCAAAGAGAGCTGTCAATAGCGTCAATCCCTAGCATTAGGTAGGTAGAGTGACAGCTCACTTCACCTAAGAGAGCTGTCAACAGCGTCAATCCCTAGCATTAGATAGGTAGAGTGACAGCTCACTTCACCTAAGGGAGCTGTCAATAGCGTCAATCCCTAGCATTAGGTAGGTAGAGTGACAGCTCATTTCACCAAATAGAGCTGTCAATAGCGTCAATCCCTAGTATTAGGTAGGTAGAGTGACAGCTCACTTCACCTAAGAGAGCTGTCAATAGCGTCAATCCCTAACATTAGGTAGGTAGAGTGACAGCTCACTTCACCTAAGAGAGCTGTCAATAGCGTCAATCCCTAGCATTAGGTAGGTAGAGTGACAGCTCACTTCACCTAAGAGAGCTGTCAATAGCGTCAATCCCTAGCATTCGGTAGGTAGAGTGACAGCTCACTTCACCAAAGAGAGCTGTCAATAGCGTCAATCCTTAGCATTAGGTAGGTAGAGTGACAGCTCACTTCACCTAAGAGAGCTGTCAACAGCGTCAATCCCTAGCATTAGATAGGTAGAGTGACAGCTCACTTCACCTAAGAGAGCTGTCAATAGCGTCAATCCGTAGCATTCGGTAGGTAGAGTGACAGCTCATTTCACCAAATAGAGCTGTCAATAGCGTCAATCCCTAGCATTAGGTAGGTAGAGTGACAGCTCTCTTAGGTGAAGTGAGGTGAAGTGAGCTGTCAATAGCGTCAATCCCTAGCATTAGGTAGGTAGAGTGACAGCTCACTTCACCTAAGAGAGCTGTCAATAGCGTCAATCCCTAACATTCGGTAGGTAGAGTGACAGCTCACTTCACCAAAGAGAGCTATCAATAGCGTAAATCCCTAGCATTAGGTAGGTAGAGTGGCAGCTCACTTCACCTAAGTTATCACGGAGAGATTATCACAGAATAGACCTGCAGATGTATGAACCTAAACGAAGCAAGAGGAGTATGTAAGGATCGTAACAGGTGGCGTTCTGTAGTTTCTGCGAAGAAGGCGTGAGTTTCTCTACCAAACCGGCTGACTCGCACGAGAAAAGAAGAACGACTCCATGTACCTATTGTGACTATAGAAACCCACCCGGTAGAAAATTTGCCAAATAAACAGCCCGACGAACAACGCTCGCAACTGCAAGTCGAGACGCGTGCGAAATTCGTTCGGAATATTGCTATCTCTGTTTGACAAAAGGAGACGAGCCGGCAGCCGTGTGTTATAGCTAGTTATAGCTATCTTCCTGCTCATACGAGCAGGAAGATAGCTATAACTGTAACAAGACTTGCTATTCATTCATAACGACTCGACGGCATTTATATTTATTAGTAATTAGGTATGTTCATTATTTGCTTTATTTTTGTTGACTACTATGGGGAATCGTTAAGGCTCTTGCAGACCAGCGCGATGCGACTTGATCAATAAAACACTAACAGGTGTCGCGTTGCGCTGTCGCGTCGCGCTAGTCTGCACGAACCTTTAGTGAATGTACAGACTACCAGTGGCGTGCATTCCATACATGCAAATAAGCTCTGCATATCGATCGGCTACATGCCGATTCCCATATATACATGCCGATCTAAAAGATAAATAATTATAACTAAAAAAGTATCACTACCGCGATTTGCGCGCCATCTATTACTTTTTTTTTTAACAAACATGTTGGAGCGGCGAACACTCGCGGCTGCGCGCTGCCAATCCACCGCGCAGGCAGCGCCTCGTGAGCAAACGCAGTACTACGCCTTGCTTATTTCTCATACATTGGATCTCATGAATTCTCGTGTACTACACGGCAAATGTGACTGCGTGGGTGAAAATGTGCGCGCGTATTTGTGTTTTGGAAGCATAGCTTATTTGCAACCCGTCCAAATTGAGAAGCCGTAAAAGCTCTGTTTAATTGTTGATTGCAGAGGGCCGACATTTTCCGACTGACTAATTCATTCGTTCGTAATTCGTATTAGTTCGTAAATTTCGTAATTGGAAAGTTTTTTCGCCAAAATCGGAATACATAGTGTCAAAGATACACACTAAACACGCGGATTTATATGATTTGACTTTATTACCAATGTATAAGCTGTGAATAGGCGTTACACGCTACCCTTACTAATAATCAGTGTCTATACAATGAGTAGTTACCCACTGCATATGATAAAAACCACAGCAACATTAGAAGGTGCGTTCTGAAATTGGTACTCCGTAATATCAGTGTATTTTTTTCATTTGGGAAAACATTCGTAACTTTATACTTATAAGTTTGACAAATGTAAATTTAAATAATTACGTTCATTTTATTTCCAAAATTACAATTTTTGCGTTATTTTACGTATAAAAAATATTGTATTGTTAATTTAAAGAATTTTTTACGACAACTTGACAACTTTTAAGACTACTTATAAGACAAACAGACAAAAATTCTTCGTTACTATCTATTATACATAATGTAATAAAATAGTAGTTTAGATTTTTTATCCGTTTGTCAGTTTGTCTGGATGTATGTTCCGGATTGGCGCAAAAACGTCTAAAAGGATTTGGATGAAATTTGGCACACAGATAGCTTATAACTTGGATTAACACATACGGTACTTTTAATCCCGGTAATACGTCAACATCAACGCGGGCGAAGCTGCGGGCAAAAGCTAGTTTTATTATATGTATAGATGTCTATTTATTATTATAAAAACTCTATGCACAAAAACCGAATCATAAAAAGTAATGGCCGGAGTCGGTTTGAAGGTGATGTATGCCAAATTATAGGTCATTGTTAGGGTCACAACGTGGTCACAACTAGGGGACTACTACAGTCTAGAAAAGTATAAACTTTTTGGTAAGCCTTATACTTTTCAAAAAAAACTGCCTTAGTCCTTAGAAGTGTTACGGGCATGGTCAGTAACACTATTGTCGTCACATAAACTACCTTAGTCCTTAGAAGTGTTACGGGCATGGTCAGTAACACTATTGTCGTCACATAAACTACCTTAGTTCTTAGAAGTGTTACTGGCATTGTCAGTAACACTATTGTCGTCACATAAACTACCTTAGTCCTTAGAAGTGTTACTGGCATGGTCAGTAACACTATTGTCGTCACATAAACTATCTTAGTCCTTAGAAGTGTTACGGGCATGGTCAGTAACACTATTGTCGTCACATAAACTACCTTAGTCCTTAGAAGTGTTACTGGCATGGTCAGTAACACTATTGTCGTCACATAAACCGGGATATTAAATTAATGTGTTCTCATGCTGCTTGCCATTGGTACCTTTACATGCGTCTGAACTTGTTTTAGAGATTGTAACAAAACGCATTTAATTCTATTTGCCACAAATTATTTACAGCAAAATTATTTTAATTTCACATGTATTATATAACACAGTCAACTCACAACTACGTATTATATTTTTACAACGAATTATTATCTGCTTAATAAAATAAAATTAAGCAGCCTTTCTGTTGCCATGTTTTAAAATAGTTTAATTTATAATAATACTAGATACCGCGCAATCGTTACTAGTATTTAAGAGACTCATGAAGGAACATTACTTGTTGTTGTGATCTTGTTCTTGTAGCTGTAATAATCTGTAGTCGTCATTTATTTTCGTTGCATAAATAAATATTCTTATATATATTTCTTCTATTCTATTCTTATATATTATTATTATATAATTATTATTTTGCACCAATGACAACCCCATTTTTATGTCCACGCAATCACTGTCCATTCCAAGGTTGCCTGGAAAAGATCGCAGAAAGCGATAAGGCCGCCCATTGTATGTATTGTAGACTTGTAGTGTTAAATATATTAATTACTACCTATGTATTTTCTGGTGTACATTAAAGTATATGTAAATAAATATAATAAATAAAAATTCGCACGGTTTTTACAACTTGACTAAACATCGAGATTTCTTTATCGGTGGTTCTTGGTCGGTGGGTACATGTTATATGCACGCACGGTGATGCCTGCGGATAATTATTTATATGTTATTTAATAATTTGATTCATACTGTTGGTTGTATAATAGCATTATATTATAAGTACTATTTATTTTATTTTATATTTATGTATAATTCTTTAAACCTGACTTGGTTTCCGTACGTGTTTTTCGGATGACCACTGAAAATCAGCGCTGTGCTGTGGGTCTCCATAGCACAGCATCATGCTGAGTGGAAGCCTTCTTGTCACGGTCATGACGTGCTAGCAGCTGCCAATTACTTCTGTTTTGTGCTCGTTATTTTATTGTTATTGTTTTGTTATCTACTCGAGTTTTATAAAAAAAAATATGAACGAGTTTCTGTGGCAAATAAACTTATTTTTCTTTCTTTCTTTCTTTTATCACTAATATGTAAGTTTAATCTTAATGCAATATACCTACCTAAACATTCCAGAATAAATTCTCTAAATGATGGTGAAAAGTGCATCAAAATCCATTGCGTACCTATTTTAAAATAACAACGCGGTCACGCAGACAGACACGAAATGCGACTTTAATTTATAATATGTTTAGAAAATAAAATATTAATAGTGATAGTATAGTTATATAAAAACTCAAAATCGGTCCACAATTGACGGAGAAATCGGACGACATATATAAAAAAAATTACAAAAAAACACATACGCGACGAACATATAACCTCCTCCTTTTTGGAAGTCGGTTAAAAATTAATTTTACTGCCTCGTTGCCGTGCTTAGCAACGTGCATAAATGTCCTTGACAGGCTGTATAGAGGAAACACATTTCCGTGACAGGCTATATAAAGCTTCGGAACACTCAATAATTTAATCGTCACGGCGCCATTAAAATGATAAGATACTTTAACTTCTTTATTTGTTTTTTGACAACATGCTTCTGTTGCGGTAAGTTATGTTAATAAATTAGGAAAAAAAAAAAAAAAACAATATACTACAATTATTAAACTTTTATCTGTCAATGGGTGGGTATTCTAATTACTTAATACAATTGAATTTGGTCCTCAGTGTGCAGAGTAGGATCTTGAATTTGAGACTTGAGACTTTTGATATTATTTGTCAGAGCCATTTATAATCTACATCGTCGCAAATCTCTCAGGGAACTATTTAAAAAGATTAACATTATGACGGTACCGTGCCAATTCATTTATGAAAATATTACGTATGTAAAAATAAAAC
Source organism: Agrochola macilenta (assembly GCA_916701695.1). Taxonomy (NCBI): domain Eukaryota; kingdom Metazoa; phylum Arthropoda; class Insecta; order Lepidoptera; family Noctuidae; genus Agrochola; species Agrochola macilenta. The sequence continues at coordinate 815,617 of OU753570.1, read as the reverse complement.
TACATATTTTTAATAAAATGAGTGATAGACATAGTTCTAATACTAGAAATAAAGATAAAATAGATCAACTATTTTTCAGATTATCTAAAGTACATACATCTTTTATGGAGTAAATGTTACAACAAAACACCTTTTGATATATTACAATTAAATGAAAGAAAAGGACATTGTTAAAAATGGCCTATGAATCAACACGTATGAAACCTTTACAGTATTTTTAGTTTATTACTAGTTTGTTTTATAATTTACATTACAATTATTACAATAGAACGGACACTTCTTAATTTCGAAAACATTTTAAAAAGTAATTCACTTCTTCGGTCTTATTCCCCGGCGCCATTATTTTTGTTCCAAATTGACGTTTTGGTGTAGGCAAAGGGCAATAGCTCATACAGCCAAGTCTTTTTGCGCAGCGGTATAGTGTGCCCCGTAATTACAACGCTCAGCACTCTCAGCGCTTGATCTATGAATAAGGTGATTTAGTTACAAACAGAATAAAGTGATTAAAAGCGCTGTGTGAAACGAGCAACCGCGACACTGACTGTCGATGAATTGTCAGATGACAGTTTGACATTTCATAGTAATGACAGCGTTGTCATTTTGTCACTCGCATCCTAACTCCTGCGCTTGCATCTTGCGTAGCTTGTGTGTATTCGTTTGTATTATTGCATTTTCTGTTTTTTTTACCTATTTTAACTAACAACTTGGCGTGAACAAAGGACTGTGATTTCCTCTTGAAACATCGACCTCTGGCTGGGATTTCATGGCCCTAAACTAGTCATAACTACAAATAAATTAGTAACTACTTGTTTATAAAGAAATAATGGTTCTGACTACCTAATAGTACATTATGCATTTAATGAAACGTTTGAAGGTAAAATCCAATGTATTTTCACTAATAAACGTTAAGTTAGTATGTTTCTATTGACCTAATTATAACACCAAAATCCGAAAGTATTTTAGATTTTTTACAATTCTCAGCAGTGTCCGTGATTTTAATTTAAGTTCAGTCGAATATGTGCATTATTTAGAATACAGAAAGTAAATTCCCGTGTCTGTTGGTTCTTAGGCGAACGATGTATGGACGCCGAACAATGTCCTTTAAACTCATATTAAAAGTACACTTTGTAAACAAGCATATTACAAATTAGAGGATTATATCCAAGATAAGAAAGAAAGTTTTATTTTGTGGATAACGGTGCTGGTTGCGTTATTACCTAAATGTTTTATAATGTATGTAGTTGTATTAAGCTTTATTACGCAATTGTTTGTTGTCCCAAAGAAATAAAAATAAAATAAAATAAGAATGCTTAGAAACATGCTGGTCCTGCACGCGTAGCATGACGCTATCTATTTCTACGAAGAATAGACATAGCTCTTTCTATACAAAGTGACATTTCGTTTCTCCATTTTTGACATCCCACCGTAGAAATCTTTCTACAATCTGTCATTTTGTCTTACGTTTCTAACAATCTTTGTCTAGGTCCTTTTATACGTAGACTATTGCAGAAGAAAGTTTTCTATCCCAAACTGTCAAAATCACACTGACAACTGACAGTAGTGAAGACATTTTGATTTTGTAATCGCCATGCTAAAGACAGTAGAAAACTTTCTACTTGACGGCCACAAAGTATAAACGGATAACTACAAAATCATGATTATACAGAAGAACGTTTTGAATGCAAAATTGTGATAATAATTAATAGAAGAACAATCTATCTAGTCTAATCTATCAAGCTATCTTCTCCTAGTTTACATCATTTAGATAATAGGGCATTACCAAGGAAAGGGGCCAATATTACTGTAATATTTTTTGTTCCAAAACACGATACTTCGTCATTTTAAGAATAATTTTGTTGTAGTTGTCTTTAAATACGTGACTTATCAGTAAAAATAGAGAATCAAACGGAAAAAAAGTCCTATGACAAAACAAAGAATTCTGAGTCAAATTATGTCAGAGTGAATTTCGTAAAAAGTGCAGTTGACTCTTTCTACTTTGCTGCCGTCGTACTGTGTCTACAAGGAACGTCATTTTTGTCTACTCTTCCGTCGACAAAGCTGTGTTCATGCTACGCGTGCTGCTCCATAGGACAATTTAGAGTCTAGACAAAATCAAACTGTTTGCTAATTTAATTGTATATACGTTTTTATTTTATTTTAATAGTGATTTTGCGTTCTGTGATTACTTGAACTCACACACTGACTTATTAGTATTACTTATTAAAATGTTAGGAATATCGTATAATTTTAAAATGTTTGTAAATATGTGAGCAGCATGTATCTATCACATAATTAATTTATCTGCCATTGCTTAATTTTTCATTCTTTTTACCTATCGTGGTATAGTAATCTTATTCTAGGTGCATTGTCTTCACATCTATATACAAAGTTGATACGACAGAGGGGCTTTCCTTTAAACTGCCTATACTAGGTACCATTTTCAAGCTCTGTACCAAAAATCAATTCAATAGGAGCAGTAGTTTAGTCGCAAATGATTTTTTAAGTTTTTGCCCCGTTTGAACACGATGTATCTTTCCTAACAGCTGATTATGTCTATACGCATAGGTCATGCACCTTAAAACGATAAATCTGAGTATACCCTATGCGTTGTTGCCGCTGTGACGCAAGTCACAAGTACAACCAAATATTTTCGCTAAAAAGATGATAATGCAAACAAGGAAGCAATAAATACACACACACTTGCATTTTCATTACGAGTGTGAAAATCATAGCAAACACCCCGCGGGTAAAATAAATAGAAATAGGTCAGTGTGTTGCTATTGCATCCTAGCGACGGGGCAGGGGTTGCGATCGGTAAGTGAGTGGGGCTTCTAAAAACTGTTTTTTTCAGTGCGCCGACGCTATTCTTTCGGAACGTACTTATGTTACGTAACACGGAAGTACCTGCGCCGCCTCCGTATTGTCGAACTCGCGCGCTGACAATTGGGATTTAGTTTTATTATTGTGATAGGACACTAAACAAGTTTAAGACAGTATTTCTTTTTTTATTGTGACAGGACACGTAACTTGGGATTATTATTATTTAGTGTTAGTGTTTTTTTTTGTGATCGACTGCTTTTATTGTGATACGACACGTAATTAAACTTTGGTTTTGTGTGTGTGTGTGTGTAATTAAAGTGTTCAACAATGCCTCGTGTAACTTACACGGCGTTAGAATACACTGACATGATTTTTAATTAGAAAAATAAGTAACAATATTCTCCGTCGGTATAATTTGTGCATTCATGTGAATGAAGGACACATCGAGAATTTAAAATTTTAGTGTTTTTGTTGTTGTGCGCGTACTTCAAAACCATACCTAACATAAAAGCCGCGAGTGAAGGCCTAAGCCGCCGCCCGCGCCACCGCCGCCGGCCGCCCGCTTTGAAATGAGATAAAAGACGCCGCGCGGCGCGCGCGCGGCGTTGCCACTGTTACCTAGGTATCTTCTAAGGTCAGTTAAATTTATTTACAAAGGATGGTTGCGTTTTACTCTGATTCATAAGCTATTTAGTTTGTTTGAAAAAAAAAAAAAACTCATTTTTGATGCTTTTTATACCGTATCGAATTAATACTAAACACGTATAGTATACGTAGTGTAATTTAATGCCCCTCTGTCATATCAACTCTGTATATAAAAGAAAGTCGTGTTAGTTACACTATTTATAACTCAAGAACGGCTGAACCGATTTAGCTGAAAATTGGTGGAGAGGTAGCTTAGAACCTAACATAGGATAATTTTTATCCCGGAAACCACCTTCTAAAGGGGAGAAAAGGGGGGTAAAAGTTTGTATGGGAAATTAAAAACTGATGACTGGATTTGGATGAAAATTTTCAAATAGATAGGTGAGATACTGAGATAAAGGATAGGATACTTTTTATTAACAGGGGGATGAAAAGGGGTGGGATAGCGATAAAAAATTACGAATTTCGATATTGGTGTCATTTCCGAGGTTTTTGGCTCGTTTATTTTAAAAATGATATCTATTTTTAAATCCGAAATGTTAGAAGTAAAATATTATCATCCCTTAATGGGGCGGAAAGGGGTCGAAATGTCTAAAAATCAACATTGATGTCGTTTTCATGGGTTTTCCAATACATTGTCTAAGTTCTCAAAAAACTAAATAAATGAAAAGGTATATGTTTCCTGCTTTCTAAAAAATTACCCTCAGGGAGATGAAAAAGGGGTGTGCTAGGGATAAAAAATCGATATGGGTATCATTTTCGAGGAATTTTGGGTCGTTGATTTCGAAAATGACATATATTTTAAAGAGGGTTGAAAAATGGATGTGATAGGGGTAATTAATGTGAATAATTAATATGGGTACCATTTTTGAAGTTTTTGGGGTCGTTTATTTTGAAAATCTATATCTATTTATATAAAAGAAAGTGGACCGATTTGGCTGAAAATTCAAACTCAAACTCAAAGCATTTATTTCAATTAAACCATTTACAGGCACTTTTGAATTGTCAAGGAATCGGTCAGTCAGAAATATGAAGCTAGTTGCCCATTCCAAAGCGTAGTAGGTACCTATGGAGAAGAACGGGCAAGAAACTCCACGGACACTCTTTTAAATAAATTGTTACAAAGTATTTGTTACATCATTCATGTTGAAATTAAACATGTGAGAACAATGTAGAAAGACGTGCACGTTAGAAGCGTCCGTAATAAAAATATAAAACAAAGAATAATTCAAAAATTTAAATCAGCCAAGGCAGCTAAGAGTTGACCTGTCCCAACTGACGGCGCCCGTTCACGAACATGACGCATGTAGGTAGGGTAGGTAGGTACGGTAGAGTAGGTAGGTAGGGTAGGTAGGTAGAGTAGGTAGGGTAGGTAGGTAGGGTAGGTAGGTAGGGCAGGTAGGTAGAGTAGGTAGGGTAGGTAGGTAGAGTAGGTAGGGTAGGTAGGTAGGGCACGTAGGTAGGGCAGGTAGGTAGAGTAGGTAGGGTAGATAGGTAGGGTAAGTAGGGTAGTAGTGTTAATAGGTAGGGTAGATATGTGCGTCGCCCGTAGATAAGTACTTAATGCTACCCGTGCGAAGCCGGGGCGGGCAGCTAGTATAATTATATAATAAAATTAATGTATACAAAATATGGTGAAAACATTTTAAAAGATTAACCGTGGAGTTTCTTGCCCATTCTTCTCCATACGAAAACAACCTTTTGGAAGGGGCGACTAGGATATTTTTTTTTTTTAAGACCTAGTTGAAATAAATTGTTTGACTTTGAATGGTTTTTGAGATATGAGGTTTCCTGAAATACAGCTTTCGCTTTAAAATAATAATCAATTATTATAATTTATTTGTCAGCCTCCCCTCAAATAAGATAATAAAAGGTCCTATGTTGGCCAAAAATCGAAATGGGTTTTAATACAATCTCGCTTTTGTCTCGTTTAAAGCAGTTTCCAAGTGATGCAAGATATTTTTGACAACTTTTCGCAACTTAAATCTGGGATATAATAACTTGATCTTCACATTTTAATGTTAAACTTCCAGAAAGCCCAGCGTTCTCTGCGAACAATGACACGAGTGTGAACTGCGACGTCCTCACCCGCATTGACTCGGGCTGGGTATGTGGGGGTGTCAGGACCGCGGAGGAAGATGTCAAGTACGCCAGCTTTAGGGGGGTACCGTACGCGAAGCAGCCATTGAAACAGCTACGGTTTAAGGTATACTGTCTTAAATGGATCTTTAACAATAGCACCTAGGAGGAAACTAGTGAACTGATTTTTTTCTGGCGTAAGCAAGAAAAACCTGCCATTTATATTTACCAATACGAGTACTACATTTTACATTTCAGGAATTACAAACATTGGATCCTTGGAACAATGTTCTATTAGCCACAGAGGAGGGTCCCATATGTCCCCAGTATGACGAGATATTCGGGCGTCTGGCCAGGCCAGTGGGCATGAGCGAGTCTTGTATCCTCGCTAACATCCACGTTCCCCTCGATGTCTCCGACCCGGGGTCAAAGGCCATCTGCCAAAAAACTGGTCTTCCTGTCCTTGTGTTCATACATGGCGGAGGGTTCCAAACTGGTTCGGGTGACTCAGACATACATGGACCTGAATATTTAGTCAGCAAAGGAGTTATTGTCATCACTTTTAATTACAGGTTAGTAAGAACTCTTGCAACTGGTAGGTACTGTAGCGCTTAAAGAATGCTACTTGTACAGCCATATTGTGTGGGGGCGTAGAATAATAGATAATACATTTATTTTATATTTATCGTCTTATCTCAGAGAAACGTGCGCTCTTCTACGCGTGTATTTTAACAATCTAGTTTTTTCTTAACAAATACCTATTAATATTTATTTAACATTAACTCCAAATTTGCTTTTCTATCAGCACGTACGACATAAGGTCTTCTTTTGCATGTACTATCCTTTACAGTACCTACTTAATTGAATAACTGTTTTTATAGTTAGCCAGTCCGTAAGCAAATTATATAAAATGTTATATTAATATTCCATTTAAATACCAATATTTAAATGGAATATTAATATAACGTTTACTGGCTCGTTGGTGTACCTAGTGGTCGCAAGTGCTACTGCTGAGCACGGGGTTTTGGGTTCGATTCCCAGGTCGAGCAAAGTCATATTCGGCTTTTCCATCTGGAACTTCTCAGTAGCAGCCCGGAGTCTGGATTGGTGCCCGATGGTGACAAAAGGGTCACCCCCTATTATGGGACTTAAACATAACTGGCGAAATGTGGGTGTACCATGGGCAACCCTTCGACCTCGACCATCGACCCTCTGCCTAACCCTTCGGGGTAACAAGGAGTGATGTTATGTTGCTTCCGTACTTTTCAAACACAGCTGTGTGGATTCACCGCGACCTTGACTTTTGAGCGCGGTTTTTTTCAACTTTGTAGAATCAACGTGTTCGGTTATCTATCTCTGAACTCTTCGTCGGTGCCTGGTAACAACGGGCTCCGGGACGCCATCACTTTGCTCAAGTGGGTGCAGAGAAACGCGCGGGCCTTCGGCGGGGACCCTGACAACGTCACCCTGGCAGGACAGAGCTGCGGCTCGGTCGCCGCGCATCTAGTCTCACTATCTAAAGCCTCCGTGGGACTGCTGAAAAGGTATTGCTAAACTTGACCTGATATATTTGAATCTATCAACCAGTATGCATATCTCATATTTTGGTTTTTGTTTCAGAGTGATATTGATGAGTGGTGTAGGCAACGGTGGTTTCTATACGACGTCGCCTGCCTACGCTCAATCTGTCGCGACCATGTTTCTGGGATACCTAGGCATAAACTCTACTGACACCGACGAAATCCACGAACAACTCATACATATGCCTCTTGAAAAGATCATGGAGGCTAACAGGTTCGTACAATTCAAGACTGGTCTTGTGTCCTTCGTTCCTGTCGTTGAACCACAACGTCCAGGAGTCACGCGCATCCTGGATGATTATCCAGCAAACCTTATAAAAAGTGGCCGAGCGAAGAACCTTTCGATGATCTTAGGCACTACATCCAAAGAGTGCGAATACTTTAAACGTAGAATTCAATATTTGGATACGATTGGGCTTATAGAGGAAAACTCTCTAGCAATTCTACCACCAAATATAACTTATTCTGTTTCTGAGAATGAGGCGCTCACTCTGTCAGAGATGTTGATTGCTAGATATTTCGAAGGAGGTGCAACGGTGGACAAATATATCAAATATTGTACAAACTCATTCTTCTCATACCCCGCGTTCAAGCTGGCGGAGTGGAGAGCTTCACTAGGAGCGGCGCCGCTCTACATGTATCTGTTTCAATTCGACAGCGACTTTAATGCTGTAAAGTTTGGTAAGATGCTGGGGTACTCAGGAGGAGGCGCCCACATTGAGGACCAGACATTTGTGTTACGTGCCAATTCTGTATTGCACCCGGCCGAAAAGTCTTTTCCGCCAAGAACCAGAGACGACCTCATGAAACACTGGATGACAACATTTTTCGTCAACTTTATGCGATGCAGGTAAGATTTTTGGTGGTGGAGAGTTGGAGACCATACGCAGTCCTGATCTAAATGTATGATTTCGTGATATCCTGCTATGATTGAAGGTCATTTCTTCAAAAAAATTGGGCTTTTCCAGCCACCCGCTTTGTGACAATCAATCGGAATGGCCAGCAGCGGATGAGCAGCAGCTGAACTATCAGCTGATCGAGGAGCCGGTGCGCATATACAACAACATCAATATGACGGACACACAGCGAGATATGTTCGACTTCCAAGACCAGCTCTATGGAATGGCGGGGTAACGACTGAAATATATTTATGTTTTTTACTAAACTTACAGGTTTAATATCCCGTACCTAGAAACTATTACACCTATTGAAAATTGTCTAAATAAACACAACACCAACAACTTGATAGTAATAGTTGCACAGCACATGGTTCAAAATGGCTTGATATTTCACTTTTTGTCAAATATTCAGTACTTGGTAATTAATCCCCATAAAATATTCATCGCACGTCATAACAATGTTTATAATTTGCGTATTTTGTTCCAGAGGTACCTAGCTCGAGCGCGTTATCCTAATGTGTGTGACGCAAAACTTACGACTTCAGTCGTCTTAAAGAACTATGTACCAGATAAGGATACCGTTTTTTTTTTAATTTCATTTTTATTAGTCAAAGTATATATGTTTCAAGCATTCGTTCTTGTTTAATTATTTCGGTCTTAACTACTTACTTTTAACTGTCGTCTTTTTGTGCACAATATAACATCGCATCGTCGCTTACCTGTAACAAGTAGAATAATAAAGTAATTTTTAACACGCTTTTTTTTTTATAGATAACTTCCGAAAAGGATCGACGTGGAAATTACAGAGTGTAGCTTTTTTTTACTTCAGATAATATTTTCGTACAAATATAAGCTTACTTTTTACAAATATATTTGTACACCGTTGACAACTTTTCTTATTGTTCTTCACGTCTTTCTAATGGAAAATACCATAATTTTAACTTAACCTGAAAGACTTTACCAAGACTTTTTTGTTCAGCATCGGCTTTTCCTATCACAAATTATCCACTTCGATAACCTACTTTACGGAAAAAGGGTGTCAAAATTCTAAGTAAACCTTGAATTTCCCCTATATATATACGTTTCATATAAAATATATTACAGGTGATGTAGCAAAAAATAAACAGCAGAGCTTTTGTTATCAAAGCTTCGAGGGCCTGATAAAAAAATGGTATTACTGAACTCCGATAAGTGCCCTAATCATAGTACTGGCAACACCAAAATCAAAAATCCAAAACTATTAGAACCTTGAAGTAGGTTTTTTTTTCTGTATTAATAGGAACTGACGTTCTTAGTAATTGATTAATCTAGCCTAATAGACTAATAAGTAATTTGATTCTAACTTAATATTTTACGAGATAGATTATATTATCACTAAGAATAATGTCAATTTGCACTTTTACACAAGGTCAATTTCGTTGCACTTTCTTAGGGTCTGATAATTGATAAAACACTTTGTTCATGTGTCACATGTATTAGCATAGCATTGTTACTATTTATTATTAATTCACTATTTACACACTTCACTAACTCAAATGGTTTAGTTTTCTTTAGCCTACGCACTATGTCTGTGTTGTCTAGCAGCTGAATTGCCTCGATATTCACATGCCGGTGGAGTCTGCGTTCGTGGGCTTCAGCAAATTTTTGAATGATGGTGGTGACGAATTCTATTTTAAGGTCACGGTGGAGGTCGTCATTTCTAATGTACCATGGCGCATTTACAGCGTCCTTGAGGACTTTGTTTTAGAATTGTTTAATTATTTTGACGTTCCTTTTTTAGTACAGCGCCAAAGTTGGATGCCATACGTCCAAATTGGCATAAGAATATGCTTGTAAAATATAATTTTAATATGTACTAGCTTTACCCGCCCCGACTTCGCACGGGTAGCACTAAACACTGCCTACCCTAATTTTCTCTGCGTTTAAACCTCCCTGGACTATTACAAACATTTTAAAACCAAAATCAGCTAAATCGGCCCAGCCGTTCTCGAGTTTTAGCGAGACTAACGAACAGCAATTTATTTTTATATATATAGATTGATAGGCAGGATTTCCTTACGAGTAACCAATACATACTTTTATAACGTATGTCGAGTTCCTGTTTTTTCTTTTTGACATGAGATTTCCAACGCAGTTTGGCGTCAAGAGTTATGCCAAGGTATTTGGCTGTATTAGCATAAGGCACTTGCATGCCATTTATATAGATTGGGTGGTAATCACAGTGTTTATTAGTGAAGTCAATATGAATTGATTTTGATTCATTCGGTTTGATCTTCCACTGAAGTAGGTAAATGGGAACGTTTCATTTGCCGGTTCCAAAAAGTATCAATTAATAAAAAAGCGGCCAATGCACTTGGCCGCTTTTTTATTAATTGATCCTTTGAATATCGTGAGGAAACCTGAACTATAGTTAATATAAGTCTGAAATAGCCAACCCGTCTTGAGCAAGCTTGGTGATCAATGCGCATGCCTTCTGTGTATGAGAAGAGGCCTTTGCCCAGCAGTGGGACAATAATAGGCTGGTATTATTGGCCACGTGCGAGTACCGTGTGCAGTAATTTATAAAACCCCTCTTGAACTCCTCTCTGAACAAGTTATGGCAGTAGCATGAAATCTAATTAAAATAATGCGCCATTCACTCCCGTCTCGTTAATGTAAGTTTTATGCGGATGGCCTCGTTAATATGAACTTTCACTAAGGAAATTATTTACTATGGTTGAGTTAAGAGCAGAGTGAAACAGTCTCACCTGACTACTTAAAGCTCTGAATAGTTACGTGAATAGTGAGAGGTCAGCAGCATAGCAGAATTCCGTCGTACAGTTGAACACTCGCCAGACATAGGTACTGCCCGAGCAGTTTATTTAAACTAATATTATAAAGAGAAATATTTGATTTTTTGTATGTTTGTTACGCTTTCACGCTAAACCGACTAAACGGATTTGGATGTAATTTGGCACATGGGTAGACCATGACCTGGGTTAGGACATAGGATACTTTTTATCTCAATATTCTCACAGGATCTATACTTATGCGGGTGAAAGCGCGGGGCGCAGCTAATAATAAATAAACCCATTAGTCGTTACAGGTAAAAAAAATACTCCCTAATTATACCGCCTAAAAGTATAATTATAACATTCAGAGGTCAGATGGCATTCATCTTAATCAAGTTAATATCTCCCTACCAAAACTTCCAAATACTTGTGATTTCTAACCAAAGAAAAGACAGGGCGTTGATTGATAACCGACCCCACAGTCATAACAACTATGACGTTCAACGAAACTGGATCGAAGGACCAAAACCCCAAAATGTTGCGTCTTTCGTTCCGCTACTTTTACAGCTGTAGCAGATGCCAATCGATTTTGTTAGCGATTGTCCTGCGTCATCGATCTCTCAGGCCGAGCCGCCAGTTCGTCAGTGCGGCACCCGCGTGTGATCAGAGCACGACCAGCTACACAGCAACACGAAAAGGTTAGTAAGTCAGTCGTTGTTATTAGTCATTTGTAGCACCTTCTATTTAAGGGTTTCGGCTCCTATAACCGTCATCGGCCGCATACAGCGTCGTCATACTATATTTACTAGAGACCCGCCCCTGCATCGTACGGTTTTTACAACACAAAACATCGAGATTTCTTGATTATATGTAAGTTTAATATTAATTTATTATACACATAAACCTTCCGGAATAAATTATCCAATATCTAAATGATGGTGAAAACCGCATCAAAATCACAAGACACAAAGATGAACAACGCGCTCACACAACCAAACACGAAAAGCGACTTGAATTTATTCAAAAATTCAAAATGTTTTTATTTATGCCTTAGTTTACAAAAAAAGGGTTTCGTGTTTGGAGCCTCCTTTTAAGCAAACAATGCCTGTGTTAGGAGTCTCCACTCTTCCATAGTACAGCATAATTACTTAATCTATTTACACAAATCCGTAGGTACTTAAAATATCAAATAAAAACAAGTATGTTAGTGAGAGTATAATTCGAGTGTGAATACCTGTACTGTGTCTGTATGTGAGAGTGTCTGTAAGGCATGCGAGAGTGAGTGTAAGTGAGAGTGCTCCAAAAGTGCCTCCGTTTCATCATAGGTCTTTATCCAATTGGTTATTGTTTTCTTACACTCATAACTTTTTTTTGTGTATAAATAAATATGTTTGTTTATTTTGTTGTATAGTTGAGCAGACCGTTTATTAAATTGCCTACAAGCAAACATGGTTTTAGTCTTTGGAATGTGTGCAACAATGTCGGTCCTCCTTTTCTGTAATAAGTTTGGATCATACGGCAGAGATTTATGCTTTTTTAAGACTACTTGGATAATGTACAGTTTTCTTACGGAAAGTAGATCACTAATTTTATATAAGTTATCTGTAGGATATCTTTTATTTTTAAAATACATTAATTTTATCAGAGCTCGTTGGGATCGCTCCACGTCTATAAAATTAGTTTTCGCTGCCCCTCCCCAAGTAGGGATGCAATATAACAAGACAGACTGCACCAAAGCCATGTAGATTTCTTTAAGAACATTTCTTGGGGGTTCTCGTCTACTGGTAATATTTTTTGGAACAATATGACGAAGTGTTTTAAAGATCTCCTAACCCTATTTTTGACCTGTTCAAGATGTGGATACCAGGATAACCGCTGATCGACTATCACGCCTAGGTATTTAGTTTGGGTTACTTGCTTAATGCATGAACAATTACAATATTTGTTATTGGTATCTCCGCATGTGTGTATTCTTAGATTGAGATCCTCACTTGGTTGACTACTTTTGTTAATACAAAAGCAAATGTAATTGGTTTTTGATGTATTTAAAGTGAGCAGGTTATTATTTAGCCAATTGGCTACTTGTGCCATACCCATTTCAGCTTTGATTTTCACATCTTGTCAGGAGTTACCAGTGAAAACGACTGCGGTATCATCGGCGTATGAAAAAACTTTTGCATTATTGATTTGCATGTTGCAGAGATCATTTAAATACACCAGGAACAGTGTAGGGCCCAGTACGCTTCCCTGGGGAACACCGTATGTAACCTCAGCGTCACTACTAGTCAGTTCACCCACCCTAACCCTCTGCTTTCTAGACGACAGATAGTCTTTGAGCAACTTCAGAGGGGTTTCTCTTATTCCAGCTTTTTCCAGTTTACTCACAAGGACAGGGACAGAGACGGTGTCAAAAGCTTTTTTCTTTTTTAAGGTCCGGGAATACAGTCAGGCATTTATTGCCAGTGTCAAGATGTTCAGTTACTAGAGAACTCAGTGCTGTAACTGCATCCTCAGTGGATAAGCCTTGTCTAAAGCCAAATTGGGAAAGGGATAGTAAATTAAATTTAGAAAAATATTTTATTAGCCTATTATTGAAATTTTTTTCCAGTATTTTAGAAATGGATGGCAAAACAGATATAGGCCTGTAGTTGTTGACATCATCTCTGTCCCCCCCTTTATAAAAGGGAGTAATAATGGAATGTTTCAGTACGTCAGGGAAAGTGCCGCTTTGGAAGCAGAGGTTTGCAAGGTGAGTTATTACTGGAACAACTTCCTTTCGTATGTGCTTTAGAAATTTTGTCGAGATATTATCCCAACCGGGGGCACTATCTGACTTTAGACCCATCAAGATTCGGTTCACTTCATTGGGGTCAGTATCCAGGAGGACAAAAGAATTACCTTGTACAGGTAGTTTGGTATGTTGATTTATAGGGTAATTACAGTTGGCTCAGCAAATTCTGCCTAGTAAAGGCAGAATTTGCTGAGCCAACTGTTTACCAACGTTGGCGAAATGATCGTTAGTAAAATTTACTGATTCAAGAAGAGAAGACTTAATATTTAGTAGTTCAGAGTTATGATTGATTAATTTGGTGGAATAAGTGATATCCTTAATATTTTTCCAGAGTAGCTTATTATTTCTAACAGATTTTGCTAACAGATCCCTTTCATATTTACGTTTTAGTTTTTTTATTAAATTGTTACAGTAATTCCTGTATCTAGTGTAGGTGATCTTTATAATATCATTGTTTGGATTAGATTTATAACGTTTTTGTAATTTATTACGGTTTCTTATACAACGTAGTAGGTTATCCACGGTTTAATAATCTGTTTACTGTTTGATATGATGCGAGTGGTACTACTGCTTATTAAAGTATTAGTGAGTTTACTTATGAAAAGGTTGATGAGTAGATTTGGATCATTACAAAACAATAATTCGGCTAGATTCTTTTCCTGTAAGTCTTTCATAGCTACTTCAAAGTCGATAATAGTAACGATTTTTTTTGGAAAGCGGGTGTTTTTTAATTTAGACAGGGACAAAAATGTTGTAAAGTGATCAGTGATAGACGTATGAAGTATGGCAATAAATGCTGAGACCTTCTTTTTATTAATTTTTAACATGAAATGATCTAGACATTTTCTTTCTCGAGTGGGTAGCGTATGTCCAGGTAGTATTCCATACAATGACATATAATATATAAAGATGTAATTTTTCCTCGCCTTTTGGTAACTACTAACACCTATATTCTAAGTCAAAACCTCATGATCTCCTCGACTCGACTCAACCTCACTTAGGTAGTTGATATTCATAGTTGCAATTTTACTCCTCATGTTAAAGAATTTCCTCAGTCGAGGTGAGTTTGAGTTGAGGAACCAACTGTCAAATATAAGGTACGTCGCGATCTACCTTGAGGAAGTTTCTAACCAAAAAAAAGTGTATTTCATCCGATTTTCGTTGTCTTTTGAAGAGTTTATTTAATATTTGTACGATAATCCATGCAATTACGTATCGCGACGCTACTTACGAGATGCAGAAAATCCAATTGAGTTTTATGATAAAAATGAATTTAAAATGAGATTTCGCTTTACTAAAAATATTGTGGCAAGCTTTTTGTTACCACTATTGTTTCAAGATATTGGTAGTTGTAACAGACGTGGATTGCCAATTCCACCTATAATCCAAGTATTAGCCACTTTACGATTTTATGCACCAGGAAACTTTCAAAATGAACTGATATTTAATAAAACGCTAATAAAGAAGTATTTTTATGTTCGCAAGCCATCCAATTCTCAAGTATCACCTTATTTTTTGCCCAGGACATGGTTTTTGTTTCAAGTGGATAAATTATTAGTTTGTTTATTTTTATCACTCTACTTTCATTTGACAAATGTGACACTTCAAGTTGAAAACCACAGGTAACGCGCTCACAGACTGTTCTAAAAATAAGTTTAGCCAATATAATAAACGGAATATTCCTCCAAATAATGACGTATTCGTGACGTATCACCTCAACTCACACTACTCAATATATTTATTGCTTCCACATGTGAACTTAGGAGGTAGGTTTAACAAAATAATATGATCATTGTGGACCCTGTCGGGTACAGCAAAAGTAGGAGATAGGAAGAGGGCTTTTCATTTGGTTTACTTAGTTAGTACCTATTTATTGTAATTATTTTATAAAACTTGTAAATTAAAATTTGTCATTTAATGCTATTTATGCTATTAGTGCGGAAGGTAGGTGATTTCCGATGAGTGGCATTTTATTCACGAGCGAGCGTAGCTAGCGAGTGTATAAGTCGACACGACTCGGAAATCATCTTACGCACGTGTATCATACAACGTTTTACTATGCATTGTGAGAGAGGAAAAAAAAAAACGAGTGAGCCTTACGATGATGTGTATAACATAATGACGACGTATATAAATGATAAAAACAAAATTCATGACTTTCGACTTCGACTTTGAATTTGACTTTGACTCCGCCATTGCCATCGCCATCGTCATCGCCATCGTCATCGCCATCGCCATCGTCATCGCCATCGCCATCGTCATCGTTATTATCATCATCTGATTTGTAAAACTTTTAAAAACTCTTTGCAACGGGCTGACAACGGCCACAAAAATTAAAAAAAAAACAGAAAAGTAAAAAGCACTAGTGAAAAAAAGTGACACTTTCCGCACAAATTTACTGCTTGGAAAAGGCTCTTTTCGAGCAAATGCATTGTAAATAATCATTGATACTCGTATCATAATAGCGTTTAGATAATAGGAATAGTTTTAATTTGTTTATAAATGTATTCAATTTTGAGAGATGTCAGCACCAACTGACGGGGTCCGTAAGGGCCAATGCCTGCCAGGGTTGCGAGTTTGTCCGAAAGGGATATCGCGGCCCCGGCACACAGGCAACGGAAGGAACACGGGTGGGTTTTAGCCAGTAAAAGTCTGACACACCCTACACGGAGAAATTATTTGATAATTTGGGAACCCAAAAAAAAAGTGTCCTCACATAGGAAAATTTGTATTTATCGATTTATTAACATTTTAACTGTTCGGTTAATTCGTTGCGTTACTTAACTTGTCAAGTAATGCTTTTTAGATGTCAGCACCTGCGCGGTTCACGTAAACCAGGGGTTGTTTCAATAAACTGCCTTAGTTTTCATGTTACAATAATTATTGATGTATTGCGTAAGACCTGTAAAAAGCGATCAATCAGGATAGTAATATTATAATAACACTCCTGTAACACAGACCGCGATAAAGCGAAAGCCATTAATAGATTGGGTTTAATATTCAGTTATTTGAAAGTAGATAGTAAAATGAGACGTGCTCCATTAGCCTTTGCAAATTAAATATTCAATAAATGGACTGTTGCATGACAGTTATTAAATAAATTGCTTTATTTAAAGGAATGAACATTGAAAGCCATTTGCAAATGTAAGCAATGCGGTGGGAGACAACGATATGGATGAGTGCGGTGCTGGTGGTGGCCACGACGGCGCTGCATCTCACCATAGAACATGGCCTCCACATCGATAAGACGAACCTACCTGGTCTCGACACAAGTACAAAACAGGATATAGTAAGCGGTTCTGATGAACTTGTCGTCAGTGCTAAGACCAAAAATGAAGAAAAAGAAAATGCATCAGTTGAAAATTTCTCACGTAATTTAATTGAAGTGGAGTCAAGTTCCAGTCAATCAAAAAATAAAGAAAATGATAAATCAATTAAATCCCACACCGATTCTAACAGTAAAACTAGTGGGACAAGTGAGGACCAAGATATTGAGTCTAACGACATTGAATATAGTCGTAGTAATCAACCAGATAGTGGTGATGCTGGTACTATAGTCGATGGCACAAACATCACGTCGGATACTAGAGAAACTGAATCTGATGACGAAGAAGACGATGAAAAGGGAATTCAATCTGGTAGCGCAAGAAATTATGGTACAGCTAACCCGACGGGAACGGTAGGAGACCAGAGCATAACCAGTACGCCGGAATCAGGAGATATCGGATCTGGTAACGAACCAGGGCAGAGGACAAACAACCCATCGGAACCAGGAGATAATGGGTATAGTACCGAAGCAGGCACAACCAGCCCACTGGAACCGGTTGATACAGACACAACCAGCCCGCTGGAACCGGTTGATACAAGCTCAACCAGCCCAACGGAACCGGCTGATACTGGCACAACCAGCCCGCTGGAACCGGTTGATACAGTTGTAGTAACATCGACCGGCCGCATTCGTGGACACGTGTGGCGAGAGAATGCAAATATACTTGCCTACATAGATATAAAATACGGTATCTTCAATAATCATTTCGAGGTATGTATTACATAGCAGACCAAAAACAACTTTTGTCGAATGTTTCGCAATTCTTATTCTATAATTGTTTATTTTCAGGCTCCAGTATTTCCGGAGGCGGACGAGGACTCTGTCCATGACGAAAAAGTTCACAGCAAACGCTGCCCGCAGCTTCAAGGTGATACAGCCGTTGGGGAGTCGGACTGCCTGACTCTAAGCATTTTTAAACCATTTAAACCTGAGCTAAGCGGTGCAAGTGTTCTCGTTCACATCCATGAAGGAAACTTCATTAATGAAAGCGCAGACCCTGAAATATACGGTCCCGAATATTTAGTCTCAGAGGAAATTATTCTTGTTTTACCTAATTATAGACTAGGGCCACTTGGTTTCCTGTGTCTGCAAAACGAAACGGCTCCAGGAAATGCCGGTTTAAAAGATCTAGCTTTAGCGCTAAGGTGGATAAAGAACAATATAGAAAACTTTGGTGGGGATCCTGAAAACATCGCCGTGAGTGGTGAAGGGACCGCGGGAGCTTTAGCCGGATATTTAGCTTTATCTCCTATGTCTAAAAGCAATGTAAATAAAGTTATCACGGAAAGTGGCTCAGTTCTTTCACATTGGGCAATAGACAGGAACCCTATTGTTGCTGCAACGGATTTAGCAAACAGCATAACGGAATCTGGGGCAACATGGCAGACTATAGACAAGGAGGTATTACTGTTAGCAGCAAGAAATATCGTTTGGAGACCTTGCTTAGAAAACAATACTGACGATGGAGTACATTTTATGGTGGAAACTCCATGGGCGATGTTACAAGATGAAGACATTCAGGTCACGTTCATGATAGGTTCAGCAGAGTACGCAGGCGTGCACGAATCTTTAAGTCATACTGAAGCTAGCATAAATGAACTTAATGCGAATCCCAGTCGTTTGCTGCCCAACGACTTACAATTTGAAACAAGTGAAGAAAGGACCAAAGTAGGAAACCAAGTGAAAGCTCAATATTTTGAGGATGCTATCACTTTGGCCAATGTGAAAAATCGAACACGATATTATACGGACGTGGCATATTTTGGTCCTGTGATCCGTACCGCGCGATCTCTCGTCAATTCTGGATCGACGGTTTACTTCTATGAGTTTTCTTTTGTCGGAGCTTTAAACAGAGAGTTAGCGGCAGTGCATAACCAAGCTGACGGAGCAGTTAGGGGGGACATCACTGGCTATCTATTCTATCAAGAAGGAGACATGCCTGATGAAGGTACGAAGGAGAGGAGGATGATTGAACAGCTGATTCAATTCTGGACATCCTTCCTTAAGACTGGGTAAGAGATTTCGTTACAGTATTTCGTATGGTGAAGCTAATGGTAAAGTTACATTATTCTATTGTGTTTAGTTCGATTTGTCTTAACAAAGTGTTAACTAACACATAATGGATCTAAATGACCTGAGCTAAAAATACACAATACGGTAGGTATTTGGTATTTTTAGGTCAGATAATTTATCGGAAGAAGGCGTGACTTTATGTGTATGTGTGTAATTTACAAATTATTTATATAATTACGATATGCGCGATTTCAATTATTTTAGATTTCATTAAATTAGTTAGTTAACTAGGCTTAGACCACCTGCGGAGAAAGAATAATTCACTGGTCCCTGTTTAAATTTAAACACATATTTTTCCCTACGAACTTTTTCCCCTTAAAAGGGAAATTTACTAGCACCGGTTTCTAAAAATAGTGATTTCTTAACCCTGAATTTATTACAGAACGCCCAAAGCGGAGGACATAGAGTGGAACAAGTTTGAGAAAGCGACCGCTGCTGGACAGGAGCAGTGGTTGTCGATCGGCACAGAGACGGCCATGAGGAGTGGCGTGCATGTGGACCGCCTGGGCCTCTGGACCGAAATCTACAACGAGCACTTCATCGACAGGAGCCTCGCCCTGGCAGTCTCCCCCAGCGTGTACACCGTCCTCGTCCTGCAAGTCGTCTTCTTCATCAGCTTCTTCAGAAACGCTTGGCATTTCTTCTGATCAAGTCATTACGTCTTATGTTGTATATTTTGTTGTTTAGTCACCTAATAAAAGCCATGTACTTTAGAAAATTGTGAGTGGTATATTTGGAATAAACTATGAACAAAATTGTTGTTTGTTTAATTGAAGACGATAAAATGTTGGTATTGTGGTGATTAAAAGCAAAAATAACTTATTCCGTAACTCGGCTAACGGTTTAGTACATTGGTAGTGGTACTTACAATCTAATGTTACTTAACCGTTTCAGAATTCATAACATTGACACAATCACAAATAGTCCAACATTTGACGTGTCTATGTTTTGATTAGACGCCGTCTGTTTTGATAACGAAACATAAACTGAATCACCGGACGCGACACACTTGGTTTGCAAGGCTTGGAAAGCTCGGCCATGAGGGCTGGATGTGTTGGTGCAGTGTCCACAGTGAGTGTGGTGCTGTGTGTGGTACAAGGCCGACTCACCCCGATGCCGCGGACGCACCGGGACGTGGCCACCTCGCAGGGCGCGGCCCGCGGGTACCTAGCCCCCGACCCACCCCACTTCACGTACTTCGGGCTGCCCTACGCTCGCCCGCCCTCGCGACGCGACAGGTTTAAGGTCAGCTGATCCATTTGTTGAAAGACGTAGATCCCATTTGGTGCTATGTAGATTAGATGGCTATCACGCGGGAAATTTACTACCGCTGATAATGTAATTACTTAGTTTGAAGATCCATTTTTAGTTTAAATGTAATCGGTACCTGTCGACTTACGTATTCCGTAATAGTTATTATATTCAATTTGAAACGAATTATTAAAACTTATTGAATTGAATCTTGGAACTAAATTACTGAAAAACAACAGAGATAAAAGCCTAGCTGATTTATTAAATGCTATTGTCAGGGACAATTGAATGGTATGGTGGTCACAAAATCAATCTCAATCTGCCTTCCTTTTCCCAACTATGTTGAGGTCGGCTTCCGGTCTAACCGGATGCAGCTAAATATCAGTATGTTACATGGAGCGACCGCCTATCTGACTTCCACAACCCAGTTACTGGGTAATACGACACCCCTAGGTAAGACTGGTTGTCAGACTTTCGGGCTTCTGACGACCTGTAACGACAGTTAAAGATCCACGAATGGCAGCCGGGACCAACGGCTTAACGTGTTTTCCGAGGCACGGAGGAGTCTCGGTAATCGGTATCCACAGCCCAATCCCGGCAAGCGTAGCTTAACCTAATGGATCGACCCATGCGGCTGTTAATACTTAGCTACGAGCTCCTCTGGTATGGTGGTCACAACACCATTCAATTGTCTAGAAGAAGTAAAACTTATCTACAATGTAGGTACTTTGTGTAGCATTTAATGGGCTTGATTAGATTCTTATATAATGCTTAAATCCATCGTATTTCGATCGGGGTCATGGCACTCCGAATGAAGTACTATACGTATATAGTATAAGTATATAGGAGAGGTCTCCATCCAGCAGTGGAAATCTTAAAAGAAAAGAAATGGTAAGCCTACTGGCATGCTGTCTCGAAAGACTCATCACACGTAAAGTCCCGTTTCTCTAGGCTCCGAAGCCTCCACCTGGATGGGACGGCATCTTCGAAGCCACCCACAAGATCAAGTGCCTTCAACCCAACGCCGACGGTGAGGAGAACTGCCTGGTCGTCAATGTCTTCACACCAGAGCACGCTACATCGCTGCCTGTCCTCGTATTTGTGCACGACGGAGACTTTCAGAACGGGTAAGGAATAAAATATATTTTTTTTAAACTATTTAGCAAAGATGCGTTTAGTTGTTGGTTATACAAATACAGATTATTTTGATGGTAGTCTAAATAATCTATTAATATCGAATGTGATATACTCGAGTGTATGATACTCGTGACTTCGTTCGCGTTACAAATAATTATTACGATTGAGAGAGGTCGTTTCGTATGTGATAATTTAAGAAACGTTTGCTTTAAGAAGTTGGTATCAAAAACCAAAAGGGCTCAATTCTCAATGCTTAAGGATGCGCTAAGGTAGCCCGCGAATTTTTTTTTTTTTGCAATTTGCATTGCAGGTCAGTTTCAGGTTATATCTTGATTAAAATATGATTCGCAACCGTAACCAATAAGGCTTTACAGAATTATAATAATTAGAATCAGCAATACAACACTTTATGTTAGAATAATTCTGAAATGTCATGATTTCATGAAATACTTATTCAATAGGATTATATGAACTTAGAGAGTTCTATAGATTATTTTTATGATTATAATTCTATAAATAAATATTTGATACGGTCGCGAATCATATTTAGATCAACACACAACCTGATACTGACCTGCAAATTAAAAAAACGTAAGAAAATTTTAATTTCGCGGGCTACCCGGACCTTTTCACCTTTTGTTGAAACTTAGATCTCTCTAATTCGGCTGACTAGTGAGTAAGGCTTAGATCTGCCGCCTACAACACAAAATGACAGAAACAAGGTATTTTTTACGCCATTTTTTCAACTGATTCTCTTAAACTTGTAGGCAGAAAAGACACGGGTCTTAGTGACTAACTGGGGATTTCCGAAATTTAAATAGGTACGTACTACCGATTAGGATACGCTTGGAAACAATGTACGTGGCAATGCGTTTTAAATATGATAATAGAATTCATTAGTCATCAAATCTAGCATACATACAGGAAGTAATATCGAAAACGGATCCTCTAAATTGGCTTTGATATAAATAATAAACATTTCATAAGTCATCAAGAACTTTTGTGTCTAAAATTACGAAACCACCTGTTTTCAGATGGGGCGCATATCAGGCTCCCACCATGTTCCTAAACGAGGGTTTCGTGATCGTGACTTTCAACTACCGGCTTGGAGCCCTCGGCTTCTTGTGCCTCAGCACTCCTGAAGCACCAGGAAACGCCGGCTTGAAGGACCAGATAGCAGCCCTGTACTGGGTACATAGAAACATCGCGAAATTCGGCGGGAACCCACATGACGTCACTGTATACGGCACTGGCGCCGGCGCCGCAGCAGTACAGCTGGTCCTTTTGTCCGGATTGGTCGAAGGATTCTTACATAAAGTAGTTCTAGAGTCAGGATCAGCTCTCTCTCCTTCCTCAATGATGTATGATCCCATTGTTATAGCTCACAAAGGTGCTACCTCTTTGGGTTATGAAGGGTCAGATAACCCAGAGCAATTGCACAGCTTCTACCAAGAAGCTTCAGCCAAGGATTTGACTGGTATACCTGAAATGTTCCTCCCTTGTGTTGACAATATGTCAGATTATTTACACAGTCTAATAGATATAGACCCTATAAAAAAGCTAAAAGAAGGAAACTTCTATAATGTGCCGATGCTAATCACATTTACACATAAAGACAAGACATCTATATTTGGAAGAGACACAGAAAAATTTAAGAATCCACCGGAGAACTTTGACTATTTACTGCCAAACAATTTAGAATTCCTGAAACATAAAGTCAAACATGGGGTAGGGGAGATTGTGAAGCAGTTTTACTTTAGTCAAGACTTCAGAGGTGACATGGCCCAGAGGTATGCAGACTACATGCATGACATATTAACTGAGTACCCTGTAATAAAAATGGCGATGCTCTTTGCAGCTAAAAACACATATTCTGTATATGTCATGAAGTTTACTCTGCACAGAGAGACAAAGACGGAACAATTGGCACCAATCAATATCAATACTTTGCTGGATTATTTATATAAAGAAGAAGAGCAAACTGATGTTGTGCTGGAAAAGCTGATGACATTGCTGAAGAACTTCATAACATTGGGGTAAGTTGTAGCATATTTTTAATTTACTAGATACCTACAGCCGCACAGGTCGATCGATCAGGTAAAACTATGCTTGGCGCGGTTGGTCCGTAGATGGGTGACCATCTTAACATATACTCAATACTCAATATATTTATTGCTTCCACATGTGAACTTAGGTGGTAAGTTTAACAAAATAATATGATCATTGTGGACCCTGTCGGGCACAGCAAAAGTAGGAGAGAGGAAGATGGTTTTTCATTTTGTTTACTTAGTTACATACCAAGACCCCTCCGTGCCTCAGAAAGCGCGTTAGGTTGTTAGTCCCAACTGTCATTCTTGCATCATTGACAGTTGTTATGGGTCATCAGAAGGCCGAACATTTGACAACCAGTCTTACCAGTCTTATCGTATCACCCAGTAACTGTGTTGTGAAGTTCAGATAGGCAGTTGCTCCATGTAAAATACTGGTATTCAGCTGCATCTTAGGAAAAGGCTAGGCAGATGATTATGACTCGACTATGATGAGATACCTACTACTTAAGTTTTAATAAAGGGAAATTAGTAGACTGCATATTATGAGACAAATGGTAAAAACTGCACTTGTTTTAGTTGTTAAACAGCATTCATAGTTACTGTTATGTTTGAACCTCGTTGATTGGTTTTTCATTAGTTGTCAAGTGTAACATTTTTGTAATGAGGGTAAAAAGGAAATAAACAGTTTGCTTTCTGATCTCGACTTGGTTGTATCTTTTATTGGCGACTGCGGAAAATAATTTGGATTTCGGTGAAAATGACGGCAAATATAACAAATATAGTGTTTCCCGGACAATTTAACCCAAAGACTGATAAGTGGTGTGATTATAAAGAACAATTACTTTGTGCGCTTGATGCGGCGGGTTATGACAAAACTAATCTCGACAAGGGACGATCGCTGTTTCTTTCTCAGTGCGGCAGAGACACTTTCGCTTTAATTGCATCACTTTTAGTTCCAAAACGTCCTACGGAAGTACCTTTAGTGGACATTTTTTGTGTTTTGGATAAGTTTTATGAACCTGAGGTTAACGAAATTTTGCAAGCGGGAAAATTTTACAAACGTCAACAAGTGCAAGGTGAAAGCGTGCAAGACTTTGTGGCGGCTATAAGTCTGCTTGGTGCAAAATGCAATTTCATGGACTTGAAACGCCAGTTGAGAGACCGACTAGTGCTGGGGGTACGGGACGATCGCTTGCGACGCGACTTATTGAAAAAGAAAGACTTGACGTACGAGGTCGCGTTACAGATGTGTCTCGACTATCAAGTGACGTTCCCTGATTTGTACCCTGCGTGTGTGGCTAGTGAGTCTAAGCAAACTCCGTCCAGTGTCACGGAGACTGAACTTATGGACATTGGTAATGTTAACTCGAACGAGTGTCGACGGTGTGCACGCGCACACAGGCCGGGCGAGCGCTGCCCGTTTGTTAAGGCGAAGTGCTTCTACTGCAAAAAGTTTGGGCACATTGCGGCGGCCTGCGCCAAGAAGCCAGGTCGTGTACAACAGGTCGACGACACGAGGGAAACCAACACGAGTGTGAACACTTCACCTGAGAAGATGATGGGCGTATACGTCTGCGTGGACTCACCACCTATTACCACAGACGTTATGATAGACGGCGTTCATTTATCTATGGAAGTGGACTCAGGTGCATCGCGTACTGTTATGTCGGAAAAGACATACAAGATGCTGTGGTTGACGCCCCCACCCCTACGAGCTACCAATCTAAAGCTCGTGACATGGACTCAAGACCCTTTGAAAGTATTAGGACTAGCAGACGTGCGTGTTGTGCTAGGTAATAAGGAAGCGCAATGTGAACTGGTCGTGGTGTCGGGAAATGGACCAAATCTGCTGGGCAGGAACTGGTTCCATACACTAGGTCTTCAAGTATCAGGATTGTGCTGGGCTGAAGAGGAGATAGAACAATATAAGAAAGAATTTCCGGAACTATTTAGAGAAGGACTCGGCGAGTACAAAGGTCCTGAGGTGTCACTTCACGTGCGGCCGGGTGCTACGCCCCGCTTTTTAAAGGCGCGCGCAGTGCCATACCCTCTTAAGAATAAAATCATTAGACAGTTGAACGAGATGGTGGAGGCGGGTGTACTGACACCTGTCCGTTATTCGGAGTGGGGGACACCGGTGACGCCGGTGATGAAAGAAGACGGAACAGTACGAATGTGTGGTGATTATCGTGTCACGGTGAACACTGCTATAGATACAGACATCTATCCGCTGCCGACGTCTGTGGAAGCGTTTGTGAGACTTAGTGGCGGCAGAATATTTAGTAAGCTGGACCTAAAAAACGCGTACACACAACTGAAGGTAGATGACGCTACAGCTATGCTGCTCACGCTGAACACTCCTATCGGTCTAATGAAAGTAAATCGTCTGCCATTCGGTGTCAGCGCGGCGCCAGCGATTTTTCAGCGTCTGATGTCGACGGCGCTAGCGGGTATGGATGGAGTGGCGTGTCTATTAGACGATATCGCTGTCACTGGAGCCACGAGTGAAGAACACAACCGGAGACTTAGAGAAGTACTGAGCAAACTGCAACAGATGGGACTCCGCCTCAACGTAAAGAAATGCGTGTTCGCTGCGAACAGCATCACATTCCTAGGGCACATGATTAATGCAGAGGGACTTCACCCAGCACCTGCGAAAGTCAAAGAGATTCAGGAAAAGTCGGCCCCAACCAACAGAGAGACCTTGCGTGCCTTCCTGGGCTTATATAACTTTTATGAAAAATTCTTACCTGACAAGAGCACTGTGTTGGAACCACTGTATCGACTGTTAGAATCAAAAAGACCTTGGAGCTGGTGTGAGAAGGAACAGGAAGCATTTGTGGAGGCGAAGCGATTACTGTCATCAGATCGAACGTTGGTGGGCTATGACTTGCAAAAAGAACTACTTCTCATTTGTGACTCATCGGAATACGGTCTCGGAGCAATTATTGCACACGTCATGGAGGATGGGTCAGAGCGGCCGGTGATGATGGCTTCACGGACACTACAGACGCACGAGAGACGATATGGGCAGATTGATAAGGAGGCCTTGGCTATTATATTTGGATTGACAAAGTTTCACGAATTCTTGGCGGGTCGTAAATTTTGTATTGTGACAGATCATAAGCCGTTGGTCGGTTTATTCAATCCCGCAAAGCCAATTCCAGACCAGATATCACCGAGGATGTTGCGCTGGTCATTGAAACTTTCCAGTTATGATTACAGTATACAGTACAGGCCTGGTAAATTAATCGGCAACGCGGACGCGTTGAGCAGGTGGACCGCTCCGGACACGTCGAGTGTGCAAGAGGATGTGCTGTGCGACGTGTTGCTGCTGGAGGAGCAGCCGAGCGGCTGGGACCTGGACGCTGCTAGGATAGCTGCGGAGACCAACAAAGATGTGGTATTGCAAAAAGTAAGGTTTCACGTTTTGCACGGATGGCCACGAAGGAACATAGACCCGAACCTACAAGCTTATTGGACGCGGAGAGAGGCTCTTTCACATAATAAAGGTTGTTTATTGTGGAGCAACAGAGTCATAATACCTTCGTCCTTACAGGACAAAGTGTTAAAGTTGTTACATGCCCCTCATGCGGGCATTGTCCAGACAAAAGCGTATGCAAGAGGCTACGTGTGGTGGGTCAACATGGATCGGCAAATTGAGAGTGTTGTGGCCGCGTGTCAGCAATGTCAGCTAGTCAGAAATAACCCACCAAAGGACCCGCAGACTTGGATTGTTCCAGAGAAGCCGTGGAGCCGTGTGCATGTGGATTTTGCGGGACCCTTTCAGGGAAAAACATTTTTAGTCCTAGTAGACAGCTACAGCAAATGGTTTGAGGCTGAAATCATACCAGCGATGAATAGTGGTACGGTGATAGCTGTTATGAGAAAAATTTTCACTTCACAAGGGCTGCCAGACGTGTTGGTGTCCGACAATGGACGTGCGTTCACCTCGGATGAATTTAATAATTTTCTTAAAAAGAATGGAATTAAACATTTGTATTCACCGCCCTACCACCCAGAGACTAACGGGCAGATTGAACGCACCATTCAAACATTTAAGAATAAAATAAAAAAACTAGATAACCTGGACATGCAATGGCAGGAGAAACTTTGCAAAGTTTTATATTATTTACGGACTGTGCCCAATAGCTCTACTAACAAGACACCTGCTGAGTTACTGAATGGGCGAAGATACAGGACTGCAGTGTCGAGCTTACACCCCGACTCGGCGCCGAGCCGCGCCGAGCAGCAGCTGGAGGCGGCGGCACAGCGCCCGCCCGCGCGGACGTTTACGCTGTTGCAGCCCGTGCTCATACGCATGTACGGGCCCGGGAACAGGTGGCGTCGGGCCACCGTGGAGACGGTGGAGGGGCCGGCCACTTATGTGGTGAGAACGGAAGATGGAGAGCTGCATCGGCGACACGCCGACCAAATACTGGCCAGACCGCCGGACACATCTGCTCATGGGTCACCTGTCATTGACAGTCAGCCAGCCAACGATACAGACTCTGAATTATCACAGGATCCACCGATTGTGATTCCACCGCCTGAATTATGGCCAGATATTATAGGAATTCCTAATGAATGACTTAAGCGATTCCTTTGTTAGAAGTAGACATTTTTGTTAAAATGATTTTGTTATCTACTGTGAATTGATTATTGTATTTACCACTCATTATGAGAGAAAGGTATGTTATGTTTGAACCTCGTTGATTGGTTTTTCATTAGTTGTCAAGTGTAACATTTTTGTAATGAGGGTAAAAAGGAAATAAACAGTTTGCTTTCTGATCTCGACTTGGTTGTATCTTTTAGTTACAACACGTAAGGCACAAGGCACGCCCCCACCACCACCGGCACCGCGTGCCGCGCGTGCTGCGTGAGGCGTGGCGGCACCTCTGACTTTTCGAATTCATGTGCATATTGTATAATTATCACTTGCTTCAAAACCGGTGAAGGAAAACATTGTGATGAAATTGGCATGCCTGAGAGATATTCCTCAATGGCTCAATGTGAAGCCAAGTCAGAGGCCCATGGGCGGCTTTAAAACTCTGACACCAGGTCAGCTACTAACCACACGAGAAGAAGAAGAAGTTACAACACTATGCATGTTGGTACGAACTGGCATACGAACATAGTAGAGTTAACATCAATATTTCTAACATATTCTACTGGACGAAACCTTCCGACAATTGCTGGAAATTAGATTAGAAAACCAGATACTTTTCTGTTTTTATTTAATCATAGACAAACATAGCAACTATACATAAAGATATAAATAATGATGATATGTACTGCTTGTTTTAGTGACCCAACACCGCTGACAACAACATTAATCCCGGTAATATGGCAACCGGTGCCCTCTGACAAAGAGAACTACCACATATCAGACGTGCCACTGCTACAGTTTGACACCACTCTGAGGATGAGTGTACCGCCTCACAACCAGCGGTTGCTTTTCTGGGACAACATCTACAGCAGGTTCTATAAGCCACATGTGCTTGAACAAGAAGAAGCAGAAGATTTGTATGATAATGATTAACCCCTGACTGGTATTTAAGTCAATAATGTACAGTTACTTGAGACAATGTGCAGAATCACTTAAGTATTTATATTAGCTGTAGTAAAATATTATGCAAGTAAGAAAACAATGTTTTATTAATTCTGCCTGGACTTAAAGGACAATAGCGCTAAGAAATTTATTTATTTGAATATAAAGTCGAGAATTATTTAAATATCATCAGGACAGCGCGCCTGCCGTGCACTTGTCACACACACAAGTTCCGCTTCGTGAAATTCGAAGTTTCGCCCAAATTATGTGACCACGCAATCGCGTCGTACACAAACATGATTATTTGCAACTACGTTTACTAATATCCAAGTCAAAGGTCATATATAGAGATTACAATCAATAAAAACCAAACAAGTAAACGTTTCCAAGAAAATATCGACGTTGTCATAAATAAATCCCGTTACCTGAACAATCGGCGGCCGTGGAAGCGTTACGTTGAGTCGCCAACACTGTGTGCACTTACAAAACTATAACATAGCTGTCCCTGCGGCGATATAACGATTGTTCACTAAATTCTCATTAAATTCTTGTATTAAAATCAACAAGTAAATTACAAAAGGCAAAACATGGGGCACCCGTCACATTTTACTTGACATGACATTAGTTCCGTTCGGAAACTGCGCTCAAATGTTCAATTTGGAAAGTTATGTTTAGATCTTTTGAAAGTTTTAATTTAAAAGTAACCCAAAATTAGAGTTTTGATATAAAAATATAGATATTTTCAAATGAGAATGTGAATAAAATTGTTTAGTTTTTTTATTTTATTTTATTTTATTTTACGTTCACAGTTTTTGAACTGATGTCAGCGTACACACACGCAAAAATTAAGTAAGTCTCAGAGTAATAACTAAAGCATCTGAACCAGGACCTACATTTACCGATTATTATCGTCAGATAGAGACGCTAGTACCGGACGCCAGATGTTTTTGACGACCCCGTTTATACAATAATGTTTACCTAATAAATTAGCGAGCTAAGTTCCTGTTGAATTCCTTCAGTTATGCCATAGCCATACATCGATACCCGCGTTTAGCACGTTTGTTTGCTCGCTTTGTTGCTACTGTTGGTACAGTCAGCATTGAAAGTCGATTTACATTTCAGATTTTCAGAACTATTATAGACGAACAGGTATAACGTGCAAGTTAATACAAATGAGATATTATAAACTCTTATTCGCTATTGCATGAAATGCTGAAAAGCACTGTACGAATTATTTTGTGTCCATTTAGGTACCTAGATGGTTAAAAGTAAAAGCTACAATTGTAATCGACTGTCGTTGCTGACCGAATCTGTAGGTAGATACAATCGGTACCTACAGATTCGGTCAGCAACGACAGTCGAATATTTTGTTATGCATTTGATGATTTATTTTTTTTGCTAATGAAATTATTCAAAGTTACCAACATATTTATTAGTCGTTGGCAGAAGATTTGACGTAATAAATAAATGCAGGCGTTCTTATGCATAACCGTGCAGTGTAGGTGTCGGTAGGGAAAGTCATTGAACTGAGTCTCGGATCTTTTCGCTCTAATAGCAATATGCTCTCATAAGCAGGTGTTAGATACATTTAAAGTAGCTGTTATAGTCAGTTACATACTTACTAGGTAAAGGTAAGTACAAAAGTGTGTGCGCAAACACAGGTGTATGTACTCTCTCTTCCCTTAGGTACTTACCTCTGTTGGTCAAATGAAAGGCGGACGGGACCTTCTGACTGGGAAAGAAAGCCCAATAACACCTGTCCGACCTGGAACCCAGGACCCCACGCTCGACAGTCACACTCACACCACTTGTTAGTAGGTATCAATAGACAGTTAACATTCAAAGGGGTACGTCGTAGAAATTAGAAGTACTTTGTAACCGTTCTACAACTGTTCCAGCGTGGGGTCTGCGCCGCGTACCTATTACAGGGAGATAAGTAAAAGTGTGTGGTGCAGTGGAGCGCGGCCGCAATGCAACTTCAATCAAGATATTGCTCTGTTTTTTTTTCCAGGCTTCATTGAAATGAAAGATTATGCCCTCCTTACCTAGTTTATTTACTCTATGGCTCTATCTATACCTATGAAGTTTTCTATAATGTACACTATTATTACTCAGGTTTTGGTAGGTACACTGCACCACCGTTCCTCGTACCCATCCATGCCGTGATCCCTTGTAGTATCCCAGCATAAGCATCAGCATCATCAGCCTCTAATGTTCCCACTGCAGGGACACCGGCCTCCTCTCTGTGAGAGGGAGTGGCCGGTAATCTACCACGAGGACCCAGTGCGGGTTGGTCGATGTCTATGTCTTCTAGGACATGCCGGTTTCTCACGATGTATTCCTTCACCGTTTTGAGATCGGTGATGAAATGATTTACACAAAGTAAAGCGCCTGTCAGGGTTCGAACCCACGACCACCAACTCGTAAGTCGCGGCCGTTTCCACCGGGCCACCACTGCTCGCTCGTATCCCAGTATACAGTTTTTATTCAAACTCAAACTCAATCTCAAAGCATTTATTTCAAATAAACCAATTACAGGCACTTTTGAATTGTCAAGGGGTCGGTCAGTCAGAAATATGAAGCTAGTTGCCCATTCCAACGCGTAGTAGGTTCCTATGGAGAAGAACGGGCAAGAAACTCCACGGACACTCTTTTAAATCAGAATATTGTTACAAAATATATTAACATATTAAAAATTAATATATTAACAATTAATATATTAACCGACTTCCAAAAAGGAGGAGGTTATATGTTCGACGTGTATTGTTTTTTTTTTTATGTATGTCCGCCGATTTCTCCTTCAATTGTGGACCGATTTTGAAAATTCATTTCTGTATGAAAGGGTATGCTCCCGGATTGGTCCGATATAAATTTTATTAACTTTGCTTGGATAGTTTTTGACTAAGCTTCAATAATACATCGTATTTTCTCACTTAGTATTTATGTGGATGATATGATGATAACTTCCGGTGACTGTTATTTACAAAGCAGGTAGGTACTGGTATTCGAATTTGTGTGGGGTAGGTACCACAACTACGGCGCGTTGTGTTCCACGCGCGCCTCAAAGGGATGTCAGCACCAACTGACGGGGTCCGGAAGGATCAATGCCTGCTGGGGTTGCGGGTTTGTCTGAAAGGGATATCGCGGCCCCAGCACATAGGCAACGGAAGGAACACGGGTGGGTTTTAGTCAGTAAAAGTCTGACACTCCCTCTCGCTCCGCCCAAAAAAAAAAAAAAAGGTACCACAACTAAAAAGTAAAAAATAAAAACTTTTTACAAGAAAAAACCAACCGACTTCCGAAAAAAAAACACTACAAAGTGAAAAATAACTTTAATTTCGGAAGTCGGTGGCAAAAAACGAAAATTCAAAACCGAAGACACTGACTATTACATATACAATTAAAGTTATTTTTCACTTTGTAGTGTTTTTTTTTCGGAAGTCGGTTGTTTTTTTTCTTAAATACTTTTTTTTTCGAAAGTTGTTTTTTTTTTTGTAAAAAGTTTTTTTTTTTTTGCTGAAGAAACAGAGTATAGGTAGGTATGTTGTGTTGCTTTTTAGTCTGAGCTAAATAAATAAATGTATTTTATTTATTTCTTGTTTGTTCCTGATGGGAATACCACACGCGACCAGCACAATGAAACCCAATCCTCCAGCAACTTGAATTTAACCGTTGTAAGGGGTTGTCTTGCTTGCGTAAAAATGTAATTCGGTACCTACCTATCACCAACTACGATCAGCTATGTTCAGGTTCGTATATTATGGATGGCTAGGTGGTTACCAATATAGCGTCGTGCAGACCGGCGCGACCTGACTCGAACAAAACAATTTCTAAGAAAACTTCACGCTATAAGAATTACCGATGTCGCGCTAGTCTGCACGAACCTATAGTTCTTTCTCGCTTCTTTCACAAGTGAGCCAGGGGATGGAAAGGTTGTGAATGGTACTTATCCAGCAAACAAAGGACTGCCATGCCAACAGCGTGATTGTGATTGCGGTAGGGTGGAAATAAAAAATGTAAACAATTAAAACAGTTTTTTTTTCTAAATTTATTTATATATGTCAATGTGTAACCAGACATGGCAAGAAACTATTGATGCTTAATTATAACTTATTTGTCTTATTAGCTCTTATACAGGGTGGCGAAGAGGTTATCAGATTAAATGAAAGAGTTTATCAATTGGTGTCGCGTTACACAGTACGCGTTACGCGTAACACATTTAAAGCTTCGCGCAGACTAGCGCGACGTGACATGGCGTCATGACGTGGTCTGCACGAAGCTTTAAATGAGTTAACCTGAGTCAAGTAAATTGTGTCTTTCTTCCTTCTCTTTGATATTCTCATCGCCGCTCTGTACTCGCTCTGTTACTCTGTATGTAAATACACACTTTTATGTATTTTAATTGTAAAAATAATATCAATACGTAATTGTCCCTGATGGATGATACCTGAACACTTTCTTAATGGTCAATTGGTCATTAATATAATACAAATGTACTGAACTATACAATACATGATAACTATTGATATTTTCTCTGTAGTTAGTTATCTTTGATCCTTTGAGCTTTCATTTCGTAAAAGTCTTACTTATTACAAATTTAATTTCACCAAAGTCAAATAAATTTGTCTAATGTCATTTTTCATTTGTAGAGACATGGTACTGATGGTACCTACACTTACCTAATGATTGTATAGTAGTTATGTATGTCTCTAACTGGAGCGCGGTGCATAGAGATGAATATACTAAATTTTGAACAGCAGTAAACTTAACAGTATCACAATACAAAAAAAAAAAAAATATCACTAGGTTCTTATAAATAAACTGAATATCACATGATACCACTTATGAAAGTTTTTGAAATAAGTAAGTTGTTTTTCCAAACCAAATTCATATTATTATATACGTATATAGGTATATATTTTTTTAGTTTTGTAGAAAGAATCAAAAATATAAGTAATTCATACGTATCTACTAGAAAATACTTTCATTACAATATGGTTTTCATTTAGTTGAACTATGTAAATTATGTAAAGCTTTCAACAAAACAAGAACGAATATTTATTCAAAATCCTTTTAAATCTTAAAATAATATTAATCTAACTACTAATATTGCAAATACAAAATAGAATCCACAGGCAGCCTTAGTTGTTACACAATCAGGTATTAAATTAGCATCATCATTACCGTTTTTACAATGTTCACTGTAATCAGGATGGCTCTCAGTCGATTTATTAAAATAATTTCACTCTTTGCATTGCAAAATAATTATTAATAATTAACTGGTGTTGGACGCATATCAAATAAGTAAACTTATCATAGACTTCGTCATTCCATTCAATGGGCGGAGACTGGAGTCACTTTAAAATTAAAATTACAACTTAATTAAACTCACTTTGAATACAATAGTGTTGAACCAAATTATCAAAAAAACTTAAACAATCAGTTTTTACGCAAAATCGTATTAGGTTCCTGTTTTAATCAATTAGATACATTTGCTCTTTTTTCAGCAAACGAATCATACTCGTATGTCCCAAGTGCGAGGATTGTTTACCTACATGAGAGTGCTCACCAAGATCCGAACTTAACTTTTGAAGAAATATGTACTTGTATAGAGTAAGCACAGACCAATACTAAGACCGGCCACAATGCGGCTGGGTTTGCGACTGAGTCGCGCGATGCGTCGTTTCACTGACACTATACAAACAAAACTAGTCGCACGATGGAAAACGAACTGAAAGTCGCGTCCAAAAAACCTCTTAATGTAAACTGAAGGTCTGAAGCCAGTCCAGGGTGCTGTGCATCATTGACAGTGCTCGTTGACGTCCACCACGGTGTTCTTGCGCCACCCGAAGAAGAAGTAACCGACAGCCAGGCCCAACACCAGGGCTAGGCACAGCCACACGTTATAGGTCATGAACACCAACATGAGGGTGTAGGAGGCCGTGGACTGCAGGAAATGCAGTACTGTTTGTATCACGTGGCCTGACGATAGCATCGAGTATCTGGAAGTTACAAAGTTTGAGTTAGTTTTCTGTAAAACAGAACTACAATATTTCAAGTGCCCTATAAGGCTGAATAGATCTTGATTGGGTTTTATCATGGTTTTACGCTTAAGTGCGTCTGTTGACTGTGTGGCTGATGAAGACCGCACGGAAATTACTATTGCCCATTAAAGATGTCACAATTTTGTTGACATAAGTAGATCAACTTGTCTCGATGTTTTTTTGTAATGTTTACGATCAGTCTGAGTCAATGATCGTTTGAATTAATTGAAACACGCACGAGACAGATGAGGTGTAATTAACACGTTTCGGCCGCGGATCCAAGGCCTATCAATTTCTCTCACTACTCCGATGATCGTATTTATTCACCTAGTGTAATATATATCACATTCTACAGTTACAAGTAGTTACCCAAGCAGCAAAAACTAGTACTATAAAAAACCATAGAACGTTTTGTAAAAAACTGTCCTTGGTCCTATAAAACCCCAAAGAACGTATCTTTTATTCGGAAGTGGCGCATTTAGATCTCTGTTCAGTGACAAAATAATTTTATTGTAGTGTTCCAAATGACGAAACAGTCAAATAAAATCTATGTAACAGTGATGCAGGTCTCAAAATAATGATGTATTGGCTACTGTAGGACCTTTTATAGTACTTTTTCATACTATACAAGAGTTTAGTTTCCTTTACCTCACATTTTTTCATTCACCATTCATTATTTTACATTCTTGATAGTGCAGAGTGCAAAAAATAATTTTATTAAATGATACAAGCCATCTGATAAAAGATTTTATTTTGTTATCATAATATTAGTATATTACGGTGGAAATGATGTGCGACTGCAGCTTTACTGATAAACTAGGGATAGGTTTACCATGAATTTAAAGTGCCCCCCTCGAATTGTTGAGCTTTTACTAAAATATTTATCATATAAAGTGATTTCGATATTCTAAGAGCCATTATAGTACTTGCCGTGATAATGTTTTCACTGTCAGTCATCGTGGATTCAACCTAAAATTGGGGTTCTGTGTGAGCATGACTGAATATTTATATATATATAAACATTTTAATTTCTAATTTAATAGTGGTTCATCCTTTAATAAGAATGTTGTGCATGCCTACAAGTGATGTAATAACACAGTACTGAAGACTTGTGATTACCTATTGTTTATTCTTGTAAATATATCGTTGGTGTGCCTTGCTCAATAAATAAATAAATATATAATACACAGTGTTTTTTTACTATTTTTCTGAAGACCATAGGTACTTAATGAAAAAAAAACTTTATTAAAAACTGTTTACTAAGCGTTCGGGGATTGTTAGGTAATGTATTTGGGAATCTATTCTTAATTAATCGTACTAAACTTTTTGTTGCTTCATGCGAAATATTATAGGTAATGAATGGCCCAATTTTTCACGCCATTACGAAATTGTTGGTCTTTTTCGAATGTTGAATCATTGCTTGAAGATTCAGAAAGATCGCTGGAGTAAGGACTCTCTTCAGAAATAATATCTTTGTAAGACACATTTTGTACGGAACCGTTTCTCGTAATTGTGATTACAACATGATTTTGGCTACTATTACTGCTTTGATTGTTTGATGATGACGAAGCTGCTTTTTCAAAACGTCTATTCACTTCTCTTCTATAAGTTCCACGGCGTTTATATCTTTTCCAATTCTTTAAATCCATTTTTTTTTGTTTTTAGGGCAGAATGCACGTCGCATTAATTCCGTATCAAAATATTTGAATATTGTTGTAAAAGCGAGCTAATTATCCTTTTTGGGACTTAACTGTCATTTAAAAGAAACATTTATCTACATGTATGTGCCACTTTTGCGTCATTATAGTGATAGATACCCATTTATAATACTAACAAGCGCATTGCTAGGCACCAAAAAAGTTGTTATACAATAATTATTCTGCTCTATTATAGTGTTTGTGTGATATGCGTATCGATAAAATTATAATATGCATCTAAAAACTATTATAGTACACTTACGTTCTATTAGCGTGATCTGAAATTAGACTATATCACAAAAACACTCTATTGTAAAGTCTTTGTGACTACTAACGCACACGTACTATAGCAGCGATCTGAATATCCACAATATCACAATATCGCCCGGTAGTTGAGTGTTCATCACTGCTATAACCATAGAAATATAAATAACAGGAGAAGTGGTATGGGGGCGTGTCTGTGTCCGCGCGTCTTGATCACAATGCTCATGCCTCAGGCAAATGGCCGTCTCCGCTAACTAGTGCGCTTTCGAGCGCGATCGTGATAACATTTAAGAATACCGTGTTGTTCAGTGGTTTCTTGTAAAAATCGAAGCTAAACTATAAACTTTATAAATCGTAGAACCACTTTTCATAAATCAGCACAAGTATTTTGCTATATTTGTGTTGAAAATCATGAAAAACAACAAATCGTAAAATATTTCTTGCCTTTACTACGTTATTTTTGTTTTCATATATCACAGCGACTGTACTTTTATTGTAGTAAATACATTGCTTCTTTACCACTACCAAAGTATGTCGCTAAGTAACTGGACAAGCAATGTAAAAATTACAAAACGATATTTACTTTAAGCGGTTGCATCGTTAGTACGGCCGCAGCGTCTTGTGACGGATTAGTGATGTGGTTGTGCAGATCCACTAACGTAGGCTATCGACAATAATGTCGATTGTCGTATGAATTTATATTACTATTAAAGTTTATTCTTCAATTTGTCAACAGTTATAGCCTGATTGGAAGACCGATGTGAAATCTTGTTTTATACTCATTTAGATTTTCTCATAATGTTGTTATTTTTTTGGTTTACTTAATATTTCTTTTTTTTACTTACTTATTGTTTATTTATATCATCTTATTATATGTATATCGTTTTTTATTTATAATTTTTTCAGCAACTTCCAAAAATTTTAATACAAATATAAATGGGAGAATCGATAAGTTTCCGATTTAGTCAATAACTAGCGTATATGTAAAATAAATGGCTTTTGCACAGCACAACGATAGCGAACGATGTTTTCGTGTGGGTGAGTTGTACGGTGCATGGTAAATGCACGCTGTGTTTGATGGGATAAGGTTTATAATTGATTATGTAGTACGTTCTGATTTGTAAATTGCAAGTGTGAGCGGGGCCTCGTATTTATTGGGTTTACTGATCGCATGTGTGATCGCAGGCTAGAGAGTAGGGATAGATAGAAGACATTGGGTTTCGATACATTTTCAACTACCGGGCATATCTCCTTCTTTCTTATATCTATGGCTATAACGAAACTACTATTGCAGTTCGTTTGGAACCCTTATTACGCTAATCAGATAAATAAAGGCACCTGTTAACAATTTTATAGATCAATATTAGTATGTACTAGTTATATTAGAACTTGCTATAGTACTTAGCTATAACGGTTGTATAAAATAGTGTAGTAAACGTTTACATCCTTTGTTTATAGGTATTTTTAGCTCTATAAGCATTTAGAGCAATAATGTACTGTCGAACGCTTTTATACAACACTCTGGCACCGCTAATACCTTAATAAATCGTTTTTAGAGCTTTTTAGAGCTATGCGCTGAAATAATAGGACTGAATTGCTGGTTGGGTAGGTACAACAAGTTGAAAACTTGTCTTTAATTCTTTTTTAACCTTCTTGAAAGACTTTACGCAAGTTAACTTTTTCAAAACAGATATTATATCCAGTATCAGCCAGCTTTGTAATGAACGTGAAAAGAATATGGCAATGCTATTCTCTCGGGACACGATTAAAATGATGCCCCAGATATCATATATCCTTATTCTACTATGTGAGAGATGAAATAAAGCCTCCTTACTTAACAACAGCAGTTCCCCCACAAGGTCCGTTTGCTCCGCACTCGCTCTTCGTAATATTAACCCTGGAGTCACCGGTAGAGGCCGAGGCTCTCCCGTGGAGAGCCTCGCGGAAGTACTTTAGTCCCTCGTAGAGCACGCCCGCGAAGAAGATGGCGACTGCTGAACCGAACAGCTCCAGCGCGTTGGTGGTCATCCAGCCGCTGAACAGGATCTCCTGGCACACGCCTGAGTGGAACTAGAAGTGGAGCAATTTATGATTAGTCAATTAATAAATCAGTACGTAGATACGATAGATAGATATATATAGATATGATCTTCAAATAATGGCATGGATGGAACTGATGGGAGTTGAAAAATGTCAGAATAACTACGCATTACGTGTCGTGAAAAACTAAGTTGCAATCACAATAAGACAGCTACAAAAAAAAAAAACCTTCATCTAGTTACTGAGTATACCTACGATGCATTTCAGAGGGAATTTTCAGTTTTAATTATCGTGAATGCCTTCATCTTTGCGTGGAAACAAACAGCCTGATTACGGAATTTTACACGAACACAAATGCATAGTTTCTAA
Source organism: Agrochola macilenta (assembly GCA_916701695.1). Lineage (NCBI taxonomy): Eukaryota > Metazoa > Arthropoda > Insecta > Lepidoptera > Noctuidae > Agrochola > Agrochola macilenta. The sequence goes on along the minus strand of OU753570.1, from coordinate 776,227 downwards.
CCCTCAAGTAACACTATGTTTCTAGTCAGACACTAAGTGCCCCAACGTTTTGAAGAAATCCATTCACACTCGTGTGCCCTATCTAATGAAGGTTTTTAGTATTCCATACGATCCTTTCGTTTTATTGCAAAGTTTATTGAGAGTCACTCAATGTAACATTAATCAATGGTACGCAGACGTTTCCGTTTGCGAATTTAGCATATAAACGTGATTCCCACGGTCTAAGGTTACTGACTAACTCTCGCAGGATACCGCAGAACTGACGCCCCATTATTGTGTGAATAATTTGGTGGAAAGGTCTTTTATTCGTTTTACTTTATATATGTAGTGGCAGCACATGGCTAGGAGGGGTAGCCCGCGAAATCACACTTTCTTACGTTTTGTACAATTTGCAGGTCAGTGTCAGGTTGAATCTTGATCAAAATGTATTTATTATTATAAATTATAAATTCGCAACCCTCCTATATATTTATGGTGCAACAAATTCCTAATTCATTCAAGCATTCCTCATCTAAGCCGGTCAGGCAGGTACCTATGCCTCTTTTGGGGCACCGCCTGAATGCCAGACCCATCAATCAGAGACTTATCTCCGATTGATGGGTCGTTTGGTCGGATTGTTTTGTTTGGCACCTGATGATGCTTACATCATCAGGTGCCAAACAAAACAATCCCGCAGGAAGCGGCGCGCACTACCGTATCACAAACAAACACGCTGACAGTCTGACACACATGACACAGACACGAATTTCTCAGTTTCGGTCCAATCGTGACGGTATGCGACTGTTTATCATATTCACAGAGGTTCTTATACAGCGACGGGAAATTCGCTTTAAATTACAATGTATGCATACATGCATAAATTACTTACAAGCAATTTGTAACACTTGAAACAGGAAAAAAATAATGAATAATGTAAGTGTTGTAGTTTTCCTTCTTAGATCGTAGATGGGGAAAGTGGGTCGTAAACAGTGCATCAGTGATTCTCGTGCTTGTTTGGAGACGAAAACAACACTATCTGGTACTTATTAGTGTCGATTCACACTAGTGTTATTGACTCTCGATGGGTCATATACGTTCACCTTTCTAAACGTTTCTGTTTGGAACTGAAATCACAGTAATTGCGTTTCCTACTGTTTGTCGTTTGTGAGTGTGAGTTTTTATCGATTACCTACTTTTGAATTTCCAATAAAAATAAAAACCAATCGTTGAAGTTTGGACAGGATAAGTCTCAGGAATTTTCAGTATCTAAAATTTCGTGCAAATCATTGAAGTTATCAATCATGATTCCACTACGTGCATTGCATGCCATGCGCAATATTTTAAATTCGTAAATTGCAACTCTTTATCAATGATAATGAGTTATACTTACATACATTACTTCCGCTCACCGCAAACCAGTGACACTATTATCACACACGCGTTCCTAAGTCCCGTAGGTACCGAGCCGATATCTACGGGAAAGAGGGGTCGCCGCAAACCGCAGGTGATAAGGAACAGATAGCGACAATATTTGTAGCTATTGACATGGTACTATTTATAGTGTGATAGTTGATAGTTCGCAGACGAATTAAAGCTCACAGCGGGTCCAAATTGGAGAAGAATTGCGAGAGACAGGAATCAGTGGAAGTTGTTAGAGGAGCCCTTTGCCAAAAGGAGCACTGAACTAAGAGACATTCTGTATCTCAGCTACTGCTGAAAATACCACAACGAAAAATGTTCAGAACAAAAGGGCTTATATGTATTAGTTGGTAGTTCTAACTTAAAGACGAGGGTGCATTGACTTACTACTTATTCGATGACTGACTACTAATCATCACTGTATCCCGACTCACGAGTGGTGGTCGTGGGTTCAGTTCAGACGCAGGCAAGCAATTTACTCTGTGTAATATATTTCTTCACCACTGCTTTAAAAACGGTGAAGTAAAACATCGTGTGTCATGTCAAGTGTGTGGAACAATAGGCGGATAATGTAATAGATGGATTTTACTGTTTCGTCGAGAAGATTCGTCATCTTTTTATATGTTATTTTAGATGCGATGTATCTTCGTCTACCTTCTTAGTTAAATGATCGACTTGATTATAATAACCAAGTACTCACTATCATCAACTATGGCATGTCTGTGCTATGCGTGCGCGCAGGGGTCATCGTGCATGATTTACATGTTGTGCCCCTCATGGGGCTCGTTTGACCACGCGTTACTTGATCGACTCGATGATATAGACAGTATAAGTACTCACCACCATGGCATGTCCGTGCGATGCGTGCGCGCACGGATCGTCGTGCATGTTGTCCATGTCGTGCCCCTCGTGCCCCTCGTGGCCGGCGTGCGCGTGCATGCTGTGGTCCATGTGGTCCATCTTCTACGACTGTCTGTAAGACATAAATAAACGTATGTTAGTTTACTAGTTCCAGAGGTACCTATAGTTGTAGCTGGTCTATTTGGGTGAGAAATTTCCCGGACACAAAATATGGATGATGGGTTTGATACTCTATACAGACAGGTGACTCTTTATCAAAGGTTGTACGGATATCAATGTAAATCCAGGGTCGTTTAAAAACAACCGATATCAATCTAGCTCAAACTTTGGTGAAAAAATGTCGTTAAAGTTTTCATTTATGAGTACACCCAAAATTATTTACATTTGTAATACGTCAAGTGAACAACTACGTAAATAAAATGTTTCAATATTATTTCCTTTGCCTCATTCTCACGAGAGCTGAATTCTTCATAACTATGTTTCAGACACTTGTTAAATATTTAAGTAGCTATAACATCTTGCAGGAAATGGCAAATTATAATTCTATTGTTATAACTATTTGTATATTCGTCGGTTTTCACTGTGCGTCTGAAAATAGCAAATGATTAGGGAAAATCCGGTACATTTTCCTATAGGTATTTGGAAGGAAACTACGTCTTACTTTATATTTCACCGACGCAGAACAGTAATTACATCAACACTAGCAAACACAAACATTCACAAAGTTCGTTCAGGTGTGGTTTGCCATCACAGTCATTACAATACGCGTCCATTCTCACATAATGACACGATTGCCACTAAATAACACTCATTATGTAGTTGATGGAGGAAACTCACAATTTTCCTCTCATTCAATCCTCCACTCTTTCAGCGCTTCGCTGGTTTAGTGAGGGGTGAGTGCGTTGGTTCAGAATGGTTGTAAGTTCGATGTATAGGGTTGAAAAAAGAAAACCGCCGTTGGACATTTAAAGAATATTGGGGGGTAAGGCCGTAAGGGTAGTAGGTAGAGAAGATGAAAAATGGCAGGGAACTAGTATTGTACTTTAGCATTTCATATAGTAGCTATGAGTTAATATTCTTTTAATTTTACTACTGTTCCGAGTACTTATCGATTTAAAAAACTAAAATGTTAATGGACTTTTGTCGCCGACTGTACCTCACAGTAAAGGCTAGAGGTCCTATTCGGGAGGGGCTAAAATAGATCATTGTCTAATGTAAATAAAGCAAGTATTGGAGTTGTGGCAATTTTTTGTTCCAAGAATGAACACAAAACTAACTTCGGTAGTCGTATTATTTGTGTTGGTATTGTTCAAGTCTTCATCTAAAACCAGCGTTTTCGACGTGATATTCGTATTCGACGTGATATTCGTTTTCGACGTGATATTCGTATTCGACGTGATATTCTCCACCAACGTCTTGTGTCGGTGTCGTGTACACAACTTTATGTCTAACGGACTTGCTACGTTTCCAGCTGGAAAACCGCAGATTTTACTCACTATTTTTTTAAATAAACAATATTTCGTGGATGTTCTTTCATAGATAAAATCAAATATTTGCGTTACATATCAGTTTAGTATTAATTCGTGTGTGAGCCCATCGTTAGCAAGCCATGTCTTATCAAATTCGATAGTCGTTATCACCGCCTTAAATTGACACAATGCATAATCTACACGCCTGGGTAGGCAAAGGTCACCGTCGGTCAATAGCCAAAAGCCCGTAGGGACTTGATGTCATTAAGGGAAGTCAGTATAATATGGCTTAAGGTACCTAATTACTTTGTAAGGGTATGATATGAATCAAACTTAATCTTTATTAATGACAAGTAACTAACGACGTAAGTACTACACTGTACAAATACTTAAATAATGTATCTTTTATTATAAATTTATAATAAAAGATACATTATATAGTATTTGTGATTCACTGCTAAACGTACAGTGGATACAGCTGGCTATAGAAAAAACAATGATTGGAACAACGGTTGATAATATGGTGTGGAAAAAAGTCGCGTTTTTGTTTTGTTCAACGAAACAAAAAGAAATATAAGCACAACGGTGTGAAAAATATGGTGAAAAACATGTTTTAACTTCGATGAGTAATTCTTATTGTGTTACAAAAAAAATATTGTCACTCGTCACCTTGTAATTAGAGTATTTGTTTGTTTCACGTTGCCCAGGTTTAAACACCTTTGCACTTGCACTTTATAAGATTGTCTTGGCATCGTCCCTTCACCACCCAAATGCAGCACACATTCGGTCAAAGCCAAGCGCGCGTTACAGCCGCAAAGGGCCGGCGGCGGCGGCAGCGCAACGCATTTTCATGTAAAAAAGAGCGGTGCGTCAGTCAGTGCGTGCGACCCGCCTGGTGTGCGTTGGTTCTTAGAAAATATACCAAAGTGATGAAGGAGGCTTTCTGCAATGCGTTGCGTTGCGGCGCGGCCCGCCTTAGTCTGTTTACAACAGTTTTATTATACATATTTTTAAGATCAAATAGCAAAGAGCGACAGCTATCTTAGGAGTGATACTGGTTAACACCGATAGGGGAAAACCTTGAGGAAACCTACGTGATGTATATTGTGCTGGGAGCTATCAAGTGATCACCTGTCATGTTTGTAAGATATAATATCTATTGACTATCGTCCAATCTAAATAGAAATACAATACAGGATGTTAAAGAAATTGCGTGCCATAGCTTAGGGGTAGGTTCAGTATCTATAAAGGAACCCAGGAAAAAAAAAAAAAAAAAATACTTCCATCCATAACGCTAACGAATGGGTGTCTGTGTCTGCGCGTCATGATCACGATACTCATTGCTCAGGCAAATGGCCGTCTCCGCTAAATAGTGCTCTTTCGAACGCGATCGTGATAACATTTAAGTATTCCGTGTTGTTCAGTGGTTTCTTGTAAAAATCGAAGCCAAACTAGAAACTTTTTAAATCATAGAACCACTTTTCATTAATCAGCACAAGTATTTTACTATATTTGTGTTGAAAATCGTGAAAAACAACAAATCGTAAAATATTTCTTGCCTTTACTACGATATTTTTGTTTTCATATATCCCTGCGACTGTACTATTATTGTAGTAAATACATTGCTTCTTTACCACTACAAAGTATGTCGCTAAGTAACAGGACAAGCAATGTAAAAATCACAAAACAATACGTTCTTTAAGCGGTTGCATCGCGTAGTCCGGCCGCAGTAACTTGCGACGAGTTAGTGATGTGGTTGAGCAGCTCCACTAACGTAGGCTGTCGACAACAATGTCAATTGTCGTATAAATTTATATTACTAAAGTTTATTCTTCAATTTGTCAACAGTTATAACCTGGTTAGAAGACCGATGTGAAATCTTGTTTACTCATTTAAATTTTCTCATGTTGTTTTTTTTTTATTTGCTTAATACAAAAAATATTTTAGCTACGTATGGTTTATTTATATCATCTTATTATATGTATCTATACCGTATTTTATTTATAATATTTTAAGGAACTTCCAATTTTTTTAAAATTATAAATGGGAGAATCGATAACTTTCCGATTTAGTCAATCACTAGCGTATATGTAAAATAAGCGGCTTTTGCACAGCACAACGATAGCGATCGATGTTTTCGTGTGCGTGAGTTTTACAGTGCATGGTAAATGCACGCTGTGTTTGATGGGATATGGTTTATAATTGATTGTGTAGTACGTTCTGATTTGTAAATTGCAAGTGTGAGCGGGGCCTCGTATTTATTGGGTTTACTGATCTGCATGTGTAGTTGTAGGCTAGGTAGTAGGGATAAATTGGAGACATTAGGTTTCGATACATTTTCAAGTACCGGGCATATCTCCTTCTATCTTATATCTATGGTCAAGAGTCTGTTAAGTCCATGATAATAATTGATAACACACACACACAAACACTCACGCCTGCTTCCCATGGGGGGTAGGCAGAAAGTACAGAACGCAGCCTGCTACGATACTCACATACTCCTTTTGCCTCGACGCACGTCGCCGGCTGCGAGTACTCGCACCTGACCTTTCTGAAGAACATCACCAATAAGGTCACTAGATGTCCTCCTAGGACGTCCCTTCCTAGGACGTCCCCTCCCAGGACGTGGTCCTGGCGTTTCCACTCACTGATTTCTAAATACCTTTTGTTAGTCGCCTTTCATTCATCCCCTCAACATGATCAAACCATCTAAGCATTTTTTTTTTGTCTTTACCTACTTCTTCTTTTCACATCATTCATCATCACTGCCTTGTCATGATAAGATAATTTATGTAATATATACGATAACAGACTAAAAATAATAACATTTATATATAAAAAAAGGCAGCGAAAGAATCTTAGGGCATCAAAAAATTCGTCATCGCTGTCTACAGGAAGTGTGCCCAAAGGGCTACATTACCACGTTGTATGGCGATGCTGATTCTTTTCCCAAAATCTGGGTCAGTCCTCTGGTCACGTGAAGAGTCGACCAACCACTTGGCGATGTCTTGAAAAACCAAGTGGGCTCGGACCGATTGCTTTAATTCCTGTGTTTTCCAAAGTGATAGAAAAGATTATATATGAATTGATCAACAACTTTCGGACAAAATACAACATACTATGTAATGAACAAGCAGGCTTTAGAAAAACCAAAAACATTAATACAGCAATATATGATTTATTACGCGAAATAATGATAAATGTAGATAATAAAACACCTATCTGTGCCATTTTTACAGACATGACTAAAGCATTTGACTGTGTCAATCATGATATTTTATTGAATAAGCTTAATAGCTACGGTCTAAGAGGAAACGTGCTGAATCTCTTAAAACCCTACCTAAGTAACCGAACTCAATATACGGAGATATTCAGAATTTGTCTTAAGTCAAAATGTGAACAAAAATATCAATCTGATGGTAAAATTGTTAAATTCAGTGTACCGCAAGGTAGTGTATTAGGTCCCCGCTGTTTTTGCTGTATATTAATGATCTGCCCCGTCAGATACCAAGTCCAATGGTTCTATTTGCTGATGACAGCACAGCACTGATAAAGTGTACAAATATTAATAATTATGAACAGGATATCAACACCAGCCTTAGAAATATTATTGATTGGCTAGATAAAAACAACCTGGTAATAAACTTACCAAAGACTACTGTGATGTATTTTCACCAACGGACAATTCCACCGAACTTTAAAGCACAGTACAATGGACAGGTGATCAGTCAATCAAAGGTTGCGAAATTTTTAGGAATTTATATAGACGATCAACTAACTTGGAAACCGCAAGTAGAAGAGGTGTGCAAAAAGTTAAGCACTGCAGCTTATGTTCTTTTTAACCTGTCAAAAAAAGTGGATATAAAGACTGCTTTAGTAGCATACCATGGTTTGGTCGCATCGGTCTTGAGGTTTGGAATATTTTTTTGGGGTAACTGCAGTCCAAGAGATAACATATTTAAAGCACAAAAAAGTTGTGTTAGAGCTATGTGTGGCCTTAAACCTAGAGATAGTTGTGAATCTCTGTTCAAGTCTTTGAAAATTCTTACTTTTCCGTCGTTATATATTTTGGAGATGGCAATTTTTGTAAAAAGTAATAAAAATTTGTTTGTTATGGTCTCTGACACCAAGAAAGGTCCCGTGAGAAGTCAATACAAAAACTATAAAACAGCACTACTTAGAAAAAGTGTTTTCTGCATGGGTCCAATAATATTTAATAAACTACCGGACAGCATAAAAAGTGACACCCTTCAACAATTTAAAAATAAACTCAAGACTTTTTTGATACAGAAATGTTATTATTCCATATGTGACTTTTTTAATGACCCTATGTGTGACATCTCAACTATTTAATATTATTGACATTATTTGTAACATTTTTTATGCATGATCTGGACTTGTTAAATGATTTATTAATTTATTATCTATTTCATAATTTTGCTCATTAGCTTATTGATGATGATATTGTTTGTTAGATTTTGCATGCCAAAACTCAAGCAGAATGTATCCGGCTCACTATACCTTTATAACAACTTTATTGTACAATACCTACATTCTATGCGAATAAATGATTTGATTTGATTTGACCCCACGGCCCTAGTGTTTCAACCCCAAACGGCTCGAACAATAAGATAGGAATATTTTCGCCATTTGAGGTTTACCTGCAGCAGCCGCCTCAGCACAGCCCGCCATGCTAGGAACATATGGGATGGCGCAAGGGTGTCGACACATGTTCCATCCCACACCAAAGTTCGACCTAACTTTCAAGGTATTATATGGTCATTCCGTTTGGATAATTTATTGAAAAATCTAAATATCATCTTATAACCCCCTTATGTTTAACCATCTAATTTGTTGCACAATCTAGCTAAGACATTAAGCCAGACCTCAGACCACTGTGCAATTTAATTAACAGTGACTATGCATAAAGTGCATATAATTTCCCACTTTATACTCGAGACTTCGCTCTAAAGATTTACGGTTGTGCAAGATCGGCTTTCACTGGCGCATGGAGCAGGGCTGCGCGGGCGCCGAGTTGCGCAAACCAAGCCTTGACTCCGATAGATCATACGACGGTACCTACGTACTTCCTCGGTTTTCATCAGTCCTTCTCTTAAATCTTAAATATAAGCAGATCATTTTATTTTTTGTACTAAACCTAAGAGGAGTTTTCCTTTTAGGGGAAAATGCCCGCATTTGCAAAGTTAAGTGTCACATTCATTTAGTGTCCATTCACACTTGCCCGTCTCTTGCTGTGACTGACATACTATAACAGTGTTGATCATTTTCGCCCTGGATACAGTTTGCTCCGAAGTCGGAACAATATTTTTTGCCTTTTCGTTTGAATGTCAGGTCACATGATTCTTAGTTCTTTTGACCAATGACGTCGCCAAGGGCTGACAGAAAAAAAAAACAACTGATCAAAAACTTGATCGGGTTTTCAGAAATCGGCGGGCTAGAGAATCAAGATGATTGTATTTATTTATTAAAGAACACCAACAGCATAAACATTCAACAACTGGATTAAAAAAAAATGGCAAGGTATTACTGCTTATGGACACGTGCACATGGATCAGCCAGTATCTTTGATGACGTCTATGGCTCTGGGTTTTACCTACCTATTACTGTTTAGCACCTGCATACAGGTTGGTTGGTTTTCCTCATTCGAACAGGTTATTTGTATTAATATAATTTAGGCCTACTATAACCTATCAGTTAGTTGTTGTCAGTAAAAGAAAAAAAAAACAATTTACAAATTTTTGGGGACCCAATTTGAAAAAAAAACATGTATGTCATGTATACCGGTGGCTAAGTAATAACAGCCATACGGGACGATCCATCAGGTTAAGCTACGCTTGTCGGGGTTGGTTTGTGGATGGGTGACCATCTTTACATACCGAGACTCCTCCGTGCCTCGGAAAGTACGTTAAGCCTTGGTCCCGGTTGTCATTTGTGGATCTTTGACAGTCGTTATGGGTCATCAGAAGCCCGAAAGTCTGACAACCGGTTGCAACCAGCTGCATCCGGTTAGACTGGACGCCGACCTCAATCTACCAGCCTTTTCCAAAGTATATTACTTTGGAAAAGGCTGGTAGATTGATTGTATACTTGTATACAGGGTGGCAAGGAAATCGACGCGAAAGCTGTTACCATGGATTCAGTACATGAATCTGAACCGCCCTGCGTTGAAATTTTTCTTTCAACGCTTGCTGTTTCATAGAAAAGTGCAATACCTACACGGTTAAAATGTATGGAACAACTGATAAAAAAGAAATAACCGACGAAAATTTTCAACGCAGGGGGGTTTAGATTCATTTACTGAAGAATCCATGGTCACAGTTTTCGCGTCGATGTCCGTGCCACCATGTACAGTAGTTGCTTAACGACTTCTTGTTTACCTTCGATTAATTAATCAACAAATAAAATTCAACACAGCTTTTTTCGCTGATATTAATTTAAATAAAAAAGAAGTACATGTCGACCTAGATATTTGTTAGTGAACCATGCGCACGCGCAGTTACGAATTTAGTCGATAAGCAAAGTGAAATGTATGTAAAATAACAATTTCAGTTATTTTTATGATCGTACAGCATTGCCCGGCCTTTGTTGAGAAACGCTTGAATAACAAAACATGTGTATGATAGGCAAGTTATAAAATAAAGTAATAAAGTTATGTGTTATGTACTCGTATGTTTTCAAGGAGAACATTATTTGCGATTGTAATTGCCATCACCAAACAATAGCCTGCCAGAGTCTATCAAACATACCAAACAAACCAACAAACCGGCCCAGGCCAGGAGATGGAAAGAGACCATGCAGGGGCAATCTAGCCAATCTTTTGAGGGTAATAGTTGATAAGCAGATCGATGATCTCTTTTAATCGTTGTTATTTCTTATTATGTAAATAGGCAAGCATTCTCTAGTAAGGCAAGTCATGATTATCTTAAATTCTGACGTTGAGGTAGGATTAATATAATAATCGCAATTTCATTGTTTTTTTTTGTGACCACGAGTCTATCTGGAGGTAATCAATACGCGGTAGAGGTATAGGTTGTACCTACAGTACCAGCTGTGGTAGCTGTGTATGGTTAAATTGTGCGATGCTATCATGTCTCGGCGGAGTTAGAATAATCAGTAGAGTGCATTCAGGTACGCGGGCGCACCAACAGCGACCTTTTTTTATGAAAAGGCTAAGCACCCTTTTCATAAATTAAAAGTTTTTTAGATAAGTTTGCACATCACTAGGCTATTTCCTGTTCTCTTCATCACCACCTTACTAGCTTTTCCCACAAAAGTACAGGTTCAGCGACAGATCTGTACTTAACTGAGTACATACATTTGGGTTTGAAATTAATGTTTCCTTCGGTATTATCGACGTTGTTTTAAAATCGATTTTCATTAATATCGTCGTACGTGCGTCGTACCAACAAATCGATAAAGCTGTCAAGTTTTGCCATTTGCCATTGAACCGTAAATCAATTATTTTTCTGTAAAACATTATTAGCTGCATTATGCATAGGCATAGCATTATAGTTTTAATTTTACAGATTTTTCAATTGCGACGAAATTAAATGCAATGTTAGGTATTGTCTTTCATTACCAAGCATTTGGTTTATCTGAAACAGAGAAATATATATGTATAAAGCGCAATTGCACAGAACCTCTACTTTCCTCTGAAGATGAAGTTTCATTGTTTACTACTGTACAGGGGGAATAATTGTGTAACACACTAACTTACAGTAGCAGTGACTTTCATTTTATCAGTTCAACAACATTCATTGCGTTATTTACGTTGTTGAGCAGACAATTTTTCGAACATTATGATTACCTTATCCTTCAAAATCATTCCGATTTTGATTGAAAGTGTGTTACGCAATTAGGGAGCTGGGCTTGCACAGGATCAATTTTTTTTTTGTTTTTTCGTCATTAGATATTGGTACTCATCACATCTGCGGACTTTCGCTACCTTATTTAATTTGACCCTGTATTTGGTGCACCTGCACTGAGACAAGAGAATGGCCAATCTACAGACAGCAGTTACCGCTCGCGCTGTGACCCCGCCCTCCCGGATACATGCAATTGTTTCGATGCGCGTCGCGAGTGTTCTCGGCGCGACTGTACTTGCAAATAAACTGACTTGGAACAGCCATTAGATATCCGATAGAAAGGCCCCAACCTGTAGGCCGGAGCCCAGAGCTTATTCTAATTCTATTAACTTATGAGAGATCCTCGTGTTTAAAGATTAGAGTCAATAAGACCGTTGCACCCGAGGTTGTCAGTCTCGTAAATAAAAATAAAATAAATTAATAGAACAGTTCGAAGGGTCTCTGTCTAACATAGAGCTAGTTGATGAGGGGAAACAGGCGCTACCAAGCTGGTTCATCAGGTACTTGATCGAATACCTGAAGAAGTGCTTTTGCGCCAACCCTAATCGACCTCCGGACCTTTGACCTGTAGGTCGCTAGGACCGCTTCTGTCTAACCGTAGAGCCAATCTCAGACTTGATAGGCATGTTTACAGAAGGCTATAACAGCGCTAGGTCATCTGCAGTGTTTTTAACTTTCTAGCTAAAGCGACACAAGCTGGATAGGGTTATACGAGATCAATATTATTTTCATAAAATGTACAGAAGCAGGGTACTAGCCAATCAAAAGAGGTGAATCTCAACAACTTCTCTACAGTTGACTGTTGACTGAGACTATGGACTGAGATTTAATTCATTCTAGCGGCTGCTTAAAAAGTCTACAAAATATTCTGTTGTATCTAGACTGGAAATCGATCGCAAGCAAGCTTAGTGCTTTGGCTTGATAAGTAAATTATTTACATTGTTATTATGATACATTACATTCAATTAGTTTGTATTTTTATCGTCTTATCCTGTTAGAATTAAAATATTTTTATTTTATCGTTTTCGGACTCATCAAGATTAATTTAAAAAGAAAAATCACTCGATACCAACGTATATAAATAACAGAAACAATTAAGTGTGTGTTTGCTGCTGATAAAATTAAAACAAAATTCGGGGATTTTTGAAGCAGAATTAATGTAAGTACTCCTAATCAATTTAGGAATGTACTCATTAAACACAATATCCTATGTAATGTTTCCGATATCTTAGAACCAGTAGGTAGAAAGAACAACGAACGAAAGAAAGAACGCGCTGATTACACGCGCCAACAACATCGAGGGACTGTTGAACTTCTTACCTAGCAGTAAGAAACATAGGCTGGTGCTTTAGAATGTGGGTCCTGACCCGACACGTGCAGGTGTATTGAGAATTCCATGCTTTGTATTGTCGAACACGTGTATGTTATGTGCAACAATGACTGCATGTGTATGTGTTTGCACAATAGGATTTGGAAAAATGGCAGTGATGTAAGTTGCATCCATCGGCAATGTTAGATTTATGTAAGTACATAGTGTATGTATGTACATAACTACTTCTTTTTAACTAGCTAAGTTCTTTAATGGCAAGCTGTGATTGGAGAGGCTTATGTCCGGCAGTGAACTGCTTAAGGCTAGGTTGATGATTATGATGATGATTAAACATATTCATTCAGTGACCCAGGGCGGTGGTCGCTGAACGAAACTAAACTTGACACCCACAAGAAAAAGACACAAGCAAAACAATCCAATTTCATAATGTAGTAACTTCAAATTACCGCGAGCGCCGCGCGCATCAACATCAAGGTGATCCACGTAGAGGCGGTACTTACTTATATAATCACCTTGACCTTAAAAACATAATATTTTTTCCAAGCACCATGTATCGTGGAAAACAAGTTAAACTTAAACTTGTCGTAGGTTGTAGTTGGAGCTTATTTTAATTTTATTATTTAGTTTAACACTAGGAACTCTACTCGCTATAGTCGGTAATTCTTCCATACAAACGTAGTATGGTGATTATTCATCTGTTTGACGGTGTACGTTCAAAACTAAAAATTATATCAATTTGTCTTGTCATTATCTAGCCCTGTATGGAAGCAGAATTAGAAAAAAATATTTGTTGTGAAGTTATGAGTTTCGAAACTTCTTCAAAACTAATTTTAACTTGACTTTGGGCGTAAATAAATAACTTATGTAGTAAAAAAATGCCTAAATAGAAACCGTACAGGGATAGATAATTTATTCAAAAGTTCAAATTATTTATTTTGTGTAAATACATACAGTAGTTTTTCCATAATATCTGTACACCCAAAGTCTGTTAATGAAATTTTACGCGCTCGTTTTCGTTATATATAATCGTCTAAATAAATAAAAACTAAATAGGTAAATAAATAATACGACTAATTACCATGCATAATATATTAGTCACGCCTACCAACAAGTTCATGCCGTCGACTAGTGCACCCTTAAGTATTCAAAACCAACATGTACCAAAATGGAAAAAAACATTACACGATGGTTTTTATTACTTTTCGAGTTTAGGTAAACAATATTTTGTATGGAAAACCACATCGGTATAATTCAAAACAGGTGTTCAAATATGATGATTAATCATCAAATTCAAATTTTATAATGTTCGTATTTCTATGGATCGTGCAGTGTCAAGGATGCGCGGGCGCACGACGGGACGAGCAGTTCGCGCACTGAATTTAAATAATCATCAACTTTGTAGCTATTGTTGTTATGACTATTATTGTAAGTGCTAGACTAGAAAATTTATGTGATTTGGGTAAAAGGAGTTCCCAAAAAGTCACAATAAAACTATATTTTTGCATTTGATAATTTAGTCAGTTTTAAACTGCTTCTAATGAGCGCTACGCCGGCAGTAAAAAGCAGCAAACACAGCATTTGTGGTACCAACAAGTATCTACAAACAAAGTGGATGTGGGTTAACAGTCACAAGTCCAAACTAGGATGTATCTTGTCCTGATACGGGAAGTGACATCGTGACCTTCGAACGAAAGGCGAATGTGCCGCCTCTGTGCCATTTAGGTCCTCTAGAAACTAGATGACATAAATTTACAAACGGTACACCGATACAGCTAGGCGAAAACGCGCTAAGCTAGCGCTATATACGTTGCTTAGCACATAGGGTCAACACTAACACACAAGTCACACAACTGTCAAACTACAAATGCAGAATGATGGTTGAGGTGATGATGTCAGTCAATGCACTTGCTAAGTAACGTTTATAGATCGCGGCCTTAGACATTTATTATAAGATGCATACTCAGGCAATGGTCTTCATTTGTGATTATGGGCTGCAAAGCTCCAGGAGTAATTGGGAAACACCCCAGTGTGAGTAACGAGGTTACAGGTACATTTGTCTTTTAGAGAGGCAGAGAAGTATTTTTTTGGAGAGAAAAGTTATTTACTATCCATAACCACCCACCTCAGCTGATGAGCTCGGTAGCTCAAGCTATCCAGTAGATACCGACCCGTTTCACGCTCTGATAACGAGCACTAGTAAACAGTTACCTGTTATGTATTCGCGAACACGTAACACTGCTGGATCACGTTGAACTTGTAGTTAAAGAAACGCAATGGATTACGGCTGAGGTAAATACTACTTACTGTATGTATGAAATGATGGTTGTTTTATGAAGAAGACTCGTTTTCAGTGTTAATAGAATTTACTATCCGAATAAAATTCATAAAACTGAATATACTGGTTAGTTCAGCTTCAGGTTAATGTATAACTAAACGGTTTCTAAAACTTATTTATTAGCAGGCACGTAACAAGAAATGAATAAATAATTTAATTAAAGTCAGCTCTCTACTAGAAAAAAAAAGTAGTTAACCCTTGGGTAGAGGCCATACATTTTTGGTGCTGCCGACATCCACCTCCCTTTGTGACTAAGCCATGTTTGGTGTAGTCATAAAAAAAAAGAAACCAATCAGACTTTTTGCAAATGGTGTAATAGTCAATGCACCAATCAAAGTGAACAATTAGGGACGCTTCAGATTCTCTCGGTTGATTGCTTTACACTTTATTGTTAATAGTTGCGTTATCAGCAGCTTGGTTTGTTTTATTAAATGAAGCCGTTTGATTGTTTTGATATGCAACACTTCAGTGGAATTTGCTCCAAGTATTTTTTTTAAGGACTATTTTTTTTTTTCAAAGAAATGGACCAACATTTTCTGCAAATGTATGACGATTAATTTGAAGAGTTTGGTCACACATTATTCTTCAAAAAATATGTTAAGTACTAACACTTTGACTGTGTTCACGTTATTGTGTTATATTCGCATTGTCATGGATATTATGTAGCAATGAGTTGTTGGGTAATGGCCGCTGAGAAATGACTTCATTTTTGACATTGCAAGGTCGCACAGACGATTAATTGTTTCTTGAGAAAAAAGCGAAAGTTCCTCATACAAAAAAATATTTGAATAATGTAGATATCATCTAACTGATAATTCTTGCGATTTGCGTTTGATTTCGATTTCTGACATTCTCGTAATGGGCGCAGAATCATTTGTTTGATTTTCTTTTGATCCCCAAAACTAGGTATGTCCGGAGAATATTGTGACAAACTCCATATTTGGCGTAAATCCACAATATAAACCCACCTGTCGTCGAATATTGTTTACCAAACATAATAGTATAGTATTACGGATGTTTACTACAACGACCCGCGTGTTTGCCTGCAATTGTTATGTTCTTGTTTTATTGTCGGCGGCCACTGCTTTGTAAATATTGGTGACCTTTGATAGTGTGACCTGTTGCGGGGTGCGTAAAGCGCGATACGTTCGTAACGGATGTAAACATACTTTTCTAAACAGGAAAATGTTGCTTTGACTAAACATCCCACTTTTACCCACCATCAGTTTTTTTGAAACCGAGATACTTAGTCAAAAAAAGTAGTGTTCCATTCTAAGCACATTTTTTCGAAACGAAATGGCATTGCAAATTCTCTGAAGGATAAAACGATAAAGGCGATGCAAATTTCGACCGGAATGCCAAATGCTGGAACTGGAACACAGAATAGGTGGAAGAACCAACGAGGTTGGTACATACCGCGAAGTAAAAAAAAAAACCTATCTACACTCTCGTTGAAGTCAAATCCAAGCCAGAACTCCTAGCCTTCCAGTCTAACCGGGTGCAGCTGAATACCAGTATTTTACATGGAGCGACTGCCTATCTGACGTCCACAACTCAGTTACTAGGTAATACGATACGTAACGACTGTCAAAGATCTACAAATAACAGCCGGGACCAACGGTTTAACGTGTAATCCGAGACACGAAGGAGTCTCGTTGAGTAATGGATGGTCACCCATCCACGAACCGACCGCAGCAAGCGTAGCGTAGCTTCAATCGACCCGTGCGGCTGATATTATTTAGCCACGAGCTTCTTAGACACATGTAACATAATAATAATTGCAAATCCATTAAATATAAATGGAACAAGACGTTTTGGCTACTTCACGCTACACGCCTGTTAGTGACACACAGCACAAACTCCTTTGTCGTGAGAGAGGTTGCTTGCTAAGCACGCTGTATTGTTCACACACTTACAACACTGGTACTGGTAAAAACAGACTGGTTTCTATTTCGTTTCCGGATATGAATTTGTCTTTTGTTTGGATGATAAGAACGCATTTTGTGAAATTTCATACTTCAATGCGACAGAAAAGCTTCATTTAAAAAAAAAAAACTGCTTCTGGTCGGGAACAGTGAAATCAAACCATAGCCACAACGTTTCTAAGTTTGAAAGTTACCTACCTATCATATTTGTTAGTTATATCTGATTGTGATTTAAAAAGCCCTTGGCTTTTACGTTATATCCACAATCTTTTTACCAAATTGCGACATCGAAGCCTAGTTTGAACTACATTGCCGGAATTAATTGAGCAATTGAACCAAAAGCCCTTATCAGACAGCAATGGACTACGAAAAGAGAAAAGTGGTCACCAACTTATAAGCCAAGGTCGGTTGCCCAACCGATCCGGTCAACCGCTGGTGACCTTTACATTACTATTTCTAGTTGGTTTACATTTGGGGATATTTTTTTATTAAAGTAGTTTAGTCTAGAAAAACAGAGAATTATAATTACCACCTATTCCTACCTATTTCTGCCTAGGTAGGTAGTAACGTTTGAATTAATTGTAAAATTTAATATTGAGGAAGTTTGGTTTCTTGAAGAGGACTACAGATTTAGAAAAAAGATTTAACATTTATC
This sequence comes from Agrochola macilenta, assembly GCA_916701695.1. Classification (NCBI taxonomy): domain Eukaryota; kingdom Metazoa; phylum Arthropoda; class Insecta; order Lepidoptera; family Noctuidae; genus Agrochola; species Agrochola macilenta. Next base: position 758,368 of record OU753570.1, on the reverse strand, counting down.
AAAGAACTTGTTATGGCAGAGAAACCTAGCGCCTTATTTACGAGTTTTTTCAAAGACTAAGAAAACTAAATATTTAGTTAAAGACATTTTCAGTTTCACCTTTGCTAAACCGACAGTAATCCTTTGCTTTTATTAATGACTTGCTGGCCTCCGAGATATTTGTACCTACCTAAAAATCGCTTAGCTGGTCCTTAGGTACAAACTACGTTATGAGCGTTCCTCATGCGAATCGAATGCAGTTTGACCTTTAGAAGTCTCTAAAAACAATCTATCTACAAGTAAATCCCTACCAATACCTACATCTAAATCAAAAGAAAAAGTTCTTCGCACTTCATTAGCACAATTGAAAACATTATTTAGTGTACAGCAGTAAAAAAACATGGTGTTATGTGACGCCTAGCAGCTAATAGCAGTGGCGTGCCTGTGACGAACGTAACGCGCCGTAGCTTCACGCTGCAGGTGCCTTCAGACTTGAGGCGGTACTCAAGTGATAAGGTGATATTGTGCTCATTGTCCACATAGGCAATTAACAGTTTACAACATCACGTCGGTTATCCCGGAAACCGGTATCTATCTGTCTAAGTCTCAGGATTTGTGTTTTTATCTGGGATCTGGGTAGGTATTTGAAACACGAGTTCAAAAGTTCACGAGTTCAACAGCCACTCCGCTTCGACTAAAAGGCTGTTAAGCTAACATGTTTTGATTAAAAAAAATGTTAGAAAATTGGCGCAGCGGACCGTTTAAGTATTAAGTTTTCCCAAAAACGTTGTGTTGACTTGCTGACGACTCGGACACAATTTATTCAGACACAGTGTCCGAATTGACTGTGATTGCGACCGAATTGATCGAAGTGCATTTTTTTCACTGACAATTCGGACACCATCAAATTGTTGAAGCTGTTTAGTACAGTGTTTTGCGCCATTATTAAATGTTTAGCCACCTAGTGAAGAGTGTACAACAATTACATGTTGCATTCGCAGCCGGCAGTTATAGCTATAACAGGGAAAACTATCTGTTGTAAACTGGTTTGTGGAACCGGAATCTTGAGTTTATTGCGAGCTTGCGGACTATTCTCTCAGTATCTTAGCATACCTAGTTTACTACCTAGGCATCCAAACTAATATTGTCTTCGTTGAATAAAAAACTAAAATAATTATTTTACAGTGCCAACAATTGTATGCTCTGCACATTGAAGGAAACCGCGTTTAGTATACAAATATATCCATTTATAGGAAAAATAACAATTCTTTGTTGACTACTTCTTTATAAACTGGTCCTTACATCCGAATTCCACGAATAACGGATAATGTGTCATCACTTTGCCATTCGTTATTTTCATAACATGAGGCGGACCGTAAGCTAACAGAAGATTTGCGGAAAACATGACAATTTGAACGAATTTTGTAAATAAACTGACACTCGCCGACCGAAACCGCGATGTTTTAGTAACACTAAACTTTATTTTGACGGTTTCCTACATGATTTGGTGAAACGATAACATAAGTAGCTAGTTGACATGTTATATCGTCAATATTTGAACGAAATTTTGCATGTTTTGGAACGGATGTAGTACTAACTTTTGCCCGCAGCTTCGCCCGCGTGTATGTTGGAAATTATACCACGGGAATATACTAACGGGATAAAAAGTGCCTACACTATGTCCTAACCCAGGTCATTGTCTATCCGTGTGCTCAACCAAATCCGTCCAGCCGTTGTGGCGTGAAAAGTTAACAGACAGACAGAGAGACGGAGTTACTTTATCTTTGATAATATTAGTATGGATTAGTAATTAGTAAGATTAGTTTAAATATTTATACTAATGTTATCTCTTGCTAATTAATTATGTGCTAAGTGAGAGTTTTGATCTTAATGAATTGATTGATAAACAAATACTTGGGTATATTTACTTGTCTTGTCTCTTTACTGTTGTTTACTAAACCCGTTTGATTATTATTTTACTATGTATATAATTGAATTCCGGGGCTTGGCAATTAAATAAAATCTTGGTCCTTATGTCCGCAATCGTGTTCTAATCAAGTTTTTTCTTGATTTATCCGATTATAGGTATTCTAAATCTTGTCGTTTTTGAAGTGTCGGCTCAGTGTGCATGATTGCTGTGCCCCATTTTGTTTAATTTAAAACAATAAAGAGTCCCGATCCCGATTGTGATCGGCGGTGGTCGACGATCTTCGTGTCACCGACTTCTGACGTCACCAAGCGGATATCTGCAATGACTGCAATGTCGTTGACAGGGGGGCGCTGTTGGTGAACATTTTGTGCAATTGTTTTGTGAAATGTATTGAAGAAACAAGATGGCGGCGTTAGTTCAGATTTTAGCCACCCACCATAACCTTGTAGCGCTTTAATTCTCTGAGATGAGAACATGAAACACTTCTTCCAGACGAAAGAAGCTGGGTTTTGTTGCGAAAACTTCACACATGCAGATGATACATTTATCAAATCTGTGGGAAAAACAAAAGAATGCAGTCGTGGTGTTATGTTTATGAAAATATCAGTGCTGTTGTATTAGAGAGGCAATGTAAGTGGAAACAGAATGGAAACTAACGTACAATATTGACAGTCTTTACATTGACCGTGGGATTCTTTGCTATTTCCATGAGAATATTTACTACGATATCAATGCGTACATTTGAATACTTTGTTAATTTGGTTCATTACGTATGAGAGAAATGTAGGCACCTACTTGGTTTTTTGTCCTTGAAACGTATCAATACATCATAGAGTCACGAGCACCAAATATACAGGGTGGCAAATATACAGGGTGGCAAATATACAGGGTGGCAAATATACAGGGTGGCAAATATACAGGGTGGCAGGGACATCGACGCGAAAACTGTTACCATGGATTCAGTCATGAGTCATAACCATAAGTCATTTATTTCTTAACAAAATACATTGTTTTGAAAATATTACAGTGATAATAAATAAAATAATAACAATTTAAAAGAACATTACATTAATGTTTAAAATTACACGATTCTGAACTTCTTCTCTTGAAATAGGTACTATCTTGAATTCATGCAAGCCTAGTTCTTTTTGTGCCAAGTTAACAAGGAATAAGATTTTTCATACAAACGAAATACCGCCCTTTTCGCCCCCTTAAAGGTGGAATTTACCCCTTCTAGTGCTCCCCAATAATAAAAAAGTGCAAAATTTCACGTTCCTAGTCCCAGCAGTTTCGCCTTGCGTCGATGTAGGTATGTCAGTCAGTGAGTTTCTCCTTATATAGACAAGTAGGTGGCCGACCTCAAAAAAAATTGTAGGCCCCTAATTTGTTTCGTACCTACTTTTGATTTCGTTTTGTTGGTTAATTTCGTGTAAGTAGATATAAAAACATTATTTCATAATTTTGAGTTAATTTCTTTCGAAGTCGATGATTTTTTTTTAAATTATTTATTTGTTTGTTCATCTGTTTAAGTCATACAATATGTAGGTACTAGTAGTGGTACAAATATATGTCACATCGAAGAAATACCAAACTATCTAACAAGATCGACGCCAAAATATAGGATACTGTTCAGCTTCAAAAATATGTGTCACCTTTCAGAAAGCATAAATATCTAACATGTCTTACGTTATTATAAATATCTGTTAACTCATTTCAGTTCAGTAGAATACTTGGTTGTGATAAAAAATATCTGACTAAAGTGATGCGCTTACTAACGACATGCACATTACATTTCCTCCTAACACAAGCAACCCCTTGCATAAAAGGTGATCTCCAATAATAATGTATCGTAATGCCCTTTGAAATTGAAATATATTAAAATATAGATTTACTAAGCTACTAATCAAAGGTGAGTCATGCATGGCGGAAGTCACACGGCACCCAAATACTAGCGATAATGAAGTAAATAAACGCCAACTAGACCTTTGGTTATCTTTTCTTAATAAAGTGATTGTTCTTAGATAAGGTTGACAGATCGAAGATGTTTTTCTCCGGATTTGACTAGATTTTGGGCAGCGGGTGCTAATTGTTATTGTTTTAATGATCGAGTGCATAAGTGGTGAAATAGTTATCTCCCGAGGGTACCAAAAAGACTAAGGCAAAGGGTTTTAATAAATCTACAATTCATTTTCATAATTTCAGGGATCAGGTAACTTTTTCTTCAGTCAATCAAGTTATCTTTACTTTTAAAATCACTTATTCAAATTAAATAGGTAGATAGGTACTCATTAGGTATTTATTTATTGTAGTTTATTTAATGCCTTGAAAATTCTTTTATTATGTAGGTACACCATTGCTTTTACATTATCCTTTGTAATAAGAAAAACACTTAAAACAGTTATTTACGACATATATAACTCATACGACTACATAAGCCATACATTTATTTACACCTAGACGTAACATGAATTATGAAAGTACGAGTATGTTCTTTCAATATCGAATCAAAATACAATCCGATAAGTATTCAGTAATATCATTGCGCGACATTAAGCAAAGTAAATATGTACTGTATTATGTACATTCATTTTAAGTTTGTACAGCTGAAATATATTAGCCTAGAGTCAGACAAAGAGCTCCAATGAACACGTCACCACATTTGCATATTAATAACGTTATCATTTAATAAAATGTAACGAAAAATGAACAAAGAATATACCTTATCGTGTTAAGGTAATGAAGTGAATGTATAAAATTTAAGTAGGTAACGAAAATGTATCACCCTAACTGTCTCAGACCATGTGGACCAAGTTTTCAGGACATTTTCTTTCCCAAAAACTTGGTGACATTCTAAAATTAATCCAGAAATTATTTATTTAATTCTATCTTATTGATACTTCGACACAACAAAGTATAATATTGATTTCCAAAAATAAAAGTTATCAAAACGAAATCCCAAATACGGCAAAAAAGTCAACTAAAAAGGTATAAAAAAGACATCACAGACAGACAAATAAAAAATCCGGAGTCACACGTAAGGCATAAATCGAACAAATTACGTGTGACTCCAGATTTTTTTTTTTAGTCGGCTTTGTTGTCGTAGTTGGTTTTTAGTTTTTACCCGACTACGGCGAAGCAAAACGGAGGGTTATGATTTTGATCGGTGTGACTGTGTATGCATGTATGTATGTGTTCCCTCCTATCTTCTAAACTACTCATCATAATTTTGATCGGTGTGACTGTGTATGCATGTATGTATGTGTTCCCTCCTATCTTCTAAACTACTCATCATAATTTGACAAATGAGGTATCGTTGGAAGCGTCTTGATCGTGTATGTAGCTAATATGATTTAAATGTACATAATTTAATGACTGCTCTACTTACTATTACTTTGTTATTCAAACTTTAACTGCTTGTTTGAGTATTGCTTCTTTTAGTATTAAACGAAAGTGCCACGTTTGAAAACAAACGAGAAGTTGCAATGAAGGACTTCTTAAAATGATTTACTTATTTTTTGTTAATGCCGTATTAACTTCAAATTCTTGAATAAGATTAAAATTACAGTACAAAGGAACGTAGAAAATTAAATATTGAAATAAAATTCTACGTTAATCGCGTTCAACAAGTTGCATTCGACCTCGTCGCGAATTGAGTTATTTATACAAACATGTAAATTAATTGTACTATTTGGATCTCGTATAATCACGCGATTTAATTATCACATAAATACGTATTACACGGTTACGTTACGTTACGTTTGCGTTCCGGTAAGTTAAGATGAGTAACGTTTTAAGGCCACCCTTTCTTCACTTGTGGGTGTTGTATGTAACAGGCACCTAAAGCATTACATTACACGTTATGAGCAGCAGCAGTTGTTATGGGGCAGCAGCCTCCTCCTGTTTGCTAATGACATGTTCTATTCTATTTTTATTTATGGCAATTGTCCCGATGTCGACAATTCTGCCAATGTCAGTTGTGATATGGAGAATCGGGGGAAAAATAAAAACCCGGGAGATTAAAAGTAAAAAAATATAAAAGTAAAAAATTCCACGTAATAATGACATCTTAATGCGGCTACTAATCTCACTACCACGTCATTTGTTTGTTGGTACATTATGCCAGCTGATTTTGGCGGTCCTCATAACTTAGGTACTGACTAATGTCAAGACCTCATCTTCTTCAGTTAGACCCTTTCTTTCCCTCCACTATGCTATGAGAGGCAGATAGTGCATGATGGACACTGATGGTGCATGCTATCAGAAATTGGGCCATTTAATTTTATTATCTTCTTGCCCGTTCTTCTCCATAGGAACCTACTACGCGTTGGAATAGGCAACTAGCTTCATATTTCTGACTGACCGACCTCTTGACAATTCAAAAGTACCTGTAATTGGTTTATTTGAAATAAATGCTTTTAGTTTGAGTTTATCATTAGATTTCATCAGATCAACGTGTCATCGGACTAAAGGGTCAAAAATGTGTTTCAAATCGCAAAATTTTATAAGCACAATAAAAGGATGCTCCCACTTCCCACTTCCCACTATGCTTATCTGAGATCATCACTCAATTTATATATATAGCATTTACCCTCTCAAAATATTATTTCTCTGATTCAAACTCAATGGTCAGTCTACCGAGAGATTTGTCTGTATGTCTGTGTTTGTATGTAAACAAACATGTGTACCTGTAGTACCGGCGACTTACGTGTGAGTTAACAAGTACCCAGCGTTGCCCCCTAAGGTCGCCTTCGCCGGCGCACACTTCGCTATTCGTTTCTATGGCTACGGCAATAATTGTGTAATGTACCTTATATAATTTCTCATGTATGACTTGTACGGTTTTGAAAGGCATGTAATCATGTTTTTTTTTAAATCGATGGTTTTAGCAGGCCGTCATACAAGAAAATAGGGAAAAGTTCATGAAACATAATAATACTTAGTAGGTAAGTTCTATCCGTTATTATTTTTACTGTCATAGTCGGAGTGAAGAAAACCTCAAGGTTTAGGATAAAGCTTACCTTCAGAACCTACACCAGAGCAGTCACCAAGTGAGGAAAAGTGCTGATAAACAATGCCGAACGATTTTAAAACATGAAGATATTGTCTTTTGGGGGACAAGTGTTGTTCTTTCAGACTGTATGGTCTTCGACTAAGTAACCTTAATAACTAAAGCTTGGGATTTATTGTCCAACGACGCAACAGAAGTTATAAAAGGAAAATCGCAAAAAAATACAAAATAACCGCTCGTATCAAAGCCACAGTTGCAGCCAAAATAACCGCAATTAGTTTACAAGGACGCCATAAAATAACACTAAAACTATGTAAGTTAATGACAACTCACCGAATTATCTCCAAACAAACAAACTTAAATCACAGATATCTGAGATTCTTCAAAAAAATGACAATAAATACACTCGCGATTACAAGATGCGATCAATTTGACAGCTGTCAAAAAGTGGCGCGGACGTCCGCGGTTCTCGGGCAGCGATGGCGGAATGGCGCTGGCGACTGGGCTGTACGGGCAGCCTGCGCCTGCGATTACAAAGTTACGACACCAACTTGTTATCTGTTACACCTCATTGCGTATGCGACTACACGGAATAAGTGGTTACTGCGGTTAACTTAAAGGATAGGTATAGGTTGCTGATGTTGTTGTGACCGATATTGGTGACGTCACGACCTTGCACCAAATATTTAGGTCTTAGGTTTCAGGGTAATTGGCGGTCAAAAGATAAGACAAGGGTTTGATATCGCTAAAGATAAAATGTCAAGTTTAGAACTTAACAATCATAATCCTACATTGCTACAAGCTATAAATCTCAAAGATGTTGTAGCGAACATAATAGCGTTGTTCAGGAAGGAAGGAAACCGGCTTGTGGAGCGGAATCTCACGACTCATCGACTAGCACTAGTGTTCCCACGAAGGTAGAGATCGCAAAAAGATAAAACAAGAAAAACAAAAGTTCTAAGACTCGATTGTATATTATGTTTTACAAGAAGAACCGGAACAAAGCATTTGGGGCGGGAACTTCGGGACCCTGTGATCTATGTTCGTCTCTTCATTAGCTTGGTCATCGAAAATTGCCTAAAGTTTTCCTTAAAAGAAGGAACAGACAATTCCAGTCCTTTTCTAGATTTAATCGGAAACCACCTCCAGTATTATCTCAAAGAACCTCAGACAATGAAAATACAAAATTATTCAAGCCAGCCAGAGACAGTCTTCCCACTGTCAATCCAAATCACGCTCGCCCCGTTACCTGCCCTTCACTGTTACTGATAAGAACTGCAGCCAGACATAAGTTGGTGACATGTAGCCTGCGCCTGCGCAGCATGCTAACGAGAACGCGCGCAAGGAAGTGACGTAACTCACTCGTGTCGTATTATGCGAGATTAAGCTTATGTCACAGTCGAGACGTTACGAAAAATAATGACATGTGTTATTTATTTATTGAGAATTTTATATGAGATGTTGGTGAATGTTTGGTTTTGTGACCAGTTGACATTTTTGGTCTTTTGGTTCGATAACCTGAACATACCTATTAATAAAACCGGCCAAGTGCGTGTCGGACCACGCACAATGAAGGGTTCCGTAGTTGGGATGAATTTATTCCAACAACAAACTTAGCATTGTAGTTGAAAAACATGTTCTCCCATACGGAATGTATGGGAGATCATGTTTTTCCAACTGCAAATTTAAGTTGGTTGATTATTACTCGTTAACCTGTACAGCCTAGTTAGCTGTGATAGTTTTCCTTTTAATTTCATTATATATACTACAGCTGTGAATTTTTTCTCAAATTCAAGTACAACCATTTAGCTGTCAGGGGGGGGGGGGGGGGGGGGCACTTGACACTAACAACAAAAATCAGTTAAAAGCTTAATATTTCGCAAACGGATCCCTAAATCCAAAAATGGATTTCACAAACTCTCTATATTTTTGAACGACCTTTCTAACGATATCCCACACCAGGGGGTAGATGAGAAAAAAAAAACATCCCTTTACGTGTAGAGGTAGCCTAAAAAAAATATTTTTCTTAATTTTATTTTACCGCTTTGTTGGCATGACTAATATGTATACATAATTATGCCAAATTACAGCTTTCTAGTACTAACCGTCTAAGCTAAGCCGCGGACAGGCAGACGGACAGACAGACGGACATGGCGAAACTATAACGGTTCATTGTTTACTACGGAACCATAAAAAGGTCGTCAGAATAGAGAGGATTCACGTTACAAGAGATCTCAGTATTTATTTCAGGACTTTTCCAAAGATGTCCAGAAACAGATCTCAGTATTTATTTCAGGACTTTTCCAAAGATGTCGAAAGTACAAAGTCAGGAACAGAAAAATCATGAAATTTAAGCAAATTATTGCGACCATAAGGTTTCTAGGACAGAAACTTGAAGATAACTTACCCTTTAATTTCACAAATAAAGACTTGATGCTCACAACATATATGTAAGTAATGTTATCATTAGCTACAAAACTTATATCCACTTGCCTAGTCACCGCAAACTCCGTTCATAACTCACGACTTTATCGAAGTGAGCATAGACAGTCGTCAATCAATCGGCGCAACACTTTGATGATCAAATGCCATGCTCGCTCGCTTGCTGCAAATGGCTCACGACTTCTACTGCATACCTAATATGGTGCTGAGATTCTTTACGAATGCATACTTAGTTCTCGCGGTATAAATCTATAATTTTCTGAAGATTGTTAAAGTTAAGGTAATGGCTGCGAAACTGCAGAGAAGCGGGTGTTGGCGTAAATATTGGGTAATGCCTATATCCTGCCTAGGCCAAAGACTACGAAAATTAAATAAGGGAATATACTTAGCAGTAAGTTTGTGATTTTAGGAGCTATTTGGTGTAGAGTGCAAATAAAATGCCACTCTACCTCCAGTTGACCGCAAAGCAAGGGAACAGGGAAATTATTTGAACAAGAATATAAACACCTATCCAGGCAGAGAAGTAAAATATGGCGTACCGCAAGGTAGTGTACTTGGACCTTTACTGTTTCTTTTATATATTAATGACTTGCCTCGCCAAATTCAACAACCTATGGTATTATTTGCAGACAGTACGGCAATAATCAAATGCGGCAATAAAAATGGTTATGAGAATGATATTAATAATACATTAAAAAGCATATATTGGCTTAATAAAAATAACCTAATTATAAATATACAAAAAACATAAGTTATGCATTTTCATCAGCGGCTAGGAACTGAAAATTTTGATGTTGAATTTAATGGACAAAAAGTAGACTCCACAAATGTTACAAAATTCCTTGGTATTCTAATTGATAACAAACTGACTTGGAAACCGCATTCAGAGGATGTATGTAAGCATACGTGCTTTATAACCTGGCTAAAAAAGTAAGCATTCGCACCGTGCTGGAAGCTTATCATGGTCTAGTTGCGTCAGTTTTGAGATTCGGAGTTGTATTCTGGGGTAACTGTACTGAGAAGGAGAGGATATTCAAAGCCCAAAAACGTTGCGTGAGAGCAATGACTAGTCTTAAAAATACCGATAGTTGTGCACCTGTTTTCAAGTCTCTAAAATTACTCACCTTTCCGTCTTTGTATATAATTGAAGTTGCAACATTTGTTAGAACAAACTTACACCTTTTTACCCTAATGGACGATATTAGAACACGCCCGGGATCTGTTAGGTCGCAATATAAAAATCTAATGTTTACAGGTAGGTACAAAACAGCATTATTAAGAAAAAGCTTACTATCAATGGGGCCCGTCATCTATAATAAAATACCTCAGGCCTACAAAGAAGAATCATTAAGTATATTTAAAAAGAGACTGACATCCTTACTAATAGATAAATGTTACTATTCTATACAAGTTTTTTTAAATGATAAGAATTTATAATGTTGTTTTTTTTTTTGTTTTTTTGTTTTGATAATGTAAGTAAAATAATCAATAATCTAATCGGTTGCACATATAGAATTAAGATTGTTGTTTTTGATGTTTAGTTTATGTAGGAAGGGTGTTGATCCACATAACTATACTTTTATATTTTTTATTTGGTTGTACGTATAATTGAGTAGTTAAAAATATATTTTAGTTTTTTTACTTTTGCATGCCGTAAGGTAGAGTGTGTTGGAACTGCTTTTACAATGTTTACATCTTATTTTGAACCCACATTCATTACAAAATAAATGATTTCTGATTTCTGATTTCTGGGCAGTTCAAGTAGGTATGGACATAGCTTATCTTGAATTACAAGGATAAAAATAAAATTGCTGCATTAGTAAGCTGTCAGTCTCAATCGAAAGATTATCTTTGTGATAACATGCAATGGACCATGGACTTATAAGTAAACCACTGTACTACAGACCTAATGCTACTGTTGCATGTAAGATAGGAAGATGTGAATACCGCCATCTATGACGTGCAACTCATTGTTCTAAGCAGTTAGCCGTTTGATGAAAACAAAGCAATATGTACTAGATGTCATCTCATGGCATGCCACATTTCTAATGTTGCATACCTATTAGAAAACATTGGTATTACTAGGTGCTACATAGTTTGTATTAGTAGCTGCTACATAGTTTGTATTAGTAGCTGCTACATAGTTTGTATTAGTAGCTGCTACATACTTTGTATTAGTAGCTGCTACATAGTTTGTATTAGTAGCTGCTACATACTTTGTATTAGTAGCTGCTACATACTTTGTATTAGTAGCTGCTACATAGTTTGTATTAGTAGCTGCTACATACTTTGTATTAGTAGCTGCTACATACTTTGTATTAGTAGCTGCTACATAGTTTGTATTAGTAGCTGCTACATACTTTGTATTAGTAGCTGCTACATAGTTTGTATTAGTAGCTGCTACATACTTTGTATTAGTAGCTGCTACATAGTTTGTATTAGTAGCTGCTACATAGTTTGTATTAGTAGCTGCTACATACTTTGTATTAGTAGCTGCTACATACTTTGTATTAGTAGCTGCTACATACTTTGTATTAGTAGCTGCTACATAGTTTGTATTAGTAGCTGCTACATACTTTGTATTAGTAGCTGCTACATAGTTTGTATTAGTAGCTGCTACATAGTTTGTATTAGTAGCTGCTACATACTTTGTATTAGTAGCTGCTACATACTTTGTATTAGTAGCTGCTACATAGTTTGTATTAGTAGCTGCTACATAGTTTGTATTAGTAGCTGCTACATAGTTTGTATTAGTAGCTGCTACATACTTTGTATTAGTAGCTGCTACATAGTTTGTATTAGTAGCTGCTACATACTTTGTATTAGTAGCTGCTACATAGTTTGTATTAGTAGCTGCTACATACTTTGTATTAGTAGCTGCTACATACTTTGTATTAGTAGCTGCTACATACTTTGTATTAGTAGCTGCTACATAGTTTGTATTAGTAGCTGCTACATACTTTGTATTAGTAGCTGCTACATACTTTGTATTAGTAGCTGCTACATACTTTGTATTAGTAGCTGCTACATACTTTGTATTAGTAGCTGCTACATAGTTTGTATTAGTAGCTGCTACATACTTTGTATTAGTAGCTGCTACATAGTTTGTATTAGTAGCTGCTACATAGTTTGTATTAGTAGCTGCTACATACTTTGTATTAGTAGCTGCTACATAGTTTGTATTAGTAGCTGCTACATAGTTTGTATTAGTAGCTGCTACATACTTTGTATTAGTAGCTGCTACATACTTTGTATTAGTAGCTGCTACATAGTTTGTATTAGTAGCTGCTACATACTTTGTATTAGTAGCTGCTACATAGTTTGTATTAGTAGCTGCTACATAGTTTGTATTAGTAGCTGCTACATAGTTTGTATTAGTAGCTGCTACATACTTTGTATTAGTAGCTGCTACATACTTTGTATTAGTAGCTGCTACATAGTTTGTATTAGTAGCTGCTACATAGTTTGTATTAGTAGCTGCTACATACTTTGTATTAGTAGCTGCTACATAGTTTGTATTAGTAGCTGCTACATAGTTTGTATTAGTAGCTGCTACATAGTTTGTATTAGTAGCTGCTACATAGTTTGTATTAGTAGCTGCTACATAGTTTGTATTAGTAGCTGCTACATAGTTTGTATTAGTAGCTGCTACATAGTTTGTATTAGTAGCTGCTACATAGTTTGTATTAGTAGCTGCTACATACTTTGTATTAGTAGCTGCTACATACTTTGTATTAGTAGCTGCTACATAGTTTGTATTAGTAGCTGCTACATACTTTGTATTAGTAGCTGCTACATACTTTGTATTAGTAGCTGCTACATAGTTTGTATTAGTAGCTGCTACATAGTTTGTATTAGTAGCTGCTACATACTTTGTATTAGTAGCTGCTACATACTTTGTATTAGTAGCTGCTACATAGTTTGTATTAGTAGCTGCTACATAGTTTGTATTAGTAGCTGCTACATACTTTGTATTAGTAGCTGCTACATAGTTTGTATTAGTAGCTGCTACATAGTTTGTATTAGTAGCTGCTACATAGTTTGTATTAGTAGCTGCTACATAGTTTGTATTAGTAGCTGCTACATAGTTTGTATTAGTAGCTGCTACATACTTTGTATTAGTAGCTGCTACATAGTTTGTATTAGTAGCTGCTACATACTTTGTATTAGTAGCTGCTACATACTTTGTATTAGTAGCTGCTACATAGTTTGTATTAGTAGCTGCTACATACTTTGTATTAGTAGCTGCTACATAGTTTGTATTAGTAGCTGCTACATACTTTGTATTAGTAGCTGCTACATACTTTGTATTAGTAGCTGCTACATACTTTGTATTAGTAGCTGCTACATAGTTTGTATTAGTAGCTGCTACATACTTTGTATTAGTAGCTGCTACATAGTTTGTATTAGTAGCTGCTACATACTTTGTATTAGTAGCTGCTACATAGTTTGTATTAGTAGCTGCTACATAGTTTGTATTAGTAGCTGCTACATACTTTGTATTAGTAGCTGCTACATAGTTTGTATTAGTAGCTGCTACATAGTTTGTATTAGTAGCTGCTACATACTTTGTATTAGTAGCTGCTACATAGTTTGTATTAGTAGCTGCTACATAGTTTGTATTAGTAGCTGCTACATAGTTTGTATTAGTAGCTGCTACATAGTTTGTATTAGTAGCTGCTACATACTTTGTATTAGTAGCTGCTACATAGTTTGTATTAGTAGCTGCTACATACTTTGTATTAGTAGCTGCTACATAGTTTGTATTAGTAGCTGCTACATAGTTTGTATTAGTAGCTGCTACATAGTTTGTATTAGTAGCTGCTACATACTTTGTATTAGTAGCTGCTACATACTTTGTATTAGTAGCTGCTACATAGTTTGTATTAGTAGCTGCTACATAGTTTGTATTAGTAGCTGCTACATAGTTTGTATTAGTAGCTGCTACATAGTTTGTATTAGTAGCTGCTACATAGTTTGTATTAGTAGCTGCTACATAGTTTGTATTAGTAGCTGCTACATACTTTGTATTAGTAGCTGCTACATAGTTTGTATTAGTAGCTGCTACATAGTTTGTATTAGTAGCTGCTACATACTTTGTATTAGTAGCTGCTACATAGTTTGTATTAGTAGCTGCTACATAGTTTGTATTAGTAGCTGCTACATAGTTTGTATTAGTAGCTGCTACATACTTTGTATTAGTAGCTGCTACATACTTTGTATTAGTAGCTGCTACATACTTTGTATTAGTAGCTGCTACATAGTTTGTATTAGTAGTCTCCTTCTATCCTAATGGCTTTGGGTTCGATACTCGTGTGGATAGACTCTGTTGAAGTCTGAAGACATGTGTTTGACATTCTAAAGCAGATTTTTCGTGAAATACTCGTATGTATGTATCACAGTGCGAATCCGTCTGTATGTTTAATGCTATTACGGATTAAATACCGATCTAAACTAATATATTATAATAAGGAGTTTTTTTTAAATATGTTATTTTATTTGATTTTGATGAAATTTGGTTTGGGGATACTTTGAACCCGGGGAAAGGATGATTCTGAAGTCGGAAGAAACGAGACTTTAATAAGTGTTAGATGCGGAAACTACTTCCGTCTTATTCCAAAACACGGTCTAAATTTGGTACTGGGATTAGTACTAGCTTTAGTACCATGACTAAATAAAACGTTATTATAAAATGAAGTTTATCACTAGTTCCATAACTATTTATGGTACTAAAGTTAGTCCGCTGAGTCCCCTAGTTTATCTTTGGTACTAATTTATTTGACGTTTGCGTTGTCATTGTTTTGGTGTTTGCGCGGGTCTGTATATATAAAAATCATAAAAAATGGATATTAATATGATCGACCTGATGGATTTGGAAGATTTGGATATGCTGGAGACGTCTCGGCGATCTTACAGACATCGTCACCGTGAGAATCCATTCGAATTGAGTGACGAAGATTTCAGATATAAGTATAGGTTCACGAAACGTTTTGGAGAAAAGATAGTGGATGTTTTACGTGTGGATTTATCCCATGACCCTCGAGGATGCCCTTTGAGTCCTGAAGTGCAAGTAGTTTGCGCATTACGCAACTGGGCTCGACATGAAGTATGTAAGCTTGGTCAATGCTAACCTAACATTAGATAAAATTCAAAAAACATACTAATAATATTATTGTATTCGTAGATTCAAGACGATACAGCTGATTTGCATGGTGTGTCTCAGCCAATTGTCAGTAAAACGTGTAAAAAGGTAGCGGACATTTTGTCACGGATGTCCCGAAGATTTATAAAAATGCCCATTACTCTAAATGAACAGGAGGAAAGCATCAGGAAATTCCGCAGTATTGCTAATTTTCCTACAGTAATTGGGGCAATAGACTGCACTCATATAAGAGTAAAGAAAATAAATGCTGATGGGGGTCAGTTATATATTAACAGAAAAGGATTTTCTTCAGTCAATGTACAGGTAATTTTTAAAGAAATATTTTAAGTTGTGATTTTCTCAATTTTATTGACAAATGACTTTTTAGTTCCATCCCAAAATGCTTGATACAATAGAGAATAATTTATTTGATAAATCTGAATTACCAATGTCATATTAAAAATTACAGAGAGGAATATAAAGTTCTAATAATAATCATAATCAGCCTATAATGTTCCCACTGCTGGGACTCAGGCCTCCTCTCTGTTTCTTCACGATGTTTTCCTTCACCGTTTTGAGAGCAGTGGTGATGAAATAATTTAAACAAAATAAAGCTCCTGTCAGGGTTCGACCCTTGCGCACGGTGAGCGATGGGTAGCTCGCCGTCCAATAGGGACCAGGCGCGGGTCGACGGCGCTCAAAGAGTTGTCAGCACCAAGTGACGGGGTCTGTTAGGGCCAATGCCTGCCAGGGTTGCGAGTTTGTCCGGAAGGGATATTGCGGCCCCGGCACACAGGCAACGGAAGGAACACGGGTGGGTTTTAGTCTAAAAGTCTGACACGCCCTCCCGCTCCGCACAGAGCGGGAGAAGTTATTTGATAATATCCCACCCAAAAAAAAAAGGGTTCGACCCTACGACCTACAACTCATAAGTCGCGGCCGTTATCACTAGGCCACCACTGCTGTAAAGTTCTAATACGCTGTCATTTTTCAGGTGGTTTGTGATGCTGACCTGAAAATTATGGACATTGTTACCAGATGGCGTGGCAGTGTACATGATTCCAGAATATTCCGAGAATGTCGATTAAAACAGAGGTTTGAGGCTGGCGCATTCTCTGGAATATTATTGGGTGACAGTGGCTATCCTTGCACTCCATATTTATTTACACCATTGCTTAACCCCACAACACCACAAGAAGAGAGGTATAACCGCAGCCATATCCGGACCCGGAACACGGTGGAAAGGTGTTTTGGTTTATTAAAGCAACGTTTTCGTTGTCTTTTACGCGGCATGTTTGGGGATATTGAAACAGCAAAAAAAACAATTGTTGCATGTGCTGTCCTCCACAATATTGCCATCGACATGAGGGAAGACCTGTTTCGTGGCGAGGAAGAGAACATAGAACAGGGAACTAGGGAACCTATTGTACAAAGTTATATTCCAACTTCTATAAGGGGAAATATTAGGAGAAGGCAGTTCATTGAAACACATTTTCAGTATAAAAATCTTTTATGTATTTAATAAGTATGTATTTACAAACATGTTAATAATTATAGTATAAAACTGAACCTTTGGTTACTTGTTGGAATTGATTGAAGCAAACATTTTCTATTAATATATAACTGACCCCCATCAGCATTTACTTTCGAGTGCAGTCTATTGCCCCAATTACTGTAGGAAAATTAGCAATACTGCGAAATTTCCTGATGTTTTCCTCCTGTTCATTTAGAGTAATGCGCATTTTTATAAATCTTCGGGACATCCGTGACAAAATTTCCGCTACTTTTTACACGTTTTGCTGACAATTGGCTGAGACACACCATGCAAATCAGCTGTATCGTCTTGAATTTACGATAAAACAATAATATTTGTATATTTTTGGATTTTGTGAAGATAACCTAATTTATGGCGAGCTCAGTTGCGTAATGCCCAAAACACTTGCACAGTAGGTGCTCAATCCTCGAGGGTCGTGGGATAAATACACACGTAAAACATCCACTATCTTTTCTCCAAAACGTTTCGTGGACCTATACTTATATCTGAAATCTTCGTCACTCAATTCAAAAGGATTCACACGATGACGATGTCTGTAAAATCGCTGACACGTCTCCAGCTTATCCAAATCTTCCAAATCCATCAAGTCAATATAACTATTTATTAAGTATGTATTTTAATTAAGTAAAATAATAATTTGTTATTAAATATTAGCAGCAAAGAAGTAGGTACCTGAAAATAATAATTTCAATTATTAGTATATTTACAAACATGTTAATTATAGTGTAAAACTGGACCTTTGGGTACCTATTAGGGTAGGCTCTACAACACAGTACATATTACAGCAGTGAATTATGTAGAATAAAAAATCTACTTACATTTTATTGTTCAGTGTTGGTGTGTTTCTTATTTTCCAATAAAGCTATTTCTAATTCTAACTTTTTTATTTTTAACTTAGCAATTTTAATGTTGTATTTGTGTTCTTCTTCCATAATTTCTAGTTGTTTTCTTTTAAACCCTGTATTGCTTTCTACGATTGATTGCCGCATTTCTTCAGTTCTGTAAAATGAAATAAAAAAATGTAAGGAATTTTATTTTTAACGTAAGTAAAGTAATATTAGAATAATAAAAGTATGTACTCGGCCCCCAAGGGACACCCCTTGGGGGCCGAGTACATACTTTTATTATTCTTATTTTATTACAATAGGTATTTCTACATACCTATTATTCAAGATTTTTTTCCTTTTTTTTATTATGCTTCTTGCATTCACAGTCTTATTGTTCTTTATTGACATCATGCTGGGGCTTTCTGTATCTGTGGTTGGATTGGTTTAAGCAAATTAAATACAGAAAAGATTAAAACAAACTTGTGTACATATTGGATTGTAATTATACCTATTATACTAACTTTTGCCCGCATCAACGCCCGAGAAAAGAATGTTAAAATTATCCCACAGCAACGTATTGCTGGGACAAAGTCCTAAGTCCATCCAAAGTCGTGCAGCCGTTAAGGTGGATCCGCAGTTATAACCCGCGAATTTAAAATTTTCTTACGTTTTTTGCAATTTGCAGGTCAGAGTCAGGTTGTACCTTGATCAAAATATAATTCGCGATTATAACAGATATGTAACAGAATTAGAATCATCTCTCGAAGATAGATTTGTTCCATAACAAGAAATCTATTATGGAAAAGTTCATAACGAACAAATCTGAATTAGAAAGATGTTTTAATGATTATAATTCTGTAAATACGTATCTGTTATACTCGCGAATCATATTTTAATTAAGATACAACCTGACACTGACCTGTAAATTGCAAAAAACGTAAGAAAATTTGATTTTCGCGGGCTACAACTGCGGATCCACCTTAAGGTGTGATAATATTAGCAGTACTTATAATAACTATTATTTACCTTCCAAATCCACAAGATCCACAACATCATGCTGTTCTGGGTTTCCTTCGTGTATCGCTACGTATGGTTCAGTTTCTTCAAAACTAGGACCAGGTTCAGGGTCAGTGACCATTTCTTTTGCAGTTCTACTCGTAGGCCCGGAAACTGGATCCTAAAATAAATTTTACTTGACAAGTTTTCACACTGACTGCAGTATTTTGTCTAAATTTGAATTAGGTATTTTATACTTTGAAGGAATGATAATGATCAAGATAAAATCACATGATTTATAACTTGTTATAAATCATGCAAAATTATAAAATGACTTTGTAGAAGTAATGTACATGTGTTATGCTAGTAGTCCAGTGTTTGAATTTATGACATAAAAATGTTGAAGAACTATGTAATTATATCGATAGTATTACTTATCATTTTTATCCTTATAATAATAATAATACCAGCCTGATACTGTCCCACTGCATTGCAAAAGCCTCTTCTCATACAGAGAAAGCACGAGCATTGACGCTTGCTCAAGACGGGTTGGCGATTTCAGACTTAGAACATAATTTTGAATTGTTTTCTACATAAACAATGTAAAATATGTTATAAGTATTATATATATACAAGAAATTTTATTTACCAATGCATCACTATCATAATCATTAACTTCAATGATAAAGTCATGAGGAGCAATCGCCATTATTTCTAAGTCCTCCGGAGTAGGTGATGGTGGTTTTGCACCACCACCTGTTTTTGTTTGTTCTCTTCTGTGTGAAGACAGGTTGGATTTGGCGGACAACTTCATTCTTTTCCAAGCCAACTTTAATTCTCCATCGGATCGAACTTTACCTACTATCTCATTGAATCTAAAAATAATAAATATGATAATTAATACCACGTAAACAATAATATACTTGTGCTTATAATAAAAGCAATAAGTAGTTACCTAATCTGTATATTCTTCCACTCTTTGATTTTCTGCATGTTTACAGACGTTTTCGTCGACTTGTCTTCTATTATGTGTGCTGACTGAGCAATAAGGTGACGTAATATTTCCTATAATAATAACAACATTCGTGTTAGGTAGTCGAAATAAGATGATACAAAGCATTGCTTACCTAATAATTTTATTTAAAAAAACATGTTTTACTTACTTTTTCTTCAGAACTCCAGTTTGCACCCCTTTTTTTCTTTTGTTGTTCCATTTTATAATGTAGCTCAAACACAACAACTCACGAACAAACCACGTAACAGTAACAGTGATATTAAAAACAATTAATACAATATTATGAAGTGCTTTTATTTATTATTATAAAGGACGCAACATAGATATTAATCTCAAATTACGCGCGCTGCCGTCATAAGTAAGTCGCTCCACTTCACGCTAGAGGTGTAAAAAAATATGAGAACAAGATTATAAAAAGTGCATCAATAGTACAAGTTTTGCTTGTTCATTAAATTGTAACCTAAATAAAGAACAATTTAGGACATATTTTGGTATTGATAAATAATCATTTAAGCATTTCAAGTGTTATTACAATATCAGCATTTAGAGAAACAGAACGTTGCTTCAAATAAAGCCTGCGTGAACGAATGAAAGAATGCCATTTTTGTTTCTTATCTGTGGATATTATTTGAACCATGAACCTTCTTTGGTACTAACTGATCCTCGATTGGTCTTCGTTTTGTAATCGGAACATATTTTGAGGCTGGTACTAGCTTTGTTACCGTAACAATCCAAGACCTTTTAGTCTTGGTTTAAACCATTACTTATGCAGTTTTTTGTAATAAGACGGCTTAGGTTTAATAATACGTATCTCCCTCTATCATTAGTAGCTTCATTTAAGAGGCGCAGACTTTTTTCAGTCAGCAGGACAACGCGGTAGAGGGATAACGAATCGTTTCTACCGACCGTTTTTTATCGACCATAAGTAAAATTGAGCTAATTTTACTTATGGTCGATAAAAAATGCCTTAATGGTTAAGAGCCAAAGTAAGGCCTTAGCAAATAATGTTTAGCAAACAAATTCAATAAAAATAAAAAATAAATTATATGCTAGGCATGATAATATTGACTACTTAATTAATCCTAAATGATTAAACTAGATTTTTTTAAATAAAATATATCAGGTTTCCTGGATGACGCATAATAATAAATTGACTATTCGTCACCTGGGACTCTTTCCAAGAGGACCAACAAAACCCCTAAATAACTTTCAAGTAGGCACTCGCGAATATTAGTTTAAGTCTCTCCTACCTTACGTCCAGTAACTTGCTCGTCCACTTAGCGAGGTTCCCCGGCAGGCACTGGTATCTGAGCCTATTCCGATCTGCTATATACCGATACAACACTATCTCTGTCGGCGAAGCGTTGCCGAACTGAAGAGATTCGTACCTAAGTACCACAAACTTGTCAGTAAAACTAGTAAACTATCAAATTAATGATTTTGAAATAAGTGATCAGCGGGGGATTTCGAATGATTGTCACGCTCAATTAATTTGATAAAGATGGATATAAAGCGCCTTCTCGCCTACTTGCACGTAATACTTTGAGTGTTCGTACTGACGCGGAAACAAACCTTGGAGGGGAGGGGGGGTAAAATCAGTTCGAAAAGTGGTTATTGGGTTCATTCCATCATCAGAAACCAGCAAGCACTGAAGGCTGTACCGGCCTTATTACTGTAGGATACTGGATACCTTGGACTTTTCCATATCGGGGGCCATAGCGGTTCACCAAGTTAAAGAACATCCAATTACACTAAGAAACCCCTCAGAAGACAGAACACCAGAGTGTTGCCTGAGCACGGCAAAAGTCAATTCTTTCTTTTTCAAAATTCTCTTCACGTAAACCCGCTACTTAATTCCAACCACACGATAAAATAAAGTATTCCAACAATATTAAAAGCAATATGGTAAAGGACCACCCGTACGTGACCATGAAGTATCTATAACGACCATGAGGTACAAAGAATATATTGATCAGAAATACCGAAAATACCCATTGCTACTGTTGTAATGAGCCAAAATAGCCAGCTTCTAAGATCAATCTAGGCTAAATTATGCCTCGTATTGTCGGACAGTACGTGTGTCGGACAGTACGTGTGCTGGGAGCCAAAAGGCAGACTTTTGAACTTGGGCTAAAAATATCGATGTATTTTTTTCCATTTATCTGCATATTTTCTGCTTCAAAAAACCCATGAAACATCGTCATTACAATAGGTATCTATTTATGTTTTATATTTCAGATTAGTTGAATTTGATGTTATTTAATATACTAGTTGTCGTTGTTGTTGTCGTGATGGCCCAGTGGTTAAGGCCTCGCCTCTCATACACGAGGTTGTGGGTTCAAATCCGGGCAAGTACCAATGTAATTTTTTCAATTCATATGTACTTTCTGAGTTTATCTTGGACATTACTGACATCGGTGAAGGAAAACATCGTGAGGAAACCTGGACTTATAGTTAATATAAGTCTGAAATCGCCAACCCGTTTGAAAAGAGGCCTTTGCCCTGCAGTGGGACAGTAACAGGCTGGCATTATTAATACTAGTTGGAAAATAATATACCTACTATTAGGTTTCTGCAAGTTTTTTTTTTGCAGGGTGATGGACAGCTGAATGAAAATGTTTCCCACCACGGATGTCCTGGAGTTTGCCAAATTGCTTTGAAAAATGAGATTGTCCTACCCTGATGCAATTTTAATATTGGGGTTTTCAGGAATGTGAAAAAATCTGCATCCTAGACGCATATTACAAACGTACATAAATCTTAGGTAGATCATGTCACGAGTTTACAACCAGCTGTGAGATCTGGTTTTAATCAGATGTAAGGGTACTTTATGCGTTCGTTACTTATCGCATCGTGCTCAAGTAAGGATGTTAAATACATTTAAATGCAACATCAGAAAAACAATTTTCCACGTAACTTTGAATTTGAGGTACGATTCAGTCCCGCAGGAAGCATATTGTCACTTCTCTTGATGATACCTATTCTGTGGGAGGGTCTTCTCTTTGTGGTCTGCGTTCACAGATTGAGCCTACTTACAAGCTGAACTAAAGGTATATGGGTTGCAACGATCTTCTTCTTCTTTTCGTGTGTTTAGTGACTGACCTGGTGTCAGAGTTTTAAAGCCGTCCATGGGCCTCTGACTCGGCTTCACATGCCGTCGGGAAATATCTCTCAGGCATGCCGGTTTCCTCACGATGTAAAAATGCAATGATTATATTTATGTATTCCCATTTCGAGCAGTGGTGGCCCACTGGAAACGGTCGTGAGTTATGGGTCGTAGGTTCGAACCCTGACAGGCAATTTACTTTATGTACATTATTTCATCTCCACTGCTCTCAAAACTGTGAAGGAAAACATCGTGAGGAACCTGGCATGTCCTAGAACAAACAATCTAAGACATGTGACTCCACCGTCCCGCACTGGGCCCGCGTGGTGGCTTACGGCCCACTCCCTCTCTCAGAGAGGAGGCCGGTGTCAATGTTATAGGCTGCTTATATATGCTATTCCCATTTAGCAGAGGCAATGACATCAAGCTTTTGGCTACTTCCTTCAATGCGAGTGCGTGTGCCTATGACAGTTGTAGCACGGAGTCCCGTGCAATAGATGGTGGACTGACCAACGTGCATGAATGCACGCATGCATTACATAACGTGGAATGTTTAGCATATAAATTGTCTATGTGCAGCTTACAACAATTGCCGGTGCGCCTAGCTTCTGACTAACGGTAGCCACGTGGCTCTGACATTATGATAATGTTGTAACATCAGCCAGTTAATAAATATGCTAGAACCTTTACGCCTACTTTGGGTAAAAACTTAAATTCGGGATTGGTGCTCAGAAGAAACGAATGGTTAACACTTTAGGGCTGTTATACTAACTCCATCCAAATAGTATTACGTATTATTATTATATTAATACGTGAAGCAAAAACTTTGTACCCCTTTTTACGAAAATTACGCGGACGGAGGAGTATGAAATTTGGCACAGTTAAAGTTTATATGGAGAAGGAGTGCAGAAAGCTAATATTTTTAAATAATATACATTAGAAATACTTAAATTAAATTAATAAAAAAAACGTTACACACACTACCATGCGTTTCACACAAGATGGCTACCTTAGAATCATGACATTTAAATGAATTATAGTCGAATTTCGACCTCTGGGCGACCACTGGTAGGTTTAAATGACTCATGTTTTATGCCTCATGCACAACAACGATGAACACTTAGGTGAAGTGAGCTTGAAGTGAGCTCTCCTTCCACCAGTCGCTGTGAATGCGAGCTCACTTTAAAGTGTTCACGGTGAGATTGTTACACAATAGACCGGCTGGTGAACTAGTGAGATACGTATACTCCGTATGGTTCTGTTACCCTTACATCCATTCACCCAGATCAGTCTACAATATGCAACTTTTATGGGTGACAATCTACTTTTAACTTAAAATAAATGTGGTATACAATCTGGGTAGATTGCGTATTACTATACATACTCGTACACTCGTACGTAGATAGAAAGTAGTCAGTATTCGTGTCCCTCCACTACCTACGAGTGCACATGGCTGTACTATGGGAGGTCGAGGGTTCATAGCTTTTGAGCAAATTCATTCAATCATTGGATTGACTTATTATCTCCACAACAAATATCTACCTATGGTGCACAAACAGCTTCTTTGAACGGAATGAACGTAAAATTGGATGTGTTCGCCATCAGATAGCGGCGCACATAAAGTACTGCACATAAATAAGTAAGTTATGTGTAAACAAAGAGTTATGTTGTCTCGACGTCGTAAAAACTGAAACTGTGCATATTTGTGTGAGTCAGTACAGTACCTAATATCGCTTCTTCCATGATGGTCTATAGGAATGATACATAGAATTATGAACCTACTGCAGAAAGTCTCTATAATATAAAGGTGACTATTAAAATGACGGCTACAGCCATATTGTAGGCAAATGCCTAGGCACACGGCAGAAAGTTAATTCAGGAGTTGTTCAGTGTTATCAAGGACGTCGTTAGCAAGGACAACGACAGCGGAGCCGCGCTTGATCTTCGTTAGCAAGGACAACGACAGCGGAGCCGCGCTTGATCTTCGTTAGCAAGGACAACGACAGCGGAGCCGCGCTTGATCTTCGTTAGCAAGGACAACGACAGCGGAGCCGCGCTTGATCTTCGTTAGCAAGGACAACGACAGCGGAGCCGCGCTTGATCTTCGTTAGCAAGGACAACGACAGCGGAGCCGCGCTTGATCTTCGTTAGCAAGGACAACGACAGCGGAGCCGCGCTTGATCTTCGTTAGCAAGGACAACGACAGCGGAGCCGCGCTTGATCTTCGTTAGCAAGGACAACGACAGCGGAGCCGCGCTTGATCTTCGTTAGCAAGGACAACGACAGCGGAGCCGCGCTTGATCTTCGTTAGCAAGGACAACGACAGCGGAGCCGCGCTTGATCTTCGTTAGCAAGGACAACGACAGCGGAGCCGCGCTTGATCTTCGTTAGCAAGGACAACGACAGCGGAGCCGCGCTTGATCTTCGTTAGCAAGGACAACGACAGCGGAGCCGCGCTTGATCTTCGTTAGCAAGGACAACGACAGCGGAGCCGCGCTTGATCTTCGTTAGCAAGGACAACGACAGCGGAGCCGCGCTTGATCTTCGTTAGCGACGACAGCGGAGCCGCGCTTGATCTTCGTTAGCAAGGACAACGACATCGGAGCCGCGCTTGATCTTCGTTAGCAAGGACAGCGGAGCCGCGCTTGATCTTCGTTAGCAAGGACAGCGGAGCCGCGCTTGATCTTCGTTAGCAAGGACAGCGGAGCCGCGCTTGATCTTCGTTAGCAAGGACAGCGGAGCCGCGCTTGATCTTCGTTAGCAAGGACAGCGGAGCCGCGCTTGATCTTCGTTAGCAAGGACAGCGGAGCCGCGCTTGATCTTCGTTAGCAAGGACAGCGGAGCCGCGCTTGATTTTACAATGAAGGTAACAACTGTTCCCGACAATTGGTTTTAATAATCACTCACACCTGATCCCAGATTGTTTTCATGTTTCTGGTAAGTATAGATTTTAGCTCAGACTCCATTCAATCCTAGTAGGTAATCTAGATAAGCATTACGGTTTAATATAACTACTCACAACTACCAGGATTACTGGCATCAGAAAAATAGTGATTGAATAAAAACGGCATAAAAACCAAAGACGTCGGTGTCTTTGGTTTTATGCCGTTTTTATTCAATCACTAAAATTAGAGTAATTTTTCACTTTGTTATATTTTTTTTGGAAGTCTGTTAATTTTTTATTTGGAATTCGTACCAAGTACTTGCTATGGAAATAAAGGCTCGTGCAGACCAGCGCGACGCGACTCGAACAATACAATTTCAATAACAGTACCCGGTATCGTGTCGAGCTGTCGCGTCGCGCTAGTCTGCACGAAGCTTAACAGGGACAGCAAGTTATTATAACATCATCAACATACACTAAGTGGAAAAAATAGTATTATTGAAGCTAATTCAAAAACTACTCATCAGAACTCGAGCATAATTATATGGTACTACCTCAGGAACCTTGCGAACAAAAAAATAATGATAAAAATCGGTTCATAAACAAAGAATTGATGCCCGAACATAATACAAGGATATAAAAAATATGTTGGTGCATACGAATTGATAACCTCTTTATTTTTTTAACTCGGTTAAAAAGGGTTAGTTTTAGGTAGCTAGGTACCTAAATTGTTTTATGACAAAACACGAGCATATTTCGTTCACCTGCGTCCATCTAAATTACCTCCTCCTTGCAAAAATTCAACGAAAGTAGCCAAAATTCCCGCATAACAGATTATTGCTCTTTTGGTATCGAAGTGAGAAGTACTTTATAGCGGTGAAGGAAAACACATCCATCCATTCCAACTAGATACGGTGAGGTCGCGGGCACTCCGCTCTGGGATATCATGAGGGACGCAGGAATAGCAGCAGCATCTAATATAAGTACTCAGTTGCTGCGCTCACCGATCTCCCGCCAAACGTGTTAAAAGTACCGCATAATCAGCCTAAATGTTCCCAATTGCTGGCCTCCTCTCGGTGAGAGGGAGGGAGTGGCCCGTAATCCACCACGCGGGCCCAGTGCGGGTTGGTGGATGTAACATATTTTCGAATCTTTGGTTAGAACCAAAGATTTGGAGAGACCTAAATGTCATGCCAGTTTCCTCACGATGGTTTCCTTGCCCGTTTTGAGAGCAGTGATAATGAAATAATTTACACAAAGTAAAGCTCCTGTCATGTTCGAACTTGCAACCTACAACCCGTAAGTCGCGGCCTGTACTACAGCTCCTAAGTACCTACTGCCAATTTTTAATTAATGTCATTGCAACAGTTACCTATTCAAAGTTTTTGTTTAGCAGTAAATGTTGTTTACGGAATCATTGTGACTTGGTGAACAAAAATAAGAAAGGGTCGTACGTAGATGTACCTACTTACTGTTATTGTGCACCTCTATGTAAGCCCCCTACCACACCCCACTGGCAAACCACGGGTGTTCAAGTGGGTACCTAATCCTGGGGACTAGGCTAAACATACGTGGCACCACTAATACCAATACCCCTGCAACGTTTACAAAGTTGGGTCGACTAGTTAATTTCTACGAATCACGCGCACACACTTCCTTAACTCAATTGACGCAAGACAAACTTTAACTGTCGTAAAATCGGACATCAGATTGTGCTAAAAATGATTTAGTGACATGATCTGACAATAAATGAAGGTCAAAATATTGAGCGATTTAAACTGACACGTGTCTGTAAAAAACGTGACGTCACTACAACGATCACGAAAGAACTTTCCTATAGAATGATACAAGTAGCTTAGTAAATAATGAACAAAAATAAAACGATACAAACCATATTTAAAACTTAATGAACATGTAATTAAATCCATCATGTTGACTGCTTGACGATCACAAGAAGGTCAGACTAAATCCTGTTTCACAAACACTTGATTGCTTTTTTCAAAACACCAAACAAGTTAAGTTTCACCAAATGCGAAAGTATTTTGTAAAAAACTGCACTCATAAACTATCAAAAGTATAATACACACTAATAAGTTTAGTATACATGCACTAAAAATTTATAATTTCACTTAGTAGTCTCACGCAGTTCTACTAACTTTATTAATTAATTAAGTTTATGTTGTTATTTACGTACATATTATTTTAATTCTAAATGTTTTTTTTAATGATTGAATCAGAGAGATCCTGTTGACGGCTTTATAATTAGTTAAGTAACTACTTAACGAATTATAAAGTTAACTAATTACTTCTTTTTCTACAAAAACACTGATATAAATTGCTTTTTCCCTGTTCCATTAGTAAAATTATTCAGTGATCCATATTTAATTTTTTTTTTACTAAATTATCTTTTTCAATAATTATGTAAGTAATACGATTCTTTTGTGTAAGACAATCCGCTGGTACTGATACAGTTCAATGCTTCAGAGATAAGTTGATTGGGTGCGCACGCGCAAGTGTCCGCTACCTCAGCCGTGTGCAATGTTTACAATACATGCAGCTCTAACCAACGATTAAGTACGTAATGGGGACAGTAGGAAGTTGATAAATAAATACAATAATACTAATCATAATAATAATCCTAGACAAATGAATAACCTCTGGCTATTTTGTTATAAAAGCAGCTTGGCAGTCTGATTAAGTAGCCAGCAACATTACATTGTTTTACAACACCTGACAAGACTACTAGATACATTCAGCAGGTACTCGTCAACTCGAGTGTCGCACTCACAGTGGAACGTACCTAATTGTCGAGTGCTCTCGAGTAAATAGAGCACTCGTACTTGATGTTTAGAAATAGTATTAGCTCTTTAGTCTAAGTAATCGTTATAGGACATGGTTGATTAAGTATTAGTAACCTACTGGGTGTGTATACTAGATATCTATCTATTTAGACCGTAATGTCCTACTGCAAAGGCCTCCGTCTCCCTCTTACCACACACGTCTTTCCTCTGCCATTGCTGGCTAGTCCAGGTAAAAGTCAAGTCCGTCCCTCTATATTGGCCTTTGTCCTCCACAATTTGCATTTTGTCTAGCAAAATTAAAGATCGTAATCATCCTGAAAAAAAGTCGTTTTGCGCTGAAATAGATCGCCCAGATAGATAATTTCGAATGATTGCTAAGACAAGACAACAAAATCTTGAAGCAAACCAAAAAATCCCATTTACAATAGGTAAGTACGTCGATGATGTCCACCGTACCTACTAGGTAGGTACGCAATTTGTGAAAGAAAAATATTTTATTTTCAGAAGTATAATTTCTACTTAGCTCTATTTTTCAGCTGATACCTACATCCAGTTGAGGTGAAGTCACGTTAGCTATAACTGATTTACCTTTACCTACCAACATACGTAGACTTGCACAATCATTTCTAGAACTAACTCTAAATCTCCTATAATCATTAATTCATTGCGATTAACACAGGGATTTCTGATTATCGTCGATAGCGGCGCGCACGCAGGTTGCCGTGGCGACCCGAAGTGTCCCGAAGAGTCGCGCGTACCTAACGACTCTATCAATGATAATAATTGATAGCAAAGCTGTTGATAAAGAATTGGAGTGGTGTCGCGCGCAAAACACTTAAGGAGACGATTCTCCATAGATTTTATTTATCTGAGGTATCCATTTGATGTTTGAACGACGACAAACGTGAGGCTTTTGAAAGAAAGGGATTATGAGATGACTACAATACGAGAAAAATGCGATTTACACCCGGTTTCAGAATTGAGAATTTGAAGTTGAGAGCTTGTCAAACTGTAGATGGGTAGATACTTTAGCATTCCCTAAGATGAAACCTAAATTCAAAATTTCATTGCAAAAAACGTAAGGAATTTTGTACTTTGAGGGCTACGTTGAAGTGCTAAAAGCTAATGCAAAAGTAGAGTTTGACAAGTTCTCAACTTCAAATTCTCAATTCATAAACCGGGTGTTAATAACTAACATCGAATATCAGAATGACCAAACCTTTCATAATTAATGTAGATTAAATATTATAGGTAGTACACTACTAGGATTCATCATTCAAAGGTAGGAAAATCAATAGATAGAAATAATATGTTATAGAGTGTGTTCTCTATCACTGTCATTCGGGTTTAACTTCCCACCCAATGATTCGTACTGCATGCACTGAAAAACCTACATATAATTTGAAAACTAGCAAGCTTCTTCTTAAGTCTAGTTCACTCGACACTAAAATTTCTAGTGCCGTGCGCAAAAAGGCTTTCGTAAATGAATTGTAATCAACAACAATGATATCACAAGATTGGTGCTCAATCGTATTTATTTGACCGATACACGCATACCTACTCGCATTTCGTCCGATTCACTAGTTTACTAAAGCCGATAGATAGCAGCTTGATAATAATTACAATACAATAGGTACAATTATTAATTGTGAAAAAACATCTATGTAATCGTTTCGAAAGGACTATTTCAAAGAAGTTGCATTTAAACAACTGGTAACGACATCTAGCGTGGAGTAGATGCGCCGTATGAGAGATGTCAGTTGTTTCGCAGATGACGTTTTAGCCAGATGGCGCTAGATGGCGTTAACATCTTAAAAGCGGAATGGTGGAAATATAAATAAATAAATAAATAAAAACCTATTTTAAACGAAATGACATGATTGCTATTACAACTGTAACAAATCTGAATAATTATCGTGTACACAAAAGCCACTAATAAAGTGTTGAAATTAAATTGTAGATTTATAAAAAACAACAAAAAAACATTTCAAAATTAAAAAAATTACTTCGGAAGTCCGTGGCAAAAAAACAAAATTTAAAACCAAAGACACCGACTTCCGAAATTAAAGTTATTTTCCACTTTGTAGTGTTTTTTTTTAAAGTCGGTGGTTTTTGTTTTGGAAAAAGTTTTTTGTTTCATGTATGGACACCGACCGTCAGTGATTAGTGGGCCGCTTTAATAATAATAATAATAACCCCACCGCCGTATCTCTACGTTGACGTCGTGGTGTGGCTTGCGCGCTCCGATCTATATGTTTACTTTACCGGTACGGGTCTAGAATGAGGAGCCAGTCCAAGAGAGATACAGAAACCCACAGGGCAGCATGTGGCGAGCTGTTGGGCAGTAGCGACCTCACGGACTCTATCTCCCGGGAGAAGTCTTGTTCTTCATCTCCGGATTGCCTTTTTTGACTGGCTGGAGTGAACACTGACGAGGAACAGAGCTCCCACCTCATTCTTGCCTTTATTGGCCGGCTTGAGTGGAGATTCGCAAGAGCAAACGTGCTCGGAGGAAGGAAGTATTCCAGTAAGTGCTGGTAGGGATCTTGACCATCTTCCGGGCTCTGGGATTGTTCTGATAGCCGTGGAATACCTCTCCACTCCTCAAGCACCTCAGGAAGTGTTGCCCCCTTGTCGCTACGTCACTATGTGCTAGCGACCGTTTTCGGGGCCCATTATTGAGTGTGCAAGTCACCCCATGCCATTTTATCCGTGTATATGGTATACCTACACGGATAAAAAGTCAGCAACTTGATGAGGCAGGGGACATAGGCCTTCCATAGTTCTAGGTAACCAGTCTACTACAGCCACCCAAACCCATAGCCCAATACGTTTTGTTTCCATGTTCTGCAATAGTACTGCACCAACCGGGGGTTGTCCTTGGGTACACTTGCATAGTGCATACAGGGATAATCGTCGGTTGGCGCCTCATTCCATTTAAAATTGTCTAAGGGGCCTCTGCGAGTTGGCTTCGGTCCCTCGCACGCCTTCCAAAAGACTGGCACCCCGTGGTCCCGAGTAGGCCTTGCAAACCGGATATCCGTACTATCCGGATATCCGCCGATTTTCAAATCCGGATTTTACTTGCATCACCATCCGGATTTTTCGGATGTTACGGATAGTTGTATTTCTCTTTAGAGACTTTACAGATGACAGCTTTTTATTGAATTAAATATTCAATAAAAAGCTGTCATCTGTAAAGTCTCTCTTCTAGTATCACTCAAAAGAAGAATATCACAAAGACGAGTTCCAGAAATAATCGGTACAATGACATATTTACACAAACCTCAGAATTTTTATGAAGAGCGAAGTACACACGACTGTCCTTTTGAAATCCTTCAAACGAATCTGTGAGACTGACGCATGTTAAAATTATTTCTACATTTTTTGACACACCACAACCAGATAAAACAGTCATAACTTCAGTGGGATACAGAAGGTTGCTCTTCTTCAACTGTAAGCGTATCAATTAAAACACAAATACGAGAAGTAATCATCCGGTTTATGAGTCAGCCATCTTCTGCGCAGCGACCGACTTCTTCAACAAATGATTTAGATACCATAATTCGAGTAGAGATGGCACTATTTGATGAGAATGGTCAGAGAAGCAGGAATTTAGAAAGGGTTTACAATCTACTTTTATTTATACCACCAACCAGCGTTGAAGCAGAAAGAGTGTTCTCTGCTATAGGATATGAATGTAACCATTTAAGAACTTCCATGAAAGAAGGTTCATTAGATAGTTTAAGTTTTTTAAGATCATATTACCAGAATTTGGATAAAAAATTATTAAAAAAATACGTAATATATATATATAAAAAGGGTTATTTGATTATTTTCAGATATTTTGTTCATTTTTGTTTTATTATATTTGATTTATACTATTGTTGTTTAATAATTGAGCAGATTTGCCAGGGAAAGTGATATTTTTATTTAATGATTATGTTTTAAATAGGTTGATTTGATTGGGATGTTGTGATTTGTGATAAGTGTAAGATCTCATTTTTAATTAGAAATGTTTTTAGTATGAGAAGAATTTACTGTATAATTTTAGAAAGTGAACTAATTTTTTTATGTAATAATAAACTATACCCTTATTTAAAGTAGAAATATTGGTATAGTTTATTATTTATTTGTCATTTTGCTTGAGAGACTGATTAAAACGTGTTACAAAAGCTTATTAGATTTATTTATAATAAAAACTAAAAATAATCCGTATTATCCGCTTTATCCGGATACTCCGGATAGTACAATATTAATATCCGTATTATCCGGATAGTAAAAATGAACGGATATTGCAAGCCCTAGTGCCGAGATAGGTAAAGATAAAAAATAAAAATAAAACTGCCTGTATGGTCACACTGCAGTGCAAAGGCCTCCCTTTCCTTTTCCCACTCAACTCGATCCTGAGCCAGTATGTACCAGTCCCTCCTATAAGCGTCAAGTTCGTCCCACCATCTACGCCTGGATCTTCTGCGATGCCGTTTGTCATTTTCAGGAACCCATGTTGTGGTGGTTTAAGCCCACAATGCATCCGACAATGCGGTAAACGTGTCCGGCCCAGTCCCATTTGAGCTTAACTTACGTGATTTTTTTTTCACTTGATATAAGACGCCCGCGCGGTGGCATTTCAATTAAGTACCTATATATCCTTCCTTAGTAGTTTTTGAGTTAGCTGTAATAATAGGTTTCAAAATTACGTTGATGACGTTGTAATCTTCACACAGTAAGTAGTGGTAGCTAGACCTAGATGAATTTGTGTGTGGTACTACAACTAAAAACAATTGAAATATTAGTCTTTGACTACCTATCAACAAAAATTGCACCAAATAGTTTGTTTTACAGCATGTTTACAGATGCCCATCGTCGTTTAGTAGGTGGTTATTTCTATATTTTTCTTATATTTTTCGTTTTTTTAGATAAAATTGCCAGTCGTGTCCACAAACGGTTAAAAAAATCTTTTTTTTCTAATTCTTTAATAATAATGTATCATCGTGATATAATTATCATTTAGTAACCCGTTTGCTAAATATACTTAAGTACTTCTTTTTTTGTAAACTAGAGTCAAGGGTTTAAGCTGAAAACCAGCGCTTAGCAGGAGCTACCGGACCTAAGCATAATGCTGATGCTTTTAAACCTTTTGCTTCCGGTACTAAAGTTTTGTGTATGTACCACTACTAAGTACTACTAGCTGTAATACTCGTACTTTATCTGACCAAGAAAATGTCTGGACTTTAAAGAGACTTTGTCTGACCTCTGAGTTTGAGTTAAAATTGTTTGTACAAACAGTACTTGACAAACAATTTTTACAGTTCAACATTGAACATAACATAAAATCATTTATCATTTAGGAGACAATAAAGTTTATTCTATTCAATTTTATTCTAATAAGTGAAGAAATTAACTTTTAACTACAAAAAATACAACTTTTAAAAAAGCGACAACAAAGTGAGAAATAATTTCAGTCTCGGAAGTCGTTGGCAATTTCGAAAAAAAACGAAAGTATAGTTATTTTTCTTTTAATTTGATACATCGACCTACAGTCCTGTAGCATAGGCCTCTTTTCTTCCAGAATATCACCAGAATTTCTAACACTCATAACGTTTAAATCAATATTTAAATTAGCAATTTTTGTAAGTTTTCCGGTCACTAGTTTTTGCCTATGACCCTTGGCGCCACTCGACGAGGGCGTGTCGCGCCGCGCCGCGTCGCGTTACAAACACGCCGCGCTCCACGTGTCGGCGCGACATCTGACCATTCGACACGCTCAACTGACGCAAAAACTGTAACAAATACCCACAAATATGAAAATAAAAAAATAGACACCGTTTTTGTAGCCCTTGGTGGTCGCGTGGTTGGTGGAAGTAGCCGCTTACCTAACTTTTACAGCTGATGAACATAAATAAAAAAAATAAAAAAACATCACTCTTCAATAACAATTGCTCCAACGTGAATGTATTTTTCAAATTTTAAAATAAATAAATAGGTTCTTACTTGTTCTCTCTGTATTTACACTACAGTATCATCTACTCCTAGATATGTTTGTCATGTTATCTATGAGGCAAATATACCAATAAACTATTTCGTATATAAGCCGCCATGGTGAAACTGACAGAGCAGCCTCACAAAGAAGCTTATCTTTTTATCGAATTATGACGTCGGGGACCCTGGGCCTTTTATCAGACCATTATAATGTGAAAACTGTGATAAAGCAGACATAATCACCGCTTTACAAACGGATTACAGATGTTATATGCCTATCTCTATCATTCCATTACTAATAATAAAATGATTAAATTGACTTACTAACCAGAAGAATTCATCTATTACAGAATGCAAGGAAAATTACTTAAAACGTCACCAATGCGGAAAGACGGTGTGAAGAAGTACTTACCTATAGGTACTAACCTCAAGAAGAATGTTTTTAGGTGCTCTGAAATTGTTTGCAATATGTACCTACCGGGGTACTTGCTTGCTGAATTTATCGACTTCACTGTTCTATGAATTATGTGTTTTTTTCATCAACATCAAACATACTTACCTATTTGAAAACGATAAATAAAAATCTTGAGGTAGCCTCGTAACTAGAGGTCCAGGTCATAACTGGAGAAGATTCCTCTAAGATCGGTGTCAATGTCAGATAGAACAAGAATAGCTTTTTCTATATCAATGTTAAATTAAGAGTTATAAACTAAACATAGATTTAATTGCCCAGTTGTCTCTCTGCCTATAAGCATGGAACTTTTCTAAAACCTTACGCTAAGTAGAATACTAACTTAAAACATTGGTCGGTAGGTATCTTATTCTATAAAATATAAATCACTTTAGTATCTGAATCATCTTTTCACAATCTGATAAGTTTGATAATCTAAAAAATGTGGAGAGTGATAACCAGGTAATTTACATTAATTTAAAATTTCATGAAAGCAATTGCACTATTTGCACTTTAATAACTTAATTATGTAGATATTATTTAATTTTAGGTTTCCGTACCTCAAACGGAAAAAGACCCTTAGAGGATTACTTCGTTGTCCGTCTGTCAGTCTGTCAAGACCCTTTTTCTCAGCAACGCGTGGAGGTATCAAGTTGTATAAATATATAAGTTGTATAAGTTGTACAAATTAATATCAAATACGTAGGTCTACGGACCCTTGGAGCTTTAAAAAAATCAAGCTTCTAAGTCAACACAATAAAAAAGTACGGCCATTTATGCGACATATTTTACAATACCCGCAAATAAATCAAAGGTCCCGTTGACCTAGAATCATGTTATTTTTTTTTTGCGGTTAAGTAAAAAATTTTTTCAAAATCGGTCCACAATAGGGTATATGCATGTATTTATTTTTATTCGATACTTTACATCGCCAAATAATAGTAATAAAAAATTTAACGCCAAAAAAGCAATACACAGTACTTTAAAAAAAAGTTACAAATAACCATCCGACCCGGGCTATTTTGGCGCGCTTGGTGTGGTGACGTCACAGTCTATGACAACAAACAAACAAATTTCAAATATTGAGGTTATGTTGAAGAAGTATTGTGCTCTGCTGCAAATTGACAGTGTTTTCTATTTTCGACTAATACATCATCATGGAACCAACTTCTCCCTCTATAGAACAATGCAAAAAACCGACATACAAATACTTTATTGTACCTAAGTGCAGAAATACATTATGAAATGCACCCGACCAAGTATTTATTTTTTGTCCTGAGAGGTTCGGACTTACGGAGAAAGTGGTGTAAAATTATGAAAAGAAACATGCTATCTCCCAACTTGTTTTCAATATCCTAGTATTATGACAACATTCTATACTTAACACAGTCTAGATTTCGATATTTTGCGAAGCTATGTTATTTTAGGTTATGATGCTTTTTAAAACTAAATTATTCCGGAAAAGGTGTGGAAGATAAAATAAACATTATATGTTATACTTAATTACCTTAAAGCTTTCACTCCTTTGATTTCAACAGACGTGAAATCGGTATTTGATATAAAAATGTGGTCATCATGAACACATCAGCTTTCGGAAAACTATCCGATTGGGCTTTCACAAAACCGCTTTCAGTCATTTTCGAAAGAGTCTTTCGTGCATTAACAAATGTATTACTTCTAAATGTGTACTAAAATCACAATAAAACTGACTGAATCGCAAAAACTCCTACAAAACACATTGACATTACATTGTTGTCATAGATTGTTACGTCACATTCGTTCTGACCAATAGCGTCGCTTTTCAAGTATTTGAATTTCCTACAGATTTTTTGCACTTTTTAAAAATTAATATCTTGCTCATTATTAAAAAAAAAAATTTGACCCTTATTTGAATCTCATGCATATTCCCTATTGACGGAGAAATCGACGGACATAAATAAAAAAAAAAAAAACATACTCGTCGAACATATAACCTCCTCCTTTTTGGAAGTCGGTTAAAAATAGATGAAGATAGAAGAAGCCTTCCCTCCGAAAGTACTGACCCAAAATTTTTGAAAAAAACAGAGTCCTATACTTATATAGGAAAACCTGTATGAAGTCTATGGTTTTAAAATAACAAGTTAAATAACTCAATATTGTGCATACAAACGTACATTTGCAGTTTGAATGTATGGGGGAACATGTTTTTCAACTACAATGTTATGTTTGTTCTTGGGAGAAATTCATCCTAATTATGGAACCTTCCTCTGTCATATTTGAAAAGTCCATTGATAGAGTGTTTAATCTTATTTAGATACTACCCACTACTAGCGCTGCTTGGTAAGTTATTTATCGGTATCTAGGAACGAGATAGGAACCACAAATAATTTATTTACAGATGTAACAAATTATTTGTCTGTTAATGGCCCTTAGTGTGTCCGAATTTAAGCCGTTACTGATACAAACTGTAAATAGAGCTTGCGTAGTCCTCATCACTTGGATTCGTTCCATTTGCGATCCGCGGGCCTTTCAGCTTCTATGAAGCCGAGTTTCCACCTAAACCACGTTTTACCTTCCTTTTTCAGCACTGTACGTTTATAACAAGCCTGTGTTCTCGGAAGGGTTGGGCAGAAGTGTACCTATAGTACACCCATATTTCGCCAGTTATTTTTAAGTCCCATGTAATGATAGGGGTGACCCTATTGCCATCAACCGGGCACACATCAGACTCCGGGCTGCTACCGAGATATTCCAGATGGAAAATCCCAATAACACTTTGCCCGACCCGGGAATCGAACCCAGGACCCATGGTCAGCACAGTAACTGCGATCACTAGATCAACGAGGCAGTTGGCACTGTAGGTTTATGTTAATATTATATTATAGGTGTAGCTGTTAGCACAACAAACGACGGCTCGGGCTGTGGGACACGATTTCACGGCAGCGCGTACACATTATAATATAAGGCATAATCCTGCGCGGGCGCAACACAAAGCCGCCGAAAGCCGTTTGCTGCACTTTTTAATTATGTTCCGCTCCTCTCATCACGCAGCGCTTGTAGGGTTGACAGACGAATGACCTGAAAAGGGCCTAGTAGGGTAGTATAAGGATAGTATATCTTAAAATAAATTGATAGGTCCAGTTAAGTTAGTATATCACTACTTATTTGCTAAGGTTTACAATATGTTAACGGTACTTAGCTGGACATTCGTTTGATGACTCTAATTATTATAGTTTTTGGGTGCCTTTGACAAAAACCCTACTACCCTTTTCCTAATTACACCGACTGGTTTACTTTACTAGAGTTGCTGTTACTTGTATTAGCAATAGCAAATACACATAAGTTAGTGATCCGACAGAAAAGCTCTGGGCCTTTAGGATGTATCCAGCCAACGCCTCGGTTGAATTTATCACTCTATACCTACTTTGCCAACCTTCGTCTTGACGACCTTCTATTGAGAACACCAACTAAGAATTTGCTCCTGATAATGTAGCAGAAGTCGTGGTCCCCCATCCAGCCCTGCGAGCCGGCGCGACTACGGGCGGCGAGAGCGCGGGCGTCGTGCGGCGTCAAATGTCATTTTAACAGCGCGCCCGTCGCCATCATATTTTTTGCTCCCGCGCATTTTCGAGCGCGATCATAAAATTTTGTTATTAATACAGTAAAATTTTCGGATTAGGTAGTATTAAATTCGAAACAAAGCAGGGATTTAATTGGTAATTCGTGTCCAGAGTCCGGGTCCGGGGGACGTTATACGAATATTTGTACGCGAGCAATATCCGTTCGTTTATTGTTTTCGGTTGTAAAGTCGATTCGGGACGCGAATGTGTGCGACTGTGCGGCGGTCGGTATTGTGCGCGGGCGCGCCTTTCAATTAGCCACTGAATTTTTAATGAAATATCACGTTGTACAGACGTAATTAAATCACAGCGCGGTACTGAAAATAGAGGATTTATTTGTGGAGCCATTGTGGCCGTGTTTGAGCGCGGCCTAATCAATGGGCGGTTTATTACGACGGAGCGAGCTTTTTGTTCGTTCAAATATTACATTCGGAGTTGATATTGATTTTGTTTCATATTCTATTTTGGTTTATTTTCATTTGGAGACACAAAGGGGCCGGCCGTAATAAAGTCGTACCTACAGCTAAACATGACAAAGTAGACGTCTGAAATGTTTTGAAAAGGCATAAAATAACAGAAACGAGACTAATGTATGAACAAACCAATTTATTCTCTATGCTTTGACCAATAAAGCTATGTTTAAATAATATCAAGTAGTTAACATCTAGTTTGTACAGATTTTTATGTTTTATAAATACCTATTTTTAATTTGAAGGTATGCACAGCAATGTATTCTAATCTGAACGATATCCGAATGGAGTCTAGTCTTTCTTTGTTAAACCTGTGAAAAGGGGGTTTCCATGACTCCATTGTGATCCCATCCAAATGAAATAAAACAGTGCAGAAGTTATAGGCAGGATTAGACAAACAGACATCTAGGTAGGTACCAATCATAGGAATTAAGCGAATCGTAACTTACATTTTTGTACACATTAAGCAAAAAATTGTTTGAAGCTGTACCTATCAATAGGTATTTAACCTATTGATAGGTACAGCTTCAAACATTTTTTTTTATATTTGCCGTCACACTTTACAGATTATTATTGGACATAACATTCATCGAGTTTTTTTAAGGTATTTAAATTAAATCTGAAGGACATAACGCCTTCTCTACACTAAATTCAGACTGAACTAGACCAAATTAACTCCAAAAATCTGCATAAAGAATGTGATAGTGAAGGCTCAACATTGTCTTCTAATTCTTTAACGTTGAACAGCATATTATTTAAGAGAAAATTAAGAAATAAAAATGCTTTACACGTATGAGTGTTGTTTTATAACAATAAGTACATTTGTGTCGTATTTATTTGAAATATTTACATCATTGCACCCATACATACTCCACAACATCCATGTACCTTATTGCGTAACACACTAACAGTAGCAATGGCTTTGATTTTGATAGTCAACAACATTCGTTGCTTTATTTACATTGTTGAGCAGACAAATTTTTCGAACATATGAAGCAATGGACTAGCAATATACTTAAAAATCATTCAGATTGTGATTGAAAGTGTGTTACGCAATTAGGATGCATGTTGTTTAGACTATAACTAACACATAATATCTACAAAAACTTGAGGCTTAATATCACTATTTGGATTCTAAAGATAAGAATGATAAATGTCTATTACATAAATCAATCAAATTAGTGACCCTTTTAAATAAAACACTGAATAAGCAAAGCCAAGAGTACATAAAGTTTCCAGAAAATAAGAAACTACTCACCCGTCGGCACATTTACCGACGGCTTAACACAGCGTTCATTTTGAAGCCGCGAAACAACCTGAAACTATGTAGTTCTGAAAACAGGCTTCTAGATCTTGATATAAATTTTCTCAAAAACATGTTTAAATTGAAACAAAATATTATAATATCGTTATCAGTAAAAGTTACAAAGATTATCAATAAATGATGTAATAATTATTATTATGATTTATGGCAAAGATACAGATTAGTCTTCCTACTGTTATCTTTTTATTTTTACTTTTATCACCAAATCTGTGATATTATGCCTCGCGTGACAACATAAAATCTATTTATCTTACACGTGATAACGTATATACAATAATAATATAATACTTTTTATCAACAACTATCACTATAAGATCAGTTTTTCACTTTTATATCACTCTGCATAGTCTGCACTATGTATCAGGGCCGAACTTCGAACTCAATAAACTATATTATAACATCAGGGCCGGATTTAGATAACAAGTTTATTGCAAAAACTACTCATTTTCACAAAATAAATATAAAAAATATTTTCATATTTATGAGTATGTAGGTAATTTCTTAATCACTCCTAAATAAAGTTCACATTTTGGGATATTTCAGAATATTAGTAGCTCTTAAAACACAAAGTCATAAATACGAAACTTATTTTTAAAATATATTATTCTTAATTCTGACGCACAGTGATATAACAAGCACATATCCTACTCTACTAATCTCAGTCGTGACGCGTATCATTGAGAACAGTGTTAAGTCACTCGCACCACTAAGCACTTCACTTCACTGGGTGATCACTGTCACTGGTGATGGTGATCACGCGGTGGTGATCACCGGTCGTGGTTGGTGGCGAGGTGCGCATGTCAGAGCGCGTGCGCGTGCGCGTGGTGGGGGGGAGGGGGCTGCTGGTGCGGGTGGGGTAACGCGTGCGGGTTACCTGCCGTGTGCTGACGACCCTGGGGACAATACAAAATTGTTTGATGATACTGTTTTTTGTTAAAGTTTAGAAACGTGCCGCCTCGGTAGGGGGTAGGGGAGGCGAGAAGGGGTGAGGGTTAGTAAACCCCCTACTCCCCCCAGCCGGAGATACATAGTCTTTTTACCGTCTTTTAACGATATTTTTCGACGACGACGTTTTTTTTTTATACGACATAAATCTCTTATACAAAGGTTGATAAATGAAATGTAGATGGAGCTGGAAGGGAGGAGAGCCCACCAGTTCACAGGAGACACATTTTCAAGGTCAATGTAAATTTAAACAAAAAATCGCCTCAGGCAAAAAAAAAATGTTGTGGAGGGTTCAGGAGTCTCTCTAGAACCCCCAAATAACCTCCCATTCTTTCTAGCGAGGCGGCACGTTTCTAAACCTCACCCCTGTTTTTTGAGCAACCATAGTAACGCTGAAAACTGAAATCGAAACGACTGCAGGGGAAAGAGAGGTTTGAGGAGGAGAAGTCAATAATAGACAACAACGTGACGCATTTCGCCTCTATGTGGGCCGAACCAAAAGTGTGTTTCGCATGGCTCCTGTAATTTAGAATAAATTACCTAAAGAAATAAGGGCAATGAATACTACCCTGTTTAAGAAAAATATAAAGACCCTTTTAGATAATAAATGTTACTATAACTTGAATGACTACCTAAACGACAATTGTTCCAAACTTAAGACCACACAGTGACATCAAGTAATAGAACAAAATTATGCATGTACCTTTAAATAATTGATCTGTTAATGTATTGTAATAATTCTAGTAATGACAAAAATATTCTAGAAATATTTTTTTAATAAATAAATAATTAATCTGTATTAATATATCTTTAAGAAAGACATTCCATTAATTTAATATCTAAAATATTTTATGTAGGTTATTTTAAATTCATGTTTCAATGTCAATCTTGACTTTGATAGACCATGATTGTATACATTTTGCATGCCTTACGGTAGAATCACTTGAAACATGTAATAACACTATTAAATCAGTTTTCTGCAAAAATAAATAATTTGATTTGATTTGATCCAACATTTTCTTGAGTGAAGAAGACTTCAGAAAGAGGTACTAAAAATCCCCATGAATATTTTTGTAACCATAGAGTCCATGGAGTTCTTTTTCATTCCACACTAAGATTTGGACTCACCAGTACGTAACTACTTTTTTATAATAAAAAAGACCCTCTCATTTCGCAATGCGTGGGTATGGTTGCTTTGTTTTGAAATGATTAATTAATTAATATATTTAATAGTGAAAATATAGAAGTAGAATGAGACAATCCGCGATCGCGAAATTAGATAATTATTGTCCGGTAGCATTCGCGGATATGTCTCGAACTACGATACGGTGAGAATAGATAAACGTATCGTCCAGGTATACCAACGTTGTATGACATTCCCGAGGCTGTGAAAATAGAGAAAATTAATTTTCCCAGATATGAGGCCCAGCTAGATATGAGGCCCAGCTAGATCGATTTTTCAACTCCGTAAACCTCTATATTGCAACTTTCATCGAAATCGTTAGAGCTCTTTTCGAGAACGTGATTACAAATATAAACACATATTACTCATTTAATGTATAGGATGGTGCTTTTTCGTCGCCTGCCCTTTTCCCATGTTACTTGCGGTCGGCGAAAAACGTTTTACATAGAAAAGTCTCCTCACCTGTAAATACACATAGTAGTCGTAAGGCTGGTGCAGCGGCCAGCAGCGCTGCGGCGGCACGGGGTACAGCGGGGGCACGGGGTACAGCGCGGCGCCGCCCAGCTTGTTGCGCAGGATGCGGCTGATGCTGGACACCGACGGCACGTTGTACTTGTCGCACACGCCGTCTGCCAGCAGCCGGTCCCGGATCTCCCACGCGAAGATCCCGGGGTCTTTCGCTTTTAGTTGCTTTATGTAGGTCACCACCTGGGGAGATGCACTTGATTAAAACTTGTTGGCCCGCGAGTTTAGTGATATTCTTTAGCACTAAGTTAGATGCATTTTGGTGGGCATCATTTCCTAATTAGAGATACAGTATATCAGTCTTTCGAAGGACAAAATGTCACTTTTCCTTGATGAGCATTGTGTTCAATCTCAGACCACTGAATTTCAGTTAAGTTATGTTTAGCAAGAATTCATTAGTCAGAGGGTATTGTATTTTCATATTGATGGCGATGCAGCGAAGAAATGGGGTGAAACTGTGCACATGTATTGTGCTTTCCACTAAAACAGCGACCAGATGAACCAATACCAATATTTTCGGCACCCATCCTCAATATTTAACAGGCCAGTATTAGATAGTAACTAACCTTAGGTGTGGTAACTCTAGGCTTGGAGCCGCCAATGGCTCCGGGAAGGATAGAGCCGGTCTCGTGGTAGCGCGCCAGGATCTTGGACACGCAGCCGTGCGACACTCGCAGCTGTCGACTTATGTCGCATGGCCTGGTGACAAACAAATAGGGTTAGACTTGTTTTATGCTAGGCTGCAAAGAGTTTAAGGTTTCTTAAAGTAAACTACTGCAAAGGTTGCCTGTCGATTGAAACCTTAGAAGTAGGCCGGTGATTACAAACCATTCTAATGATGTCAGTCGAATGCTCTAATCATTTTAATCATAGTACTCGCTCCGTAGGCTCTGCTGGACTGTACACAAAGAATTGTCTTACTTACACAAGCTCTGCTGCTCTGTACACAAACAATTGTCTTACTTACACAAGCTCTGCTGCTCTGTACACAAACAATTGTCTTACTTACACAAGCTCTGCTGCTCTGTACACAAACAATTGTCTTACTTACACAAGCTCTGCTGCTCTGTACACAAACAATTGTCTTACTTACACAAGCTCTGCTGCTCTGTACACAAAGAATTGTCTTACTTACACAAGCTCTGCTGCTCTGTACACAAACAATTCTCTTACT
The DNA here is from genome assembly GCA_916701695.1 of Agrochola macilenta. Taxonomy (NCBI): domain Eukaryota; kingdom Metazoa; phylum Arthropoda; class Insecta; order Lepidoptera; family Noctuidae; genus Agrochola; species Agrochola macilenta. The sequence continues at coordinate 714,030 of OU753570.1, read as the reverse complement.
TACACAAGCTCTGCTGCTCTGTACACAAAGAATTGTCTTACTTACACAAGCTCTGCTGCTCTGTACACAAAGAATTGTCTTACTTACACAAGCTCTGCTGCTCTGTACACAAACAATTCTCTTACTTACACAAGCTCTGCTGCTCTGTACACAAAGAATTGTCTTACTTACACAAGCTCTGCTGCTCTGTACACAAACAATTGTCTTACTTACACAAGCTCTGCTGCTCTGTACACAAAGAATTGTCTTACTTACACAAGCTCTGCTGCTCTGTACACAAACAATTGTCTTACTTACACAAGCTCTGCTGCTCTGTACACAAAGAATTGTCTTACTTACACAAGCTCTGCTGCTCTGTACACAAAGAATTGTCTTACTTACACAAGCTCTGCTGCTCTGTACACAAACAATTGTCTTACTTACACAAGCTCTGCTGCTCTGTACACAAACAATTGTCTTACTTACACAAGCTCTGCTGCTCTGTACACAAAGAATTGTCTTACTTACACAAGCTCTGCTGCTCTGTACACAAACAATTGTCTTACTTACACAAGCTCTGCTGCTCTGTACACAAACAATTGTCTTACTTACACAAGCTCTGCTGCTCTGTACACAAACAATTGTCTTACTTACACAAGCTCTGCTGCTCTGTACACAAACAATTGTCTTACTTACACAAGCTCTGCTGCTCTGTACACAAACAATTGTCTTACTTACACAAGCTCTGCTGCTCTGTACACAAACAATTGTCTTACTTACACAAGCTCTGCTGCTCTGTACACAAAGAATTGTCTTACTTACACAAGCTCTGCTGCTCTGTACACAAACAATTGTCTTACTTACACAAGCTCTGCTGCTCTGTACACAAACAATTGTCTTACTTACACAAGCTCTGCTGCTCTGTACACAAAGAATTGTCTTACTTACACAAGCTCTGCTGCTCTGTACACAAACAATTCTCTTACTTACACAAGCTCTGCTGCTCTGTACACAAAGAATTGTCTTACTTACACAAGCTCTGCTGCTCTGTACACAAACAATTGTCTTACTTACACAAGCTCTGCTGCTCTGTACACAAACAATTGTCTTACTTACACAAGCTCTGCTGCTCTGTACACAAACAATTGTCTTACTTACACAAGCTCTGCTGCTCTGTACACAAAGAATTGTCTTACTTACACAAGCTCTGCTGCTCTGTACACAAACAATTGTCTTACTTACACAAGCTCTGCTGCTCTGTACACAAAGAATTGTCTTACTTACACAAGCTCTGCTGCTCTGTACACAAACAATTGTCTTACTTACACAAGCTCTGCTGCTCTGTACACAAACAATTGTCTTACTTACACAAGCTCTGCTGCTCTGTACACAAAGAATTGTCTTACTTACACAAGCTCTGCTGCTCTGTACACAAAGAATTGTCTTACTTACACAAGCTCTGCTGCTCTGTACACAAACAATTGTCTTACTTACACAAGCTCTGCTGCTCTGTACACAAACAATTGTCTTACTTACACAAGCTCTGCTGCTCTGTACACAAAGAATTGTCTTACTTACACAAGCTCTGCTGCTCTGTACACAAAGAATTGTCTTACTTACACAAGCTCTGCTGCTCTGTACACAAAGAATTGTCTTACTTACACAAGCTCTGCTGCTCTGTATACAAACAATTGTCTTACTTACACAAGCTCTGCTGCTCTGTACACAAAGAATTGTCTTACTTACACAAGCTCTGCTGCTCTGTACACAAACAATTGTCTTACTTACACAAGCTCTGCTGCTCTGTACACAAAGAATTGTCTTACTTACACAAGCTCTGCTGCTCTGTACACAAACAATTGTCTTACTTACACAAGCTCTGCTGCTCTGTACACAAAGAATTGTCTTACTTACACAAGCTCTGCTGCTCTGTACACAAAGAATTGTCTTACTTACACAAGCTCTGCTGCTCTGTACACAAAGAATTGTCTTACTTACACAAGCTCTGCTGCTCTGTACACAAACAATTGTCTTACTTACACAAGCTCTGCTGCTCTGTACACAAAGAATTGTCTTACTTACACAAGCTCTGCTGCTCTGTACACAAAGAATTGTCTTACTTACACAAGCTCTGCTGCTCTGTATACAAACAATTGTCTTACTTACACAAGCTCTGCTGCTCTGTACACAAAGAATTGTCTTACTTACACAAGCTCTGCTGCTCTGTATACAAACAATTGTCTTACTTACACAAGCTCTGCTGCTCTGTACACAAAGAATTGTCTTACTTACACAAGCTCTGCTGCTCTGTACACAAACAATTGTCTTACTTACACAAGCTCTGCTGCTCTGTACACAAAGAATTGTCTTACTTACACAAGCTCTGCTGCTCTGTACACAAAGAATTGTCTTACTTACACAAGCTCTGCTGCTCTGTACACAAAGAATTGTCTTACTTACACAAGCTCTGCTGCTCTGTACACAAAGAATTGTCTTACTTACACAAGCTCTGCTGCTCTGTATACAAACAATTGTCTTACTTACACAAGCTCTGCTGCTCTGTACACAAAGAATTGTCTTACTTACACAAGCTCTGCTGCTCTGTACACAAACAATTGTCTTACTTACACAAGCTCTGCTGCTCTGTACACAAACAATTGTCTTACTTACACAAGCTCTGCTGCTCTGTACACAAAGAATTGTCTTACTTACACAAGCTCTGCTGCTCTGTACACAAACAATTGTCTTACTTACACAAGCTCTGCTGCTCTGTACACAAAGAATTGTCTTACTTACACAAGCTCTGCTGCTCTGTACACAAAGAATTGTCTTACTTACACAAGCTCTGCTGCTCTGTACACAAACAATTGTCTTACTTACACAAGCTCTGCTGCTCTGTACACAAAGAATTGTCTTACTTACACAAGCTCTGCTGCTCTGTACACAAAGAATTGTCTTACTTACACAAGCTCTGCTGCTCTGTACACAAACAATTGTCTTACTTACACAAGCTCTGCTGCTCTGTACACAAACAATTGTCTTACTTACACAAGCTCTGCTGCTCTGTACACAAAGAATTGTCTTACTTACACAAGCTCTGCTGCTCTGTACACAAAGAATTGTCTTACTTACACAAGCTCTGCTGCTCTGTACACAAACAATTGTCTTACTTACACAAGCTCTGCTGCTCTGTACACAAAGAATTGTCTTACTTACACAAGCTCTGCTGCTCTGTACACAAAGAATTGTCTTACTTACACAAGCTCTGCTGCTCTGTACACAAACAATTGTCTTACTTACACAAGCTCTGCTGCTCTGTACACAAAGAATTGTCTTACTTACACAAGCTCTGCTGCTCTGTACACAAAGAATTGTCTTACTTACACAAGCTCTGCTGCTCTGTACACAAACAATTGTCTTACTTACACAAGCTCTGCTGCTCTGTACACAAAGAATTGTCTTACTTACACAAGCTCTGCTGCTCTGTACACAAAGAATTGTCTTACTTACACAAGCTCTGCTGCTCTGTACACAAAGAATTGTCTTACTTACACAAGCTCTGCTGCTCTGTACACAAACAATTGTCTTACTTACACAAGCTCTGCTGCTCTGTACACAAAGAATTGTCTTACTTACACAAGCTCTGCTGCTCTGTACACAAAGAATTGTCTTACTTACACAAGCTCTGCTGCTCTGTACACAAAGAATTGTCTTACTTACACAAGCTCTGCTGCTCTGTACACAAACAATTGTCTTACTTACACAAGCTCTGCTGCTCTGTACACAAAGAATTGTCTTACTTACACAAGCTCTGCTGCTCTGTACACAAACAATTGTCTTACTTACACAAGCTCTGCTGCTCTGTACACAAAGAATTGTCTTACTTACACAAGCTCTGCTGCTCTGTACACAAAGAATTGTCTTACTTACACAAGCTCTGCTGCTCTGTACACAAAGAATTGTCTTACTTACACAAGCTCTGCTGCTCTGTACACAAACAATTGTCTTACTTACACAAGCTCTGCTGCTCTGTACACAAAGAATTGTCTTACTTACACAAGCTCTGCTGCTCTGTACACAAACAATTGTCTTACTTACACAAGCTCTGCTGCTCTGTACACAAAGAATTGTCTTACTTACACAAGCTCTGCTGCTCTGTACACAAACAATTGTCTTACTTACACAAGCTCTGCTGCTCTGTACACAAACAATTGTCTTACTTACACAAGCTCTGCTGCTCTGTACACAAAGAATTGTCTTACTTACACAAGCTCTGCTGCTCTGTACACAAAGAATTGTCTTACTTACACAAGCTCTGCTGCTCTGTACACAAACAATTGTCTTACTTACACAAGCTCTGCTGCTCTGTACACAAACAATTGTCTTACTTACACAAGCTCTGCTGCTCTGTACACAAAGAATTGTCTTACTTACACAAGCTCTGCTGCTCTGTACACAAAGAATTGTCTTACTTACACAAGCTCTGCTGCTCTGTACACAAACAATTGTCTTACTTACACAAGCTCTGCTGCTCTGTACACAAACAATTGTCTTACTTACACAAGCTCTGCTGCTCTGTACACAAAGAATTGTCTTACTTACACAAGCTCTGCTGCTCTGTACACAAACAATTCTCTTACTTACACAAGCTCTGCTGCTCTGTACACAAAGAATTGTCTTACTTACACAAGCTCTGCTGCTCTGTACACAAACAATTGTCTTACTTACACAAGCTCTGCTGCTCTGTACACAAAGAATTGTCTTACTTACACAAGCTCTGCTGCTCTGTACACAAACAATTCTCTTACTTACACAAGCTCTGCTGCTCTGTACACAAAGAATTGTCTTACTTACACAAGCTCTGCTGCTCTGTACACAAACAATTGTCTTACTTACACAAGCTCTGCTGCTCTGTACACAAACAATTGCCTTACTTACACAAAGTCTTGGTCAAGGCTACTCAACAATATAAATATATTTAATGAAAAGTCGTGTAATATTAGTAAACAATATCAATAAGAACACAGTTTTGGTAATCACAAGAACAAAAATGAAGTGAAAAAGGTCATACTCGTAAGTCTCAAGTGAAGTTTTCTTTTCTCTAACTCCCAGATTATCAGCAGAGTTTACACTAACATTGTATTAGTTCATGTAATGAAACTATTGATAAGGAATAATAGCCGATTATCTGATAGTATAGAAATAGAGAATGTTTGATATGCAACAGTTCTAGAGACTGCTGCAAATAACCTTATATTAATAGAAAATCAATTTGTAATCTAGCTCAACTGAAGGACGGTAAAAATGCTTATTTATATGATTGCATAAGTTACTTATAATCCATATCTAAATCAGAATGTGGCGTTAACTACAATATTTACATGCTTGAGTTATTTTTATGGAGAGAGATGTGGATTATCGGAGGATTAAAAGAAGAGATAAGATAACTCTAACGCTATTGACAGCTATGACAGACAATATCAATAAGTAAGTTGTTGTAAAGATTAACGGCGAATAATGACGTCACTCCAATGAGCAATACCTATTGACTTACGTGCAGTATGCTGCACGTAAGTCAATAGCCTGCCGTCATCTTTAGCAGTAGCAGAGTCCAACAGAAATACAATTCAAACTGTCGATGAAATGGCCAACCTTACGATTCAATGCTTACCTGATTTCTAGTTGTGCTAGCTAAACTATGTAATGAACATTCATTCCGGGATTATCATTCTTAGATAATAAAATAACCGAAACACAACTTCGGATACATTCGTAACAAATAATTGTTTCGAGTCGAAAGTTTCGAGTTTCGAGTCAAATAACATAGCATCACGCTCGTATTCTCCGAAGGGTAAGTAGTACTTAGCAAATTTCACTAGTTATGTTTTTAAGTGCCATGTAACTGGGGTGCGAGCCTATTGCTTTCAACCGGGAACAAATCAAACTCAGCTACTGAGAAATTTCAGGAAGGGAGGTCCCAGAGGGTTTAATTGGTTTCGAAGAATCATAATTATTACGCTTTTTAACTAAGCTAAGTTGGCTGGTTTTGTGTTTGTTTTCGTAGGTAAATTAAAGTAAAGTAAATACACACAATAACCAGCCAATCTTTCAAGATTTGATTTACCTACGTGTAATATAAGGCACTTTAATTTAAAAACGTAATAGGATTCTTCGAAATAATATTTAGCTACGAATGTAGGTATTCGAAGTGCGATAAATAATTTGTAAATTCTTAAATAACGGAATTTCAGTGACTTTCATTCCGAGATTTTAGAGGGAGGATCCACATTTCCTTGAAGTTTAGGTAAATGTACTCTAAATGCTGCGATCGCTGGTAATGTAAAGTGTGTGCAGGCACATGGTTTATTTCTTTTTCTAGCTATAAAGCAAGATATACTGCGGGTGTTTTCCCTACACACTACATACACCTACCTCATGTTTCGTGTAGTGTGTAAGGTAAAACATGTGCCTGGCCATGCCCGGCCCACGGACCCGGCTTAATACATTTCTGATTGGCGTTGGGTAAGGGCCTCCCGTTCACTATCACTGCTTACCTGATCCCCAGTTGTTCAACCTCGACTATCCGCAGCATGACGGCGTTGGGTAAGGGCCTCCCGTTCACTATTACTGCTTACCTGATCCCCAGTTGTTCTACCTCGACTATCCGCAGCATAACGGCGTTGGGTAAGGGTCTTCCGTTCACTATCACTGCTTACCTGATCCCCAGTTGTGTTAGCTTGAATATCCGCAGCCTGACGGCGTTGGGTAAGGATCTCCCGTTGACTATCACTGCTTACCTGATCCCCAGTTGTGTTAGCTTGACTATCCGGAGCCTGACGGCGTTGGGTAAGGATCTCCCGTTGACTATCACTGCTTACCTGATCCCCAGTTGTGTTAGCTTGACTATCCGCAGCCTGACGGCGTTGGGTAAGGATCTCCCGTTGACTATCACTGCTTACCTGATCCCCAGTTGTGTTAGCTTGACTATCCGGAGCCTGACGGCGTTGGGTAAGGATCTCCCGTTGACTATCACTGCTTACCTGATCCCCAGTTGTGTTAGCTTGACTATCCGCAGCATGACGGCGTTGGGTAAGGGCCTCCCGTTCACTATTACTGCTTACCTGATCCCCAGTTGTTCTACCTCGACTATCCGCAGCATGACGGCGTTGGGTAAGGGTCTCCCGTTCACTATCACTGCTTACCTAATCTCCAGTTGTGTTAACTTGACTATCCGCCGCCTGACGGCGTTGGGTAAGGGTCTTCCGTTCACTATCACTGCTTACCTGATCCCCAGTTGTGTTAGCTTGAATATCCGCAGCCTGACGGCGTTGGGTAAGGGTCTCCCGTTCACTATCACTGCTTACCTGATCTCCAGTTGTGTTAACTTGACTATCCGCCGCCTGACGGCGTTGGGTAAGGGTCTCCCGTTGACTATCACTGCTTACCTGATCCCCAGTTGTGTTAGCTTGACTATCTGCAGCCTGACGGCGTTGGGTAGGGATCTCCCGTTGACTATCACTGCTTACCTGATCCCCAGTTGTGTTAGCTTGACTATCCGCAGCCTGACGGCGTTGGGTAAGGATCTCCCGTTGACTATCACTGCTTGCCTGATCCCCAGTTGTGTTAGCTTGACTATCCGCAGCCTGACGGCGTTGGGTAAGGATCTCCCGTTGACTATCACTGCTTACCTGATCCCCAGTTGTGTTAGCTTGACTATCCGCAGCCTGACGGCGTTGGGTAAGGATCTCCCGTTGACTATCACTGCTTACCTGATCCCCAGTTGTGTTAGCTTGACTATCCGCAGCCTGACGGCGTTGGGTAAGGATCTCCCGTTGACTATCACTGCTTACCTGATCCCCAGTTGTGCTAGCTCGACTATCCGTAGTCTGACGGCGTTCGGTAAGGGTCTCCCGTTCACGAACACTCCTCCGAGTTGGTTCACTTCTCCGTACTGCTGGGTGCCGGTGCCTGCCACGCCGGGGTTGCCCATGCCACCACCGCTGGGGTCTACGAGCAAAAAAAAAAAACTAACTTTAAAGAGTTAAGAGAAAATTATGGCTAGTGGTAAAACGATTTTATTCTATAAATAATGTTAATAATCAATTTTAAATGAATGTGACGATAATAATAATAATGAATATTGTAAAATTTATTTATAATAGAAACATTTAAACCATGCCATCGGACATAAGTAAGTCTAATATTAAATACATTGTAATGTTTTGCATGTCAAATGTCTGACTTTGCATTAGAAACTTATGACTGACTATAAGACCAACATTGTACCAATACTTATTGCAAATAAATGATTACTATGATTATGAAATCCAACAATCATGCTATTTTTAGGTGAGTACGGTATACATGGTAATGGAGGATGATAATCCAGGATAGGATAAATCAACCTCACCCACTAGTGTCCATGGATGGAATGAACTCTTTGACAGTTCACAAGTACCTGTACTGTAAAATGGTTTAATTGAAGTAAATGCTAAATGTGGGAAAACGCATTCAGCGAGCGTATATCCGACCTGCACAACACTGGCTGGAGTCTATGATGACTACCACAAAAGAATGTCAAACTGACACGTCAATTCGCTGGATAAAATCATGAGAATTTAGTGTGTAAAATATATTGTATATTCATTTGCAGATTGTTATTTTAATGAACACGTACAATAAGTACCCATACTAAACAATACTTTCATTTGACTAATTCAAAGACCGCATTGCTGCATAAAAGCATACTCTGCATGGCCCCAAAAATATTTAATAAATTACCAAATGGAATTAAGGACTTAAATATTATTCAATTTAAAAACAAATTAAGACATATATTATTGGAAAAATGTTATTATACTACGAGTATTGACGAATTCCTTAATGATAAATTGTAAGTTATTTGACATTGATATTTATTTAATTTTGACAATGTATCTTTATTTCCATTCATTAATTTATATGTATATTCAATGGTTAACGTTTTGCATGTTGTTTTTTCTGTCTTATGTTATGTTGTTTCGTTGTAATTATTTTATTTTAATGTTGATTATTCTTTCTTTTTTATATAATAATTACTAATTAAGTGAAAGAGTGTACACCTTTAAGGTAGTTTTTTGAGGAACGAATGATTTATTATTAAGATCTCATGTAAAAATGTACCAAAAATCACACCAATAAATGAATTTGAATTTAAAGTTTCCATTCGGAATCGTTTTTCATTGCGGATTAAAACACAGAACTCTAACATCTATTTGTACGCCATTATTGGCAAAACGTGGACGCACACAACATCTATTAATTCAATACTTTGCATGTCTGATTACTCAGTTTATGTAAACAGATGTTTGACAAATAAATGATCTTTATCTAAACATCCGAACACTTTATTTTATCACAAACAAACAGATTAATTTGGTTCACCCAGTAAGCTCTAGTCCCTGCAACTCAACCCTACAGCCGTCTAGCAGTTCATAATTAAGTCAAAGGTATCGGGTCGAGTGTCACGCGACACCACTTTGATGTCGCCACCGCCGAACTCTGCTCGTTTTGTGCCGACACTCGACACCTGCGCCCGCGCAACTGTGTCGTAAAACGTTAGCTTGTTAAGTTTTGAGCCGGTTGGATATTATATTGGGTCGCTAATCTGTAGTTAAATTGAACGAAATAATATTATATAGTACCGTATCAGAAGAGTGAGCTTTACTTTAAATAAGTATAAATTTATTCATTTTTCCCCTTAGATTGCGAAAATTACTTTACACATGTGAATTATTAAAAGATAATTAGGATCATTTTTTACAAATATCAATTCAGTGTCCCTAAAACTTAAAAGACAGTGTGTTACGATAATATTCGGTACAAAACGATTAAAAATTAAATTCTGTAAATAAAAGAAACATTCCACTTTGATGTTTTTGTAAAAACAAAACATTCGTATCACATTACACTTAATAACAAACATCGAACTATTTCAACCTCGACTGTCATGCGCGCACGCATCTCCTGTTGCATCCGTCTAATAAACGTCACGACTCGTCACAGTGACAGGCTGTCAGAGGCACGAGACGTCAAACCTACGGGCCGTCACTCCGGTAGACACGATCCGTCATTCCGCGGTGACACTGCGACAGTCGACAACAAATGACTGCTGTAACCCTAAACTGCTGAAGATAATTTTCAGTCTGTTTTCACGACTGTTAGAAAACATTTATCACGGCAGCTGCTAGAGGGTTTTAATTAACGGAGTGGCGATCTGTCGGTGATATTGGTGATTTATGGCGATGATGCTATGGAATGGTTATTAATTGAAGCTTGTTTGTTATTTACTGTATGGTTATTAATTTGGTTTAAGTTTTAATTATGTCATTCAATTGCCCGTCTGCCCGGTTGAATTACTCGTAAAGTTAAAGAAAGCAGCGTGAACTGAATTTGATGAAATAGGTACCTACGTAATAACGGATTTCTGGAGCCCGAGGAGAAGTCCGAAGCACTATTTGAATCACACAGAAGTTTGATTTGTAAAGAGGAGAAAAGGGCCCATATTTTGTCAGTTATGTTTTTGGCAGGTCGAAAATCTATCTAGTCTCGAGAATCGTAACAAAGTCAAACCTGTACTTTGAATATAAAATAATAAAAAAAGAACTTAATTGCTGCGCGGTAGGCGTCTCAGACCCCGAAGCGATTAAATTCTTTTTTCATTATAATGACAAAAATATTGTTTTTAGAATTTTTGTCTGTTTACAGACAAACAGACAAAAATTCTATAAACTATATCTTATCTGTTATACGAATAGTTTGTCTGTTTTTCTGAATGTACCTAAGTATGTTCTAGCATCACGCAAATACTACTGCATATATTCTGTTAAAATTTTGCATAGATATTCGCTATAAGTATGCGCAGTCTATACTCGTACCTAGACTATAAGCTATCATGCTATTGGCTATGGGCTATGGGCTATGGAGGAAGAGCAATATTGCTTTGAGTTCGTATTTTGCTATAGTTCACCGCGAATTGTAAAAAGATGAGCCACAAGGTTAGAATATTGGAGATAGTTACAGATTTTATCTTTTAAATGATTTATATTATTATACCATATCATATTGGAGCTAAGCAGTCAATCATGAAATTTATGAGAATGGCTATTTTAGTCTCAAGAAAGCAAATAGCTTAGCGGTTCGGGGACTGCTTCGCAGACCTAAGTTCGATTCCCAACACTTGATATATTTTGTGCTTCCTTTTTACATTTTGTACCTATTATATGTGATAGTTCGTAGAATGTACACAGAAAACATGAAGTTTTGACCTTCTGTCATCTATGGTTATAAATAAAAATAATCATCTATAGGTGACTGTTAATGAGGAATCCCGTGTGTTTACAATCTACTGCTACGTTATTTTAGTAATAGCCACGGGCCAGGATCGAGCAGGACGAGCTGCTTCTCACGAGGACAACTGAACGTTGCTTGTTCCCATGTCACCAGTCCTGACTCTCTTTATATTTTGCCTGCTGAGACCAAAACTACAAACTTGGTATTAATTAAATTCATTTATTTCAGACTAATTGTTATTTGTCCATATGTAGAGCGACGATCTTAGCAGGGTGGCTGGTAGCAGCTGGATGAGAGTTGCCGAGAATCCAGCTGAATGGCGTGCAATTGGAGAGGCCTATGTCCAGTAGTGGACTGCTGTAGGCTGATGACGATGATGCTGATGATTTGTCCATAATTAGTTTACAAAGATCTTAAAACATTGTTAGTATAGCAGAATACAGGGATTTTTTGTGATAAAAATGTGGCTGTTATTTTAGTAGATTTGTGGTGTCTTACGACTGCCGCGCGAACGAAGTCGCGGGCAGAAGCTAGTTTCAATAAAATCCCTTCAACGCCCGGAATTCAAACAAAACAAATAACACAGCATCTCCCACTCCCAAATACATCAAAAAGTGACCACGAAACAGCACATTATTCAGCCAAGCTGCCCATATCGGTGACAAAGTACACTCGAACAAATAAAATGCATCCACTCCTCGCTCGTCGGGGTACAAATTAGCGAGTCCTGAACAAAATGCTTGACTAATGCGCAGGCGCTGCACTCGTTGTCTTGTTGCGCGACGGTGACAAAATAACATGTCACTAGTTTATTTATACGACTGTACTTATTTTAGAGGCAGTGTAATTAGAATTAAGGGAGAGTTATTGCATTATTTTCTGACAGATAAACGTAAGTAGGTACAGTTTCTTCAGTAGGGATTGTTGCTGATGTATTTACCGAGGTCCATAAGAGGTTGCATCGCGTTGTGTGGAAGTAGATACACAGCCCTGTGAGAATAAAGGGAGGGTAGGTCCGTAATAAAGGGAGGGTAGGTTCGTAATTAAGTTTTCAGGACTTCATTAAACTCGCCTGGGCATAGTTTTCAGGATTCATAAATTGATACTTAATAACGTGTTATTGATCGTATCTATTAGGCGAGATTTTATGATAAAAAAAACATCAATAAAGATATAGTGGATCTGCATAGGCCCTAAGTAGTTTGTACTCATTTTCTTGCAAGTTCTTCTATGACCATTGTATCGCCCTTGCCTTTGGCGCTCTGTAAAATTTTAAGCTGTTTTAAAAGACAATCTTAAAATACTTTGGTAGCTCGTGCAGTCTTGACCCTTAACGCAAAACATTTAAAATAACAGTAAAAGTCATTCATGTTAGTCATTTATTTTGTTACAATGACGCGGGATTCTATTCACTATCACGTTGAAAAATGCAGTTGGCAACAGTAGCGAGTACAATACAATACTCAATTCTTTATTGCATTCCACAATAGGTACCATGTACTAATTCACTTTGATATACTTACGTCTAACTAAAACAATCGATAGTGAAGCCTGGACGTGTCAATTTGTGGTACGGAGGTAGTACTGTCCTCATATCCTACCTTTTAATATTTTGTTTTTGAAAATATTGTACTCGTATTAGCCAATTATTTTTTAACAGTAGGTAACCGTGGACTTCCTTGCCGGCTCTTATCCATAGGAATCGAACAATTGGAACCGTGCACCTAGCTTCTGACCTTACATACCTAGGTGTAGGTACATGCATCATCACGCCATGCGCTACGCAGATTCTTGCATATATAAGTTTCTTGGCGATTAACTACTTAGTACTTACTGCTGTAACTCGTTAGAGGCTCGTTATAGGCTAGTACCTACTACTAGTTGCGTTGTTGTACGACTTGGCACATAAGGTGCATGCCGTGAGAGTGCAAGTGTCGTATACGAATGGAAAAGCGTTTGCTTTGCGGTCATCTGGACGGTGATAGAGAGGTCTAAATTCAAATTATATATAGTTATAAAATATTATTAGTCAAATTGTCCTGCTCTGTCTGCAAGACAATTTATATCTAAGTTGAGGCCATAGCTTACATTTTATACCAACAACTTACTCTGGTAACCCCGCGGGCAAAACTTTTTAGTACATAGCTCGTACAATCGTGAAATGCAATAGGTATTACTGCGACATTGACAATATCACAAACAGCCCGCATGCACTAACAATATCATAAACTGTTAATTTTACGGTAGCTTCAGACACTTCCTGCAGTTTTCATAAAAATTCAAATTCAAATTCAAAAGTCATTTATTCAAACTAGGCTGAGAATCAGCACTTTTCGAACGTCAAAATTACATAAGATAGTCCCCCAAAACGCCCACCCTTCACCACTTCCTAGTGCATTAGCTGGGAAGAAGAAGTGGCGCAACAAACTCCCCAGCAGCACAGCTGTCTGCTTAGTTAGAAGTAAAAAAAAATATAAAAAAGTATAATAGTATTCAAAATAATTTACATTACTCAACACAAAACATAATTTAAATTATTAGCCATATGTTAGCTAGCACACGCCAATATACCAAACAAAATCATCGAGAACTATACTCAGGCCGAAATAAAAATAAAACTAAACGTAAACAGAACTTAATATCTAAATAAAAAGGCTTCAGGCATAAAGGGCGTGCCCGCTTACATATACGAGTAGTTGTAACTGGAAGTTATAAATGATAAACTAGGACCATCGATGTAAAATAAATAAACAAAGAGTTAATTACTAATAACAATAAATAATATGATCAATTGTCGAGGTCACTAGCTAACCACATATTGCAATACAACTCATAAAAAAAACATTGTGATGAGTAGATTTTGTCAACAATATATTAAAGTTAAATTAAAATAACTTGACTTAAAATAAAAGTCAAATAAAATAAACAATACATATAAACTCATATAACTTGTCAGTACGTAAGCTGGAGAAAGAACATAACATTTTCTTGAGTTAATCACAGCGACCAACTATTTTTATCATTTAAGTGGTCGTTGATAGAATAGTATGCCTTTGAACAAAGCTTGGATTTTACTTTCGTTTTAAACGCATTAAAAGGCAAATCTAGCAAAGAAGAGGGTAGCTTGTTATAGAAAGTTATACCAAGCCCAACAAATGAGTTATGAACCTTATGAAGCCGGTGAAAGGGAGCTCGTAGTTTGTCCTTATTTCTAGTGTTAATATTGTGAAAATCACTGTTCTTACTGTATAAGTGTATATTTTGCCTAATATTAAGATGTTGGCGAAGATGAATTGAGATGCCACCGTGAGGATACCAATATCTTTGAAAAAATCTCTCAGAGGAACTCTGGCACCTAGCTGGTAAATAGCTCGAACAGCTCGTTTTTGTTCATACATACTTTTTAGGGTTCCGTACATCCGAATGAAAAAACCGGAACCGGTCTGTCCGTATGTCACAGCCAATTTAATCCGAATCTACTCGACCAATTTTGTTGTTTGGTACACTTCTGAATTGATGTCAGCCAAACACGGACGTGTAAAGTAAATAAATGAATTTTGAATATTGGGTCACTTCAGGAGGACACATACGATAAATAAAGTTAAAGTTAGATAAAGGTTGTCTGTAAAAGATCGCTTTTAGCGATAAGACCGCCCATTGTGTCACCTTATGTAAAATGTCTACATTTATATCTGTATTTTTTATGGTGTACATAATAAAGAATATTCTATTCTATTCTATTCTATAAGAAAATTTAAAAAAAAAGTTTTGCAAACTGTACCGTGTCGTATCAAATGGAAAGACTTTCTCAATTTTTTAATACCTACTTTTAAAGATATTTAAGAAAATTAATTAAATTGACTTTTATCTCCGAAACTACTGAGTTTATTTATTTTTTTTAAATACAGAGAATTGTTCTCAAAACTCATAGATTACAGGAAAATCTATAAGAAGTCTATGGTCTTAAAATAACATGGTAAATCAACATATTTTCCAACTACAATGTTAAGTTTGTTCCCGGGATAAATTCATCCCAACTACGGAACCCTTCACTGTGCGTGTTCTGACACGCACTTGGTTGGTTTTTTATTTATTACACGTAAGAAGTATTTTCTTTAACACTTTATAGACAACGTGTATATTTTTGTCATTTGGCAAAAATGAGACAATTTTTACGGTAATTTCACGATTTATTTTAAACTTTACATTAGCTAATATTTTAGCACTCGTCCAATACATCAAAGTGACTGGTATAATATAAAATAAACAAAACTCAAAGATTATTTGTTCAACAACAAACCACTTGCATTATAATTTGAAGGCAATTACTTCGTAAGAATTGAAATCCTTTTCTGAAAAAAATTACACAAGTTTAGTTTAGTTAGCTGTCATACATTTTACCATTCAACTTTGAAGTGATTTTAAAATGACAGCTTTAAGAAATCGGTTTTTGAATCGAGTCTTTCTGCCCAGATGGATAATGAACAGTAGGCCTGTACCAGGTACCGAAGCATAAATTTCAAGAAACGTGCATAATAAATAAAACACACTTTTAATCTGACTCCCGACTTACAACTCTAATCAATCCCAATTTAGCTATAATGTATAAATCACATCACTAATTAAATAAAAATAAGTCAAAAGGTCATCACTTGCCCCCACGGGTCCTGTGGGCCGTGACCGTGGCCATGGTCACATAGTGACAATGTACCAGCCAATGGCGGCTTGACATCAAAGCGGGGGCGGGGCGTTCTGCCTCGACACATGCCGCGCACTTGTCTTTGTTACAAAGTCTGTATTGTGCCGACAATAGCACGAGGGTAAGGGTGACTGGAAGATCGTTCAAATGTCTTTTCTCAAAAGACCATTTCAGACACTAATCTACATGGTCCTCATATGGCTTGACCAAGATTATGTCTGGACTTTAAAAGAGACTGTGACCTCTGAGTTTGTTTCGGCCTTTCTTCTCAGAGTAGTCAGATAGGAAACGCCGAACTCATCTAGCAAATATTAATAAAATAAAATAAAAAATGACGTGTAAAAGTGATTCCTATATCCTATTTACAGAATAAACAATTTCATTTCGAATTTCATTTCATTTCATTTAATTTCATTGCCATATTTTTGGAATACCTAGGTCTTAAGATCGGTTTAGATCAAACGAGTGCACATTCGATCCTCACTGTACCGAATTATTTTACAGAGCATTCTTTCGTTGTTTCGTCTGTACTAAAAATGTCAAGAATATCATGGAAAGAATGCTCTTGTTCTGATTCAGTTCGTTTGCTCCGAAGTTCTAAAACTACCTTAATAGGCCATCCCTTCGTATCTAAGATCAAACTGTGACCTATCAAGCGTAGTCACGACAATCTTCATTTGACCAGATACTTAGGTAACCCTAGAGGACTCTTACCTAGCCTGGCCTTATCATTTAAACGGATGACAGATCAAAGCGAATAAGATACCGACACTTTAGTATGAAATTGGCCCTAAACTTTTAGCGGTAAATCCTAACGCCAGTTTATTACTGGCTCAGATATTCAGCAGCATCTGTTTTGTCTGGCAGCCGCATTATGCGACACTCATCGCAGGGAACCGTCTCACAGGGAGGGGCGGGGCAGTCACGCCTCGTCACATGTTGAGGACACTTGTCACCATGTCGCCTCGGACAATGGACAGGGATTATGATTAATTATTTCTTGTTTGTGCGCTACCCTGAACTTGAACGTGTTAGAATATGAGGAATTGCTTCATACCGCTTATGTAGGAAAAGGCGGGGTGTCTGGTAAAATTCACCGATGTCCCATCAACATAACTAGACGAGGAAACGAATGCCTCACCAGTTAGGAAAGTCCCTATCACAAGATTTTGGTCACCATTTCACATGGCAATGACTATTGCTATTATCGCCTCTACCCTCATTGTTTGGTAGGAAAACAACAGAATATTCGCAAAACCAGTTCGAAATCGCTCATAGCCATCCAACCACTTTCATCCTTTTCCAATCCTATCGAGTCCAAACCTTCAGTTTTACACTTTATCCTATACACTATATTACACCTAATACAATTGTGAATGTGAACGACATATGTAAGTATTTTAATTTGATTTGATTTGAATGTTTGAAGATAATTTTCCGCCTTTGTACTTTTTTGAGTGTGAAAAGTTTAAATAAATAAATAATTTATGAGTATGTGTGATTTTTATATCAATTTTATGTTCTTATTTGAATAGGGATGTTGACAAAAAAATATAAAAAATTGTCCTTCTTTGAGATTATAAAAAAATATTGGACACGTATTTTTTCTTTTTTTACGTGATCTAAAGATTACGGCGATACATTGATTTAAAATGTGCCATGACGTCACGAGTATGTAGATTTTATACATACTAGTGACGTAGCGACTCCCACTTCTCAACTTAAAATGCGTTTTATCTAAGTAAATTTTTATTAATATGATAAAGCAAAAAATACGTTTCTAATATTTTTTTATTATCTGACTGACGGACTAATTAGAATTTCATTTTTTTTACCTAGGCATCATCCCTATTACTGTAATGCAATGGACTTTGTCTGAAAAATGAATGATCTATTATTATTATAATCATCATGCCACCCAAACTGATCTTGCGACACATCGTCTTAGCTGCGCAGCCGCACGTGTGCGCAGTTTTTGTTAGTTCCGCGAACGTCCGTCACGGTCGAGCGCTGACGCCACATCAAAGGGTACCACAATGTCACATACACCACACGATCAACACTTTTTGTTCGTTCGTGTTCTTTTTCTGCAATATTTTAAGATCAAGACTATGGGTAGTTGTGGTTGTGGAACTTTTTAACCCGGGTTTGATTGCTAGAGCAGAGTAGGTGCCTACTTATTGTTTTATTTTCCCCTTCATCTTTTAATATCTTAGTCTTCGTTGTATGGCTTTGTCAGCTGGGTCAAGTAAGTACTAGAAATTATGGAGCTAAGAAGCTGTGGCCGTTTGATGCTTTGAATCCATTAGTAAAACCAGATCCTGAATAAGCCTGAAGTCTCCTGAACTTCTGAAATTAAAGCCTTTTTGATCTCAGCATATATTATAATAAACATTGTGTTTGCAATAGAGTGATTGAACGGCAGAAGAGTTTATGGTCACCTAATAGATTTAGTTGCATTGTGGGTCGATCCTTATTACTGTATTACAATAGGCTATGGCTGCCCTAATGATGATAATTAAGTAAATCTATCAACGTAACTAGGTATTCTTCTTCAACTTCCTTCACAACGTTACAGATGTTCTCAAAAACGATATCAACATAAATAACAGTTCATAAATGTCCAATAACCAATTAGTTGGCAGAACAGCGCAAACACTGGCCGTTAAGTACGTGTGTCGAATGCGGTGACAAGCATTTACGCGGCAATGTAACTAACATGCTGCAGATTGTCGCTCTAACTAACTAACACCGGAAAATGGCATGTTTTTACGACAGCAGGCGGGGGGCGGGGAGGGATCATCAACACATTAGATTCATGACGGTGAAGTGATGGGACACGATGCTGGTTTCGAAAGTTAATATTGGCAGTCTGTACGAAAAATCTTGTGAAGACATATTTTGGCCCAGAATGAGCTACAATTAGCCAGTGTGTCTTAGTCTGCCATGTACAATTACGTATTCAGCTTCACAGATTCTTTGGATTCAAACGACAAATGATTGCTAGAATTCATTCAAGCATTTGACAACAAATATTTTGGAGCTTCTGAAGTCACACACTGTCAAGAGTCAAGAAAGTGTGACGAGGAATTCTAAAATGTTTAATGCCATCCACTCTTTCGCCGCATACTTACAACGGATTATTGATGCATGTTTTCCTTCCATAAAAATAATACGTCACACTAACAATTTTGCTATAGTATGAGAAGGCTGATAAATACAAACTTTACAATTGCACCACGAAAAATAATAAAAAATCATAAAATGATTAAAATTTTCTCTTACCGATAACTATAACTCAAACATCAATAAAACACAACACTACAAATATCGAATCGAACGGTTTCTTTGAAACATTACTAATTGGTTCTGAAAAGGGACAAAAATATGCGGGTAGCAGCACGCAAGAAAGAGGTAGAATATCAGAAGGCGGGAAACATCTTTCTTTCGGCGGCTAATTTACGACGCGCCTTTGACGTTAGTGCGCTGACAGTTACTAGCGTAGCAGACGAATAAAGCATTCATTAATTCGAGCGAAACTCCACAACTTTAACATCGCCCAAAATACGTCGCTTTCTCCGTTTGAAATGCCGAACTATGCACAAGAACAAAGGCAGCAATGGTTCGTTAAAATTGCGTTGGGAACGTTTTGCCCCTTGTGTTAAATGTGAAATATAAAAATACATGTCGTTCTGTGTTGTCTTCAGTATAGCGATTAATTAATAGCCGCTTCTTTGAGTTCGAAACCGCTGAAAGTTTTTTATGAGACTGTTTTGGGTAAGCTTTGATATAAAAAAGAAATATTTGTGTAATATTAGATGTAAATGTGTTTGATGGTGTGAAAATTTGAGAAACCATTCGAATTTGTCAGCTGGTGTTATGTGAAGAAAGCAGAAAGAATCTGAAGAGGAGTAATTAGATAGGTTAGTGGGGCATTGAGTGCTGTAATACAACCATGTTACATCGAAATACAATTGCTGTTAAAATAGTCAATTAAATAAACAGGTTTTGGCTTTTATTCTAAGAACCAGACAGTAACAGTTGACTGAAACAATTGTGGTCTTCTATCGAAATCATAAAAACATCGTTTCTTATAGGTTCGTAGAAAAGATTTTCAAGAGTGTCCGTGGAGTTTCTTGCCCGTTCTTCTCCATAGGTACCTACTACGCTTTGGATTGGGCATCTAGCTTGATCTTTCTGACTGACCGACCTCTTGACAATTCAAAAGTTTTAGCAATTGGTTTATTTGAAGTAAATGCTTTGAGTTTTCGTTTAGATTCTTGATAGCCTCCTTTTCCATATTCCTATTCATTTTTCTTCAATTCTTAAGTAGCGTAGCACATCTACATTTCTTAGTTACTTAAGACTGCGGCAGCAATACTTAAAACAGTTCAAAGCTTACAGACAATCAGTTAACACCATCACTTCGCGCTACGTTTCGCTCGGTTAGTTGTCTTTTACGATCACTGAAGAAGTTTACTCACTAGTTCGACGAACACGTAGCTGCGTAGCGATCTGCTACGAGAAAACACAAAAGTGTTGTTGTCTACAGTGAACCATAAAGTGTTGTTGTCTACAGTGAACCATAAAGTGTTGTTGTCTACAGTGAACCATAAAGTGTTGTTGTCTACAGTGAACCATAAAGTGTTGTTGTCTACAGTGAACCATAAAGTGTTGTTGTCTACAGTGAACCATAAAGTGTTGTTGTCTACAGTGAACCATAAAGATAGCTACGATAAACGTAGCCTTTGCTACGGCTGTACTTTGTAGCCTTCTTTTTATTCGGTTTGAAAGAAAGATATGGGACCATGAGTAGGTGGTGTCTTGGTCCTATAGTTTTTGTTAGTACCAAGTGGCTACGACGTTGATTTATCAATCTAAAGCTAATACCGCTTATATGATGTCAAGTGTTTTGTACAGACAGCAGCTTTCAGCTGTAACACCTACCTATGATGCTGGATGATGGTTCTTAAGGGCAGACAGAAGAAATGATTCGGTTTTTACTCATTCGTTGGAACCTCTGAAACTGCACCATAATTGTCTAACAAAAAAAAACTCTCAGATTGTGATTCAAAGTATGAATCACATGTCCGAGAGTTTTGCTAAGGATATTGCTAATCCATTGCTTCATAGGTTTGAAAAATTCGTCTGCTCAACAACGTTAATAACGCAATGGACGTGGGTGAATTGTCAAAATGAACATTGCGATCTATTGTTATTTTATGTGTGTTACGCAATTACCCCCCTGGATGCAATGCAGGTGAAGTTAAGTAGTTGGCAATGCACGTACGTAGTTATTATCACGTAGGTATGTAGTAGGTAGGTGCTACCCATTGACCCACATCGACATCCACACCAAACATAAATTTACAATTTAAATAAAATCTAAACTAACATTAGCTCAGTTCCGTCGTCCTTGTTACCGTTATCGATCACTATGGCGATGCAATGCGCCTGTGTACGAACACTTTTACGACAACCCACAGCCAATCAGCGGCCCGCGTGCGCTGCGCACGTGCATGCCTACTAATCAACTTTCTAATACAGATGTACTGTAATAACGCGCATATCGCGTATTTCGCGTAATTACATACGCGTTTGATTTACGCACGCGATAAACTGTTTTCCGTGTGTTTGTAGGGCTACATTGTAATTATTAGGTTTTAGTTCGGTAACGGAAATGGTGACATTCAAATCTCAACGCACGACCAATTTCATTTAAAAGCCAGTCATGTTCGGTATTGCCAATTATTTTTTCACACCTAACGAATCTCTTAGAAAAGTTTCCTGAACTTATTTTTGAGTATTATAATACGGATACGAGACAAAGTAGTTCTACGTAGTAGGTTGCGTTTTGAATATTGGTCAGTCTGAAAACAGCCATATATTCAAAATTCTAAATATTTGATTTCAAATAAGCGCCTTGTAGGGTTATGTAACATAAAATATTTTGAAACGGCAGGACACGTAATTGTAACGCAGATATACGCCAGTGACTTTGAGTAGTTAGCTTACGTGTTCTGTACTGAGCTCAGGCAACGCGTCGTATGTCCAGCCAGTAATAGGACTCGCCCATCAAGGAGCGCTGTCCCGAATTAGACGCATTATTAATTTATTATACATAAAACAAAAGGTATTTTACTAAATCACGTATACTAAAATAGCAATAATTAAATTATCTTTAAAATGGTAAAGATTTCAGAAAAATATCCTTGATAGATTTTGCGTGATTCTCAGTTTTTTATCTGCGTTAGACATAACTTTACAAATAAATTTCACTATGTAATATATACATAATCTAAAATATTCATATATTAAGTTATTAAAAAAATGCTCTAATTTAACACAAAGTTTTTCCAAATCATTAACACTACTCGTTTAGACGTGATCTTCAGTATAAAATCATTAAAAGTCGTGTATCTTTACCTTAGTACAAATAAATACCTACGTAATTTTCATCGTAGGACCTAATTGTTTGCTTTTTTTGTTGTTCAATTTTATGCATGGTTGCAAATAAAATAACATCATAAGGTATGTCAATACGCAAACGTCAATAAACTCTCAAGCTTTTGACATTGCAGAACTCTTGTATATGTATGACAAATAACCAAATGTTGCAAAACTCTGGCCGGATCTGAGGAGAACGAACTGACCAATCATAGCGCGCCATTTGCTGTGCCCGCCCAGAGGTAAATAAACTTCGATGCAACTTTAATTCAATAGTGATTGTTTTGATATTCATAGCATGTAATACTGTTTGTTATGTATATGTTTGCTTGACACAGTTTATGGCGATCCTTGACATACATAGTTAACCCTATATTGCTATGTTAACTGAATAAAGAAATATGTTTTTTTGCCCTTTACGAACTAAATTCCTTTTTTACAATCTGAAAAGTTACGCGTATCGTAACTTTGTAAAGTTATTGAACTTTTGAATGTTCTAATATTCATTACCGACATAGGTAAATAACTAGGCCCAGTTTGGCATTGCAAAACCTCCTGTTCTCTACATCGTCTGTCTTTTGGCTCAGAAACCGAGATTGCCTTATTAGTACTCGTAGACTGCTGTACTTTCAATCCATAAAACATATTGGCGTTAAAAACTTGGTACTTTGACACGTGTCTATCACAATTCGTAGTCCACCATGACAGGTGCTGTCAGCACGCACAAACATTGCAATTTGTACGTGTTGTAACGAGCACACGGTTACCTCTTAAGTGTCTGTCAGTACATGCTAAATATTGCTAAGTTACAAATACAAACTGAACTAAGAATAGGATCCCTCTTTTTCTGTCCTAAGTTCAGTTTGTATCAAGTGTTGAAAAAGATGTTGATATCTATAGTTTGTTCTACGTGAATTCTACGTACACACGGTGAATATTCATACATACCCGCACTATCGTGCCATCTGTACGCAACCACTTCATAAACCCTTATATTTGAGAGTAGCTCTCGACCGGTGCGCGGGACAGAAGATCATACACTTTTTCTTGTTTTACTATAGTACTAACAACTGTCAACAACCGAATTAGTCATAGTGAATCGAATACGAACAACCTAAAGAGTGATCCAATGACTCGGCTTTTAAAACTGTGAATCGGATATATGATATTTGCTCTCTCAACAAGATGTTACTGAGCTGAGCACTGCCTGCACTGAACGTGACTGCTCACATCTCGTTGTGTCCGTACAACGTCTCGTAGTTGTACTTATAAATCAGATCCACCATTACCTCAACTGACCGATCAGCCAATCAAAACAAACTCCAATATATTTATCTATCATGTTTTCCGTAATTTAACTTTCCACCGTGTCGCAGCGTGTTTGGAGTCCCCAGCGACCACACACGGCGACAGGCTGCCGACAAACGGGCCCGCTAAGCAAACACCGCTACTGCCGGCCGCGGCTCACGTACCCATCGTTTGAAGAGGCCTTAGCTGTCGAGAGGACAGCCCAGTTAATGGCAGTAGCCTCCGAGTAGTGTTTGAACTGCCGGGACATTTTGTTTTTGAATTAGACGTGGGGACGTGGCTGTACGGTACATTGTGAACCGGTGGTCTTGGGCTTGTGTTAGTAACATTAATTATCCATTAGAGATGTCTTTTGAGATGCTGATTTAATAAAGCAACATAATTCTATATTGCGGAATTGGGAATTTTGTTGAATTGTTTCGGGATCACTGCCCAAATCTTACTTTCAAGAAACATCACAACTTATTGATGTAGGTATACCGGTATGATAGGCACCGCATGAGTACAAATTATTAAAATGGCAGCATTCAAGAACTGAATCTCGAACCTTGCTATATACGAGTATATCCGGGTGACTTCATCTATGAATAACGGTCTACAAACTTCTTCTAAACAAACAAAAATTGACATAACCACATTGAAAAATCCGGTTCACGTGTTAGCTAAGATATTGAAAACCAAATCACGTTTACAAGATATGTATTCATTATCATATTAATAATGGCAAACATTACAAACATGGATCTATGTTTATAAGTCGAGCTTCATTAAAATGTGCTGTTTAAACAGTCTAAATATAGCCGACCCAGCAGCACAAACATCATTGACATTCCGAAGGTGTATTGGCATTGGCAAGACATCATCTGCCCCTTATTAACCCCTATAAACACTGTCAAAGTATTCTCCCATAAGCCATAACTCACTATAACTAATTATTGACATGGCACGCGCCACAGAGGCGGAGCACACGGTACATATTTTCCTCCGGGCGGAACCAGCGTGTTCATCGTGCGGTGGGACAATTAGTTATCCTGTGTCAGTGTTGCGTCGTGAGGTGATTTTCATTTGTTGGTGTTATTTCTGGATATCCGCACGAGCCAGCTGGACCTCTTGCTGGGTGGTGTATTTATGGGAATTTTAATAGATCGTGGGTTCTTGGGATACGTCATTTTTAATTATGTCTAATTAGGATCATAATTTTGTTGGGCAACTGGTAACGACGTTGTATTAGGACGATAAAAATAAAAACACACCAAATGAGACAACGTCTGAACCACAAGGATGGTCAAGCAGCAGACCTTTTTTTATCTGTATTTGAGTAAATATGGACATACGTAGCCATGTAATATCTTTAATGGCTGATAATATCGGTAACGGTAATGTTTTCTCATTGATTGTCTTAGTTGTTTTAGTATATTTATGTGTATTTATTTGTACTTATATTTATATATAATTAGGTGTATATATTATATTTATAGTTTTTGATAGATATATGTATATCTTTATATTAAAATAAATATTTATTACTCAATTCTCGCTATTGCACCTGCCACTGTTTGTCTCTGCATCACCCAAAGGTTGACTGGTAGAAAATGCCTCTGGCATTAAGTCCGCCTCTGTACATTTGTGTGCTTGAAGTATTAAATAAATAAATAAATATCATTGCTACATGTTCAAATAAAACAGTTTTCTTTTGATACGCCTTCAAATAATGGAAATATAGATTAAACCATTTTCAAGCGAAGTATTATAATCTATTAAAGTAGTATTGTAATCTTAAAGCTATTAATATCTTGCTGGACCAATCGTACAGTCCACAGTAGGCAAAATAAGATAATTAAATATCTTGTAATTTTGAAAGAGAAAAGTTACATAAGTTGATTAACTTTGGACTTGAGGGACGGAATAAGGTGGAAGCTTCAAACAATATGTAGGTACTATCTTTAAATGGCTTTCAATTAAATCTAACGCTATATCAAATCATATGCAGTGTTCCCAGGATCCTTTCTGGGCGAGTGAACACGCAATTTAATGACACTTTTACTTAAAGTATTTACACAAAGTTCTTATTTAGTGATTGGGCGACTCCAGGTATTCGTAAAAGCAGGGGAAAACTATTGGAACTTTATGACCTAATAAAGCAACATATGAATAATACAAGCTTTCATAAGTATGTTGCAAAATATTAAAAAACTTTTAAAAGTGTGTGCAAAATAGCCAAAACTCTTTATATTAGCAATACAATAAAATCAGATGATGATAAAATAAAAACTACCTGGCAATTAATAAATAATGAAACAGGTAGGAAAACACTACTTTTTTGCTAATATTCCCATTAAAACTACTGAATCTTTAAATTTCTCATCCACGCTTTCTGCTGCCATACTTAGACAGAATGTGAAGGCATGCACTTTGGAGTTTAGGTTTCAGCATATAAACCCCCAGGCTGTTATAAAAGATTTTAAAGATCATACAATTAAATCAACAGAAGATCTCTGGGGAATGTCTGAAAAAGTCTGTAGAACTATTATCGAAACCATTCCGCCCTATTTAGCTTTCATATTTAACACCAGTGTAGACCAAGGAGTCTTTCCGGATCTCATAAAATACAGTAAAGTAGTTGCATTGTTCAAATCCGGTGATAGTAAAGAACCCAACAAACAAGACCTGTCAATTCTACCAGTTCTCAGAAAGGTGTTTGAAAAGTTGATGTTCAATCAAATTTTACATCACTTTGAAAATTCCATCTATCATGAACAACAGTAGGATTTCAGCAAATGGCGTTGTAGCACTGACGAAGTCCTCTCGAAGGCGTTCGATTGCGTAGACCATGAGGCACATCTGCTGTAACTGGAGCACTATGGGATTTAGCAATACAGCTCTTGATTTACTAAGATCATACCTGAAAGGTTAAAGTTCAAGTAAACGGCGTAAACACATAAGGGTCTGAAATGGCAATGGCCGTTCCTCAAGGTTCGATATTGGGTCCATTCCTCTTTTTAGTTTACATTAATGATTTACCCCAATTACTTCAAAATCAACCGAAGATGGTGTTATTTGCAGATGCATCATTGATCTTTAAAATCAAGCGGTGGTCACAAAATCTTGACTACGTGAATAGCTCTATTCTTTAGGTCCAAGATTGTTTTACGGTTAATAATTTGGTACTAAATAAAATAAAAAAACAAATTCATTAGATTTAAATTACCTAACCACCTAGTATATTAGACGTAGCGAATGTGACATCATATTGAATGGAGAAAATATTATTTATGTAAGAAAAAATCTACATACTTTTAATAAAATGAGTGATACACATAATTTTAATACTAGAAATAAAGATAAGATAGATCAACCATTTTTCAGATTATCTAAAGTACATACATCTAGTCTACATACATCTTTTATGGGGTACTATGTTAAATGTTACAACAAAATACCTTGTGATATACAATTAAATTAAAGAAAATTTAAAATTCATATTCAAAGTACACTTTGTAAGCAAGCATATTACAAATTAGAGGATTATATCCAAGATAAGAATGCTTGGAAAGATGCTGGTCCTGCTCCAAACTGGTTGCTAATTTAAGTTATATAAATTATTATTTTTTATTATAAGACATTGATTTTACATTCTGTGATTACTTCCTCACACACTGACTTATTGATTGTAAAATTTTAGTAAAATCGTCTAGTTTTACAATGTTTGTAAATATCTGAGAACCATGTATCTATCACATAAGTAATCATTTATCTGTCGTTGCTTCAATTTTAATTCTTTTTACCTATTGTGGTATAGTTTTTTTTTGTAGGTGCATCTTCTTTACTTGTAATTATATAACTAATGACCTACATATACAAAATATTGTAAAACATTTTAAAATAGTAACGGTGGAGTTTCTTGTCCATTCTTCACCATACAAAAACTACCTTTTGGAAGGGGCGACTAGTTTTTTTTTTTGCAAATTTTGACGTTCAAAAGTGCCTTGCAAGGGCACATTTGAAATAAATGATTTGACTTTGACTTTGACTTTGCGACTGCAGCAAAAGAGAGGTTTAGCTCACCTATCAATATCCCTATCAAATGGACACACACACACGGTGCTGACACAGTAGATAATAATATATAGCTTGCTGCGATGACACAGTAGATATATAGCTTGCTGCGATGCTGAAGATGATCTTATTCCTTATCCACTACAATTATAGCAGTGATAGCCTAGTGGTGTGACCGTCGAACTGCCAAGTCATAGGTCTCGAGTTCGAACCTTTGACTTTTCGCATTCATCTGCGTATTGTATAATTATCACTTGCTTCAAAAACGGTGAAGGAAAACATCGTGAGGAAACGGCATGCCTGAGAGATATTTCTCGACGGCATGTGAAGCCAAGTCAGAGGCCCATGGGCGGCTTTAAAACTCTGACACCAGTTAAGAAACCACACGAAAAGAAGACGATCCACTACAATATTATGTCCATCCAACATAAAAATTCATCTCCAAACATTTATTCTCAACGGAACACGTCACGCAGCAATCCCGTTGCGCCGGCGCATCTGTCAAGACAGTAGCCTGGGGAGGCAGGCGGAGAGACGCGGGGAGGAGAGGGGGTACTGTTTGCCGCCATTACGCTGTTGACTCGAGGCGGGCCGGCTAATGCGTGCGCAAACAGTGACTGTCACTTGCCCGGACAAGCCTGGCGAAACTAATAGACTGGAATCATTTGCTGCTGGTTGGAATAACTTTGTGGAGATATGTGGTCATTTGAAATCAGTAAAGCAAGTGGCAAGTAGTAATCAGAATGTAGCAAACGAGATAAAGAAAGAGCTATTTATGATAGCAGAAAGGAATATGGTTCGGTGATAGCGGTTGATACATTTGAGGACTTTGCAACGGAAGACGGAACATACTTCGTATACATATTTCGTGGCAAACAGAAAAGCGTTTCTGGGGAGTTTGTTGCGCCTGTTTGTCGTCCTAGCTGGAGGAGCTAAGCGGTAAAGGGTTAAGGGGTTATCCGTGTTGGTTGGATGCCTACAGTTTGAATGAGTCTTTTAAGTAAAACGGCAATGGGCACCGGAAAGAAGCCAAAGGAAGTGTCGGTCATTTAGCTAAATTAATGAGTGACGGTATTCGTAATGTGGTATGAGTAGGTATAGGTAATCCCGTTTCCACAAAAAATAGGCAACATCTTCACCGCAAAGATTTCCTTGATAAAAACCAATTTTATTATTGTTTTTCCCGTAATTTAGCATGTAATCAAATGCATTGTGGTGATCATTAGATATAACGTTATATGGCTAGGCCCGTTTTCAGAACTTGACATTTGCGGTACCTATTACGAGATAAATAAGCGACAAATCGACAATATTATAAAACTAATAGAACTGCACCGGATTTGTTGAAAATCAAATAGAGTTGTGATTTCCGTTTATCGATATTCGGTGTAAATGTGTTTGGTTTCGGTAGCTGGGTGCGCCCGCGCATGGCTTAATGATCATCCATCGGAAGAGGAGTGGTCGCCTTATTGTTTACTCATTTATTAAAACTGTGAGAACTATTTAAGTACCTACATATAGTTCAATTTGATGATCGGAATTTTATAAGTATGATTTCCGCTTTGTACTTATATGTAACTAGCTGCGCCCCGCATTAGTCTTGATCCCGTGGGTATATCGGGATAAAAGTATATTATGTCCTAACCCAGGTCATGGTCTACACATGTGCCAAATTTCATCCAAATCCGTTAAGCCATTTTAGCGTGAAAGCGTAACAAACAAACAAACTCACTTTCGCATTTATAATATTATATACGTATACTTGTATATTATTTATATCGAGCAATTAGGATATACTTAGGACAGTGCAGCTCATATATACTTTACTCAAATATCGGTTTCAGTTGCCTGTAGGAACTATAGGTAAGCTGCCTTTTTTGGAATGAAAGCTTAAAAATAGTTTTACAGTGACCTACAAGAAATTAAATTGTTTTTTTATTTTTTATTATTATATTTAATTAAGTTAAGTGGACAACTGCCGTGGCAAATTGAGGAGAGTGAAGGTCGCCGTCTATAGGTATACATCTAAACACAGTTTGCTGACGTGAGACCTCTCCATTGAGTTCCTGTATAATTAACAAGAACCCGACCGAAGAAGAATCGCTATCACTAGAATAGCACTATCAATTGTAATTTAAATGTAATTTTGACGTTCGAAAAGTGCTGATTCTCAGCCTAGATTGAATAAATGACTTTTGATTTGATTTGAGTTACTTTAGATGAAAATAAAAATAAAATGTTACCAGTTTTGTTGTTTTTAAATGAAATGATTGACGTTTGAAGTTTTGGCAACGAGAAATACCGAAAAAAAAAAAACATACAATAAAATCCTTGTGGCTTGGGTCTTGTTATTGGGCCTAAAAACGTAGTAGACAGCCCAACGGATCCGCCATTTTCGTATGTTCAACTTTCTGCCGAACATCCTGTATATAATCTGCAATAAATATCAACAAACGATCCGACCAGGCCACTGTTTTTGTTGAATACAAGCAAAATGAGATCGAAACATTGTTAAATGGCCATTATATTAGCACATCGGCAGCTGTTTGGAGAATTCTCGAGTTCCATACATTCATGGGAGGCATACAATAGTAACCCATTTAGTTAGCGGTGCACCTAGAAAATGGCCAGAGAGTGTTTTTCACAGAAAACATTCTCCAACAAAGAATTGAAAGCCCGCCGTCCTGCAACAACACTTACGGCGTTCTTTGATTTATGTATCACGGACGACTTCGAGAAGTCTTTGATAAAGAGCTCGTCTAAGCTGAAATGACGCGCCCCACTATCGAAAAAGAAAGAATAATAAATTTATTTCATTCAGGTTAAGGCACACAATATTCACATAACTCGCATACCGCATTTAGCACACAAGCATGTTTAAATGACGCGCCCCACTACCGCATTTAGCACACAAGCATGTTTAAATGACGCGCCCCACTACCGCATTTGGCACACAAGCATGTTTAAATGACGCGCCCCACTACCGCATTTAGCACACAAGCAAATTTAAATGACGCGCCCCACTACCGCATTTGGCACACAAGCAAATTTAATTGACGCGCCCCACTACCGCATTTGGCACACAAGCAAATTTAAATGACGCGCCCCACTACCGCATTTGGCACACAAGCAAATCTAAATGACGCGCCCTACTACCGCATTTAGCACACAAGCAAATTTAAATGTGTAGTGGGGCGCGTCAGTTCAGCTTGGACGAGCTCTACCACACATGGACAAATAACAAGTTTTCGCGAAGAAAACGAAGACAAGAAGAGGACAAAGGGCATCCCGGGATCAAGAAACATTCTTGGTAGAATGTACAGTGTTCATCCTAGTCACTAAATGCTTTCATTTAAGGATTCTTTTATAACATGTTCGCGCTCTCATATCTTTCGAAAGTCTTTTAACGGTTAATGGATAGGGCCCATGCCAACCTATCAAGCAGCCTGTAAAGAACTCGGCCTTATCAAGGACGGTGAACGCGTAAACTGAGAATGGTTTGTAATAATTTCGTTATTTTGTCACCCTTCAGATCCCATTGGTTTTAGGCAAACATTTAAAAAAGATCTCTGTGAAGACTTATTGCACAGGGCGCGTCAGAAGAACAAGGATGCCATCATCAGATGATATCATAAATCAAGGTAAGCTAATATTTTTAATACTAAGACAAATGTAGGATCTATTTATTGAGAAATCATAAAGAGACTTGGGCCTACTTCCACTGCAGAGAACTAACGAAAGCGATTCTCTAAGTACAATATTGGTACATGATTGCAACCAATCGAATGAGTACGTTTGGAATCACTTACCAAAAGTACCCGATAAACGAGTCGCCTATGACGCCATAGTAAATAGCTTTGAAAACAATGAAGGCAAATTAATTTATTATCGATGCACTTGGTGGAGCTAGAACAACGTACTTATTAAATACTGACCAAAATTCGATCAACAGGCAGACTGGCTCTTGCGGTGGCTTTTTCCAGAATTCCCGCGACTTTACTTAGTGGTGGAAAAACTGCCCATTCCACATTTAAACTGCCTTTGAATGTCTCCCTCCTGAAAGAATCCCTATGTTCCATACGAAAACACGGGCCGTCTTTAAGAGGTTTGTCTCATAATGGGACGAATGTAGGTACGATGACCCACCGTTCACTTATAGAAGCGGTAGACAGAACTCTAAAAGACCTAAGAACTTCAGTCAAAACCACGGGAGACGTCAACTTCGTGTTTGCCGGTGATTTTCGTAAAACTCTTCCTCTGCTGCCTAGAGGAACTCGTGCAGATATACTTAAAGCCTGGTTAAAGGCATTTCCTATATGGAGTTCTGTACAATCAATCACCTTACAAACAAACATGAGAGCCCACTTAGAAGGTTGATACGCATTTCTTCTGTTACAAGAGGTGACGGGAAAATACCTGAACAAGGTGGCTTTATCAAAATAGATGAGTTAGGAAAGTCTGTCTCAAGTCTGAATAATTTAATTTTAAATGTTGACCCACCAATTGAGATTTTTTTCTAAAAAGATTACACGTGGATGTGCGAGAGGGCGACACTCCCGCCGCATCTGTGTGTCTGAACGTGATAAAGTTAAAAACTATCAAACGGATTTTCATTCGGTTTTCACCAGTGGACGGAATGATTCATGAGGAAGGTTTCGGGGTATAATTTATTAAGGTTTTGTGTAAGACAGAAATATGGCGATGATTGTTGTGAAGATGTCGGAAAAAAAACATGCCGACTGGGACCTTAAATAATATTAATAATAACCGATTAGCGCGCCGCGCAATGATAGTCGATGTTACCATCCCGCATGACGGGAACCTCGTGAAAGCTGAGAAAGAGAAACAAATAAAATATCTCGACTTAGCACACGAGGTTGTCGACATGTGGAATGTGAGCTCGGCTATCATTGTGCCGATTGTCGTAACGGCCAATGGCCTGATTGCCGAAAGCCTCGACCAACATCTCTCGAGGCTGTCGTTAGGCGGTTGGATCAAGGGCCTGATTCAGAAGGCAGTACTCCTCGATACGGCTCGCATTGTGAGGAGGTTCCTTTCTCTGCAGCCCTAACCACCGGTAGCTTGGACCTGCTCCCAACACCGGCGGACCACTATTTTTTTTATATTTTTAAATGTTTTTTTAAATATCTTTTGTAAGAAATATCTAAAAATTTAATTTTATATGAAAGAAAACAAATAAACGACATAATAATAATAATTGCTTTATTTTCAGGCAACTAAGGCCCATAGACAAAATACACAAAATAATCATAGATAATATACTAGACTAGCTATACTAGATAATAAACTAATACATAATAAAAAAAACATCACTACAAAATCTAGTCAGTACGTTGAGTCGGCGACGTATTATTATTTTAGTTGCGTGCGCCGCGTAAGCCAATAGAGTTATATGAAAACAAAGTATTACGGAATTAATACATTGTTTACCTGGATTAACACCTAGGATACCTACCTTTACTCCCGATAGTACGTTCCCGTGGGATATTCACCGCCATCCACGCGGGGTAAGGCGCGGGCAAAAGCTAGTTTAAAATAAATTAAACCTTATATTTACTAGTTATAGTGTTTTCTTTAACACAAATGATATGAATTGCACCAGAGCGAAGCCGGGGCGGGTCGCTAGTTCAATATTAAAACACTTCTTATGTAAATTATAGACTATTGCAGACATTGTTTAAGTACAAATATCTGAACAAACTACCCTCGGGTCCCTAGAAGTAACCGAATACGTTCAAATGTACAAATCGGGCGACAGTACTTATCCCTTTATTACCTCGTCAAACAAACCCATGACTATCATCCTTATTATTAGTGAATTAAGGTCCATTTCCCCTCATCGTGGAGCAACTTGAGCGAATCAAAGTGGACAAACAATGGTAATTGACAGGAAATTGTAACATTACTCCATGTTTGGGAGAGGGCTTAGACTTCTGTTTAGTTTCAAATTACGGGCTAAAAATTGTGCTTCAGAATTTTTGGATTTAAGTAGTATTTACAAATAAGACCAAGGGGGTGGTACCTGGAAGGGAATATTTCAAATATTATAATGGTGTTTTTACGTGTGACACATTCCGCTGTAGGTACCTACTTCCTTCAGGAACGAAAATGGTGTTTGATTCTCGAAATCTCGACTAATAGTCTCAAATTGAAAGTGTTTTTTTTTTTTGAAGATGTGAAATAATACTTATTGGAACTGCGTGGCGTTGCTATGGTTTTCCTAAATAAGTTGATCTCTCACACCAGTATTTTCGAAACAGCTAAGTACTGTCATCTAAACTCTATCCCCTTTGACTCTTGATTTTCGCTTGGCACAGAGGCAACGGCCTAATACCCTCGGAAGCACGGAAAGCAAATACGAGACGGTCACCCATCTAAATCTTGACCGCGGCGATCCATTGTTAACGGGAGTCGTATGATCTGTGAAATCGGTGCCGATGTCCCCAATCCCACGCCATCTTGTGGTGGCGTTGTTTGAGCTGCGCCCGCGCCGCCCGTCGCGTCGTACAAACAGCCCGGTGGCTCCGCGGTCAAACACGCTCTGTTTGTGCTATTAGTGAACAACTACTGAATATTTATTGTAGTCGTTTTTGCTAGATTTATTTATAACATGTATCGCTATGTCTGTATTTCTTTTAACTTTTTGATGTTTTTGACTTGGTCATTTACCAGTACCTACAGCAAAAGAATTCATAATATTTTTGTTTTGTTTTTTCTTCAATTTGGAGTTTTGCGAATCATTTTATTTCAGCCGACCATGTTACAATTTTAACCATCTATCATTTTATCATTTAAGTTTACGCGTCATTCAGGTGTTACCTATTAACTGAAATTAAATCTTAATTTCAGTTAATAATATAATGTATAAAGCTTGAACACAAGTGTAGCTACACTTTCAGTCGAGGTTAATACAGGAAAACGCTCTTTTATAAACTTTTGGCCCACAAGAGTTTCCGGTGTCGATATTAATAATATCTTCAGACGCACAAACATAACACTAGTCTTAAAACTTTTTAATTTATTGATAGTAAAAATTAAAATCATGTTGTCTCTCCAAAATATTTTGTTTATGACTTTTGTGACGATCAATAATTTTTATCGTGACATCTACTGACGGATGTCAAACAGTATGAAAAAAACAAGCGGAAAGAAACAAATTAAATCTAAACTATGTTTAATAAAGTATATTTTCGGCTACAGTTTTCACTTATCTTTATTAAAATATACACACCTAAACATTTTCGATATCCAACTTTACCTATTCATACATGGTTTTGTAATATGTTTAATAAATAAAACATACATTTATTATGTCGCTACCAGTGTTTTAGGATTCAGGCTGCCTCACGAACTCGCGCCTCTACTTATCGACAAATCTCGAAATCGATACGTTGCTAAATCGATATTATCGGGGAGTCGCTGCTGACTGTATCTGTTGCAAAGGCACTGGGTTCCATCTTTTAAAGTTTTCGTAAGTGGAATAGGAACTTACTACATATTCGTTATGATCAAAGATCAGTTATTAAATGTCAAAAAAACTCATTATCTGGTAAACCAGCAGCACTAGTCGGGGGATGGTGTTTATTAATAAAAATAACTTGTGTGGAGCAATCCACACAAGTTATTTCGTGCATTTATTTAGTTATGCTGTGTGTTTTGTTAGTCTGTGGTGACAACTATTACGTTATTTTTGAACATAAAGAAATATGTAAGAACACATACTTGTATAAATGTGTGTAATTATAATTAACCACATATAGCCGAAGTGTGTGCGTGGCTCGTGCTGTTTAATGCGCGACGGATAACCTCGCGATAACCGCCGATTATCGCCGACCCCTCCGATACCGGCGCCCGCGCGTATGACCGATGATGTCGATACTTTACTGTTTGCATTCACATCACTAGCGCACTAGGGTGGACGGAGCTTTTGCTAGGGCCAATGACGAAGAGACGCACGTTGCAACGTTGAAAATAATACGCAGTAAATATGGAAAACAAGCTGGGTTTTTTCTCGAATAGTTCCGACAATTCTTTAGCAATAAATAATATATCGATAATAGGTAAGTACCTAATTTTCACACCCCTCGTTCCAGGGATCGACGTATTTCAAAAGTGTAAAATGTTGTCTATGGTTATTTCAATAGCTATTTGATTACCATGATACCCTTTAAAATAACACTAACACCAACCACACGCAACAATTATTATTTATCAAGGCTTAGCACAATGCGGTTTGAAAACTTAATCAATCATACAAATTTTTGGTAAAAAAGTTGTACTTAAATCTAAAGCAACTTTCTGACTGGGCTTCGAAGCCTAGCCATTGTTTTAATTTACTACAATCTGAGTAATCCGAGGCGACGGCGGATATAAGTAAACGGTGACGATTTACTGCAAAACAAGCAGAATTTAATGGAAAACTTTTCACCAAGCAATACCTACACATTTCATTTAAAGTAAATTCTGATGTAGAGAGAACTACAGATTAATGTACTACGCATCAAAAATGTACACAAACAGATTTTAAGTAAAGTATAACAGTTATACAATGAGCTTAGTGACGCGCAACGGTGCCGTTTTATCGCAGTTATCGATAACCCTTGACGCCCTTTGACATATCGATAAACCGCGCGCGTTTAGTGCGGCGCTGCGTCTGCGCCGCCTTTATGCTGACTTTAACTAAACCAGGTAATTAACTGCTATAGTTTTTTTTTTACGCGATAACACGGTTTTTAATTAATTAAATGGTCCTTTTTGACACTTTGCTACACATGTAGTTGAAAATTGTGTGACAAATTAATAGTAAATATTGGTTTAGTTATTTTTCGTTACAAATCAAACAACTCAAATAAAATAAACTCCATAGTAGTTTTGTAATCAAATTAAAAAAGTATCTATGTTATTTTGAAATGATAATAGGTATGCAGCAGTTTTGCACCTTCTTAACATAAATTATGTACCTACTGTCCTGTACTAGCTGCCTTTTCTAAGCTTCATTGCAACAGTTACAGTACCTAGAGTTGATTACCACCAGTCCGATAAGTTATTACAGTAGCAGCTAATGAATCGGTAAGCGGGAAAAGAAAACTAATATTTTAATTAGGTAAGTAATTTATAACGGCAATTAAACTTTATTTTCTATTCCTTTCTTTCCAAATAAAAAGCTACTTGCAACGTAATATTTATAGTCAGCGACCAAATTCGGCTTACACTACCTGTCTAATGATGAGATAAAAACTTGCTCAAAATATAGGTACCTATTTTCTTTTTATCATTTTAATATTCCTATTTGTAAAATAATGCTAAAACTTTTACAATAGTTTTAAGCTTATGCAATATTGAATATTGCATAAGCTAGTAGTTTGACAAGTACTTTGATATACTCGTAAAATACTGAACATTTCGTTATGATGATATTTTTTTCTGAAATTCTTACGTACAGACAGATGCAAAAACATAATATTAGTTACGATACTGATAAGACATCCAAGAATACCTAGTAGGTATCTCAATACCTACTGTTTAATGTCGTAGTAGTCACTTATCGTGAACTGGATACTAACAAGTGTTTACATTTTACAATTATCATAATTAAAATGATCGCCACTTCTTTCTGAGAAACTCGCCAAAAAAATGTTCCAATTTTAGTCCTGAGTTACAAAACTGAAAAACTTAATTAAGGATTGAAAGACCAAAAATTAAGGCTAAGGTTGTTTTTTAAGCATATTATGAATATAATATTACCGCAGACCTCTTTGTGTGACTATTTCTAAAAGTTAAAGCGTCCTGCCATTTTCCTGTTGCTCGGGAAAGTGTTTTGTAACTTTCATTTGCTAAACCACAATCAGTTTACTTGCCACACATAAGTAATTATTGTGACAATATATTCCCAGAATCTGCTGTTGTACTCTACGTCATAAAGTGTTCATGCCACTTCAAAGACGTAGGTAACAGTCCAAAATCGAATCTCGACTCCTCTGTCTCAGATGACGTGCGATTTAATTAACTCCACGCAGAACAGATATCAAACGTGTAGAGATAGCTAATTAAAGTAATGACAGATAGAAATTAACGTCAATGAACAATATGTTAACGCATTTCTCTTTTATGACGCAAGCTGGTTAAACAAGTTGAATAAAGTATAGCAAGTTGCATCATGATACTTACTACTCAGTCATGATCTTGCACTTTAGACTGAAACAAAACAAGATATCGCGAGAACCCACTCGATGTAGAAAGCGCACACGACCAGCTGTTGAAGTGATGCTTGGGGGAGACCTTTGACCAGCACGTCTTAATCCGAACCGAAACTCTTTTACTATAGAATACTTTATATGTAGATAAAACACGACTGAAAGAACGTGATAAACCGGAAATACTAAAGCTTCATTCCTTAATTTGCAAATGAAGACAAAACTAGATCACCAATACGTTGTATGATAATTATATAGACAACAATGTTGTGTTCAAAGAATACAAACGAGGTTAGTATAAAACACGATTATTTCATCACAATCGTTAATGACTAAAACTATGTAGTTAATGATACAAACAGACTGGCAGGTGTCAGCCACAAAAGACTATTAAACTGAATTAAATGTGTGATGCTATTAGCGCCAGAGAACACATTAGACGACGGGTTGTTTGATAAACGCACTACTAATAACAAAGTGTTAACAAACGAGGGGAACATGGATACACCCACCAAGAGCCGCCCATGTTTGAGCTGATGGTGAAATGCTTTATAAAAACAGATAGGTAGATATAAATAGAAGTTGTAACCCGAAATTAGTTGTTGAGTTCATTCGTTAATTCAACACCTGCTAGTGCAATTATATTTACAACGTTATATTGATGTAAATGAAAGAAAAATTCAACGTTCATTATTCGCTAGCCGTATACTGTAATATAGGATCATTCTTTATTATTTCTTGTTGAATCTGCTCGCTCTTTCCCACTATCTTGCTTTCCATTAGGGAAAGCAATGAAGCGATAAAACAGGTGCCGATTAAAAAAAAATAAAAGTGTTTATTGAGACTCGCACAGGAAATCACAAATTAAACTAAAAACACACTAAACATAAATAAAAAATACAAAACAATAAAAAAACAAAGTAAAATTTAAAAGATAGATACAGATATAAAAATAAAATAAAGTAAAGAAATTGGAGTGTGAAATACAATAAAAAGTAAAATATAATGTAGTCCACGTGTCTGTATCCGACGTAACATCGGTTACTTGTCTATGCCTTTAGTATCGATGTTTACGGCTTTTAGGTCGAGCCTACCTCGATGACAGAATGTCATCTACTTACGTGCGTGTTATATAGCGCCATTCATGTCTTACGGTAAGATGTTGACCCTTTATCGAGTCGACCTGAGTTATCGACAGTTTGCGTCACATCACTATCATACTGCGGCGCTAATTAATTGTGCAACTATTGGTAAACATGTGTTGTTCTTTTACATCACAATAAACATTAAGATTTATCGTGCTCTGCTTATTAAAGCTTGTATCAGCTGTTACTACGTCATCAGTTTTTCGCACAATCTATCGACTGGGCCTATCTTAAGACACAGATGGACAAACTACTCTAAGAAAACGGTTGATGGCATCAAATAGCGTAGGTACCTAACCTCATCGGAAGATAAAATAGCCTCTCCCAAAGATCGCTCAGGAGTTTATGGTTTTATTCAGCAACTAGGAATTTATAGATTATAGTTCTATGTGGAGTTCGTAAGGTAAATGATATTAGCAGCCGTCAAAGCTCAGTATGACAGGTTTTGCTACAGGGCCCCTGTAGCATCTCGCTTGTTACTAGATTATTAAGTAAGAATTCGTCTAAACAGGACTATAAGGCACGCGTGTATCATACAGGTAAGATGAGGGATTATTCAAGGTTCAGTTTGTAGTAATGATTTTAGCAGCTTTTCTAAGGTTTGTCTTGCGCGTTTATCAAATACGTATGGTGATTTGAATTTAATTCGTTTTATTGAGGTGTTTTGCTCAATTATATGATTTTTATAACACCTTACCGTTGCTTCAATATGAGTCTCCTTATTTGAGATTATAAAGTAAAAGTTTATCTCTTAAGAAGTTGTGATCTGAAGCTTAAAATGCTAGAAAGATGGAGGCTTAAACTCGGTCTTTAAACTAAACTGCCGATGATGACAATATCAAGTAAAAAACAAAACTGTGGACTGTGTCATCACAGTTCTAGATGGAACCAGTATATTCGCAGTCTTATCTTTTAACGACTTGAAAGAAACGACCTTTGAGAGTATAAAACAATAAATTGTAAAACGGTTTCAGTTTTAGCAACAGTACTATAAAGTAAATAAAGAAATGAATACTTTCAGACGAGCGCCGACCGGCTTCAGGTCGTTGTTCACTGTCGTCAACAACGACCTAAAGGAAGCTTATGTAGACGTCTTGACAACCTCGTACAGACACCAGACACGTCTAGCGAAGAATGACGGGGAGACCCAATCCCAAACTAAATGGGATAACCCAGCCTTGGGTAACAAAGTGTGAAATGCCTTCCTAAATAATATACAGACGATCGATCTTAGGCTGTTGGGACGGAATGATGAATGTTAATAAGAACCAGTAAAGAGGACTTTTTTAATGTTAATTGCGTCTAGGTCTTAAAATACAAATATTAATCCTTTTTACTTTTTGAAAGCGGAGAGTTCAAAGCTCTTGAGATGGATTTTTCGAACTAAAATGAACGAACTGGTTCCTTAGAGCTGATAAATTATATTTATCAGTATTAAGGCTTCATTATTTCGTAATTGTTGTGTCTACGACAAAAACATAAACTTGAGTTGTCTCTATGTAAACATTGAGGTTCTCCGTTCCTTGGTAAACAGATCAAGGTATTTCCTATGCCTGACTTGACAATGTTTTATAATGGCATTCACAACGGGTAGTAGCCCATAACGATACAACTGGTGTTCTGACCTTAGGGTATCGGTTGACCACCAGTTTGATATGCCTCAGACTCTTCTGAGGCATATCAAACTGGTGGTCAACCTGGTGGCTATCCAACTAACTTCACTTAAAAAACACTGGAAGTTGAGTCTATTAGATGCTGTTTATACAGGGTGTCAGGGACATCGACGCGAAGCCGGCTACCATGCATTCAGTACATGATTCTGAACCCCACTGCGTAGAAATTTTTCGTCGGTTATTAAAAAAAAAAACTGCTGTTTCATAGAAAAGTGCAATACCTACGCGGCCAAAATGTATGGAGCAGCTGTTTTTTTTTATTTAAATAACCGACGAAAAATTTCAACGCAGGGGGGTTCAGAATCATGTACTGAATCCATGGTAACACCCCGTATAGTTTGATGATTAGAAAAAAATATTTTCTGCGTTGGCTGATTTGATCCATAAGAAGGCGACGGAAATATTTATGTTTGACTTCTTCTTTGGTTGTTTGCTGACTGGTCCCCCAGAGACTTTAAAATTAGGTCTTTCAAACTCGCAAAATCTCTTCTCTTATAGGAAATCCGTTTTATAGGTAGTTTCTTGCAAAGAAAATTCTTTCTGCCGTATTTATAGTTGAATTCCAAACAAAACTGGTAACTACAAACTGGTAACAACTTGCGTAGTTACCAGTTTTGACCAGTTTTGTACGCATTTCAGAACTGATGTTTCAACTTTGTTTGACAAATATTGTTTCAATTTAATTACTTGTTCACTTTCTGTTTTACCAAGGTAGAAACCTCTTGGCACATTAGTACAAGGTTAGGTATAAGTGAGTACATAACAAGCCGCCGTCATTTGAGTGTTACATGTCAAGCAAATGACAATCAAAACATACATCATGTTTTACTTTCATTAGTAGGTACAAAATACAAATTGTACATAAGTTGGTCTTTAGTACATAAGGCGCATGTGACTGTTAGCTGTTGGTGTCATGCAGTTTCAAAATGTCAAAGCTATAAAGCACCGGTGGAAAAGGTTTAGTTATGACGATTAAAATGTAATTGAGAGTCATTTCTGATAAATTCTAGATATTTTCTACATTCTTTTTCTTTTAATTAAACCGCTTGAGAAAATAGTCTAGCCGTTGTGGTGAAGAATCTCGTCCGTATCCGTTGTGGTCATACATACGATAAAAAAATGTTATAGAATACATCAAGTCTTGTTTCGATTGCAGGTTGTCAATCTTCATCATCAATTATTGAAGGAGTTGAACTTTTTTGGTCGTTTTATAGGTCTGTTTTGAGCATACAAGGAACGAATTTCCGCAAAGTAAAAACTATTCAGTAATTCATCATCATCACTGTGAACTTCGTTGGCATACAGAACACAAGAGAAACCTACACTCTTACTCCGTTATGAATGATTCTAGCGATTCGTCTCCTCGGACCAGATTCACTAACTGCGTATGTTTCAGCCATTTTGAATATTTGGCATTATTTTTCAGTTTTACGTCAAACGTTCATATTTTCAGTTTTTATTTCCATTCTAGATATTTCATTATTAACAAGTCTAGACAGCCGTGGTATTCGAGGCCTAACTGAGCCACTTCATATTTTCAATACTAATTTATTAAACCATGCTTAGTGGACATTTTATGTTAACACCAGATATCGAAAGAGAGTAGTTTTCTAAAGTGTTCAATGGTTCTGATTATGAAAAATTATTGGTCTATTAAAATGAGGTAGGTTAGGTTGCCTGGAAGAGATCGCAGTAAGTATGCGATAAGGCCGCCCATTGTATATTTTGTAGTGTATTACTTTTTCTTTATGTAATGTATAATCTGGTGTACAATAAAGTATATATAAATAAATAATGAATATGTACTGAAAGATCAGACTCACCGGTCTCCATAGCGTACCCCGCGGCTGCGGCTGCGGCGTGCAGCGCCCCGTACTCCTTGCCGTCCATGCCGCCCAGCATCATGTCAGAGTCACTTCACTTCACATGGACACCGCGCACTCACGTTCGTCGCGCGACGCTTCGCCGCCACATGTGCGCGGGCGCCGCCGCCGCACCGCCAGCGACCACCCGCCCCGCCCCCCGCCGCCATTGGCCCGCACCGGCCAATCGCCGCGCTTCATTTCGAACGCTTTCCTTTTTCCATGTCGCGTTCTATTTGAAGCGTGTTGATGCATCTTTAGCTTTTGCCAATCAAAATTAGGCTTAATATGTTTAAGACAAAGTTGAGATTAGGTTGTGGGGTTCTGTAGAAATATGTCTGTTTTCCCGTTCGGTCGGATGCGCTCGGGCAGCGAGCGAGACGAGAGCCGAGGAAAATGCGTGCCGCTCGAGTAGGCAGGGTGCGCCCGCACCGGTGGGAGCCACACATCGCTATGTAT
This sequence comes from Agrochola macilenta, assembly GCA_916701695.1. Classification (NCBI taxonomy): domain Eukaryota; kingdom Metazoa; phylum Arthropoda; class Insecta; order Lepidoptera; family Noctuidae; genus Agrochola; species Agrochola macilenta. The sequence continues at coordinate 670,857 of OU753570.1, read as the reverse complement.
GCGGCTGTAAGTTTGCCACGGCTATGTATGTACTATGTACGCTCTTTGTAATTGATGTTTTTTATGTTCGTTAATTCGTGTTGCTAACTAATGTTCTGTGACTGACAATGATACGAGGAACTGATACGGCGACATTTTGTAAAGAAAACACACTCGACTTTTTAACGATTTATTTATTTTGTTTGTAGGTTTTTAATTTTAATTAAGCTCGAGTTTGTTCGTTATGAAACTTGTTCACAATTAATCAGTTGAACTCAGCGGAGTAGGGAGCACGCCTTGCTATCGCTCGGCGCGCGGTTCACTCTCATCTGATAAGAACGTAATTAATTGTTGGCTATGTGTTGCTGAAAATTAATTTAAATGCTTGGCAGACAGGCCAAATAATTCAGGTGCCTACCTAAATACATGATCATGATGTATTGTTAGCAGAATAAATAATTATTGTAGCGAGCAACGCCAGTCTGGTCTAGTCGGGAGCACAGTACTTAATCGTAGCTAGCCATAGCCCCAATAGGTAGATATAGATAGGTACATACTCTTTGTTGGCATTCAAACTACCTATTCCGAGTGCGGTGCCCAAAAAGTTCTATTTCTTTTTCTGAATAATTTTCCTACCTACCTAACCCTAACCTACGTAACTAACCTACATAAGAAGCTATAATTGACATACTTTTAAAATGTAAGTTACCTACCTAATGCTTTACGGCACGTGCTTTATCTGATTTGTTTACGCATTTTTCAAAACACTACATAATGATTCCTTGGCCGAAAACATACAACCAGACATTGTCGGAAGATAAAGAAGAAGTTCCATATTTTAGAAGAACGCCCCTCAATACCCAATTAAAACTGAAAAATTCCTGAAATACTCGTAAAACTCCGCGCAACTCGGAAACACATGGCAGAAATCAAATTCATCAGATCACATGTCATGACTGTCATGATGATCATCACAAAAAGCGCCTGAGTCGGTGCCGCCGGGCGTTTTCTGTTAATTACCCCAAATATGTCGCTTATTTGTGTAAAAACGGTGCTTGGGCTTTGAGTCGCCGCTTAGATGCGCAAGCGCAGCGGATGGGAGCAAATTGGCGGGAGCAAATGACGCGGCGCGCGCAGACACAAACGTGCCGACCGACGGACAGAACTGTTGGCTTTGTTCTGATTCATCTGCCGCTGCCGGTACTGAGCGGGTTCATGATCAAGTGTGTTTGGGTAAGACGATAAATGGACTGCGCCAAGGATGTACCTAAGCTGTACAATAGTCTTGCATTAATGTTGGTTTGAAGTCTGTACATAATTAAATTATAGTTGTACTTACATACACCTACCTGCATGCTGTAGTGTCCCACACACAGCGGTATACTTGGGCCTCTTCATGTAATAATAATAGTTAAATGATTTAGATATCGTTTTTTAAGAAATATTTAAAAACGTATTTTATATGTAAATTTATTTTATAAACGAAAATATTACAATAGTAGCCTAGTATTGTCCCACTGCTGGGCAAAGGCCTCTTCTCATACACAGAAGGCATGAGCCTTGATCACCACGCTTGCACAAGACGGGTTGGCGATTTCAAACTTATATTAACTATAAGTCCAGATTTCCTTACGATGTTTTCTCTTTTACCGATGTCAGTAATGTCCAAGATAAACTCAGAAAGTACATATGAACTGAAAAAGTCACATTGGTACTTGCCCGGATTTGAACCCACAACCTCGTGCATGAGAGGCGAAGCCTTAACCACCCGCCTTAATAAAACAATACACCATTTATCAATTTACTTAAGTTATTTGTTTTTAAACCTACCTCAGTTCAAGTGGACGCAAGCACAGCAAAGTCAAAGTGTTTTCTGTTCAAGTGGACGCAAGCACAGCAAAGTCAAAGTGTTTTCTGTTCAAGTGGACGCAAGCACAGCAAAGTCAAAGTGTTTTCTGGTCGTCGTCAAAGTTTAAAAGTTTCTAGCAGAAGTTCCAAAGGTTTCAGCAATAACAAGTAGGTATTGGGCAGAATTTAAAGCAACAACAACAACTAAGATCATTTAGATGTTGCCTACCTATTTGCCATGGAATTTACAATAAACATGAAATATAAATGGGAATAATATCCCCGGCTGACTCTCTGACCTTAGCCTTGACTTGATTAACATTTCGTTTGATAACAAAATAAATATAGCTACGAAAAAAAAATGTACGGGCTAAACTTAATACATTTATAAAATAAGTTACGAACGCGTACCTACTCTATTTACCTAGATCTTCAAACAGCGTGGAGAAACATGGTAACCTAATGATATGGTAACACATAGCAATCGGCTCAATTTGCTGCGTTCTGTCACGATTTGCTTCACTAAATAACAACGCACTAATACCCCCAGATTACTATGTTCTAGTAAATTGAGAATATAGTGTGAAATCTATGAAGGCTGAACTGATGGAACTAGAATTTAAACACAATAAGCAGGACTTGACACTGAACTTGCACGGCTGTGCTGGCCAGTCTGCATACCAACTGTCAATAAGGACCATTTTGATGATTGACTGAATTGGTTAACTGTATTTGATCGCATTTCACTTTTTTGGGTCTCTAGTTTTGTTTGTTGTAAGTTTTGCTTCTATCTCTTCAGCTTAGAGCCCACTTCAGAAATTTTCCAAAGGTACATAAAGACCAAAGTTAAAGGGAAAAGGACCAATTTTCCTAACTTTGAAGTAAATTGTTCCTTTTGATTAAGATAATTATTGAGGGTTCGTGGTTGAGTAATAGGTTTAAATTGCTTGTTAGTCTTGAATGTAATTAATTATTAAGAACCAGGTTCTTTATATAGGATAAAAAAAACTTGAAAAACGGAATGTTGAATAATAAAATTCGTATTTTTCTGTCTTACTCATAAGTTAAAGGTTGGTTAAATACGAATCACTGTTGCGTGTAGGCAAAAAATTATGTAGATTAAAGAATTTCACTTCACCTCAGCGGAGGTCAACGACCTATAGTGCAGTTTAGATAGGTCGTATAGAAACACAAACCTGTGAAAACTAGCCCCTTTGAATAGGTAACGTGTGGGTAAGGTACCCATTGTATGCCTTACGTAATGTGTGGAGTTCACACCTCGTACAGGTGAACAGAAAATAACTTGGACGGTAACGGGATATTTTTAAACGATCAATTAACTTATAATTAATTTGAAAATTCATGTTTTTTCTGGATTTCGCAACCTTAATATTATTGTATTAAGACTTACCTGCCTACATATTAAAGAAAAAGTGAAATGAATTAATCGCAAGTTGCAAATATACGTACCTATATGTTTCATAAATGTGATATTTAGTTAAATAAAATTTCATAATTTTATTTTAACAAAATATTCAATACCGCTGCGCTAACAACTCAATCACTCTTGAATTCCTAAAAAATAATATTAATAAAAATATAGTACAAATAAAATATCAATAACAAGCTCGTTTGTATGAAATTATATCGTAGAATATTACAAGAGTTTCGGTGGGTGCGCGGGCGCACACGTTATAACGTTAATAAATAACCTATAAAGTGCATTGTTCGCGGTCAGGCGGCGTGGTTAATACCCGATTGTCTCAGCCCCACAGCCAACGACGATTTATAATCCCCACTGCAGCATTGTTCAGCTTTTATCTTTTCTATAGCTCATATTTATAGCTGTCGTTAAAGCTGCATTTTTCACGAAAATTAAATGTTTAGTTCAGATTAGCAAAGGCGGTGCGGAACGGAACAGATTCTGATATCAGCGCGTGCACATATCGCGTCGCCTTCAAATTATTTCTGTTATGAGAATATAAAACATGCGACACTTGATAGCTTTACGCTTTTTATGTTTTTGCAATTTTTATAGATTATTCTGTGACTAGATTCGATCGTGACTCTGCTTGTGGTAACAGTTTTTCAGCCTTCCTGACACTCTGAAAATCAAGAAAACTAAAAGACAAAGGGTTTAGCTAAATACTCTTCATGCCTTTCTGTATCCGGCTGAATAGGTACCAAATATAAGTACCTAATGCGTGATAAGTTAATGCGCAGGAAACAATCCCAAAGGGACGAGTGCTCTTTAAAGAGTTGTTTTCTGCACGTTGGTGTTAAAGCAGTCTATTACCATTAACTATTTTCATCTCTGAACTCCGAAAAGTGGTACTTCTACCTTAGTTGCTGGTAACGTTACTACAGTAGTTTACCTCGATCGCTACCTGCTAGGGTGCGTGTATTATACCGGGCACCTACATATTGGTGAAACGTAACATGTTGCGTTTCACCAATCTGCTGTACCTAGTATAAAGAAGAAAGCTTATCGTTAGCTTTATGTGACTGTAGTTGTGGAAGAAGAACATAGTCTGGCTTCTAGCAAGTAGCAAACACATGACAAAAAAGAGAAGTGACAAATGTACACACATTCAGACTACATCGTTATATCAATTTAACGTCGCAAGTACATTACGAAGTCAGTAAGTTCATGATATACCTAGTCTTACGAACAAACTGTTAAGTTAGTAGGTCCCTGTTTTTGCTTTTACGTGGGCGTGGTCAAGAAACCTCTGCTAAGAAGCGGGAGGATTAAAAAGAAATAGGCATACAAGCTCATTTCTAATTTCACTATCTCTCTGCGACTAAACCATAATACAAGTTATGTGGCTTCGAAGTACTTCCAAGTTAAGTAAAGGAAGCCGAGAGAAACGATATTTGCATATCGTTATTAAATCAATTTGTTTCGTGATGTTTTATTTATTTTTATGATCTTCTAAACACATGTATTTGATTGTCATGGTAATCTGCCAGTGAAATAATCCTATTCTCAGTAATAACGTCTTGTGGTCCGGTGCAAATTTGTTATTACGGCGAGAGGCATTAAGTGAATGCCTTGAAGTATGGCGTACGAATAATGAATCGTTGTTATTTCCGACGTGGGCCACCAAAGACGAAAACGGTTAACAAGTTATATTTTTCTTTTGGAAGTGAACAAGAATGAATACCGTTTTAAGAAAACAATATACAGCCAGCTTTGCCTTAGTGTCTGCTAGGAGTTATTTATGCTGTTTGCAGACAAGCCCAGGATGAAGTTATTTGCCTCTATGTAAGAATCAGCTTACAAGTGGATGCTCAAAAATATCCCCCTTATAATATAGTAATTTTCTAAAATTAAAAGATAAAAACCCGTCCAAGTGCATGTCGGACCAAGCACAATGAAGGGTTCCGTAGATGGGATGAATTTACCTAAGAACAAACTTAACATTGTAGTTGAAAAACATGTTCTCATACGGAAGGTATGGCAGAACATGTTTTTTCTTTCCAACGACACCTCACACGGTGGGATAGACGAGAAAAACAAAACGTCCCCAATTTACGTGTCGGGGAGGTACTCTAAAAAACACTCCTTTTCACGATTTTATTTTACCATTTTGTCGGCGTGATTTATATGTACCCATGCCAAGTTACAGCTTGGTGTAACAGTCTCTGGGCTAAGCCGCGGTCAGAGGGACAGACGGACGTGGCGAAACTATAAGGGTTCTTGTTGACAACGGAACCCTAAAAAAGGATGCTGCTAAAGCGGGAAGTTTGCCTGCCTGCTTTGTCAGCTGTTATGCCCCCGCTGCTGATGCCTTAGAGGCTGAATAATTTGTGGCATAATTAAAATTTTACTTATTCGAATTGCTTAAATGTTGCAGCAAATTCTTTCCCCAACCGTTCTTGTAATGGTATCGGAGAACTTGCGCCACCTGTACCACTAAACCATTCCTCATTTACAAGAACCCATAAGTTGATGCGTATAGTGGTGCAGCTACAGGCTCGTTCACAGTATGCCCAACAATGACAGCATTGTGATAACATCCGCCTACCTGGCTTCCCATAAATAGCCTGTCAAACAGACATGGCGGCGCGCGCGCAGGATTGTTTTAATCAGCGTAGTCGCGCACCGCCGACCGCGACCACTGGCCGCTATTCATAGAACACCTGGCTTTTATGTGGTCGCATTACACCATGGAGGCTGGACAGAAGGATTACTGAGTACAACCCTTACGAAGTCTCAATCGATCTGGTATATTTAAGGGAGTTTATTTTCTTACCAATTGTTTAAGCGGACTTCTGGTTGTTGTTAACTGACCTATATATTATTATATGTCATGGCAGAGACCAAGTAACATCCTTCTTATATTATGATGATTTCACACACATACATGGCAATCTATCACAATCCCTTTCATTTTGACAGTCCAGCAACGTTCATTACGTCATTAATTGCTGAGCGAGAGAATCATTTGTCTTATGTTTCGAATCTATATAAATTAGGAATTTTCTACAATACCTTCGGATTGTGATCAAAAGTGTTAACAATCAGAGTACAGATCACATTGCAATACCAAATGCCAAACATTAAAATAATAACGGGAAACAAATTGAAAGATTATGGGAAGTTTTTACACTTTTTACTGATGTCAAAATGTTATTCAATACTGTTTTATAGCCTTTCCAAGGAGAAACTCCTACTGCAGCGGAGCAGTGCAGAGCAGTTGATGAGTGAGTGCTGGTCACTTGACTCCTCTCAAGAGATGGGAAGCAATAATGTTCTTTGGTAGAAGTACTGGAGGATCATGCACAGTACATCTATCTATTTATATAAAATGCCTCGTCCTGAATGACTGACTGACGGATCAACGCACAGCCTAAACCGCTGATTGTAGAGACCTGAAACTTGGAGGGTGTGTTCTTTGCATGACGTAAGCATCCGATAAGCAAGAATTTTTCGAAATTCTACCCCTAAGGGGGTGAAAAAGGTGGGCAAAGTTTGTATGGGACAACGTGATTCCTTGGTCCAATCTACTTCAAATTTTGCATAAACATTCTTTAACAGAATTAATGGAAGACCTGTTTCGTATTTTATTGAAATTCATCCCTTAACGGGGTTAAATAGGGGTAGAAAGTTATTTTGGGAGTGATTTGCTTCGAAGTTGATATCAATACTCCTTAGTGCTTTTGATTTAAATTACATTTTATTTTGACACATGTTTGAAAAGTCAATCCGATTTTATTCAAATAAGGTTGAACTCACATAAAGGCTTGGTGCTTGCAATGCAAATCTACTCGTTTAACTATAAAAATCAATGCCACTACGAGTATTCGTTGTAATTTTATAACTCAAGAACGGCTGGGCCGATTTAGCTGATTTTGGTTTTGAAATGTTTGTCATAGTCCAGGGAAGGTTTAAACGGTGAGAAAATTAGGGTAGGGTAGGTAGGGTAGGTAGTGTAGGTAGGTAGATAGGGTAGGAGAGTAGGTAGGGTAGGTAGGGTAAGTAGGGTAGGTAGGATAGATAGCCAGGTAGGGTAGGTAGGTAGGGTAGATAGGGTAGGTAGGTAGAGTTTAAAGCTACCCGTGCGAAGTCAGGGCGGGTAAAGCTAATACTCTTTAAAAATTGGAATGTCTCGAAAGTCACCGTACTATACATATTAATAGGTACCGCATTTGAAGGTTTATTTATTTATTTATTTATTTAAACTTCTCGCACACAATAAGGTACAAAGGCGGACTTAATGCCTTAGGCATTCTCTACCAGTCAACCAAGGGTGGTGAAGAGATAAGATGGCAGGTGCTCCGAATTACAGGAGATAATAATAATAAAAAATATTAAAAAGACAACAATGAATTATAAATAAAATAGGTACACACGTACATAATATGTAGTTTATAGACTTATGATACACGTACATACATATTTGCTATAATATATACCTACATCATATACATATATATACACACATCAACACGGTCTAGGGATATTTTTAAAAAAGCGAATTACTATCAATGTGTTAATTATTTATATGACATGTATATATTTAAAAGATACGTTATTTAATATTCTACCATTTTTTAATAATGGTTAAGGTACTTCGATTGAAATCTCAGGATTTTATGGAAAAAAAATGAAGCATAGACGGAAACCGTATATGAATTAACTTTTAATTTATGAGTAAAAACTGAAAAAAATAGAAAAATCATTTAATTTGTGTTTATAAACTTGAAGTTAGTAGTCTGAGAAAGCGCCCATGATGTTCATAACACATCGGCAACGATTCGGCATGCTCAGAACAAGGTTGTCAATGTCTTGCTGCGGAATATTGTCCCATGTCCTTCTGAGGTGCGCAAAAAGTTGATCTTCTGTAGCCAGATTTTCAGGAACTTCCTTCAGAGCTCTTCTTTGCAGCATATCCCACGCATGCTCAATGGGATTTAGATCTGGCGATTGAGCAGGCCAGTCTAAGGCCCTAACATTGTGTGTATGTAACCAAGCTGCTACCGTTCTCGCCGTGTGAGCCCGGGCATTGTCGTGCATGAGCAGGAAATCTTGCCCCATTTGTGTTCTGTGGGGCAAGATTACGGGCCCCAGCACCTGTTGGACGTATCGTTTTGCCGTCATATTGCCCCGCACCCAAACGAGATCCGTCCGTCCTCCAAGACGAATTCCTGCCCAAACCATAATTGTTCCTCCTTGGTATGAGTGAAGTTCCTGAGGGTTCTGAAGACGGCTCCATCGTCCAGGAACTCGCCAAACACGCGTCCTTCGTGAATCTGGATGGAAGCCGCACCTGGATTCATCCGTGAACAGCACATTGGACCATTGCTCACGGCCCCAGTCCAAGTGGTTCCGAACCCATTCTTATCGTCGTCCACGATTGCCTCTCCGTAAAGGTGGGACCCGGAGTGGTCTACGAGAGCGTAGATTGCTTTCATGCAGTCGCCTTCTTACAGTTTGGTCACTCACAAGCACTTGGTGTTCCACTCGCAGCCTTTGGACCAATTGAGTCACCGTTGCATTTGGTTGAGCTCGCGCGGTAATTTGCAAAAATCGGTCTTGTCTGGGGGTAATGATGCGACTTGGCCCCCGGTGCCTCTCCGCTACTTCACCTGTGGCACGATAGCGTGTCCACAATCTTGAAATTACATTTTGGTGGGTCCCTATGGCCTCAGCAACATTACGCTGAACAGACCCAGCTTCCAGCATTCCCACAGCTCGTAACATCTCCGCCCTCGTCAAATGTTGGCGTTGCATGGCTACAATACTTCAATTTTAACTTTATCTTTCGTTTAAAAATGAAAAAAAACTTTAACTAAACGTAATTCGTATTGTTTTCTAAATTTCGCACAAATGAAAATTCCCTCTCCTACACATCAAGACATTTTTATGCCACTGAAACAAAAGAATTTTCAAAAATTTGAATTTGGAATTAGTCTGAGATAAATTACAAACAAATCGGTGTATAAAAGATTCCAATGCGGCCAGTACTTTTCGAGTTATTTAATTGAGTATGAAATATCCCTAGACCGTGTTGATGTGTGTATATATATATATATATATATATATATATATATATATAAGGATACAAATTCAAAGGAAATGAGGTAGTTGAGATGACTCTATACTATTTGTTTTGAAAATAACTCTGCAATTTCCGCTTAAATGCATACCGACTAGTGGCCGTCTTGATATCAAGAGGCAGCGCATTCCAGAGAAGAATGGACTGAATATGAAAGGAAGAATGAACAAAGTCAGAAGTATGAGAAGGACAGAGTAGAAGATGATTGTTGGAAGAACGCAGATTCTTAGCGTGTGAAGAACATAGATATTGGAAGTGAGACATAAGATAAGAAGGAGGGGTGGGTGAGTTCAGAAGGGAGAAAAGAGTGGTCAAAGCGCGTAAACTTCTTCTTTGGCGAATAGACATCCATTTGAGCTCGGACCTGTAACTCGACACATGGTCATATTTCCTTAAATTAAATATGAACCGGATACCATAGTTGAGCAGTCTGTCGAGCTTATCAAGCAAAACCGCATTCAAGTCAAAGTAGCACACGTCACCATAGTCGATGATAGGGAAAATCAAAGTCTGCACAAGCATAGTTTTGGTTTTAGCGGGCAAAAAGTTTCTCAGACGATATAGGGATCGCAGAGTACCGTTGACCCTTTGACTAACACTAGATACCTGGCGTTGCCAGCCCAGTGTCGAGTCAAGATGCAAACCGAGATTTTAAGCTTCACAGAGAGAGAGAGAGGTTTCTAAGCTTTACAGAGATTTACTCCTAGGATTCCCCTAACACTATCAAATTACCCCTTCGAATTCAAGAGAGTGCAGTTTCCCATCAAAGTATGCTTCGCAATGACTATAACCAAAGCTCAAGGTCAAACTCTTAAGGTAGCGGGAGTAGACTTAAGGGAAAGCTGCTTCTCCCACGGCCAGTTGTATGTGGCATGCTCCAGAGTAAGCGCACAGAGTAGCCTGGTGATTCTAGCACCCGAAAGAAAAACAAAATATATTGTTAACAAAGAAATACTGCGGTAGGTGTAGTATTTCGATTTCGTTGTAAAAAGATAATTCACCCGTGTAACTTTCGCCAGATCAAAGCCGAGCTTCGTGTTCATAAAATACATCTTTTTTTTTTTTTCAAGTACGCTACACTACACTATTATAAAGATTGTTATATTTTATAATTATCCAAACATTTTAACATAATAATTTATATGTTATAACAAAATTAATAACGTAAAAAACCAATAAAAATCCTATTAGAACCATTTTCGACTTCTACGCGGACGAAGTCGAGAGCAAAAGCTAGTAAAAAATAAAATTCTGTGACGCAGTATCAGCATTGGCTGATAAGATGATGGCAATGACTGGGTCTTCTGTTTCTGATTCGCACGTGGCTGCGTCTGCGTCTAAATGCGTGGTTTGAGAGCTTGTCTGTTGTGTGAGGACATGATTGTAATGAGGAGGAGTGACGGGTGACACCAGTGTTGAGTAGTTCTTATGAATAAGTAGTTTGTTAACATAGTCGCTGCATTGTCTTATAGCAAGGACGGTAATATGGTGGCAGTGTCTCATGAGTTATTGTTGACTCATTGTTTTGTTGTAAAGATAGTTTTCGGAGAGCAGAGCAATCTTATGGTTGTCGGTTGTTGATTGTCTTATTTAAGCAATGCAAGCGCACCTTCTTTATGTTACGTCACGTTCAAGTTTCCTGGTTCTCGCATACATTTATTTCCTCGGTCGTAGGTACTTCGTAAAGCTGTTAGGAGAGATTGAAATTGAATAATTGTAAAAACGATACCTTAGATTGATTAGCATAATTTTTATATTGTATATTGGTGAACATGAGCATAAATGTCTCATTTTTCATAGTAAAAAGTTCTCGGAAAAGAAAAAGATTTCCATTGATTTTCAATTTTTACCTTGAAAACTTCTAAATCTACGAATAACTCGTGTCTACTCGTACTTATCCTTTGCAAGCCTCTTCGTGCTCAAAGGAGCAACACGCCCTCCACTAAAAACCCTCGCATGACATTATTACAGTCAGCATGCGCTTGCGCAGTATCTTGCGCACTATTAATATGCGCGAGCGCTTCCCATGCGCCTCAGATCTCCGCGGCGGGCGCTACGCTCCACCGCGGACGGTAATCGGGCCGCCTACCTTACCCCTTACTGGGAACACCTTTATGGTAAAATCAACTTTAGTTTGTGGAACTTACAGTTCACCTTCTCTTGGGTGTTATTGCTGAGTTGTCGATGAATGTGAATTGTTCTGATTCTGAGCTTTGTAGAGGTAAAGTTAAGGTTGACTTTTGTGTGATTGTGTTTGAAGGGCGTAAAACAACGGAAGCAGTGTAGATGGTATCTGTGCCTTTAATTAGATATTTAATTAAACCAACAGTTGCCTAAAGCGATAATTGGATCATCAATTTGTGTTCAGCGGTCGTGTGTCTTTGTTAATGTTTAAATAACCGAACTATCTGGCTACTAGGAATGAAAACAGGAAATGTGTGCATAAACGTTTGTCTCAGGTTTTTTTCGATTCAGATTTAAACCCAGTATTTCTAATCTGTAGGTGTCTGTAGGTGACTGAGTGAATTAATAGAGCAAATAAATCTAGTTTCTACATAGGCGTTTAAAATATGGTATACATGAAGAAATGTGGCATATCTTATGATAATTGGCGAAATGTGGGTACTAAATGTTCGTAGGTACACTTCTGCCGTACCCTTTGGGGAATACAGAAATGGTGTTATGTTTATGAAACGCAAAACGGAAAAGTCTAACCATGTATATGCATGTTAGGGCATTTTTATTTTAATCTCTCACCCTGGATGCCATCTTCAGTACCTAATCTTTTTGATCAGTCCTAGTTACTGTTCTATCGGGAATACGGAAAGAAATTATGAAAAAACAACTGCTCGAAGTTCAGCCACCTTCAGCGCCATTATTATCAGACTAGTTCATTTTTCATAACAAAACGTCAGTCGTACGTCAAAATTGTCTGTACACACACACATAAGCTCAACTGTCACAATGTGTAGATGTCAACCCTCGGTGTATCGGTATCAAAGGCGCCGCCCTTCCCACCACGTCTTATGTGGTGTATGTTCTTGTCACAGGGCTACACCAGAGGGAAACAGTTCCTGAAAATACAAAGGATGATGATTTTATTTCAGTGGATGAGAAGCAAAAAGTAGTTTTAGCTTAATTCCAGGATTACAAAAAGTTTAATATTACCTACACTATTCTGGTTAGTTAGACCCATTCTATGCCAATACAGAACACTTATAATTCGAAGAATAGTAGAGCAAGCACACTATAACTAGCACAAAGATCATCAAATGATGATGTTTGTGCTAGTGATGGTGGTGGTGTAGTGTCAACTAAAACCAGTTGACTAACTTTACTTGGTGAGACCAGGGAAGCATGGCACACAAGGGAGGAGCCCATACTCAACAGTGGATGGAACAAGCCTGCCAATGTGATGATGATGATGACTTGGTCAGTTTTCGCGAAATCTATTGAAAGCGAAGGAACTTCGAAAAAATAAAATCTGAAACTAAATACTAAGGTAGAATTTTACAGCAAAATGTGTTCATTGAACACTCACCTATACTGGTAAAGTACATTTCCTCAGATCCTTAGATCATTCTGACGTAACTCGCAGCCCTGTAAGCTGATCTCTTAAATTGTCACAGTCGTCATGTGATGTTCATTAACTGAGCGTCTGTAACTGTAAGTATAGTGTTTCAGTCTGAAAAACTTTCTGCCGCGTCTCTTGTTAACCTTTTTATGAAATGTTCCGGATTCCTTCAAGCACCCTGCATAATTCTACTCTTGGGTTTCAATTCATAAGAACAATTTTCTTTAAAGACGGTGGAAACTATTACGGAATAATAGAAAAGATCTGGTAAGGTTGACTACCCTTAGAAAAAAATTAAAGTTGATGACATTAAAACAAAATATATAGATAAAAATATCTTCCCTACATAAGAAATTCCTATACAGAGAAAAACTGGTACTACTCGTACACCACCGCTACAGCGCCGCGCCGCGCCGGAGCCATAATTATTTGGATATCGAAAAATCTCTCAAAATAAATGTTAATGTAGGATGACTATGAAAAACAGTTAGACTAAGCTTTCATGGGCACAAATACAGGCTACTTACATAAACAAATGTTGATCGTCGGTATTTACCGAGCGGCGACCATGCCGCCGCACTCGGGCGCACTCGGGCGCGTTCGATCGCCCTCGGCTGCCCTCGGCCGCGCTCCGCCGCGCCTCTGCGCCCGCGCACTATCTGCTACGGTCTGAATTATCTAATATTTGCTAATGAGAGGTATTATTTTTCTTTAACTCGTATAAGAATAATCAGTTACTCTTTCGTAAATTCTATGTAGAAATTTTTGTTTATGACTTTTCATGAAGAACGCTGAAAGGTCCTGAAAACGCTGAAAAGTTTAATTACCCGTGAATAATCTGTAAAACTATTTTAATATAGTATTTACGTTACCAACATTCATTAAGTCCGCCACTCCGTGCGATCATTATGTTATTTGGTTCCGGAAGCGTCAAGCACTATTACGATTTTCCAGAAAACGTTAAAACGATACCGTTAGCAATAATATTATTATTATTGTGAGAACTTATCCTATCTTATCTTTTTCGTAGCCTCGTTATTGTTGTTCAAAATAATATTTCAGCTTTATTTGAAAACCCTAGAAAACGAAGTAGATCGATTTAACGTGTAAGTTTTCTTATATCATAACATAAGCCTTACATCACTTATTGATGGAATTTGCCTAAATCAAGTCGGTTCAACCTTATGACGGTTTGGGGTCTTGAGACCAAATCGACTTGATTTAGGCACATTCCACAAAATTCTGTCTCAAGTAAATGGTTTTGATGCGAAGAGTCTGTTCAGGTTCATGCCCCAATATAATCCGTAGCAGCGTGTGTTTAGCGTATAATGGGACTGTCATACGAATCGCGATTATAAAAGTATCCAAATTAAAAGAAATAAAAGTTTATTTTTTATTTTTAAGAAGAATAGTTAAAAAAAAAAAAAAAACCTAAGCTTTTATATCGGCCCCATTGCAGCGTAAATCGAAGAGGCTCTTGCAGGCAACCACCGACAGTGTTCAGCTTCCACAGGCGGGAGAGGGAGCCCACTTGAGGCGGGAGCTCTGTTACATCTATGACATATAAACAATATTTATCATCATCATCATCATGTTGTTGTCCTGTATCCCCACAAACAGAAACAACACTATTAAAAATAAAATAAAAAATATATACCTATATAATTTAATAATGTAGATGGCACTCTATCTATATTCTATAGCCCAGCACTACGCAGATCCATAAGTTTATCCCCGACTAAAAAAAACTCAAAACGCTTTCACTTAAAAGAACAAAATTAAGTTTTATTTATGATAATATTATTTTCCAACACAGAAGAGTATTCAGCAGTGGCCATTAATACTGTAAGTAATAAAGTTTTCGAAAACTTAGATCTGTACCAGTCTACTATCGTGGCTCCTCATCGGTTGATAACATTGAACAATATTCTTTTTATATCACCACAAGATACAGTACTCCACATGACCCTTCGTGCACCCGGTCTGGTGGTTGACGGCAGTGGCGACTCGGGCCGCATCGCTTGCCGGCAGATTTACGACGCGTCACTTCAAACGCGGAGACAGACGGGCAGACAGACGCGCATGTTCTTGTGCTGTTCGATCGATGCTGGAAAGAGGGTGCAGTAGCAAGCAGCGCAATAAGGGGAATATGAGATTTTTCGATAGAATATGATAATATGTAAATATTTGATTTCTGTAAGTCTTGTATAGGTTTACACAAACACTTTTATATTTCAATAATATTTGAAAACCTAAATGAGGTGTCTTTTAAAGTCTAGACATAATCTTGGTCATGATGTGAGGACCGTGCAGATTAGTGTCTGCAAATGATCTTTTGGGGAAAGAACCACACAGATTTGAGTGGACCTGTCCAGTCAGTGCACGAATATTTCAGTAACTGTGTAGGTCAACTCAGAATTCCACGACTCAACGATCAATACCAAAGGAAGGACATTTGGGTGGTAGGTATACAGTGTGTACTCATACTTCCAGACCATTATTGGAATTAACTAAAAAGAATACGTCGTATTTGTATCAATTTTACTGTGTGTACATAATATTAAAATAAAATAAATAAATAAATACCTAAATCGTTCTCACATTCACAATCATTAAAATAACATAACATCAAGCCTGTATTTCCCGAAGGGTTGGGCAGAGGTGACCCTACAGTACCCCCACATTTCGCCAGTTATGTTGAAGCTCCATGTAATAGGGGGCGAGCCTATTGCTGCATCAACTGGACACACATCCAGACTCTACGCTGCTACTGGGAAATTCCAAATGGAAAATCGCATTGTTTTATTGTACAAAGTGTTGTTTATTTATATAAATAAATAATAACACTTTGCCCGACCCGGGAATCGAATCCAGGACCTCATGCTCAGCAGTAGTGCTTGCGGGACCTCATACCGCAAAATAGACCCATAAATCGTCTACTGCGCAAGTCAAACCCCATGCGTCAAGTCTCAACTTGTACATGACTCTATTGCCACACATAACGGTAACACCTTGAATCAAAATTGTTTAGTAACTTAGCTGCAAACAAATAACTCGATTATCAAAACAACCGGCCAAGTGCGTGTCGGTCCACGCACAATGAAGGGTTCCTTATTTGGGATGAATTTATCCCAAGAACAAACTTAACATTGTAGTTGAAAACCATGTTCTCCCATACAGTCAAACTGAAAAAACAAAAAAAAACAAAGCAAAGACGTATATCACTTATTTAAATGCGATAATAAAATTGTATTATATTTTTTGAAGGATAATGTTATAATCATATTTTTATGAAATTGTTGCCCGACAGGGTCCATGTGAACTTTATTATAATTATTAAGACCTTGTAAACACCTGTGTTATGCAATAAAGATTTGAATTTGAATTTGAATTTGAAAATCTTAGTTTGAACGCACAATATTGCGAGATTTGCCATTGTAATTTTTAACCGACTTCCAAAAAGGAGGAGGTTATATGTTCGACGCGTAAGCAAGTTTTTTTTTTTTTATGTATGTCCACCGGTTTCCCTAATAATCACGAGCAACATAAACATAAATAAAGATGCTAGCACACCAGATCTAGCGGTTAGCAGCCGCGCGTAACCGCGTCCGCTCAACCGTTTCTTCGTGGAAACGCGCTTTCAAGTCGCGTGGTCGCGCGTCCTACGCGGAACCGCCTGCCATTCATACGCTGACGTACCAACAGCTGATTTATGATATGATGCTGAGAGCTTGCCAGAATGTAATTGGGTACGGGACGTTAATTTGTGTTTTTCCAGATAAGTGTAAGTTTACTGCGGTAGAACATACTTCTGTATTCTGTTCGTCGATCGGTAAATATAGAGGTTATATTATAAATACGTTATTAATTCAGTTTCAAGCAATTTGCAATAATCGATTTGTGGAATTCATTAACGCTAGCTGTTAATAACTAGCGTAAGTGCATTTAGGAAACAGTTGAATACGTTGGTTTATATGACTTCTAAATGTATCGACGATTCAGTCTGCATAGTCTACTGATTACTGCTGTATTAGAGACGTGGTAGGTGCAGGTCTATTTCTTATTCAACAATTCTGTTATAGAGACAAGAGACACCTTAGCCGCTATCATGCATCCGTGCAACCAATATCTTGTTAGTGACGGCTAATTTCGAATCCTAACAACCACCAACTACCCACTTGAATAAAAATTAATGTTCCAATCATAAATTAGATGCACAGCCAACTATGATGACCACAATGAGCCTACCACGTCCAATTAGTTCGCTAAGTACCTGCAGCGAGCGACCGCGGCGAAGTCGCGCGGTCCGCTGCGACTCGCCGCGATTGACTGCGAACCATTTGCGCGAGCGCAGTTACACCTTGTTACCGCCACATGTAGCGTACCTGGTCGGCGGATGGCTCATTGCGATCCAAAGTTATTGCGTGATGCGTGTGATTGTCGAAATGTGACGTTGATGTGTTTGCTGGAAGTTCTGTGAGGTTTGAGGTGACGCGAGATCAATTAAAATTGCCACACACGGCTCCTTCATCCGATGTGCTTATAGTATATTTAAAATTGTCAATTACACAGATGAAAAAGCTTATGTTCTGACCTACCGAGGGTCATAGGGTTTGAGCAATCTACATAAAAAACAACAAAAAAAAAACTACGACAAATAGTTTTAGTTAGGTTAGGTTATATATTATATTTTTATTTTATTAATGTATGTTATATCAATTGAGTTATAATTAATAATGAAGACGTCAGATGAATTTACATGAAAACTTGTCGAGAAAACTATGAACAATCAACCCAATTACTCATTACATTACGAAGGTATTTATAACAACTTAATTTCTGTTTTACACTTCAAAGATTTATTTAATTCGTTGCGGTAGACTTGATTTAAAAACACGTTTCGTTCCGCGGTACGCTTCGCTTGTCACACTAAAACATTTTAGTTCTGCGCCTGTTCCCAGTGTATTTTTTCACTTTCAGCGCCGGTTCTGAAGATATTAACAGACAAACCGTGACAGACGGACGGAGTTATTCGTAATGTGCGTCGCAATTAATCAGCATAAGCGTTTTATTAGCTGGGCATCGTGCGCGTGCGCTGTTCCGCTAGATCCGTCGCGCGGGTGACAGCCGACGAACAACAAGATGGCGCTCGTCGTTTTGGCGGGAACCGTTGTAATGGCGGCGCGCGGCGGGCGCTGGGCGCGCTTTGATCGCGACACGGCGCGGCCTGCCCGACAGCCTGATTCATTGCGAGCTAACTGTCCTACCTTGTTACTAATTATTTGGGCAGACAGACAGACATTATAAACAGAAACATGCTACCTAACGACGCGTGTACTGTGCGCAATATAGAAAATGGTGCCTATAGCTAGATACTTATAGGTATCTTCAGTAGAGGTTTATTGAGTAAGGTTCCGATAAACAGCAGCATGGCGGTAAAAGATCAGAGGGTGCAATAAAATATGTAACATTTCTGCTAGTTCATATCCGGCTCAGAAATATTCGCGGTAAACCATACTCGTAACGCTGGATTTCATGCCCATCATCCGCAAAAAAACAGCCTTATACTCCTGAGCAGAATAAGCAGTCACAATAGCATCCTAAAGGATGTGGCCGCAGATAGTTCCTCCGCCATAATAAGGCAATTTGTGCGAAGTCTTACCTATATCATACCCTAGTTTCCTTTTCTTGTTTGGTCAAGTTGTTGGGTGGTCTTCTCATTAATGCATTTTTAGTTAAATTAAGTTACTAACAATAGTACCTACTTACTTCTAATGCACACCTGTTACTTACAATTTATGGATCTTTCAGTTGTCCGAAATAAAATTATTTAATTTATTTATTTATATCCTTTTTGAAAATTCCCGACAGTTTTCTCTAAACATTATGATGACGACATAGTCACTTAAATAAGTAATACTCCTGTAAAAGCCACTTCAACCGGAAGCAGTACCGGGTCCTTTGTTTTCGTCTACAAATAGCTGCAGAGGGTACATCACGAGACACGAGACACGGCTGACCATCAATTACGGTAAGCAAGCGTGGCGCGGCCGACACAAAAATGTGTGATCGTACACAAACACTGAAACACGGAGTACTTGCGCACACGCAAGTGAGAATGGACAGATAGTTGATTGGGAGAATAACATCAACACAAGTAAGTTACAGAATATAAAAATATAGTGTCTTCTATTCAATCGATAACTACTTGTACAAAAAATTATCCTTTTCTTCTTTGAAAATTCACCTTACGATATACTCGTAAGTACTTCGATTTCACTGAATAGAATACCGAATATATTTATTTAACAGTTTATGTACACAAATATAAACAGACAAGAAGAAATGAACAGAATAATAGGTCCTATATATATTGAACAGAATAATAGGTCCTATATATATTGAACAGAATAATAGGTCCTATATATATTGAACAGAATAATAGGTCCTATATATATTGAACAGAATAATAGGTCCTATATATATTTATTTCAAATAATAAGATAAAAATAATTGTGTATTTATTTGATCCTTCCTTGCGTGCTACGCTCGTAGCCGCGCGGCTACGCGCTACGCATCGTTGATCTTCTACGAGACATCTATGCGATTTTGTGCATCTACGCCGTAGTCTGCTACGCGTGACCAACATCGCTACGAATCGAACCAAAGCGTAGAGGTTTTAGCGCTCTGCAGGTTTATCCTACTCACAAGTTTCACTGTGTAAAACTCATAATAAACTACAGAGTTGTAATAGAATGCTGTTTTCTCATGGAGTGCACCGTTGTCAAAAAAATACGTCAAACCATTTTTGTTTCTTCAGAGTAGATACGAATGTTTGCTGTAGATTTATGTAAATGTCTAACCGCGCTGTTCAAATTAAGAGTTCCCTGAAACCTTGTGTTTAATTATAAGTGCTATAAAATCATATAGTTAAAACGTTTTTGTAATGTAGGGTAGACTAGGGAGGGTTGTGACAGGTTACAGTTGTGACAATCGCAATATTGGCGAAAGAATACCGGGGAGGATGTAAGGGGAGAGAGGAGTGCCATGCGGGTCTGGACGTGTTTCACAGTATAGCGTCATTCATTACTTTCGGCCTTCATTACTTTTTAACAGTCAAAAGTAGGTATTTTTATTCGATTTATTTTAATGATGATTTATAATGTTTACAGAATATACAGTAATTAGTGTTCTTTTTCATTTTTAGTTAAACATTAGTGGTTAAATAGCAGTGCTTACTTTGTGCGTGCGTATTTTATATTGCCATGACGATTGTTTTTTTGCGAAGCAGTGCTTTGGGTACGGTTGTGACGAATATTTTGTATAGTTTGTATTTTGACATTGTTACAGTATAATAAGAATTCTTTAGGTAGCTGTTTGGGCTGATTTTAATTTAAGACTGATTAAAGTAGGTACTACTTACTAGTTATCAGCAATCAGACTGCTATTGAAGATTTGTTATAGTAGCTATAGATGCTACAGTGCCTTATTACTTATAAACATTAAATGTTCTTACGTAATATATATACGTAAAAGAAGTTACGGGAACGTAAACTTTTTCGAGAAGAATGGATAATATTTCGTGAAATAACCGTACTGTCACAACCACCCCTGGGCTGTGGTCAGTTGTGTCATATCCTCTTTTTTTCTAACTTGTTCCTGTGAGTTAACCAGAGGACTTAGAAATACAATTTTAGTATTTATACGTATGCAAATCTTCACAATAAAAATGTTCTTTTTTACAGCTAACTGCCACACTAAGAAAATTATTGGTCGACAAATGAAAATTGTCACAACCGTACCCAGTCTACTACAAGCTGTTTTGTCACATATACTTACATGGTTAAATATCATTAAAAACTAATCTCACATTTTTTTGTTAAGATCGAAGTTTTCAGAAGTACCTAAGTAAGTACATGTTAGTAGGTATATGTAGCTTAAACTATTCACAAATATTCCTTTAGCAACTATATTGAGAAAATTTAAATTAATAACTTCTTCTTTGTCTATGATGTTATTTGATTGGAAATTTTACCATCTAAAACACCAAAACAAAACGAAATGAATTTCTAATTCAATCAAAGCTCTGTAATTTAAATAAACTCCCGTAGGATGCGCGTGAGTGTCCCGAGTAAGTGCGGCGACCATTTTTCATATCACGCGTGAATGCTCGGCCGCACGCGACGGATTTAGACGACACTACCGCGCGGAGCCGCCACAGGGCTGCAGGGCTGCCCGGAGAGCCCTGTGGTGGATAGGGGCTGCAGAATAATGTAACTATTATAATATTAAATTACCCTGTTCTGAATGCCGGTGGGGGCTAGTACTTTTTATTCAAATATTTATGCCAAATGTGTCAAGTGTGTTAGCAGTTTACTGCCAGGCGGAACATATTTATAATTTCAGTTTCTGTCACAGACCCTAGAATAGGGAAAATGCATTTAGATATTGAAATAAAATGTTTACTTTTTACTAAATGCGTGTTTTCTGAATAGATTTAAAAGCAATTACATCAATAATAATAGCTTATTGTTGTGGTGATTGACTATATACCACTTTCAGGTTTAAACGATTGTAATAAAATAATATATTGTAATGAAGGATCATTACAATCTATTATTTATTTATATAAGCATCGTTTAAAACCCATTATGTAAATAAATTACTAGCCCACGTGGACATAGAAGAATACAATATTTTATTAAGTACACGAAGCTAGAAAAATTTGTTAGGAGAATAGTAGTTAGGAAAATAGCTTGTAAATCTATATAAATATATAAAAATGAATCCCTATTTCCCTTGGTCAAATGGTCACGTCATAGCTTGAGAATAGCTGCACCAAACTGGATAATTCATTGTTTGTTGTGTTCGTTATTCTCAGGACAAGGTTTGTAGGATAGGTAGTTGTGGGTAGGGTAGGTAGGTAGGTCGTATATAAGTAGGATAGGTAGGTTTGTAGGTAGGTAGGCAGGTATGTAAGTAGGATAGAGGTAGGTAGGTAGGGTAGGTAAGTATGTAGGTAGGTAGGGTAGGTAGATGGGTAGGTGCGCCGTAAATAAGTACTTGTGCTACCCGTGCGAAACCGGGGCGGGCAGCTAGTATGTACATAAAAATAGATCATGGAATATATGAGATTGATAAAGTACCTACGTCGTTTAACCGATCACCATTAAACTTGGCACATTTGTGTACTTTTTCATGGAGAATGGTTCATAGGGATATATTTCGAACTCCACGCGAGTAAAAAAACTAGTATAATATAAAAGAAAGCAGAAATTCACGATTATTTTTTATCGAGCTGTTTCTCCCAAAACACAGTATTGTGTCACCCCTAACTGAACATTTCAGCTAATTGCTTTTTTCATAATAGCGCTGCGCCGGCGCAGGGAAGGATGCACGCGCCGCGGAGCGTGATGTACTCGCAATCAGTAGATACCTACGCGAAGAGAACTGCTTGGTTTGTGGGGATGTGTGCAGCTATTAGTTATTGTAGAAGAGGCAGATTGATTTGTTATGATGGCCTGGAACAAAATATTGTGAATGAATCAGTGCCATGGCCTGTCAATGGCCTGGTATGTAAAAACGCCAAATATAAGGATGGACCTAAACCCTCGTTTCCCGGTAACTCTGCCAGCCAACTCTATTGCATTAGTAGTATTTACTAAGTTCGGTCTGGCGAGTCATATTTACTAAGTTCGGTCTGGCGAGTCATATTCTAGCACACGCTAGGAAATTACAATTTCAAAAGGTCGCCTTATCGAAATCGATAAGGAGGACTATAAGGAGGTAACTGCGGGTCTCTACCGCGAAGTAAATCTGTAGGTATATTTACTTCGTGGTCTCTATAAAAAATTAACCTTCAAACGGGTTTGTGAATCTGAATCCTGAATAACACTTACCTACACAACAACAAATCAACAATAAATAGAAAGTACCTGGGCGACCGAGCTCTGATCTCGTGAAAATAGAGAATGCTCGTTTAGTAGTATAGGAATGTTCATACTAATTCCATGTAAAGTACATACTAATTCCCCGCTGCCATGATAGTAGGTACTTACTAATTCCATGCTGCCATATCATTAACTAAGTAGTGTAAGTAGCCATCTTGTCCTAAACTTTGGGCGACCGAGCTCTGCTCGGGTGAAAATACGGAGAAAACGAATTTTCCCAGATATGAGACCTAGCTAGATCAATTTTTCGCCCCCGTAAACCCTTACATTACAACTTTCATCGCAATCGTTAGAGCCGTGTTTTCGGGATTTTTTGAAGATTACAAATATAAGGGTGACAGGGACATCGAAACGCGAAAACTGATACCATGGATTCAGAACATGATTCTGAACCCCCCTACGTTGAAATTTTTCGTAGGTTATTTTTTTTTAAATCAGCTGCAGCATTTTGACCGCGTAGGAATTGCACTTTTCTATGAAACAACAGTTTTTTTTTTATCATATAAATCTTATATACAATCTAACACTAAGTAAATTAAAAGATTAACTAAATAAACAAATAAATACAAAGACAAAAGGACACCTAGCGGACAAGTACTTCGACGCGAAGTACTTGTCCGCATCGCTGTCATCCGGAAACGTGCCCAGAAGACTGGCAACATTGCCACGTCACGTTGAATGGAAAGTTAATTCTTTGTCCACAGAAGGAGCCAGCCCTCTGGTCTAGTTTATGAGGTTCTTGACTATATTTGGTACGTATAGCAAACGTTAATTCATATTACCTACTTTTTCTTTTATTTATACCTAATCAGCAGGATATAATGAGTACGTGCTCTGTGAGCTTATCTCAGGAACGTTACGTTTTCGTTTTATTTGATTTATTCTCACATTAATTAAATTCTAAACTTTATGTCCGCAGATTACATTCAATTTCTTACACTTATTAAAGGTATCTACTCCACAATCACTAGGTACATGGTTTTTAATTTTTATTAATAGCTAATACCTAATGAAATGTGTTTAACTTTCTTTGAACGGTTGGAATGCAGAATATTACATTATTAATGCAACAGACAAAACATGGTAACAGATGGGAGAGTTCTCCTATTTTCCGCCAGTACCTTCCTACTTGGTTGCATCATGTTGGAGTTACTCGCGATGAACTATCCTAGAAATCTTTTATCCAGAGCCATCAACTCTACCTACTGCGACGAATTTACGATTAATTTAGATTATCTGAAAAAAGATCGTATAAACACTTTAACAATTTATTTAGATAGGTAAGGTATGCTGAACTTTCTTACCGTCTAACAAGTTGCAAGTAGGTAGGTACCCATCACTGGTTTAGTTATTTTAGGTTAGCTTAACTGCTAGACCAGAAGATCATAGGAGCACCTCCTCCTAATGTGATGTAACTTCAATGTTACCTATCAGTGTACCGTGCCGATACCGCGTGAAACGTTTACGAAGCTGAACAAACTCGTGAAAACAGATTTAAATCTATTTCAGTGGCCTAGTCTGTGACGAGCAGTGGACTAAGTAGTAAATAAATAGTTTGTGTGCATACAAGTTTAATAAGGATACTGAATTTCAATGGGTTTTGAACTTAGTAGAACAGCACGAGCAACGAGTTGCTTTTTTAGTTAGCTCGTATAGGTAGTCCCTCTGCTGTTCAAAGGCCTCTGTCTATTTCTTACATCGGCCAGGATTCTGCAATAGGTGCTTCTTGCCAATTCTAGAAGACAGCAGCCTAGTCGTCCCGCAAA
Source organism: Agrochola macilenta (assembly GCA_916701695.1). Taxonomy (NCBI): domain Eukaryota; kingdom Metazoa; phylum Arthropoda; class Insecta; order Lepidoptera; family Noctuidae; genus Agrochola; species Agrochola macilenta. Next base: position 646,175 of record OU753570.1, on the reverse strand, counting down.
CTCATAAAGTTCACTATTACGTTATGATGTAAAATTTCTTCGTTTTCTTGTGTAACGGTGTTCGGTGATACTGACAAGGAGTGACGTTGCGTAGACGCCGGGAGCCAGGGCGCGCTCGGGCACGCGTGAAATTAAACTGCTGCCGCCTCTCAACACCTGTTGCCTGCCGCACAGGAACCACACATAGATATTTATTATCAGGTACTGACTTCAAGCTTTCTCATGGTCTGTATTCAAGAAATGTCCAAATGGTTTAGGTGAAAAACGGGGGATGGTTAATTATGGTAATGGTGGGTGATAAGGATGCGTTTTTTGATAATGTTGCTTTTCAACTGTTTTGATTATGAAATAAGTACCTATTTAACTCAAAAAAAAAAATTGCTTTGATTGAAACAATTAGAATCAATTTTGCAACATTTACTTGTTATACATTTCAGTTTAATGACGTTAGGCGCCATCTAGTATCGAGTAGCAAAAACCATTTGACCAAACTAGCGCCGTCTATTGTTATTATTTCAAACGTATTGGTTATTTTTGTATTCGATAGAAAAATAAACAACATTTTGCAATACATTTTTTCTGCTAAAGTAATTCAATAGTATTTGAGAAAAAAGTTGTCAAAAAAAAATAACTAGACTTGCGTTTACATATTCAGCGTATTCGCGTTTCCGTATTCAACTATTCAATGTTTCAGACGAAACCAAACGAAAATATTTTTTTATCTGTGGAGTGCTGTTTTAAAGTGATTAAAATTAAAGCTCAAGTGCTAAATGATTATTGTATTCTTCCATTATTTTTAATATTATGGGGACAGAAGTTGCTGTATCGTTTAGTACTTTACGTGCTCAACTAGAAAATGAGAGGAGTAGTTTGTTTAAAATAGACGAAAACATAAAAAAAATAGTTCAAACTACCGGAAGATTCAATGATAGGTTAGCGATCACCTTGAATGTAAATTTTGCGATTTTGTGTTTATATTATTTACTTGACAACGTGTTTATTTCTAGATTTAATTCTACGGGAGAATATGCAAGGGGAAACAATCGTTCAGGAGGCCGAAACTCTTTCCCAGACGGTGGAAACACTTTCAACAAGAATGATGATCAGTTTGCGAAACGAAAACATGAGACTAAAACAGTTTTCAGCAGGTATACGGATTGTTTTGTGTGACTAATTGGTTACGGTAACTAATTAAAGTTACGTACTTGCGTTTTATATCAGTTACGTAATGTTACGAGTCGTTCAAAAACGGAATCTTGATCTTTTTGTCGCGTCATAGTGCATGTTTTCCATTTCAATATATTTTGTATTTTTGTCCTCGAAAATCGAACAAGTTTGCAGTGTTTACGCCTAAGTAAAATCCGCTCTTTTCAAAGGATTTTCAAGCAAAACATGTAAAACAATATTTATAAAATTGAGAAGTAGAAGTCACATGAAGTGGTTTCTAAGCAACACAGGCTTTTCAAAATGTATGCTAAATATAAAGTAGGTTTTAAGGCAGCTTTTTTTGTCTACTCTTGTCTTCTTTCTTTCGTAAATACTACTTTAAAAGCCAAACGCAAAAAGTATTATCAGCATTCATATCTCTGAACAAATTAATTTGTTTTGTAATTATATTGCAAACATACAAAATACAACTGACTTAACTAGTTAGGTATTCATTAATTGAAATTATAATTAATAGGTATTATACAAAGCAAACATTTAAATATGATTGCCTATTGATTGTAAAAACAGATAAGTCTAGAAAACCCAACCATAATTTTCCAGATTATCAGCCCGTGTACATGACAGTGACGGAGAAGATGATGGGCCTGGCACGAAGAGGGCCAGGGTGCCTTCAGCAGTGTGCCGGGAGCTCCCCACCAGGGCTGCAGTATTACGGGCCCAGGGGGATGATGAGCAGGCCAGAACTCGCAACAGACGTATATTCGGATCACTTTTGGGAACACTACAGAAATTCAAGCAGGAAGAAATTGTGTTACAGACTAAGGTAATTTAATTATGGAAGTGTATAGAGTGCCACTAGCAGCATTCTATCACTATCGGATAAGGAACCGCAATTTGCGGCAGAATTGTGGCGCTTACCTAGAAACGTTTAAAGTGCCGTAAGGATTTGTATAGTCACTGTCAGTTGTTTGGTATTTTGATTGAGTGTTGAGGTTAATACCCTGCTTTTTTGATTTGTATTTGTTTTACTAGTGATATAATAAAAGTCACTACAATGACTGAATTTACGTCGTTAACACTTTGAGGGACAGTAAATGGCGTTATAACAATAAAACTTCTATTGTGTTCTTCTATTTGTTCAGTGTCCTTGAATGCGTTAAAAGATTCAGTGTCATATTAAACAATTAAACATTTTGTATATTTACAAAAGGCAATGTTACTACTACTGTTACTAGGAGAACTTAGGATGCAACAGGGAGCTCGGGACTTGGGGTACCCCGACTTGGACAGGTTAGGTTCGAAGGCGATGGCAGGGTGTTTATTCACTCGCTTGGCTTGCTAACTGGAACCCACCATCCCCATTGTGGATTTTCTTTTGAACCATTCAGAAATAGGTGCCGCTCCATCGACTATGCCGTAATATTGCTTGGAAAGTAATTTAGACCCGCAACGGGATCTTCCCCAACATTAATACACTCACTATCTCTCAAATATAAGAAACTTTGGTGTTTTCAAATATGCACCAAAAAGGTTTTATTCTATCCAAAAAAAATTGCTACAATAAAAAAGCGATGGGTTATAAAGTGCAGTGGCTCCGGAGAATGCCAATTGCGGCATTTCATCCGATAGTGATAGAATGCCGCTAGCGGCACTCGGCCTTTAATTATCTAAACGTCAATTAGTGATTAATTAAGTGGATAGCATGTTTTTAACATGGCATTTTAGTCATTTGTGGTTTTATTTAAACTTTTGGACTTTGCCTCTTGCACATCAATATGTAAAATTAATCTTGCCATGGTCAATATTGGCAGTAGAATATAAATTTTTACCGTTATGAGTTAATCAATATTTACTAAACTTTTACAGGAAGATAAAAAAGCGCAAGTGGAACGCAAAATAGAAGAGCAGGCTAGACAAGAGAAGGAAAGAGAACAGAAAGAAAGAAAGACTTTATTTGCTGAACGCGAACACAAGAAGGCCACAATCAAGGCACTGGAGGCCAAGATGGCGCGCGTCCAGGAGTTTGAGAAGTGGGAGGCCTCACAGAAGAGCCTGGCTAACTTCATCCTGACCAAGTCCAAGCCACACATCTACTGGTTGCCTAAGAAGATGACTGAAAAAGCTACAGAAAAATTAGAGTCCAGTAGAAAGTATCATGAAAGTTGGTATTTTTTGTCTATTTGTTCTTATATTTTTTCAAGTCATTCGCATCCTTTTAACATCCACATCAATATGACTGTCTTAATTTTGGAGATTACATGCTAATTTAGTTCTTCAGTTAAGAATCATGACAACATAAAACAATACCAGTCTATTAGGTATTGTCCTACTGCAGGCAGGCTTAGCATGACGCTTTCGATTTCTACGAAGAATAGACATATCTATTTCTATACAAAGTGACATTTCGTTTCTCCATTTTTGACATCGCACCATTTAAATCCTTCTACAATCTGTCATTTTGTCTTTCGTTTCTAACAATCTTTGTCTAGGTCCTTTTTAGGGTTCCGTAGTAAACAAGGAACCCTTATAGTTTCGCCATGTCCGTCTATCTGTCTGTCTGTCTGTCCGCGGCTTAGCTCAGAGACGGTTAGTACTAGAAAGCTGTAATTTGGCATGGATATACATATTAATCACGCCGACAAAGTAGTAAAATGAAATCAATAAAAATATTTTTTTTAGGATACGTCCCCTACATCTAAAGTGGGGATGTTTTTTTTCTCGTCTGTCCATGATTTAAAGTGCACATTTTTGATAGAGTCAAGTGCACCCCCCCCCTGCTAGCTAAATGGTTGTACTTGGATTTGTGAAAAAATTCACTGCAGTAGTTTAAATATATATCAATCTGCCTATGTTGGGGTCGGCTTCCAGTCTAACCGGATGCAGCTGAATACCAGTATTTTACATGGAGCGACTGCCTATCTGACCTCCACAACCCATATCTTCTCCTATTTTTAACCGACTTCCAAAAGGAGGACGTTATCGATTCAGATGCTTATGTATATTTTTTTGTTTTTTACATCATTTAGTTAATAGGGCATTACCAAGGAAATGGTTAAGGCCAATATTACTGTAATCTTTTTTTGTTCCAAAATACGGCACTTTGAGGAAAAAAAATTGTAGTTGTCTTTATATACTTACGTGACTTAATATCACTAAGAATCAAACAGAAAAAAAAACCTATGACAACACAAATAATTCTGAGTCGAATTATGTAAAAGACTGAATTTCGTACAAAGTGCAGTTGACTCTTTGTACTTTGCTGCCGTCGTACTGTCTACACGGAACGTCATCATTGTCTACTCTTCCGTCGAAAACGAAAACGAAAACGGTGCTCGTGCTAAGCCTGCAAAGGCCTCTCATATAGAGAAGAGAAAAAAAACAAATAAAGGTGGTTACAAAACATTGCTAAATAAACAATTTTCTTATGACTAAAATAAGCTCTTAGTATACCATCTCATACAAATTTACGATTTACAGCAACATATATGGTCCATTATATCGCAGTGAGTAATTGAATAACGAAATGAACTTGAGTTTTTTTAATAAACAATTTTTTCTTTCAGCTGAAGGTATGGTTCACAGGCTTAGTTAAATTAAAGCTTATTTATACATCATCAGTTTAATTATGAGGCTGTATGGATACTTGCATTTTTATTATAATGTTTCTATTTCGAGAACTAAACACTAACCTCCGACTATCCAGGAATTACTGTTTTATGTGTAAATAAGCATTTACCTGCCATTGGACATTGCAGGCATTAGAGTTGTAGGAGTAGGAGTTGTAAGAGATGGCAAATATTCACTATTGTCCTCTTATGTCCTCAGAATGCATGGTCAAAAAACGCCAAGAGCTACAGGAAGAGCTCCAACGGATAGAGCAGCGGGTTCTCCGGCCACGAGGACCTGGCACCAAAGAGAATGACCCTGACCATCATGAAGGAGAAGACCAGAAGGACGTAGATATGAATAAAGATGAAAAGAAGAAGAGAGATAAGTTTGCAGCAGATGCTGATGATAAGGAGGACAGTGATGGAGATGATAGACATGAGGAGGAGCCTAAAGTGGATCAGCCGGAGACTCAGGAAAAAATGGGTAAGGTTACAATCAAAAAGATTGATAAGAGATGTAACTTATATTCTAGCAAATAAAGATCTCATTAATTCAAGGGAGCCTACTGTGCACTACATAGACATTATTTTGATGAATTATTTTAATTTTACTAGAAATGTATAGCCATTTCCAAAATGAAACCAACAAATCATTTTCTTACAGAAACAGAAGAAATCAAAGACGAAGTCAAAGCAGAGACAAGCACAGATCAGAACACAACAATGGACTCTGAGATGGCGAATGAGACCACTCAGCTGTCCCTGGACACGACCCTCAATGATACTCAAGCATCCATGGACACTGAGAACCATTCCTAACGGGACACTCCCGCGCGGCAGCTGTGCTCAAGTTATACTAGAGTCGATCGTGAGGCTTCTGGGGACAGTTCTGTTTACCCTGTTTTGTTGTGTGAGGCATCGTGAGTGTGGTGTGCAGGTCGTTTTAGTAAGATTTTTTGTAATGTCAACAAAGTAACATTGCTGCATTTTCTGCACCTAAATCCTGTTACTGTAAACGTAAATTCTAGTTTACAGTAATTTAATATGAAACCTAGTTAAAACTTGAACTAAACTATTTTAAACTTTCAAACTTGAACATTTGGGCCGTTCTGCTAATGGAAAGCAGTAACCAGGCATAGTTTTTAAATCCTAGGATCGGTTACAGTAAATTTAGCATTATTGCTATGTTAACATTGTTAAAAGTTACTAAAATTTACTTATTAGAATGTGTGTTTAAGATATTAAAATTATGGTAATCTAGTATGGTATGTTCTCTAAAATGAATTAGGCAAATACATTAATATTGAATATAATAAATATACGCAACTTAAAACACCAAAGCTGTTAACTGATCCAGAATTAGACAGTTCATATAAGTGCCCGTCCATGTCTTTAGCTTGACTTGAACCATAGCTGCCTGTCCGGGCGCGTTGACTTGACTTGTATGTACCTCGAAATAGTAAACTAATAAAAATCGTGTTAAAATAAAGCAGCTTTATTTTGTTGACGTGGATTATGAAGTTTTTTCAAGTCAATGCGTTGCCTGGCCTTACGTCCTAGGCGGAAAGTGAGGCACGAAACACGATGCGCGCGAAGTTATGCAATGTGATACGAAATTCAAAGCCGGGAATATTCCCGACTCGGAATGTAGTGATTTTGGCCGCAGGGTCACAGGATTCGCAGGTAAACATCGCATAACTCGCTTCGTGTCGTGGGTTCATCTAGGACATAAAGGTGTTTATTTTTAATGTACCTATACCTATACTTAGTGAAACAAATGATATTTTACAGTTCCAACAGTAACAAGTATAGGCATGAAATAAACAATGGGTTTGTTAAAAAAGTTTATTATTATAAACTTAATAATTTACAAAAAAATCACAGTATTATTTGCGTTAGATTACGAAGCGAGTGCTGTTTGGAATGAGATAAAGATTTTTTAGGCAATTTAGTTTATGCTTTAAAACTAAAAACTTATATAAAACTAAAAAATACTAAGTAGGTATCAAGATAGTTGAAATGATTAGGAAAATTGATATTCATCAGTGTTATTACTTCAGCTAAAAATCATTACTTACATTAGAAAAGAATACATACATTCTAAATGACGAAAATTTAATATTTAGTTCTTTAGTATTTGAGACATTATACCAATAAGGAGCCTTTTTGTTCTACAGATGTACACGATCTCATAATGGGGAACATAACATAACTCAAGCCTATTCATTGTCCACCATACTTACTTGATAGCAGGATGATAGTGCAATCCATAGATATATTATTTAGAATCATACAACACAAGTTTTCAAAAGCCTGGTTCTATTTAGATTAACGACACTTTCCAAAACCAAACCTTCACATGCACTCCAGTAAAAGTATTAAAATCTTCATGCAACCTCCACTCCTTTTTCCATCCTTTTAATAATAAATAGAAGCCTATGTAATGCAGATGCTAGTCGAGCGTGAAAATCCTGGAGGCGATGTCGTCGAGCATCCAGTCCATGCCTTCCAGAAGGTTCTCCCCCGTCACGGCGGAACAGCGCACGATGCGCCAGTGGTGGGTCTTGATGCTGTCCAGGTCCAGGGCCTAGAAGTGTTGCGAAACGCATAGTTTAGTGTGCAGGATAACAAAAATTCTTGCCTAGTACCAGTTTCTTCAGTTGACAGTGTTGTGGCTGGTAGCAGCTAGATGGGATTCGCAGAGCATCGAGATTAATGTCGTGCCATTGGAGTGGCCTATGTCCAGCAGTGGACTGATGCAAGCTGATTATGATAGTGGTTTATGACTTCACATACTTGTATTAAGAGTCCACTATAAACTTTTAAAATTAAATCCAAAGTTTTAACGGTAAATCTCATTAGAAATTTTGTGTTATGTAAATAAAACACATTTTGCATGATCACATAAAACTGTGTTGCTGTTTGTTTTCCGTCATGTTTTCTCAAAATTACCTCTCTAATCTCCTGTGAGGTAAGAGCGCCAGGTAGATCAGACTTGTTGGCGAGCACCAGCAGGGTGGCTCCCGCCAGCCGCTCCTCGCGCAGCAGCGCGTGCAGCTCGCGCGCGCAGTCCCACAGGCGGCGCGCGTCCGCGCTGTCCACCACCCACGCCACGCCGTCTGTGCTCTCGAAGTAGTTCTTCCAGTATGACCTGGAACATTTCAATAGCTGGATAAGTTTTGGCCTGTTTAGCCTGGTTCAGGATCAAAATCAATCTGCCTAGCCATTTCCAAACTATATTGGGGTCGGCTTCCAGTCTAACCGGATGCAGGTGAATACCAGTATTTTACATGGAACGACTGCATATTTGACTTCCATAACCTAGTAACTGGGTAATACGTTATCCCTTGGTAAGACTGGTTGTCAGATTTTCGGGCTTCTGACGACCCGTAACGACTGTCAAAGATCCACGAATGACAACCGGGACCAACAGCTTAGCGTGCTTTCCAAGGCACGGAGGATTCTCGGTATGTAAAGGTGGTCACCCATCCACGAACCAACCCCGGCAAGCATAGGTTAACCTATTGGATCAACCCGTGCGGCGTTATTACTTAGCCACGAGCTCCACGGTTCAGGAAATGATATGAAGAAAAAAAAATACAAACTGGGCAATAATACTTGTAGGATAGCCACTCTTTTAGTCCACTCACTAAAGCCTAAAAAGAGGGAATGAGAGATACGAGGGTGACACTGAAAGTTTTTAGAACGGGCCACTTGTAAACGATATAATAATCCTCCAGTACAAAAGCATATTTTAGAACATTTTATCGATAATACTTATAATGCCTTGGAAAACTTTAATGCCACGTTAATATTAGGTGATTTCAACCTGAATAGCATTGAATGAACGGATGGGTTCACCAGGTGCACCACTTGCATCTTCATTAAACAAAAATGAGCGGAAATTATTGTTTTTTTTTTTTTTATAATTTATCTCAATACAATTGTGTGTATAACCATAAAAATAAGATACTCGATCTTGTTTGTTGAACCCTCTGTAAGATAGACTCATACCATCCCCCACTTGAATTCGAACTGCTGTGTAACTTGCATGAGGAAACTTTAAGCCCTAACCAGGAGCCAAAATTTAAGTTCTATAAAGCTGATTATAGCTAAATTTTACAGGAACTAAGTGAAATATCATGGCAAGACTTGTTTCACAATGTTCTTGTTTTCACAATGTGACGATGTTCACGCAATGGTGGACTCATTTTACAAAGTCGTCTATAATGTTATTGAGAAATGTGTACCTAAGACTAAGCCTAAAACTTGCAAAAATCCAGTTTGGTTTAGCAGGGATCTTGTTCGCCTGCTACAAGAAAAAAAATAAGTATCATACACTCTGTTCCAAGTTTAGAAACACCTTAGATAAAATTTCATATCGTTTGCTAAAGGACAGAGTTTCTAAATTAATGGATAATAATTATAGGCAATATATAAAGTCAATTGAATCTTCGATCAATTTTAACCCTAAGCTCTTTTGGTCTTTTTTAAAGAATAAACGTAACGGTAACAGTACGTACCCTTCATCAATACATTACGGAGATGCCAAAGGTAGTAATGGAGTACATAATTGCAACATATTTGCCACATGTTTTTCATCTGTTTATAACCCTTCTAGTGGCAATACTGTTGACGATATGGCTAAATACGAGACTGCGCTAAGTCAGCATTCTAATTTTCTGACCCAATTGACTCTAAACACGGATTCTGTAATTAAAGCTTTAAAGAGACTTCACCCATAAAAAGGGCCAGGGCCTGACGGACTGCCTTCCATTTTTGCAATAAAATGTTGTCACTTTGGGGAAGCATCTCTCTCTATGATTTATAATAAATCATTGAGCACAGGTTGTTTTCCGGAAAGAAGTACGAGTAGTACCGATTTTTAAGTCGGGTGACAAGTCCGCCGCGAATAACTATAGACCAGTACGGTATCCATTTTGTCTGTTTTTGGGAAGGTGTTCGAAGCTTTAGTATACCCTGTAATTTCGTGGCATGTGAGACAAACATTGATGCCTGAGCAACACGGCTTCATGAAAGGCCATTCGACTGGAAATAATCTTGCATGCTTTATATCGGATTTAGTCAACGCCGTAGATAGTGGATTACCTGTAGATGTAATCTACACCGACTTTAGCAAGGCGTTTGACAGGGTGGATCTCAAAATGTTAGTTAACAAATTACACACGATCGGAATTGCAGGAAACTTGTTGCAGTGGTGCAAGTCTTACCTGGTTAAACGCGTTGCTAAAGTTGTGGTCAACGGTTACTCGTCAAACCTGTTTCTGACACCCTCAGGCGTACCCCAAGGCTCCTATTTGGGTCCGTTGTTTTTCAATATATTTGTAAATGACGTGGCGTCTTGTTTTGTACACTCGAAGGTATACTTATACGCGGATGATCTAAAAATTATAAAACGAATTGAGTGCAATCAGGATCCATATGAACTCCAAGAAGACTTAAGACTGTTTTTCCCAGTGGTGTTTGGACAATAACATGTTACTTAATGCTGACAAATGCAATCACGTACATTTTATTATATTATTGGAAAAAAGGACCGTATTTTCGTCTTTATAAAATTAATGGCTAAATTATTCACGAGAAAGAAGTTATTCGTGATTTGGGGGTTTATATTGACAATAAGCTTCGGTTTAATATTCACGTTGATAAAATTGCTACTAAAGGGTTTAAGATGTTGGGTTTCATTCTACGTAACTGTAAAGTTTTTAAGCACGCCTCAACTAAAATTGCAATCTTTAACTCAATAGTCAGATCAGGCTTAGAATATTGTAGCATAGTTTGGGACTCCATTCTACGAGTTATGTATAAACGTCATTTGGAGTCAGTGCAGAAAAGATTTCTTCGGCACTTGTCATATCACTGCAATTATGGCCAGAAATCTAACTAGCTACAGCTCACGTTTGAAACAATTTAAACTTATGTGTCTGGAAAATCGCCGTATGTTTCTGGATCATCTGTTCCTATACAAAATAATGAACACTCATATTGATTGTCCGCGGTTGCTGAGTCAAATAAATTTGAATGTGCCTTACAAACTTGCTCGTGGGTCTACTTAGAGTATACACTGGAGAAGCCATAAGCACAGTATTCCGAACAAAAAAGTCTCGTTACTTTTAGCGGGAGACGCGGTAGCGGAAAGGGAAGTCCGTACCATAAATTTTTATTTTATCGATATTGATATTCATTAGTTCAGTTACATTTAAATAAGAAGAGAAAATAACTACCTAAATTTGTACTAAGTAAGTAATCTCAATAATAAAATAGGTCAAGTAAAAAAAATATATAATCACTTCAATGGACATAAAAAAGTTATAAAACATAGAACAATAAAAAAAAAACATTACTTACTAAGTAATTTTTAGTAAGAAATTATCGACTTATATATATAATAATCGACAAAATTTTGGTTTCAAACATGACCTCAACCCTACGGTAGTCTCGTTAACATTTTTACTAAAGGGCATAATCGGGAACCCTTTTTTTCGCATAATGTTCTTTTTCCTAATATACTTTGGCATATCTGTTTTGGCATAAATTGTTTTGCCATAATAATTCTTTGCCATATTTTTTTTGGCATACAGTTTATGTTGGCATAATTTTAAATCGCATAATGGTACTAGCCCTAATGACTATTAGCATAATAGTATTAAGGTTTCTGTAACAATTAAATAATATTATTGTTTAAAAATTAAATTGCTAGAAAAGTTTGTGACAGAAACGAATCGCTGCAAAACCGACTCCACGTAGTCTTGTCTGCCCTACCCCTAGAGTGTTATTTAAAATCGCATAGCCACGGAGGGGCGAGGCGGCCCGCGAGCTGAGGAGTAGGTGGTTTTAACGCAAGCCGCCGTGGCTGAGGCTGGCCAGCAAGCCGAAGCTGTTTATGGCGGTTTAATTGGGTCCCTCAATCTGTACCAGGGATATTGCGGATCCAGATTTTATCACATCCGCGGATGCGGATGCGGACATTTGAAGGCTTATGTGGGACAACGCATTCAGCGAGCACATATCCGACCTGCACAACAGGCGGAACACTGGCTGGAGTGAGAGTCTATGATGACTACCACAAATGTATTTCAAACTGACACGTCAATTCGATGGATAAAAATTATGAGAATTTAGTGTGTAAAATACGTATATTGTATATTCATTCGCAAATTGTTATTTAATGAACACGTACATTAAGTACCCATAGCTGACATCCGCCGATGCGGAGCTTAAGATATTTTTTCCAAATAGCTCCGCAACGAATATCCGCAACATCCCTGGTATGTATGCCTGACCGCTGTGCGCTCTCCGCCCTCTATATAGCTCAAAAAGAGTTGAGCGCATGAAAAAATGTTTGGAACAATATTTGTAGCAAATTTTATGCTCTACAATTTTGTAACAGATGTTAACAACATTGCAGCTATAGTACCTAACCTAGCCTAGATAATCGTTAAAATCCGATATTTGTCACCTTTGACCTTGAATAACTTAAGACGCAGACACGAGATTATAAATGACTGTTAAGACAACTTTTAGAACGCCAAAATGAAGGTGTATACCAGTTTCCAGAGGCGGCGTAAGGCGTGGGCGAGGGGCCTATCTTGACTCTACGAGTACCATTCCGTAGCCGACCGCAAGCGACGTGTCGCCGCGACACGACTGATTTTTATGTATTCTTATGCATTTCTATGAAGACGACGTGTCGCTACGGAAGGTAATTCATAGAAATTCATAGAAACCAGTCGTGTTGCGGCGACACGTGCAGTTGCCGGAATATGGAATGGTACCTTACCAAAAATTAGTAGGTACTTTAATTAAAGCTTATTATAATTACGCAAACGGATCCCTGAATCGAAAAATGGTTTTCACAGACCCGCAATATTTTTGACCTGCCTATCTTATATCTCGACCAATACCAAAAAATTGGACAGTGTCGAACTCTCGACTCAACAGCATAAAAGCAAGAGTAAACTAGATAAAACTAATTATAAGTAGACATATCACTCTTATGCCAATATTCTCATAAATTTACGAGAAAATACTGCATAGTCGTTTAATTCAATTTATAAATAAACATAAAATTAAAGAACAAAATGGGTTTCAAAAAGGTAAGTCAACAACTTTGGCAGCATTCTCTTTCAGATAATATAGACAAAAAACGCTCTGTTTCAGTAATCTTTCTAGTTATGAGCAAGGCTTTTGATCTCGCTAACGTGTGTAGTGACACTAGATAAATGTGAGCGCTACGGCATCAGGGGAACAGCGTTAGAATGGCTAAAAAGTTATCTATGCAAAAGACAACAGTGTATGGAAATATCCCATATGAATGATAAACTCGTTGCGATGACATACAAATCCTTATTTAAACACAATGGGTCTGGAGTACCCCAAGGAAGCATACTTGGGCCTCTTCTCTTCCTTCTATACTTCTTCGGTTAACAAAGTTATGTTCAATTGCATTATACAAATATGTTGCGAAGCTCCCCCTTGGTCCCGTCAATCTTAAATTTTATGGATAGTTCGATTCATACTCTCAACGAAATAGACAACTCAAATATAGCTCAGGCTTTTCACTGTGATATTGAAGACCTGTCTAAACACATACTTGTGCAAAAGAAAGACTGCAAAATATTCTGCCAAAATATACAAAGCGTTTATAATAACGTAGATGATCTGCAACTGACTCTGTCTAGTCTAAAATTCGAGCCGGATATTCTGATTCTAACTGAAAGTCAACTTAATCCTGTTAAACCTATACCTACTATTCCGAACTTCCAGAGTTCCAAACAACAAATCAAATAAATAAAAACGACGGGGTAGTTGTGTACGTCACTAATACTATTTCAGTATATGTCAGGGAAATTAAATTTACTCATGCCTCTGCTTTAGAAATTAAAATTTATAATAACAATATTATACTAGGGGTATATCGATCCCCATCAAATGCCAATGTAGACATGTTTATTGAATTGCTCGATACATATCTAACATCCGTAAAATCCTGTAACTGCATTACCTTAGCTGGGGATTTAAATATAAATCTAGCACAGGAGCGCAATAATAGACAAAACTACTCTGCAATGTTATCTTTGCATGGACTGTTGGCAGGACACACTTATCCTACTAGATTAAATAATTGCCTCGACCATTTCATGATAAAGCTAATAAGGAAAAATTATCTTCTCAAATTGCTGTCTTAAATACATCTGTTACTGATCATTCTCTGTTATTCCTAAACCTATCAAATATCAAGGTAAAAAATATAATTCTGAAGACAAAAATAAGTACAGACTTCAATATGGCACTTAAATCTTTAGTAGACAAAACTCTTGGCGAACTCATGTTTTCTAATGACCCTGACCTTGTGGTAGAACATTTGATTGGAAAAATATCGGAATCTTTACAAGGAAATACTATTACGACTACTTTACCTAAATCTAAGCGAACTATAAAACCCTGGATAACTCCCGGGATATTAAAATGTATCTGACATAGAAATAATATGCAGAAAAAATTTAAGAATGACCCACACAATGATATATTAAAAATTAATTACAAAAGATATCGAAATTATTGTAATCAATTAATTAAAAAACTGAAGCGCCGGTACGAGAGGGCACAATTACCAAAGACAGTAAAAGACTCTGGGCAAATATTAAAAACGTAACGCATATGACGAAAACTAACGCGGATAACACTAAACTTTTAGAGGAAAAGTCGTCGCCAATTGAAGCAGTTAATCATGTTAATCATTATTTTGTAGGAATTGGCAAACAGCTTGCAGAAAAAATCTTGCCGGATACTCGTACTAGATCGGATCCTGGGACTGACTTAGGGACAGTTAATACTCAATTAACATCACTTGTTCTCTTGGATACATAGACGAAGTGCGCTATTTACTCATGAATTTAAAATGAAGTAGTGCCCCTGGCTGGGACAATATTCCAACCATTTTTCTCAAATTAGCTAAGCACGTTGTTCTCTCAAATATTGTTCACCTAGCGAACTTGTGTTTCAGTAAAGGTATCTTCCCTAAACTCTTAAAAAAATCTATTATTACGCCAGTGTACAAGAGTGGACCAAGAGATGATGTTAGTAACTTTAGGCCTATATCAGTATTACCTGCTTTATCAAAAATATTGGAGAAACTTGTAAACAAACGACTAATAGACTTCCTTAATAAATATGAAATATTATCTGTTGCGCAGTATGGATTTAGACAGGGCAAATCAACTGAAGATGCAGTAACAGCTATGACATCTCTTGTTACTGAAAACCTTGATCGTGGAAAGAAATGCCTCTCAGTTTTCCTTGATTTAAAAAAAGCTTTTGACACAGTGTCTGTTCCCATTCTTGTACGCAAGTTTGAATACATGGGAATAAGAGGCACACCTCTTGAGTTATTCAAAAGTTATCTTTCACATCGAACGCAAACGGTTAAAATTGGACAGTATACAAGCAGAGATTCAGATATCACATTCGGTACCACAGGGGAGCGTTCTCGGGCCCACGTTGTTTTTAATTTACATCAACGACCTATGTTAGGTTAGGGCAGGTGGTGCTCGAGTGTTTTCTTATGCCGACGATACTGCGCTGGTCTTTATTGGCGATAATTGGTCGCTTCCTGGCTAAGAACTAATCTACTCACGCTGAATAGCCAGAAGACTATCTACATGTGTTTCTCCCTAACTAATAGAACCCAGCCTGATATAAATTATAGTGTAACGATACACCAATTTCACAATATCCAGGACACTAATTGCGCTTGTCCGACTATTGAAAAGGTTGAGAAGACGAAATACCTGGGTATTATACTTGATCAGCGACTCTCTTGGCATTATCACGTTGCATTGGTTAGTGAACGTCTCAGAAAACTGATCTGGATTTTTAAACTACTAAGACATGTTGCATCAGCCAGGCTAATTCAACAAATATAAACTGCCCTAGCCCAATCCGTTCTAACATATTGCATTCCTATCTGGGGAGGTGCCTCTAAGACTAAATTCTTAGATGTGGAAAGATCTCAGCGTGCCCTTATCAAAACTATTTACTTTAAACCATATCGTTTTTCTACTCACGAGCTTTACAAGCTATGTGACCTGTTAACTGTAAGAAAGTTATACATTCTGTATTCCACCTTAAAAATGCATAAAACTACTGTATTTGATCCTAGTATTCTCAGGAAAAGAAGAAATCACGGTCGTATAGACGGCGTTAGAGTTCGTACCGCATTCGCAAAGCGGCAGTATGTTGCCCAAACTACTCTTCTTTATAACGCCATAAGCATGATAATGCCTATTAACCAAAAAACCCATTACGAATGCAAGACAACTCTGACTGCATGGTTAAAGACTCTTACTTATGAGGAAGCTGAGGCACTTCTTAATCCCGTTATTTAATAATAATATAAAAACTTAAATAAAAAATTATCTTACACATCGAATGAACATGGACTAAATACAATTAATATAGAATTGTCTACTTCACACTGATAATATGCTTTCGGTTTCCCTTTCGTAACCGCTCACACAAACACATACACACACACCCACACGCAAAACCATACCCCCACGCACGCAGAAAGAAACACACACATACTACTCACTTGTCTTTGCCTGAAATTGGAATCTGAGATAATTATCAAATTTTGTAAAACAAGCTCAATGGCATACAAAACAGGGTTCAAATTTCATTGCATCAATATTTATAGTTTTTTAGAACCTTTTTGTCACAACCCGTTCACTTCAAAACCAACTTAGAATAACTAATACTGAAATGGACAGTTGAGTAAGTGGGGATGAAATATAAATTATCTGAGATTACGAATTCAACTATCAAATTAATTATTATTATTTTAAAATTCTCTAGTTCTAGTTTTTTTATATAATTGTACCTACTTTTTAAAATTCTGTAAATGTAAATGTTGTACACATAGTTATGGAAGAGGTCTTCTGGTACAGGTTCCCATACTTAAAAGAAGGCCTCTATAACTTATTTGTTAAATACCTGTGGATTATGAAATAAACTTATTATTGTTATCTCCTTTATTCCATGGTACCTCAATACTTATAAATTATATTTTTAAATATAAAAAATTAAAACATTTTAAAATATAAAAAATTGTAGCCCACCGGTATCGGGAACAGGGTCCAAGCTACCGGCGGTCAGGGCTCCAGAGAGAGGAACCTCCTGACAATGCGAGCCGTGTCCAGAAGTACCGCTTTCTGAATCAAGCCCTTGATCCAGCTGCCCAACGAGAGCCTCCTTAGGTGTTGGTCGAGGCTCTTGGCAACTAATCCATTGGCTGATACGACTATCGGCACAATGATCGCTGAGTCCACATCCCACATGTCGACATCCTCGTGAGCCAAGTCAAGATACTGGATTTGTTTGATCTTTCTCAGCTTTCACGAGGTTCCCGTCATGCGGGACCGTTATGTCAATAATCATTGTGCGCCGCTCTACTCGATCCACCACCACTATATCAGGTTTATTGGCAACAATAGTCCTGTCAGTGATGATGGATCGATCCCAGTACAATGTAATATTTCCATTTTCGAGAACTGGGTCGGGCACATACCTGTAGTACGGCACTTCCGATTCCACAAGATTGTATTTCAGTGCTAGTTGCTGATGGTTAAGCTAGCTAGCTAGCTAGCTAGATGAGCTAGTTCCTGGCTACAAGGTTGTGTCTATGCAAGTACTCTTCGTTAGCTAGACGAGAACAGCCGGAGATAATGTGTCGGATTGATTCTGGACGGTGGCATGCCCGACAGATGTCAACCGTGCCGTCGTTCACAATAAATCTACGGTAGTTGTTCGTCATAATAACTTCGTCCATAATTGCACAGACAAAACCTTCGGTTTTCCCAAAGTGGTCACCAAAACGCAGCCAGGCTACGGACGCTAGAAAATCTACATCGGGTCCATGTAGGGCCCGGAAAAAGCGTCCGTGAAGCTCCTTACTCTGCCATACCTCCTTGCGATCGTTAGTGTCAAGCACTACAGGCTTGCGCCAGTTCTCTTTAGCCATGGAGAGCGGGGTGAGGCCCTTGTCCACCGCGACCACATCTCGATGCATCCCCACGTCGGCTTCTAGGAAATATTCCCTGAGACTGCATATCTCGCGATTGTGGAGGGTCTTAGCGTTTAAAAAACCTCGACCTCCACACTTTCGCGGGATATACAGTCTCATTACCGATGCCCGTGTGTGGTGCATTCGATATGCAGTCAGCAGCGTACGGACCCTCCTATCCAGGGCTTCGAGTTCGGTCTGAGTCCATTTGAGTATGCCGAAAGAGTACATCAAAACCGGCATGACCCAACCATTGAAGGCGCGCACCTTATTTCCGCCTGATAGAAAACTATTGAATACTTTCTTCAGGCGGCCAAAGAAGCGCTCCTTCAATGATTGCTTCATGTCAGTAACATTGATGCCCAATGCTTCCGACATACCCAAATACTTATAGGTTTCGGATGCGGAGAGGGATCTAAGATTTATGGAATCCGAGAGTTCCGTTCCCACGGATTCCATAATCTCCCCTCGCTTTACATACATGACCGCACATTTGTCCACACCAAATTCCATCCTGATGGCGCTACTGAAAGTTTCAGTTACTTTCAGTAGCTCGCATCAGTTGCAAATTGTTGGGGGCAAAGAGTTTAAGGTCATCCATGTAGAGGAGGTGAGATATAACCTGACCACCACTCCTCAGCCGATAGCCTAGACCTGAATCCTCCAGCAGTGTGCTTAGAGGATTCAGGGCTAAACAGAACCATAGCGGACTCAAACTATCGCCCTGGAAAATACCTCGCTCGATCCTTATCGGCTCGCTATTCCTCTGGATATTTCCACATCCTGGATAGCGAAGGACCGTCCTCCATTGCCCCATACATGACATCAGGAAGGTGCGCAGAGTTGCATCTACTTTATACAGCTCCAGCACCCTCATGAGCCATTATGTGGCACAGAGTCATAGGCCTTCTTATAATCTATCCAGCATGTCGACAGATCCTTTCGGGAACGGCGAACCTGCTGGCTAATGGCCATATCAATGAGGAGTAGCTCCTTAGTACCGCGGGACCCGTTCCTACATCCATTTTGAGAGGCAGACATGATGACGTTGGTGTCTATGTGTTTGTTAATTTTAGCTCTCAAAATGGATGTAAGAACTCTATAGACCGCCGGTAAACACGTGATCGGCCTATAATTCTTGGGTTCCGCGGTGCTACTAGATTTATGGAGCAGGTGGGTAACTCCTGTTGTTAGAAACTGGGGTAGCGAACCAGACTCTAAAGCAGTCTGGTACTGAGCCGCCAAGCGAGCGTGCGATCTTGTAAACCATTTAATCCAGAAGTTGTGCAGCCGTCCGGCCCTGGGGATTTCCAGTTAGGCAACGGACGGACTGCACGTGCTACATCTTGGGGGCAGATGGTAATAGCCCCCATTTCTGGTATTGGATCGCAGGCTTGCTCGACTTCCCGCGTCCAATCACCTTCGGTGTGACTGACAGGCACCGACCAGATGCTGCGCCAGAAAGAGCACATGGCAATATCATCCGGCAGACGCGTGTCAGCCACACCTTGGTTTGGTCGCTCCCAAGCCCTATAAACCCACCTTTCATCGCTCTGGAAGGTGCGATTCTGAGTGTATCGTTCTACTCGCCGTTTATACCTACGAATACGATTCGCCCATGCATACACTTTCTGCTTCAGGAAGTCGATGCGTTCTGTGACACGGGCCATATAGTCCTGAGGGCTGATATCAGTCCCTAAGAACGCCCGCCTCACAAAGCGCATCACTCTAGGGCGAGTATTGCCCTCCCTGAAGCAGATTAGTTTGCCGATGAGCGCTCTGGTCCCACCAATACGGCGCTCAATCCTACACTGCCAAGCTGGTACAGCTGGTTTCGGTCGTGTAGCTCTAGAGTCATTAGCAAATTTGACGTGAGCTACACGACATGCCGCTACAGCCGCGCAGTACAGGATTGAATGAGTATCAGTGAGGTCGTCGCAGTCATCAAAATAGTTTGACAACTGCGAATCCAGAATCGCCACCAGCGCCCTATTTTTGTTATGCATGGGCAAACGAGGTAAGCGTGGTCTAAGTTCGGGCGACATGAACCGATATTCCTGAATCGCACCCTCCAAAGCACTCCTCAATTCCTCATTGCACTGGGTAATTACGTTTGTAGCCCTGTCATCAATCCTCTCGTCACCTTGATTTGTAGTGTCCTGTGGTGGCACTATAACACTCTGCGGCGGGGGAGCGATGACATGGCTACTCTGCATTTAATTTCGCAGGCGATCAAGTACAGTGTCATCCAACATATGATTAAGCTGGATGACCCGTACCTGATCCGACAGTCGTTGTGCCGAAACGTTGACAGCTGGCTCAAGCACCTGAAAAAGAGAGAGCATCTGGACACGGTACGCGATCAGGTTGTTTCCCCCCTCTGTAGCCCCATAGTATGAGCGCATGACGTTTTCGTTAATGGATCGTGTCCATCTCATGCGCTGCACACTTCCGCCGGGAGCTGGGACCCTTTCAGAGGCCGGTAGGCCTCGACGCCGGGCCCGTCGACGAGCAGGTGGCGTCGAGGGCGGGGAGAAATACTCGTCGCTCGAGCTCGACGCAACTACCGCGGCCAGTGTCGTCACAGCGCTCACAGTGAGGCTGGGTACCGGCAGCGGCGAGGCGGAGCTGAGCGAAGAGTCCGGAGGTGGTGGGTGTGCTAGGCGTGCGGCTGATCTTGTCAAGATACTCGTAGTTTCATCGTTTTCCTATTTTCCATCTGTTTTCCATTCATTGTTATTTTATCGGAGGCACAGATAACTATATACTAGGAGGTGA
The DNA here is from genome assembly GCA_916701695.1 of Agrochola macilenta. Classification (NCBI taxonomy): domain Eukaryota; kingdom Metazoa; phylum Arthropoda; class Insecta; order Lepidoptera; family Noctuidae; genus Agrochola; species Agrochola macilenta. Next base: position 625,535 of record OU753570.1, on the reverse strand, counting down.
CATCTGTAATGTCACCTCCGATTCGGCAGTTTTTAATCAAATTCTATTGCATTTTGGTGAGTTATGAGTTTTTACTGGATTTTAAATGGTTTTCCGGTTTTAGGTTGAGTATGTATAGAAAAACTCTTGTAAAAATGCTTCAAAATTAATCTATTTGTTCAAATTAAAGTTATAGTTCGAAAACGAGATGTTTTGTTGACACGGTGTTGCCATTTATTATTATTTTTACGTCTCTTGACATTTCTCGGGACCCTGGGGTCCCGGACCTTTTTAAGGCGTACGAGGGGCCAAAGCCAACTCGCAGAGGCCCGTTAGACGTTTTTAATGATATGAGGCACGAACCGACGATTATCCCTGTGTATACTATGCAAGTACACCCAAGGACAACCCCCGGTTGGTGTAGGACTATTACAGGATATGGAAACAAAGATATTGGACTATGGGTATGGGTGGCTTAAGTTGACTGGTGACCTGGAACTATGGAAGGACTATGGCCCCTGCCTGATCAATGTTTTATATATACACGGATAAAATGGCAGGGGGTGACTTGCACACTCAATAATGGGCCCCCGAAAACTGTCGCTAGCACGTAGTGACGTAGCGACAAGGGGGCAACATGTCCTGAGGTACTTGAGGAGTGGAGAGGTATTCCACGGCTTTCAGAACAATCCCAGAGCCCGGAAGATGGTCAAGATCCCTACGAGCACTTACTGGAATACTTCCTTCCTCCGAGCACGTTTGCTCTTGCGAATCTCCACTCAAGCCGGCCAATTAAGGCAAGAATGAGGTGGGAGCTCTGTTCCTCGTCAGTGTTCACTCCAGCCGGCCAATAAAGGCAAGCCAGAGATGAGGAACAAAGATTTCTCCCGAGACATAGGGTCCGTGGGGTCGCTACTGCCCAACACCTCGCCACATGCTGCCTTGCGGGTTTCTGTATCTCTCTTGGTCTGGCTCCTCATCCTAGACCTGTTCCTGCAAAGTAAACTCTACCAGCACAGACCCAGAGTTCGGAGCGCGCAAGCCCCACCACGACGTCAACGTAGAGATACGGTATTATTATACAGCATGATTTTTTTTACCGTCTCGAAAAGAATAGGGTATAATAGGTGAACGCAGTAGAAGCCTATGGCACAGTTACTATAAAAAATATCGAAATTCAAATCATACGCACCCTACCTACTAAATGCGCGGAATTTATCAATGAATTCGTAGCTTTCCTTAGCGGCCGATAGGTAGTCGCCGCACTTGCCGTCGGCCTCTTTGATATCCTTTCGCAAGCGCACAGGCCGCTCGCGCATCCCCGCCCGACCGCGTGGTCAATGTTACTAAGCAAATATTCCCGGGTATGGCTTCTGTTCCACTTACATACTCGTAACACACCATATTATTCTCGAAACGGTAAAAAATTTCAGCCGGTATTTAAATGACTTACCAAATATAACAAGCCATAAATGCGTACTATTTGCAGATGACGTGTCAGTAATAAAACCGGAAAATAATAAAACATTACATCATCAAGAAGTAAATCAAACTATCAACAATATAATAAATTGGCTAAATGAAAACAACTTAAAAGTAAATTTATCTAAAACAATAATTCATTGCATTTAATTTGCAAACTATAAATAAAACCCCCCAAAAATTAATTTAAACTTTAAAAACGAAATAATTAACAAAGAAAAAAGTATAAAATTTTTAGGTCTTACATTAGATTAAAATTGTAATTGTGGGAATACATATTGATAACCTATGTAAAAAAATTTAAGAGATTTGTATATGCACTAAGAGAACTACATAAAACAGCGAATGAAGAAGCTGCACTCAAAGCCTATCACGGCTACGTACATAGAAATATAAATAACAGGAGAAGTGGTATGGGGGCGTGTCTGTGTCCGCGCGTCTTGATCACAATGCTCATGCCTCAGGCAAATGGCCGTCTCCGCTAACTAGTGCGCTTTCGAGCGCGATCGTGATAACATTTAAGAATACCGTGTTGTTCAGTGGTTTCTTGTAAAAAACGAAGCTAAACTATAAACTTTATAAATCGTAGAACCACTTTTCATAAATCAGCACAAGTATTTTGCTATATTTGTGTTGAAAATCATGAAAAACAACAAATCGTAAAATATTTCTTGCCTTTACTACGTTATTTTTGTTTTCATATATCACAGCGACTGTACTTTTATTGTAGTAAATACATTGCTTCTTTACCACTACCAAAGTATGTCGCTAAGTAACTGGACAAGCAATGTAAAAATTACAAAACGATATTTACTTTAAGCGGTTGCATCGTTAGTACGGCCGCAGCGTCTTGTGACGGATTAGTGATGTGGTTGTGCAGATCCACTAACGTAGGCTATCGACAATAATGTTTATTGTCGTATGAATTTATATTACTATTAAAGTTTATTCTTCAATTTGTCAACAGTTATAGCCTGATTGGAAGACCGATGTGAAATCTTGTTTTATACTCATTTAGATTTTCTCATAATGTTGTTATTTTTTTGGTTTACTTAATATTTCTTTTTTTTACTTACTTATTGTTTATTTATATCATCTTATTATATGTATATCGTTTTTTATTTAAAAATTTTTCAGCAACTTCCAAAAATTTTAATACAATAATAAATGGGAGAATCGATAAGTTTCCGATTTAGTCAATCACTAGCGTATATGTAAAATAAATGGCTTTTGCACAGCACAACGATAGCGAACGATGTTTTCGTGTGGGTGAGTTGTACAGTGCATGGTAAATGCACGCTGTGTTTGATGGGATAAGGTTTATAATTGATTATGTAGTACGTTCTGATTTGTAAATTGCAAGTGTGAGCGGGGCCTCGTATTTATTGGGTTTACTGATCGCATGTGTGATCGCAGGCTAGAGAGTAGGGATAGATAGAAGACATTGGGTTTCGGTACATTTTCAACTACCGGGCATATCTCCTTCTTTCTTATATCTATGGCTACGTAGCGTCTGTATTCTGGTATTGCTTACTCCTATGGGGTAACTCGTCACATATCCAAAGAGCATTCATAGCACAAAAAAAATGCTTGAGAGCAATAACTGGGGCGCCTCCATATGAGAGTTGTAGACCAATTTTTCAAAAGTTGAAGGTAGCTAGCTAGCTTCTATTTATATTTTAGAAATAGCCATATTTGTTAGGAAAAATTCACACTTTTCTACAGTAACCGAAAACAATAGATTTACAAAAAGGGCTACCGAGCTAAAAAAACAATTATGTAACAGCGCTCTCCACTACAGAAACAGCTACCTTATGTCCATAAAAATTTACAACCATATTCCAAAAGTACTATGAGAACTACCATTTAATTACTACAAAAGAAATCTAAAAACATGGCTTCTCCAAAATAATTTTTATACACTAAAATATTTTTTTGAATATAAGGGTAATACAATCATTATAGATTTATTTAGTTTTACAAGCACAAATATTTTGATCATTTTTGTTGCTGTTGTGTTTTATCTTAATTTTATATTATAATTGTTGTGTATCTTTAATGTAGGTACTTGGAAATCTTCTTGACTAATAAGATTTGTGCAAGTACCCCACATGTGGAATAATATCACAATAGTGTAAGGCTACCTAGTGCTTATGCTATCCACGAAATAAAACAGTGAATTACCTAATTAGTGTTTTATTGAACATAATAGTGGCGACGAGGAATAAACTTTTAAGAATGGAGTGTAGGGCAGTGAAGTTTTCGGAATTTGATCCTCAAATAGACAATTGGAACAATTACATAGACAGGCTAACATTTTGCTTTGAAGCAAATGGCGTTGTGGAGGACTTAAGTAAAAGAGCAAACTTTTACACAGTGTGTGGATCGAAAGTATTTGATACGCTTCTTGCGTTAATTACACCAAAAAAAGCCAGTGATATCTCATTTACGGACATCGTGAACGTTTTAACGAAACATTATAGCCCTAAACCTAACGAAATATCAGTGTCATATAAATTTTATAAACGTGACCAACAACAAAGCGAATCATCATCGGAATATATTGCTCAGCTGAGGAAGATTAGTTCTGATTGTAATTTTTCGGATTTAGAACGTATGTTACGTGACAGACTCGTGTGTGGAATGAAAGATCATAGACTGCAATATGATTTATTGAAAAGAGATAAACTTAGTTATGACAATGTTGTTGAGGCTATGTTGTCTTCCGAGAATGCGGTAAGAGATGTTCGCATGATACAAAATTTAAATGGAAGCACCAGCAAGGTCGCAAGCGGATTCGATACGACGGCGAGCACATCGACGACCATGCTGGCAGCTCCTGAACCCATGGATATCAATGCAGTGCAAACAAACATGAAACATTGCTATCGTTGTGGTGATCGCCATGCTGGAGAATGTCGTTTTGCCAAGGTTACTTGTCGATACTGCAAGAAGGTAGGACATATAGAAAAGGTTTGCATTGCAAAGAAGAAAGCCTCGAACAGTAAAGTCAATTTCACAGAAGAGGATGAGTCACATGTTCAGTTGAATGGCATATACAACTTCGATAGTAGTCAACTGCGGGTGCCGGCTTATGATGTTAAGGTTCTTCTGAATGGGATGTCAGTCATTATGCAGGTGGACTCCGGTGCTAGTTTTTCACTGGTGAACGAGCGTACGTGGAGAGGCCTGCGCAACGCACAGCCGCACCCTGAACTGCGGGCCGCACAGAACAGTCTACGTACCTGGACGGCGACACCGGTTAATGTGCTCGGTCAGACAGTAGTGCACGTAAACTTTAGAGACATTAAGTGTGTTTTACCGGTTATTGTAGCTAGAGGCTCAGGCCCCAACTTAATTGGTCGTGATTGGTTTTCCGCTCTTAATATAAAAGTTTGTATTAATTTTGTGTCTAGTACTGGCATATCAATGACTAATGAAATGTTACAGAAACACTCTGGAGTTTTCAAAGAGGGTCTTGGTACTTACCGAGGCGAACCGGTGACAATACATTTAAAACCGGACGCAACTCCTAGGTTTCTTAAAGCTCGCCCAGTTCCGTTTGCAATTAAGAAAAGAGTGGAAAAGGAAATAGATCGATTGATGACTGAGGGGGTACTACGCCCTGTTTCTTACTCACAGTGGGCAACACCAGTTGTGCCCATTGTTAAGAAAACAGGCGAGATTCGCCTGTGTGGAGATTATCGCAGCACGGTGAATCAGGCTACCGAGTCTGATACTTACCCTATGCCGACTGCTAATGAGGTATTCGCTACAGTTGCTGGAGGAAGGTATTTCACTACGTTAGATTTAGAGCGTGCATATACACAAGTCGTTGTGGATGAAGACACGGCTAAACTGTTAACATTAAATACATGTAAAGGTCTTTACACTGTTCACAGGCTGGCGTTCGGAGTAAAAGCATGTCCAGGCATTTTTCAAAGGTTGATGACTTCTTTACTGGCAGGTATTTCAGGCGTCGCAGTACTAATTGATGACATTATTATAAGTGGGCATACCCTGACAGATATGAGTCAACGATTGGATGCTGTACTAGAACGCATACAAAAAGCTGGCCTGCGACTGAATGCAGGTAAGTGTAAGGTTGCTAAAGAATGTGTAGAGTTTCTGGGTTTTGTTATTGACGCCGACGGCATTCATCCAGCGCCTAGCAAAGTGGAATCGATTGTCAAAACTCCAGAACCACAGAGTGTTCAGCAGCTACAGGCTTTTTTAGGGTTGTACAATTTTTATGAGAGGTTTGTACCTCACAAAGCTACTGTCCTCGAACCGCTCCATAGGTTGCTTGATAAGTCTCGCAAGTGGCAGTGGACAGAATGCGAACGAGAAAGTTTCGACGCAGCGAAACGGTTACTATCGTCAGACATTACTTTAGTTCATTATGATTTAAATAAACCCGTAGTACTCACGTGCGATAGCTCTGAGTATGGTGTAGGCGCAGTATTGTCTCATGTGATGCAGGATGGGCAAGAACGACCAATCGCTATGAGTTCTAGGACATTACATTCACACGAGCGTAAATACTCTCAGCTTGATAAAGAAGCTACAGCAATCATGTTCGGGATTCAAAAATTTCATAACTATCTTATGGGAAGAACTTTTACAATAGTAACGGATCACAAGCCACTGGTCAGTATTTTTGATCCTAAGAAACCAATACCCAATATTATATCGCCCCGATTAACTAGAATCGCTATTGTCTTGACTTCACATAGTTATGATATAACGTATAAGCCTGGTAAACAAATAGGAAATGCAGATGGTCTCAGTCGCTGGCCACAACCGGTGCCAGAGGAACCTGAACAGCAGCTTTGTGATATTTTATTGATGGCAGAGGCTCCCGAAGACTTTCCAGTTGATGTTAATCAGATAGAGCTGCTAACAAAAACAGATAAGTCTTTATCACGAGTCATGCATTACGTGTTATCTGGTTGGCCAGCTAAAGTCACAGAGGAAGCTTTGCACAGTTATTGGTTACATCGTACTGAACTTTCTTTATATGAAGGTTGTATCCTGCTGGGCTGTCGCGTGGTGGTACCACCACCGCTACGGAAAGATATTTTACGTGCTTTACATAGGGCACACAGTGGTATAGTTCAAACAAAAGCTTTGGCCAGAAGCTATGTGTGGTGGCCGGAATTAAACAACGACATTGAGGCATTGGTGAACAATTGCACCAAGTGTCTCGAAAATAGGCACATGCCTCCCAAGACAAGTTGCGACTGGGTAGTACCTACAAGACCTTGGTCTCGCATAAATATTGATTTTGCTGGTCCATACCAAAATAAAGTCTTTTTGATAATTGTGGACTCATATTCACGATGGCCTGAAGTATTTGTAGTAAGTAGCATGACTACAGAAACTGTGGTTCGGCATCTAAGAATGTTATTTGCTACACACGGATTATGTGAGACATTGGTTTCAGACAATGGAACAGCATTTGTTTCAGCTGAAATGAAACAATTTCTGGAGTCTAATAAAATTAAGCATATTACTACAGCACCATACCATCCTGCTACAAATGGATTGGCTGAACGAATGGTGCAGACAGTTAAGGACAAGCTACGCAAAATGGATGATGTGTCATGGGACGTGAAGGTACCTAACATGTTACTGGGACTGCGTGTAACGCCATGTTCAGGAACAGGCAAAAGCCCTTCAGAAATGTTGATGAACAGACGGTTAAGGACTTTATTAGACAGTATTCATCCAGTAAATAAACAGCACATGAGAGTCGAGAAACAAATTAACAAGAACGCACAAAGGAAACACAGAGAAACGGATATTGGTCAATGCGTGATGTACAGAAATTATGGGAGAGGGCCACGTTGGTTACCAGGCACTATAACAAGTAAGGATGGCCCGTCTAGCTATCAGGTTACATCAGACAATGGGAATGTTGTAAGCAGACATATTGACCAACTGATTCAAAAGAAACCATTAAGCTCAACAACAGGAGAGGAGGAGAAGAAGGATAAGGAACCAGATGAGGAAAAGGAAGAAAGAGTACAGGAGCAGGTGGAAGAGTCCAGTCAAGAAAATGAACAAATAATACAAATTCCTAGCTCGGAGGAATGGGCCGAAATGCTTGGGATACCTAGTGGGGCAGAGACCACTTATTCTGGTGGTAAACTGAAATACAAAGTTTCTTCTTATGCAAAGTCACCATATGCCAGGCCTAGCCATATTAACTATTTGGTGTAATGTCATGTGTTTAAGATTGCTTTTGTCCCTGTTTACTTATTCATTATATTTGGTGAATTGAGAATATTATGATACTTTATGTTTATGTTTTGTTTATATTTTAATTATCTTTTTACAATGTTCATGCATACTTGAGGGAAAGGTATGTTGTGTATCTTTAATGTAGGTACTTGGAAATCTTCTTGACTAATAAGATTTGTGCAAGTACCCCACATGTGGAATAATATCACAATAGTGTAAGGCTACCTAGTGCTTATGCTATCCACGAAATAAAACAGTGAATTACCTAATTAGTGTTTTATTGAACATAATAATAATAGAGTCTAAATGTATTTTTATGTCTATAGTCTAAGTTTTTTGTATTGTTATTAGAGTTTATGTAGTAATAGGTTAGGTTTTAAATGTAAATATTCATACGCCGCTTTCTGCGGCGGATGTGTCCTGAACATAATTATACTTTAACCAACTTGTACGTACCATATCCGACGAATAAATGTCTTTGTCTTTGAACTGTTTTTTTTTGTATATGTGAAACCCCTAAATTTACTGGACTATTTGGCATTTTTGTTTACATGCAGGCTGGGAAGATAATGCTGTGTTGTGTTATATAGGTAGTATAACTCTGGGGCAATGTGCCTTTAAAGCATTATTGCAGAGTTCAGTAGTCATATTACTCTAAAACAGTCCACCATCATAAACATAATTTGTACCAATAAGTAAGTAGTTTCCATCTGTTCAATATTTATGCCCACGAACGAAACTATCTTTCCCAATAAAAACCGGTCAAGTGCAGCAAAAGCTTAGAAATAGGGTTCTGTTTGACACCCTTCGAGTACGGAACCCTAAAAGGAAGGTAATAGGTGTGCACATTACCCACAGAACAGAAAAAACAGACATTACCTAACATTTTGCCAAAATGTACAACGTTGCATTAGGTATTGAACTTTTTGTGCCCAGATGGCAATATTTTGGCAGAATGACAATCAGCTGATGTTTCGAAAACAATCTTTACAACACTGTAAATCGTATATTACAGAAGAAATATCTTTACTGCTTCGAGGATTGATTAACAAAATAAAAATCTACAAGCTTACCTTAAAGACTTCTGTCCGCCGACGTCCCAAATGTTGAGCTTATAACCACGGTGCTCCAGCGTCTTGATGTTAAAGCCTAACGTCGGGGATATTGTGTCGATGGGCTCGCCGTTAAAACGCTTCAATATAGTCGTCTTACCAGCGTTGTCCAATCCTCTAAGAAAGCCGTGCTAAGGAAACTAAAGAAAGCAAATGTGGAACAATAAGGTTATGATACCAAAATCAGTTTTGAAAAGGATACAACATGAGTATTCTCATCTCCTTCTCTTTCTGCCGCAACTTCTTCAATATTGTTAGGAATCCCATTGTTTATGTTTACAATTCACTACAAAATGTTTATTTTCATTTTAAAGTTCAACAACAACAAATTCTTCCGAATAAATTTTATCTGTGTGCGTCTGGTGCGTCGGGTGCGTCATATTTTTTAGACTTGGGTAGTTCCGGAACGAGTCATGACTCATGAAAATGATATACTTCCAGTCCCGGTACTACACCACTCACTCGTTCACTACTAATTCAAATGTATCCTTAGTTCATCTGTTAGCTCTCGCGTCTCGCTCGCGCCATCGCACAAATTTTTGACAAGATCATTGTCAATCTGTCACTGTCACTAGTGTCACAAACTGTCACTAACAATAACATTTTCATTTTCAGACCGCAGGACGCACAGAGCATGTAACTTTACTGGACGGGTCGCCAGGGACAGCTTGTAGACTGGATCCGGCGGATCAAAAAATAAATAAAATGTTATATAGGAAGGCGGGCCTACACAAAATAAGAATATAAATAAACGTAAATAAAATTGCATTTCCACATTATTATAAATCGTATTTTTCACTAGTGAAATTATGTTTATAAACATGTACTCGGAACAACAAAATCATGTAAAAAATAAAACCTGTTTGCTGAGATATTAGATAATTTTTCTTCTAAAATGATAAAAACTAGTCCAAATCAAGGTTGCTCAACTATCTTGGAATAATATGCGACTTGTAAGATTATTCTTGTAGAAGAATGGAATAGATTCTGAATGAGTTGAAATCGGGGTCAATTCTTTTATTTTGTCTGTAATCACCATAGCCAAATCCCATAACATTCTTCAGGAAATCGAAATTGGAATCCATTAGTAACCATAGAGAAAAATATCCATCCATGGCCGATTTTGTCGCTGTCAAGTCTTTTATTTAATTTCTGTTTCTATTATGAAGCAACTTCAATGATTTTAAGTGGGTTTGTAGTGTGGAAGTGATCGTGTGGCGGCGCGGTCTCGGTGATACTGCTCGTTGGCCGGCAGCACCATGTTCAGTGGCACGGTGCGAGTACGGGTTTGCGAGGCGACGGGTCTTAGGCCGACCGACTTTCAGAAACGGCATAATATGACCTTCGGCAAGCCAGGTGAGCCTCATCTAACGGCTCGGGTGCCTCCCCAACATATCATTGCCGATGATTGTGCAAAGATGTTCGTTACAGGAGCATGATTTCGTTGTAATTTTATGTATAATGTAGGTGTAGCGTGTTTACCGAGATGGGTGTTGGTGTTAATATGTAAATACGGGGTATGGTTGCAGACGACCAGCCGATAGATCCGTACGTGTCGATAGACGCCGACGAGCACCATCTAGACCGTTCCAGCACCAAGCCCAAGACATTCGACCCTGTGTGGAATGAGACCTTCATTCACGAAGTCCATAATGTTGGCAGGTATGTTATCATTCCATTGATTATTTGTTTGACATGTTATTCTTGTTTGAGTGTCGACTATTCAATTGGGTCAAGTGATTTCTTTTAAAATTGAATATAAATAATGTGTTATTGTGGTCTGTATCTCAGGGAAATAAAACAAATTGTGTTGTAAATAAATATAAGTTCTCAGCGTTTTTTCGAACAGCAATTCATCAAGTCTCATTCTGAACAGCTGAACTTGTCAAACATGACCAAAATAATTCTTATTGGAATGTGAAATTTCTGACAATGACATCATGTTATGACTCACATGGGAATCAAACCCTATACATGTATAAAACAATAATACAACATAATCTATGTGAAATAGTTGTTCATTGGGTGTAATGCTATAGTTTGGGGATCACGGTGTTCCACGATGCTGCAATACCTCCAGATGACTTTGTTGCCAACTGTACAATTCCATTTGAAGACCTTATGCACCGAGATAAGGACGCCACAGACTTTTGGGTGAGTGGTAAATGTACTTACAACACTGTGTTGATGATGGATTCTTGAAGTAACAACTGATTAATGTCCTTGCACTGTAGCTTGTGAATGAATTATAGTATTCAAATGGCAATATTTTTAAAGAAATAAGTTGTGACCACCACTTATTTTGTCAATACTTCATCACTGTACGAAAATGCTGAAGAAAATGATATCCCAGTAATAAAATTTTATTTCACTAAAAACACAAACTACCACTTTGATAAAAATTCTCTATAAGACTGATTAACAAGATCCTTAGTCAGTGCATGTTTATCTTCCATAATCCACAGATAAGATTACAAGACTCCATATTTGTCTTACAACCATGTTATCAACAATTGACATAATATTTGTTTTCTTAGATAAGCCATTTTAGCGACACTGCAGACATTTAGTATGTGCGGTTTACTCTTGAGTCTCAGTGTACGTGATGAATAATTTTAGGAGAAGGTTTTCATGTCCGGACCCTAAATATGTGAAGTTTAAGGAAGAGGTGTATTTTACGTTTATTTGTTATGTCTGGAAATAATTGTTCATTCAGTTTTCCTTGTTTGTTACTGTCGTAGTGGTAGTATTTATGTAATTTGCATGGTAAACTAAATGATTTGTGCAGCTATTCTTAACTAGTTTCAGAGATGTGATATGATTCACTGACATTGTTGCCGAGATGTGTCAAAGCTGACTTTGTCTTTGTTGATATATTTCAATCTTCATGTGAAGATTCTGGATAATTGGTTCAAATTCCTGGTAGTATTGAAAATTATTTTATTATTCCAGTTTAATTAAATGGGTCATTAAACTTTATAATAAGATAGTTACAATTATTATACTGTTTTTATAATGGGAAACTATGCTAATAGTTTGTTGGTTAGTTGGTTAATTAATAGGGAAAAAGTAATATGTTTATATTTTCCTACTCAAATGGGTAACATGCATAGACAGTGGTTAAAAAAACAAATTGTGAACTCTTCTCCACTTGTTATAATAATGTTTGTTATTTTGTTAATGATGTAAATAAATAATTTATTACAGAAATAGTTGACACATTACATTTGATATTTCCAGGTGGACCTAGAACCTCAGGGGAAACTGCATCTCAAAATAGATCTTAAATGGAATTCTCAAGGTCAGTGGCATATTTTATAAAAACAACTTTAGTAAAATCAAATTGTGTTGCATATTTCGTAGTATATATTTAGTAGTTGTGCTAAACAGGCCTTCAAATGACCATGCTTCAAACAACACAGACATAAATCACCACATTTAGCAGAAAAATTGGTAAACATCTTGTTATTGAATTGTCTGCTACTCTTCTACTTGGCAGAAAGGACTAAGGGAGTCTTTTATAAAATACCAACAGGAAAACATCTCTGTTTTTTTCTATTAACCTGTATTAATTATTGTTATCGGGTTATACATATTAGGATTAGACGAATGCCAATAATGAAGCAGACCTGCATCACACTTTTGTGATTATTTAATCAAAACTCTTTCATGGTAATTTCAAGTAACAAGACACTGTGACTGTGGCTGGCTGTTTATTATTATATGTAGTAGGATTATGCACGTACACATTACAATCGGGACTATTCCTGTTATGTAGTCTGCTAGTTCAAAATACGGAGTATTTAGCTACTTGATGATGTCGCGAGTAAGCAGCAGCCTGCAGAATATTTTATCTGGTGACCCATTGGACTGTCAGTAGCTAAAACAAAAATCTTGCTAAAATCGAATGCCCAGTTTCTGAATGAAAACCCCATCGTTTCAACAGCTGAGATAAACTTTTGTTACTGATGCTTGGTCAGATTTCAGAAAACGCGGGTTATCGTACTTTCGCTTTTAGCGTTGGTTGACGTCGCGTAGATATGATTGTATCAAAAATACCGTCGCATTAGATCTACGTTTACTTTAGACGAACATCTACGCGAAGAGTGTCGTCACACCTAGCGTCATCTTCAATGGCCAATCACAGACCGAGTGCGCCCCCGATGACAACATCTTTAGCTGGAATTATATTGGCCTGCGCGACCAGGCACCTTGGCCCACTCTGTACGGCACTGTTCGCTTGAGCCGCAATGCTGCCGCTAGGCGCTTGCAAACAATTTACGTGATTTTGCGAAAGAGCGGCCGTTCCGCCAATTCCTTCGATATAATTCAAACCTGTGACAATGGTAACTGTGTGTTTGGTAGCGGGTGTGGAGGCGCCCCGCGGCGGCGGCTCGGGCTCGGGCTCCGGCGGGCGCGAGTTCAAGGAGGGCGCGGGCTTCGCGCGGCGCCGCGGGGCGATGCGGCGCCGCGTGCACCAGGTCAACGGACACAAGTTCATGGCCACCTTCCTCCGGCAGCCCACCTTCTGCAGCCACTGTCGGGAGTTCATCTGGTATGACAGTCAAATCCCTAGAACCTAGATATTGCTCAGTACCTTCTTACCTCTTGAGAATAGTGGTCAGGGAGGTAACTATATTCCCATATCAGCGGATCAGTCAGCTAGGAAATGCCGACGCCATCTACCATCTAGTTTTAAAACATTGACCAAAAAATTAACATGTCAAAGTGTGTAAAAGATCTACTTACAGAAATAAACATCATTTCATCATAATCAAGAAAATTAGAAATAGTAGAAAGCCTACTTCAAGAAGTTCGCGCAGCAATCGATTAAATACTTTTGTATAATGTATGAATTCCATTCTTATTCAGCTTCTTTTTCCAGTTATTTCCACTAAGGGAACCTTGGCTGACCATCGGCTGTTGTCAGATGCATTTCTATAATAACGTTTTTTTTTCGCAGGGGTCTGGGCAAACAAGGCTACCAATGCCAAGGTAAGGTCACCACAAAACAATGACACATATTACATTAAAAACACAAAACAAAATAAAGTCTATTCAACTCCTTGTTTCCAATTGACGTTATTTTTACTTTAAAAAATACCATGCCACTGCAAATAAAGTCAAAATTATTGAAATTGTATCTGAATTTACGGTTATTTCTCTAAAATCACATGACTTTTGAACGCAGTTTAAACTAACGCATGTGTTATTGTTGCAGTGTGCACGTGCGTGGTCCACAAGCGCTGCCACTCGTCGGTCGTCACCAAGTGCCCCGGCATGAAGGAAGAGGTAAGAGTAAGTATGCCCTCTCTTTACTAACTGTAGAGTAGTTGTAGTCTGTAGTTAGTTGTCTTGGAATATGTGGCGAAAAAATGCGCAAGTAAAAGCGCCCTCGAAATATCTCAACCATGCCATATTTCTGTAGACTCATTTTTAGAAGTGGCCTTAGAATATAGAAACTCTTGTACAAACAATAGTAGTAGGTAGAATGTCACTTGTCGTCAAATGCTAGTGTTTTTGCTCATATCATTTCGACTAAATAACTCTTGCACTTTCAACTTCCGCCTCAGTCTTAAGTAATAATTTTTGATGAAGTAAAGCATTAATTAATGTGTGTTTCGGTTGGCGATCCAATCACAATGCAAGGCGATTTGTTCTTCATGGTGTAATGAGTGGCCTCATATTGTAAGTGACATTATGTGCAGCAGCATAGAGCTGTGATGGCCCAGTTGTAACGGGCCAGGCTTGCAAGTCATTGGTTGTGGGTTCCAATTAGAGAGGTGCACCTTTACGTTATGCAATTTCTTTCATCAGTGAAGGAACACATTGTGACGGAACGGTGCGGGTAGCACAGAACTGGTCGTTGCCATTGTGCTGATGCTTGAGGGAGGCCTATGTCCAGTAGTGGTTGATGATGATGATATGTCCGGCAGTGACCGTCTCGACTGGACGATGTGTTTCTGACGGTCACGTGACGTGTGTTTAGCAACAAAGTGCGGTGGGCGTGTCGGGCGGGCAGCGGTTCAACGTGAACGTGCCGCACCGCTTCGTGGTGCACTCGTACAAGCGGTTCACGTTCTGCGACCACTGCGGCTCGCTGCTCTACGGACTCATCAAGCAGGGCCTGCAGTGTGAAGGTTAGATATCCTTTGATTTATTAATTATTAGCTTTCGCCCGCGGCTTCGGCCGCGTGGAGGTCGGAAATTATCCCACGGGAACGTACAACCTGGATACGGGGATAAAAAGTATCCTATATAATAATCCAGGTTATAAACTATATGTGTGCCAAAACAAGTATCCAAACATACAAACTTTCACATGTATAATATTATATAGTAGGATAGTAGGATTATATACAGGGTGTTACGTAGCAGACGGATCCGTGGGGCCGTCTGCTACGTGTCCGTCTTTTGGCCCACTAACAAAACCACAGAACAGAAAAAACAGTAGAAGTCGCAAGTAGGCGGGGCCCGCGTACTCCGAGTTTTGCGAAGATCCGCATATGTCTGCTCCGCGCACACACAACGCAAATCAGTCTCGTTACAACCGTCACGGTGAAAAGAACTTGAAAAAAAAATACAAAAATGCCCTATTGTGCTGTTTTAGAATGTAAACACGATAGCAGAACCAAAAATATATCAAATAGAGGTATGTCATACCGTCAGTAAGTATTAATTGATTTTATTTCGATTAAAATTTGAAAAATAATATTTTATTAAACAAGACAAGTAAAAGTGGACTTTATAGTATTAAATTTAAGGTCTACTTTCTTTTAAACTCAAACATATTCTTCGCGAAGATTCCAACTATGCACATGTCACAGTCAGCTACTCAATTAGAGATTACCGTTATCGATAATGAGCTATCGATATTTTAAAGGGGACGCGCTAAGGTAGCCCGCGAAATGCAAATTTCCTTACGTTATTTGCAATTTGTAAGTCAGTGTCAGGTTGTATGTTGATTAAAATATGGTTCGAGACCGTAACAAATATGGCTTCAGAGAATTATAATCATTAGAATCAGCAACAAACATAATAACAACTCTTATAATAGAATAATCCTAAAATGCCATGATTTCATGAAATAGTCATTCAATAATTATAGGATTTTATGAACGTAGAGGAATTCTTTTGTATTGTTGATTTTTTTATTATAATTCTATAAATTAATATTTGATACGGCCGCTAATCACATTTAGATCAACATCATATTTAGATCGGCTGGCGTAAAAAAGTGATTTTGCCAAAAGTGACACATAAAAGGTCTTAAAGTCGCAACGACGACATGAATCGTCGTGATAAAAAAGACAACCGCTTTCAAAATCTACAATATACTTATACAATAATCATTTTTCACTTTGTCGAAACTTAAGTTAGTAATAACCTAAGTTTCGACAAAGTGAAAAATAAATAGGTACAGTACAACTATTTTCTAAAACCCCGGCAAACTTCGTGTTTCGTCAGTCGTTGGATTTCTATCAGTTGCCTTTGCACTTGGTGCAGACCAGACACTCTCAATCGACGATAGTAGTAATTTTCAAATTCAGATCAGTAGTTTAACATAACAATTCTTAATTATACTTTCTGTAAATCGTATGTATTAGAATAAAATATTAACACTTGATTTCGAACATAATAATATTTATCGACTCTAGCTGTTGACTGTATTTTGTTTGAAAATAAAACGAAATGTCGATAAATAAGTCAACGACAGTGGTACATCCCTAGAGGAGGACGAATAGTAATGACCTCGTTACGGTAACGAAATACAGATTGAAATTGAATGCATTTAATATAGTGACATCTAGCGGCGGGTAGCGTAACTTGCTCATGAAACTATTCAGTGTCTGCTTTAAACGGAAAAAGTAATAAATACGTAAAAAGAGTAGACAATAAACAACTCTATTGTCTATAAATTGGGGTTTATTTTCAAATAAGCGACGACTGACATTATTTCCTACTTTCATTCAATGTTAAACTACCAATCACACCAAAGATTTCTTAGTGTTACGAAATACAATTAACTTGTATTTGTGTGAGTAGTACGCTGGTTCCGATACTAATGAAGCGCTATGATTTGTTTTTAATTTTAATCGTAATTCGTCGTTTCTCAAACTTATTCTAACGTCAATAATTTCATTTAAAAGTAACAATCCTGGCAGTAACATAGTTTTTGAGTAAGCTTCAATAATACGTATTTTTCCCACTTAGTGTATAATAATAATAATAATATTTATTCCAAAATAATTACAAGGCATAAAAATTAGTACAGTTTTGCTTAAATGTAAATTATATTCCTAAGACTTACGTGCCTGAACTAGGTAATCCTGTGTTTCAGGCGAGAGGAGCTAAAATAAACTTATAAAATAAATAAACAACAGGTTGACAATAGATCACTAATTACATGTTGAAGAGCTTAACTCTTAGTTTCTAAATTTGATATACTTATACTTAACGTAGGTGAAATTTTTCACTTTAGCACAGTTAGTAAATTCTCTGTATCTTCGTAAGACATACTTTGGAGAGCATCCTTGAGAATTCTCTTACAATTTGTGTAATTCAGGGAATAAATGTTTGCTTTCGAGTTTAGTCTATTATAGAGAAGAGGACCGAGGTACAGGTAAAATTTGGAAACAAAAGCATGTTTTGTTGTATTTTGTGGACAAACTATATCTTTACGTCTTTTATTAGCATATGCAGTGCTATAGGGTAGAGCTCTGTGTTGTTTTAATACAATACCCATTATAAATAGCTGTCGAACTGTTAATACTTCACAAGATTTGTATAGGAGGTTAGTAGGAAAAAGGAAAGGGCGGAAAGTAGACACTTTGAGAATCGCCCTTTGAGCTCTCTCGATGGTTAGTAACATTGTTTTACCCGCTCCACCCCATGTGGTAATACAGTAGGTTAATATTGATTGACATAGAGCGAAGTAAACTTGTCTAACTAGTTTTGGGTCAGCAATATAGCGTAACTTTTTAAAAACAAATATCAGCTTCCGAATTCTACTATTTAAAGCTTGTATATGTTGTTTGAACGAAAGTGTTTCATCTATTATAACACCAAGATATTTTGTTGTATTTGTCATTTTAATATTGGGACAAACACATTGGTTATCTATAGGAATTGTGCAATAATGAGCATACAATGTCGAGGTAGTGCTTGTTGATATTTGCTTGCGCATCGAAAACTTAACGTAATTTGTCTTATTTGCATTTAGTGTTAGTGAATTGAGTTGAAGCCATTTATTAACAATATTGAACCCCTGTTGCGCAAGTTTGTAGACATTTTTTTCTGAATCAGCTGAAAATAGAAGGGCAGTGTCGTCAGCATAAGAAACAATTTCGCCGTGATCTAGATTTAGGTTACAAAGATCGTTTATGTAGATCAAAAATAATGTAGGCCCTAAAATACTTCCTTGGGGAACTCCGAAGGACGTGTTTTTTTCAGTATCGCTGAGAACATTACCAATCCTTACACATTGGGTACGGTATTCTAGATAGCTCTTAAATAGTTTCAGCTGGGTGCCTCTGATACCTATGGCTTCAAGCTTGTGCAACAGAATAGGAATAGAAACCGTATCAAAAGCTTTGGCGAGGTCTAGAAAGATTCCTACTGTGTGGTTACCATTATCAAGTTCTTGTGCTAGATAATCAGTCAGGTGGTGCACGGCATCGTCTGTTGACATTTTAGGCCTAAATCCAAACTGCCGTTTAGATAAAATTGATTTATCCTCCAAGTATTTGTAAAGCCTTTTATTCATAATTTTTTCTAATATTTTAGACATACTACTATGTCTAAAATATTAGAAAAAATTATGAATATCAGTAAGGAAATAGGTCTATAATTTGTTATTTGATCTTTACTGCCTGATTTGTAAACAGGGACAACAACAGCTTTTTTTAGGCACTCGGGAAAAAGACCTAAAGATAAACATTTTTGGAAAATATAAGTTAGTGGCGGTCCCAAAATGTGCTTGAACTGTTTAATAATTTTATTTGATATGTTATCCCAGCCAACTGCACAGTCGTCCTTCAAATTCATAATTATCGTTTCAACCTCAGTCTCGTCAGTGTCTTGCAACACAAAGGATGATAAAATAGTGTTACACGAAAATGGTGTGCTTGTTAGATATTGTGATTGGCCCTGAACTTTTTCAGCCAAACATTTACCAACATTAACATAGAAATTATTCGCAATGTTGGCAGATGCTAACTGTGATGAGTGTGCTTGTAATAAACCTGAAGATGACTGATTTAGTTTTGAGTTATACGTTACACTTTTAATAAAATTCCAGATTTTTTTACTATTTGTACCTGCTTTTTCTAGTGCAATTTTGTCATAGTTGCTTTTTACATTTCTTAGAAGATTATTACAGAAGTTACGATATCGTTTATACGACAGTTGCAAAATTAAATTATCTGGATTAGATTTCGCTTTCATATGCAGTTTATCTCTATTTTTCATACAGCGAATAAGTCCTGTCGTGATCCATGGTTTTATGTTGTAGTTTTTGTTATTTCGCCGAGATATGACCGTGTTCTTCTGAATTGCGTGTTGTACATTTTTGATTAGGTACAACATACAAAACTGCGGATCAGCGGAATTGTAGACTGGGTCAAAGTCGATATTGCGTAAGTCTTCTTCAAGTTTATTTACAATTAAACTAGAAATTGTGCGAGTGACTACTTTAGGTAATTTACAATTTAAAATAAGTAGGGTAGCATTATGGTCGGTTATTGTTGAATTAATTACAAGGGCAAGTGCAGGGAAATTTGACTTGAGCATAATATGGTCCAAACAGGAGCCACTTTGATGTGTAGGAAGTGTGTGAGCAGGAAGCAAACCATGGAAGGCGCATAGGTTAAGGCATTCCTCAGTGGATGCATCAGAATTTTCTGGAAGAATATTGATATTAATATCTCCAATTAAAATAGTATTTTTGAAAGACGATAGGTTCTGCAAGGTGTTGTTTAGAGAGTCAGTGAAATTGCTTATATTTCTAAAAGAGGGGGGTCGATATAAGGCAAGTATCGCTAATTCTGACCCAATTGTAATTAACAATCTGTTACAGTCGTGCATATTTGGTTCCTCGACAGACACATTGAGATGATTTCTTGCATAAACTATCACCCCATCGTTCTGATTGTAATTTGTGTTACTTTTATACATATTATATCCCGGAATTAGTGGAATATTATATTGTTTCGAAAGCCAACATTCGGTTAATACAATAACGTCACAATTTATTTCTAAACGTTGTAAAAATACGGTAAAATTGTCGAAGTTTTTAAAAATACTGCGAATATTTTGGGTTAGTATGGTAAGTGGACTAGTATAGGAAGAGAGATATTGCTTACAGTGTTCAACGTCACAAGCGTGGGATTCAGATACAGAGAAATTATCTATGTCATTAATTAAATTATTAATCATAATTATAAAAATAAAATAAAAAACTATAACAAGGGCTAAAAAAAATATGTGATTAGCGGCGCTCTTAGGCGCCTCCATAATCAACAGAATTGATGTACCTTTTTTCAGCCATTATTTTCGCTGGGCAGTCAGAAGCACTTGTCTTGTGATTGCTCGGCTTTTTGAAGTGCAAGCAAGTAGCACATTTTGGTTCCTCAGCCTTCTTTGTGCATTCTTGAATGGAGTGACCCTGATCACCACAGTGGCCACAGGTACTGGTGGTCTCCCGACATGATTTGGCCGCATGTCCGTACTGCTGGCACTTATAACAGCGTGTGACTAGAGTAAAGTCTCTCACAGGGCATGACGACCAGTTTACAAACACTCTGTCTTTTGATATTAGGGCTTTACGTATATCTGCAGATACTTCTATTATATAATTACAGGTCTCAGCGTCCTTCTTACCTGACTTATGGCTTAACTTAATGGAGGTCAAAAAGGTCTCGAGGCTATAATCCTGAAGGGTCTCTGCTAGATTTTGGTGGAATAAACAAGTAAAAACTTCATTCTGTTGCATGGATGAGGGCACTCCGAGAACTACTATTCTAGGCTTCCTTTTTGGGGGTTCGTCTATTGTAAGGCCTGAATTTGATAGCTGCATCGATTTTTTCACCTTCTCAATATCGTCATTTGATTCAGTGCTTATAATGATGCCGCCATTTTTCGTCTTACGTAGTCCTCTTACCTGAAGCTTCATTTGCTCGGGGCATATAATTTTTTGGACAAGTATTTTAGTCTCCTCACTCGACTTCAGTTTGTCGTTTGGGTATATGGCCACTGAGCTTAAATTTATCGGCTGTATAAAATTGTTGGTACCTTTTTTAACCATTTCAGCGAAGGAATTTCCTGTTACCGGTTTCATTGAAGCTCCGATTGACAGCTTAAGGGCTTGCAGTTGCTGCGACAGATCAATTTGATCTTCGAGTGTTTGGACGGTGGAGTGGGCCCGGACGGCTCTCATCTTAAGGGACTGGTACTGAACAGCCATCTGCGATGTGCCGTGACTGACTTTCCGGCATAGGGCACTTATACGCAGTTTTTGCTCCATGTTTAATTTGCCGTCTGTTACAATAGAGCACACTTCATTAAGGCACTGCTCAATGGACGACATCCAGTTCTGGATTTCCGGCGTAGGTATCACTTCCATCGTGACATCTTCTCTTTGGCTGGGTGGTTGAGGGGGAGGTGCGGTTGCGGGCCCGGGTGAAGGTGTAGGTGTAGGTGCAGGTGCGGGCACAGGTGTAGGAGGTGGGCTCCGGGCACATCTGCCACCCCTGCTGAAGGGACTGGTATCCATTGTGATACAAGTAAGTTATTGACTTGTTAATCACTTACACATTTTCACGGAAACGACTTACACATGTTATGCTTACGTATGACACAGTTTGCTTTTTCGATTAATCGATTTGCTTAATCGATTTGCTTGTATGTGGATGATATGATGATAACTTCCTGTCACTGTTATTTACATAGCAGGTAGTGGTATTCGAATTTGTATGGGGTATGTACACAGAACAGAAAAAACAGTAGAAGTCGCAAGTAGGCGGGGCGCGCGTACCCCGAGCTTTGCGGAGATCCGCAATGTCTGCTTCCGCGCCTACACCACGCAAATCAGTCTCGTTACAACTGTCTCGGTGAAAAGAACTTGAAAAAAATATACAAAAATGCCCTATTGTGCTGTTTTAGAATGTAAACACGATAACAGAACCAAAAATATATCAAATAGAGATATGTCATACCATCAGTAAGTCTTAATTGATTTTATTTCGATTAAAATTTGAAAAATAATATTTTATTAAACAAGACAAGTAAAACTGGACTTTAAATTGTTAACTTTAAGGTCTACTTTCTTTTAAACTCAAACATATTCTTCGCGAAGATTCCAACTACGCACATTTCACAGTCAGCTACTCAATTAGAGATTACCGTTATCGATAATGAGCTATCGATATTTTAAAGGGGACGTGCTAAGATAGCCCGCAAAATTCAAATTTCCTTACGTTTTTTGCAATTTGTAAGTCAGTGTCGGGTTGTATGTTGATTAAAATATGATTCGAGACCGTAACAAATATGGCTTCAGAGAATTATAATCATTAGAATCAGCAACAAACAGAATAACAATTCTTATGCTAGAATAATCCTAGTGTCATGATTTCATGAAATAGTCATTCAATAATTATAGGATTTTATGAACGTAGAGGGAATTCTTTTGTATTGGTGATTTTTTTATTATAATTCTATAAATTAATATTTGATACGGCCGCGAATCACATTTATATCAACATCATATTTAGATCGGCTGGCGTAAAAAAGTAATTTTGCCAAAAGTGACACATAAAAGGTCTTAAAGTCTTAATGACGACATGAATCCTTTTCAACCCGCTTTCAAAATCTACAATATACTTATACAATAATCATTTTTCAGTTAGTCGAAACTTAAGTTAGTAATAACCTAAGTTTCGACAAAGTGAAAAATAAATAGGTACAGTACAACTATTTTCTAAATGTTCCTCGGCAAACTTCGTGTTTCGTCATAGTCGTTGGATTTCTATCAGTTGCCTTTGCACTAGGTACAGACCAGACACTCTCATTCGACGATAAGTAGTAATGTTCAAATTCAGATCAGTAGTTTAAACATAACAATTCTTAATTATACTTTCTATAAATCGTATGTATTAGAATAAAATATTAACACTTGATTTCGAACATAATAATATTTATCGACTCTAGCTGTTGACTGTATTTTGTTTGAAAATAAAACGGAATGTCGATAAATAAGTCAACGACAGTGGTACATCCCTAGAGGAGGACGAATAGTAATGACCTCGTTACGCAAATATGAATCTTATTTTTAACGTGATA
The DNA here is from genome assembly GCA_916701695.1 of Agrochola macilenta. Classification (NCBI taxonomy): domain Eukaryota; kingdom Metazoa; phylum Arthropoda; class Insecta; order Lepidoptera; family Noctuidae; genus Agrochola; species Agrochola macilenta. The sequence goes on along the minus strand of OU753570.1, from coordinate 602,379 downwards.
CAGATTTAAATTGAATGCATTTAATATAGCGACATCTAGCGGCGGGTAGCGTAACTTGCTCATTAAATTATTCAGTGTACGCTTTAAACGGAAAAAGTAATAAATACGTAAAAAGAGTAGACAATAAACAACTCTATCGTCTATAAATTGTGGTTTATTTTCAAATAAGCGACGACTGACATTATTTCCTACTTTCATTCAATGTTAAATTACCAATAACACCAAATATTTCTTAGTGTTACGAAATACAATTAACTTGTATTTGTGTGAGTTGGGGTACGCTGGTTCCGATACTAATGAAGCGCTATGCGATTTCTACTGTTTTTTCTGTTCTGTGGGTATGTACCACAACACAACAACTAAAAAGTGAAAAATAAAAACTTTTTCCAAAAAAAAACAACCTAAGTACTCCAAAAAACAGCACCAAGTGAAAAATTACTTTAATTTCGGAAGTCGGTGGCAAAAAACGAAACTCAAACTCAAACTCAAAGCATTTATTTCAAATAAACCAATTACAGGCACTTTTGAATTGTCAAGGGGTCGGTCAGTCAGAAATATGAAGCTAGTTGCCCATTCCAACGCGTAGTAGGTTCCTATGGAGAAGAACGGGCAAGAAACTCCACGGACACTCTTTTAAATCAGAATATTGTTACAAAATATTGGTTACATCATTCATGTTGTAATTATACATGTGAGAACAATGTAGAGAGACGTGCACGTTAAAAGCGTCCGTAATAAAGAAAAAAAACAATTCAAAAATTAAAATAAATTCAAAATAAGCCTTGGCAGCTAAGAGATGACCAGTCCCCACTGACGGCGCCCGTTCACGAACATGACGCATGGATCAGCACCATTTAGCTCAACCATTTTGAAGGGAACTTTATGATCCAACACACACGCCACCACCAGCGAGACATTTGAGTGAGCATGACATACTCTCAGCCGCAAGGGCACATTTAGGTCAATGAAAGACGTAGGTACCCAGTAAATGGTAGCTTTAAAGTAGGTACATAGTGCTCACACATGTGCTATGCAATTATATAATACTATGAAATTGAATTTATACAATCTAAAGATAGTCCTACAATCTTCAGCAGCTCCAACAATATTTTCGAATGCCAATCAATTAGTTTATGCGCCTTGTGGAGCTGGACCAGCGTTGAGCCAAGCATTTTTGTCAACGATGTAATCCCCCAACTTATAATATGCTTGGCAGCATAGTGTGCGTTTTATACAAGATTTAAAATTCCTTTCATTCAATTGGAGTATGTGGGGAGGTATTTTATTGTAACATTTTAAACAGTACCCCATGAAGGTTGAGTCAACTTTAGCCAGTCTGAAACCCGGTTGAACTAATTGTTCCCTATTTCTAGTGCTATAATTGTGTCTATCACCTCTTTTACTGAAAAGACTTAGATTTTTCCTAACGTACATGATGTTTTCATAGATATATGACAAGGTACCGTCATGATGTTAATATCTTTAAACAGTTCCCTTAGAGAATCGCGTCTGCGGAGACCATATATTGCTCTGATGGCTCTTTTCTGCAGAATAAAAATAGACTCGATATCTGCAGCCCGTCCCCATAGTAGAATACCGTAAGACATGATACTATGAAAGTAACTGAAATAGACTAGCCTCGCGGTATCTACGTCAGTAAATTGACGGATTTTTCTCACAGCATATGCTGCTGAACTTAGGCGTCCTGCAAGAGATGTTAAATGAGGACCCCATTGCAGCCTTGAGTCGAGCGTAATCCCCAAGAAAACAGTTTTATCGACGAATTCTAATTTCTCCCTATTCAATACTATGTCACAATCACTACTTTTAACATTCGGTAAAGCAAATCTTATGCATTTAGTTTTTTTCCCATTTAATACTAAATTAGTAGCAGTGAACCAATTTTGGACTTGTAGTAGGGCGTTATTTACGTCGTCAAGATTTGATGCACGTCTATTTATCTTAAAAATTAGAGAAGTATCGTCAGCAAATAACACCATTTGTGGTTGGTTTTTTAATAAATGGGGTAGATCATTAATATATACTAAAAAAAGGAAAGGACCCAATATCGAGCCTTGTGGAACACCCATTTTTACTTTTAAACCGAGTGAATTGATTCCATTAATTTGTACTTGCTGTTGTCTATCATTTAAATAAGATTTTACCAAACTAAGCGCAAGTTTACCTAGTCCGTAATGCTCAAGTTTCAAGAGTAAGGTTTCATGATTTACGCAGTCAAATGCTTTGGACAGATCACAAAAAATTCCTATGGCATCTTGGGCCTCCTCCCACGCTGTGAATATGTGTTTTATTAAGGTGACACCGGCGTCAGTCGTACAACGTCCTTTGGTGAACCCATATTGCTGATCGTGTAAGATATGGTTGGTGTTAAAATGATTAAGCATTTGATTGAGCATTACCTTTTCGAACACCTTGCTGAATACCGGCAGCACGGATACTGGTCTATAATTGTTGGTATCTTTACTGTCCCCAGATTTAAAAAGTGGAATCACCTTACTGTATTTCATTAAATCCGGGAAGACTCCTTGGTCCACACACAAATTAAATATTAAAGCCAAATATGGTGCTATAGTTTCAATTATGGATGTACAAACTTTGATAGATAATCCCCATAGATCTTCGGTCAATTTTATTTTAATTTGCCGAAATGCTTTTATAACTATCATAGGGTTTATATGTTTAAATTCAAATTCAACCGGGCAGCCTGCAACGTTCGCTCTTAATAAATAAAGTGAGACATCGGGTGAAGAATTCAAAGCTTCCGTCGTTTTAGATGGAATATCAGTAAAGAAACGTACAAATTCTTGAGCTACTTCTAAGTTAGAGCATATGGCACCATGTGAAGTCTCCAAAGTGTACTCAGTGTTTCGTATTTTTTTCCTATTCGTTTCATTATTTATAACTTTCCAAACTGTTTTTATTTTATTTTCTGCTGATTTGATCTTGTTGCTAATATACAGGGCTTTAGCTATCTTGCAGGTATTTCTAAAAATTTTGGAATATGTAGCAACATACTTGTTGAAAGTTTCAGTTTTAATGTAAGGCTTAAGGCCATACAGTTCGAACAGTCTTTCCCTACTTATCCTAATACCTCTAGTTGCCCAGTCACTAAATATAAAATGAGGGCTAATATTTTTTGTTTTCTTTTCAAAAGTTTTATTGAATTCAGTGTCGACTACTGAAAAGAAATCCTCATACAATTGATTTGCATTGACCATATTATGGCCCAGAATGTTTAATTTATTATTTAGGGTACTATTGAATCTATTTAATTTGCCAGTTGTTATTGGTCGAAATTGTATTTGTACTTTTTGCAAAGGTGTTTTGAACTTAAAAGTTACCGTTTGTCCACTATGATCAGACGGCAAATAATTTACAATGGCTTTAGCTAAATAATCACAATCGCAGAAGACATTGTCGATACAAGTAGCAGAAGTTGGAGTTATTCTAGTCGGTTCTGTAAAAATACTAAATAAATTGAATGATTTAAAAAGGCTTAGTAATCTACTGCTATTTAAATTATCTTCCAAAATATTAATATTAAAATCACCACAAATAATTGCAGCTTTGTTACTGGATGCAAGTTTCGCTAGGACATCTTCCATTATTGACTCAAATAAAGAAAAGTTCTGATAATTAGGGGGTCTGTACACGCACACTACAACATGCTTATCCAGCTCAACACAGGACAGTTCGATGCAATGTTCAACTGATAAACCAACTATGTCATTACGTTGCTTAAATTTTAAACAATTTTTTATCATGATTAGAGATCCTCCACGCAGCATAGATTTACGGTTAAAAGAACTGCCCATACTATAGTTGACATAATTAATTAGCATTTGGTAATCCTTTAACCAATGTTCAGTAAAACAAACAATATCAAACTTTGTTTTTTCTAAAAACATTTCAATTTCTAATAATTTTGAAGAAATACCTTGAATATTTTGATGAAATAATTTCAAGGCATTCTGCTCATCTCCTTTTCGGTAAAAACTTATTTTAGAGCCAGAAGACACCTTGTTGTTGTTAGTTATAAGAATATTCTTAGTGGTACCTTCTGTTGTCTTACAAACTAGTTTAAATCCGGAGTTGACCCCAAGACTTCAATGTCATCACAAGGCAGTGAGCTCATAGTGAGTGAGGTACATGGAGCCTCCTTCGTACAATTTGTATAAATATTTATAGCATTTGAGCTACATTTATTCAGGCTCACTACCTTATTATTAGTACTATTACTAATCATGATGGTGTTAATAACACAAGACTTCGACATACTACCTATGTCTGAGTTTATATAAAAAGCTAATAGCCGTGCTATTATGTGTCTAAAACTAACAGGCAGATACACAGTACCCCTAGTCGATTTCAGCGTTTCAACAAAAATGTTGGTGTCAAGAAATACAAACTTGTCACTATAATGACTAACTAAAAAGTGCATATGCTTATTAAGCATATGAATATAATTGTTTTGTCTATTTGTCAATCTTTCAAAATATGGGAAAGCACACAATATTATTTTACTGCAATTTAACTTTAACAACTCAGTTACACAGTCAGTAATTTCTTCTTTTTTTACATTAGAGCTATTACCTACAAATACAGTAATGTTGGTTTTAGGATTATATACATTTCCTGTTACTGATGCCATTATTTGTTTATAGTTAGACCCTGGCATACAATAATTTAGAGTAGAATAATGCAGGTTGTTACTAATTAATTTACCTAATCCTCTTCCCATACTATCTGAGAACATAACTGAATGATAACAATCATGACTACTAAAAGATGGACAACTAGCAATCTCAGGCTGTATCACTTGAGATAAATCTTGTACTAAACCAGATACATCTTGGTTGAGGATACAGTCTTGAGACAAACTCTCAGTCTGGGACGGGTCCTCCGTTGCCTCAGGCTGGACAGCATCAGGGTTTGAAACCTTCTGGCAAGTACACTGACACATAACTAACTCATTAGCAGCTAGAATATGTTCTTTAATTTGGTTCTGAGAGCCCACATATTTAATGTAAAGGGAACTAAGTCTGCCCTCAAGTACTTGTATGTCACACTGTAAGCGCTGTGTATCAATTTCATAGATTTTTTTGCTGTCTTCTAATTTTATTTGATAATTGTTTAATTTATTGAGTAGATCAACACGTTCTTTTCTCCGTGGAATATTTTTGGAAAAGAGTTTTTGTTGTTTCCTAATTAGATTACATTTTTTAATTATTCTATTCAGTTTTGCAAATTTTTTCATTTTCTTATGACTAACTTTAGAACTATAATTTTGTTTCAGTAAGGAATCTTCAGTAAGGTCTATAGTTATTATGGAAAGAGGGTTACAATTGGTATTTAATAATTCATTGTATAAGTGGTTAGTTTCTTTAACCTGTGTACATTCTTTTTCTTTCTCTAACCGGATAATATGACTATTAGCGTGAATTAATTCATCTTCTAGGTCCCTAACTTTGCTTAAAGCCTCCTCATACAAGTTACTACAGTTTCTGAAACCATCTGTGACCACCTTCAATTGATCGCGTTCATCAACAACATGCAGATATTGCTGATGTAGGTCTACTAGCTCCCGTTTAAGGCTTGAGTTTTTGTTAACTATCTTTTTGATTTCCTCCTCACTCTCGTCATTCTCTTGTAACAATTGAGTACATTGTAATTTAGATGCTTCAAGGTTTTGGAGGGCCGTTCTCAATTTGAGCTCCATATCCTGGGCAGTAGCCTTTCGGGTCATCACAGGCATGGTTTCAGGATTTGTTACTGAAATTAGAATAAAGAAACGGTGAGAACAAGTAGGACAGACAAATAAATTAGTAAAGATGGAGATGAAAGGGAAAAATGGGAGAAGTTAGTGTTATTTAGTGGAGAAATGAGGTAAGCTACTGAATTGACTTAAAGAACTATTCGATATTTATATTTATCAAAGCTATATTATCAAATTGAAAGTAGATTTATGATGCTTTAATTGCCTTATATGATTTTACTTTTCCATATGTGGGTAGGTTGCCTAGATTTATAGTTAATATTATATATTAAAGTATAACGACAATGCAAGGATAAGGAACATGAACGTTTTTAATATTGTATATTACATCAGATTGTGATTAACAGAATCTACGCTAAGTTACGTTTTCTGCTATGTAAACAATGCGATTTACACCGAATGCAGAATGCTAAATCAGCGAACTATTACACTACTACTATATGTTAAGACTTAACGAGGACGTGTAAAACAGTTAAAGTTACGATTATGTGCTATTATAAAGTAAAAAGTAAAGCAATACTCCCCGTTTAAATCCGTAGTCCGATCGTCAGCTGTTGATTTTAGGTTACCGGTGTGTAACCAAACACTATGTTTAACTTCGTATATTTACAGGAAAACAATAATCCTGAGTATTTATGCAATTATATTACGTTTACACATAAAATTACACCTTAATTTTACTTAATTACTAATTAAAAATAATTTAAAATACGGAACAGAAATTTGACATGTCACTCGGGCAGTGTTGCCACTTTTTTTTCTTCGAAAATCCAAAACCTAACCTTTTTCACTTTGTGGTGTTTTTTTTTTTTGTAAAAAGTTTTTATTGAGTTTATTCAGACAGATGCGGCGGGGGACTTTGTTTTATAATATGTAAGGATAACTGTACAATCTTATAAAATTCGCATGAGACGCTTGCTAGAAAATTATAATACACCGCAAGCCCGACTTTGAACTACGGTAAAAAATACCAAGTGAGATAGAGCAGTTCTAATTCTAGAAAAACATATTTCGTTCATGACTATTCAAATGGTGTGCAATATGCACAATTTATTTTAAAACAGCTAGAATGATTCGTCAATTTTATCTGCCTGGGTCTTTTTTCACGGAACTCTACATTTGCGAAAAGTGTAATTAAAAAGTTAAAAGCAAAAAAAAAAAAACTACGTGTTAGATTCTAAAATTAATCTAGGTGAAAAAAAAATTGCGGGTTTGGATTTTTTTAATGAAATTATTGTCATTTGAAGTTTCAGCAACGATGAATTTCGAATAAAATTAAAAAAAAGCCCGTATATTATATGTATATATAATATATATATATACGATATTATACATACATATAATATACGGGCTTTTTTAAAATAAAAAAATACAAACTTTACCCGCCCCGACTTCGCACGGGTAGCTTAAACCCTACCTACCCTACCCTAATTTTCTCACCGTTTAAACCTTCCCTGGACTATGACAAACATTTCAAAATCAAAATCAGCTAAATCGGCCCAGCCGTTCTTGAGTTATAAAATTACAACGAAAAGTGGCATTGATTTTTATAGATATAGACATACAGGATGGATTTTTAAGACGGGTCAGCAAGGACAGCTACCTTAACCGTTGTATCCAAAGGAAAACGGTCTTAGGAGACTGTCCTAAACCTTTTGAGACATTTGGATCTGCATTCACAGATTTTGAAAAAAAAATACAGACATCAAGAAAATCTAAGCCAAGATTGTTTTCCTGTAGCTACAACGATTAAGGTAGCTGCCCTTGCTGCCCCATCTCAAAAATCCACCCTGTATAGTAGGATTGATTTACGTATAGTAACATTGGGACACAGAACATTAAAAGAGGTGGTGGTGTCAACTGCTTTTGTAAATGGATCGAACCGGTGTAATATTGGGAAAACTGGGACAGCAGGAGCTTAGATCCAAGAGAGAATGGGATGATAAAAAATTAACCCTGAACATAGTTTATGATTTAGTGAAGCAGCGAAAGAAACTGTATCATCGTTTGTAGGTATGTTATTTAATAGTTTACTTACCATAATTAAGTTTTAGCAAATAAATATTTCAAAATTCAAAATTTGTAATTCATTGTTAGACGAGAACAACTGCTGACAAACTGTTATACAGTTTGGCAGACTTTATGTATGTAATTGTTAATACAGATTCTGAATAAATAAATTAAAAAAAAAACCTTCAAGTACCATATTTCTGACAAATAACATCGGTTCGATATTCCCGCGTAGAAAGGAAAAAAAAAGCAAACTCAAAATTAGAATTGCATATCTATCTTCACATGTATACATATTTGTATTGCAGTATGTTCGATGAACGTCCACAAGCGGTGTCACAAGAACGTAGCGAACAACTGCGGCATCAACACCAAGATGATGGCGGAGATCCTCAACGAGATGGGCATCTCGCCCGACAAGAACCCTCGGCCCAGACCCTCCAAGGTACGGTACAGCATGCCTACAATGTGAAACAATATATTATCTTCTACTTATTACTGCCTTGTTCTCTGCCACCATGCAGCAAGGTGTTTAGTTTAAATGCCCGTGAGTGTCCCTGAAATCGCAGGTACATGAGAAATTAGAACTTGGTCTTTAAAGTCGAATTTAATTGGCAAAGTGTTTATTGTTCTAGAAGTAATCTAAGAGCGACGGTATCTGTTTACCGACCGTTAGCTAGTTTTTGGCCTACTTATCAACCTACCATTTAAATACTGGGTGTAAAATAACCCATCATATACCTGTTATGTACGCATTCTGTACATCAAACTAAGTACATAATATTGTGCAACAATTATTGCTGGGGTACAATTTTTATTTATGGTATTAAAAAGAAGTTGGAAATTTAAATTTCATATCTCCGTAACCAGAAGGTTCCTAGGTATAGTCCAATACAAAAAAAAAAAACACACACTGACAGGGAGTATAAGTGACTCTCGGCTTCGTTTAGCGTCCTTAAACACCCGTTTAATGGAGACCAGGGCCCTATTTAATAAAACTTACAAATTGTAAAATGTAAATTGTAGACGACAGGCTACAATTCTACAAGTTATTGTTTAATAAAAATTACAAGTTACAAAGGTAAATGGGCATTTTATTCGAACCGGTGACCCACCAGTGACCACTAACAAAAATAATCGGAATATGTTAAAGACCGTGAATACTACTCAATGAGATGAGTCGCATTCCTCAAAAGTATGGGAAAGTGTTTTTTTTTAGCAAAACAAAAATTAATATAAAATATCGAATTTTCGTATATCCATATCCTTCTAAATATATAAAATGCTTACAAAAACGCACAAAGATCTTCCTAAAAAGGTATAAGAATGTTTAGGAGCTTTTCTATAAAAAAAAATCTGTTGTTCCCCTCACGCGTTATTCCAAGCACCCATTTATAAAAATACTAGTTTATGAGTAATCGTATGTGTGTGTCCGTAACTCTCTTGGCTTTTAGGGCGTAGACCGCTTGTTTGAAGTCGTGTGAGAAAACTCCAACTCCAGTCCCGGAGTCGGTCTTCGATCCGTCTGTGTATACTCTCATCTCTTTCGAGCCTGAGTAGTTACACTGTTCTTCTGTAAGTGTTATGTTGTAGTGCCTATGAAACTGGTATGTTTTCGGGGCTTTAATGATGGCATCACCCTGTGGTGATGCCATCATTAGTCGTCGTTTGATCGCATCTTCCTTTATACGTGTGTGCTTAACTCTGGAGTCTTTGCTTAAGGTTCCTGATACATGGAGCCTAAAGGCGGCTAGGGTCGCTTCCTCCCGCACGATGAGGTGCAGAGGAGGCAGTTCAAGCATTGCCTACAAGGCGGCAGTGGGTGTAGTTCTCCTACTGCCAGTGATTGCAACACAAGCAAACCGCTGCAGTTTTTCCAGATTCCTTTGTGCTGTGCTCAGGTCTGTCCTGGGCCACCAGACCAGTGAGCCGTATGTGGTGATTGGTCGGATGACTGTGGTGTATAACCAGTAGGTGACCCTGGGGCTAATTCCCCAGTTCCTGCCAAGCAGTCGCTTGCACTGCCACAGGGATATGCTGGCTTTTATAATAATAATTCTCCAGGATTCAATCATAACCCTTCCTTTTGGTTTTGCCGTAGTTGGGTAAAAATAGTGATTTAACACCAATCGTAAGATTAAACCCAAGTCCATAAAACCGGTATTGGGCTTATTGTATGAAAGAAAGGGCCTCTAAACTGTACTGCAATGAGGATTGCGCCTTACGAGCACCAGCGACCGTATCGCAGTTAGAAGTTAATGATTGAAAATTAATAAGTGGGAAAAATACAAGTTTTTGCGTTGAACCACGTAACTTTTTTCCCCAAACATTTGGATTAAAATAAACACATTCCGTGAAATGTTAACCCTAAACCTTCAAAACAAACCACATTTCAATAATGGACGCGTACTTCGAGGTACCGGGTCAAAAATGCCCAATGACCTTTGTCATAATGGAAAATTTAGGAAATTGTAAAATTGTACCTACGATTTTACATATTTCTGTTTAATAAATATTTTCACTTTACAGCAATTGTAATTGTAGGAAAAACTACTTTATTGAACACATAAGTGTAATTTCAAGTTTACATATTTTGTAAATTGTAATATAATTCCGACAGGGGGCCTCACGATGTGTCAAAACTTTACAATTTTGTGCCTCAACATAATGACTAAAGAAATTAAAATATTAGAAGCAAAAAAATGGTTCTAACAACGAGTAGATGTTAGCGGTGTTGAATATGTGATTGAACGGCAACTCCGTGAAACCCTCAAATCCAAAATTCAAGAGTAAGGAATTTACTCTCGTACAAATCTGGTCCAAAAACTTACATTTTATGTAACTAAATAAAATTGTAACTTACGACTACATATTTGTAAATACAATATTGTCATTGAGATCTACAGGTGTTTTCTACATATGATTGTAAATGTTTATTAAACAGCATATACAATTGTGATGATTGTAAGTTATTTACTTGTTCTTTTTTTACATATTTGTAAGGTTTATTCAAACTCAAAGAATTTATTTCAATTAAACCATTTACAGGCACTTTTGAATTATCAAATAGTCGGTCAGTTAGTTAGAAAGTTGAAGCTAGTTGCCCATTCCAAAACGTAGATCTGTATGGAGAAGAACGGGCAAGAAACTCCAAGGACACTCTTTTAAATATATGTATTACATTAATTCAATTTATCAAATATATCTTATCTTATCTTATTTATAATTTATCAATTTATCAGATATGTATTACAAAATCCTGGGTACATTATTCTGGTTGCTTCTGTATGTGAGACCAATGTACGAAAAAAAATCAAAACAAACCAAAATATAAGATTAAAAATAAGCACTGGCAGATAAGAGATGACTAGTCTCAACTAACGGCGCGCGGCGCTCGTTCACGAACATGACGCGTGGATCAGTACCATCCAGCTCAACCATTTTGTAGGGAACCGAACAGCACATGTAGTCAAATCTTACAAATATGTCAGTTTTGAAAAAAAATTGTATTGTAATATTTATCAAACAGGGCCGAGCACTTTGTGTTGTGAGACGTTGTTACTCTCTCGCCATTTGATGATGGTAGCACTTAATTTATTCACAAGCAATATAATAATATCTATTTCTATGTCCACAGTACCTAAACGCGGCTCTGATGGAAGGCGCGCCGGAGCTGGCGTCGTCGGGCGAGTCGGACAACAAGGACGGCGACAAGGACGGCGACAAAGGTAACTCGTGCATACGGTACATTGACGACGATTAGCAGCTGTTAGTAGTGGCCATGTCGGCAGGGGGGAGCTGGTTGTGGACTTGAAACAATGAAGTTACGGGTTCTATGGGCTCTATTACGGTTAAAATATCACACATGAGTCGTACCCCTAAAATACATGAATGTTTCATCCGCTTAGATGGACTGGCTTAGCTTGAGAGTGAGACTTTAGGACTTTTAGGGTTGTTAAACTTTTAAGACCTTTTAACCTTTCACTCCATAGTATTTATTTTGCATCGTGAATGCGTTTATGAACCTCTAAAGGTTCCACGTGAAAGTGACCGAACGCAGAATGTCAAACTCAAGTAAACGCTTTGAATTTAGTTGAACTTTATCCAATATCTTTAGAAAAGTAGTACATCTTATTTTCGTAGCATGGGCTGGATTTATACGAAACGAAAAACGTTGCGCTCGTCACGTGTTCGCGTCTGTCAGTTATAATATATAATACACTATAATATCGCGATACCTACGCTTTTCTAGTTTTGAGTCCAAACCCAGCTATGCAATAACCTTACCCAATATTGGCAATGTTTTAAAACATACTGCCATATGTAAACTGCCAACACAGTCATTATAGATCTGATATATAATGCTTGCTAGTTATATTTTATATCTACAGTAGAGTAGTACTTTGATATATTCCCAGTACAGTGTATTTATGTAGTCGTAAGTCATTTATTTATCTCTTAGCTGTGTGATATCGTAGCATTTAGTGAGTGTTAGTTTGAATGCAGTGTGTTGGCTATACTTTGACCCATTCGTCTACTTAGAGTGGACGCTGTAGTTGTCGTAGTAGGAAGTTAAACCAATTGCAAAAATGTACATAGTAACATGCTCTCAAGGGCGTGATATTTTTGTGTGATATGTTTTATTGCACTTGACCCAAAGCTTACTCATTGGAGTTATTTCAGTACTATGCCTCGCTTAGCCACGGTTAATGAAGAATAGCAATGGCGTAATACTGACACTACACTATAAAGTAAACGAGCCTTGTTAAGACAATTGGCGAGTTGTATAGTCCACCCACTGCACTCGTTAATGTAGCAGTAGTCCGTCGTGCGCTACTGTAGCCGCTTCGAGTGATTGTTACTTATACCAGTATTGCTTATCTTATACTTTGTATGTTATTCATGTATTTATCTTTTGTTCAAATAAAGCTTTGGTTTATTGTTTGTTTGTTGTTTCAATTATGTTTGAACAGCATGAAACAACGTTATGGAATTAGTGAATGAAAAGAAAATTAAATCATTCATGTCATTTTCCCCATTATTATTTTACACATAAACATTCAGAAGTAGAACAAACGCATTCTAGCTAATCAAAGTAATTATACAACTGGCAGTTATGACATTTTCACGGGATGAATAATTTGTATTTAGCCGCCATCTTGGATTTTTATTTCTACCTCATTTTCGGCGTAAGCGGTGCTGTTACCCGCGAATATTTTCGGCACGGATACAGAGCTAAGCCGCGGGCAGGAAACATCGTACTCCATACAGTTGTCTAATTATTTCGATCGGCGTGTACACAAAGCATTACGTAGTGCATAATTTTGTTTTGTTTCCTCCCACGTTCCCCCGTATAGGAGCGCAACTGCCGGCGGGATGGCGCTCGCACTGGGACGAGCTGGAGGAGATATTCTCGTGTTACGACACAGACCCACAAGGTGGCGAGTTTTGTTCAATGTCACCCCCAGGGGGCGGGTTTTGTGTCGCTGTCGCTCGGTGCTGGCGCTTTGTTCGCTGTAGTCACGCTATACTCGTGTGTCGCTTTGTGTGTTGTGGTCAGGCTTTAGTCTCCTATGAACGTTATGGGCCGTATACAGCGTCTTGCCATTTCCATAGCATGCTGCTTGCTATGAAAATGTGCTGATTCGGTCCCCTTGAAACGCTCATTAAAGCCTAATAACTATGCTATGGCGCTATGTTGATGTACCGATAGTGTTTATAGGAGACTTGTAGCCTTAGCTATAGGTGGCACAGTGGTAAGTTAATGAGCGCACGCGGTGGCGGTATGGGAATCATAATCTAGGTTTAAGGTGGTGGAAGAGCTCTTTTTTTCTTCTTTTTGGGCGTCTTTATATAGTAACAAATACTTACATTAACTGTGGTTCTAACTCGAACCGTTTGAACAACTCGTTTATTAATAACATTAAACATTAGTTAGTAGTCAGTAAAGTAACATTGTACACATGGTTCGAGTTGTAAAAATATTGAAACAACACTTGTTTCTCACTCCTAATTCGTTTTGATAGAGTTCGCTTTTGACGTGAAACTGCAGATTAATTTGGATGGCACTGTTTACTGTGTAATATAAGTATTATTTATTTTAATATCTATGTAGCTGAACTCAATATCCGTTGCTGTTAAAACGGCTATATTATATGCACATTTCAATAATGCTTTAAGCTGGGACTACACGACGGGCCGCTTTGGTCCTCTTACATTTTAAAGCTAGAGTCCAGAATTATTCGGTTTCAAAGTGTACAAGAACCAGAGTTCTAACGGTTTTCGTGTAGTCGTAGCATTCAAATATTCCTAAAATGGATGTAAAAGTGCATGAGTTATGCTTTTAACAACTTCTTACACTAAAAGCCTAAAACATTGACTATTTGCAATAGATAGAGTGCTTTGCAAGTGGCAACACTTGCACAGGCTGACTTTGATCTATCTTATTTGGTATTTGTGATGGACAAGACATTTTAAAAACTTTTCACTGGTGGCCTGCTTACTTACTTGGTTCTACGGAAAGCTTGCACACAATTATGACATTCTATCCTATCATACTTGTTTACTCCTTTTATGGGTCTTACACACACGTGATTATTATAGCGGCTGCGACATTTTACCGCTGTCGCATGAACCGGACGACTAGCTTTAACTTTCAGACTAGATGATAGATTCCTGAACAAATCGCAAGTACCTGTAGTAAATATGGTCCATTGAGTTTCAGAAGCGATCGGCTTCATAGAGCGTTGTCTCCGTCACTCATACCTGCGATACAGTCTCTTTTCACAGTTCGTTGTGGAATGTTAACGGCTGGGTACTATGAAGGGTTGAATTGTAATAAATGCTTTTATTTCATTATAAGAACTCCGGTAAATTTCATCGCAGTTGCTATCTGACCCACTTGTGCTATAGGCCCTTAATAACACATCGGTCGTTAAGTGCTGTCGTGTTGCGCAGGCGACGACGGCGCGGGCGGCCAGGGCAAGGTGTCGCTGGACGACTTCCACTTCATCAAGGTGCTGGGCAAGGGTTCCTTCGGGAAGGTCATGCTGGCCGAGAAGAAGGGCACCGACGAGGTATGCGTTGTAATCGTAGGTACATAATAAATTCGACAGAAAAAAAAAAAAAAAAAAAATATCGTCCTGCGGTGGGAATTGATAAATGTCGTTATTTATAAAAAAGCTATACGTCCACACTCTACGTGCCTACTGCCCTCGCGCAGGTGTACGCCGTGAAGGTGCTGAAGAAGGACGCCATCATCCAGGACGACGACGTGGAGTGCACGCTGACGGAGCGGCGCGTGCTGGCGCTGGCGGCGCGCCACCCGTTCCTCACGGCGCTGCACTGCGCCTTCCAGACGCGCGAGCGGCTGTTCTTCGTCATGGAGTACGTGGACGGCGGGGACCTCATGTTCCAGATACAGCGCGCCCGGAAGTTCGACGAGCCCCGAGCGAGGTGATGTCGCCTTATTTTACTGATCTAGCCGATAGCTGTGATTCTGTTTCTTCGTGTCGTTTCGAATGAACCGCATCGGATGTAGCCTTAATTTTATATGTCTAATTTAATAAGTTTGATTTTGCTATTTTGCGACTGAAGGACTAAAAAACATAATCACAAGAACAAAAGGAAACGATAATTGATATTTTATCTCCGTGAACTGTTTGGTAAACACACTTATACGTCAAAATAAATAATAATAATATTTGAATACTAAATGAGGTCGGTGTTTCCTAACTGACTACTCTGAGAAGAAACAGCCAAACAAAATGAGAGGTCACTGTCTCTTGTAAAGTTCGACGTCATCTTGGTCAGCTCATGGGAGGATTAGCATTTTTAGTCTAACAATGTAGGTTGCACATAACCAATGCTACTATTATGAGTTATCTGAGATCTTGTCTTTTATCGAAAAGTGCCTAACTTTGTAATGGTTTACCTCCAGGTTCTACGCGGCGGAAGTGACGCTAGCCCTGCAGTTCTTACACTCGCACGGCGTGATCTACCGCGACCTCAAGCTCGACAACATCCTGCTCGACAGCGACGGCCACTGCAAGCTGGCCGACTTCGGCATGTGCAAGGAGGGCATCCTCGGTCAGTACTCGCGCACGTTACGCGGACCGGTCTGCGGGCTTCCTGCTCGCTTCGGTGACCGGGACACGCAGGGTGCCTGTGACTGTGAGATTATGAGAGCTCGCCCTATCCTCATTATCCGCAGATGATAGATAGGGTGTGTGATAGTGCAAAGAGTGATAACGCGTTTGTTTCAGAGGGTACCACTACTACCACCTTCTGCGGGACGCCCGACTACATCGCGCCAGAGGTATGTTGCACAAATTCAATTGTAGACTTGTCAGAAAAAAATAGGCTACTTTAAATTGCTTTAGATAGCATTTGTACAGATTGCTTCAACGTAACCCTTATGTCTCTGTAGAACCGCCATATCACGTTAGCTTCTATAGCTAACATAAGATGTGAATGTGATGCTGATCAAATAGCTTTGGATAAAAAAATAGGTAGTCATGGGGACTACCGGCAGAAGTGAAAACTTAAAACTAATATTATAGCGCCATCTATATTCTATAGTACAGCACTACGGCGCGAGCATGTCGGTGACCCGAATCCATAAGTTTATCCCCTACCAAAAATCGCTCAACGCGCCCAAAGAAGTTTTCACTTAAAAAGTTACTATAAAATAGGACTCAATATACAGCGATTTCCGAAATAAACTCAAATAAGGAAGAGATATTATGCAAGTCTAACATTAGAAGCAACAATACAGGAGTGCCCCAAGGTAGTGTTACAGGGTCGTTATTCTTTCTGTTATATATTAACGATCTACCAAATGTGACGAAGCATTTCTACTCACTTTTTGCTGATGATATTGCGGTGGTTATCACAGAGAATAAAATGCTTAATTATAATACAGAAATTAATGAAGCGGTTAATGCTATCATAACATGGCTTAATAATAATAATTTAAAAGTGAACATCGATAAAACCTCCTTCGTTCAGTTCTACAATAGAAAATTTAAATCTGACCTTACAATTACTTATTCTGATCAGAGAATTAACGAAGCACAAGAAGCTGTTTTTCTTGGTATAACAGTGGACAGTGGCTGCACATGGAAACCTCACTGCTTAAATGTTACAAAAAAGATTAATCGTTTCGCTTTTGCCTTGTGGAGACTTTGTAAAATAGCTAACCAAAAAACAGCCCTCTTAGCGTATCATGGTTATGTAGCTTCTACTATAAGATACGGTATTGTTCTATGGGGGAACTCTGTTCTTATAAATAGGGTATTTATAGCCCAAAAACAATGTATCCGTGCTCTTTGTGATGTGCCACCATTGACTTCATGTAAACCTCTTTTTAAAGATTTAAAAATATTAACTGTTCCCGGTATGTACATATTTGAATGCTGTAAATTTGTAAAAATGCACTCCGAATTATTTCAACGTCTTGGAGACACTGTTAAGTTTAACACAAGATATCCTGATAGACTGATTATTCCTCCAATGAAAAGCCACTTATATCACAGAAGTTGCTTTCCAATGGTTATAAGGATATATAATAAATTACCAAAATTATATAGAGAACTGCCAATCAATCGTTTCAAAACAATATTATTCAAATGGCTTATAGAAAAATCATTCTATTCTGTGAATGAGTACCTAAATTTTAAGGACTCGCACTGACATTCTACTATGATAATTTGACAAATGATTGACATTAATAATCTTAAATATAATAACCTTAAATATAATAACTTTAATGTATGTTCCAATTTAATTAACATTATTACAATTATTTAATTCATCTAATTTGCATGCTAGTTTTAGCGAATTGTTTTAGAAACTGTTAAACGACCCCACCAACTGTAATGTACTACAATTCTTGCGAATAAATTTAATTTCATTAATTAATTTCAAAAGTGCCCTCCCACGAGTGTGCGGCACAGCCCAGCACTGTGCCGCACAGTACTGCACAAATATTTCTGTTGGTGGATTCACGCTAATGAACATCAACAAAATGTGCGCGCACTCTGTTGGAAAGTTCGCGCACAAACGGGAACTTTTGTTCGCGCAATCGATCAAAACATATTCAAAAATGTGGGACGCTTGTCACCCAGTCTAAAAGAATAAGAATAAAAAGCATGATGCTACTCCAGAGGTGAGTGTAACTTTCAATTGTGACTCCACTCAGGTATTGAGGAAATGGAAAATTATGTTGGATCAGTACCGAAGAGAGAAGAAAAAGATAACCAACTCGAAATCATCGGGTTCTGGGATATCATATCGACACGTACGTTAACGCAGAGCGCTTTCGTGGAGTACATGTTCGTGTACAAAATGTACAGCACATTTACAAATGTGAGATGAAAAATGTCTGTCTACACAGACATTTTTCATCTACAGCTCAAGTACACGCACTGCTGGGGTTCTGCACAAAATGTTTGCCGACAAATGTGCTGAACACTATTTTGGTGGAATGGCACCTTAAGGGTCGTCCCGTTCGTAGTCCATTTATAACGCACATGGCACCAGTCAGTAGCATAGTGTTGAGTTAGATGCACAGACATATAAAGAGTAGCAGGCCAAACATGAATCCATAGTTATACAATGCCGCCCAAAGGCATGTGACGTGACCGCCCGTATTTTTCTAAATATTTGTTGACAAAATCTACTCATCACAATGTTTTTTTTTATGAGTTGTATTGCAATATGTGGTTAGCTAGTGACCTCGACAATTGATCATATTATTTTTTGTTATTAATAATTAACTGTTTGTTTATTTATTTTACATCGATGGTCCTAGTTTATAATTTATAACTTCCAGTTACAACTATATGTAAGCGGGCACGCCCTATTTTTGTTTTTAATTAAAACTTTATGCGCAAGTAAAAATAAAATACCGTACATATGGCTAATAATTTAAATTATGTTTTGTGTTGCGTAATGTAAATTATTATGAATACTATTTAGAATCTTTTTTTTTGTTCTTCTAACTGAACAGACAGCTGTGCTGCTGGGGAGTTTGTTGCGCCACTTCTTCTTCCCAGCTAATGCACTAGGAAGTGGTGAAGGGTGGGCGTTTTGGGGGACTGTCTTATGTAATTTTGTCGTTCGAA
This sequence comes from Agrochola macilenta, assembly GCA_916701695.1. Classification (NCBI taxonomy): domain Eukaryota; kingdom Metazoa; phylum Arthropoda; class Insecta; order Lepidoptera; family Noctuidae; genus Agrochola; species Agrochola macilenta. The sequence continues at coordinate 583,446 of OU753570.1, read as the reverse complement.
AAGAGCTGATTCTCAGCCTAGTTTGAATAAATGACTTTTGAATTTATGAAAAATTATCCAAAATTTACTTTAAATGAAAGAAAAACCATACCCCTCCTGGGTATGGGTTTTCTTTCATTTAATTTATCATGTTTGTTAGAGAGATTTGATCCAGTACAGGCTGTTATTTATTCGGATTTTAGCCGGTTCGATTCCCGAGTGTGAAAAGCGAATTTTCGAAAATCTTTGAATGCAGATGTTTCTTTTTAAAAATAAAGAAATGTTTCCTTTGAGTAACATGTTTCTCCAGTATTTAGAGTAGTTTCGCTCCAGGTGAGGTTAAAAAATTCCACCCTCTATATACACGCTGAAATTTTAATGGTGGTTTTCCCGTGGCATAACGATTTGCCCTAAGTAGTACTATTGAATCATAGAGTATATTTATATTTTTGAAATGTTTTTATTTTCAAGTAGTTAAAAAAATATGCATTGACTCAAAAGCGTGAGAAACAACAGTAGGCCACTAGACATAACTTAGCGCGTAGGTACTACTCGAACCACATGCGCGGCTGCGCGCTTCCGACAAAGCGAAGAGCAATTCGTTCAGAGTAAAATAATCTGTCGCGCGTAGTAATACGGCATAATCTAGTCCGCACGCCCACAGCGGCGGCGAGCACCTGCACACGCCCCCCGCCCCGCGCCGCCGGTTCTCTCAGTTGACCCGCGATCGTCGTATGACGCGTAATGCGATATCGTGATTTGTAAAAATGGATCGACATTACAGTTATTCCAATTTGGAGTACTTCGGTATGGTACAATATATACGCTAGGGCTAGTGATAACTTTACGCGCAGCCGCAACACTTGGATTCGCTCCGTCTTCGCGGGGTTCAGAACCCCCATGTTCCACAGGCCCGGACGATCGTAGTGGCGACACAGCGGCTACTCGATCATGGCCATTTCAAGACACCACCGTATGCACAGGGCAGAGGTTGATCGACCGTTCATTCGCTAGAGCTCCACGAGGAGTTCATCGAGTACTTCGAATGGAATCCTCGTCGAAGTACGCGTATGGCTGTGGCCAAGTTTGACGAAAGCCAATACCTCATACGTCTGGAAAGTACTCAACTGTGAAGTGTGTGTGAATTATGCATCCCTATTCCCTATCATTTGCGTAGAGTTCATGCAGCGCGCCGGCCAGAATTGCTTTTTGTCAGTGGTTGATAGAAAATTGTTACCGAAAGAACAATGTCAGATGTCCATAGTAACTTAGGCTCAATAAAAAAAATTCATGGACAGAGAAAATTCTAACGTTTTTTTGTGTAGTTTAATGTCAGAAGCTTTTCTGTGTTTTCCACTTTTACATTGAACTTCTCAAAAAGTAATTATTCAGACATTGTAGATTGGAGGTTATTTATTTTTACAGAGTAAATTAAACAAAAAATATACAGTAATTGAATAGTTTTATTAGTTTTCACCATTATCATTAATTAATATTATTCAGTTTACATTCTATTAATAAGAATCGTACTTTACCTCAGAAAGTGAAGTCCATTGCCGTAACAATGAACGGACATCGTCAGATTCAACTAAATGCCGTTTCATCCGGAACACATTTAAACCACAATTAATACAACGTAGTTGATGGGACATTGTCACAAAATGTGTGGTATGGACGGATATAATAACACAATAAGTCTTTAAACGCAAACGCAGAGGAATTCGAGAAATAAACAACTGTACACATAGAAAAACACCAGCAACAACACAAGATGTTTGACATCGACTATCTGTCAGTTAGAGCGCGCGATCTTGACAGAACCTAACATGGTTACCATTGTTATCGTGCAAAAAATCGATTTCTTGAATTTCGTTTTATATTCTTTAAAAAATACTTAATGTATTTATAATAAACACGATGAACGTATTATTTAGGAAAAAAATTATAATAAAAGACAATTGAGAAGTGGTAAATGAAAAGTAAAGAGTAAATCGCTTTAATTATTTAGAATAATCGATTACAGTGGCAGAACAGGTAACTACCTGAACCTTTTTATTTATAAAAAGAATAACCTGGAACATGATAAACAAAATTACTTAATGGAATGATTTTCTTTTCGAAAAGTTCTAGAAAATAACTAAATGTTTTTTAAGAAGTTAGTATTTTATATTTAAATTGTTGTAGGTAAAAACTTTGTGTCCGTGTGAATTTAGTTTTAAAAGTTGTGTAGGCCGAAACCTGGCATTGTTCTTTGTATTTTCATTTGTAAATAGCGAACAGTTAAAAGCGGTTAGTTATTAAAATCATTTTAGGTCTTCTTCTTTTAGTGTGGTTAGTGAGTAACCTGGTGTCAGAGTTTTAAAGCCGCCCATGGGCCTCTGACTTGGCTTCACATGCGATCGAGAAATATCTCTCAGGCATGTCGGTTTCCTCACGATGTTTTCCTTCTCCGTTTTTTAAGCAAGTGATAATTATACAATAGGTACACATGAATCCGAAAAGTCAGAGGTGCGTGCCTTGGGTTCGAACTCGGGCCTCTGACTTGGCAGTCCGACGGTCACACCACTGAGACTGACCGGATATCACTGAGTGATAGCCTAGTGGGCTAGCCTAGTAAATGAGCAGTGATAAACTGCTCGTTTATTCTATTTTAGGTAAATAAGTTGATTACAATTTTTTTAATGCGACTTAAATACTTCATTATTAATATAATTCATAATTCAGAAAAAAAAATGTAATAGAATAAACTTGTTTTCAGTTTCGTGTTCAGTAAGTTGACGCGCTTTCGATCGTTCGCGCTAGCGCGCTGTATTACTATTGATTCTAGGGCGCTTTCGAGTTTTGTTTTTCACAATAGGGTTGACGCCTGGGTAAAAAAAAAATCTAATTAGTCCGTCAGTCAGATAATAATAAAATATTAGACACGTATTTTTTGCTTTATCATATTAATAAAAAAATACTTAGATAAAACACATTTTAAGTTGGGGAGTCGGGGTCGCTACGTCACTAGTATGTATAAAATCTACATACTCGTGACGTCATGACACATTTTACCTCAATGTATCGCCGTAATCTTTAGATTACGTAAAAAAATAAAAAATACGTGTCCAATATTTTTTTATAATCTCAAAGACGGACTAAAAAATGTTTTTTTGTCGGTATTGTCTTGTTTTCCATAAAATTATTTGTACTATTATTGTTTTCTATAATCGTCTCCCCTCATAATATTTACTTGCACTAATATCATTTATACTAATAACGATTGTCATATCAACTTATTAGTCATAACTTTTATTTGCCATAAAATAAGTTTCCATAATAACATGTATAATCATTAGTTTCTATAAGTAACACATTACATAATCGATACTTGACATAAGCAACCTTTAATATAATTTAGAAACGTTTACCTATTGTTTTGTACAAAAAATAATGTCATTATAATAAGGCATTTGTTCTGTAATCAAATGATTTATCTTTAGAAGCAAACAATCTTTAGAAAATAAACAGAGGGCCTAGACAAATGGCATTCGCTTCGGAGCGATTCTATTACGACAATCGCTATCGCTACAACGATATCGAAGTTCAATTGGTAGACAAAGTACACTTCGTTTCGCTATCGTCTCATCCATTGGTTTGTTCGATAAAAATTACATTTTGTCTTTGGTCTTTCGTGAGCAAATGTCAAATTCCGCGCTGTCGCTGTCAATTCTTGTTGTCAGTTGAACTCCGATAGTACGAGAGACCACAACCAAAACCATGTCGCATCGTTTTACAGTCAAAACCGTATAAAATCGTTAGTTTAAATGATTCTGAACCCGACTCGGTGGGCAGTACCGGTCAGAAACTTCACAGTTTTATGGGAGCCCATTTCTGCTATATCAAAAGAAACAGGCAGACGGTTTCATTACATATTATAAATGTACATAGGTTTCGTAATTTTAATACGAATAAGTTTGCAGACTTTTGCGTGTCCAATGTGACCTGAGCGCATTTTCAAAAATTTTACCGATCGGTCTCCCAGTAACCTGGTTCAATTTTTTTTCTATCTTTTATACAGTTACCGGGGTTACAAAAATATGATTTCTTACATTTTATATGGTATGTACCTATACTTCCAAAAACCAAAAGAACGATTCGAAGTCGCCCGGAAAACGCGCGGTTGTTGTTACGCTCCTATCACTCACGACAGGACATGAAAGTTTTTAAACACGTTCAAAATGGTTCAACTCATAAGAGGCTCACCCTTTCTTCTGAAAAACAATTTATTCACATCAATTGACCAATGTTCACCTGAAAACAAGAATTTCAGACGGGTTGCTATGTATTTGCATTTTCGACTCATTTTTAACTTTTCAACTTTTCAAAATTTTCAGACGGGTTGCTATGTATTAAATTTTTTGCCTCATTTTTTACTTTCTCAAATGGTCTCCTTGCTACGCGCGACGCTACTGCATTCTAAAAATTGTGTTTTTGGTATCTAAAATCTATCGTTGAACTCCATTCTTAAAATCAGACAAATTGCTATGAAACAAATACTGACGTATTTGTTTTTGACATATTTCAGAATGCGGTCCGGTCAGTCGTGACGCGAAAAATGTATGAAATTATGATTTTTTGTATTCAGAATAACTAAATTTATCGATTGTATATGGTTTTGTTCGTAAAACGATAAGGCAAAAATGTTGGTCACGGGCTCTCGTACCACGACTCTTACTCCGGGACGAAAATTCAAAAGTGATAAAATTCTATAAATAATGCATTTCATCGAGACTTTCTATTTTATTTTCTTTTATTTTGACTTTGACTTTGACTTTGTTTTATTTTTTACGTAATCAAAATATTACGACGTAGCGAGTAGCGAGCCCTCACTTAGATGCGTTTTATCTAAGTATTTTTTTATAAATATGATAAAGCAAGAAACACGTGTCTAATATTTTGTTATCCGACAGACGGCTTTAATAGAATTTCTCTTATAAATTTTACTCCTCATTAAATTACCATACCCGCGAGTAAACTCCAAAAGTCGCCATTTTGTTTCGTTTTCCACAGGGTTTTGACGTTCGCTAATGTTTCCATCATAAGAATCGAAAACTAGCGATAACGCTTGTCAAAAAATGTCACTTGGCTACGCATTTCTATGGAAGTTATCGTTCGACGCTGTCGATTCGTTTGATGGAAACGAATGATGATGACATTGTCTAGCTAATTTCTATTCGTTAACCTATGATCACGTGACATTTCCATAGCTTAAGTCAACCGCATACATTTTTGACTTTTCTACTGGCGATATCGCTAATCGAATGTTACTTTGTCTAGGCCCTCAGTTTGTCAAATTCGAAACGGTTAGGTTAGGTTAGGTTAGAACTGTGACCACACAACGCGCGGAGGCGAGCGAGCGTAGCGAGCGTGCCGCGGCAGCGGCCGCCGAGTGCTAGATTTCTTCTTTTGCAAAGCGAGCATGCAAGGTAGATTAGGTTTACTTGTGAATAAAAAAAATCTGTATCGTATAATCATATATTAATCAACTGAACTAGCATTGTTGTGCTAGTATGGGCAAATGAATATTATGGTGAATAAATACAGGAAAAGTTTTTAACCACTGCGCAAATTTTGACAAATTAAACTTAAACGAGTTTTATTGAACATACTTTTTTTATTTTGATACGTCATAGTACAAAAAAAAAAGTTATCAAATCAAATCAAATCATATCATTTATTATTGCAAACATGGGTAAATTGGTACATAGATGTTTTCTTAAAAAAGTAGTCCTCCATATTCTACCGTCTCATGGGCATGCATATAATATTTAATTCCAAAAACAAACAGAAATTCTATTGATACCGGATAAATATAAATGTCAAATCATTAGAATTACCAAAAACAAAAAACAGATTAATAACAGTAAGTAGTGACATTTTTACAGTAATGTCAAAAAAATAATAATAATAATAAGTATGTCAAAGTGTCTATCAGAATGAAAAGTGTCAGAATAGGAACATGTATGTCAATCATAATATTAAGTAACAATCAGTGCAGAGATTTATCAGTAAGGAAGTCGTCAATTGTGTAATAGCTTTTCTCAATTAATATTTGGATTAATGCCCTTTTAAATTTTATTACAGTCATATGTTTTATCACATTGGGTACTTTATTATAAATACGTGGGGCACTACCAAAAAAACTTTTCTGCATAAGTGCGGTTTTACATATCACTTGGCATAGTTTGTTTACATATTGAGTCCGTATCGGATTTTTTCGAACTGCTGACAGTTTTTCAAATAATTGTGGATTGTTTTTTACAAATAGAGCTGTTTCTAAAATGTATAAAGAAGGAAACGTTAAAATGTTTAAAGACTGAAAATAGGAAAGACAGCTATCTGTTGTTTTAAGACCGCACATTGATCTTATACATCGCTTTTGCATTCTAAATACCTGTTCCTTATCGGTAGACTGTCCCCAGAAAATAATGCCATAGCGCAAAACCGAGGCAACCAGTCCATGGTACGCTGATAAAAGAGCCTGACGGTTGACTTTCTTAGATAGTTGATGGAGAGCATACGCGGATTTGCTAAGTTTTTTGCACACAACTTCAACATGAGGTTTCCAAGTGAGTTTGCTGTCAATGACTATACCTAAAAACTTCACCTGACTCTCTTCCTCAATATTACATGGTAAGCAATACTAACATTTGGGTTTTCAGTGCGTTGATGAAATTGCATTATTTTTGTCTTACTTAGGTTTATTACTAAATTATTGTTACTTAACCAGTTAATTATGTCATGCAAACAAGTATTTATGTCCTGCTCGTAATTATTATGATTTGTACACTCAATTACAGCTGTACTGTCATCCGCAAAGAGAACCATTTTGTTTGATGTTACTTTCGGGAGATCGTTAATGTATATTATCGTTAACGAAAGATGTTGACTTTAAAAGTGGTTGCATGGCTACCCGGTGGCGAGCGGCGAAGCGGAACGCGCGAAAGTAGGTAGGCGTAGGTATTTACGTGGGTTTCAATACTTACAATGTATTGATCGCTAATTTTATCAGATTCGAACTAGACTTTTTTATGTTTAGGCCGTGATCTGAAGTTATTTGAAGAGTAATTCCAATTTTTCCTTCATACTTTAATGGGCTTAGGACCATCAAAATACAGAAAATAAAGCATTATTATCAATTAAATTTACATTACTTAATACCTTATGCCGCTAAAATGGTCTTTTCCTTTCACGGGGTTAAGGATTCCATGGGCTTTCACCACTCAGTACATACACTCGCACCATCTCATAAAACTCGCGGTTAGTGAAGTCTGACATCGTGACCGGTAGGTCTGTACAAGTACGACACACGTGCAGCGCGGGAAGCGATTAGACGCGACGTCACACGACAGCGCGTGCGATGAGCGAACTGTCGGTCTCAGCACCCGGCGCGCGGGCGTCGCCTTGCCGCCCGGGGAGGGAGGGGAGGTTCAACACCGCCGCCGCTTGGGCCGGCCGCCGCGCCGCGCGCGTCCATTGATATTATTACGAATAGATTGTGTCCATATTTTGCTGATTTAAAGTAGGATAAAAAAATAAAAAAAAATATTAAATAAATAATGGAAATGTGTTCTATTACTGATTTTGAACCACCAAAAAAAATTTGCGCACTGGTTAATTTTTTTTTCCTGTATAATGGAAAACGACATTATTGAAAATGAAAAACACTTGACACTTGATCCATTATTACCACTGAAATTATTAAAAATGATTTTATGTAATTTCACGATTATGGCAACTGAAGCGTTATTTCTAATGAAATTATGGCAAATACAAGTATGGTATATAAAATTATTGCATTTTAAATTATGGCAAACATTAGTAAACCTTTTTTGTCATCATCCTTCTCTCATCTTTTTTTAAAATTATTATTCTATTGTACTACCAAGACAAAATCCACAACATCCCCATGTGCACGTAATGGCTACGCAATTTTTTAGCAAATGTTTGGTCTGTGGTTAGATGGACGAAAACCTTCAAATTGAATGCCCTTTTATTTGCAGATTTCTGGGTTTAAATATTAGTACTGTCGTGTGGTGGTCGTAAAAATCATGTTTACTTTTTAGATCCTCCAAGAGTTGGAATACGGCCCTTCAGTGGACTGGTGGGCACTAGGTGTGCTCCTGTACGAGATGTTAGCAGGCCAGCCGCCCTTCGAGGCCGACAATGAGGACGACCTGTTCGAGTCCATCCTGCACGACGACGTGCTGTATCCCGTGTGGCTCTCCAAGGAGGCTGTGTCTATACTCAAAGGTCAGGAATCATTTGTTTGTTTCATAATAATATCATTGTGTGGCTCTCGTCCCATGTTATTTTGGGACGGTGCAAAAAGTTTTTTTTTTTTTTTAACAATTCCCCACACTAAGAATTTCTTCTTGTATCGTGGGTGCGTTTACAAACACATACACTAACACACAGACCCGGAACAACTACTTGCAGATCATACAAATATTTGTTCTGCTGGTACGTGGGCGCCCGATAGGCATGAACTTTATTGACCGATTTAAAAAGAAGGAGCTTATACCTTCAGTTCGCTATACAGTGTAACATTGCAGGCTTCATGACCAAGAACCCGGTGCGTCGCCTGGGCGTGCTGGGCGGCGCGGGCGGTATCCGCGCGCACGTGTTCTTCCGCGACATGGACTGGGACGCGCTCATGCTGCGCCGCCTGCGCCCGCCCTTCCGCCCCAAAGTCGTGAGTGTCTTACTATACACTATAATACTACATCATCTCATCTGCCTAGCTGTTTCCTAGCTATGTTGAGTCGCCCTCCACACTAACCGAAAGCAACTGGATACCAGTATTTTACATGGAGTGACTGCTTTTCTAACGTCCACAGCCCAGTTACTGGGAACACGATACCCCTTGACAAGAACTATTGTCAGACTTTCGGGCTTCTGACTACCCGTAACGACTATCTAAATTTACGCATGACAGCTAGGACCAATGGCTTCACGTCGTGTGCTTTCCGAGCCACGGAATAAAAATATAAGAAACTAGCTTTTGCCAGCGCCATGCATGTCGGTAATTATCTCACGGCTACCCGTCTGCCAAATTTTATCAAAATCCATTCAGCCGATACAGCGTAAAAGCGTAGGAAACATACTCACTTTCGCATTTATAATATTAATTAGGGTAGACCTAGACAATGTAAAAAAATAATTATTACAAAACCGAATTTCTTGGCATTCTGTACATCGAACTTTTAGTATGAATGAGCAGAAATATTTACTCCCACTGTTAACTGTAGCACGCTGTGGAACACACGCCAAGGAACTGCTTCCATGTGTATGAAACGAATAGCATACTCGTATATCATGACTCAGCTTTGTGTTTACACCTGTAATAAAGTTCATATTGGTATTTATTTTGTATTGAGTAATTTCCAAAATTCTATCTTCAAAATGAATACTTGTCGAAATTATAAATAAAATATATTGTATTATAACTGTAATATGCACCGTGTTATGATTGATATGGCGTTGTTTGTGTTAAAGAAGAGCAAGCGCGAGGCTGCCAACTTCGACGCTGAGTTCACGAAGGAGGAGCCCGTGCTCACGCCCGTGCCCAACGACGTCGTGCGTGCCATCAACCAGGTGAGAAACAAATCAATCATGCTTTTTTGACACAATCATCATCTGCCTTTTCCCAAGTATGTTGATGTCGGCTTCCAGTTTAACCGGATGCAGCTGAATACCAGTATTTTCCATGGATCGACTGCCTATCTAATGCCTGACTATCTATATCTATCTCCCAGTTACAGTAACACTATTCCTTGGCAAGACTAGTTATCAGACTTTCGAGCTTCCTACTACCCGTAACGACTGTCAAAGAGCTACAAATAAAATACCATTTCTAAAAACATAAAACAGTCGTGCCCGAGCAACAACACCAGTGCCCCACAGTCTGAAGACCATCACTACTTCTGTCTATAATGTCTATTCAAATCCTTGTTTTCAGTTAAATGTTATGTAGTTCCACTTAAACAAATATCATCTTTATGTCAGTGTCAGAAAAGTTTATTTCAAAATGACTAGTACATATGAAATAGTCGTAAAAAAATTGCAGTTTTATGCTGCGGCCGCATCTGCGTCTATCGTGACGAAGCTACGCTCAGTGATACGATACACGCTGATGTGACCAACCATTATCGGTTATTGTCGCGATAGTCCGGGCTGCGTAGTACTTACCGCCCAGGTGGCGATACATAATAAACGTGGCGATACATAATAAACGTGTCGAAGATGACTACCGCATTAGCGCGGTAACTTTTTAGCAAGTAAAACATACGAAGCTTCGGTACGCATTGCTTTGTGACGATAGACGCAGATGCGGCCGCAGCATTAGTGCAAACTGAGTGATGGGCGGTCCGTGAAACGAAGTCCAAAGAAAAATTCTTGATGGTGTTTCGGGAGAAAGTCTAAGGACTTCCCGAAACACCCCCTTGTATGTTCAGCGATTATTAATACTTCAGGAGCTAGACAGTTGGTAATATTTTTTGGGTGATCCTCACTTGTTTTCAGACTTTATTTTTCTCTTTCTGTCACATTTTTTTTAAATGAGTAAAAACAAATATTAATCCTTAAATTCTGGTATACGATCGATAACAAATACTATGTGTCTAAACATCACCCAAAGTGACTAAAACTTGGCACAAAGGAAACATTTTTGTTCGACAACACTCGTTTACTGCAGGTCCAAAGTTGGTTCACTGCTAATAATTTAGTATTAAATGGAAAAAATACTAAGTGCATAAAATTTTCTTTACCAAATGTCAAAAGTAGTGATTGTGAAATAGTATTGAATCAAGAGAAACTAGAATTCGTCGATAAAACTGTTTTCCTAGGGATCACGCTCGACTCAAAGCTACAATGGGGTCCTCATTTAACATCTCTTGCAGGACGGCTAAGTTCAGCAGCATATGCTGTCAGAAAAATCCGCCAATTTACTGATGTACGAGGGCGGCACTGAAACTTTCGGGAATCAAGGAAGTGACACAACATTACTATTTAAAAATGTATTTATTGCTTTTCAAAGTATTCTCCGCGAAATTTGACACATTTTTCCATACGATGGAACCAATCATTGAAGCAACCATTCCATTCGGAAGTTGTGGTCTCCAAAATGGCTGTTTTGTAGGCGATGAAAATCTCTGTCCACGCAATTTATTCTTTATTTTAGGGAAAGTATAGAAATCATTAGGGCTTAGGTCGGGGCTGTACGGCGGATGGTCTAATAATTCTATGTTTTCTTGCTCTAAAAATTCTTTTGTTCTGTGCGCGGTGTGAGAACTCGCATTGTCGTGATGGAGGATGATGCGGCGGTTGCAGTTCTCTTTACGGAGTTCAGAAAAGACCTGTGGCAAACAAATGCTAGCATACCATTCTGCATTAACCATTCTTTGTCCCTCAAGAGGAATAGTCGTAACATGGCCTGTTTTGGAGACAAACGTGGCCACCATTTTTTTTGCAACACTCCGTGAACGAACAATTTTTGTTGGCATTAACTCATTTTGAACACCCAAACTCGTGACTGGTTTTTTGTTTCGGGTTCGTACGCGTATATCCAGGATTCGTCACCTGATACGATGTTGTATACAGCATTTGAGGATCCTGCGTGGAATCTTTCTAGAGTTCTGACGCACCAAGTAACGCGAGCCGCTTTTTGCTCTTCACAGAGCGAATGCGGTATCCATCGGGAAAACAACTTTTTTACACCTAATTGTTCATGCAAGATTATTTGTATTTGACTCATGCCAATGTCTAAAGTTGCCTGAATTTCGCGGTATGTCACATGTCGATCTTTCTCAATCAGCTTATGCACAGCATCAACGTTTTCTTGGGTGACTGCAGTTTTTGGACGACCTTGACGGGGATCATCACTGAGCTTGACACGTCCACGTTGAAATTCAGCAAACCAGCGATAAATTGTGGTTTTGGATGAGGCTTTATCACCAAATGCAGAAATCATCCGGTCAACACCCTGTTTTTGTGTTAAACCACTTCGAAAGTCATAATAAATCATCGCTCTTGAATTTTCTCGAGTCAATTCCATTTTCTCAACGACTAAACAAGTTTGACAAAACCTTCTGACAAGACCGAGAATCTTTTTTTTAAATAAATAAATGGTATTCGATTTTTAAAACCAAGGAGTTTTCAATTAAAAAGATTTTAATATGACAGGAACAGTGGAAATATTCCATTCCCGATACTTTTAGTGCAGCCCTCGTAGATACCGCGAGGCTGGTCTATTTTAGTTACTTTCATAGTATCATGTCTTACGGTATTTTACTGCGGGGACGGGCTGCACACATCGAGTCTATTTTTATTCTGCAGAAAAGAGCGATCATGGACGTAAGAAAAAATTACATCTTTTTAGTAAAAGAGGTGATAGATATAATTATAGTACAAGAAATAGGGACCTATTAGTTCAACCAGGTTTCAGACTGGCTAAAGTGGACTCATCTTTTATGGGATACCTACTGTTTAAAGTGTTACAATAAAATTCCTCCCCACATACTTCAACTAAATGAGACGAAATTCAAATCTTGTATAAAACGCACACTATGCAGGCAGGCATATTATAAGTTGGGGGACTATATCGCATATAAAAATGCTTGGCTCAATGCTGGTCCTGCTCCACAACCACAACTATTTGATTAACATTTGAAAATACTGTTGGAGCTGCTGAAGATTTTAAGACCATCTTTGCATTGTATAAAATCAATTTCCTTTGTATTATATAATTTCAGTGTGAGTACTACGTACTAAAGAGCTAACATTTACCGAGTAATACGTCTTTTATTGACTTGAATGTGCCCTGGCGGCTGTGAGTATGTCATGCTCACCCAGATGTCTCGCTGATGGTGGCGCGTGTGTTGGATCATTTAGCTCCCTTCAAAATGGTTGAGCTGAATGGTGCTAATCCATGCGTCATGTTCGTGAACGGGCGCCGTCAGTTGGGACTGGTCAACTCTTAGCTGCCTTGGCAGATTAAAATTTTTGAATTGTTATTTGTTTTATCTTTTTTTTTTATTACGGACGCTTCTAACGTGCACGTCTTTCTACATTGTTCTCACATGTTTAATTTCAACATGGAAAGATGTAACCTATATTTTGTAACAACTTATTTAAAACAGTGTCCGTGGAGTTTCTTGCCCGTTCTTCTCCATAGGTACCTACTACGCTTTGGAATGGGCAACTAGCTTCATATTTCTGACTGACCGATTCCTTGACAATTCAAGTGCCTGTAAATGGTTTAATTGAAATAAATGCTTTGAGTTTGAGTTTAAGATTTTCAGTCTTTAAAGAAGGGTGCCATTGTGACAATGACCCCAAAGTAGTTTTAATAAAAACTTCCACGGACCCTTAGCGTTCCAAAGTAATACCAATAATAAGAACTTTTCGGGACATTATTTTATAAAATTGTAGTTCGAACACGATAGGAACGGCGAAAAACCTCTATTATATGTGTTTCCGGTTGGAGTAATCCTTCTTCATGTAGTTGTTGGCATCCGATTAAGCTGAAATTTGGCATTTTGTCATTTTCCTTTGGACGTCGTTTCACGGGCCTGTATAGGTATTCAAGTTAGGAAAACAGGCGTGATGATATGATGATATTTATATGTTATGAACATAAAATAATTTTTCGAAATACAAATATTTGTTTGCATTCATAACGCCCACGTATGCGAGTGCGGCCTCGCTACTCTCATATTTTTAATTACTTGATATTGCCAGCAGGAACTGCGGCTGCATTTCGATAATGATTTTCTCGCATAGAGGCACTGCTTCTCTATGTATTTCACAGACTTCATCCAAAGTATTAGCAGAGGGGCAATTTCCGTATTTTTAAGAACGTTCACATTCTAATCTCAGTCTCTCTCTGATGTTCACGGAGATGAGATTGCGACTCGATTTTGAACGTTTTACGAACGGCAACTGATCAGTAATGACGCTTGACTTTACACTTGCAGGAGGAGTTCCGCGGCTTCTCGTTCGTGAACAAGGACTTCAACCCGGCGCCGCCCGTCGATAAGCCGCCGCAAGCCTGAGCTGTGTGCGGTACACGTGCGCACACGCTACACGTGCGGTGCGCGGTACACGTGCGGTGCGCGGTACGCGTGCGGTGCGCGGTACGCGTGCGGTACACGGTACACGCGCAGTGCGCGGTACACGGTACACACGGTACGCAGCGCGCGACGAGGCGACGCCGCCACTCTCATTTTTTACATAATTATGTTAAGTGTAATGCCAACATCTGTCTAGTCACGACGACGCGCAAGTTAAGCGCAGACGCTGTTCTTATTTTATTTCTAGTAGTAGCGCGCGAAGTCTTTAGTATCAACGTCGAACGAAGTATTATTTTTATTACGTTTTTATTTTGTACGTTTTTTGAATGTACGTTGTCTGTCTTTTAGTGTATGTTAGTTTAGGAGCGCTCGAGTCTCTCACTGCGACAGTTAACAAGGACGCAATTTGGTAAATGTGACTTGACGAGTTCTTTCGGCGTAAATAGTGATACTTTTAGTGAAGTTAAGATCGGAGTGCTGAGAGGGCGAGCACTTCCGTTACATGCTGGACAAGTCCGAATTGCGTCATGTCCGTACAATGATCACAGAACCTCACAGGTTCAGCGAGCCGGGCGCGGGCGGCCTACCGCGGGAGTAGCAACACACATTATTCGACAATTTCGAAGTACCGAAGTAAGGTTGACGATGTCAGAGTAAGTAGCACGCAAGGACTTCTTTGAATGTAATCTATCATCATCGCACCCTGGTATCGAATTAGTGACTATGTCAATAATACCTTTGCATGAGGTAAGACATGTCTCCGACCGATATTTGTTATTGCTTCGGACAAAATTATATCCGCGCGGTAGACTGCCAAATGTCGGGTTCTGAAATTGAATACCTCAATAAATACGCTTGCCTTGTTTTGCGAGCGAAACCAAAGTTTCCATTTAAGAATGCTAGCTCGCACAAATGTAAGACTTGTTTCCAAGAAGTCGTTCAATTCACGATATTGAACGTAACCTGTGGGTCTCGTGAAACAGCAGCTTTAAATACCTCCTAACATTGTACAGACGTTGCCAAAGTTGACTTGAAACACGATTTTCTTATGATGTTTCTGTCCACTAGTTCATTCGACAGTTGCTTACGACGGCGCTACACGTGTTGTTATGTAGGTGCGCAGGCGCCGGGCGCGCCGACCGTCGCGCAGAGTGTGACGTCACGTGCGCGGCACTCCTGTCTGTACATAGTAGCTGCCGCCAGCTCGTCGGCGCGCTCGGCGAGGCTCGCGGTCACTCGCGCCTCGTCGTGTGCGTCGACCGTCGCGCGCGCCCGCCGCGACCTAATAAATCACTTCCCATCGCAACAAATATATAAATAAATATAAAAAAAACAAGATCTTAGTTGATGCGATGAGTATATTTTCTATTGAGTCCTATATTGAAGATATAGAGCAATTATTATCGATTGTTGTAAATATTGAACAAATACATAGTATGTGGCGCGCGCGCGGCGACACTGTGTGCGTCGGACACTGTCGACATAGCGCAACGCTGTGTGTGTCGGAAACTGGCGACACAGCCAAAACTGTGTCGACACAGCGAAACACTGTCAACACGGCGCAACACTTTGTGTCGGACATTTTCGATACAGCGCCACACTGTGTCGACACAGCGCAACACTGTGTGTCGGACATTGTCGATACAGCGCCACACTGTGTCGACACAGCGCGACACTGTGTGTCGAACACTTTGTCGACACAGCGCAACACTGTGTGTCGGGCAGTGTGTCGACACAGTGCAACACTGTGTGTCGGACATTGTCGATACAGCGCCACACTGTGTCGACACAGCGCGACACTGTGTGTCGAACACTTTGTCGACACAGCGCAACACTGTGTGTCGGGCAGTGTGTCGACACAGTGCAACACTGTGTGTCGGACATTGTCGATATAATATAGCGCCACACTGTGTCGACACAGCGCGACACTGTGTGTCGAACACTTTGTCGACACAGCGCAACACTGTGTGTCGGGCAGTGTGTCGACACAGTGCAACACTGTGTGTCGGACATTGTCGATATAATATAGCGCCACACTGTGTCGACACAGCGCGACACTGTGTGTCGAACACTTTGTCGACACAGCGCAACACTGTGTGTCGGGCAGTGTGTCGACACAGTGTCGCCGTGCGCTTGTCGGAGGACGATGTAAACCCCATACGCGTAGTAGAGTGTTATAATTGCGTGTACTTCGTGACTGTGAGCGTGTGCGTGTGTCTGTATGCGTGCGAATGTACGAAAGTATCGCTGCAACGTTCATTCTTTTATTAAACTTACGACGTACCTATTAATCGGTGCTTTGAATTTAAACTTGATGTTTTTGTAATGATTGGGTGTTGTGTTCGTACAGTCTACCCCTTTTAGGCGTTATGAGAGTTATTTTAAGAGATTTGGTTGTTTAGTCATTTGCGCATAATATTTATTTCGATTAGCAGAATTTCTTTGAGAAAGTCCGCGACATGTGAGACGCGAGTTACCGCGATATTTACCGGTATTAAACTTGTTCGTCGAGTTAAACGTATAAGATTACTCGCTGAGTATATTTACCATTATAAATAAAATTTTATTTACATTTATAAATACCGATACCCTAAAGTTATTAGTGAGGTGATCAGACCTGTGTGGGTGCTGACTTGACTCGCGTCAGAGACATGACCGAGGGGCACTTATTGTACCGCTTGCTAGACTAACTCGGAAGCGGTATGATATAAAAACCATCGGCGGAGCGCAGTTGGCTTCCGATTACAAGTTATTAGGTGATCAACACTTGTCAGCTCGGATATACCTCTGTTACCTCACACAAAAAACTATGAGCAGTGATTTGTATGAGGGCTCAGTCGTGACCCGAGTGCTCACGAGTGCGGACCGGCCCGCGCCGAGCTCCGGACACGTACTGACGACGTCACTGCGAATGTGACATACACAGTATTTGCCTAAACACACGTATTAATGCAATACTAAAGTTTCACAGCATTGTTCAGCAACATGTGTCTATGGGCTCATTACATATTGCTGGCAACGTTAGGAAGTTACGTATTTATGCTAAATAAAAGTTGCGGAAAATAATGAAAACGATATGGTATGGTACGGTTTGCGTTCCAATTTCTATATTTAGTTTTAATTCCATCGTTTTTGTCGGAATTTAAACTAAATGTAGAAGTTTTTTAATACATGTGATTGTCATGTATTACCGCAAATTAACGCCTGATAACGTTACGTTTCTCAACTTTCGTTTGACTTGAATACGAGACTAGGTTCCATGGCACCGCCTGCGGGCCGAGCTGGCCGAGCTGGCCGAGCTGGCCGAGCTGGCCGAGCTGGCCGAGCTGGCCGCGCCCCTCGGTCGAGCAACCAGTGCCAGTGATGCGTACCCAAGTACATCGTTACTTCTAGTCCCGCGTTTTGTTGCGCGAAGCCTTCCTCCAATACTCATCGACACGTCTGTGTCACAACAGTATTTCTTGATCTTTGACCTTGTGTTACATCTGTCACGTACATTATAAGGAGCAACAGACTGGTAACATACGACACGACTTTATAAACTTAGGAGCGACACGTTTAGTCTCGCGACAATCTAAGAAGCCCGATTTGACGTTTTTCGTTATACATACGGCGATAACTTTGTATGAGCGTCTACGTAAGAAATAGAACAATCAAATTCATCATCCTAATTAATTACTATGTTATCCATACAGTACAATGAGTATCATTCGTAAGCACCAAGTTTCACTTTATATTTGAAAAATGCACTAAAAAACACGAATTAATCGTTGGTGAATATTCCGACAGGACGTAATTACAGTGTCATGTTTTGATTGATTGTCAATGTAGATAGATTGTCGATTACAAACTCCCATCACTGCACAAAATATTTTGATAGGTGTCAAATCGGGCTTCTCAGATTTTCGCGAGATTAGGCCCCGAATTCATGGGAAACAAATGTAGCACTACAATATTTCAGCAACATGTGTTTATAGGTTGGCATGCTGCTGCAACACTGTTGCACTTGCACAACTTTTGTTTACTTTGAGTACAGGGCTTTAGCCGTCATATGATTTCATAAAAACAAAGTGTTACAAGTCTGTTTCTGCCTGAAATAGTCGCGAACAAACCAAAGTGTTACCATTATAATTATTTTATAACTATTCGGGTAAAAGTTTAAATTTAAAATGTATTTATTTGTTTGCGTACAAATGTAACACAAGCATTTACCATTTAGTTGAGATTCTCTTTACATAATATTTTGTTAGATATTTTATATTAAATATTTTAAATATATTTTTGTCGTACTTTGAGTACATTATACGTTATTTTTATTATTGTCTGTGTTTTTATAGTCATTGTCTTGTTTACTTTGGTAATCAAGTAGGAAATTATTTATAAATCAATATTTTTGTCGCAGACACCACCATTTTATTATATGGATTTTTTGAATATTTGATATCACATTTCAGCTGCATACATATTTAGCTTACGTCACTATTCAAAGACGACGACTTATTTAAAAGTATTGAAGAGATCTTTGACTTGGTGTAATTCAGTGAACATCGTGGCGACGTAAGCTGGGCGTGTATCAGGCACCTGTCACGCATCGCGACAGTATTCTGAATTAAGTATTATTTAATTAGTTGTTAGTTATCGATGTAATACCAAAGGTTTAAGTTTAATAGTTTAAATTAACGTCGGGTTAAGTTAACTTCCCAGTGTGTAGTGCGGTACGCACTCGCGCCCCGCGGCGAGCGGTAGCACAAAACGTATTGCTTTATGTAGTTGTTAGTGTATAATATTATATAAAATATAAATATATTAAATTATAAATCTCTGTACGTGTTCCCGTTATTATTGCTATATAACTATTGTGTTTTATATGTTTTTCGTTGGGTGCGTGGAGTGATGTCTCGCCGGCAACGGAGTGACAGTGGTTGCATCTTATTAACTACGTACTAAAGCTTAGTTCACCTTGTTAAGGTTTCTATTAATTTCGTGGCCATTTTATTTTTAGGTCGGTGGGAAGCTATTGATCGGGTGTTTGCGAGTTATTTTATGAGAAAGATCTGTTGAAATAGTTATTTATTTAAAGTAAATATATATATTCTTTTGTTATCACATGAATAGTAATAATTAATTTGGTTATCAAAATAACACATATACCCAATCAATAACTTGTCACCATAAAGCACAAACCGTTAAATGCAAGTTGAATGTAATATATCAGTGTCGCATAACTCTGCAACTCAGCTTATTAACTTATTGTAACTCCAATGTAAGTTTCTATACTCAAGCAGTTAGAAGCTCGGGAGTTCTGCAGACTAGATATGAGTGTAAGTGGTCTTGCAGAGTGATGTTCAACTGTGCAGTCTCTGCGCACGGTGATTGTACGCCGAGTCGCACATTGACCGTTTGTTAACTAGATAAGTTAAATGTACGTGAAGATTTAATTTTTGATGTGAATCATACTAATATAAAATAAATTAAATAGAGAATAGAGTATAATAGAGGTATGTTACGTGTGCCGGCGTGTCGGCACGGTCATGTTATTAATTTATTCGTAAATATTTCATAGTTGTGTGTTGTTTACATTGTGGTTTTTATTCGTACGCTGAGTGTGGATGTGCGTGTGAGAGAGTGTGCGTGTGTGCGTGGGGCGGCGCTTGCTGCGTGTCTTCGAGGGCACGAACAAAAAGAGATACATTTCCTATGATAAGTAACATAATGCAGTATCTATCTGGGTGTGATGTATAATATATCCGTTAATATTGCCACGGGACCTAACCACCTCCATTCGTGTGCACCATTACATTATTTCCTTCCGTGGCCATAATAGGTGTGCATGTGCCGTTGTTAACTCATGCAGTGAAATCGTGTAAATGAATAAGGCCCTCGACAGACACGCGACAAGTCGCCGCGTGTCGCGTAGTGTCGCAAGCGCCACAAGCCTCGTCTCGGTAGTTGTACTTACCATTCACTGGAGAGTTGCCGGAGACGGCTATTGTTTGCGTTTCACTCTACTAATATTATTAACGTCTTGAATTTTATGACTGCCGTGAGAACCCAATGATATACTGGTTATTTGAGCATCTATGTCGAGTTTATAAACATTGTTAGAGCACAAAGTATAGAATCGCAATGATGGCGTCTCCAGCGAGCTCTAGGTCGCGAGTAGTCGCCGGCGACACATCGTCGCGTCGCCTGCTCGCGGCCCTATTAACTTTAGCTGTGATTACGTTGCTATTGATATAGAATGTTTATTTCCGGACGCACATGTGTTCTCATTTCCGACCTTATTGCAACAAAACTATGAATTATCAAAACATTTTTGAAACTTATATTTTAATTTTTTGAATTTTTACACGATTACTTTTATTTTATTGTGAGATTCGTCAAATGTAATATTGTTTGAAGAAGATATAACTTTATTGATTATAACGTAATAGCTGATAACTAAATCGTAGTACTTGTAAAGAGTAGTCGGAGCGCACTGCCGTCGCTAAGTGTTACGTACGAAGCGTGATGAGAGCGCTACATGAAGCTATTTATATAGAGTCCACACTTACCACGTAGTAACATAACTATATCATTTTATGAGAACATTATTTTTATCCTAGGTACCATAGATTACTAGACTTGGTGACAGCAAACCTTTGAGATTTGCATTTTAGCTGAATTGTAAAAGGATGAGCAGTAAGTGAATTTGAATGCGATGCGTCTCAATGAAAGCTAAACTAAAATGAATATAAAGGTTCAGTTACTGCTTGTCACAACTGTCTAGTTTGCCTTCCAGCATTGATTCTAAATCTTAAATTAATACCTTATCGAAAGAATTACCTCCTTAACTAAGATATATGAAAATATAACGCTTACTTAATTTTGTCTGTCTGTCACCGACTGTGCCAAAGTATCCTTCGTGTTAAACTGGTGACTATTGTTAGCAGTGACCGGTCAGTCTCGGGATTACCCGAACTAATTTAAGGAAAGATCTGTGAAGAACCTCGAGGACCTCATTATAATGTGAAATATCTACTTTATCTAGTGTATTCTGTGGGCTGACCGGGCATTGTGAGCGTTCACTCTACATCTGTTATAAATAGCTTGTTGTCACAGCTTAGTGCGGCCCGCGCGCCCGAGCCTGAGTTAGGCAATAAGGACTGTTTCTCTACTCGGATGTCTCACCTGCCTCGCCCGGGCGAGAGTGTTCAGGTCCGCGAACTGTCGACCCGTTCTTCCTCTTCCTACAAAAGTTCTTGATTGGCCTACATTTCTGATTTACAAACTACCCTTTCTCTCTCGCTGACACAAATATTGAAAACATCAACGCAATGCCTTACACTAGAATAGAATAAAAATAAAATACAAATAAAATGTTTAGCTATAGACCAAATATGAGACAGAAACGCTTATTAAGATACAATATATTAAGTCGTATTGCCCGACTCAGTCGCGCGTTTGCAGAATATGTCGCTCGTTTGTCCAGTAAACAGAAACGAAAAGTAATAGTGTTACACTGTTGAATGCCATTTTGTAACATAAGCCATATTAACGCTAGCTGTAACTTGACATATCACGCTGTATTATTATTTGTATCTATATATTTTATATGATCGCTGCGGCATGCTACTGCGCCCGAACTGTCCAGTTTGATGCGAATGCATTATAGTTACCGTATGATTGTCGTCGGCGGCAGTAGGAAGCCGGGCGCACTCAGTCCGTGATGTATTTAGTACCAATATGTACTGTGTCAAACATAGCGCATTATTTAACTCTGCGCCGTTTATTTGCAATCTTTATAGCTAAAAAGTTTATACAAAAGAATACTTTATAAACTCTGGAGTGCTTCAAAATGTAATGGTGGCCAAGAAAATGAACCAGTAATATAAATATTTCAAAACACTTATTTACAGTAAGTTACGTTCACTATTTAAGGTTTCAACTTTAAATCTTACAATATTCTTCTGCACAATATATTTAAGTATCATACTTTACATAATGTACGTTTATGTCCGCCATTACATTTTATGAACTCGCTCCTTATTTAGTTCGTCGGGATTGCAAATGGTGAACGGCGTAAGTACCATAAGTTATTTTTTACTAATTTTGGAATGCTTATAAATAAAATAAAGTATATTTTACGCTTCCCAGAGGTGTTATATAGCCAAAGAGTGGTTAAATATTTGTACAAATCGGCTGAAAGCCCTTATTTTGTTGTCTATTAGTTGGAATACATATTTATTGTCTTGCCAGTATATACAAAGTGTAGGTAACAGTTTGGGGGAAATATAATAATGTTTTGTATAATTGTGTTGCAATGTCGTCTACACTTGGAGTTGATTGTTTCTGAATCTCTTGTTAAAAATGTTTTTGGGAGTTTTGATAAATTGTGTTTAGGTATTTTACTTTAAGTAATTTTTTTATGTTTCATGATGAACTTCCTGAGGGGCATCAATATTTTGATGCTTTGTACCTACTTTAAACAACTTGGATTTTAACTTTGATGATAGTAACCACTCGTGGTTGTTGAAATAGATGTTATTGTTGTAACGTCGCAGGGCGCTGGTGCTTGCGGGCCAGGAAGGGAGGGTGTCACGTCAGCCCACGAACACTGCCAGGCCCATTTTATTATAACGTTTGTCTAATACATGGTGGAGTAAAATGAACTTGAATCGAATATTGAAACGTCCTGATGGGTACTTTGACCCTTAATTATAAGAACTTGGTGTTTATAACTTCTAAATTGTGATCTGATTGTTTCGAATGTATTCATGAATTGTTTTACACAGTGTAGATGACATTGCGACAGGCGTACGTTATAGTTTGTGTTAATTATTTGTAGCTAACACGAAGATATGAGATCTGTTGGATCGTGGCTGTACTCACGCGGCCGCGGCTTTGGGGACCCATTTTATATTATTCGATCAAACAAAATAAAAAGCTAACAGTTCCCGCCTTACAGTGTGCAATAAATTAAGACTTACTAAAGTAAACAATGGAATTTCATACGATCTGTGAATTGAACGCATAAATCGGATAAATATCCATTGGTATTGAAAATATTATTTTGATTACTAGACTCAGCTGGTCCCTAAAGCGTTGGCCTGACTGGTACGACCTCGTAATACCTATTTGTTGTCTGTTCACCTTCACTTAGAACACATTAGCTGAGTAAATTATTGCATAAATATAGTTTTATGATGAAATAAAATATGTATATGTAATCCTACATGTCTATTAAATCATGAAAATAGATTATAATGTGATGTTTAATTTTTAAGCGTTCCTTACCCAAAGGGTACCATTTGGTACCCAGCTACTTAGCCTAACGATGGCCGCCTGTCTGTCACAGATAGAGGGGCGGCAGGTAAACGCCCAGTAGAAAAAAATCCAGGTAGATACCCACTTGGGTAAAAACCAGGTATTTACCCGTCTGTATACGAGCCTGTATGTCTGTCCGTCTGTCATAAGCTCATCACGTCCAATCGCGTCAACGCGGTTGCCATTCGTGTAAAGCAGACGGAGCTTATAATATGTCCGTTCCCGCTCCGGTTTTTATAGGGCTGTCATTTTCCGATTTTTCCGGTAGGTCCCATTTGTTCTATGGAACATAACGTAATAGAACAAATTTAGAAAATATTGTCCCTATTTGTACTATAGAACTACATACTAGCTTTTGCGTTTTTATTTGTCTGTGAATGCACAGAACTAAATGGGAATCGCTTTTCCCAAATTATTCTCTCTCAAAATCCGTTAAAATTTCTGTTGGTGAGTAACCATCTAATCATCAATATCACTAAGACAAGTGGTAGCAAATCATTCTCGAGTGGCCAGTTTACATATCAACTTCAAGAAGTTTATATACTTAGTTTGTTCTATGAAAGAATTTGAGACAAAAAGTACAAACTGTTCTATAGTACAAATAGGGACAAATTTGTTCTATTACGTCATGTTCCATAGAACAAATGGGACCTACCGGATTTTTCGAATGTACCTACTGAAAAAAGCTAAAACGATAGAGAACGGGTAATAAATTGAACATTACTGCTATGCATTTTTATTTTTCCTAGTATTTTTTGTGGTTCCGTACCTCAAAAGGAAAAAACGGAACCCTTGTAGGATTACTTCGTCCGTCAGTCAGTCCGTCATTGAGGGCCAAAAAGTTCACAAATCCCTAACGGTTTAAAAATAAAACACAAACAACATAATTATTATATATGAAACACGAACGTCTTTATTTCTTACGGGCGTTTATTATTTTTATAATCAAACAAATTAAAGTAATGGCTAAATTAATAGCCTTAATGTAAAATATTTCTGTCATGTCATATTGCAGTATAAACTTTACTACAAAATATAATCTTTTGGAGATCAACTTTTAAATTACTTTATGGTAACTTTGTGGTTGATTATTGTAGAACTTTTGTGTACCTTTTGGGCACTTTTCCCACTGACAGCGATGCGGACGAATTTTTTGATGCCCAATGAGCTCTTCCTTCTTTCTGTTTTTTTTTCTCCGTATACTTGTAAATAATTTATATATTTTAGTGATAGATGTATATTATAATAATGTTTGAATAAAAAATAAAAAATTGATTATTTTAGAACCTAAGTCTAGTCACTTTCATAAAAAAAAATCTCGTGAATAAAAGTTCTACAACAGTTAATCACAAAGTTACCATAAAGTAATTTAAAAGTTGATCTCTAAAAGATTATATTTGTAGTAAAGTTTATACTGTAATATGACATGACAGAAATATTTTACACTAAGGCTATTAAAATAACCGATACTTTCATTTGTTTGATTATAAAACATAATCTGTATATAAAAAATAACAGATTGTAGTATTAGTGACGAGTCTGTGTTGTCTAGTTATACTAACAACATAGTGATTAATTATGGATCATCATGTTGTACGAAGGAGGATCCACCTATAATACCAACATCTTTGGAGGCCACTACCAGTCAGATAGGGTATTCTCTTCCTGCTGGAATTCATTCAGACATTCTAGACTCTTCAGTTGTAGTTGTGGAGGTCACTCCGGATAACTTTTTAAACTAGTAAGTAAGACAACAGAAGTTACCCCTTCAAATAACCAATTATTATTAGAGAATAATAAAAAGGTATCTTCTGGCAATATTACACATATTAATAATAATAAAAAACCAAAGGGGGGGCAACATACTTTAAAATTATTCAATCAATATATCCAAGGTTGCTCTTCCAAATTACTGGAAATAGAATTGTTTTTAGAAAATACCAAGTTTGATGTCATTTGTTTAACAGAACATTGGTTAAAAGATCATCAAGTAATGTCAATTAACTATGAAAATTATTGTGTAGTTAGCCATTTCAGCCGAAAACATATGATACATGGTGGGTCATTAATATTAGTCAAAAATTCAATTAAATCGAAAGAACGAAAAGACATAATCGGACTGTCTGTTGAACACACCATAGAATTGTCCTGTGTTGAGCTTGATAAGCATGTTATAGTATGCGTATACAGACCTCCAAGTTACCAGAATCTATCTATGTTTGATTCTGTAATGGAAGATGTGCTAAAGAAACTTAGTGTTACGAGTAGTAGTAAGTCAATAATCATATGTGGTGATTTTAATATTAATTTATTAGAAAATAACTCTAATACTGTCAGACTATTAAGTCTTTTTAGGTCATTTGGCTTGTCAAATGTTTTTATTGAACCAACTCGAATGACAGCTTCTTCTGCGACTTGTATAGATAATGTTTTTTGTAATTGTGATTACTTACATAAACAAATTGTAAATAAGTTGCCATCTGATCACAGTGGACAAACAATAACATTTTGCTCCTACATGCCTTTACAAAAAATTCAAATAAGGTTTAGGCCAATTACATGTAAAAATTTAGACAAATTAAATAATTCTTTGGCAAGTAAATTATGTGTTCAGAATTTTAATAATATATGTGACCCAAATGAGTTCTACGCCGAGTTCTTTTCACTATTAAATGAGCAATTTATTGACATAATTCCCCTAAAGACTAAAACTATTTACACAAAGTTCTTATTTAGTGATTGGGCGACTCCAGGTATTCGTAAAAGCAGGGAAAAACTTTTTGAACTGTATGGCCTAAAACAACATATGAATAATACAAGCTTTCATCAGCATGTTGCAAAATATTCAAAAACTTTTAAAAGTGTGTGCAAAATGGCTAAAGCTCTTTACATTAGCAATAAAATAAAATCAGCTGATGATAAAATAAAAACTACCTGGCAAATAATAAATAATGAAACCGGTAGGAAAAAGCAGCGTAATACTGAATTTAACTTAGGCACATGGCCCTATCAACTCAGATGTAGAAATAGCTCAGGAATTTGAAAACTTTTTTGCTAATATTCCCCTTAAAACTACGGAAACTTTAAATTCCTCACCCGCGCTTTCTGCTGCCATACTTAGAAAAAATATAAAGTCATGCCCTTTGGAGTTGAGGTTTCAGCATACAAACCCCCAGGCAGTTATAAAAGCTTTTAAAGATCTTAAAATTAAATCAACAGAAGATCTATGGGGAATGTCTGTAAAAGTCTGTAGATGTATCATCGAAACCATTGCGCCTTATTTAGCTTTCATATTTAACACCAGTGTAGACCAAGGAATCTTTCCGGATCTCATGAAACACAGTAAAGTAGTTCCTTTGTTCAAATCCGGTGATAGTAAGGAACCCAACAATTATAGGCCTGTGTCAATTCTGCCAGTTCTCAGCAAGGTGTTTGAAAAGTTGATGCTGAATCAAATGTTACGTCACTTTAATAAAAATTCCATCTTTCATGAACAACAGTACGGTTTCACCAAAGGGCGTTGTACCACTGACGCCGGTGTCACCCTCATAAAGAACATTTTTAACGCCTGGGAAGAAGCACAAGATGCCATTGGAATCTTTTGCGACCTCTCGAAGGCGTTCGATTGCGTAGACCATGAAACACTTCTGCTGAAACTGGAGCACTATGGGATTAGGAATACAGCTCTTGATTTACTAAGATCGTACCTGAAAGATAGAAAAGTTAAAGTTCAAGTAAACGGCGTAAACTCATTGGGGTCTGAAATGGCAATGGGAGTTCCACAGGGTTCGATATTGGGTCCATTCCTCTTTTTAGTTTATATTAATGATTTACCCCAATTACTTCAAAATCAACCGAAGATGGTGTTATTTGCAGATGACACATCGTTGATCTTTAAAATAAACCGACGGTCACAAAATCTTGACGACGTTAACAGCTCTATTCTTCAAGTCCAATATTGGTTTACGGTAAATAATTTGGTACTAAATAAAAAAAAAACCAAATGCATTAGATTTAAATTACCTAATGTTAGAAGTAGCGAATGTGACATCATATTGAATGGAGAAAAACTAGAATGTATTAATCAAACGGTTTTCCTAGGAATCACGCTAGACGAGAAATTACAATCGGGACCTCATATAACATCTCTTGCCTAAGCTCGGCCGCTTATGCTGTTAGAAAGATAAGACAGTTAACAGATGTAGAAACCGCGCGTTTGGTCTATTTTAGTTACTTCCACAGTATTATGTCGTATGGCATTTTACTGTGGGGTCGGGCTGCTGACATTGAATCCATATTTATTTTACAAAAGAGAGCTGTCAGAGCCATTTATAATCTACATCGTCGCGAATCTCTCAGGGAACTATTTAAAAGGATTAATATTATGACGGTACCTTGCCAATTCATATATGAAAATATTATGTATGTAAGAAAAAATCTTCATATTTTTAATAAAATAAGTGATAGACATAATTTTAATACTAGAAATAAAGATAAAATAGATCAACCATTTTTCAGATTATCTAAAGTACATTCATCTTTTATGGAGTACTGTGTTAAATGTTACAATAAAATACCTTGTGATATATTACAATTAAATGAAAGAAAATTTAAAACTTATATTAAAAGTACACTCTGTAAACAAGCTGTTGCGTCGAGGACACCGCATTCCTGAGCGATAAGGATTTGTAACGATGACTACTACGAAGGAATTATTAAATGTATTGGAAGATACCGCTTCATTATTGCAAAAAACTCAAGTTAATCTCAAGAAATGCTCGAAATCACGGTTAACTAAAGGATATATTGAAACCCGTATAAAGGCAATAGAAGATTATTGGTCTACTTTCAAAAACGCTCATCATTCTTTGGTAAAAATAACGCCGAAGGAACAAAAGGCAATATTACCATATTTTGCTAATGAGGAGTTTTATATTTATGAAGACTTATATCTTATTTTGTTAGCCGATTTACGTGATATGTTGAATGAACAAAATACAACAGCGCCGACGACGTCATCGCAAAATAATAATAGCATCGCGACGAATCCTGATCTACAAAATTCGCTCGTACGGTTACCTAGAATACAGCTGCCATCTTTTAGTGGAAAATATGAAGAATGGCCTGCGTTTCAAGATTTGTTTACATCGTTAGTGCATACGAACACAAGTATTAGTGACGTATAAAAGTTACATTATTTGAAGTGTAGTGTTACTGGAGAAGCAGAGACCTTATTGAAACATATCCAGGTAACACAGAAAAATTATGAACAAGCTTGGGACATTTAAAAAAACAGATATGGAAACAAACGTTTGATTATGAACTCTGTGTTAAAACAATTAGTCTATCAAAAGAAGATGAGTTCTCAATCACCTAATCTAATTAAAAGTTTATTGGATACCACAACAGACTGTTTAAATAACCTTCAAAATTTAAATATTTGCTTAGATTCATGGGATCCAATAATAATTTTTCTGGTAGTTCAGAAATTGGACCCTGAGTCACACAAGGATTGGGAACAATTCGCTTACAAAGAAGATGTCGATGACTTACCCAAATGGAATGATCTGAAAAAGTTTCTTCAGTCCACATACCGAACACTGGAGCTTGTCACACCAGGAACACAACATAAAGCAATAAAAGAACGTGCTGTTCATATCTCAAGTACGTCAACGCCACCGTCAGGAAAAACATGTGTTCTATGCAATGAAAATCACACGTTATGCCACTGTAAAGAATTCACAAAACTGCAACCTATTAAACGAGTTAATTATGCAAAAACGAACAACCTATGCTACAACTGTTTAGTACCAGGACATTCAGCAAGAAAATGTAGACTGCCAGTGTCCTGTCGTATATGCAAAAGGCGTCACCATAGCCTTCTACATCTCAACAAAGAACCTGAGACTTCGGTACAAGAAACCTCCACGCAACCGAAGACTGCTCAAAACAATGTAGAAGAACAAAAAGAAGTTACTGTTAATACAACGGTCGCCTCACACCACAGTACTAGACAAGGCATAGCACTATTAGCTACAGCAACAGTGACAGTACGAAACGAACAAAACCACACTGTTGTACTACGCGCATTAGTGGACCAATGTTCGCAGATAGCACTTATTAGTGAGAAAGCAACTCAAATGCTCAATCTGACCAAACGATCAACGAGAGGAAGTATCATTGGAGTGGGTTCAACGAAGACAAATGTAAACCACGTGGTACAGCTGCAAATCGGTTCCCGCTGGAACACAAACTTCAAGATAGATGTCGAAGCATTCGTCATGTCTAAGCAACTTACCACTAAACTCCCTCCTAAAACAATTACTACTGATAACTGGCCACATCTAGAAGGACTCAACCTGGCTGACTCGAACTACGATACACCAGGCCCTATAGACCTACTTCTAGGTGTCAAACAATACTCTCAAATCATACAAGAAAAACTTATCAAGGGTCCACCGGGTACACCATGTGCACAGAAAACATACCTTGGATGGATTCTCTTCGGTGAAATAAATACAAGGTCACAAGACGATTCTGCTCTTGTTCTTCATCACCAAGTAGACATGGATGTCATGCTTAAATCACTGTGGGAAATAGATACAGAAAACAAAAGAAACTTAACAAAGGAAGAAAAATTGTGTGAAACAGTTTATGAAGAAACACACACACGGACAGAAGAGGGAAGATACATGGTAAAGTTACCTTTGAAAACACCACAGCCAACATATCTAGAAGGAAACACAAAAGAAATAGCCAAAAACAGACTTCTACAATTGGAAAGAAAATTTAGAAGAACACCCAACCTGAAAGAAAACTACAAGAAAGTAATGAAAGAATACTTCAATTTAAACTATATGGAAGCCATACCTGAAAAAGAAGTCATAAATGAAAGGGTTGTATACTTACCTCACCATGCCGTCGTCCGAGAAGATAAAGAAACATCGAAGACTCGCGTGGTCTTTGACGCATCGGCGAAGAGTTCAAACCAAGTTTCACTCAACGATGAGTTGATGGTTGGTCCTCAGCTTCAGGAAGATCTAAGAAATATAATCATGAGATGGAGAATGAAACGTGTTTGTTACGCCAGCGATATAACAAAAATGTACCTGCAAATATGTGTTTACCCAGATGACGCTAATAAATATCAGCGTATTCTGTGGCGAGAAGAGGAACAAGATAGCATTAAGGAATATCGCTTGCTTCGAGTTACATTCGGAACAGCATCAGCACCCTATCTCGCGGTGAGAACACTCCATCAAGTTGCTGATGATGAAGGACAAAATTACCCGAATGCAGTCAAAATCATCAAAGAAAATTTCCTCGTTGACGATCTGTTAGCAGGTGAAGATACAACAGATCAAGCCATAACATCTGCAAAAGAGGTATCTCACATATTGAAGAAGGGTGGATTCACACTCTCGAAGTGGTCATCTAATTGTCCGCAATTTATGAAATCCATTGACACAAACAAACGAAGTTCTATCTCACACCTCGATATAAACAAAATGGATGGCACTGTAAAAGCACTAGGTTTGATTTGGAATTTGGGAACAGACCAATTTCAATACCAATTGAAACTACCAACAACTTCTATCAACATTACAAAAAGAACAATTTTGTCAGACGTTCAAAGACTATTCGATCCCTTGGGATGGATTGCCCCAAGTGTAGTGATGGCTAAAATGTTAATACAAAAGCTGTGGCTAGAAAAACTCGATTGGGATGACATCATAAGCCCTGAACTACAAGAAGAATGGATGAATATTCGTGAAGAATTCAGAAATGTAAACAACATTTACATAGATCGATGGCTTGGAACCTATAGCACGAAAATAAACGATATTCAAATTCATGGCTTCAGCGATGCGTCCATGAAAGCTTATGCAGCCGTTGCATACATTAGAGTCGAAACTCAAGACGGTCGAATTACAACAAAACTAATAGCAGCGAGAACAAGACTCGCGCCACTAAAAACTGTATCGTTACCACGTTTGGAGCTTTCTGGATCACTACTTCTTTCACGATTATTGAACCAAATAGGAAAGGCTATGAGAATATCGACAGCACAAATGTTTACGTGGACGGATTCTACAATCGTTATTGCATG
The DNA here is from genome assembly GCA_916701695.1 of Agrochola macilenta. Lineage (NCBI taxonomy): Eukaryota > Metazoa > Arthropoda > Insecta > Lepidoptera > Noctuidae > Agrochola > Agrochola macilenta. The sequence continues at coordinate 551,937 of OU753570.1, read as the reverse complement.
GCTATCTGGTGAACCACATAGATGGAAAACATTTGTAGCTAATCGAGTTGCAGAAATCACAGAAAATCTCAATAACAACCAATGGTATCACGTTGCATCAGAAGATAATCCTGCAGACATTGCGTCGAGAGGTATGTTACTTGCTGAACTGAAACAATCAGAGTTATGGTGGAACGGTCCAAAATGGTTATCTGAAAGGAAAATCATGTTAAATCAGCCTGATGTAGTCGTCACTGACCTGGAACAGAAAAAGGATAAAATACAAATAAACATTAAAATTCAAGCGGAAGAAGAACACAATTTCACAGAAACATTTAAGCAATTTGATAACTTACAAGAATTATTAAAGGTGATAACATACTGTCGAAGATTTGTTAATTACATAAAAGAATTGGATACTTACGAAAATTGCAGAAGTTTAACAACAGAAGAATTACATACATCATTGATAAAATGCATAAAGCTAGTGCAAAGGGAAGAATTTACAGATGAAATAAACAGATTAAAATTAAATAAAAATGTGAAGAAAAATAGTAACATTAAAACACTTACCCCATACTTAGACCAAGAAGGTATCCTCAGGGTGGGGGTCGTCTTCGACATGCAAGATTAGACGAAACAAGTAAACATCCTATAATATTAGGACATAACAACAAGTTAATTCCTTTACTCATAGCAAATGCTCATGCTCAAACACTACACGGTGGTGTTCAGTTAATGTTATGCGTTTTACGCTCTAAATATTGGATTATTCGAGCTAAGGGATTAATAAAAAACTTCAACCGTAAATGTTTAGTGTGTGCAAAGCAAAGAGCTAGTGCACGAACTCAGATCATGGGAGATCTGCCAAAGGAAAGAGTAACACCAGCTAGAGCCTTTCTACACAGCGGCGTGGATTATGCCGGTCCTTTCCAAATATTAATGTCAAGGGGAAGAGGCCTGAAAACTCAAAAGGCGTACATTGCTTTATTTGTTTGTATGTCTACAAAGGCAATACACCTTGAACTAGTAGGAGACCTTACATCCGAAGGATTTATAGCTGCATACAAACGCTTTATATCAAGAAGAGGTAAATGCAGCCACATGTGGAGCGACCAAGGGAGAAACTTTGTTGGTGCAGAAAAGGATTTAGCCGCGGCATGGCAAGAAGCTGACTTGAATTTCGAGAAAGACATTGCACACAAGTTGGTTTTGGAAGGTACACAGTGGCATTTTATACCAGCTTACAGTCCTAACTTTGGAGGCCTCTGGGAGGCTGGTGTAAAGTCCCTGAAGACTCATCTGAAACGAGTGTTGACAACAAATCTCACTTTCGAAGAAATGACAACAATACTGTGCCAAATCGAGGCGTGCCTTAATTCAAGACCTCTATGTCCTATTGATGACTCAGATGCAGACTCTACAGAATCCCTTACGCCTGGTCATTTTTTGATACATGAAGCTCCAATCGTCGTGCCCTCACCAGATTTTAAAGACACAAAGATTCACAACTTAACAAGATGGCAATACACTCAAAAGCTCGTAGGCGACATCTGGCGACGATGGCAAGACGAATATTTAACAAGTCTCCAACAACGTCCTGTCTGGCTTAAGAAGAAACAAGAATTCACTGTTGGTGACATAGTTCTAATCAAAACTGATGGATTACCGGCAGGAAAATGGTTATTAGGCCGAATTGTAGACAAGCATCCCGGTCATGATGGGCTCACACGGGTGTATAGCGTCAAATCTGGCAATAGCATTGTGAAGAGATCTGTCACTAAACTTTGTCCCCTACCTGTTGACACTAACTGATTGCTACATATTATTGTAAAACTTTGTCAAACCTCATTTCAATTTTGCATGCAGGCATTATTTATGTCTATTCGTATTGTATAATTCAACTTCATTGAAAATTAATACCAGCGTAGTTACAATCATTTGTTTGAATTTGGATAATTTGGAAACGTTGCATACTGCTTAAACAAAATTAAGTTTAATTTTTCAATATGTGTATACAGTGTCCACTAAGCATCATTTTAAAGGGCCTTATTGTCCCTTTGGTGGGCGGTATGTTGCGTCGTTAGCCTCATTTCATATATTTAAGTAGCTACGTAAGAATCATTGAGTTAGTCGCTAATAAACACCATTGAAGACAGACGCATTTGTGATTTTATAACAAGTTTCCCGTACACACAAAAGAGAACCTAAACAACATCAACACAAGCATATTACAAATTAGAGGATTATATCCAAGATAAGAATGCTTGGAAACATGCTGGTACTGCTTCATAGGACAATTTAGAGTCTAGACAAAATCAAACTGGTTGCTTATTTAATTATATGGTTTGTTATTTTTTATAACTCTGATTTTACATTCTGTTATTTCTTGAACTCACACACTGACTTATTAGTATTACTTGTTAAAATGTTAGGAATATCGTATAATTTTGCAATGTTTGTAAATATGTGAGCACCATGTATCTATCTATCAGATATCTATCTATCTAGATAAAACTATTCAGTTAAGACTACACTAAAAATAAATTGAAAATGTTTAATATTAATGTTCTTAGCAATCTTTCAACAGCTAGTTTTGATTCACAAGACCCCAATATAAACTACAGTACATTATTTTCTACAGTATGCCAAGAATTTAATAAAGCATGTCCTGTAAAAAAAGTAACAATAAATAATAAACCAAAATTTAATGAATGGGCCACGGCAGGCATTAGAATAAGCAGAGATATTTTGTATAATTTATATAACGAAAAATCATTGACTTCTGATGAAGCTGTTCATAATCATGTTAGAAACTATTCTAAGATATTTAAAAGAGTCTGCGCCCAAGCTAAATCTAAATTAATAAGTAACAAAATTAGTATTTCTAACAATAAAATAAAAGCTGTGTGGCAGGTAATTAACAAAGAAACTGGAAACACAAAACAGCGAGATCAGAATGAATTGTCTTTAAAAATAGATAATGAAACCATTTCAGATAGGTTAAATGTTGCTGCGATACTAGAAAATTTCTTTACCAACATCCCAATAGAGGTTACGAAATCTCTCCCCTCATCATCTAAACTAGCTGAATCTCTTCTAAAAGAAAACTTCAGTAGGGACATTCCAAGTTTTGAATTCATGCCCATTTCTATTGTCGCAATTAAAAAAGCATTCAAAAGTCTTAACATAAAAAACACTGAAGACTTATGGGGGATTTCCGTTAGTGTTCTTGGAGAAATCATTGACACAATTGCCCCTGTCCTAACAGGCATATTTAATCAATGTATAGATAGCGGTACGTTTCCTGATTTAATGAAACATAGTAAAGTAGTACCAATTTTCAAATCAGGTAGTAAGAGTGACCCCACTAATTATAGACCTATATCTGTGCTACCAGCATTGAGTAAAATTTATGAAAAAATCATGCTAGACCAGATGTTGTCACATTTTAATTCTAATAGGATTTTACATAGTCACCAGTTTGGTTTCACGAAAGGTAGGTCGACGACTGACGCAGGAGTAAAACTCATCAGTCACATTTTGGAATCCTGGGAGAAGTCCCAGGATGCAATTGGCATTTTCTGTGACCTCTCAAAAGCGTTTGACTGCGTTGACCACAGTACACTGATCTGTAAATTACACCACTACGGAATTCGTGAACAAGCTGCTGATCTTGTTCTTTCCTATCTATCAAACAGGCAGCAAAAAGTAAACGTTAATGGGGCGATGTCCTCGGGGTCTCTAGTTAAAATGGGCGTGCCTCAAGGTTCAATTCTTGGCCCTTTCTTATTTCTTGTTTATATAAATGATCTTCCTTATATGATGGCTAACTTATCGGATATAATTCTATTTGCTGACGACACTTCTCTTATTTTTTAAATAGATAGAAAAGATACAGATGTCTTTCATGTCAACGACAGTCTGGCTGTTCTTTCGAAATGGTTCGCAGCTAATAATCTTTTACTTAATGCGAACAAAACTAAATGTATTAGGTTCTCATTACCAAATGTACCTCAAGTAGGTCTAAATCTAAAACTTGATGGCAAAAAACTAGATGCAATAACGGAAACTATATTTTTAGGAATTACTTTAGATTCGAAATTGCAATGGGGCGCCCACATTAGAACTCTTTCAGGTAGATTAAGCTCAGCTGCATATGCAGTAAGAAAAATAAGGCAGTTGACTGATATAGCCACAGCTAGGTTAGTATACTTTGCTTATTTCCACAGTATTATGTCTTATGGCGTTCTGCTGTGGGGATCGGCAGCTGACGTAGATTCAATTTTCATTTTACAAAAGAGGGCAATCCGCGCTATCTATAAAATGGGTCCTCGTGAGTCCCTTAGAAACAAATTCAAAGAAATTGATATACTGACTCTGCCTTCTCTTTATATCTTAGAAAGTATTATGTATGTCCGCAAAAACTTAGGACTTTTCAAAATAAGAAGCGATTTCCATAATAAAAATACACGTAGTAGACATGAAATTGTGATACCCAAATTTTGATTAACTAAAACAAGCAAGTCATTTCTTATAAACAGTATCCGCTTTTATAACAAGTTGCCAAAGTCGGTTACAGAACTTAGCGATGGGAAGTTCAAAACCCACATCAAACGTGTCCTTATCAAGAAAGCATATTATAAAATTAAAGACTACGTTGAAGACAAGGAAGTTTGGCAATAATTCCTTCTGCACATGTGGCTTCCCTGGTACATCATTAACGGCACATTATGTAAGAGTCTATTAACTGCTCCCAAATTAACATCTTTTTTTTTTTTTTACATTCTTCCTTGACATAATCATCCTAATATTTGACATTATATACCTACTTTTATGTACATCTAGCTTTTGTGTACATGATAATTATTCAGATTTGTTACAGTTGTAATACCAATCATGTCATTTCGTTTAAAATAGGTTTTTATTTTTATTAATTTATTCATATTTTATATACTTAGATTATTTTTTTCTATTTTGTGAATGTGAGAACACTGTAGGTTTAGTGGACTGTAGATTTATTGACCATCTTCTATCTTGTTAAGTACCTGGTACTTGTTGAAAGACCTACACTGTCCTCCCATACCTACTAATACCTACTGTTATTTAAAAATATTGTAAAAAACAATTATTTTTAAAAGAGTAACCGTGGAGTTTCTTGCCGGCTCTTCTCCATAGGAAACGACCAATTGGAACCGTGCACCTAGCTTCTGACGTTTCATAAGTGCCCATGTAGGTTTATATGAAATAAAATATTTTGATTTTGATTTTATCATAATTAATTTATCTGCAATTGCTTTATTTTTGTCTTTATTTTTTTTTCATTTTTTTACCTATCGTGGTATAGTAATCTTATTCTAGATGCATCGTCTTCACATATAATTATATAATTAATGTATACAAAATATTGTAAAAACATTTTAAAAGAGTAACGGTGGAGTTTCTTGCCCATTCTTCTCCATACGAAAACTACCTTTTGGAAGGGGCGATTAGAATCAATTCTATTTTTTTGTAAATTTGACGTTCATAAGTGCCTTTTATGTGCCTAATTGAAATAAATTGTTTGACTTTGACTTTAATCAATGTGTTCTAAGGGCCTAAAACGGCGGGCACGCCACAATTGTGGCGATAAGTGCCCTCTTTGAGGAGTTGCTAGAGAGGCGCCACGGCGTCCTCACCTTCCGCCTGACGCAGGTCCTCACCGGACATGGGTGTTTCGGGAGGTTCCTGTTCCGCAAAAGGCGGGAGGAAACGCCCGGGTGTCACCACTGTGTGGGTCGCCCGGAGGACACGGTGGAGCATACGGTGGACGTCTGCCCGGCTTGGACGGAGCACCACCGTGTCCTCACAGAGGCGATCGGCGGCAGTGATCTCTCGCGTCCGGCTCTGGTCCAGATCAAGGTACGGAGCGAGAGTGCATGGGAGGCAAGTGACGGCCTCCCATGCACTCTCGCTCCGTACCTTCTGCGAAGCAGTAATGCTCGCGAAGGAGGAGGCGGAGCGCGCGAGGGAGTGGCAAGATTCGCGCCCTTGTGGCCCTAGTCGAGGACACGCCCCGGGCTTCGGGAGTCGTGAGCCGACTTCCGGCCACCTTAGGCGCGGGCTTGCGGATGGTGAGCAATAGGTAGCTGACGGGGTCTGTAAGGACCAACGCCTGCTGGGGTTGCGGGTTTGTCCGAAAGGGATATCGCGACCCCGGCACACAGGCAACGGAAGGAACACGGGTGGGTTTTAGTCAGTAAAAGTCTGACACGCCCTCTCGCTCCGCCCAGAGCGGGAGAAGTCATATGATGATATCCCATCCCCAAAAAAAAAAAAGGGCCTAAAACGGCCACATTAAGCAATTCCTCTAAAAGCAATTAATTTTCTGAATTCCTAGCAATTCCTCTTTGGTGACACATATGTTAGCTGAATCATATTCAATTAATTCATAACAGAATTATACTTGGTGTTAATACAGGAAAAGTTTTTAACCAGTGCGCAAATTTTTTTTGGTGGTTCAAAATCAGTAATAGAACACATTTCCATTATTTATTCAATATTTTTTTTTATTTTTTTATCCTACTTTAAATCAGCAAAATATGGACACAATCTATTCGTAATAATATCAATGGGCGCGCGCGGCGCGGCGGCCGGCCCAAGCGGCGGTGTTGAACCTCCCCTCCCCCCCGGGCGGCAAGACGACGCCCGCGCGCCGGGTGCTGTGACCGACAGTTCGCTCATTGCACGCGCTGTCGTGTGACGTCGCGTCTAATCGCTTTCCCGCGCTGCACGTGTGTCGTACTTGTACAGACCTACCGGTCACGATGTCAGACTTCACTAACCGCGAGTTTTATGAGATGGTGCGAGTGTATGTACTGAGTGGTGAAAGCCCATGGAATCCTTAACCCCGTGAAAGGAAAAGACCATTTTAGCGGCATAAGGTATTAAGTAATGTAAATTTAATTGATAATAATGCTTTATTTTCTGTATTTTGATGGTCCTAAGCCCATTAAAGTATGAAGGAAAAATTGGAATTACTCTTCAAATAACTTCAGGTCACGGTCTAAACATAAAAAAGGCTAGTTCGAATCTGATAAAATTAGCGATCAATACATTGTAAGTATTGTAACCTACGTAAATACCTACGCCGGCGAATCGAGCGATCACTCAGCTGATAGGTAGGTACTTTCGCGCGTTCCGCTTCGCCACTCGCCGCCGAGTAGCCATGCAACCACTTTTAAAGTAAACATCTTTCGTTAACGATAACTTTTTTTTTTGTGCTATGACGTATCAAAATAAAAAAAGTATGTTCAATAAAACTCGTTTAAGTTTAATCTGTCAAAATTTGCGCAGTGGATAAAACCTTTTCCTGTATAGCCGCATGAAAAAAATAAAAACTGTAATTTTACCGGAAAATTTTTCTTAACAGTTTTTATTAATCCAGTGATTTTTTATTTCTACAGTTTAAATATTATTTAATTATAATATAAAGCTGTCAAACAGATGAATTGATCGCAGTTGATATTATGAATTGGCAGTTTGTGACAGTTAGTGTGATTCATAATCTATTCATATTATGATTCTGCCAAAGCAGCCGTTTTAACCCGTAAGGAATAAAGACTTCGTGATTCTTATATAATATGTTGTTTGTATTTTATTTATAAACCGATGGGGATTTGTGAACTCATGTCCTAAAATCCCCATTGATGGGGATTTGTGGACAAGACAGTTCACAAATCCCCATTGATGGGGATTGTCAATGGGGATTAGTGGAATAACCCAATACGTAGATCTATGGTCCATTTTTTATTTTTTTGGCGTGGGTAGTTATCAAATAACTTCTCCGGCTCTGGGCGGAGAGGAATCAGAATCTTACTGACTAAAACCCACCCATGTTCCTTCAGTGTTGCCTGTACATTGCCAGGGGCCACGGTATCCCTTTCAGACTTTCCCGCGACCCCGGCAGGCATCGGTCCTAGCAGACCCGTTCTGTTGTGTCGTTCAGTTCTGTTGTGTTGACATCTCTTTGAGACGCGCGTGGAACACAACGCGCCACCGACCCGAGCCTGGCCTTATCGGAAGATAGGCCACCGTAGGTGTGGACTTGCGGACGGTGAGTTTACCGTCCGCAAGCCCACGCCTACGGAGGCCGGGAATCGGCCTGCGTTTCCCGACGCCCAGGGCGTCTCCTGCGGCGGCAAGGGGCGTGAGGGCGCGAAAATTTGCCTCCCTCACGGGCTCCGCCTCCTCCTTCGCGAGCATTACTGCTTCGCAGTTCGCAGAAGGTGACGGCTTCCTACGCTCTCTCGCTTCGTACCATGGCCTGGACCAGGGCCGGGCGCGAGAGATCACTGCCACCGACCGCCTCCACAAGGACACGGTGGTGCTCCGCCCAAGCCGGGCAGACCTCCACCGTATGCTCCACTGTGTCCTCCGGGCGATCCACACAGTGGCGACACCCGAGCGCGGCGTTTCCTTCTTTATGCGGAACAGGAATCTCCCGAAACAACCGTGTCCGGTGAGGACCTGCGTTAGGCGGAAGGTGAGGACGCCGTGGCGCCTCTCAAGCCACTCCTCAAAGAGGCGACTTATCGCCGCAATTGTGGCGTGCCCAGCACTGGGTTGCGACAATCGCACTTTACATGACGCCATGAGATCCCGCCGGAGCTCTGTCCGCTGTGCCGTGATTTCTCGCGGCAGCAGAGTTACGCCTTGGCGTTTCGACTACTGGCGCCACTCCCAAATGTGCGCGAGGACTTTTGCCTCCAGATCCCATGGCGGCAAACCGGCAAAGAGGCTCGCCGCCTCACCGGAGACCGTGCGGTATCCCTGGACCAGCCGGATGGCTATGACCCTTTGGGACGCGTTCAACCGGCGGGCTTGCCGCAGCCTCAAACAACGCGCCCACACCGGTGCCCCGTAAAGGGCCATGGATCGTACGAACCCCGCGTAAAGCCTCCGGCAGGAGGCGTTTGGACACCTTAGATTGGGCAGGAGCCGCTTCAAGGCAGACCCTGCCCGCTCCAGTCTGGGAGCCAAACGTCCGAAATGCTCCACGAAGTTTCACTGGCTGTCGAATACCTCGAATCGATACTTCATCGTCGACTCGACGCCGATGTGAACCCCTCCTACCGTCATTTGGGAACTCGACGGTGGCGCGTTCCGAGGACCGTGAAAACAAATGGCCTCGGACCTTGTGCAGGGCCACCTCGACTCCCAATAGCCGGCTCCTGTCGACGATTGTCGCAACCCAGCGTGTCGCTAGTTAGGCCGCCGCCTGGTGCGACTTACCCTGCGTCAGGACCAACTTGTCGATAGCGTAGGAGACCATGCTGACGCCGCTAGGGAGTTCGGTGCACAGCCAGTCGTATCCAATGACCCACAGATGCGGCCCCAGGACCGATCCCTGTGGGACACCGCACGACATCTCTCGCCGTTAACATCTCAAGAAGTTCAAGTTCATCTCTTGCATCATGACGCAAGGGCTTCGGCAGCTCGAAAATGGTGTCTGTGATAATCATGAAACGGTTGACTTTTATAGGTATTTAGCTTAGCAATACGATTCTGACACCCATGGGTGTTTTTTAATTTAATCTGACCTTCAGGCGAGCTACAGATACAGTGTTTGTCATATGCGTGTATCCAAACGCAAAGTCAAATTAAAAACCACATACATCTTTTTTTGGAATTTTTTGTCGCCTGTTCTAGAGAAAAGTAATTGTTGTGATTTATTTTGGTATATTTAAGAAGTAATTTTCATATATTAACAATTACTGTACATTTATTTATTCTGAATTGATTCTAAGGGCACGATCCGGCCATGTCATTTATTTGCCTTAATTAAGGTGAACATGAATTATAGAGCTACACTATAATGATAGGTAATAGAAAATCAATGGGACTAAACTGAATAATAATCTCATCAATAAAGGATTATTGGATCACTCTCCTTAATTAATACAAGTTAGGTTACTTACTTGGAAGTTATGAGATCAATCAAATGTACAGACATTTTCGAATCTCATAGATAAGTAATTTTATATTTTTACTCAATTTACTTTATGTAAATGAAGTCTCATCATATGTTAATTAAATTAACTTGAAATGTGAATCATGTACACAAACTTAATTTAAATATTTTCTTAGAGAATTAAATATTATCCTATTATAAATCCTCTTTCTCTCTCACAGAGAGGAGTCCCTTTGTCCACTCAGTGGGAACATTATAGCCTGAGCATTGATTTAGCCATAGAGAGGGAGCGTAGGGCGCTGTCTGTTCGAAGTAATATGCTGGCCCACAGGTTTGCACGGTGTACTTGTGAGGTTAAAATGACACTTTTTCGAGCCTGTTGTCAGAATTTCTACACCTGCAGCCTCTGGGTCAAGTATACACAGAAGGCATACAGCGCTCTGCGTGTACAATATAATAATGCCTTCAGAATGCTTGTGGGGCTGCCGCGGTTTTGTAGCGCTTCGGGTATGTTTACCGATGCGAGGGTTGATGATTTCTACGTGATTATCCGGAAGCGTTGCGCTTCTCTCCGGCAAAGAACATCTTTTAGCTCCCACAGCATGCTGAGGGCATTTAGTGACCGGTGGGACTGCCCGATGCTTGGCAGATGGGTGGGACTGCACACACAGGTCGGCTCTTAAGTAATATCTACTTAAGAGCCGACCGAGGGCAGCTTTATTTATTTTGTTATGTTATTGTTTGATTGTATGTGTTACTAATAATAGTTATTTAGGTATATTTCATGTCATTACTAACATTATGGACTTCAAGGTCTGCAAATAAAGATTTATTATTATGTCGTTCATTCATTATCTTTCATATAAAATTACATTTTTAAATATTTCTTACAAAAGATATTAAAAAAACACAAAAAAAAAAAAAAAATGAGGTCCGCTGTTGTCGGGAGCTGGGTCCAAGCTACCGGTGGTTAGGGCTGCAGAGAAAGGAACCTCCTCACAATGCGAGCCGTATCGAGGAGTACTGCCTTCTGAATCAAGCCCTTGATCCAACCGCCTAACGACAGCCTCGAGAGATGTCGTTCGAGGTATTTAGGGTTCGAGGCTTGTAGTACGGTACTTCAGAATCCACAAGTTTGTATTTCAAAGCAAGTTGCTGGTGAAAAATCCTGGCTACTTGGTTATGTTATGCCTGTGCAAGTATTCGCCGTTAGCCAGACGAGAACAACCAGAGATAATATGTCTGATGGACTCACCCGGACGGTGGCATGCCCGACACACGTCAATCGTCCCGTCCTTCATAATATGTCTCCGGTAGTCGTCAAGATAACTTCGTCCATAATTGCAAAGACGAAACCTTCAGTTTCCCCGAAAAGGTCACCAAAACGTAGCCAGGATACGGACGTTAGGAAATCTACATCGGGCTCATGAAGAGCCCGATAGAAGCGCCCGTGAAGCCTTGCTTTGCCATACCTTCTTGCGGTCATCTATAGTACATAAGTACCACAGGCTTGTGCCAGTTCTCTTTAGCCATGGAGAGGGGGTGAGCCCCTTGTCCACTGCCACCACATCACGGTGCATATCCACTTCGGCTAGATTATAAGTAATCTCAGGTCTAGACCTGATGGGATCCTAAATCCAAAATGTCTCACATTTGTTTTATACAATTCAATCGTGTGAGAAAAGAATTCAACAATAGGTTGCAAAAGATCCCTCCCCAGACAAAGGGCGCCAAAATAAAGTACCTACACCCAATGCTCTTGTAAAATTATATTTTATAAGTGACTAGCGGTCGCCCGCGGCTCCGCCCACGTGGATGTCGGTTACCGCTGCAAAAAGCCTACCCAGGAAAGACACGGTCAGCAAAATGATTCCCAGGTCAATTCACAGACACCGACAATAACATCGACGACGCAGTCATTATCCGCAGGCTGCACAGATTGTCTTTCTGTGTATGATAAAGTTGTTAATGATGAAAATATTTAAATGTAATTAATACTAAGTTTTCACTTACAAAAATATTCTCTGAGATTGTACACCTCGCGGTTCTGAAGGGTCTTCGCATTTAAGAAGCCTCGACCCCCGCACTTCCGCGGGATGTACAATCTCATCACTAATGATCGTGGGTGATGCATCCGGTTTGCGATCAGCAGTGTACGGACCCTCCTATCCAGGGCGTCGAGTTCGGTCTGAGTCCATTTGAGTATACCGAAAGAGTACATCAAAACCGGCATGACCCAACCGTTGAAGGCGCGCACTTTGTTTCCGCCTGAAAGAAGACTAATTATTACCTTCTTCAGGCGGCTAAAGAAGCGCTCCTTCAACGATTGCTTCATGTCAGTAACGTTGATGCCTAACGCTTCCGACATACCCAAATACATACAGCTTTCGGATGAGGAGAGGGATCTAAGGTGTATGGACTCCGAGAGTTTAGTTCCCTCGGATTCCATAATCTCCCCTCGCTTTACATGCATGACTGCACATTTGTCCATACCAAATTCCATCCTGATGGCGCTACTGAATGTTTCAGTTACCTTCAGTAGCTCCATCAGTCGCAATTTGTTGGGGGCAAAGAGTTTCAAGTCATCCATGTAGAGGAGGTGAGATATGACCTGACCACCTCTCCTCAACCGATAACCTAGACCTGAACCTTCTAGCAGTGTGCTTAGAGGGTTCAGGGATAAGCAGAACCAAAGTGGACTCAAACTGTCGCCCTGAAATATTCCCCGTTTAATCCATACAGGCTCATCATTCATCTGTTGGCAACCTGGATACCGAAGAACCGTCCTTCATTGCCCCATACACGCCATGAGGAAGGTGCGCAGAGTTGCATCTATCTTGTACAACTCCAGCACCCTCATGAGCCATGTATGTGGCTCTTCCAGTTTCATTTCGTCTGATGATCTATTTTCCAGTCAGTCAGAAGGCTAATACAGACCTTATACTTCCTGGAGGCTCCTCTATCTTAGTCTATATCAAAATGAATTTAGTCCATTCTGAGGAGAGATAGCATTGTCTTTCAAGGCAAGGTTAGCCACACCTGTTGTTGTAAACCAAGATCCACCGACCCACGTTCGCGCCTGCTCGCGCCACCGGTGCAGTGAACCGAAAGCTCTCGCCTCTTGGTTCCAGGGTGGGGGATCCGGCCAGTGCACAAGCCGCCTCGTAGGAGATCGTGCAATACCTGATAGCTCTGACGGCGATCGCCCTCTGCGGTTTTCGTAGTATTGCAATGCTGCCGGCCGTCAGGTCAGAAGCCACAACCGCCTACAGGCAGTGCTGGGGCCCCTCCCGCTAGGTCAGGCTAGCTCAAGGTCAGCATCACCACTTACGACCGACGCGAAGTGTGGCCTACTGTGGTAGATACTATTATTGAATGTGTCTTCTTTGACATACTTACATTTGTATTTTTAATTAACACCGACAGTTGCCCCCAACGGGTTACCCAACGAGTATTTTTTTATGTCTCTTCAACTCCAATATTTCAATAGTGTAATCGTATTATCATATGGCACGTTTGTCGTGTTGTCTGTTGATAACAATGAACACGGCGCGCGGCGCCCCTTGTCGCCCGTCTGCTTGATCTGGCAATACAAACATTGTGATCTAATCCTTTGGGGCCAACCGCCAACATCACATGCCACGGTTTACATACTTATGTGATTATTTTTTTATGTTACTTATTGTATTGCTTTGGGCTGTTTGCCATTCCTTAATTAATAATTTTCTTTCGCTAAGTAATTTCAATGTTTAAATGGTCCATGGTGCGTGGGATTGCTAACCCCATAGACCATTCAATTGCTTATGGGTCAGTTATATTTTTGAAGTCCGGGTATTAGGTTGTTTGGCATTCCTTAATCATTTTCTTTCTTTGGATAAGATTATTCCAAATAATGTTTTAGTTAAAGAAAAAGTACCAGGGCGAACGAGCTCTGCTCGGGTCAAAATAGAGAAAACGATTTCCCAGATATGAGAAATATTGGTCATTTAATAGTATAGGAATAGGATAGGATAAAGGGTGATTCAAAATTCGTAAACCTGCCTTAATAGATGAAGGATGACTGCAAACAAAAACAAAAATTGTGCCACACAAAGACAAACTATCCTCCTAACTGCGCTACAAACTACCTGGCACACTTTACAGCGCCATTTGCAGCCCCAGGCCATTAAGTAGCGCTCCTAATGAAGCGATGCAGCGTCAGCGAGGTGTGCGACACGGTCGCAGCCAGGGCGCGTTATCCGCCATCACGACCGAACAAAGCTGCCTTGTACGGACAACTAACACCATGCTAAATCGCCACATTTGGAAACTAATTCGTTTGAAGATAGTCCTGTAAACGATTCTGTTGTTTTATACTGCCGCAGGTTTTATTGAATCAATAAAATGATCCTTTGCATCTAAAATCGTAGACAGGTAGATAGGTTCCTATGCTACTGAAAAATTTGTTTCATATCTGCATCATATTTTCTTATTTTTATTTTTGTAAGTACCTACTTATTTGTGTATGTAAACTACCCATCTAATGGCAGGCAAGTTCAAACCGGAACGACACAATTAACGAGGTTCAGAGAGAAAATCTTAGCTCATTAGTTATTCAAGAGCCGTTTCAGGTCATAGCGAGCTGAGATCGTACCGAAGGTACCGACGCGACGGTACCGTAGACATGAGACATCATCAGTTTCATCAGGGATAAGCTCTCTGAGCTCGACAAACATTTGTGCAAACGTGCGCAGACTTCTGATTGCCCACTTGTCCTAACATTATTATTCTAACCACAAAAAACTCGGCTATTGTCCTGCGACCCTCCGCAAGGGTCACAACTCACATAATACCGCATCAAGCGCAGGTTTTTACGACGTCAGCTGCGCAAGTGGATGCCTATTGTCATAAAATGGGATTAACTATCCCATTCAATTATTTATTACAGTTTTTTTGCAAAATAAATTAATCCCTCACATTTAAAATCAACCTTCTGTCGTTTACAGCAAGGGCGGTTTTCTATTGACGGCTTCTAATGTGCATTTAATGTTTTTCCCCTCCCAGCAATCGAGATCCCCTCGCGAATTATCTTTTTATCCATTACAACGATTATAGTATTTAACCGTGCGTCGCGGCGTGAAATCGGATTGATTACCGATACGTATGAAGCGAATAGTTTATAGATTAACAATTATTGTAATCGATTACGGCTACCGTTAGAATACTTTATGAACAATCGTATCGAATCGGTTCGTTCGGGAGGCGGCTACCGTTTTAGTAATTGGATTTTGAAGATTTATGTGTGATTGGGAATAGTAAAGTGGGCATTTTTTTGTCATATTTTTAATGAGTTCTTTGGCAATGTGTCTGAGATGGTGCAAGGAGTAGCTGCGGCCGTTGCCCCGGCCCCCTTGCCCTGTGCCCTGTGCCCTGTGTCAGTCGCGGTGTTTGTTCGCGTGTGACATGCGACGTTGGCGCAAATGTGTCGATGCATTGATGGCATCTGTTCGATCGTCACGCTCTCATTATTTCACACGACGGGACAGCCAATCAAAAAGTAAAATGTGTCCCGGACAGCTTTCGCGGAGTTTCGCGGGATTATTGTCAGTTATTCCGCCAACAATAAACAAATACCGGCAGTGGCTATATAGGTAGGCCTGTATGGATTGGGACCGTCATATTGGGACCGTCATACTGCAGTCTCGAGTCTCGAGAACGTATTTTGTTAATGATCGCTATTAACTTATTTCACTCAGATTTTCCAATTTCCCACTAATTAAATATTTATTAAAATGAAAAATACTTGTAGATTGGTACCGTCAAAATTCCTAGTAGGAGAACCTTATCGGTTGTCGTGACCGCAGGACGGCGCGGCGCGGCACGTTTCGACACGGCACGGCGCGGTACGCATGGAACACTCCGCTCATTAGAGAAAGTGCCGTTAGCCCTTGCTAGCTAAGTTTATGATGTTCTGAATAAATAATGTATCAACTATTAGCAGCGTTTTATTGCACAGCACCGCTTGTGTCGTGCGCGGTTGGTGCTGGTGGTTGCTGTACCTGAGCTGGATCAGTGGACTCGATTACTTAACTTATTGAGATTGCGAAATTTGATTATAATTTAATAACACAAACTTAGCGGCTTTTATAAATATGTAAAAAGTTTGAAAATATTCTGGAAGTCTACTGTAGAGTAGGTTCTGTAAATGTTACTCTACGCAAATCTGTTCAACGGTCTGTTATGATGTCCAGGCGATTCACCGCTTTTTGCGATAAGTTTATAGAAGTAGGCTTGCACAGTCAGCGATAAAAGTCTATAATATAACATAACATCACGCCTCTGTTCCCCGAAGGGCTGGGCAGAGGTGCACCAATAATTCAGTATACACCCAACTGGCGAAATCTTAATTATTGAGCTAAATATTTCATTATAAGAACAGAGTCAAATTGAAAGAATATTAAATCTGAAATGCTGAAATAAAACGAGTCGAATAATTTTGTGTCAACTTAGATGATGAGTAAAAGTACCAGTAGTAATCGCCTGTTGTGGCTTCCGTACCTTCCAACAGGCCTGCTGGTAGCTACGGTCAGTCAATGCTACCCTTTAGCTAGATACAGTGCTTATTATTTATATCTAGCCTCGTCTTAATAAGTAGGTACTTAAGCTACTCCAATGTTGCGCAAAGATTTTGATCACCAAAACATTCACTAAGTCACAGTCCCAACACATTACCTAAGGAAGGTTCGTTCTCGCTTTAAAATCCCGTTACATAGTCCGAAACAATTATTGGGACCTGTTTCAGTTCTTGGGCCCGTACATCATTGTAATGGCGTCCATTCCTCTGGCTTGCCGTCCCGTCGTGCGCTCGCGTCGTGTCGCACTCGGCAACACTCGGCACACATCGGGCACTTCCGCGACGCTGCACTACATGCCGCGCTAATTAGGCTGCGCGGGCGCGGGTTAAGTGGCGTCTTGTACGGAACCTGCATGTTCCACCTAATGGCTTTTATTGGTTACTAGCTTTTGCCCGCGGCTTCGCCCGCGTGGATGTCGAAAAATATCCGACGGGAACGAACTACCTGGATTAAAAAATAACCTACAGGTTAATCCAGGTTATAAACTATGTATCTGTGTGCTAAATATCATCCAAATCCGTTCATCCGTTTTTGTGCAAACCGGAACATACATACAAACAAACAGACCAAAATTCTAAAAACTATGTTTTCGGCATCAGACTCGAATATTCAATGTAAGGTTTGACTTCGTTACTATTTTATTTTACTTCGTCTGCGTAGAGTATAAATTCTTTTTTTCTAGATAATTATGAATTATTATAACAATAACAATATAGAGCTTTGTTCATGGCTAATAATGTCCTCCACTATGTGTGATATTTGAGGAATACTGTCAAGAAATACCTACTGTAAAGGACCGGTATCTACCTAAATCCTTCACAGTATTTCTCTATATACAATGTTTTTCACTAATTCAGAAGCGGTTACTAAAACAACCAGGCTAGTTGGAGAGCTAACACGTGAGTAAGCCACATAAAACTGACTGACGGAGAAACAGTCAGCCACGGTATCCCTTTCAGACTTTCCTCCGACCCCGGCAGGCATCGGTCCTAGCGGACCCCTGTCGTTGTGCTGACATCTCTTTGAGGCGCGCGTGGAACACAACGCGCCCTCGACCCGGGCCTGGTCCTTATCGGACGGCGAGCTACCCATTGCTCACCGTCCTCAAGCCTGCGCCTACGGTGGCTGGGAATCGGCCTGCTAGTCCCGACGCCCAGAGCGTCTCCTACGGCAGCTAGAGGCCGTGAAGGCACGACATTTGCCTCTCCGCCACGCGCTCCGTCTCCTTCTTCGCGAGTATCACTGCTTCGCATAAGGAAGTGACGGCTTGCCACGGCGTCTCGCTCCGTACCATGGCCTGGACCAGGGCCGGACGCGAGAGATCACCGTCACCGATCGCCTCCACAAGGACACGGTGGCAAGCCGGGCAGACCTCCATCGTATGCTCCACCGTGTCCTCTGGGCGATCCACACAGTGGTGACACCCGGGCGTTTCCCCCCGCCTTATGCGGAACAGGAACCTCCCGAAACAACCGTGTCCGGTGAGGACCTGTGTCAGGCGGAAGGTGAGGACGCCGTGGCGCCTCTCTAGCCACTCCTCAAAGAGGGGACTTATCGCCTCAATTGTGGCGTGCCCAGCAATAAGTTACGACAATCACACTCTCCATGACGCCGGACCCTTGTGGGTTGAAATTAAAAAAAGACAACGATTTACGTTGTATAGTTTCCAACCATAAGCCGAAGTATTTGTGATTTTAACTTAAAAAATAAAGAACTTTAATTAAAAACAAAATTTCATCCCCCTTTTCACCCCCTTAAGGGTTGAAATTCTAACAACACCGTTGCGTTAGCTTCCAACCATAAGCCTAGATAGTAAATTTTGTGATTTTTGTTAGAAAATTAAGGACTTTTCAACTTCATCCTCCTATTTAACCCTTTGGGGTAGAATTATCAAAAACGCTGAGATACGTATAAATTAATTTTCAATCGTCAGCCTAAACACAAAATTTGAAGATCCTAACTTCAAAACTGACGGACTTTCATACAAACTTCCATCCCCTATTTTACCCCTTTAGGGGTGGAATTCCCAACAATCCTTTCTTAGTGGATACTTACTCTTCACAAAGAACACACTCTCCAAGTTTTATGTCTCTAGGTCCAGCGGTTTGGGCTGTGTGTTGATATATCACCCAGTCAGTCAGTCAGTCAGTCAGTTTACCATTTTATATATATAGATTAGACTAGCTTTTGCCCGCGGCTTCGCCCGCGTGGATGTCGGAAAATATCCGACGGGAACGTACTACCTGGATTAAAAAATAACCTATAGGTTAATCCAGGTTATAAACTCTCTGTGTGCCAAATATCATCCAAATCTGTTCATCCGTTTTTGTGCAAACCGGAACATACATTCAAACAAACATACCAAAATTCTAAAAACTATGTTTTCGGCATCAGACTCGAATATTCAATGTAAGATTTGACTTCGTTACTATTTTATTTTACTTCGTCTGCGTAGAGTATAAATTCTTTTTCCTAGATATTTATGAATTATTATAACAATTATAAATGGCTTTAGGGTGTTAGTGTATGTGAGTTTCTATGTTTGTAAACGCACCCACGATACAAGAAGAAATTCTTAGTGTGGGGCAACGTTTAAAAAAAAAAAAAAAATATATAGAGCGTTGTTCATGGCTAATTGTCCTCCACTATGTGTGATATTTGAGGAATACTGTCAAGAAATACCTACAGTAAAGGATCGGTATCTACCTAAATCCTTTACAGTATTTCTCTATATACAATGTTTTTCACTAATTCGGAAGCGGGCACTAAAACAACCAGGCTAGTTGGAGAGCTAATACGTGAGTGAGCCACATAAAATTGGCCGACGAAGAAACAGTCTTGCCGCAAATCAACTCCAGCAAATTTCAGAGTTTGTCCCTGTGACTTATTAATAGTTAACTGCAATCTTTTAAATTCAAACGGAAGGTCGTTATTTGGTATCAATGGTATACGCGGCACGAAGACTGTTTCTCCTCTGGCAGATCCAGTTAGTACTTTGGCCTCAATAACATTGCATAGATGTTCCCTATATGTGTGGTCAGTCTGTAGGGTACAAATTATCGCGCTATTTGCTATGAGGGATGAGCAGTATCGCATTCTGTTCGTATCCTTACTATCCTAATCTATATCTATATCGATTCTTCCGGAGAAGGGGAAGGGGGGGGTTCTCCGGGGGAGGGGCCCGTGGCTAAATAATAACATCCGCACAGATCAATCGATCAGGTTAAGCTACACTTGCCGCAATTGGTCTGTAGATGGGTGACCATACAAAGACCCGTCCGTTGCTCGGAAAGCACGTTAAGCCGTTGGTCCCGGCTGTCATTCGTGGATCTTTGACAGTCGTTGCGGGAAGTCAGAAGCCCGAAAGTCTGACAACCATTCTTACCAAGGGGTATCGTATTACCCAGTAACTGCGTTGTGGAGGTTAGATATGCAGTCGCTTTATGTAAAATACTGTAAAGTTAGAAGCAGTACACGTGCACTTATATTATTTTTACTCTAATACAAAATTCAGCGAATGAACAACTTCAATACAAAACTTCATGGCCCTTTTCAGAACCTTTTTTTTTTTTTTTTTAGGGTGTGAAATGATCAAATAACTTCTCCCGCTCTGGGCGGAGCGGGAAGGCGTGTCAGACTCTTACTGACTAAAACCCACCCGTGTGTCTTCAATTACCTATACGTTGCCAGGGGCCACGGTATCCCTTTCGGACTTTCCCGCGACCCCGGCAGGCATCGGTCCTAGCGGACCCCTTCCGTTGTGCCGACATCTCTTTGAGGCGCGTACCACCGTCCGCAAGCCCATGCTTACGGTGGCCGGGAATCGGCCTGCGATTCCTGACGCCCAGGGCGTCTCCTGCGGCAGCTAGGGGGCGTGTGGGCGCGACATTTGCCTCTTTCTCACGCGCTCCGTCTTCTCCTTTTCGAGCATTACTGCTTCGCAGAAGGAGCTGATGGCTTGCCACGCCCTCTCTCTCCGTACCATGGCCTGGACCAGGGCCGGACGCGAGAGATCACTGTCACCGATCACCTCCACAAGGACAAGGCGGTGCCCCGCCCAAACCGGGCGGACCTTCACCGTATGCTCCACCATGTCCTCCGGGAGATCCACACAGTGGTGACACCTGGGCATTTCCTCCCGCCTTATGCGAAACAGGAACTTCCCGAAACAACCGTGTCTGGTGAGGACCTGCGTCAGGCGGAAGGTGAGGACGCTGTGGCGCCTTCTAGTCACTTCTCAAAGAGAGGACTTATCGCCTCAAATGTGTCGAGCCCAGCAGTGGGTTGCGAATATAATAGAATAATATGCCGAAATATCAGTGATTTTAACTTAAAAAATAAAGAAATTTAATTACAAACAAAATTTCATCCCCCTTTTCACCCCTTTAAGGGTTGAAATTCTAACAACCCTGTTGCGTTAGCTTCCAACCATAAGCCTAGATAGAAAATTTTGTGATGTTTTTTAGAAAATTAAGGACTTTTCAACTTTATCCCCTTTTTAACCCCTCGGGGGTGGATATATCAAAAACGCTGAGACACGTATAAATTAATTTTCAATCTTCAGCCTAAACACAAAATTTGAAGATCCTAACTTCAAAACTGACGGACTTTCATATAAACTTCCATCCCCTATTTTACCCCTTTAGGGGTGGAATTCCCAAAAATCCTTTCTTAGTGGATACTTACTCTTCACAAAGAACACACTCTCCAAGTTTTATGTCTCTAGGTCCAGCGGTTTGGGCTGTGTGTTGATATATCACCCAGTCAGTCAGTCAGTTTACCATTTTATATATATAGATAATATGCCGAAATATCAGTGATTTTAACTTAAAAAATAAAGAAATTTAATTACAAACAAAATTTCATCCCCCTTTTCACCCCTTTAAGGGTTGAAATTCTAACAACCCTGTTGCGTTAGCTTCCAACCATAAGCCTAGATAGAAAATTTTGTGATGTTTTTTAGAAAATTAAGGACTTTTCAACTTTATCCCCTTTTTAACCCCTCGGGGGTGGATATATCAAAAACGCTGAGATACGTATAAATTAATTTTCAATCTTCAGCCTAAACACAAAATTTGAAGATCCTAACTTCAAAACTGACGGACTTTCATATAAACTTCCATCCCCTATTTTACCCCTTTAGGGGTGGAATTCCCAAAAATCCTTTCTTAGTGGATACTTACTCTTCACAAAGAACACACTCTCCAAGTTTTATGTCTCTAGGTCCAGCGGTTTGGGCTGTGTGTTGATATATCACCCAGTCAGTCAGTCAGTTTACCATTTTATATATATAGATTAGATGGACGGTTGTCGGCCTGCGTGTTCTGAATACTTGAACATCTTTCAAAATGTATATTGAAAATCATCATCAGCCCAGCTTTGGCCGAACAGTATGCGGATCAGTTCACCATCACTCAGAGCTATATTAAGTCTGGACAACAAAATGTTACGTCTTCGGTACCAACAGGCTTTTTTTCTTCGTTTCAACATTATTTAGAACTAATCTGATATAATGTAATGGGTAAATCATAAAGATAGAGCTTACACAATAAATGTGACTTTCAACATCAAAATACCTCAATAATCTAAATTCTAGTACAGTCGAACTCTATCAGAAACATCGAAAATCATCTCAATTTTATTATCATTATTATCTGGCACCTACATCAGCGCACATACTCAATCCACGATAAAACCTCATTTTAAATTATCTAATCTAATTTTATGCGTTATAGAAAACTTGAGAGTCTCCGGATCGAATTGTGGTCATTTTAATTGTGGTTGATAAGTAATAAATAAGTATGGGCTGGTAATGGGGACAGGGACCGACGACATGACGACCGACAGAGGCGCTCACTGAAGTTCATTTACATTTTAATTAGAAGGGATCGATGCGTCGGTCTTGATGGCTGCGGTGACGCGGGAGGTCCCATATCGTAGGCAGTAGATAGAGGAGTGATGTGATAAGGAAGCATCAACGAGGGACAGGACAGGCACCTATTAATTAGAGAGAGATAAAGTTAGGCAGAGATTAAGTTGTTCCACTAACTTAGTCTAAACTATCGAAACTACGGCTAGCTTAGTATTGACATGGATGTCTGATGGCGTCCATTAAACCTCCGTCAGATAAAAATAATAATAACACCAGCCTGTTACTGTCCCACTGCAGGGCAAAGGCCTCTTCTCATACAGAGAAGGCACGAGCATTGATCACCACGCGTGCTCAAGACGGGTTGGTGATTTCAGACTTATATTAACTATATAAGTCCAGGTTTCCTCACGATGTTTTCCTTCACCGATGTCAGTAATGTCCAAGATAAACTCAGAAAGTACATATGAATTGAAAATAAGTCACATTGGTACTTGCTCAGATTTGAACCCACAACCTCGTGCATGAGAGGCAAGGACTTAACCACTGGACCATCACATTCCGTCATATAACTTTTGCAAATAAGACCAGTTCGATATCCTATTGAAGTTCACCTTGTGTACGTTAGAAGGTAGGCAGTAGGTTGCGTAGCATCCTCTTTTGAACAGAATACCAAATTTCAAATCGATTAGACCTGTGGAAGACGCTTCATCTAATAGAAAAGAACTGATAATCTTCAAACGGCTGAACTGATTTTGATAAAACATTTCTAAGAACCATCGCTAGAAAACCTGCTTTCAAATAAAAAAAATCGCATTCAAATTGGTTCTCCCGTTTAAGAGCTACAGTGCCACAGACAGACACACACACATAACGGTCAAAACTAAAACACCCCTCTTTTGCGCCGGGGCTTAAAACCATATTTTTTCAGCTGTGGACTTAATTCCTTAAGCTCATTAAGTTACTGATAGACTTGAGCATTCACTTGTAACAGAACCGAGCGTTCGCCGTTTGTAAATTTGTCGAACTGAATAACGAACAGAGCCAAGCATAGAGCCAAACATCGCTACGAACATTTTCACGATCATTCTAGCGAACGCTCTAGTCAATGCTCGTTAAAAAAATATTCTTCACGAAGATGGAAACGGAACAATGACATAATAACTCGGTTCGGCAACAAGCTCGAAGCAAATTTACTGTCCTTTCGCTAGAATGCTCGGTAAAACGTTTATTTTTCTGTAATGTAACATTCACTAGAATGCTTATACAAGTGAATTCTCTAGTTTATCAGCACCTTTATACTACCAGATAGGGAATTTATTATTTCAACATGTCATATTCTCCAATATTTACATTAAATTAAAATAATTTAACCACCGTAAGAATACTTAACATATGCTCTGGCAGTGCTCTAGCTCTAGTAGTCCGTCTATCTCCGTGGCTGCAGCTCGGTTGCGCTGTCGCTGTCTAATTAACGAAGTGTGGCACGTTGTGCTCTCGCGCCGCTCAGCGCTGCATTTACATAGCAACGGTCAGATGACACGGAACCTCCAGCACTTGGTACATTACCAGAGACACTTGTAATAATAGGAAGGCAGAGGTAGTTTTTTTTTTTTTTTTGGAACGTACCGAGGCAGTTACTTATTTTAATAATCTTGAAATACTATTTATTCAGAAGCTGGTAGCCACGGACTAAAATTATATACAGAGATGTTCATATGTACAAAAACAAAAGCCAGTTAAAGACGTAAGGGGATTATCATATTATTCCAAGAGCTTCTCATGTGTCATCTTCAAGAAGATCTTATTCAATCGTTCACTTGGCAACACTAAACAATAACTTTAATGTGTTACGAGCCTGTTATTTTACCAATATACATACTTTCTGGAGATGTGGTGTCCCAGTGGTATGGACTTGCACTTTACTTTGTGTATTTATCGTGATCGTGAAGAAAATGACACATTTTAGAACAAAAATTTCGAAGACATGACATCTACCAACCCGCACTGGGCCCGCGTGGTGGATTACGGCCCCCTCCCTCTCACAGAGAGGAGTCCTGTATCCCAGCAGTTGGAACATTAAAGGCCGATTATGCTCCATACTTTCCAAACTGGAACAGAAATGCTGATGCTGATTAGTAGAGCACACAGGTGGGGTGGGAGCATATCGCATGTACAGTTCGTAACACTAAGGACCTCTATCAAAAGCTCTTGCCTGAAGGTAGTAAATTTATTATAACATGACCTTTTATTACTGCGATAACGTGGCCTCTCCTTGCCGCCATAACAACGAACAGATCAACATCTTATGGACCCCATGGCCATCATATTCCTTACCGTTATGAATAGGACGTCAACTTTCACGTCGTTTGATTCGATCCTGCTACGGTTCACTATTACGGCTATTATCCACGTTATGACCCGTGTCGATATCCTACATAAATTACTGCTCGTTATGACTTCGTATCGACTTGTTATTACTAGCTTTGGACTCGAGGATTCGTCTATAGTTTATTTGGGATTTCATAAAGAGCTTCTTGACCTAGTGGGCGAAACTGGTGTTCTTACCATACGAAAACATTGCCTTATACGTTTAATTAAACAATCACTGTTTGCATGGTGAATGTTCATCATCAATCATCTTGATTTGGCAAAATTCGTCTAGTTTTTTTTTGCTTACTACTGCTATAGGTATCTCTCACTCGTGTCACTCATATCTTTTCGAGAAATGATTAGAAAGTGCACCCTCGGAGATGAAACAAACAGACAAATTGACAGTTTTTTTTGAATATTTTATCAGTAAGGATCGCCCCACAAATAATATGAGCCAATACTCGTGGGCTTCATATGTTAATATAATAGTGGTCGTTTACAAGATGGGGCACGTAACGATGTTACGACGCGTCTACGCCCACGCAACGTTCACACTCGATCGGTTTAACATCAATGAGATGCCTTGAATCGGACACCATGGGATCGGGTGAACCTAATGTGGGCCGGAATTAGGTGATTGGGTTAGATTTTTGGTCATTGAAAATGATTTGAACATAAAATTGTTAATTTTGTGAAGATGTCATACGTGACAGTTTGACATGTCATTACTTGTATCGTGATGATGATGATTTCATGACTATAACGGGAGGAAATATTTATGTATCTGATTTCTTTTCTGCCAGGTGCATGCGGCTGAAAAGTATATTCCTACATCAATCTGCCTAGCCTTTTCTTAACTATGTTGGGGTCAGCTTCCAGTATAACCGGTTGCAGCTGACTGCCAATCTGACCTCCACAACCCAGTAACTGGGTAATACGATACCCCTTGGTAAGACTGGTTGTTGTGACTGTAACTGACTTTCGGGCTTCTGACGACCAGTAACGACTGTCAAAGATTCACGAATGTCAGCCGCGACATGTCAGCATAACGTGCTTTCCGAGGGACGGAGGAGTCTCGGTATGTTAAGATAGTCACACATCTACGGACCAACTTCAGCAAGCGTAGCTTAACCTGGTGGGTCGATCCGTGCGGCTGTTATGACTTAGCCACGTAAAAGTATATTCCTACATCAGACAAAAGAATGCAAGCGTGCAGAAAAACCATAAAATGATCCGAACAAGTCATTCAATATGAAATTAAATCAAACCCAGTAGAACCTGTAGGTGCAGTCATAACACATAATTCATATTGTAGCCGATTGCTGGCAAAAAAAAAGGATAAAACAGCATCAGGGCTACTCTCTACAGTGCCCACTTACAGTACCTTGCCCCGTTGCGTGTCTTGAAGACTTGATGCGCAAACAACAAAACAAAAGAGAACTACAAATTATCGAGCGCAACGCATTTTAAATAGTTGGTGCATGAATCATGTGTTTCAGACTTTACTTCATCTTAACTTGCTGCTATAGCAATGTAGATAGATTACAAACTGAACAGTGGGTGTGGTAGTCCTTGGTGTTGGTCGACTTATAACTATTAATATTGTAATTACCGATTTGTAAGAGGGTTTCTTTAAACTGTATTTTAAAGATAAGTTCTTGGTAACAAAAGTGCTTATGTACATTATGAGAAACTGCTTTTAAAACTCTTTATAGTTCTTAATAGGAAAATTCTTTAACGAGTTATGTAAGTATATGACCTTCTGATCTCATAGTAGTTTCCATTTAATTAAAATGAAAAAGATACGATTCGTAATGGCGATAGTTTTACCTAAACCAGTGACTTACCGAACAATTTTTGTCTACGAAAGACTTAATATTAAATTAATCCATAGCCTCGATTACTTGACCTTGTCCAAGGTCAGCTAATGCGTAGTCTCAGCGGATTGTAGTCCATAATCCCTCCTGCGCCTTACCTAGAGGAGGACATCTTCCGAAATTTCACTTGAAACAACGCTACCTTTATACTCGTGTTCTCAAGATCTGCAGCCGCACACAATGACTACTAAGCAACGAGGTGGTCTAAACTCTTGCACACAATATTGTTGATTTTTCCGCAAACACGAAACCTTACAAGAACACGTACAAGAGCGATCAGGAGTAAGGACCTGTAAGTAGTTGTCTAGCTACTCGTCAGATACCGGAGCGAGCGGTGGGAGCGGTGGGAGCATGTCCGAGCGCGGGCGCAGCGTGACAGATAGATTGCAGCCGAGCGACCTCTGCCGGCTGCACGTCCCAGAGGTAGGGTGACCTACTCAACTAGGCTTTGTTGTAAGCTGGGACATTCTACAGAATACTTGTATCTTGTATGTCCCCGTACCCAAATTACGCGCTTGGACGTGGAATTGCGGAGACCAGCCCGTTATACAATACTAATCTAGTATGTACGAAGTTAAGAGTTCAGAAGTTGGTTGACCTGGTAGATATGTTTGGGTAGATATGTTTGGGTACTTCGATTTGATTTTAATTCTGAAAAAAATTGTTCAAGGTCTAGCAAGAGTTTAGCAAGAGTGAGAGAAAACATCATACCTCATAAGCATAACCTCATAACCTCATAAGGACGTAAATGTAACTTTCTCAAAATTAATACAAACTATAAACTAGTCGAAGATGAAGGCCTAGGTACTTATTAATTACCAAAAAAGAGCACTTGCCTTTTTAACATATTTTGAGGAGTTGAAACCCCGTCGAATTCCAAAGTAATGTTATGTAGATTATTTTAGGTCATCTATCCTCCTATTTTCACAACAGCTAGCCCCTCTAAACACAGCTCACGGCTTCGCTAGCAACTGGCAGTGCGCACAATGAAAAACTGGCGTCGTTCATAAATTATCGGCGCAATGGCGGCGCGTGACGGGGCCTGCGCGCGCGCACCGCGGCCGGAGCACGACCTAGGACATCCCATAGGAGGGCGGCAGAAGGACCAGCAAAACTGCGATGAGGATTCTTTTTGAGAGACTTATTACAAAGTCCGTTTTTTTGTGGTGTGCACATAACATAATCAATCTGCCTAGCCTTTTCCTATTTTCGTTATTCCTAACATTAGAAGGTCTTTCCTTTGTATGGTCCTGTGAAGTATCAATACTGTGTAAAAACACCACCAAAGCCCAGGCAACCTACAATAATATTGAAGTGATTCAGCTGTTCTGTTTAACCATTAGTCCCTAGTAATGCTACTCGTTGTTGTTTCTTTCTTTGTATTTCTTCTTTATGTCGTTTGGAGTTTTCCTTCTGTTATGCGTTGTTATATGGCACCAGCCACTATGTTTATGTTGATTAATAGGGATGAATCGATGGACAGCGCCGTGATACGTGGATAAATTACTTTTATATTTACAATATTTTCACTCCCTTTACGAATATGTTGCACGACATCTTATTATTAAACTGTCGTATTATTATTGAGATTGCTATACTGATTTGATTAAGTTAATGTCATAGTCATAAATGCGAAAGTCAGTTTGTTTGTTTCTTACGCTTTCACGCTAAAACAGCTGAACAGATTTGAATGAAATTTGGCACACGGGTAGACCATGACCTGGAATAGGACAAAGGATACTTTTTATCTCGGGAATACGTTCCCGTGGGAAGTCAACACCGATGTTAACTGGGGATGGCAACCTCGAGGTCCACTTCTACCAAAAACCAACAGCAACCAAAACATCAATAGAGCTTGGGTTTCCTAAGAAAGCGGTGCCGTCACGGTCTTCTTCAAGTGTCTCTCCTTTCTAAAAGGTTGACCACCAACTCAAGGTGGAACAGCTCACCAGTGCTCGTGACTCTAGTCCACTTACGATTGTTTCCCAACCAGGACTACCGGAAACTTAGTCAAGTTTCCGGTAGTCCTGGTTGGGAAACAATCGTAATCGTTTAGTGGCTTTTGATAAAACTAGTGCAATTTTTTGCCAGATTAAACCCAATAAGATCCTCTCATCTCCGTGTCCGTAGTGTCTGACTGGCGGCGCGGGCGCAGGTAGGTGGCGTGCCGGCGCGTCGTTTGTCCGGCGCGAGTTACGGCGCGATCCGCGATACTCCACTGCTCTGATTGGTACACGCGCGAGATGAGCGATAAGTGCGGGTTCACACGTCACCGCAACACGCCATGTTCGGACGGATTTAGGGGCAGTGTAGATGATCAGAGGTGCCTTAGGGATATCTCAAAGAAACGCTTGTCTTGCACGTCAGCAAACGCACATTGATAATTCGATACCACTAAAAAGGTTAAAAATCAAATGTTACGTTTTATAGCGCTGAGCCCAACGTCATCTTCTATCAGAGTCCTGACATAATTAAGCATCTTAGATCGAGGTAGTTTTTGGGGGTAGGCAATGTGCTTCCTAACCACACCGCCAAACGGATACATACGGCATGGGACTTTATTGAAACAGAAGCTCTATAACGTTATAATTTTGACATTGTGATGTCTAGCAATATTTTGAATGTCTCCAGCGACTATAATACGACACTTTCCACTTGTGAGTACTCTTCCTAAGCCGCTCGTCCGTGATTGGCGCTCGCCAGATGCACCGATAACGCGCAACAAGGAGGCTGTATCGCAACATGTTCGCGGACACAATGAAGCAATTTATTGCTCCAACAGCTCATAAATATCAGTATTGTTGTAACTGTATTTGCTCGTAAGGTTAGCACGTTTGATGCTATCTGCTTTATGGGATACAATCAGTCGCTAATGATTTTTCTTTATGGATTCTTGCGGACGTTCTAAATGCATTTGTTAGTTGTTGTCGACGGCGTTATGACGACACTTACTAACCATCTAACTTATGCATTAATCATAGGTTAGGTTCTGGGTAATCGGCCGCGAAAACGGCCTGTTTCAATCGTTTTTACAAAAGGGATCCAGTTATTTTTTCAGGCAGATAGTCTATTTTAGCAGTCAAAATGCTTACGGAGACTGAAAGTGGCTGTCCAATTCTCGCGTTTCTATCATTTCCTTGATTTCAAGCCATGAAAAGTAGAAATGAAAGCAGCTTCATGGCATTGCGTCTGACTTATAGGTAAGTACCTAGTCTTGCAATAACAAGGACGCAAGAGCTACGTGCTCTTAGAACGGCATGAAGTAATGAGTTCAAGCCTCAGTTCAAGCCCTCACAGAACGTTAATTTTGCGCGGCGTATCTCAACCATAGATCAAGCGATAAGGCTAGAACTGCTCGAAAAAGATTGTAATGTATCCGTAGATAGCAACTACGAGGTACCCGGTAGATAGCAACTACGAGGTACCCGAGGTACCGACAGGTAGCCGGTACGACTCGTAATACGTCACGTCTGTTTACGTTCATTTGCGTTCAGAGGGCGGGGAGTAGTCGATACACTATCTGTTTATAGAATGATTAATATAAACTAATATTTTACGTTTGTATACCATCTTGATTGTCCTGCTGGTGCTCGCGGCGTTAAAAGCTGTCAAGCTCAAAGCAGTGTCTGGTGGTCAAAGCCTATCTCCAGTTTGCTACTGAGAACTATCTCCAGTTAGCTACTGAGAACTCTCTACAGTTTTTCTATATTATTGAATATTGCTGACTGCCGGAATGGCGCGATGGCGCTGCGCTGTGGCTTCTTACAGTTGCTACTAAAGTAAAAGTAGTAGATGCTTTTAACCCAAGAAAACTTTGACGACTTGGTAATCAAACCCAGAACTTCCCGGTAAACCAGGCTTAAGATAACTATAGACTAGATCACCTAATCTGCAAGTTCAATGAACATCATAAACAAAATGACCTGTTACTGATCGCATTCGATCCGTGGTCTACGTACATCGACAACTGTAATTACAAGTTTTTCCTTATGTTTTTTGCGCACTAGCCAACTTTAAGTGGTACCTACACAGAACATCGCTATGATTTAAGGCTATGCGTAGTAGCGTGAGTGTTCTTAATAACAGCTCCGATCCGTCATTAGGACAGCAGTCTTGAAGAACAAAGCAATTTGATTACTTGAGTGGGCAGTTTTAGGTCAAGTTTTGATAATAGTTTTGAGGTCACATGTTACATTGTTTTCTGATTCTGCGACTGGGCTGTTTATTCCACTGATTCACGATGAAGGCAAACTTCGTGACTCATGAGGACATCTGGACTTAATCTGAAATCGGCAATACACAACAAGCGAGTTATGATCGTTGTGTCTTCCTTCTCTGTACGAAGGGAGCCCTGTGCACCGTAGACCTGCCGTCGACTGATACTATTACTCACACTATCTCCACGTTTCTAGTGATAGTTTAGATCGTAGTTACCGTTATGCCCTTCCACTAAGAATAGGTGTTAACTCGGACCGATTTCACGACTAGACGCCAGACAGGGATCGATCGTGTGACCCCACCTCGTTTCGCTAATAAACCAGCGATAGTACAGCGAGTAGGGACGACTGCGCCTGCGCAACCAGGTCGAAATCAAGGAGAGGCTAGCCCAGCGGCGGGGCGGGGCGCGGGAGGCGTGGCCACACTGCCCTGCTATTGGTGCTCACTGTTAGAAAGGCGCACGCGCATTCACCGCGCTTTATTAGCGATTTGATGGTCAACTCCTTAAACAATGCTGGAGAACGTAAACAATGGACTGAAACGTGACCGCGGGGTCGCAGGCTCCGTTCCCGTTTCAATTGCACGACGTGGCGCAACCAGAGTGGCTCATTGTAACGCTGTTTGTTTTTTGTTGTAACATGAGAGGATGTTGCGCGCGCAGCTTTTTGTGAGCGAGCGATTAAAATTGCTGATCGCGGTGCGGAGCGTTTTTATTGTTGCAGCATTTCACTCGATGCGCGGATCGTGTTATTATTTCTAAACGAAACGGAAACGGTTGAGGCTGCGCTGATTAATTCAGCCAAACAAGTTATTACGTTAGGTTGTAATGTTCAGTTGAAGCTTTATGAGCACGTTTCTGCAATGTGAGCGCTGGCTTTATGATAATGGCTTACGCTGGCGATACACGGCACTGCTGTCCTGTCTTATAATAATATCACCAGAACACAGTCACGAGTGGTGTTTGAGGCATTTTTTTCTAATTTGAGAAGAAAGACAAAAATAGGCAGTCATGAGGACTGCCGACAGAAGTGCAAACTTGAAACTGGTAATAGCGCCATCTATATTCTATAGTAAAGCACTGGCGAATCCATAAGTTTACCCCCTATCAAAAATCGGTCAACGGGTCTAAAGAAGTTTTGACTTGGAAAAAATAAAAATGCATTTATTGGCACTACAGAAATATAAAAAAACAGAAAACAATGATCATAATGCCAAAACGGCCTCAACTCACCATCATGTCAGGTGCCACAAACAGTAACCACCTGACGCTGACTTTCAGCTGCAGCCCGAGTGCCATGCGGGAGAATATCAGTTAGCTTAAGCCAGAGTAATGGAGGTTTATTAACTTGAGCAAGAGGTGGACGCTTCTAACAAATCCATTTAGTTGTTAGAAGCGTCCACCTCTTGCTGGCGCTGGAGGTCCGCTGGGCACAAGGAGCGTGCGAAGATAAAGGAAAAGATGGACCGACGACATTATAGAGATTGCGGGAAAGAAAGAATTGGATCAATATTGCCACAGACAAATGCAAATGGAACCAGATGGAGGAGGCTCTTACCCACAAGGGATCACACATAGTAAAACAATAAAAATAACTTAAATTTCAAATATCAATTTATATATAGTTGTGTGAGAAATAAAACTGTAATAAATAAATATAAACTTGAGCTGAACATCGGTAACTACGTGGTGATGAACCTACACATCATGATAATAAGCGTTATCAAGCAATGTTGGAAGCTGTACAGAGTTCAAATTTGAGGTTGGGTTTTATTTTTAGAAAAATCTGCAATAGAAAGGATTCCGCCTAAATTATCTTAATTATGTACGCGTTATCTATGTTTTCTTTTTAGTGAACACATGGCTGTGAATTTAAAAACCTACATTTCTAACAATCATGTGTCACTAAAAATAAACCCATTGTTCCCCCTCAATAACACTTCAAGCAATGCAGAAACGATATTATAATTCTCTCAATTTTATGAGACGTTTAATAGAAATGGTTCAATAACTGTCTAGCACAGTCAGATATCGTTCGTTGATGTCTTTTGCTCTGTGCTACGAGTGATGCTACGAGTGATGCTACGAATGACGCTACGAGTGATGCTACGAGTGATGCTACGAGTCAATGACAAGATTAGAGTAAGGACTTATACCTTATCATGGGGTACTTACGACATAAAGTCCGAAAAGGGAAGAAGTCTTTTATAGCTGGACTTAACGCTGGCTGTGACTTTTAATCTTTACAAATAATTTTGCTAGAGGTCAAAGTTTACGCCAAATTCTATATCATTAATTTCATGGCCTCACCTCATAATTACAACATCCGGTAATATACCTAAGGCTATAAAACACGCAAACCGCAGGTTAGTTCGTCTGTTATACTGAAAGGAAGTATCAATCTCGGATATTCATGATTTATGCACCCATTATTATTCGAACCGGAAGTCATCAATGTCAGCTAGAATTACCAACAGACGGTGTTCCGAACTCTATGACAGTGAAATCAGGGCTATCTATGAAGACAGATACTGTAAAATAAGCAGGAACTATTAAGAGGGCAGTTTCTCCTTTGCTGTGGTAGGTAGGTATGTTAAAGTTACCGTTGGGCTTTATGTTCCAGAAGAAGAGGGGATTCTTGAAATAATTTAAATTAATAACCCCTTCCTCTACAACGCTATGATTGGTTGTCACTATAGTTTAATACGGATTGGAGTGTCGAACTCTAGCCGACTAAAACCATTTAAGATTTCTAACGTAGGTCCGGGTGGAGCTAAAGTTTTCAATTCTCTATCAACAACTATTCAGAAAAGTAGCACGATTTATACATATTATATCAAAAATAGATCGGGGTTGGTCCGTGGAGTTTCTTGCCCGGTTTCCTGCATAAGAACCTACTCCGCTTTAGAATGGGCAACCAGCTTCGTATTTCTGACCGACCCACTCCTTAACAATTCAAAAGTGCTTGTAATTGGTTTAATGGAAGTAATCCTTTGAGTTTGAGGTCCTGTAGTAAAAGTTGATGATTTTCATGAATACTTATATACGAGTACGTTTAACTTTCAAAGATCCCTTTCATCTCCTCCAGCTCCTCACTCTGTAGGGAGGCGTCGTGCAGTTCACTTAGAGAACAATTAAGTACGTGAGTGCAATGCGCGCAGCTGATCTGTGGCGAGATGCGCGCGCGCCGCTTGCATACTAACTGCCACTAATGTTGGCAAGAAGTGAGGGAGCGGTCATATATGTAGTGTGTATGGAAAAAGCAGTTAATTTCATTGGTTTCCCTTCATCGACAACAACCCAGAACTTTAATTTTCCAAGGTCCCAAAGTAGCTATAATAAGTTAGTGGTCAGTCTGTTTAACCGCTCAGTCTCCCGACTGATTCTAAATAAGTTCAATCATGAAAATGCATTAGGTATTGGAAGGTTAATTTTTGGAGGAAGACACTGTTGTTCAAATGTTGGTCCTATTTTCTATATTTCAGGATTTCGATCCCTACCCCTTCATAAGAGAAGATAACAATAGACGGGAGGACGAAGTCTTCGGAGTGTTACTGCCAGTTGAGTTAACTCTTTGAACTACTTGCTAGCTACACACAAAGCTAACAGCAAACTTTCTAACACACTATACGGCTGCTCTCTCAACAAACTCCAGAAAAGAAAATCAGCCGAAACTTACCGCTGTTCGACAGTTGATCCTTCACAGATAAGTATAATATTATGATATTATGTACGATAAGCACAATAACCATCACTTAGCATTCGAGCGACGCGCGACACGACTGCGCGTGAGTCGGGCTCGTGACGGGGGCGGGGCCTAGCAGGATCTTAGGTAGGCAGCTCAATTAGATTAGGTTTTTGATTAAGTTTATTTTAATGGTCTGGGATTTTGTTATGTATGTAGGTATGTAAGGTTCTTAAGGTGGGTATGCCTCGTATACTTTCATCTTTGTTTGGGTTGGGCGGTTTCCAGTCTAATCAGTTGCTAAAAATAAATCATTTACGTGGAGAAACGAACTTCTTCTGCAGCCGTTGCGCTTACTTTGGTGTCAGGTACTGAACTGTTTCAGGTCGGTAGTAAGACTTTTAGGTTTTCGGATTTCTAGTAACAACTGCAGTTTTCTGGTTACCTGGTTAAAACCTGATAGGATGTTGTTAAATTTAAATATTTTTTCAGTTGCCAGAGTCTTCGTTAGTGTTGGTACCTTGTTATTATGTAATAGTTGTTTCAGATACAAGGAACGGAAGGATATCACTGCTTGCTCTGTTGATCACTATGTGAGGTAGCATGTGCAGAGGTTGAAGGCCATACTTTCTTATGTCTTTATAGACCATCAGCCTCAAACTTGTCATCATTTTTAGGGTTCCGTAGTAAATAAGGAAACCTTTTAGTTTCACCATGTCCGTCTGTCTGTCTACCCGCGGCTTAGCTCAGAGACGGTTAGTACTAGAAAGCTGTAATTTAGCATGGGTATACACATTAATCACGCCAACAAAGTGGTAGAATAAAATCAAGAAACATATTTTTTTTAGGTTGCCTCCCTACTTGTAAAGTGGGGATGTTTTTTTTTCTGGTCTATCCGATTGTGTGGTTGGAAAGGTCGTTCAAAAATATTCAGGGTATGTGAAAATCATTTTTAATTTAGGGATCCGTTTCCGAAATAGTAAGCTTTAAAGTCCTAATTTTTGTTAGAGTCAAGTGTTCCCCCCCCTGCCTGCTTTTAGAGATAATAAAATAGTTTTTGTTTGTGGTGACCTACATATTGATCTATTAGTAAATTCACTGGAAAAATTAAGTTTATCTCATTGTTTAAATCTTTCAATTTAAAATGTATATTTAATATAGCAACTAGAATAACAGCAACTGAGGTTGCTACAATGTATTTACTAATTGTAAAATAAAAGACTCGTCCCTAATTAGTGGCGTCAGGTCTGATCATACAGGTCAACTTATATCCTTTGAATCAGATAAAAAGTTACGTTTGGATAAAATTATTCAGTTAAGACCTCATAAAAATAAATTGAAAATGTTTAATAATAATGTCCTTAGCAATCTTTCAACAGCTAGTTTTGATTCACAAGACCCCAATTAAGTTTAATAAAGCATGTCCTGTAAAAAAAGTAACAATTAATACTAAACCAAAATTTAATGAATGGGCCGCGGCTGGCATTAGAAAAAGCAGAGATCTATCTATATATATAAAATGGTAAACTGACTGACTGACTGACTGACTGGGTGATATATCAACACACAGCCCAAACCGCTGGACCTAGAGACATAAAACTTGGAGAGTGTGTTCTTTGTGAAGAGTAAGTATCCACTAAGAAAGGATTGTTGGGAATTCCACCCCTAAAGGGGTAAAATAGGGGATGGAAGTTTGTATGAAAGTCCGTCAGTTTTGAAGTTAGGATCTTCAAATTTTGTGTTTAGGCTGAAGATTGAAAATTAATTTATAAGTGTCTCAGCGTTTTTGATAATTCTACCCCAAAGGGTTAAATAGGAGGATGAAGTTGAAAAGTCCTTAATTTTCTAAGAAAAATCACAAAATTTACTATCTAGGCTTATGGTTGCAAGCTAACGCAACGGTGTTGTTAGAATTTCAACCCTTAAGGGGGTGAAAAGGGGGATGAAATTTTGTTTTTAATTAAAGTTCTTTATTTTTTAAGTTAAAATCACAAATACTTCGGCTTATGGTTGGAAACTATACAACGTAAATCGTTGTCTTTTTTAATTTCAACCCACAAGAGTCCGGCGTCATGGAGAGTGTGATTGTCGTAACTTATTGCTGGGCACGCCACAATTGAGGCGATAAGTCCCCTCTTTGAGGAGTGGCTAGAGAGGCGCCACGGCGTCCTCACCTTCCGCCTGACACAGGTCCTCACCGGACACGGTTGTTTCGGGAGGTTCCTGTTCCGCATAAGGCGGGGGGAAACGCCCGGGTGTCACCACTGTGTGGATCGCCCAGAGGACACGGTGGAGCATACGATGGAGGTCTGCCCGGCTTGCCACCGTGTCCTTGTGGAGGCGATCGGTGACGGTGATCTCTCGCGTCCGGCCCTGGTCCAGGCCATGGTACGGAGCGAGACGCCGTGGCAAGCCGTCACTTCCTTATGCGAAGCAGTGATACTCGCGAAGGAGGAGACGGAGCGCGTGGCGGAGAGGCAAATGTCGTGCCTTCACGGCCTCTAGCTGCCGTAGGAGACGCTTTGGGCGTCGGGAATAGCAGGCCGATTCCCAGCCACCGTAGGCGCGGGCTTGAGGACGCAATGGGTAGCTCGCCGTCCGATAAGGACCAGGCCCGGGTCGAGGGCGCGTTGTGTTCCACGCGCGCCTCAAAGAGATGTCAGCACAACGACAGGGGTCCGCTAGGACCGATGTCTGCCGGGGTCGGAGGAAAGTCTGAAAGGGATACCGTGGCTGACTGTTTCTCCGTCAGTCAGTTTTATGTGGCTTACTCACGTGTTAGCTCTCCAACTAGCCTGGTTGTTTTAGTAACCGCTTCTGAATTAGTGAAAAACATTGTATATAGAGAAATACTGTGAAGGATTTAGGTAGATACCGGTCCTTTACAGTAGGTATTTCTTGACAGTATTCCTCAAATATCACACATAGTGGAGGACATTATTAGCCATGAACAAAGCTCTATATTGTTATTGTTATAATAATTCATAATTATCTAGAAAAAAAGAATTTATACTCTACGCAGACGAAGTAAAATAAAATAGTAACGAAGTCAAACCTTACATTGAATATTCGAGTCTGATGCCGAAAACATAGTTTTTAGAATTTTGGTCTGTTTGTTTGTATGTATGTTCCGGTTTGCACAAAAACGGATGAACGGATTTGGATGATATTTAGCACGCAGATACATAGTTTATAACCTGGATTAACCTGTAGGTTATTTTTTAATCCAGGTAGTACGTTCCCGTCGGATATTTATCGACATCCACGCGGGCGAAGCCGCGGGCAAAAGCTAGTAAAATATATGTATTGTTGTACTAGACATAAATTTTTGAATATTGACATCAGTATTGTTTATTGACATCAGTATTGTTTATTGAAATAGTCTTATTATCATTTGTTTTCAGTCAGTGTATTGACATCTTATTTATTTATTTATTTAAGGACAACCAACAAAGCATACAACAAAAATACATGTTAAAATACCCATATTACATATTTTACATTTTGTAGTGTAGCCTTAATTAAAGGCTGCCACGGCATGCATTGAACATCCTGTAGGAAATTAAAGGCTGCCACGGCATGCATTGAACATCCTGTAGGAAATTCAGTTATAAAACAGATACAAAAAAAAAAAAAAAGTTACAAAACTAAACATATTTTTTTTTTTTTTTTCTCTTTTTATTGACATTGGCTTCTATTGATATTTATTATTTACTAGCAGTGCCCGCGACTTCGTCCGCGTGGAATAGTGAGTTTGGGGGGTATAGTGAGTTTCAGGATTTATTTATTTATTTTAAAACTTCTGTACAATAATAAAATGTACAAAGGCTCTCTCTTTGCCTTAGGCATTATCTGCCAGTCAACCTTTGTGTGATGCTGAGATAATATGATAGAAGCACAGTTTTAGGTTATTCTCAAAAAACTCATAACCAATGATATATTAAAGTACTTCTGCGTAAACTATGGTATCTCGCAGAGGCTACCGGCCCGTCGCGTCGCCCCTCATGACCGCCCACCACATCATACATGCGCGCGCAATACTTAATACTTATTTGGCTACAACAAATATCGCGATATCTTTTGAATGAAACGTCCGAATTGAAGAATTCAAAAAGTTCCAGAAAGGTATTGAATTCGTCTTAAATATAAAGTAATTTATTTTGATAAGAATTAATACCAAGGTACAAAATAAAGAGTTTTTGAAGCGACGGCATATTAATTATTAAAAAAAATAAAAGAAAACACTTATTGTGAGATATTTTTTTTTTCCTAACTAGGGCATCTCGCAGATTACCACTAAGGTAGTGACTGCTTAACCGGGCTTTCCTGTGGCTGCCTTAAGCTTCTACACTCAAAGCCTCCAGCCAGGGCAATTTTACTATTCTAATTAAAACTAGGCGAATGCTCGCTAAGGGCCACCCCCTGTGGGGTGCGAACCTCGGCTTAGGGCATTCGCTGAGGGGAGGACAGCAAGAGGGACAGGCTGGATCAAAATGGTGGTTTCATGATTATTGATCGGGGAATTTAAAGCTACAGGCTCAGCGGCAACGCGTGCTGGCGCTTCGTCGACGAGCAAGGGTCGGGGGGGAGTATCGTTTACTCGGGAGGGTCGCGATCGCGGGGGACCTCTACGGCGAGGTCTGTATCGCGGGTGTCGGATGTATTTG
This sequence comes from Agrochola macilenta, assembly GCA_916701695.1. Lineage (NCBI taxonomy): Eukaryota > Metazoa > Arthropoda > Insecta > Lepidoptera > Noctuidae > Agrochola > Agrochola macilenta. The sequence continues at coordinate 512,705 of OU753570.1, read as the reverse complement.
TGCACTGTACTCGTGGCCCTATTGCTCTCCTGTAGGAGTGTGATGGGGTCATTTGGGTCGGAGAGGATATGCCTTGGGCGGCGAAAGTGACTGATTCTAGAGGGAATGTAACTAGCTGCCTCGACAACCAGAGGGTTGCGATGTTTGACGGCTGAATCGAAATAACGCTTTGACATGCGTTTGAGAAACTGGTGGATGGTAGGTATTTTAAGATCGAGATGGAGGATCTCATTTCTAACATACATGGGGGATCCCGTGATTCTACGGAGGAATCGGTTCTGTAATGTTTGCAACCTATGGATGAATCGGGGTTTGGTATGGGCAAAAACGATACCCGCATAGGTCATGATAGGGCGGATGCACGTGGTGTAAGTTCGCAATTTGCACCTGAGTGACATTTTGCTACGTGCATTTAAAACGAAATGAAGTCTACTGAGAGCGAAAGAGGCTCGCGAGTGAACCGCCTTTATGTGCTCTGAAAACGTGAGATGCCTATCTAAGATCACACCTAGATATTTGGCTCGCGTAGCCCAAGGGATCGGCTTGCCAAACATGGTGACTGATCGGGGGAAAGAGGGATTTAGCCACGGTTTCGAGAAGAGGACCGCTTGGCTTTTATCGGGATTGACCTCGATTCTCCACTTCCTAAACCAGGCGCCAAGGTTATTGACCGCCTGTTGGAGGTTTAGAAGCATCGAAGCGGAACCTAAACCTTTACAATAGATGGCAGTGTCGTCTGCGAACAGAGCCAACTGAGTCTTTTTGTTTCTAGGGATATCGCTGGTGAATAGCGTGAACAATAGGGGGGCGAGTACAGAGCCCTGAGGGACTCCTGCTCGGATCTGACGAGGGGTGGATAGGGCTCCGTCTATGCGATAGCGAAAGGTGCGATTCGACAAGTAGTCTCGTAGGATGAGCACGAGACGATCTGGCACACCGAGTTTGTAGAGCTTATACAATAAGCCGTTGTGCCAGACTTTGTCGAACGCTTTCGCTATATCAAAGAAGATAGCGCCTGTCATTAAGCCGCGGTTGATGGCGCTGCTTATATGTTCTATGATACGGTGGGCCTGATGCACGCTAGAGTGCTGGGTTCGAAAGCCGAACTGTTCATTGGGGATTAAGCCCTTAGTCTCGGCGTAGTCTCTGAGTCGCTTATAAATAAGCTTCTCATAGAGTTTGCCGAGTACTTTGAGCAGACTGATGGGACGGTAACTGGTGGGATCTGATTTGGGCTTGCCAGGTTTTGGAATACCTATGACAGTGGCCTCTTTCCATGTTTGGGGAAAGATATTATTGCTTAGAGCACCATTGAAGATGGTGGTCAGTAGCATAATGAGATGAGCGGGGAAGAGTTGGATCACCCTATTGGTGAGTCCGTCTGAACCGGGGGCTTTTCTAATTTTTAGACCTTTGATTAAGTCGTGCACTTCGTCCGGAGCGACTGGAGGCAGAGGACTATCAGGGTCTTCGACGGGAGGGAGAGAGGCTCTGCTTTCGACTTCGGCGTCGACCTCTGCGAGGTGAGCTTGGTCTACTGGCTGAGAGCTGGGAGAGCATTGGAGCTCGAGACTATCTGCTAGGCACTCAGCCTTTTCGATGTCGTCGAATGCTATTGACTTATCGGGGCGTATCAGGGGGGGCATGGTGGCGATCTCCCGGGATTTGAGTTTCCTCTGAAGATCCCAGAAGGCCTTGTGAGTGGGCTCTAGCTCGCTAAGCATCTTGTCCCAGCCCGCTTCACGCAGCTCCGCTACGCGTGTACTTACAGTTCGCTGTAAGTAGCGCATATGGGCTTTGTTTGCGGCACAGGGGAAGCTGCTGTAGGCACGGGTGGCCGCGTTCTTCTCCGTCATTAGAGCACGTACATCGTCGGGGAGCTTCCAGCGACGGTTATCCGTCGCTGGGACCTCCCTTGAACAGTCGTTCAGGACAGATTGTACGTGCTCCGTGAGGGAGTCGATCGCGGCCGTCGTGTCAGCGATAGAATCGAAGTTGTTGGGGATTGAGTCTAACTGAGGGGATGTGGTGGGTTTCAGCTGTTCGCTTACTCGCCTCCAGTCTGTTATCTTTTTTGTAGCAGAGGGCTGGTCGGGGTCATGATGACGATGACCTATGCGGGAGTCGAGTCTTATTAGTACTGGACGGTGGTCAGAGTTAAGCTCGTGCACCGTTTCTATTGAGTCTAGTCTCAAGTTGACACTCTTAAGGAGTGCCACGTCCAGGACATCAGGAGAGTATCTGGGGTCGTGAGGAAAATGAGTGGGAGTCATCGGAGCGATGACGTCAAAGTTCAGGAAGGTGGAGAGGTCGAACAAGTGTCGACCCCTGGAGTTGATTCTGGTACTATTCCAGGAGGGATGCTTTGCATTGAGGTCGCCCGCTATGATAACGGAGTCGCTCATGCCTAATAGGATTGTGAAATCGTCTGAGATATGTTGGAAATTCTCAGCCGACGTAGCGGGAGGGAGGTAGACCGATACTAGCATGATGGCTGATGGCCAGTCATGGATAGTCGGCAGATAGTGACTTCTAATTTACTTAGGGGAGGAGGGTCCATAGGTATGCAATACAGATCCCGTTTGTGATAAATAAGGGTGCCGCCCTTGTGACAACGCGTCCTATCATTACGGATGAGACGGTAGTTCGCTATAGAGGGGTTTCGGTGACTAGGTTTGAGGAACGTTTCCTGAACGAGGAGTAGGTCAATTTGATGGTCGCGGAGGAATTCCGAGATCTCATCGCGTTGACCGCGGATGCCGTTTGCATTGAAGATGCCTATTTTAAGGGATCGGGGTTTATGCCTCGCTGTACTGGTGTTAGACATTATGAGGTTTATTCGGGTGGAGAGTTTGCATGACGTCAGAGTATTCATACAATACTCTTTGCAACATTGGGAAGTTTTCGGATTGTCTGGCCACGAGTATTTCGTGAGCCATCTGTACGGCGCGGGGGGAGCAGAACGCCATATAGGTGTCTGAAATTATATTATATACGTCCGAAGTGGACAACTGAGCGGCCGCGGGAGCGGCGGTGGTGGGGCGCGGTGCTTTATGAGCGGGAGCGGGAGCGAGAGCGGGAGCGGGAGCGGGTTTGTAGTGGGCCGCGGGAGGGCCTGCGAACGCGGGGAGGAGGATACGCTGATCCATGAGGGAGGGAATTTTATTGGGAGGAGGTTGAGACTGAGGTTGAGTTAAGGGCGGGGTAGCGATCGCTAAGGCTGGGAAGGCCTGACGGTGCTGGAGTTGATTCCAGGGGCTGGGTCTCTGAGGGCTAAGCCGCTCGGGGATTTGAGATGACGGGATAGGGAATTCCCTTTGCTTTAGCTGACGATCGTCAAGACGTTTCGTCAGCTTGGGCGAAGTATTTTTTGGGGCTTTAGAGCAGCCACGGTAGTTGGCTGTGTGACCCTCTTGCCCGCATAGCACACAGCTAGGTGGGCTGTCGCATTGACTACGGTCCTTTGGACGGGTGCATTCAGTAGTGCCGTGGTCGCCCAGGCACTTGACGCACCTGGGTTTCGCATGGCAAAACTTTTGCGAATGCCCATATAATTGGCAACGATGACATTGCCCTATAGAATGATTTTTCCATGGCTTCTCTATAGAGAATCCCATGAGATTGCATATGGATTTGATGTTAAAGATCGGGTTATGCCCTTCGATCGGGGAGCACACGACGAGTACCATGTCGTATGCCTCCCTACCGCGCGAACGGTGCATACGGTGCACTTCGTCAACTGGAATATTCTGCGACTTAAGGTCGGCTAGAATTTCTGCTGGGGAGATTTCTTTAGGGATCTTTTTAATGACAACTCTGGTCTGTTTTTCTTCTGGGAGAGAGTACGTGTGGAAGGACACGTTCCTGTCTCTCAGAAGCCGGGTTAGGGATCTGTAGTCGGTCGAGGTCGGGACTATTACTTTTATACCCTGTTGGGTAGAGCGGGCATTATTGTGAGATAACTACAATAGTTAGACATATGGTGACGCGATATTATTTATAGAAAATTATATGTTTTGCAAAGTGGTAGTACATTTTTTTGTTCTATAATCAATAGTTTTCGCAGCGCACGCGGTGTAAGGATTTTTCGGGTATTTTTTTTACACTTTGGGTTACATTATTGGACTTTTAGTATGGATCCCTATCCCTGAAAATATTATATAGCCTATAGCCTTCCCGATAAATGCACTATCCAACACTGAAAGAATTTTTGAAATCGGACCAGTGGTTCCTGAGATTACCGCGTTTAAACAAACAAACTCTTCAGCTTATTATTATTAATATTAAGTATAGATTAATTTGTATTATGAAATAAGTCATTTTTTATAATTGTCTTTTTACTATCCAAGCTTATTTTGTTTAATTATTGAGACTTGTCTGGCTTGAATATGTACTTTAATTAATTTGTAACATTTGTACGCCCTCTGGCATAACATAGCGAACTCTTTATTATCTTTATACCATTACTAGCTTTTGCCCGCGACTTCGTCCGCGTAGAAGTCGAAAATGGTTCTAATAGGATTTTTTATTGGTTTTTTAAGTTATTAATTTTGTTATAACATATAAATGATATGTTATATATAAGATTATGATGAAAAAAAAAAAATATGATCTGATATATTTTATGAACACGAAGCTCGGCCTTAGATCTGGCGAAAGTTACACGAGTGTATTATCTTTTTACAACGAAATCGAAATACTACACCTACCGCAGTATTTCTTTGTAAACAATATTTTTTGTTTTTCTTTCGGGAGCTAGAATCACCAGGCTACTCTGTGCGCTTACTCTGGAGCATGCCACATACAACTGGCCGTGGGAGAAGCAGCTTTCCCTTAAGTCTACTCCCGCTGCCTTAAGAGTTTGACCTTGAGCTTTGTTTATAGGTAGTCATTGCGAAGCATACTTTGATGGGAAACTGCACTCTCTTGAATTCGAAGGGGTAATTTGATGGTGTTAGGGGAATCCTAGGAATAAATACAGACCTCTGTAAAGCTTAGAAACCTTCAAATGCGTACTAATATGTATAGTACGGTGACTTTTGAGACATTCCAATTTTAAAGAGTATTTGCATTGCAAGTATCAAGCCTTTATGTGAGTTCAACCTTTTTTGAATAAAATCGGATTGACTTTTCAAACATGTGTCAAAATAAAATAATTTAAATCAAAAGCACTAAAGAGTACTGATATCAACTTCGAAGCAAATCACTCCCGAAATAACTTTCTACCCCTATTTAACCCCGTTAGGGGATGAATTTTAATAAAATACGAAACAGGTCTTCCATTAATTCTGTTAAAGAATGTTTATGCAAAATTTAAAGTAGATTGGACCAAGGAATCACGTTGTCCCATACAAACTTTGCCCACCTTTTTCACCCCCTTAGGGGTAGAATTTCGAAAAATCCTTTCTTATCGAATGCCTACGTTATACAAAAAAAAAAAAAAAACTCATCCTCCAAGTTTCAGGTTTCTACGATCAGCGGTTTAGGCTGTGCGTTGATCCGTCAGTCAGTCATTCAGGACAAAGCATTTTATATGTATAGATTACGAGTATTGTACCTATGTTAAACAAATGAATAAATGACTTATGAATTATAACAAGTTGCCAAAGTCGGTTACAGAACTTAGCGATGGGAAGTTCAAAACCCACATCAAACGTGTCCTTATCAAGAAAGCATATTATAAAATTAAAGACTACGTTGAAGACTAGGAAGTTTGGCAATAATTCCTTCTGCACATGTGGCTTCCCTGGTACATCATTAACGGCACATTATGTAAGAGTCTATTAACTGCTCCCAAATTACGATGTTTATTTATTTTTTACATTCTTCCTTGATATAATCATCCATTTTAATTTCAACACTTTATTAGTGGCTTTTGTGTACATGATAATTATTCAGATTTGTTACAGTTGTGTTGTAATAGAAATCATGTCATTAAGTTTAAAATAGGTTCTTATTTTTATTAATTTAATTATATATTTTTTTAAATTCTTTTCTATTTTGTGAATGTGAGAACGCTGTAGGCTTAGTGGACTGTAGATCTATTGACCATCTTCTATTTTGTTAAGTACCTGGTACTTGTTGAAAGACCTACACTGTCCTCCCATACCTATTAATACTGTTATTTGAAAATATTGTTAAGGTCAATTATTTTTAAAAGAGTAACCGTGGAGTTTCTTGCCGGCTCTTCTCCATAGCAAACGACCAATTGGAACCGTGCACCTAGCTTCTGACGTTTCATAAGTGCCCATGTAGGTTTGTGTGAAATAAAATATTTTGAATTTGAATTTGACGGATTTGGATGAAATTTGGCACACAGATGGTTTATAACCTTGATTCACACATACACATACCGTACTTTTAATACCGGTAGCACGTTTCCGTGGGATATTTTCCGACATCCACACGAGCGAAGTTGTGGGGACAAGCTAGTTAAAAATAAAGAAAAAGACCCTCTTTCATTCAATCAGCGGCCTGCAATAAATCCTACCCAAACTAAAAGCACTTACTGGTCATATCTTAACAAAAAGAGCATCTCCAGTTTGAATTGAGATGCTGTATTCATTAAGATGGCGCGAGTGTGGCCCATAAAATTGGCCATTAGTGGCCGGTGGGCTATCTTAACGAGCGCGTCACGGCGATACGATTGGCGCTCAGATATGCGCTCGCGCATGTTGGAACACTATTGATTTGGTACTTGATCTGCAAGTACTTATCGGCTCCGTTCTGTTTTATTGATGGGCAGCCGTTATATTTATGAAGATTGATGTTTTTGTTATCAGTTGAAGATTTTTGCAACCCGCGCGTTAGTAGATGCTGATTGGGTCTGGTTGTTGCGACAATGGATATACAGGTTGAGAATGAGCTTCTTAATAAGCCAAGCAGGTGCTATATCTATAGGTATATATTTCTCTACCAAGCTTGCGCTGTCCCACTGCAGAACGAAGGCATCCTTCTGCCTTTTCCACACGTATAAGTTCAAGTGTTATAGATTTATCTTTGTTTTCACTAACACTAGGCGACATCTAAATGAAAGCCTAAGTCTGTTTGTTTTTAAGGCTCGGTTCAGCGCCGAAAATTGAAAATCCAACAGCGCGCTTTTATTTAGGCGTTCCTTTAGGTGTAGCTTGGTGTTAGTGAAAACGAGTATTAGCCAATTTTTTTCTTATTTTTATTTATTCGGTTGTAAGTGAGATAAAAACTCTTCAAAAATCACCTGTTTCTTATCACAGGATCACTACTTTCCTTCATGATTAAATTATTCAACAATTAGTTCAGTTTGATCACACGGCAGTCAGACGCGCCGTGACACCGCTTTTAATTGCGCCCGCGCAGGTTCCGCTTATCTCAATGTTTATTATTATTTCGCCACTTAACTCCACTCCTTACTCACAGCAATACTTTACACTTAATCCAGTGATAAAACCTGATAATAATGTATATTATTAAACTCAATATTTCAGATAAATTAATAATTAACACTTGAAAAAATAAGGATTAAAAGAATTCAGTAATTTGAAATCAAATGATTCTGTTAATAGTTTCATAATTACAAATAACACTTAAAACGTTGGTAAGTAGGGACTGTTAGGAATCTTCAAAGGTTTTCAAAGCAAATGGTTTCTCTTTATAATAGGCAATAAAAATAAATGTGGATGTGTTTCTCACGAGGTAGAAGAAAACCAAAGAACTGTTTGAAAGATTTCAGCTTATTTACAGAATTATTAGGCAGATAAATCTTTAAAAGATTATGAAATGTACCAACAGCCTAAATAGGAGTGGTGCTTGGCAACTTTGAAGAAACCTCTAGGTCCAGCAGTTTGTTTCCTTTCCCTTTGGCACATGAATGACCGGGAGCTCTCTTAACATTTTGCCCTTTCGGTGTACTTTTGTCCTGAGATCGAGTCCTACTTGGCCGCTAGTATCATTTAGCACAAAAATATTCAGTAGTAGCAGCTTACCCGGCGTTGTGCCCCGTACGGCATTGTATACGCCCCGAGGGACATACTCGTGAGGCACAAGTGGCGTGAACCATAATACCTCTTCAAAAGGATACAGAATAAAGTAATATAGTAATGCCTCTTCATGTCAATACATTATTCAACACAATCAAGAACATCGTGTCGCTCCTCACTACAAAAACAGCCCCCGTACAGAAATATTCAAACTACCCACAAAAACGATGAGTTACCGATAATAATGATGTAAATACCGTCCAATAAGGTGAACAACGCCTTAATAGTTTAATAAACAAGCACGACGAAGGGCCCGGGTGCTTTTGCAGAAAGAAATATGGCGGCCAGTGTGCGCATGCGCACTGGAGAGGGCGGACGTGCGCGCGCGAATTATTGCGGCGATTAGTAACGTGCATCGAGTGGCCCTAATTGGATGGCTGTAGTCACGAAATACTTCTAAGATGAGAATGTACTGTGCTATTTTATTTATGGATCAGCTCATTATGTTAATGCTTATTAGTCTCGTGGAAAGCAGATGAAATTAAATGGGGTTAGATACTTGTTCAAATAAAATATTGTATATTTTACTAGTTGTGGTGGTTTATATTGAAATTGCAGCTTCTTACAGTTAATAAATTATTTATACATTTAATTTATTTATTGTGGTTTTTTTTTAGTCGGCTAAGATACGATTTACCCTAGTTTCTTCATGAACATCAGCACTTTAGTTCACATGTCACGAATATGGACATGAAACAAACAGACAAACAATGAAATATGAGTAGAGAACCGAGTCAACTGTGAAGCTTTTAATTGAATTGATCTTTATTTCGAACTTCACACATTTATTCTCCGCAAAATAGTGGCAACTTCCCTTTAATACACCTCGATAGTTTCTTTTAAAACACTTAACAGTTGACAACGTCGTGCTTACCGCCTATTGGCCAGTTTATGATCCTACACGTGCGGAAACTCACTGCTAATCGTGTCAGCTAATGCACTATTTAATTGAGAATAAATTCGCTGGAGTAACGTGGTAAAGTGCTAGACAAGCCGAGTTACGGCGAATACTGTAGCTGTAATTGAACTTATTGTAAAGGCAAATGAGATATACGAGTACATATTAGTCGATTTCACACGCTTGTGGTATCAATAAGTTGTTTAATCGTGTAGCTATGGACACCTCACCACCGTTTTATATGGTTTCAATTGAAATGTTAAGAGCTAACATGTGTTTAGTAAATTCGGTCTACCTTATTAGGAAAAACTGGTATCATGTAAATAGGTAGAGACGCCTTCATTAGTTGGGTTAGCAAAAACCTAGGTACAACGGGGTACAATGAATGCTGGTGTCAGAATATTGATAAATGTGACCTATTTGTAAAGCGTGCAACCACTTTTCGTGAACTTGTTGTGGTCTCTCAGACTATTTACATCCCATCAGTCTTTAGAAAACGCTTTGAATAGGAACATTCGCCAGACTTTCACAATTCTCCTGAGCCTTTTCTTCTTTTCCTCAGGTCCAAGAAGTCTGAGTTTCCTGCCCCTCTTTTAACAAAACTATTTAGGTAGTTGCTTACTTAAAGCAATGTAATTTAATTATGTAGTACGTTGTATCTTCCTATTGTATCGTGACTTCCTCGTTAGCCCGTAGTACCGCGGTGTTGACAGATGGGTCCCCCATTGCCAGCAGCCCGGGGGTCCCGGGCAGCCCTGGAGCGCCATGTGGCAGGGACTGGAGCCCTTCGCCTTTATTGATCGCACCATCTTATTGTGTGCAACTGTCTCAGGGCTGTTACAGTCTTGAAGTATTATTATCGATTCATTCTGAGAAAATTCTAGATAACTGAATTAAATAACTTTGTTAAAATTTTGGCAATACCGCACTGTAGACACATGTCATGCGTTTCTTAAAACCATCGACCTGAAACAAACGAATGACAAATGATGACAGCGACATCAAGATGAACCCAACTGACAAGCTGTAGCGCTGCATCAAAATCGCATGTACCTATTTGATTTTCGCGACTAACTGTTTTTACGCATAAATCACTCTAGGCACACTTTTAAAACAGTGCAGTGGTCTAGAGCTTGTTTCACCGTTGTGAAAACCCTACGTGAAATGCGCCCGCGCACTAGATCGTAGGGAAGATCAATCGATCGGCGGCGCTTGATGGTTTTACAAGGTTTGACATGTTAAATGATGCCGAGAATTAGAGTATCCTGTAGTGCCGCAGTCGGTTATACGACGCCCATGAATTACGCTAATGGGTTCATTGGAAACAGATCTGTTGCTGTATATTACTTACCTGCAATTATATTGCTGTTGTGCGATATATTGTATGAGTAATCTGTATCTTCCTTTGGTAGAACTGGTATTAATTAAGAGTCGGTTTGGAGCAGCATATTCACAAATGGAAACAACTTTTTACTCAGTGTCAAATCAGATTAAATTAAGTTCCAACAAAGGTATATAAGGCTATCAGTTCTTCTCAATAACGTAACATCCTCTCTCTGTGGGAGCATTCATCTCTGTGTGAGCATTCATCTCTGTGTGAGCATTCATTTCAATGACAACAAATAAACGCACCCCACTACCAAACGTCGACAAAACTCGTTCAAGATCATTCAAAATTTCCAAATACTCCTCCATCCACTCTTGCGCAGGACCGCACTTAAGAAAGCCTGTCGACAAACGAGCTGTAATCGAATATTAATTGTTGACACTCTCTCTTCCCGTGAAGCCCGCCATTGTACCGCTTATGGCGTTTACACGCTGTTTTTATGGCCCTACACAAATATTGGGACAGACGGACAAACAGACAACGATGCCTCTTAGATGAGTACATGGCCGCGTGTGGTGATCGCTGGTGGAATGTTGGACTGCTTGTAAGTTGGTGGTTTGATTCATTGTTGAAATAAAAATGGCTTCTTTTTTGGAGCATGTATCGGTTTAGTTAGCATGTTGCATGCGGGAGGGCGGGGCGTACTGCTTCCTAGCTTGGAACTAGTTTACTAATATTATAAAAAGATTTGTATTTTTGTTTGTAATGAATAAACTCAAAAACTACTGGACCGATTTAAAAAAATCTTTTTGAGAAACATAGTTATTTATATATATATTATTTATAACGATATCTCGCGCGCGAAGCCGCTGGCGGAAGCTAGTACTAAATACGTTTCTTTTTCTTTGTTCATGTCGGTAGTCAACGGGTCAACTGGTATAGGCTAGCTAGACTCTTCGAAAACATGGAAAATTCATTCTGACATAACGTTTCTTATCAGACAAAAGCTTGCATCATGCCATATTTGCTATACGTTACACAAACTATACGCCTCACACTGCAGAGCACGTTATGTCAGTTATGTAAGACTTCAGTGTGATTGGTAATATTGGTGTACTGAGTATGGAAACATTTTGGTGATGTTATCGTAGCTGCATTAAGGTGTGAGCTGAGAGCGGCTGATGGCGGTTTGAACTCCATATTTATGAAGTGACTGAACCCCCAAGTTTCTTAAAATGATTAAATTTGTAATTTTGTCTTCGACATTATGGACTCATGCGTTAATGAGTTGAAGCTGAGGGATTATCTTTAAGTATGATTTTTTGCAATGGTTTTTGGTGGAGATGGGGCTCACTCTGTCCCTTTGTTTTCTCATTAAGAAGTAATAAAAGATCAATCAATAAATTAAAACTATTATATACTTAAGCCAAAAAAAAGATCCTCATTTTCTAGTTAAGTGGACTAAGTAGTGCGCTCCGTTTAACACTGTACCCTCACCATAAAGTTCGCAGGTCGCACAGTGATTGACCATTGTTGTCAATAGCCTGTGTGTCGCTGATCATACGGCCACAGTCGCGACTGGCCAGCGTATGAACCGGAGACTGAGTAGGAAGCGAATGAAGTAACAACACAGCCGAGGTTCGCGGAAAGAGACCAAGTGAGAGCAAGCCGTTTCGCAGTAAATTTCGCGATTACCGAGTCGTTTACCTGTTTGTCCTAAGTTCAGGCTCATGTTAAGCGGTGCCAAACGATTATTGGCGATTTTCAAAAACACGGAACAGTTACACTGCCGACTGGCAAAAATACTTAAAAACATTTATACAACCTAAGTTCTGTATTTTCGGTATTGGTATCAATAAAATGGGAATTTCTATAAAGCGAACGGCATTCAATAGAAGAATACGTATAATGATCACTCCATCTACAACTAACTCCGTGGTACCCGTCAACTATCGATAACCATCGGCCGGTTAACTTAAATGTTTCTTTGTTCCCATTGTCCGTTGTTTGGTGCCCGCCTCATTAACTGAGCCCTATCTCTGAAGCATCTACGATTCTTTTGAGCCAACAGTCGATACAGTTCGAGAATAATGCTCAGCATAATGCTTGCAATTGAGATGCGTATCTAGCGACAATAGTTCAATAGTTGTAGTCACGGGTTCCAGTCCGGGAGGTGACTGTTACAAGTATACAATAGTACAAGGTGTAAGTAACTCATTTGTGTAGGTCGTAAATCTTTGGTTAAATCGATATTTAGTGATGACTGTGTCACGAACTCATGATTTCTTAGATCTATGTTCAAAATTTAAAGTTCCTGTAAGTAATAAGTGTCAGATATACTTGAATTAGTTTTAGTTTAAAATCTTACCTTTATTTAGTGCATAGTAATCATAGACACTTGAATTAATACACAACTGGCCCAACGATAATTTTCGTCTCCATTCCAATCCAAACACAAGAATACCATAGACACAGCTACGCCCCATTACGTAACCATTAACTAAACGACCATAAACTACGTCTCAATTCTAAGTTAATCGGAACCCCCGCATCGATCCAACTCGATAGCGTCCGATAATCGATACTTCCGAGATCCGATCCGATAGGTTTTCGTATCAACTCGGGTAAACACACATAACTTAGCACCATGGGCTCAATGGTTAGATGGTAAAGCTATCAGAAGTAACGCGAGAGCGTCGCGGTGGGTCCCGGGTTCGATTTATGTGTTATGATGTAACAATTGTGTGGAATGAATAGAGTATGGGCCATCATCTCTTGTGTTGTAACATAACTGACAATGTGTTAGTGAGCTATCTAATATTTGGCTGCTGTTTTCTTAGTGTACCTACTTACTCATGAAGCTACTCGCTTCCGAGTTTGTTCAGCGAAACATTTAAAACAATCATAATGTTAAGTTCAGTTCAGACAATAGTCGTGATGGCCTAATGGGTAAGGCCTCGCCACTCATGCATGAGGTTCAAATTCGGGCAACTACCAAAGTGACATTTTCAATTTTTATGTACTTCCTGAACATTACTGACATCGGTGAACGAAAAATACCGTGAGGAATCTTGGACTTACAGTTAATATAAATCTGGAATCGCCAAGCCGTCTTAACCGAGCGTGGTGATCAATGCTCGTGCCTGCTGTGTATGAGAAGAGGCCTCTGCCCTGCACTGGGACAGTAACAGGCTGGTATTAATAAGGGCCTACCTTTAGTATTGTGATGTTTTCATTTTATCCTAAACATAGAGATATTGTTAAAAGATTCACAAAAACTGCATAAAAGAGCTTGATATGTCAGGTAATAATTTCCATCCTGCTTCCCAACAAGAGTACAACAGATAAGTCGTTCTTCCTGTGCGAGTCCCGATAAGTTCTTCTTCTATCTTTCAGAAATAAATACTAAATAGTGTTGGCAGAACAATATTCTGTTGGTTGTTACCGCAACATGCTCAAAAATAAATACGTGTTGGCAGAACTATATTCTGTTGGTTCTTACCGCAACATGCTCAAAAATAAATACGTGTAGGCAGAACAATATTCTGTTGGTTCTTACCGCAACATGCCCAAAATAAATACGTGTTGGCAGAACAATATTCTGTTGGTTGTTACCGCAACATGCTCAAAATAAATACGTGTTGGCAGAACAATATTCTGTTGGTTCTTACCGCAACATGCTCAAAAATAAATACGTGTAGGCAGAACAATATTCTGTTGGTTCTTACTGCAACATGCTCAATAAATACGTGTAGGCAGAACAATATTCTGTTGGTTCTTACCGCAACATGCCCAAAATAAATACGTGTTGGCAGAACAATATTCTGTTGGTTGTTACCGCAACATGCTCAAAATAAATACGTGTTGGCAGAACAATATTCTGTTGGTTCTTACCGCAACATGCTCAAAATAAATACGTGTTGGCAGAACAATATTCTGTTGGTTCTTACCGCAATAGGTATGCTCAAAAACTCTATCGTGTTCTTCTTATGTTATACCTACCAACAAAAAAAATGGATATTTTCATGTACCTACTGATTGTACCATAAATATCCATTGGGACAGTTCAAATTCAAACACGAGATTTGTGTGATCTGTGAGCGGTTGTTATGACAGCGCGGTGAATAACATTTACTGTTATACATAAATATGTCAACATCGGGCTCCTGAGCAATCAGGGCGTTCAGCAGATTGATCGCCTGGGTTTTGGGAGCATATCGAGCGGTATGGGTACGCACTGGCGGAGCCGCGAACAGGCACCGCGAGGCACAGGCGCGCGACCGCCGCAGCGGGTCGGGAGCAAACAATGAACAGCGAGCTAGAGTGGTCACTATATCTGGTAGACGGAAGTTTATCCAATTCAATCCAATAACCTAGCAGTTTTATTTGGTTTTATACATCATGGCATTTTTACAATACCTACACATCGATTGAGCTGGTAATTTATTGCAAAATATTTATTTTCGCTAACAAAGTAGTTTTAAACACCTGTGTATTTTGATAAATAGACTAAAAATACACCAATCACAATATCAGAGTAATCGAAAGATCACATCGGTTTATACATTGTACTCAAAGTAACAGGATACGATTTGTTTGACCACAAATCAGCGGATTATTTGTGGTCGATCAAGCGCTGGTCGATTGATCGCGGTTCACGCGATTGATTCCACTAACTTGTGGTTACATCTACAAAGTACCAATGACAGCGTTGCAATAATAGTAAAACAAATTGTTTGCTCGTCGCTAGACGAACCTACTTAGGTGTTCTGTGTGTTATTTTAGTTGTTTTCGGTTCCAAAATTGACAATATGGAACCTAAATAAAATGACTGCTGCCTGTTTCTTTCTTCGTGTTGAGATACCAGTCGTAAACATTGGAATCTGTGTTAAGAATCCTGCATTTACACTCAACTTCAACTTCTTCCAAAATGCTGACAAACAGCTGTTAATTTTGGGAAATTCTCACTACCTATAGAAGAGGCATTACTGAACAGTTATCACGTAACTCAAAACTCCATTTAAACATGTCACTTTCAAAGACCGAATGAATGGACTATTACACTGCAGTGGACGGCAATCCTTAGCTGGTCAATAAAACTAAAATCTCAATCTAAATGCGGCTGGGGACAGGGAGTAGGGGTCAGGGGGGACAGGGGACAGCGGGTACGGCTCCCATCCACATAACTTGTGTATTAATAGCGGCCACCTACCATCCACTAGACAAGCGTGGTGAAAAGGTAAACTTTATACAACGATAGCTCGCACAGACCACATTACGCTAAAACTAGAAATTACATAGCATCACGCATGTATTTCCCCAAGGGGTGGTCAAAACTGTCTGGTATACCCACATGCCTGCTGTAATGTCCCATGGAATCTTTATTTATTATATTTGAGGAAACGTGTCCAACATTACAGATATAAAAACACATCATTAATGACCTAAATGTATGCATACCTTGCCATGAATCGAAGTTAATGTATTTTCTTCAAAAATTTTTGGAGAATCAAAACACTGGCAAACTCCAGTCCATGATTCTCAGAGTTGAGTAAGGTACATAAGTGATTTACGTAGAACATTGCCTGCACAATCAGGAGCATAAATACTTTACACTGACACAAGATTCAAAAGCGATTTTCTCCTAAATTATAGATAGATATATGGTAGTGCAGCGGTGCGTTGGAACGACCGCAACTTACGAGTTGTAGGTCTAAGATTCGATCCCTGACAGGCGCTTTACTTTGTGTAAATTATTTCATCACCATCACAACGGTGAAGGAAAACAACGTGAGAAACCGGCATGGCCTAGAACAAAAATATCGAAGCCATGTGACATCTACCAACCCTGCACACCCAGCACTGGCCCCGCGTGGTGGATTACGGCCCACTCCTTGTCACAGAGAGGAGGCCTGGGTCCCAGCAGAGGGAACAGTATAGACTGATTATAATTATGCTTTGCTTTTGCTATTGTATGGTACGAACACATAATTATGCTATGCTTTTGATATTGTATGGTTCGCACATATAATTATGCTATGCTTTTGCTATTGTATGGTACGAACATACAGTTATGAAAAAAGTCTTTTCTTGAAGTTACAGTTATTACTTCACGAGAAAAACGCTTCTGAATTTTGCCTGACTGTAATTTGGACTGTTTGTGTACAAGTTCAGAGTCACACGTTTGTGTACAAGTTCAGAGTCACACGTTTGTGTACAAGTTCAGAGTCACACGTTTGTGTACAAGTTCAGAGTCACACGTTTTTAGAATTAACCTTCTCTATTTTCTGTTTCTGTGGTGTACAAGCGCGGGCACAGGCCACCACGTTAGATGCGCGAGCGCAATCTTAATTGATCCACGGTGGAACCCGAGCATAATGAGCGCCTATTGAGTAGGTCTGTGTAATCAGCTGAAAACAGTCGCCGTTGATAATGTAAGAGATATAAATTACTTTGTTTTTGGCTATATATTTACATAATCGATTGAGTTGGAGTCACGACACACGCTTTCATTATCTGGCTAACGTTTTATAGTTACTTTATTTCGTTAATATCGGTGCATTCAATTGTAGACGTCAGTTGGTATTTATAGCACATACCATTCTATCCGTTTAGGTGCCCAAGGCAGAAAAACGCAAGTATATTGACTTAACTTGAAAAAAATAAGTTTTACATATTAGACATGAAAGCTTTAGTTGAAAGCGCAGTCGGCTAGATGTCTTGATGCTTTTAAAGAACAATGAGCAGAACGTCCCCACACTTGTAGCACTTTAAAGAACAATGAGCAGAACGTCCCCACACTTGTAGCACTTTAAAACCTATGTTGATAGGAACGCCTTAACCTGAAGCCTTAAACCTTAAGCTGAAATCAGTTTCATTATCAAAGAAACAATTACCTATCATTAACATTAAATGGCAACATAATTGTGACTGATTCCGGTTTCGTCATGTCGATATAACTTTTTTCGGATGGACATTTCAGTTTCGCTGTCATACAATAAAATGATAAGATAACTATGGCCCTTCAATCAACATAGGTTTTAAAGTGCTGCAAGGGTCAGTGTCCATAAATTTTTGAGCATTGTTCTTTCTGTAAGAAATGTTATAATTAATTTTTCTTGAACATTGCTTACGGAGAAACGCATAGATACTTTTCTCTGACTTCAGAAATGGGATCAAAGGTCTAATAAATTTAGTAATAAATTGTGTAAATTAAACAAGTGACTACAAATTAACTTAATATTAATGTTACGTTTAATATTTGTAACCTGCAGGTTAATCTCCGCAGATAAATGGCGTTTAAAACAAAAAATACAGACAATTAAGTAAGGCTCATATGTTAAGATAATCTGCTCATAATGAAAACTAATATTTTAGTTATGTTAATTGCATGAATATCATCCATATCTTAATTCTTGATAATGTAATCGAGATATAATCGATAAGCACTATTTATTAACTATCTCTGAAGGCTCTAATGATGTAGTGTGCGCGTGAGTACAGTAAGTAGGATTTTGAACGATATACTTACTTATTTTGAGCCAGCTATAAGTTATGTGTAAAATGTACTTAGATGTTGATGTTGTGGAGTGATAGTGATGACAATGTTAGTGGGGTATCATACACAAATGGACAGCGTGCGTTGAGAAGCCTGAAATAATTTTGAAACCACGTTGCTAAAACACGTGTGTAGCTCCAAAATCTAAAAAAAAAATTCTTTGTGCTCTTGTATCTGATGAAGAACGTGAACAGATTCATAAACATTTTTGGAAGCTCAAGGCTTGGCCAGAGAAGATGGCGTTTATAAAAGCATCAGCAGTGAGAAGGTGTATAAGACGACGACCGACGTACATCTCAGCGAAGGTCTACAAGCAAAAAACAAAGTGGCCACGATATCTTTATCAATAAATTGGACGCAAAATGCACTAGAGTGAGAGTGTGTAAATATTTTTTTCTTAATACACTTTGCATTGGAGAAGACAGTTTTCGCCGCTGGACTAGAGAGGTTGATACTTTCGAAGAAAATATTGAGGAACATACTGCAGAAAACACTACTTCAAGTTCAAAAATTATTGCTAGGCCAGGAAGTTACGTTGAGTTGACAAGAACTGTTAAGACATGGCTGGATATTTTACCAAAAGTGCCGAGCCATTACTGTCGTTGTAGCCCAAAAAAAAAAAATTATTGGATCGACCTTTCGATCTGAACTCCACATGCATCAGGTTTTTAGGAGTGGTGCATAGAAAACCACTACAGAGCTGCCTCTAGAAAGAGATTTTCGAAGATAATGACTAAAGAAAATACGATAGTCAGCATTAACCATCATCGCAAAGACCAGTGTGACACGTGCTGTAGTTATAAAACTGGTAACATTTCCAAAGAAGAATATGATAGCCATATTGTAAAGAAAATTGAAGCCCGTGAAGCCAAAAAGAATGCCGTAGTTAGTGCAAATGAAAAGGTTGTGGCTATTACAGTGGACGTTCAAAGTGTTTTGCTTGCTCCAAAGCTATTGGCTAGTGCATTGTACTACAAATTAAAATTACAATGCCATAACTTCACGGTTTATAACGTGCTATCTAAAGACGTGACAATTTACTTTTAGCACGAATCAGATGGTACTGCTAATGAATTCACATCTTGTTTAATATACTACCGTCAAAACCTGCCACTTTCCACAGAGCGCGTTATCATCATTTCTGATGGATGCGGACACCAAAACCGGAACCGAATTTAGTCAAGTGTCCTAAGCGATTTGGCGCAAAGAAGGAATATTTGTATCGAACAACTTTACACTATGATGGAAGTGCATAGTGTTCACTCAACTATTAAGCAATACATATCCACCAATATTCGCTCCCAGTGATTACATCACCCGGATAAGACAAGCTCGACCACAAAAACTCTATGATGTCATATCCGTTCACCATGATTTCTTTCTAAATGTCGAAGAGATGGAATCGAACCTAAAATCCATACGGCCTGGCAAAAAGAAGGGAGTTCCTGTCGTGGTGGACATTAGAGGTCTTAAATATTTATCTGATGGATCCATATTGTATAGGTTAAGACATGTCGATAGAGTGGTCCGTACTTCCACCGCGAAGAAATAACCAAAGAAACGGTCTGGTATCTCCGAACCGATTGTACAGATCTCCGTTAAAAATGACTGAGAGCATGTTTAAACATTTACAGGAACTGAAAATGGTAATGATCAGGATTATCATCCGTTTTACAATCCATTACATTTTAATCCAGGTACATATTGCATAATTATATTCTGAGAAAATAATGGTACTTTGATTTGCAACTTTTATATTATTCTAATTTTTGATTCTACTGTTATCATATCCTAATTTGTGTTTTCTGAGAAATATATATGTTTTCATTAAAACTATTAGTTTTTTATTTTTATTTTTATAGGCATTCTTGTTCAAAAGCCCTGATGTGAGACGTAAAGCGCAACGAAAATCTGTTATGTGTTAACTGAAACAGTTTTAATTTTTTTTACTACCGTACGTAGGTACTACTTTTAATTTACAAAGCAGGAAATCATATGGCTGATACTCGTACCTATATTTTTTGTTGTAGTTGGTTTCATTATATTTTTTCAGTAGACGGTTTTTATCGATTTTCTCATACTCGTAAAGTTGAATTTACACATAAGAGGTCAACGATGTTATACTGATTTTAATTTGTGAAAGGTCGTATTGATTGGAAATACTTACAGGAAACAGAATCCTCTGATACACAGAAACAAAGTGTTACTATTTTCTGTGTGTTATCGACAGGATTGTGACACCACTATTGTTATCGACAGAATTGTGACACTACTATTGCATCTTCTCCTAATTTTCCCTGCCTTATGAGGCTGCAAGACGAAACTTCTCTATCTAAGGCTATTTAAATATTGGAAACTTTCGCGTACAATGGCACTAGTAACAAAGTGTTTACTTTCCAATCGCATTAGCTGCCATTGTTACTGCTCGTTGCACAACACGGCCGATGCGGGCTGTGAGGCTATGAAGCTATCCCCCGTCGTTCGATGTGCCCGCAGATAAGATGTACCGATGGAGCAGTCTTGTATTGACATTCTTTTACGTAATGTTGAGCAGCAGTGTGAAGGAAACATACGGGGTAGTGGAAGACGCTTGATTCAAACATACGGGGTAGTGGAAGACGCTTCATTGAAACATACGGGGTAGTGGAAGACGCTTCATTGAAACATACGGGGTAGTGGAAGACGCTTCATTCAAACATACGGGGTAGTGGAAGACGCTTCATTGAAACATACGGGGTAGTGGAAGACGCTTGATTCAAACATACGGGGTAGTGGAAGACGCTTGATTGAAACATACGGGGTAGTGGAAGACGCTTGGTTGAAACATACGGGGTAGTGGAAGACGCTTGATTCAAACATACAGGGAAGTGGAAGACGCTTGATTCAAACATACGGGGTAGTGGAAGACGCTTGATTCAAACATACGGGGTAGTGGAAGACGCTTAATTCAAACATACGGGGTAGTGGAAGACGCTTGATTCAAACATACGGGGTAGTGGAAGACGCTTGGTTGAAACATACGGGGTAGTGGAAGACGCTTGATTCAAACATACGGGGTAGTGGAAGACGCTTGATTGAAACATACGGGGTAGTGAAAGACGCTTCATTGAAACATACGGGGTAGTGGAAGACGCTTGATTCAAACATACGGGGTAGTGGAAGACGCTTGATTCAAACATACGGGGTAGTGGAAGACGCTTGATTCAAACATACGGGGTAGCTGAAGACGCTTGGTTGAAACATACGGGGTAGTGGAAGACGCTTGATTCAAACATACGGGGTAGTGGAAGATGCTTGGTTGAAACATACGGGGTAGTGGAAGACGCTTGATTCAAACATACGGGGTAGTGGAAGACGCTTCATTGAAACATACGGGGTAGTGGAAGACGCTTCATTGAAACATACGGGGTAGTGGAAGACGCTTGATTCAAACATACGGGGTAGTGGAAGACGCTTGATTGAAACATACGGGGTAGTGGAAGACGCTTGATTCAAACATACGGGGTAGTGGAAGACGCTTGATTGAAACATACGGGGTAGTGGAAGACGCTTGATTGAAACATACAGGGTAGTGGAAGACGCTTGATTCAAACATACGGGGTAGTGGAAGACGCTTCATTGAAACATACGGGGTAGTGGAAGACGCTTCATTGAAAAAATACAATTCTGAATATCACTGCAATACATTTTTATTCTTTGGAACTCAAGTAACTCTAGTTCAAGAACTCAAGAACCCTTTTATGATCAGTCGTGTGTACCTATGTATCACAGTCGATTTGCTCCAAATCTAGTTGTTACTGTGACCCAAATACGGACGTGTAACGTAAATCAATGAAATTGAATATGGACACTTTTGGGAGGCAAATAGGAGAATAAAAAAAAAGTTTTGCGAACTGTACCGTGTGTATGACACATCAAATGAAAGGGCTCACTGTGAGGGTCTCACATACTTTACTTACTGTGAGGGTCTCACATACTTACTGTGAGGGTCTCACATACTTTACTTACTGTGAGGGTCTCACATACTTTACTTACTGTGAGGGTCTCACATACTTTACTTACTGTGAGGGTCTCACATACTTTACTTACTGTGAGGGTCTCACATACTTTACTTACTGTGAGGGTCTCACATACTTTACTTACTGTGAGGGTCTCACATACTTTACTTACTGTGAGGGTCTCACATACTTTTTTTTATAGGTAACAGGAAAATCTATAAGAAGTCTATGGTCTTAAAATAACATGGTAAAACGCTCAATTTTGCGATAACTTTTACAAGCAGCTTGTCTGCCTATAGAATAAATATTAGATCGACTTTGATTAGCAAAATGCTTCTCTTTTTCAGCTTAAATAAAAACTAGTTATGCAGATTTGAGTATTTTTTTAAATGAGTTACGAAATGTAGTAAATTGTGTGGGTTTATCTATTAAATAAAAACCACATTAATCTTAAGCTAGTTCATTATGTAAATATGTCTGGGTCTATAATGCATGAATATAGATAGGCATATAATTAATTGCAAATAATTGGTTTGGGACATCTCATCTATAAATCCATAACAAGACCATTACGTAGATAAAATGTCGGTTCGTGCTACTAAAGAATGTTGCTAAAGACATATATACGAGCCCTTTTTTTCTACAAATTGTCGGATCGTTTGGTCAGAGACTGTATAAATGTGGTCATCTTGTGTGAAGAATTCAAATTAATGTGTGAGGTATACCTAGACATATCAGGCCGGTTCCAAAAATTGCTATTTGCTATGTAAAACGCAACGAGCTATCGAGCACTCTCCTTCTATAACGCCGTATGTTTCCATCACTTACTGCATGGTATGAATTTGTCCCTAAATGCGCCCACTGGCGGGACGAACGGGAATTTAATAAATAATATTAAAAGTATTCCCGTTCGTCCCAATGATTTTGTTAGTGGGATGAACGGGAATAATTTAATAATTTAAATTTTAACTCATTTATTTTAGTCTATTTGTTCCACGGTAAAAAAACACTTAATTATCCTAACTAATCTATTCTTTCCTATATAAAAGGAAACCGTAACAGACTGAGATCTATCACCACCGCACAGTCTACTGGGACTAGAAACTTGCAATTTAGCACACGGCTTCCTTTTGTAATGTAGAGGAGCTCTAAGAAAGGGTTTTTGGAAATTCGTTCATTTAGGGAGTGAAAAGGGGGCATTTTATTTGTATCAAAAATCTTTTTCCAGTTAATAAACTTGAAACTTGGCACCAAAAGTACTAGGCTCGCATGAATTCAAGATGGTATTTCAATCATTAGTATTATCCCACTAATATAATATGGATGAAATTTGGCACACCGAACTAGATATTGGCCGCGCCATCACTCGCGATAAAAAAAACAGAAGAAAAATAAATGCGAAACTAACTCTGTCTGTTAGTACCTTCACACGCCATAACGGCTAAACGGCTTTGAATGCAATGGCTAGACCATGATCTGGGACATAGGATACGTTTTATTCCAGTAGTACGTTCCCGTGAGATTTCTACATCCACGCAGGCAAAAACCGCGGGAAAAGCTAGTAATATTGTAAATACGAAAGTGAATTTGTTTGTTACGCTTTCACGATACAACGGCGGAACGGATTTATATGCAATGTGGCTGGCACATGGATAAACCATAACCATAAAAATATATTCACTGCATAACTTTTTATACTAAATTAACTTACAAGCTATTAATGACCTCGGTTAGGACATAGGATACTTTTTATCTCGGGAGTACGTTGCATGCATAGAAGGTGGTAATTTATTCAAGACACGTTGGGTACAATTTCTGAGCAGTAACCTAACAAAAAATACTAGGCTTGCATGAACTAACGATAGTATTTCAATCATTAGTATTATCCTACATTATTATTACATTATTATCGGATTTGGATGAAATTTGGCACACCGATAGTTTATAAACTGCATTTAACACATAGGATACTTCTTATACTAGTGATTGAAATACCCATTAGCATTAATCCAGTGTAAACAATTGTTGGTGAACCTATAAAATAAAATACTATCGTCAACTCATGCAAACAAGTCAGAAATTGTGTACAGACTCGTGAACAGAATACCGTTTTGTATGTTATAAGTTAGGATAAATAAGTTGTTTTTATCATTGAACAACTAGACTCAAATTATTTAGTGGGACTAACGGGAATTAAAAATAAAATTACTAAATTATTCCCGTTCGTCCCACTAACAAAGTCAGTGGGACGAACGGGAATAAATTTAATATTAGGTATTTATTAAATTTAATATTAGGTATTTATTAAATTTAATATTAGGTATTTATTAAATTTAATATTAGGTATTTATTAAATTCCCGTTCGTCCCGCCAGTGGGACGACGGAAGTGAGATGAACGGGAATACAACCACACACACACGCCATACACGCCTAAATGGACTATTCCCTTTGATTTACGCGTTACCGCTTTGCGTTTACCTACCACTGCTCAGGCGAGTGTCAAAACTTTATGTTGTTCCTTATTCAGTGATTGTTAAATAGGACCTTTAGTATATTTAATGTTGCTCAGAGGTAGCAGTCATAAGGTTTGACAGCACTGGAATTGTTTCAATACATAATAGAAATAATACATACAGTTACGATTGCAGCGTTGGATGAACTGCCAATTAAACGAAACAAAACTTATCACCAGTTGATGAAATGTATGCTGCATCCGCCCTAATGCGGGCAGTTGTACTTGTAAACGAGAAGTTCTCAAAGTTTCTTTAAAGTAATGATAAACAGACTCTTAATTAACAAACTTAATTTAACAAAGACGTGATCGTCGCACCTCTCAATTCTTCCAAAGCATTCTAAAAATTACGTAACTAAAAGAATCTAACAGTAAGTAAGTACATCATAAATTAAACATGGCTTCCATTTAAAAGCGAAGCAACCGGCGTCGCATGCTACCACAGATAATGTTCCCCAGAGGTCACAGGTCACCGGGCTGATCTGCATAATCCGAATATTTGGACCGAGCAGAGAGCACAGAGTCACAGACCCTTTCAATATATAATTGGCTTAATAAATATGTCGGGGATAAGAAATAAATGTGCGTGTGTATAAATAACAGGATAACGTAGAGAGAGATGTATCGGGGAGCATCGATTAGGACCTGTTCGGTACAGTCGCGAGCGGGATGTAATAATATTTGCAAACATATGTGAATGTGAAGCAGTGGTCGGTGGTTGCATCGCGTGAGATGTCTCGATCTATCAAACTGGTAGGAGCGTTTTATATCGGGAATAATCGGGATACATTCTATAGGCTACAATACATTGTATCGAGCATTCGGATCGAGTTGATTGATTAATTGATTCCGCTTAAACTGGGTAATATTTATTTCGTATAAACAGACGTATGTACTTCTAACACAAATGTTACAAAAATAAAATATTAAAAGTTTATTTCTTTACTTCAGTTTTGTACTCGGTTGTACCATTTTGTTTGTCATTTTGCATAAATCATTAAGTTTTTTTATATAAGCCATCCATTAAGTCGTTCAAATGAAAATATTTAATATTCTTGTCAATTCAATTTGATACTACATTAAAATCATATTTTTGACCATGATTTAAAGCAGGATCAAGAGTCAGAGGTTTTATTGGCCTTTTGCAGATTCTTCTAGTTTCATTTGTTTAAAATGTTTTTAGTGATTATTTTAAAGATAAATCTAGCATTTTGAACCACACTTTCAAACCACAACAACTATCAACTGTCTTTCAACGGCCACATTCGTCAACTACCATCAGTTTTTTTGAGTTTAATAGATTCAGGAGTGGAACGGATCGCAGTGATTGCTTATATTTTAGTATGCACTTGTTTGTGTGACAAAACTTATTTTTATTTCTTGTTTTTCTATTGAAGTACAACTCAGGTAATATGAAAGATCTAATAAGTATTAGTATGTATGTAGGTACCAGTACCTTGTACTAACTTACTTACTTACTAACTTACTTTGTTGCAGTAACGCTCTGTCTGTTTCCTTCATTCCCATCACTGCTCTAACATTCCCGCCGCATGTCTCGCCCACATACTGAACGTTTAACTAATTTCCCGATGATAAACGACGCACATCTAAATACGTAGCATCCACTGCGCGGTGTCAACTGCTGCCATAAATTCGGCCATCAATGCCCCCTGCGCGTGCGCAGGTATACGTACAGTCAACCACACGACTTGATAACAATTTGACATTGACATCGCGTTTACTGCTAGTTAATAGAAGCGGAGCCAGCGCCAAATTGGTACCATAGCGTGCAGTTGACTGTACTTTGTTTTATTTAAATTAGTCGATATCGTTATCTATTTAGATATACTCATCTATATCGATACGACATCTATTATAACCGTTGGGTAACTATATTTATGTGAGTTTACATGAGGGCTCATAAGATTGGTCTAATAAATCATTTGGAACTTGTACCTATTTGTATGTCGCGATAAATATCTAAGAATTATATTGCCAACACAAAAAGGAATATAATTTAGTTAGTTACGATATCTAAAATTAAAATAAATATATCTAGATAATTAACTATTTATTAGTTAAGTTCGCAGACAGATCAACTTTGGATAATAAACGAGTCTCGGAGACGTTCGGGAATCATTTCTATATAGGGGTACTCGCAGTTTAATAGAATAGATATACAAAGGATATAGCTGTACGTGATGGGAGTTTTTGCTACACAATGTTGTATCCGTTGTCAGGGATGCTGGTTTATTTAATAAAGAACATAACTTTTGATAGGCGGAGAGGACTTCCTCTGGAGTGTCGTTTTATTATTGTCAATAGAGAATGATATTGTCAATTATTGTCAAATATAAAAAATCATCATTCATAGTATGTATTCCTATTGATTATGATGTTTTGTAGTAAAATTAATAAGAATCTATCAGGTGCAATTAATAGACGATACAAACCCAAGCGATGAATCGTTTCCAACCCAGGCCCAGGGTGTCAAATATATTAAATGCAGTTTGTATTTGAAGTTCGTTAGCCCAAGTTCCACGATCGCGCATAGCTACCACCTGCCACATTCTGCCAATAAGGTTATTACCAAAATATTAAATATGACAACACAAGGTCGTAGGTCAGAGCCCGTTCACTTAAATTATTCACCAAAAACTGTAGTCTGCGACACAACACAAGAATCACTTTTATATCTCCATTTTATCATTAAAATCCATCGGCCATCTTAAATGTACCGAGCAGTATATTAGGTGACCTTGACCTCTGCCGGTGTTGCCAGCTGTTGAGCGTGATACGCTACCAATTAATTGTTGCACTAATAGTTTAGACAGAACATGACTGTGTTGTGACGCCCACGGTGCGCAGGCGCAGATTTAGAGCTGCAGGTCAGGGGTTCAAGTTTTTGTGGGTGAAGTAAACTGTTAAGTTAATGTTAGCAGCATACCGTAGTGTTGTTTGTTAAGTGATAAATAAGTTATGAGATAACGTGAGGTGTAAGGTTGCCCGTATATTGTGTGTGACCATGTTCTTCAAACTAACGTTTCCTCGATATTTGTCAAAGGGCCGTTAGCTCTGCTGAACCTGTTAAATGTTTGTGATTGAAAGCTAAATTAACAAAATAGTATTCTTGCGCTGCCTATGGCCGGTCCACAATAATAGGCTGAAAAAGTTGAAGAACCAGATTCTTAGGTATATAATTATGTTAGTTAGGTACCATTCGGCTTTCGTTATTAAATAGAAATTATTAAATTAAACTATGATTCTAATGGCAGATAAAGATTAACAGAAAATAAGTCGTTTAGCTAAAAAACTAGATATTATGCAGATAGGTATTAGTCATAAATTGAGGAGTAGATAACGGTCTTTAAAATTATAAGTTAGCTATTTTAAAATCTAGAAATATTCGATATTCTTCTAGTTCCCAGATAACTTCAGAACGAATAAAATATTAAATAATAAGTCAAGAAGAGGAACATCCTCGCTGTAACTGCTTCATTAGGTACTTGGTAATCATCGCAATGGTTATACGTAATCAGGATCAACATGGGCTAATCATACGTATTATTGGTCACAGAACTATATCAGTAATATAAGCAGTTCTTCTTCGATCTAGGAAGGAAAGTAAAGTGTATCACCAACTCTGTTTTTGATTAAATGCTGAAGTGGTCTGGTGGTTACAGATTTAGCTCTATAGCTAGTTTAGGGTTTTATTTTTTTGGTGAATAGCGTACTTGGTGAATGAGACGGTACAATTTCTTGGAAACCACTTAAAAGTGTGCTGATCAATATGCATTTCTTCTCTATGATGAAAGCCTAAATGCCACTTGAAGCAGAAGATGGTGTCTTCATTTTACAAGATTTTCGTCTTCCTATTGTAAACTCGTTGGCAAACTACTCCCTAACATTCCTCCACACTAGACTCAACCTCCACAACTATTTCCTCCCAGCGTATAACTCAAACAACAAAATATGATACTTAGTAATTAAAGCCGTAACTGTATCCTTGTTCGGAGGGCATTTCATTAACCCTGCGATGCTATCGTCTAATTGGCCGCGGACGCGCCCGCGCCGCGGTCCGTTCACTACAGACTACAGACTGCAGGCTGCACTTCCTAGTCGAGCCACTGTAAACTAGCGCGGCTATATGCGCGGGACGGACATTAAATTCATTAAGATTGCGATCGTATTGGGGTGCGTACGTGCAGGTTGTGTTGAATGCAACTAATTAGGTTGGTAGGTTTAGGAACCGTTATTGGTGGTTGAATTATGGTCCTGCAATCCTTTGGTTTTGCTGGTATTACGATTATGTTAATATCTTAAAACCACGAATACTAGAACCCTCTGTTTCTAGTATTCGTGGTTTTAAGATATTTTTCTCCTGGCAAGATGATATCTGCCGTTATTGTTCAACTCTTATTTTATTATAGAGAAATACCGTAATATTTTAAATGATAACCACCTGACACCTGTGAGCTGAGTACCTGTCTGTAAGTTGGTTCATAAACATTATTTGTGTCGCAACTTTGTAATCTATACCTTCATTTATCTCAACAAACCGTAGGAAGTCGTACCGAAAGTCGATAAGAGAGAGACTTCCAATTATCTCGACGAGATACGTAACAATACACACAGTAGACACGGATACCGCGCTATGAGACAATAAATCGTCGGTTGGTATCAACAATTAGTTATCTGTCGCAGTCGCAGCCGTGTGTCGCACTAAATTATCGAGTGTTGCTTATCGGACGCTGTTTTTAAATACTATCGAGTTTGGGTAACGATGGCTGTTCATGGTGCGACTGATAGGCTCGAAGTTCTTCGTCATACAAATCCTCAAATGACCCACACAGCTAGTGGTAAGGATTAAGGATTTATGGTGGTAAGGATTATAGCATTTGTTGATGAAACTGCTGATCATTGTTTTTTTTTCAACTGTTAAACTTCTCTCAACACGTTACAATATTTGTCTTCCAAATCTTTGTAAAACTATTTGCCTCTTTTTTCTATGTCTTTTTCTATGCAACTGTTAAAATAGTCCACAAGACATTTCCCCTTCTTCATATAAACGTATATATGATCGCACGATGAATAGTCCCCGGTCAGATGCTCAGGCGCCGGCTGAGTATCGCTCAGACGCAAATGTTGTTGTTACATCATAAATATTAAGCATACGTGGTGACAATGTTGGTACAATGATATAATATAATATGTGGGCACCGAGATACACAAGTAGCCACTGTGGGAAGATGCTTTACAAGTAGGTACCTACATTGAGAAATGGTTATAGTCATATTGTCATGTACTTTAGAAGTATTTGATTGATCCCCAGTTGTAGTCATATTGTCATGTACTTTGAAGTATTTGATTGATCCCCAGTTAAAGTACAAAACGGCTTAAAGTCGGCTACACAATCTATTCCTAAGAGTGGTGAAATATCAGCGAGTACCTACGACACTGAACAGTGCATTGCATAAAGTTAAGTTTGGCGGACTTTCATATCTGTAATTTGTATGGTGTACATCATTATATTCTATTCTATCCGGCATAATTATGTAGCTGTTAGCAAATAGATATTTCTTCTTGATTTTTGGAGCTCTGCTTCCGAAATGACATAATTTATATCAATAAGAAATCAGAATCATTTATTTCAAATTTAAACATATAATTTTAGTGCGATGGCTGCTCAGATGGGTCGGTGTAAGACTGACATAGTAGTAGGTACCTACCTATGTATACGTTTAACCTTTCATTACGTGATACAAGCTTTCCAATTTATAGATCCTCATATAGATTGTGTACATCCCAATTTGTCGCGTATGTCGCCACATTACTTACGTTTGTTGTCCAGTTATTTATGCCCAGCAGTGGGCATAACTGCGGCGTGTCCAGCAAATTGATTGCGGTGTTATGCCTGTTAATTGATGGCGTGTACTGTACCTGTGTAGGGGATATTTATGTTTAGTTGTACTATCTTCGGTGCTCATCGACTGTTTCGATTATTGTGATCTATGGGTGTAGATTTGTATGTTTTTAATTGATTTAAAGTTAGTGATGAAATTTTTTTTGGTACGGGATGCGACGGTAGTATTATTAGTGGCTCGTAATGGTAACGTGAATGGACATAATGCTTTTTCAAAATAGGACTCTTTCATTTTCTCAAAGGAAAACAAGGTTGAAACAAAGATACGTACCGGTTCTAGAGACGAGTCAATTTTATATGTGAGATAATCTCAATTTTTCTTAATGAATATTACTCTAGTTAAATAAGATAATGTAAAATCAATTTGAGGTTTAGATTGGATAAGTGCTACAAACAATATTACAGAAGTTGTGTATGACCAGATGCATGAACGTGAACGAACCAAAAGCAGTATGTAAGTATCGTTGCAGCCTTGCAGGTGGCGCTCTGTGCACGTGTGGACCTCCAGGGGCAGCTGTGAACTTATGTATTTGATGCAGGAGTTCCATTCAATATGATGGCAGTACAAGCTCATGCTCATACAAAGAAAATCTGGATCTATTCTTGCGAAATTTTATAGCCAGTTGACAGGAGTGAACTTTTTAGTAGTCTCTTTCGCAATAAATTGTAGCCAGTGCAAGTTCCCTTTGTAGTTTTGAACAAGAAGTTCAAATTAATTTGCAATATCCCAGTACATTAAATAATTATTAAGTGAAATATAACGGATCAATATTCTGCAAGTGGAGTAGAACTTCTGTCAGATAACGGTATTTGGTTATTTTTCGAAACGGTTTTTGGTTTCGGTTACGTTCGAACGGAACGTTATTAAAACAATTTGAAGAAGAACAAAAAAATCGTTTTCGGATAATAAAACATTTTTAACCGTTTTTAATTATTTCTGAGTTGATCTATAGGAAACTCGACACAACCCTGAACAATACATCAGCGGCAAGCGCATTGGAATCAATGATGTAATACAATGAAGATAAGGTACAATTTAACTAAACAAGTTCATGCTTATCGGCGCACGCACCGTGCGCGGCTATGTCCTGCGGAATGAACCGGTTTTTGAAAACGTTCTCATTTCGTTTTCGTTCCGAACAAAATGTTGTACACACGGCTACTCATCAAGCTATACATTTCTAGTTTAAGCTGACCTCGCATTGTGCGGAAATCCTTTAAAATGCGAGATCAGCGTATACTGGAAATATATAGCTTGATGTGTAGCCGTGAGTACAACGAAGAACGAGAACTGCTAGAAACGTTTTAAATAACGTTTCCGAGCCCTGGTAGCATGGTCTAGTAAAGGACAGGAGAGGGGAGGGAGGAGGGATATGTTCAAACAAGTGCCCAATAAAGTGCACAGTGAATGGTTGTCGGACGTGTTTAGATGAGTATTAAGAGCAAACACCGCCGAGTACGCCCACGCCGATTGCGCACACGCAGCCCACAGGGGTGACACGTCCAGGTTAGATAATAATTAATGTTAAAAGGGATCCCGTTTTTCTTTTTAATTATAATCTAAAACAGGAAAAATTTACGCATGATAATGTTTCCGCGTATTTTCCTCGATCTTTAATAACTTTGGTTTTTAATTACACTCAGCATAATATATGTATGCAGCTATAATACCTAAATTTTTACTCCTTTGTATTTTCCCCGCATTGCTTAAAACTGCGTTATTTAGTAAAATTATTATTTTAATTAAAGCTTTTTAGGGATAGACGAGCTCTTGCTACCATACCCTACTTCTGCTTCCCCTCTGCTCCCGTCGAGAGTATAACTTTACACTTATTGATAACCAGCCCATTTGGTGGCGTACCCAACAGACGTGTCAACCCTATTTGTTGTCCATCGTTTGCCCGGTGACCGGTCGGAAACATCTCGAGCGTGTTTGTCGACCAGCTCTGGCCGTCATCCACAACCACGGTCCACGGGTGATCCTCTACGTCTGTGTGTGCTCAACACACTACGTCTATAAGGCGTGTGTGCTCGGCCGCCTACAATAACACGTGGAGGCTCCACTTGTTATTCTAACTGAGTGAAAGCAGGGCTCGGCTTATGTTTGTAATGGGCTTTTAATGTTGGATGTCCTTCGTATAGGTCCCCGTCATGGTATGGTATGCGTGTGACTGTGAAAACATTGGGAGGGAATCT
This sequence comes from Agrochola macilenta, assembly GCA_916701695.1. Taxonomy (NCBI): domain Eukaryota; kingdom Metazoa; phylum Arthropoda; class Insecta; order Lepidoptera; family Noctuidae; genus Agrochola; species Agrochola macilenta. Next base: position 480,277 of record OU753570.1, on the reverse strand, counting down.
GGACTGAAATGTGTGGAATCGTAGCGTGGTGAGCAATACTTGTTTTCTTGTTGCATGTGAAGAGACTTTTACCCTTTAGAGCCGTAACACTGACACCGTCTGGCAGATGATTGACGCTATTGACGCTATTGACGCTATTGTCGAAAGTCTAGCTTTTCACTGTCGTATGAGGATGAACATAAATTATAAAGATAGCGTTTCAACGAATATCCCGTGCAGACAAGTTTGCCGAAATAACAATAAATCTTCGAATTCTATGTTCAGACTCATCGTCGATGGTTATCGGTAACTTTATCAGTAGTAAATAAGCCACGTACCTCTAACCCGTGGTGCATAGCATGATACATGTGCGTTCGTGTGTCGCGTGCCCTTTAGCCTCCCTAGGTAAGCGGGATTCCTACTGCAAATGTTCATTAGAAATCGCGTACAATTGTAATTAATAAACCAGTTATTGGTCTTATCTGAGAAGGTACCACAGTATATAGTTACTTTAATAGAATGGTACTTATAGTCATCCGCAAACAAGGCTTTCCTATGTTCATTTTCACTTGATAAAGATGCTAAACGGGAAAGTTATTGAAGCTAATTGTTACTTCAGCGACTGCCTTTTGTTGATCCTTAAAACTAAATCGAAAAAATGATGTTGATCATTAAGAATTTTGACAGTCAGTAATTAACGGCACTATTTTTAAAGATAGGATCATTTATTTGTCCAAAATATATACATATTACACACACATGGCATGCAAGATGTTACATTTAATTATATCATACAAGTTTTTTAGAACGTCCACTAAAATCCTTCGTCAAACAATAATATGCGGACGAGTAATTCCACTTCTAAGTATTGTTTGTCTTTGTATTTATTTACAGTTTATTCAGTTAGTTAGTACTCTTAATTTAATTTATTCTCAGATTGTATATTGTATATAAGATTTATAAGTAAAGATGAAGACCGGAACTCAATAAATACAAATATTTTCATATAGCTCCCTTGATAATTTATTTCAAACCAACGGCAACGTGTACCAGGCTACGCTATCGGTGTGTACGCGCCGCTCACATGCGAGGTGAACACGATGCGCCGCAAAATGACCAGAAATATGGTCATGATGAATAGACTTGTGTAGATGAAGTTTAAATAGGGAAATTCTTAGGTAGTAGCATTGTGGCTAATAATGGCTAGGAGAGAGAGTGGAAGAAAATCGAGGAAAGTAAGAATAGGAGAGTTGGCCGAGTCTCTGATAAAGATCTAAGATGAGATCAAAAGCCCCTCGGTCAGATGACATTGTAAATCTCGCAAGAAAAGTCCTTATACGGATAAGGTCGCGCCCATTTTGGACGCGTTTTCGTACGAATTTACTCGTGCGTACATATACGAACATGCACGAACGATCCCGACCTTCCAAGTACTATGGGAGCGCACAGGCTGAGTGCGAGTTAGTCGTACGTATACGTACGTGTAGTTGCGACGTCCGAAAACAATCCGGACTTGTTGGTATTTTAAAACACTTTCGTGCATTGAAAATTAATAAAAAAAACCGGCCAAGTAGATATTTTACCACTATATTGCGCCAATTTACAGCTTTCTAGTACAAAGAGTCTCTGAGCTAAGCGGCGGACAGACAGATGGACAGACAGACATACGGACATGGTGAAACTTTAAGGGTTCCTTGTTTACTACGGAACCCAGAAAATCTATATATATAAAATGGTAAACTGACTGACTGACTGGGTGATATATCAACACACAGCCCAAACCGCTGGACCTAGAGACATAAAACTTGGAGAGTGTGTTCTTTGTGAAGAGTAAGTATCCACTAAGAAAGGATTTTTGGGAATTCCACCCCTAAAGGGGTAAAATAGGGGATGGAAGTTTATATGAAAGTCCGTCAGTTTTGAAGTTAGGATCTTCAAATTTTGTGTTTAGGCTGAAGATTGAAAATTAATTTATACGTATCTCAGCGTTTTTGATATATCCACCCCCGAGGGGTTAAAAAGGGGATAAAGTTGAAAAGTCCTTAATTTTCTAAAAAACATCACAAAATTTTCTATCTAGGCTTATGGTTGGAAGCTAACGCAACAGGGTTGTTAGAATTTCAACCCTTAAAGGGGTGAAAAGGGGGATGAAATTTTGTTTGTAATTAAATTTCTTTATTTTTTAAGTTAAAATCACTGATATTTCGGCATATTATCTATATATATAAAATGGTAAACTGACTGACTGACTGGGTGATATATCAACACACAGCCCAAACCGCTGGACCTAGAGACATAAAACTTGGAGAGTGTGTTCTTTGTGAAGAGTAAGTATCCACTAAGAAAGGATTTTTGGGAATTCCACCCCTAAAGGGGTAAAATAGGGGATGGAAGTTTATATGAAAGTCCGTCAGTTTTGAAGTTAGGATCTTCAAATTTTGTGTTTAGGCTGAAGATTGAAAATTAATTTATACGTGTCTCAGCGTTTTTGATATATCCACCCCCGAGGGGTTAAAAAGGGGATAAAGTTGAAAAGTCCTTAATTTTCTAAAAAACATCACAAAATTTTCTATCTAGGCTTATGGTTGGAAGCTAACGCAACAGGGTTGTTAGAATTTCAACCCTTAAAGGGGTGAAAAGGGGGATGAAATTTTGTTTGTAATTAAATTTCTTTATTTTTTAAGTTAAAATCACTGATATTTCGGCATATTATTCTATTATATTCGCAACCCACTGCTGGGCTCGACACATTTGAGGCGATAAGTCCTCTCTTTGAGAAGTGACTAGAAGGCGCCACAGCGTCCTCACCTTCCGCCTGACGCAGGTCCTCACCAGACACGGTTGTTTCGGGAAGTTCCTGTTTCGCATAAGGCGGGAGGAAATGCCCAGGTGTCACCACTGTGTGGATCTCCCGGAGGACATGGTGGAGCATACGGTGAAGGTCCGCCCGGTTTGGGCGGGGCACCGCCTTGTCCTTGTGGAGGTGATCGGTGACAGTGATCTCTCGCGTCCGGCCCTGGTCCAGGCCATGGTACGGAGAGAGAGGGCGTGGCAAGCCATCAGCTCCTTCTGCGAAGCAGTAATGCTCGAAAAGGAGAAGACGGAGCGCGTGAGAAAGAGGCAAATGTCGCGCCCACACGCCCCCTAGCTGCCGCAGGAGACGCCCTGGGCGTCAGGAATCGCAGGCCGATTCCCGGCCACCGTAAGCATGGGCTTGCGGACGGTGGTACGCGCCTCAAAGAGATGTCGGCACAACGGAAGGGGTCCGCTAGGACCGATGCCTGCCGGGGTCGCGGGAAAGTCCGAAAGGGATACCGTGGCCCCTGGCAACGTATAGGTAATTGAAGACACACGGGTGGGTTTTAGTCAGTAAGAGTCTGACACGCCTTCCCGCTCCGCCCAGAGCGGGAGAAGTTATTTGATCATTTCACACCCTAAAAAAAAAAAAAAAAAGGTTCTGAAAAGGGCCATGAAGTTTTGTATTGAAGTTGTTCATTCGCTGAATTTTGTATTAGAGTAAAAATAATATAAGTGCACGTGTACTGCTTCTAACTTTACAGTATTTTACATAAAGCGACTGCATATCTAACCTCCACAACGCAGTTACTGGGTAATACGATACCCCTTGGTAAGAATGGTTGTCAGACTTTCGGGCTTCTGACTTCCCGCAACGACTGTCAAAGATCCACGAATGACAGCCGGGACCAACGGCTTAACGTGCTTTCCGAGCAACGGACGGGTCTTTGTATGGTCACCCATCTACAGACCAATTGCGGCAAGTGTAGCTTAACCTGATCGATTGATCTGTGCGGATGTTATTATTTAGCCACGGGCCCCTCCCCCGGAGAACCCCCCCCTTCCCCTTCTCCGGAAGAATCGATATAGATATAGATTAGGATAGTAAGGATACGAACAGAATGCGATACTGCTCATCCCTCATAGCAAATAGCGCGATAATTTGTACCCTACAGACTGACCACACATATAGGGAACATCTATGCAATGTTATTGAGGCCAAAGTACTAACTGGATCTGCCAGAGGAGAAACAGTCTTCGTGCCGCGTATACCATTGATACCAAATAACGACCTTCCGTTTGAATTTAAAAGATTGCAGTTAACTATTAATAAGTCACAGGGACAAACTCTGAAATTTGCTGGAGTTGATTTGCGGCAAGACTGTTTCTTCGTCGGCCAATTTTATGTGGCTCACTCACGTATTAGCTCTCCAACTAGCCTGGTTGTTTTAGTGCCCGCTTCCGAATTAGTGAAAAACATTGTATATAGAGAAATACTGTAAAGGATTTAGGTAGATACCGATCCTTTACTGTAGGTATTTCTTGACAGTATTCCTCAAATATCACACATAGTGGAGGACAATTAGCCATGAACAACGCTCTATATATTTTTTTTTTTTTTTTAAACGTTGCCCCACACTAAGAATTTCTTCTTGTATCGTGGGTGCGTTTACAAACATAGAAACTCACATACACTAACACCCTAAAGCCATTTATAATTGTTATAATAATTCATAAATATCTAGGAAAAAGAATTTATACTCTACGCAGACGAAGTAAAATAAAATAGTAACGAAGTCAAATCTTACATTGAATATTCGAGTCTGATGCCGAAAACATAGTTTTTAGAATTTTGGTATGTTTGTTTGAATGTATGTTCCGGTTTGCACAAAAACGGATGAACAGATTTGGATGATATTTGGCACACAGAGAGTTTATAACCTGGATTAACCTATAGGTTATTTTTTAATCCAGGTAGTACGTTCCCGTCGGATATTTTCCGACATCCACGCGGGCGAAGCCGCGGGCAAAAGCTAGTGGATGTATAAAAATGTATTAACTTGGTTTACAGACATAAATATTTCTGGGATCAGAGTGATTCAAGTTACCACTTTGTGAAATTCACCAAATTCATGTCTTTTTAAATATACAGGTGTCAGGGAAATCGACGTGAAAACTGATACCTACCATGGATTCAGTAGGTACATGATTCTGAACACCCTTTTTTTTTAAATAACCGACAAAAAATTTCAACATGGTGGTTCAGAAGCATGTACTGAATCCATAATAATAGTTTTCGCGTCGATGCCACCCTGTATTTTAAGCACCGATTCGGTTCTCCGACAGCGACGACGCGCCGCCGCGGCGCGCCGCGTCGGCGCGTCGTCGCTGTCGGAGAACCGAATCCGGCGGCGCCGCAGTGTCTGAGTTATAAGAGAATTATTATCTTAAAGAGACAGGCTATTCATCGCGCTCCAAAGAGGACTGACGAATATGATATCACTAGAACACACCTATGTAATTGACGGAACAAAACGTATTCAGTGTGCGCACTCAATGCGGATGTTTACGTACCTACGATACAAATTCGCGTCGAAAGTGAGCGCGGCCTTAGAAAGAGGCCGTACGTAATAGAAGAGTTCAAAATGAAGGCTGTCGTCAAACAGTGATTGTTATTCATACATTCTTATTATTTTCATCACTTCATTTAGATATTTTCCAAATCTAAATTACACAAGGACGCAGTCCACAATTGATCTCACACATCGTCACATTGAAGAGTATCGTTTCCGGTATACAGTGAGGCACAAACATTGGATCGTTACACCAGTTGATACAAGCTGTAGCAATGCGCATCTATGCGGAAAGACGCGATCGGAATATTAATACACAAAACATGTTGGAATTTCAGGGATTTCACCTGACTTTTGGTGAAGTGAAATCTATTTCTCAAACAATATTAATATTGTTTTTGGGCTGTATAATAAGGTTGTTATTGTGGCTTCTAATGTTATATAAAATAGTCTAGGGTTGTGAGATCATTCCCAGGCCGTGTGTTCGGTATTGTTATCTTTGGAAAACATAAACCACTCTAACTACTATGCATCTTTTGTTAGAAATGCCATGACGTGCCTACTCCCAATAGGGAAATTAACATGCAAGCAATTTAAATATGTACTTTAATTCCCCTCAAGTTTTATAATATTATACTGCTTTAACACTGAATTTGCTACGACTCATAACAAATACCTTCAAAAGGAGCACGGGTTGGCGACGTGTTCCCCAAAGTCGTTATTCAATACCGAATGTCAAAACGAAGACTGTTTCTGGGAATTGAAACTCCAATCATATTCCCTTCAAGTGATTTTAAATCCTCCGGGCTAACTAGACGAATACAATAGGTACTTATATCGTTACTTTTCGAAATATTATGTTTTATTTTGTCTTTGACATTCAACATGTCTGAGGGAAGTACGAGCAGAGAATATGAGCTACACCAGGGATCACCAATTAGTTTTATTTAGGCTCCACATAAAAAAAAATATGACTCGCGGTCCGTTTGGGAGACGTTACCAACTAGCAACCAAGATGTTCAAGGACCTTACGTATTTTTGTGTTTTTTAGAAATCGATCATTTCGATTTACGAGTATATACTCGTAGTACCTACTTAACTATATTACTCCCGAAAGCATTTGCAGCTTCATGCGGCTTGCGTCTCGCGTCGTCCGTCGTCGTGTCGATGGCAGAAAATACAAGGCGTCCGCGTTCAATAACTCAAAAATACAAGGCGTTCGCGTTCAATAACTCAAAAAAAAAATGATTAGGTTTTTGTTATAAAAGTCCGCACAAAATAGGTCGGCGGTCGGGATCTGGACCGCGGTCCGCCATTTGGTGACATCTGAGCTACAGTAAGCTCGTCTCGTTTTATTTGTCAGGTAGATATTTGGTTAGCTTGCAATTTTTTATAATCTTTGACATACCAAACGTACCTAGGTACAGATAGTGCGATCCACGAAGACGCGCCCCACTCCGCTCCGCTCCGTAGTAAAATACAGCTTACAGTACAGTAATCGCGGAGTGGGGCGCGTCTTCGTGGATCGCACTACCTATACCCGTGCGTGCTAATGTTTTTTAAGTCTTCAATATTTTTATCAAATTTATTTCCATTATAGTTTGTAACTACGCGTTTTGTAAGGAGTGCAAAATTTGATTGTATACATATCTTGTTCGTTTTCACGGTTTAATGTAGAAACATATTTCAATGGAATTGTTTTTTTATTTGAAAGTTACTCAATAAAAAAAATACTGATGAAACACTACTAAAAGAATCGTAACATCGATAGCACCAAAACTTAAAGATCATACTACCGCATCACTAAACTATAGACAATTTCTAGCGGCCATTCTTCTTTGCTAAATAAAGTACTATTTTTAGTAAGTACTATCATGGCAGCATGGATTTTGTATATAGAAATTGACTTTGAATACATGGAACTAGTATGAATTATCCTATACTTTAAATAAAGGCTAAATGAGCATTCTCTATGTTCACCCAAGCAGAGATTTGTGCTTTTTTAATCTCATCAAAGAGACTTCTTGCCTTGTATGTTCTATGTTACGGGGTTTGGGTCCGTATTACAGAAGGAAACTCAAGCATTGATCTCTGTTTAAAACTAGTTTTGAGTCGAGTTTTAATTTTAGAACGTTCCTCAAGCAAAGATTCATTGATCATAATTCAACTGAGTTTGGCTTTATTTTAGATCGTTACTCAGTTCGCGAATCGAACCCAAGCAGTGATTTGATCTATATTCACCCAAGTGTGGTCGAGACCTCGCTTGAGCATAGATTTTCATGACAAATTGTCCATTTTTGTTCTGTTCATGCGTTGTCGAGTTTTTATATTGTTGTTTTTTTAATTATTGTTATCAAAATGGATTTAGTTAAAAAGGTAGATCATTATAATAATTTATGCAACGATCATTCAAACAGAAGGCTGAACTTTCGTTCCTCTCAGATTTTTAAGAGGACCCATATAAACTTTAAAAAGAGGTGCAGATGTTCACAAGATGTGGTGTAATATTAAATTCTACATATGATGTACCACGATTTAAGACAATTACACAACCGTGGGCATCCCATGGCCCCAGGAGGCAGACAGCGCAAAAGCGGCCTAACCCACATTCGCTGACCGTCGCAAAGATGAAATTTTAAATAAAAAATGGCCATGTTTTTTTTTTTCATAATAGATGGCGTTACTAACTTTGTTTTTGCATTATAATTTTTTCATCCCTTCAAAATGCAAAACTGGCCTAAGGAATGTTTAATATCTCCATAGTGATTGTCTCATGGTTAAGCCATTTTTGCGCTGACGGCCTCTTGCAATTTTTTGTGTATTTTCATATACAGGCAACGACTTCAACAAACCGATGTATTCACATACTTGACATACTGACATTTTAAATAAAATACCTATTTATGGCCATAGATACAAGTCTTTTTAGTTTGACAATTTTGCTTACAAAATTACTAAACTTTACTTCAATAAATGGGGGATTGTACTATTCGGGACCGAAATAATAACGCTGATTTCCTTAAATAATTGGGTTTATATGTTCTACTTTAATCAGGACCAAGTTGGTAAATTAAATAAATCGTAAACGAAAACAGGCTGATGCACATCTCTGCTTGAGGCTCGATTTGAGTCTCGATTCAGCTGAGTATAGATTGATTACCAATTGAATAAGACCGATGCTCAAGTACTGATTCTATACTTAAACAGTGATCAACTGATTGTAGATCAAACTGGACTTGAGGAACGTTCTGTAATACGGACCTTAGTCCTTCAGGTGGACCATTGTGCGTGGGTACTTCATGCCTTTTTATGCCTAAGCTACTGTGTAAATAAATAATATGATAAATTAACATAATATTTCATCAAATTATATATTTTTCACTACATATTAATCTTAATTTGCGTATTCAAATTATTATTTATTCTCTATTTTCACCCAATCAGAGATTTGTGCTTTTTTAATCTCATCAAAGAGACTTCTTGCCTTCTACGAGTATGTTCTATGTTATGGGGTTTGGTTCCTTCAGGTGGACTATTGTGCGTGAGTACTTCTTACCTTATTTATGTTATGGGGTTTGGTTCCTTCAGGTGGACTATTGTGCGTGAGTACTTCTTACCTTATTTATGTTATGGGGTTTGGTTCCTTCAGGTGGACTATTGTGCGTGAGTACTTCTTACCTTATTTATGTTATGGGGTTTGGTTCCTTCAGGTGGACTATTGTGCGTGAGTACTTCTTACCTTATTTATGTTATGGGGTTTGGTTCCTTCAGGTGGACTATTGTGCGTGAGTACTTCTTACCTTATTTATGTTATGGGGTTTGGTTCCTTCAGGTGGACTATTGTGCGTGAGTACTTCTTACCTTATTTATGTTATGGGGTTTGGTTCCTTCAGGTGGACTATTGTGCGTGAGTACTTCTTACCTTATTTATGTTATGGGGTTTGGTTCCTTCAGGTGGACTATTGTGCGTGAGTACTTCTTACCTTATTTCATGGCTACTGTGTAAATAAATAATATGATAAAGGAGAATGACAAAAAGTGGTACCAAATTTTCTCACGCCTCAAGATAAACTTAATATAGTAAATATTTTTTTATTTTTTTACGACCTTCTGCGTCGGGGATTTGATTTTCGAATAGGGAATTTAATTTTAAGTTAACAAGTTATTGTATTCCAATGCACGTTGCCGTAAACACTTCCTTCTAATGACGTTCCGTTTTACAATATTTGTACATTTTGATCCTGATCATGATCTTTTGCACAAAATCATATAAAAATAAAAATAATAGTTAACCGAGTTTACATGTAACTGTATGTAATAACTAAATGATTAATTGTAATATTACAATTAATCATTTAGTTATTATTATAAATAATCCTTTGTGCTCAGTCTTTCTCTGGTGTTATTTTTTATCTATGGTTATTTGCCCGATCGCACCGGTCATAGAGATGTCGAACGCAATTGAATCGATTTTCGATAACATCGGGCTCAGACATATCTCTATTTTCGATGAATCTACTCGCTAGTCGATTTTTATTTATAGAATAGACAAATAAGTTTAACTGGATAAACATTTTACTTATTGTGGCTATTTGGCTTTGTGTTCTGAAACCACAATATTGCCGTCAAACGCAAGAGTTTTGATTATAATCGATTGTTTATTGTAGAATTCAATGATATGGTGTATATTTTATTGATTTAAGGGGTTCTAGAATCGATTTAATATTTATGATCGATTAAAAAAATGGTTTCTTTTACCCTTAAAGATTTATCGATTTTAGATCGATATCGCATCCCTAGCCGGCCTGGCTGACATTTTGAGTTTGACATTTGTAGTTGTACAGTGTTTATTGATTTAATTGATGCAACATTCATCTTTTATTTCTATATGCGCTAGCGGCTCTAATACATCTGTGTTTTTCGTTTCGTGTTGATTTAGTGAAGCCTTGTTAGTTTATTGAGAAGTAGAACTTTTTGTATTTTATTGTGAAAATGTCGAGACGTGGGGCCGACCGGTGTATCAATTGTTCTCTGTTGATACCTAGAAACCTGCGTACGCATTCATTAGAACAAGCGTCTACTTCAATGATTAATTTATTACAGTCTTGGATAACTCCTTCTCAGGTAAGCAGATCTTATTTTACTCTTTGACGACTAAAGTATAGTTTTAGGTTATCTTCGATTTTATGCAATTACTTTGGAACCCGGATTTTGTTTACAAAAATAACATTTGTAGGAGTTTATATGTTATATGTAGCCTATAAAAACAAAGCTTTATTTTGATGCAACTTGGTGCGGAATTCCATACATCAATCGGCATTGTCCTTTAACATAATATTTAATCAAATTATATATTTTTCACTACAAATTAATCTTAATTTGCGTATTCAAATTATTATATTTTCACCTGCACGCGCATCGCTAGCGGCAAACACAAAACCAGCGCGGCATTTTCCATAAATATTTGTTATCGTTTTCGTTTTGTTAACAAAAATACGAAATCTAAAGTATTGTCACCGACGTACAATTTTTTTTAAAAGAAGCTCTGGATTATCAGTACCTGGCCACAAAGGTTAGTTGAAGATTATAACTCTAAATTTTTTTCTCGGATGTTTTTTGGAAAACGTCGTATGAAACGCGTGTGCATTGATCATTACATTACACACTTGGCTACCTTATGTGTAATGACCAACAAAGCACACTTGTATCATAATGTACTTATGAGTCCTATTATTTTTTTTACGCAAATTTATAATTTCTGACGTTGGAATTTTCAGCAGTAGTAGGTATGATATTTTAATTATTTGATTATGAATACCGATAGTGCCATTCTCTTTCTTGTAAGTTGGAGTTACACATTTTAGTTTTTCTTTTCGTGTAATTTACTAAAAATATTTTACGAATTCAGTTTACAAGAAAAACCGTCGGCGATGGAACTTTGACGCTCAAATTTATTGTTTCTTTCAATAAAAAAAAAAGCTAAAATTACTAAAAGATAAGTTAAAAGTTTTACTTGTTTATTGGAGTTCTAGAATTTCTTTACATTGCTTAAGTTTTCACGAAAAAAATCGTAAAGAAAAGCAATAAATGTCTTAATTCAGCGTCCATTATATTCCAAATAAACATAATTTTATCAAATAAACTAATTTAATCTTTAAACTTCTATATGTAACGTATTCATTGAAGAATACGTTACATTAGTTTTCATTTCTCAAAATAATAAGACATTTGATTAAATAAAATTAAAGTGCTATATATTCCGCGTCAATTCAGAAAATTACACGAAAATAATGTGTAGTTGAGAGTCAAAAATAATTAATTTCCGTTAAAAATGTAATAGGAGTCTTAAGCCCCAATACACTAGCTGCCAATTTACATAAACCATAATAGTCCTGCTTCATGATTGTAGCGGGGTGGCATAGTATCGACCGGTGCGCGGGCGCAGGACCGCGGCTATTATACGCCGCGCAAACATCTAAGTGCGGTCTCACTGCTGCACTCACCGGGCCGGGCGGCGGAACGTTACCTACGTCTGAGTAGACCACAGAATAGATACAAGGTTGGATGTACGTTTGTGTGAGTGTGGTTTTAAGGAATTTGAGCAAGAAATGTAGCAAATTAAGCGGTAGGGATGAACAGTGTGTAATGTAAAATGTAAACGATAAAGGGAATGAAGATGACTATTTGGCTTTGAAAGTGTTATTTTAAAATAATTCTAAGGTAGGAAGAAACCACTGATGTTGATTGAGTTCCCAAAGAACAGCGTCGACTGGCGATGTCAAGAATGAAAGGAATAGTTATAATGATGAAGTAGTACACTTGGCTTCACATAACAGAAGAGACAAAAGTAAGGGATGAGCGTTGTTAGATTGTTCTAAGGAACCGTACCGTGCCTATATGTGTAAGATCTATTAATAAATGTCTCCCGTTGTTAGGAGTAGGCTTTCTGTACCCTTCATTTTGTGGTGAGTCCATCAGGCCGGCTGCGGACGGTCTGACCGCACCGTTTGCGGTCGCCGCAGTAAATGACGGACATGGTCAGATAAATGAACAGTCTTAACTTTTTGTTAACATTCGTGGTACTTACATCAAGTGCTTTTGCTTATTGCGATGAAATTGATCACAAAAATCTAAATAGTTTACTGAAAAACTGTGTAATGCCATTACGCTATCTATTCCAAGCAGGGTTAGGTTAATTTGATTGAATATTTAAACTAAAAACAGAGCAATAACAGAAATAAGATCTATAGAAGTTTTCCGAATACATTAGTCAAGTTTATCTGCATTAACGGAACCCCCCTTATCTGCGGGTATCTTCTCATCAACGTGCACGGTGCGCCGCCGGTCGCCGCGCTGCGCCCGGTGCAGTCCTCGTAAATACGCGTCGTGAAACATGCGATTCGACACGAGTTCGCACGAAATCCGCCGAACTCCGCCGAAGTTAGCCGATGTTGGCTGATGTTAGGCAATGCTGCTCAAGTACCTGCAAACATAGTAAATCACGCTACAGGTGGAACCGATGCATAGGATTATACGTTCTGTGCCGCATACTACATAGTTTTGAATGCCTGAAATGAACAGCGGTTAAGATAATATTGAATATTGAGAGGAAGCTTTATAAAGATGAAGCTGTAAAATTGTTAACAGTCGCTGTCTGGTCTATATTGTTAGCAGACGCTGTCGAGTCCATATTAATAGCTCGCAAGTTCGCAATCTTTTGAAACTAATACAAAAAACCAAATAGTGCAATCATTAAATCAAAAAGATATGCAGCAACATTTTCCAGTAGGCTTCATAACTTTTACAAAAGGTGACTATTTTAGCAATGCCCTTTGTAGGTACTTACCTATCTAGTTGTTAATTCGGAGACTTACATTATTCTTTATTTTTATTCAATAAAGTTTCATCTTATTAAAAAAATATCAGTTAAATCGAATAAAGAAAAAAAAACCGGCCAAGTGCATGTCACACCACGCACAATGAAGAATTCCGTAGCTGGGATGAATTTATCCCAAACAAAAACTTAACATTGTAGTTGAAAAACATGCTCCCTTTCAGGTAGATTAAGTTCAGCTGCAATCAAATGAAATGAAATTTAACGAAATGAAATGAAATTGTTTATTCTGTAAATAGGATATTGGAATCACTATAAAAAGACGTTTAAAAAAAAAAAAAATAAGCTAGATAAGTTCGGCGTTTCCTATCTGACTACTCTGAGAAGAAAGGCCGAAACAAACTCAGAGGTCACAGTCTCTTTTAAAGTCCAGACATAATCTTGGTCAGGCCATATGAGCAACATGTAGATTAGTGTCTGAAATGGTCTTTTGAGAAAAGAAGCACACAGATTTGAATGATCCTGTCCACCATTTGCCGGAATTTTTTGGAGTTTCTGAAAAAATTATACATATAATAAGATGAATAAACAATACGTAGCAAAAAAAAATATATAGTTAAATAAAAAAAAAACAGCATTATGAGAAAATCTAAATAAGAATAAAACAAGATTTCCCATCGGTCTTCCAATCAGGCTATAACTGTTGACAAATTGAAGAATAAACTTTAATAGTAATATAAATTCATACGACAATCGACATTGTTGGCGAAAGTCTACGTTAGTGGATCTGCATAACCACACCACTAACTCGTCGCAAGACACAGCGGCCGTACTGCGCGATGCAACCGCTTAAAGAAAATATCGTTTTGTGATTTTTACATTGTTTGTCCAGTCACTTGGCAACATACTTAGGTAGTGGTTAAGAAGCAATGTATTTATTTATTGCAATAATAGTACAGTCGCTGTAATATATGAAAACAAAAATAACGAAGTAAAGGCAAGAAATATTTTACGATTTGTTGTTTTTCATGATTTTCAACACAACTATATGTAAAATACTTGTGTTGATATATGATAAGTGGTTCTACGATTTATAAAATTTCTAGTTTGGCATCAATTTTTACAAGAAACCACTGAACAACACGGTATTCTTAAATGTTATCGCGATCGCGTTCGAAATCGCACTAGATAGCGGAGACGGCCATTTGCCTGAGACATGAGCATCGTGAGCACGACGCGCGGACACAGACACGCCCCCATGCCACTTCTCCTGTTATTTATGTTTCTATGGCTCCGTATGTTATTTTTGCAAAAAAAATATAAGTTGCTAATTTGCCTACCTGATTGTATCCTATGAGCGCTTGCCGGGTCTACCAGCAGCGCGTCGCCTTGCCCTGGTGTAGGCAACTCCCAGGCGGTTCTACTACATACCACCTACTATTTCTTTAATCAACCTTTTGTACTACAACTAGCTAAATTGCTGCTTTTAGTCTCAACTAGGCTCCTTTCCCTTTTAAAAATTACTCAAACGACTTAGGTTTATCGCGTCGATTATCAATAACGGTGTTAAAAGCGAAAATTGACGGGGGCTGTACGTTGCGATAGCTATCGAACGTTCATTCGAGTCGTTCTAAAAATCGAGTTAAATCACGTATGCCGATGGGCCTAGCGTACTCCTCCGAGAAAGATAAACCACTGATTAATTGATCTAATGTGTACATCATAAGTTTTTTTAAATATGAAGACTTAAAATAGTTATAGAACACGCACTTGGCCGGCTTTTTCCTTTTGAGGTACGGAATCCTAAAAACCGGCCAAGTGCGTGTCGGACCATGCACAATGAAGAGTTCCTTAGTTGGATTGAATTTATCCCAAAAACAAACTTAACATTGTAGTTAAAAAACATGTTCTCCCATATATCGATATACACCACAGTCAATTCTCCAACTGCAAATGTATGTAACCACAAAAAAAAATATGATAAAACTACAAATTAACGATTTTTGGATTGTTTCCTTTACTTGTGCTGTGAGACCTCGCTTATTACCAAATTTCATGATTCTAGGTCAACGGGAAGTGCCCTATAGGTTTTAATTTATTCGCGAGTATCAAAATATATCGCTTATGGGCTTGCGCAAACTGGCGGACAGGACGGCGGAGGATTTTTTGTACAATAGAATTTAATACTTATCCGTCCCGTCCGCCAGTGAGCGGAGGCCATAAATGGCCGTATTTTTTTATTGCGTTTACTTAGAAACTTGATTGTTTTTAGAGCTCCAAGGGACTGTAGACCTACGTATTTGATATAAATACGGTCAACTTGATACTTCTACGCGTTCCTGAGAAAAAGGGTCTTGACAGACTGACAGACAGACAGACGGACAACGAAGTGATCTTCTAAGGGTTCCGTTTTTTTCCTTTTAAGGTACGGATCCCTAAAAAAAACATGATTATTATATCCTAGACGTGAAAAGCTTAAATTATTCAGTACCTAGGTTCATGCGGCGGGAGTTGTGGTGCGGCTGAATAAATGATTGCGGGTTCGATGCCTGATCGGCGCCCGCGCTACAACATGTGATAACCGCGCAGCGTTCCGGTGTTCGCGAGAAATGGTGATAAATACTGATTTACACGATTTAACTAGTGATAGAAAGATTTAACACACTCCATGCAAAGATACTGTGGAGGGATTCAATTCTCGATTTATATTTCTTGCGCTTTTTAAGGCCAAGGTGGTCTATGAGAATATTGTAATTTTTTTGCGAAAATTGTAGAGCAGTTTTTTTCACAACTTATCAAGTTGTCAGTGCTATCTTAAAATACTGTAATAGCCAAATCCTTAGGAGTTACCATATGCATATCAAGCATCATTTATCTGATGTGGAACTGTTTATAATATAACTACGAGTATATCGCAACTCCCAAACGGATCAACTGTTTCGTAAAACTTGTAAGATGTGCTGCACATGAAATGGCTGCAATAACATATTCTGGTTTAAGAGCGACACGTTTTCACTTAACGAAACACAGTAGGTACCAACTTAACTCATGTGAAAGAAATCAGATGAGACCGGATACTGAGTCGAATAATAATTAGCCGCAGCCTCCCGACTGACAGCAGGTGTCAGGAACACGCGTCATACACCATCATTTATGTGATTCTTTACAAGATTTTTATCAAAATATACGCACAAATGATTATTACGACTACGATAAATATCTCCGCAGGGCACTTTTATTTTAATTTTGCACATTTGTATAATATTTTAACGAGTGATCCTGCTGGCTGGATGGCTTAAGAATGGGAATTGAATGATTTACATACTGATTTGTGTAGAATTGGCGTGTGATCTTCCCGTGGGTGAGGCGATCAAGTGTGAAGTAGCGGCTTCCAGCTGGGCGATGACCGTACAACATGCTACGATAGTGTCATCAGTTTAGCATTTTTGCAATTTATTCACTTGTGTGACACCTGACTTTTGCTACTCATAAACTAGGAATGTGCTGTTGAGGCTGTAAGACTGACGATCTTCTGTTGTTTTTTTAACACAATAAGACCGGGCCCCCCATTACCATGTAGAAGCTGAAACTACCAGAAGTATTTATATACATATACATATGTAGGTACCTACGCAAGTTCAATATCATCCAGACTTCCGCACAGTCGCACACCCAGACATATCCTAGGACTCTTCCATCGCAGCATGTCCTGTCTGCAGCCTGCGCGGGATATCGGCAGGTATCGATATCAAGACATTACCATGAGCCAGTGATGTGATCGCGTCGATGCTATCGTCCGTCGTAAAACATGCTGTAAACTGCGCGAGTGCGTCGGCGCAGCTTTGCTGTATCCGGCCGACATCTCGGGATAAAATGATGATGCGTGGATGAAGGATTATAAAACAAATGGAGTGATGATACAGACATTTATCCGAATGTTAAAATGATTAAATGAAGAAGTTTGTTTGTAGTTCAAATGACAAGCAGTTTAATGAGATGTTGCCAGTTTACCTAATTACGTATAGATAACAGCGTATAGGTAATAGCATTGTGTTAATGACTCCATTTGCTAACTCTTCCATGTGTCGGACGCATAAACCTGGTTTGATGTATCCTCGAGAGGATTTATGTGAATATTTGTAAATAAATTATGTTAATTACTGTCTGGGCTGAATGAACGGTATGTCGGTACTATGTGCAGGCGGAGTGTCGAGGTTGAGGTCAGCCATTTATGAATGAGCTGGAAAAACCTTCGTTAACCCCGTATTAATAATAATCTGTTACTTAAATCTAGCTGACAATGGCTACGTTATTGGCTCATTGGTTCTCATTTGATCTTGGCTGTAAATGCACAACTTTCCTTACGTACATACAGGTGAAGGATTTTTTTAATTAAATGTATTCCCAAGAATTTAGCTGAGAGAAAACGGAATTTCAGTTTCCTTTTAACGTGAAGTTTTAATGTTATCTTATTTTAGGTTTACAAGCAGCAACTTTATGACCGCGCTGTAGACCTGTAGTAAAACTAAGTACTATGTGCCAAGTTAATAAGTAGTTAAGTCAAGTTATCATTTGGGATAAGTTACCGCTCATAGTCGGGGAGCCAGCTCTTAGTGATGGCTCCTGTACTATGTTTAGACTCCGTTATGTTAATGTGGTAATAGATGGCTTGTGCGATATCTGTGGTTTACAGGTACACTAGGTACCTACTGATATTTATCTTGCAAAGAGCATAAGAAAATAAACGAAAATTTAAATAAACGAAAATAGTTAAAAAAGGCGAATATTTTACCGTATTTTATTTGCAACGCTCAGTTCCTATGTGCCAACGGATCGTATGTTTATCCTTCACCAACGCTCAGTTCCTATGTGCCAACGGATCGTATGTTTATCCTTCACCAACGCTCAGTTCCTATGTGCCAACGGATCGTATGTTTATCCTTCACCAACGCTCAGTTCCTATGTGCCAACGGATCGTATGTTTATCCTTCACCAACGCTCAGTTCCTATGTGCCAACGGATCGTATGTTTATCCTTCACCAACGCTAAGTTCCTATGTGCCAACGGATCGTATGTTTATCCTTCACCAACGCTCAGTTCCTATGTGCCAACGGATCGTATGTTTATCCTTCACCAACGCTCAGTTCCTATGTGCCAACGGATCGTATGTTTATCCTTCACCAACGCTCAGTTCCTATGTGCCAACGGATCGTATGTTTATCCTTCACCAACGCTCAGTTCCTATGTGCCAACGGATCGTATGTTTATCCTTCACCAACGCTCAGTTCCTATGTGCCAACGGATCGTATGTTTATCCTTCACCAACGTAATGCCTAAGTGTTTCATAATTTATACCGAATTTGTTTAATGTAGGTATGACTGTCGAGTAGTTGTGTTTAACTAATTAATGTAACTGGCGTTGGCCGTTTTAAATATAAAATAATAATAATAAGGACTACTCACAACCATACTAGAATTGTAATAATTATTTTTTGATTAAAAGAATGTTCGCTACCACTTCTGTTAATCAGCTTCCAAATTCAAATATGCGCATGAGTGTAACGGATGCTGTTAACAATATGTAAATATTGACTAGTTAATTACAATTGATACTAATCTCTGATTTACGGCGCTGCTTCTCTCGCCGAACAACAGAGGGCGTCATTAATTTTTGTGACAAGTATTCAAATCATGCGCCTGCGTAGTACACAGATTTATCTGAGGAGATTACCGCTTTCACAAGTGTCGTGAGCAAAACTGTTTTTGATCTCATTCACTTTATGTAGGCATGCCACTAGATAGACACAAGAGAAGATCTAATCTTTAGAAAATTGCAGAAGATTCATGGTTCACATATACATACTCGTACATACGAGTATATAGCTAAACAAAAAAACAAAATATGATTTGCGATTGTAGTTGTTTGGCCTGCGGGCTAATTTTATTTAGATCATAAATAATAGTGACACTTTACACTATTTCAATTAGGTATTCGGCGAAACAAAATTGGGTAATCGCAGTGTCAATGACCGCAACCTAATAATTATAAAACGACTATACATGAAACTCGCCTCTTGTTAGGAGTGATCCTACTGTACTTTAACAGTACTTCTTCATGTTATACTCAGACCCACGCGTGGGATGGTCCGGGGGTGAGGTGGGGGGCGAGGGGGCTATTTGTCGGGGGTTGACGCGACGCAGATAAGAGCAAGCGGGTTGCGCGCGCGCCGCATACTGATCAGCGCACGACGGACTGGCACGGTTGAGATAACTGCAGTACCGTAAGTAAGGCTGGCTTTCCACCAAAGCCGTGCGAGAAAGAGGAGTAGTAAGCGATTAACCAATAAACTAATACTATAACTAACCCACTGCATATCTATCTATTTAAAATTTCAAAATGGAGTAATTCCATTGGTGGATTTTCGCCCGCCGCTTAGCGTTCACACTCAGTTACGGTGGAAAGCCATTATAATATTCGGGGCCTGAAGGCGTACTCAAACTGACACTCCAGTTCAGCCATGTAGGTGAGCTTTATGGAGATATATGCATATAGTTTATTGCAGCCATGTGGGTGAGCTGTAGTAGAGAGTTTCACGTAGGCGCCTTATGTGATCTTATGCAGCCATGCATAATCCAATTCTCATTTATTTCAGCGTTTGTCTGATGCTGTCCCTAGGAATAGGTAGACGTGATGATTTCAAACTCTGTTTTCATGGCGCTAAAACAACTCTTACTACTCTTACTTAACTCTTATGCGTAAGAGCATCTTTTGCATGGCTCCGACCATTTTTTAATAAATCGCCCAAATTATGGAAAACATTAAATACTGCTCTTAAAAGTAAATTGAAGAGTTTACTAACTGAAAGAGCATATTTACAGTATAGCAGAGTTTATGAAAGATGACAATTTTCTTCGTTTTTGAGATGACAATGTTGTATTTTTGACATGTTATTATAATCTATTGTATTTTTTTAAATTGGAATTGAAATTTTTAATGACAGTAATTCATATCTTTACTGACCAATTTATCTATGGACTACTTTGACATTGAATTTTATCAAAAAATATGCTTATTGAATTGTATACCTAATCTTTAATGAATAATGATGAAATGTAATTTTGATGAATATTATCACGGTTTATGCACCATCTCTTCCTACCACTATTTGTACGCCACGACATGCGGCTGAACATGTTAGAACTTTTCTGTATCCCATTATTATCGTGCATGCAATGTATCATGTACACCATATTTAAATAAATAAAATTTACTTACTTACTTACATGTAGGTGAGCTGTAGTTCAAAGCTTAACGTAGACACTTATGTGATTTTATTTCGAAGTGGAACTGATGAGGAAGACCACAGACGGCAGTGCGCGAGCCGATGCCCATTGAACGGAATGCATGAATTTTAAATGTTATATTTTATATAAACATTTAGATTAATTATTGTATATTTATTTTATTTTTATATGTTTTTTATATCTCATTGTATGCTGCACCGGTCGACGTCATAACGTCAACGCCGGCTGTCGCTGAAAACCAGCGCTGGGGCTCTGTCTCGCATAGGGTCGCAGCATTATGCTGAGCGACGGCCATTTTGCGTGGATGTGACACATTTTGCGTTTGCCCCAACATGTTCTGTTTTGTGTTGTTTTCGTAACGTATTTTCTTTCTTTCTTGGATGGCCCCCAGAGCTCCTCAATGATAAGTATTTCACGTCTGGTGATAAGATATCTTTCTTGGATGGCCACCAGAGCTCCTCAATGATAAGTATTTCACGTCTGGTGATAAGATATCTTTCTTGGATGGCCACCAGAGCTCCTCAATGATAAGTATTTCACGTCTGGTGATAAGATATCTTTCTTGGATGGCCCCCAGAGCTCCTCAATGATAAGTATTTCACGTCTGGTGATAAGATATCTTTCTTGGATGGCCACCAGAGCTCCTCAATGATAAGTATTTCACGTCTGGTGATAAGATATCTTTCTTGGATGGCCACCAGAGCTCCTCAATGATAAGTATTTCACGTCTGGTGATAAGATATCTTTCTTGGATGGCCACCAGAGCTCCTCAATGATAAGTATTTCACGTCTGGTGATAAGATATCTTTCTTGGATGGCCCCCAGAGCTCCTCAATGATAAGTATTTCACGTCTGGTGATAAGATATCTTTCTTGGATGGCCACCAGAGCTCCTCAATGATAAGTATTTCACGTCTGGTGATAAGATATCTTTCTTGGATGGCCACCAGAGCTCCTCAATGATAAGTATTTCACGTCTGGTGATAAGATATCTTGATTAACATATAACGAAGCAAATGGTTCTAAACAAAATGGTACCATCAAACTGATCTGATGATGAAGCCGGAAGGTGGGCACCGGAAATCCGTAAACACCATTTATCCTAGCCGTGTTTGGGCTTATTGGAATTGTCATGAGATGCACTTTGGTTATAAATTATTTTTAACCGACTTCAATAAAAGGAGGTGGTTCTCAGTTCGTCGATATAAATATATGACGGAGAGGATACGTCTCTCTCGTTATCATCATCCATAATATAATAAATAAATGAAATTTATTTATTTCCAAAAAGGTTACAGACTTAACTTATTTGGTTAACAAAAAGGTTTACAGCTAGTGGTAGGAGGTAAGTATAGAGCGGATAATCTATGCTGCAGAAATCTGTAGACAATAATTGGTGAGCCCTGCCTCTTAAACTATACCTGTACAATATATTATGGTCGGGCATAACTTATTTGTTTAGGCACTGATTTTTATAATTCTTTCATTTGGCAGAGGAAGTTTGCGCGGTAGTCGCAGATATTTTTTTATTAAATTAGATAGTTTTTAGTTAGCTTTAATTAATAATACGTACTTTCCCGACTTCGTTAAACCCCGGAAGCAGTTTACCTCCTGGGCGTGATCTACAGTGCCCTGGAAGGAAAGCAGATTGCGTACCCAAGTAGGCCACGGCAGACACAACTTGTCGAAGTGGGGGATCACTGACCCATCCAACACCCAGTGCGAGTGCGGTGTTTCTGATCAGACCATGCCCCAGTTGCTTGTCCTTGGTGCACCTCGGATGACCTATAGAATGCCACTGATGCCGCAATCAACGTGGCCACCTACTGGGCCCATATAATATACATATAATACAACAACAACAACGAAGAAGAGTACCATCGACACGAAAAAAAAGAAGAATAATACTTATTCATTTAATAATACTTATTCATTTAATAATACTTATTCATTTAATAATACTTATTCATTTAATAATACTTATTCATTTAATAATACTTATTCATTTAATCCACTTCGTGTTTGTTGATGATGTTATAAAACTTCCTGTCGCTGTTATGTTATGTAAACACATAGCGAGTAGTGGTATACGAATAAAAAAAACAACCAACTTCCAAAAGAGAAACATAAAAAAGTGAAAAATAACTTTAATTTTGGAATGCGGTGGCAAAAAACGAAAATACAGAACAAAGGACACCGGCTTCCGAAATTAAAGTAATTTTTCACTTTTTTGTGTATTTTTTTTCATTAGTCGATAACTCGGTGGGTACACCGTCTGCGGGGAATCCCCGTCTCGGGTCTAGCGACTAATGACAAATTCACCGCTCGTTAAAAACCGTGCGGAGACTCACACCCAATGAAAATGACCAATAAAAATGAGCCTTTAGATACCTACAGTTAGTTGGCCGCCCAGCTGCGCGCACGCAGAACACTGGTCACGAAGCGGTACGCAGATCGTTGCAACTCTTGCGCATCCAATTAGCTATTTGTTTTTACAGTAGTCTACAGGTTTACTTTACATTCTACTGAGCTCGTTAGGTAAAGTAACATGAAATAATTTGTGAAAATGTAGTGATGTGCACATACAGACTATCTATATCTATATCTGTGCTGAAGAGTTTGTTTGTTTGAACGCGGTGATCTCTGGAACATTCAGTCGGATTTAAAAAAAAATTGTTGCATTTGATAGCCCAATTCTTGAGGAAGGCTATACAGGGTGGCGAAAACTGATACCATAGATTCAGTACATGATTCACACCCCGGCATTGAAAATTTTTGTCGGTTTTTTTTTATCTGCTGTTTCATAGACAACTGCAATACCTACGCGGTCAAAATGTATGGAACAGCAGATTTTTTTAAAATAAATGTCGAAAAATGTCAATGCAGGGGTGTTCAGAATCATGTACTGAATCCATGGTATCAGTTTTCGTTTCGATGTCCCACCCTGTAAATATTTAATATCACCTTAGGACCCTTAGGAGTCGAGCAAAAATAAAAAAGTCAGAAAAAACTAAACGTAAACTAAAACTATTAAGAAACTAAAACATTGTGTTAAGACTGACTTTTCACTAGATATGTTCAAGTCATGTTGTAGTTTAAGAATCTATTTATTTACTGACATTCTCTGTAAGACTGACAGCTAAACTGTAAGACTGACAGCTATACAAAATTGAATAAAAATAGCCAATAACTGGGTAAGTACAAATAAAAACTCAAGAGCCGTCTGCGATTATAATCATTTCATTCACATCAAATAATAAATGTTTAACTGCTAATATCATAACCGCAATTAATAGTTAATTGGCCGCAGTTATCTACATCCGCGGATCTAACGGTTACTAATAGTGCACATCACTAGTAGGAGCACGAACGTGAAGCTTCCCTCTCTCTGCTATCATTCGATGTAGTGCAAATATTAATGATAGTCTCATCTTGATTTAGATTAAAATAAGCAGGAAAAGCAATTGAGTTCGTAAATGAAACATTGCAAATATAAACAGGAAAACCGAACGAAATGACCTATGTTTGTGATAGGAGTTGGTTGTCTTCAACAGTGCATTGAGTGGGGATTTAAATTCTGCCAATCATGACCTTTCATTAGCCAATCGTATGCCTTAGAGTCCTAGCTAATGAGCCTTACTCAAGTATATATCTACTTGAGTAAAGCAAGTAAGTACAGGCACGTCGGTGGTTATATTTTGACCTTAAGTTGGCCTAGCGTAATACGGAGTTTCAACAGAATAAGAGGACAGCTTAGATTGGTTTAAGTGCATCGCCCATTATAACAGCACCGCTCCAGCGCAGGTGCGGTTTAAAAAAAAAACCGCACTAAATCTCGTTACCAAATATGTCAAAAAATCATTAATAAATAGTATAAGGTAACTTAATAAATTAATAATATAACGGTTATTTTCTCCGTTCCGGAGTTATAAGTAATAGCACCATACATTTTTTTTTGGAAAAAAAATATCGTTTGCCAATTTGCCTACCAGATTGCATCCTATGACATTTATGTAAGTATGTATAGTATTGGCTATTAGACGCCATTTCAAGCAAAAAACCGACACTTTAAAAAAAAATAAGCTTGAATGTCTTCGAGAGCCTTTTTCGTTCCATAATGCACCGTAAGCGAGGCGACCGCTAGTCGCCAACGCGCCGTCAGCAAGGCGACCACCTAGTCGCCAACGCGCCGTCAGCAAGGCGACCACCTAGTCGCCAACGCGCCGTCAGAAGGCGACCGCTCGCTGCCAGCACGCCACCGGTGAGGTGATGTTGTTCATTCACAAGCGAGGCGTCACCGCGTGGCCGGCGAGGCGCCACCGCGCGGACGGCGAGGCGCTGGCATGC
Source organism: Agrochola macilenta (assembly GCA_916701695.1). NCBI lineage: Eukaryota > Metazoa > Arthropoda > Insecta > Lepidoptera > Noctuidae > Agrochola > Agrochola macilenta. Next base: position 455,444 of record OU753570.1, on the reverse strand, counting down.
ACACCGCCTTTTCTTCACCGGTGAGCGGGCTCCTCGCTTGAAACGTGCTGTCGGCACAACGTGTGACGGCTCGTGGGTCACTCACTGCCGGCGAGCCGATTAATGCATTTGACTTAAAATCCTAACTTGAATGGCAAGTTATTTGCCGTGTCGGAGCCGTGCTGCTTGAGCGATGTCTTTTAGTTACCTGTGACGTGCGACTTACCCTCAGAGTAATATGCTTTAGTTATTACTCTGAGGACTTACTATACCTTGATTTGAAGGGTCCGTATTTTGACTAAAATCGTTTGGAAACACGCAAACTGTCAACAAGGAAATTGGCGGACATATTGAAATGTCAACGTTTTTTAACCTTTGACATTTGGAGACCGTTCACAAGTCACAAGTGGTTAATAATTGCAATTTACTTGAAGTTCTTCCTTGAAGTAAGTAAGTAAGTCGTTTATTTTGCAAATATGGGTACAGTAAAAGGTGATAATTTTTAAACAGATAGGTTCAGCCATATCTTACCGACAGGCATGCAAAACTTAAATAAGAGTTTCACGCTAAAACAACAACAAAGGCAATTATATTATGATACATTGAAGAGCACTACTACAAAAAAGTTTTTTTTTTTTTTTGATAAAAAGCATATGACTTTTAAGATACGTGATACAAAATTACAGTTTTAGTGAATATGATGATTACAGCCTTACAAGTCTTGATATTGAGTACTTACATGTTTTGCCGTTATGGCGTACAAAATTAGTCTCAGTAGACAAATAAATAATAAAAGTAAGAAATCACAATGTCAAAAATTTAAATTAATTTTAATCAAGGCACAATTTAAAACAAATGTCAATATTTAAAAGTAGAGTAGTAGAGTAAACAAATATAAAAATAAAATAAAGCAAATACATTTGGAGAACAAACAAATTCTTTCTCCGTTAGGAATTCGCTGATATTATAATATGCTTTATGCGTTAAAAAGCGTTTAAGCCTAGTTTTGAATATTGTTAATGGTAGTTCTTTCCATTGCTTAGGTAATTTATTATAAATAACCGGACCCATGCAATAGACACTCTTGCGCAGTAGTGCCGTTTTGGCGGGATGGGAGCATACTTGGTTATTGTCGCGTCTATTACGTGGGACTACGTCGGCTAGACGTTTAACCGTGAAACCGGCAGCGTGGATGCAGTTCTCTACAATTAAGTGAGTGCTACAATAATGATTGGCGTTTCTGGATATTTATAGATTGTTGTTATTTTGGGGATTGAGAACTGGATCGGTGCTGTGTTATTTTATAGCAAGAAAGTATCAGACTCAGCATTCAATCTGCCGAGCCTTTTCCCAATGTTATTGGGGTCGGCTTCCAGTCTAACCAGATTCAGCTGAATACCAGTATTTTACATGGAGCGACTGCCTATCTGACCTCCACAACCCAGTAACTGGGTAATACGATACCCCTTGGTAAGACTGGTTGTCAGACTTTCGGGCTTCTGACGACCCGTAATGACTGTCAGACTCAGCATTACTGATCAATATAATATAGTTACATAAACCACAGAAGAAGGTTGCTTCAATGTAGGTATGGTAGCTAGTACTGCAGATGGCACAACAATAGAATGGTGTTGAAAGTGCCTCCTTGATTACTGATGCTTAAATAGATTCGTCCGGCACATCCTGGGCAGTCCGCCCTGCTAACACTATTGCAGACTGACTAATCTTCTCACTAAGACTTGAGCTATTCTCGTTTAGCTGGTACTGAACTAGACTATCTCTTGGTCGCCCTTGCTCCAGCGGAAGTGCTGCCCTACTCCACTCTGTCAAAACATCATTACTCTATTTACTTATCGATTTTATTGGCGTTTCACTTTCGAGCACGCTCATATATTAGCATGTTACCACATTCTGCTTCGAATGTAGTTCAATTACCTGCCCGGGCCAGTTCGATGGGAAGCGGGTGACCTCCCACGTCCATCATATTACTGTTAATTACTTTGCATGATCAGCAGTCTGCTGTTGCCCTGACATTTAAACTAGCTCGATAGTCTCTAGACAGATACCTGGGAATGTCTCGTTCGTAACCTTACACTTCATGTGGTTAAAGTTGCACAAGACACTGAGTTTTTCTTTTGAACTAGTTACTGAGATGTTAATCTAGAAGGCAACATTTTGCAACATTTTTATGGTTGAGTTTCAAATTACTATCGTAGCCTTAAATTACAAAAACGGTTTAGGATGGTTGGTTTTAATGGTTCGGGATCTATAAAGTTACAGTATTTGTTAAAATAAATATAAAAATCTAATCGGTGAACTAAAATCAAAAAGATTCAAAATATCTATGTACATACGAGTACTCGTAGTACGAGTATACCACACAAAACTGCTCTTCTGGGTAAAAGTTTTTTTGGAATGGCATCTAAATTTACAATAAAATACCTGTGGACATTTTAACCACCTATGATCTCCCACTATTCAAATACAAATTGCGTAACTTTTTAATTGACAAAGCTTACTACACGATCCAAGATTTTCTTAATAATTAGTACCTACTACAATCTGTCACCATACACCTAATTGTTATTCTGTAAGAAATGTTTTATATGTGATACCTAAGAATTGTTTTGTACTGCATGATGACATAATTATTGTATGCCTATTAGGCAGGACATAATGGAACTGTAATTTACCTAACATCTGTCTGTATAACCTATGCCCACAGTAAAAAGATTTGATTTGATTTGATTTAGAGTTTCATTCAATGCTGACTTATCGCGTCGGACTGTCAGCACGAGTGTGATGCCTGGTAGCTCGGCTGCCTTCAGCGCGCCGACGTATTGTCAGCACGAGTGTGATGCCTGGTAGCTCGGCTGCCTTCAGCGCGCCGACGTACTGTCAGCACGAGTGTGATGCCTGGTAGCTCGGCTGCCTTCAGCGCGCCGACGTACTGTCAGCACGAGTGTGATGCCTGGTAGCTCGGCTGCCTTCAGCGCGCCGACGTACTGTCAGCACGAGTGTGATGCCTGGTAGCTCGGCTGCCTTCAGCGCACCGACGTACTGTCAGCACGAGTGGAATGCCCTGTAGTGCTGCTGCCTTCAGCGCGCCGACGTACTGTCAGCACGAGTGTGATGCCTGGTAGCTCGGCTGCCTTCAGCGCGCCGACGTACTGTCAGCACGAGTGTGATGCCTGGTAGCTCGGCTGCTTTCAGCGCGCCGACGTACTGTCAGCACGAGTGTGATGCCTGGTAGCTCGGCTGCCTTCAGCGCGCCGACGTACTGTCAGCACGAGTGTGATGCCTGGTAGCTCGGCTGCCTTCAGCGCGCCGACGTACTGTCAGCACGAGTGTGATGCCTGGTAGCTCGGCTGCCTTCAGCGCGCCGACGTACTGTCAGCACGAGTGTGATGCCTGGTAGCTCGGCTGCCTTCAGCGCGCCGACGTACTGTCAGCACGAGTGTGATGCCTGGTAGCTCGGCTGCCTTCAGCGCGCCGACGTACTGTCAGCACGAGTGGAATGCCCTGTAGTGCGGCTGCCTTCAGCGCGCCGACGTACTGTCAGCACGAGTGTGATGCCTGGTAGCTCGGCTGCCTTCAGCGCGCCGACGTACTGTCAGCACGAGTGTGATGTCTGGTAGCTCGGCTGCCTTCAGCGCGCCGACGTACTGTCAGCACGAGTGGAATGCCCTGTAGTGCGGCTGCCTTCAGCGCGCCGACGTACTGTCAGCACGAGTGTGATGCCTGGTAGCTCGGCTGCCTTCAGCGCGCCAACGTACTGTTAGCACGAGTGGAATGCCCTGTAGTGCGGCTGCCTTCAGCGCGCCGACGTACTGTCAGCACGAGTGGAATGCCCTGTAGTGCGGCTGCCTTCAGCGCGCCGACGTACTGTCGTAGTACTCAAGCCTCCTTGAATTCATTATTTTCTGCATACATCTTATCCTACTTATAAAAAATTTTGCTGTGCCCGACAGGGCCATAATTGTTTCTATTTATTTATTCTTTCCACCTGTATGTGTACATTATGGATTGCAATAAAGTTAAATTGAAATTGATATTACGTCAATGTTCTTCCTACACAGACTGCACTACTTGCTACTAAGCGGCTAGAACTATCAGGGTGTTTTCATAAGCTACTCGTATTTAGCATATGTGTTGCCCAAAGATCATCTTCTGATGTTTGCCGAAAGTAAGTATTGCGAATGTAGCTGCTGTTGTATATCTTTGTTAGCAGATTGTCGTGGAATCATTATTCTTCATTGTATAGGTGTGACGTCAGCGCGTGAAGATTCATCAACAGTGTATCACTCGAGTCAGTTCCCACACTCCCACGCTTCACTAATGGCGGCTGGTGGTACCACTAAACGAGACTAATTCGCGGTCGCCGGCCACTCGCTACTCGTTATCATTTTATTGCGTTTTTAATAATAATTCAGCACACACACACACACGACACCAGGAAAAACAGTTGCAGTAAGCTTACTCTTGATGATCTCAGAAATCTCAATATATGAATTGACTATTTCAAATAGTTAATACTAAATAGTACTCGTAAATACAAATTCTCAGTATTTGAACAGTCATGAATTCCCAGTAAAACAGTTAAAACTAGATCGAATTGTGAAATATCTAAATAACAATAAGTGTGAAATATATCAAAAATAAAATAAAATATCAATATTAAAAAAAAAAAAAAAACTGTTATTTACGAATAAAACAAGTTAACGCTTGATAAATTTCACTCCTCATACAATTTCCATACCCCGGTGCCTTATATGAAAATCGATTCTAAGTTCAGTAAATATGAATAAAACAGTCAAGAATTCTCAGTATATGAAACACTCAAGTATTCTCAGTATTTTAAACATGAATACGGAATCTTACAAGAGAAAATGGAGCTCCTTTTTTTTTTCATCAAATGACTCCTCCCGCTCTGGGCGGAGCGAGAGGGAGTGTCAGACTTTTAAGACTTTTACTGACTAAAACCCACCCGTGTTCCTTCCGTTGCCTCGTTGAACATGGAGCTCCTCTGCTTCAATTACTCGTATTGTAGTTGAAGTTCTGTATCTATGAGTTTTATGACGGACACATACGAATATAATTTGACACATTGAGCGTTAGTACTGGCGGCGAGTGACCCGAATTACTTGCCTACGTTAAGGCGGGTTCCCACGGTGCGCGATATTGCGCACGCACGCGCACCAGCCCACACGGCGCACGACCACGCACCGCGCACCGAGGTCTTCCCACGGTGCGCTATATTGCGCACGCACGCGCACCAGCCCGAATGGCGCACGACCACGCACGACATCTTTCCACGGTTTCGATATTGCGGACGCACGCGCATCAGCCCACACGGCCGACGACCACGGACAGCTACACATCCCACACCTAGCCTGATGAAAATTCTAAACGATGTTTTTTTTAATCTTAAGATTTAAAAAATCGCAAGCATAAATTGTTAATCATAATGATACAGTGAATTATAAAGTTTTTTTTGCAGTTGCGGAAAATCGCCCTTATTGGAATAAAATACCATAAAAATCGGGGTTTTTTTATTTGTTGATAAAATACAGTACATATACAACCTTAGTTTTTGCTTATCTCTTTAGGGGTCATTGTACTCATCATTATGAACAACTTTCACTATGGGAGCAACGCTGAAATCTCGAAAAAAAAAACAGTTTTTCCCTACATTTCGACGAACTATGCGAACATAAATGTAGAGAACAGTTTATTATTTTTTGCGATTTCTGCGGTGGGCCCATAGTGAAAGTTGTTCATAATGATGAGTACAATGACCCCTTAAGTGGTTTAGGGTAAACAAAAACTAAGCTTGTATAAAAATAATAATATTATGTGATAATATAGTGATACATATACAGAAGTTTCAAATTCCTAACTTATTTAGTTGTTGCGATAGAACTCGTACAAAAATGGTCTAAAACTGACAACTATAGCGGCTTCTTTTTCATAATTTTTGAAGAAAAAAATTACTTATATTTATATTCTTCTTCTTTTCGTGTGGTTAGTGACTAACCTGGTGTCAGAGTTTTAAAGCCGCCCATGGGCCTCTGATTTGGCTTCACATGCCGTTGAGAAATATCTCTCAGGCATGCCGGTTTCCTCACGATGTTTTCCTTCACCGTTTTTGAAGCAAGTGATAATTATACAATACGCACATGAATCCGAAAAGTCAGAGGTGCGTGCCTTGGGCTCGAACTCGAGACTTATGACTTCGCAGTCCGACGGTCACACCACTAGGCTATCACTGCTCTATTCTATTAAATTATATTTATATTTGTACTCTATTCGATGATTTCTAGACAATAACACCTCACATTCCAGGGCATGATTAAAAAAAAAATATCGAATGTTTGTTGAATGGCCCTTTCATTTCGGTTCCGTACCTCAACAGTAAAAAACGGAACCCATAAAGGATCACTTCGTTGTCCGTCCGTCCGTTTGTCAAGACCCTTCTTCTCACGAACGCATGGAAGTATTAATTAAGTTGAAATCTATATCAAATACGCAGATCTACCATGGAGCTCTAAAAAAAAATCAAGCTTCTTTTTTACTCTACGCAATAAAAAAATACGGCCACTTATGCGACATATTTTGATACTCCAAATAAATCAAAACCTATAGGGTACTTCCCGTTGACCTAGAATCATGAAATTTGATTTGAGCTCAACAAATAAAAAAGTCCGAAAAGTGTTAATTTGTAGTATATCACTTTTGTTTTTCGATTACAAACTTACATTTGCAGTTGGAGAATTGATCGTGGCGTAGGTATATCGATGTATGGAGAACATGTTTTTCAACTACAAGTTTGTTTTTTAGATAAATTAAACCCAACTACTGAACCCTTCATTGTTAGTGGTCCGACACGCACTTGGCCGGTTTTATTATTTGCTGTTATAACGGGAATAGAAATACACAATCTGTGAGAATTTCAACTGTCTAACTATTATGGTTCATAAGATACAGCCCGCTGACAGAGAGATGGATGGACGGACAGCGGAGTCTTAGTAATAGGGTTCCGTTTGGCAACCTTCGGGTATGAAACCCTAAAAAGCATGTGACGAGAGAGCTGTCAAAGGCGTCTGGTTAACCGACTAAACGTAATGCCTGTCACTTCAGTTGTCATGCCACATCACAGTTGTACTTTTCAACAACGTTAACGTTGAGGTTTTTTTATAGAATCAGTATTTTTGGGCTCTTTACAATAGACAGTATATTTTTATTATACCTAAACCTAACAAAAAAAATAATGCTCAAGCAGTTACATCTACGCTACGATGAGTAGTTTATGAATGAATGATAAAGTTTAACATACATTAAAAACCGGCCAAGTGCGTGTCGGAGCACGCACAATGAAGGGTTCCGTAGTTGGGTTGAATTTATTCCAAGAACAAACTTAACATTGTAGTTGAAAAACTATAGGTAGGTACCTGCGTTGCACGCAGCGACATGCATGTCATTTCGTCAAAACAACCGAAAAAGTAATAAGTACTAAGTACTGTTTGTTTTTATTATGACTTTACGAAACAACAATCAAAATTAAACAATGCATTTCCTTTTGATAATGTTCCAAAGTATTTTCTACTTTAACCTACTAACAATAAAGGCGTATGTCGTATGATAAGTGTACAATGACGTATTGAGCCGGAGAGCTATTCGGACAGCCGAATGATTCTCCGGCACAATACGTCATACGACTTAAAACGAAATTTTGGAACAACCTCATTGACTAAATTCTAGTAACTTTAAAGGGTATGTAAATAAAATAATGATTAATTGAATACAAAAGTTTATTAATTCATAAAAACTGGCCAAGTGCGTGTCGGACCACGCACAATGAAGGGTTCCGTAGATGGAATGAATGTATCCCAAGAACAAATATATCATTGTAGTTGAAAAACATGTTCTCCAATACGGAATATATGGGACATCATATTTTTCAAACTGCAAATTTAAGTTGGTTGATTATTACTCGTTAACCTGTACAGCTTACGTAGCTCTAATAGTTTTCCTTTTAATTTCGTTATATAATATACTACTGCTGTGATTTTTTTCACAAATCCAAGTACAACCATTGAGCTGACAGGGGGGAAGGACACTTGACTCTAACAAAAAAAAACAGTTAAAAGCTTAATAATTCGAAGCGGATCCCTGAATCCAAAAATGGTTTTCACAAACTCGCAATATTTTTGAACGACCTTTCTAACGATACCCCACAACATGGGGCAAATGAGAAAAAAAAAATCATCCCAACTTTACGTGTAGGGAACCCCACCCCCTAAAAAAACGAAAAACGAAACGAACCTTCACGGAAAACGTCACCCTAAAAAAATGTTTTTTCTTGATTTTATTTTACCACTTTGTCGGCATCATTAATATGTATACATATGCCAAATTACAGTTTTCTAGTACTAACCGTCTCTGAGCTAAGCCGCGGACAGACAGACAGACAGACAGACGGACATGGCGAAACTATAAGTGTTCCTTGTTTACCACGGAACCTTAATAAAAAAGGAAATAATGGTAAAAATCAAAAAAATAATACGTAATTTGGTTAAGTTTATTGTATTTTTAAACAAGTCATCATCATCATCAGTCGTCTATAAAAGCCCTTTTTAAGATTTGTACCTTTAGTTAATTACCTAAACTAATGGAATATACTCGTAGTTTGTTTACATTATTAAATGTGAGGGGCGCACACGCTCTGGGCGACAACGCTGTGCGTCGGTCGCCGCGCCTTTGAGCTGTGTATATGCAACGTTGCCAGCCCGCTGCCGCACCAATGCCGCGCCGCTGCCGTACCGGTGCAGTGCCGCTGCCACACCGGTGCCGTGCCGCTACTGCGCCGCACCGCCGCCGCAGATTATATAGTGATATGTCAAAATCAAGCGGAGACGGCGCGGCGACGCGCGACGGTGTAAAGAAAAGAAAGAAAACGTTTATTTGGACACAGTTCGTGAAACACAAAATACAAACTAACTAAAATTGACAGTAATCTTTTGACAATAAGTGTGTGCCTCACGGCTGCGCCAAAAAGGTTCATTTCAGCATTAATGCCAGACAAATGCTGTCTGACGCTGGTTTTGGTGCGGCGATGCGGTAGCAGCGCTTCACCGTTCAGTCTACATGGTTACGCGAAGCGGTATCGGCGCGGCTGCAGTGCCTTCTACACGAGCCCTTAAGCATTGATCAAGCCCCGTGCAGACTGGCGCGACGTGACGCTAACAAAACAATTTCTAAGCAAAGTTTACGGTGGAACAATAATTATCGGAGTCACGTCGCACCGTCACGTCGCACCAGTCTGCCCAAGGCTTTATGTTTTATTTTACTTAATCCCCCAATCCTTATTTTGATAAATGTAAAAAAAAAAATTGTTACTGGCAAATTTGTTTTACAAACAAATTATAATGTGATAATTTATGGTTATTTTATGGCGTATGGATAATGTAATGGTTGAATTAAAATAAATATCTAAAATACCTCAGAACTCTTCGTTGTTTTTGGTTATAAACATCGTCCAAAAAAGTAGACATTAAGTTATAAAAGGACCATTCAGGTTCGTCAGCACCATAGAAATATAAATACTTCTTTCTTATATTTATGGTCAGCACACTTAGCTCAGAGATAGTTAGTACTAGAAAGCTGTAATTTGGTATGGGTATACATATTAATAACGCCGACAAAGTGGTAAAATAAAATAAACAACTATATTTTTTTTTAGGGTAGGTACCTCTCCAACACATAAAGTGGGGATGTTTTTTTTTTCTCGCCTATCCTTTAGTGTGGGGTATCGTTGGAAAGGTCGTTCAAAAATATTGCGAGTGTATGAAAATAATTTTTCGATTCAGGAATCTTTTTGCGAAATATTAAGCTTTAAAGTGCCAATTTTTGTTAGAGTCAAGTATAGACCCCCGCCCCTCCCTGCCAGCTAAATGATTGTACTTAGATTTGTGAAAAAAATCACAGCAGTAGTATTTATTACGAATTTAAAAGGAAAACTATCACAGCTAAATAGGCTTTACAGGTTACCGAGTAATAATGGACCAACTTAAATTTGCAGATTGAAAAACATGATCTCCTATACATTCCGTATGGGAGAACATGTTTTTCAACTACAATGATATATTTGTTCTTGGTATTAATTCATTCCAACTACGGAAACCGTCATTGTGCGTGGTCCGACACGCACTTGGCCAGTTTTTATGAATTAAAAAATTTTTGTATTCAATTAATCATTGTTTTATTTACATACCCTTTAAAGTTACTAGAATTTTGTCAATGAGGTTGTTCCAAAATTTTGTTTTAAGTCGTATGACGTATTGTGCCGGAGAGTTATTCGGCTGTCCGAATAGCTCTCCGACTCAATACGTCATTGTAAACTTATCAGACGACATACGCCTTTATTGTTAGTAAGTTAAAGTAGAAAATACTTTTGCACATTATCAAAAGGAAATGCATTGTTTTATTTTGATTGTTGTTTCGTAAAGTCATAATAAAAACAAACAGTACTTAGTACTTATTACTTTTTCGGTTGTTTTGACGAAATGACATGCATGTCGCTGCGTGCAACGTAGGTTCAGAATTTTCATATCTAGAGCTATTAAGCGAGCGGAGCCGTCTCCTTCGACGCACATGCGGCGTTAGTCAAATGAGTTAACAGTCGGCGTCTGATTGACTGCCGACTGAAAGCCGATTCCTATAATTTACGGACCGTTATTTATTTAAAATTAAGACTTTTTTGTTTCTTTACCAATAATGAAGCAAAGACCATATCTTTGCATAGTAGACCCTCCCATATGGAAGTAGCTATCACAGGTAAAATTAGTAGATATGCGTCAGATATATCAAAACGTATCTAAAATCCGATTTCAGTCACAAATTGTATCGTATCGATAATCCGAACTAGACAAACCGATTTCACAAAACCACAGCAAGAGTAGATTTGCGTAAGCAAGTATTTGTTTATGTTTGGATAGTTTTGATCGATGCATTTACAATCGAATTATACTCGTAATATTACTAGAGACGATCGAAACTGCGAGCCGGAAGCGCCAGAGCCGCTCCAGAATTCGATTTCTAAAAACGGATGATAAAAACGATTTCACTATCTGAAATCGAATATTTAACCGTTTGCATAGAAATCCAAAAACGCCCATGTTTAACTTACAAATCTATTTAAGTAGTTATACGCCAAGTTGAGCAATATAAAAGCTACCATTGGTAAGCTAAACGATTCATTTTCGTTTATAGGAACCGAGCATACGTCGGGCACCTTTGAAGTTACCGACTCTCCGCGGATCGGGCGCACCGCCACGCACGCGTCTGCGCTACCACGCACGCTACCATTCCCATGGTGCGTGTCCGTGCGGGCTTATCCGCGGCGAGTCGGTAACTTCAAAGGGAATGTACCCAAACTCGGACGCACCGCCACGCACGCGTCTGCGCTACCACGCACGTTACCCTTCCCACGGTGCGTCGTGCGGGCTGGTGCGCGTGCGTGCGCGATATTGCGCACCGTCGGTTCCAGGCTTTATAAATATAGAGCAGCGTTAATGGCGATCATTATAATGTACCTATACACTTTTAAGTATCGAGGAGTTTGTGAAGGTACCTACGTGTTATAGTGTTACTTCATAAATCATAGCGGGTCCAGCGTGTAGCTGGTAGCGGGATCTTCATTTTGTCATACAGACAATATAATAATATTAATCAATTGAAGGGCATGAGATTTTACAAAATACTACGGCGATGTTTTAGTGGGTTTCTGGAAAAAAGAAAAATGACTGCAGGATTAAAGAACCAATAGGGAATATGCATGTATTTTTTTAAAAAAAATATTCGATACTTTACATCGCCAAATAATAGTAAAAAAAATTCAACGCCAAAAAAGCAATTGAAAGTACCTACTTTAAAAAAAAGTTTAAAATTACCATCCGACCCGGGCTATTTAAACGCCATTTTGGCGCGCTTGGTGTGGTGACGTCACATTCTATGACAACAAACAAACAAAATGTCAAATGTTGAGGTTATCTTGAAGAAGTATTAGTGTTGCAAATAAACAGTGTTTTCTATTTTCGACTAATACATCATCCTGGAACCAACTTCTCCCTCTATAGAACAATGCAAAAAACCGACATACAAATACTGCACTGTGCCTAAGTGCAGAAATACAATAAGAAATGCACCCCCGACCAAGTATTTTTTTTTGTCCTGAGAGGTTCGGACTTACGGAGAAAGTGATGTAAAATTATGAAAAGAAACATGCTACGAGTATCTCTATCAACTTGTTTTCAATATCCTAGTATTATGACCACATTCTATACTTAACACAATCTAGATTTCGATATTTTGCGAAACTACGAGTATGTTATTTTATTTGTTTTAGGTTATGATGCTTTTTAAAACTAAATTATTCCGGAAAAGGCGTGGAAGATAAAATAAACATTATATGTTAAATTTAAAATTACCTTAAAGCTTTCACTCCTTTGATTTCAACATTTGATAAGAATAGTTGGTCGCTGTAGTTAACTCAAGACAATGTTTATGTTCTTTCTCCAGCTTACCCACTGACAAGTTATATGAGTTTATATAAGTAATTGTTTAATTTATTTGACTATAAAAGCCAAATTATTTAAATTTAATTATTGTTGACATTTTAAGTCAAGTTATTTTAATTTATTTTTGACAAAATCTACTCATCACACTGTTTTTTTATGAGTTGTATTGCAATATGTGGTTAGCTAGTGACCTCGACAATTGATCATATTATTTATTACTATTAGTAATTAACTGTTTGTTTATTTATTTTACCTCGATGGTCCTAGTTTATCATTTATAACTTCCAGTTACAACTATATGTAAGCGGGCACGCCCTTTATGCCTGGTGGCTTTTATTAAGATATTAAGTTCTGTTTACGTTTTGTTTTTTATTTCTGCCTGAGTATAGTTCTCGATGATTTTGTTTGGTATATTGGCGTGTGCTAGCTTATATATGGCTAATAATTTAAATTATGTTTTGTGTTGCTTAATGTAAATTATTTTGAATACTATTATATAGAATCTTCTTTTTGTTCTTTTAACTGAACAGACAGCTGTGCAGCTGGGGAGTTTGTTGCGCCACTTCTTCTTCCCAGCTAACGCACTAGGAAGTGGTGAAGGGTGGGCGTTTTGGGGGACTGTCTTATGTAATTTTGACGTTCGAAAAGTGCTGATTCTCAGCCTAGTTTGAATAAATGACTTTTGATTTTGATTTTAAACAAACGTGAAATCGGTATTTGATGTAAAAATGTGGTCATCATGAACACATCAGCTTTCGGCAAACTATCCGATTGGGCTTTCACAAAACCGCTTTCAGTCATTTTTGAAAGAGACTTTCGTGTATTAACAAATGTATTACTTCTAAATGTGTACTAAAATCACAATAAAACTGACTGAATCGCAAAAACTCCTACAAAACACATTGACATTTCATTGTTGTCATAGATTGTTACGTCACATTCGCTCTGACCAATAGCGTCGCTTTTCAAGTATTTGAATTTCCCACAGTTTTTTTGCACTTTTTAATAATTAATGGCTTGCTCATTATTAAATTATAATAAAAAATATTGATGGAGGCATAATTCTGAAGTAATTTAGTTTATAAAAAAATAAATTTGGCCCTTATTTGAATATCATGCATATTCCCTATTGATATATTTTGAGCAAGCTTTTTTCTGCAACACCGCGTTAACTTGCAAGCACTATAAAATATTATAAGACATGATAAGTACCTATGCGTTACTGTTAATGTTAAAACCATAATTGAGTTAGAAAGTAGTCAGTGAGATACGATGCCGATCTAGTTATTAACCGGATTACTGGGCGTGCACGAATTATCTGACAAGTGTGGGCCAGCCACGCACAAAACTGGGTTCCTCATCCTCAAAAATACCCTCGGAGGGCTGACGGCTTTGAATGATGGCTGGTCTATTTATAGTGTATTATTTGTAATTTTTTTAGTTTCTGTTTTTTACCGGTGGTTATGTCTCTCGAGTCAGTGGGTAGTGTCAAACATGGTGCGGATCTAAAGGGAGAGATGTAGGTATGGAATAAGAAAACTTGTTGCGCCGACCACAAATAAGTTCAGATTTAACGGCAAGAGGATGATGACACCTTTCTGGAGTACGACACCCGACATTTGGCGCCAAAGATAAATTCAAACTTGGATAATGGTCTCAACAACTCCTGGCTAGCTAGAGGATTACAAGATTTGATTGTGCTACGGAACCCTAATAAGCGGCATGGTCCAGCGAGGGCGATTAAACACAATTACAGTGGGTTCGTGACCACCAGCAAGAAGCTTGCAGATTATTATTACATTAATTATGGCAGTACGTCGGATCAATGTCTGCCATCGATTATGGCATCGCCCCACATTTGTGCAATCGTTTATTTTTATATTGCATGCCTGTACGTCGGGTAAGACAATTAACTATCTATTCTTTATTTCAGTCACGAATTTATAAGCTTGCATTATCTATTTCATCATCATCATCAATATGGATGTCGCTAGTTCGTCCACAATTTTGTCGTTCCTAACAATAAGATAGCTTTGTTCTCCACGCGCGGTTGGCCGATAGAATGACTGCATTTTATTGTTATTAGCTGAAAGTACGTATAACCTTTCCTTATTTCAGTCCCCCCATGAGTGGGTAAGAGATTGTCTATTCTTTTCCAGAAAGTATACGGAGTCACAACCATAACCGTTCAAAAGTTAAATGATAGCTCAAAGCAACTAGTCACCTCTACTATCCTGTGAGTATTATAAAGGACTCGACGCTAGTAAAAATAGTGCAGTAGCGGCTTCCCACACAAATCGCGCGCGACGTATCTTACGGCTAACATTTCACGATTGTCGCGGCTAAGGCGCGCATTAAACGCGGGCGCGCGGTCATCTGTCTCGCGGCTAGCGGTCGCGGCTCGCGGCGCGGCGGCCGGCGGCCGTACTTGGCGCGGTTAGTTACCGCCGCCTATCGATCGCAGTAAATCCTGCTAACGGTCGTCTACGAAATCACTTGTCGCGGCGTGAATTGTCCGCTTTATTGTAACTGGAGTTCACATGTCGGGTGCGATTTTAAAGTCGGGTGAGATATAAAGTAATGTGTGCGACTCTTGAAGTTATTGCTGTAATTTCTTTTCCGTATCAGGAAATGGTTGCAGACTGACCACATACAATGACATAGATACCGCTACGTTTGATCACCCATCCAACTTCTTAGACAAGTGCAGATTACTGTCGCAGCGAGCTCCTTTTTGATGTACTACTTACTGATAATTTAGTTTGAACGTTCACATCTGTAAAAAAAAAAGCACCAACCATGCGTTTGCGAAGTTATCACGGAAAATCCTGGCTATGCGACTGTGGATCAAGCGTTTGTTGTCAGCTCAACAGCAGCACATGTATAAAACGAGTGTAAAACGTAAACTGAATGTAAAATTACTTCAAGTAAGTGGTACTATATTCGTGTCGCCGATGCAATCGCGGTGCGAACAGGATCATACTTTTCGGCTTTCTAATATAATGTCGGTTGATATGTATTGCTCACAAGCGTGTTTGCTCGGGTTTACTTGCCTTACTGCGTACTCTCATGATAAATAGGTTGTCAGAACCATACTGTTGCAAACAGCGTCTTCAATAGACTTCTTAATATAAGTTTCGGTCATAGCTATGACGTCAGCTTTCTTTTTTTGGACCATTCGTCCTTGTCCTTTAGGGAACTGGCTAACTTCCATCGATGTGAGGATTTCAGTTTGATGTTTCTCAACATTGCTATTCAACGACTACTCGAGGGTTTTGGTAATCGGTTCCTATATCTAACCGACAGCAACCTGTCATAAGCAATACCAAAACAAATAGTTATCCTCCTTCGCGTATCGTGGTATCCTTACCCAGCAATGCCGCAATATTAAAGTAACAAGCAGTGTTACACTTACACAGTTATGGTTAACAACCAAGGGCCCCTGTACACTGTCACCAATAAATCTAAGTAAGCGGTCCATATCTGCGCGGGCGCAGTTTAGGCGGTGTAATGAGACATCGGTAGCGACACGGCAGCCGCGAACAAGGCAAGCTGTCCGGAGTAATGTATAGCCGGCAAGTTGCGTCTGCGTCACAATAGGTAGCTGAATGTGCTGGCGATGAGGGTAAGACGTTATTAGAAACCAGGTCAGTAGGAAGGGTGCAGGTGCGTGTAATAATAATAATAAAAGTTTATTCATGTAAAAAGGTAAAATACTAAATACAAATTTGCTTAAATTTACGAATAAATAATAGAGGCGAAGAAGGTATTATGTGACTGACAGGATGGCAAGCAGCGGCCAGCGTCTTCTTGCATGTTGAGATCGTGAAGACATGAGCCGCAAATGACACAATGGTCTTACTAGAGCAGGGGTTCCCAACCTTTTAACATACGTGCCCCCTAACATTCTTTTAAAATCACTACGCCCCTGAGTTACTTTGTCGAGATTTAGTTACTTGACCAAGATTATGTCTGGACTTTAAAAGAGACTGTGACCTCTGAGTTTGTTTCGGCCTTTCTTCTCAGAGTAGTCAGATAGGAAACACCGACCTCACCAAGCTTATTTTTAATATTTTTTTATATGACGTGTAAAAGTGATTCCGATATCCTATTTACAGAATAAACAATTTCATTTCATTTCATTTCATTTCAGATAAGCAGTAAAGCATAACAAAGTAAAGTGAGGTCGAAAAATGTTGTACTCCCTTCGATAGGTTAGATTTTCTTTTAATTATTCAAACAGAAATAGGAGTTACTTTGTCGACTTATGTAGAAAAGTTGAAGAATCAAGAGAATATAGAATGGAAGAGCGAACGAAGCGAGCTCAACAATTGTAGCAAGCTGCTTCGGTTAGGTACGGCTTGCTATAATCCATTAATGCGGAAATAGAAAAACTTATTGTGTCGACGTATGCAGAAAAACTGATCCTCATTTTACAGCACCTAAGTAAGTATGTACTTCTTATGAAACATTTGGGTTTTGGAAAGTAGTCTTAACTTTTTATTTTTTTTCTTTTTGAACATAAAATTTCATAAATCTACACTTTGTTATTGGAGCCGCCGCGCCGCACCGGTTGCGAATCCCTGTACTAGTGTAATTTGAGTGAGTGACGGTAAAAATATTGTTACACTTACTAGCACTGGAATAACACAAGGTGACACCAGACTGAGCGATCATCACACCGGTGAGGCGTGAGGTAGGTACATGGCGACACAGAAGAGAGATTTGACCAAATTTGTAATGAGCTATTGAAGTAATGCGAGGTCAGAAATTCTAATAAAAAAAATATAAATCTGGAAGCAGATTGATTTATATTTTTTTTATTAGAATGAAGACTGATTGAAGACCAGTATTTTACATGGAGCAACTGCCTATCTGACCTCCATGACCCAGTTACTGGGTAACATGACACGCCTTGGTAAGGACTGGTTGTCAGACTTTTTTGGGCTTCTAACTACCCGTCACGACTGTCAAAAATGTACGAATAACAGCTGGGACCAACGGGTTAACGTGCTTTCCGAGGCATCGAGGTGACTCGATTTGTAATGGATGGTCACCCATCCACGAACCGACCGCGGCAAGCGTAGCTTAACCTTCGGTCGACCCGTGCGGCTGCTATGAATTAGCCACGAGCCCCAGAATATCGAATCAAAGAACCAAATAAAATGCAAGGATTCTGAATATAGGTCAGTTTGATCGACAACCACCGCCATCTTAGTATTCTTTCCGCCTCCACATTACACTTGCCAACATCATACAGTTAGCGACATCAACGTACATTGCGATATCTACAGATCTCAGCTTTACCAGTGTCTGTAGTGTCAGCAGTGTCCCGGCACTCGATACCATCGCAGCATAAAGCAGCACATTTGGAAGTGAACACAGCCAGCCATTGCTCCTAATGTTATTTACTGCGATCTGATTGGCGCAACCGTGGCATTGCATCGTGCAGCATGCGTTTGATGCGCTGATAGGCTGATGCTGTTCGCATAATGCGGCAGTTAGGTGCAACACGGTCAGACATTTGTTAGGGAGCTGTGAGTGATCTAGTTCGGTGCTAGATTTATGGGCTGTGAAGTTGAACTAGTGGGTTGTGTTAACAGGCACCAGTATTGAAATAGAGAGGCCTTCCTATGGGTATTTTGTACAAGTAAGTTTTCGTCAAATCATTTGAAATTAGGGTGCTCAGAATATTGAAGATGCAAATTGACTGATGGTTCAAACATAAGCCTTTGGTCAATGTCCCTGGTGAATTATTCTATTGGAACGTAGTGAGTGAAAGAGTTGAATGCATAGGGAGAAAGGAATGAAATGGAGGGGATAGGGTAGAAAACATGATATTAATATGGCGGAGACTGCAATATAAAGGCGTTGTACAATTTTGATGCTTCTATGTAAATAATAAACTGAGCAGTTCCCACATCTATGCTTCCACTATGGTTATTGTATGAAAGGGTCTTGTGTGGAAGCTTTGAAATAAACACTGAAACGTTGAGTAAGTTTAAACGTCGATGTTGCCTTGTTTTTATTACTAATATTTTACACATTATTCCACCTTACAGTTACAATCCTTTGAAGCGGTTGCGTTTCCGCCTGCTTTACGATTTGCGGACGTTGCGGCGATGAATGCGTTGCGGGTGCGTTCATAGTTGCAAGCTGGGCGAGTGAATAGAGAAGGTGTTGTGGAATAAGTTTCCATAATTAACCTAAATACATGTACAGAACAGGATAATGTAAAATAAATGATGTTTCCGCGACTCCCTTTGTTTTAATATTGATTTGAAAACTGCTCGGTATACAATAATAATTGCATAATAATGTGTTCTAATTATTTTCTTTTTTAAACGCTTATGAATTTTGACGTCATTCAAGTTTTTGTAGCAAATATTTGTGATTCTTATGCTTTTTTCGTAGAATAACAGTGTCCGCTACCTAAGACATAAGTTTATGCAATAAAGAGAGAAAAAAAACTGTAAGATTCTGCGACCATTTCGCATACCTATACATCAAACACCTGCTGAGCGATATAATCCTGATTCATGATCTGAAAACATATCTTTATCACACAAATCAACACATTTAATAACTTAGCTCTAGGAATAGAATAAATTAGGAATAAATTATAATTACTTGTCACCCCTCCGGACCATGTATCACGTTGAGCCGCACTATACAATGCGCGGGCGCCGCTCGAGGGCGTACTTACGAACTTTACTGTACTGGACTTAGCAAAGTATAGAATAGATCTCAGGAGGAGGTATAGTGTACGTTGTGTTGTTATCATGGTGTGCCGGCGCAGGAAAAGACGCTTCTTTGATAGAAGTATAGTGTTACCAATAATGCGGCAGACTTTCTTGGTGTAGAATTGGGTAACACACTTACAATGGCAATGTCATTTTGACTGTTCAAAAACATTAATTGCGTTACTTACGTTGCTGAGCAGCCGACTTTTTCAAACAAAATTGTTTTGAAGTTCTGGGATTCACAATTTCCTTCAAGATCGTTCGGCTTTTGATTAAAAATGTGTTACGCAATTACAACGTCTGGTTTTATACTAAACAGTCTTTCTATTTATTCGACTTCGATTCCAATCTGAAAATTTAATCTTTCGTTGTTATATCAGTAAAAATCTTTATAATAGTAATGTTTACTTGTTTCAGAATCAAAGCACTGCCAGTAACCTGATGTGACGCAAGTTAAAAAAAAAAACATTTTTTTTCACAAATAGTATGAACAGAATCACTATACTTAATGTTTTATTTATCGCATTAAACATCAACGTGCAGTCAAACGCTTGGCTACCCCAGCGAGGATCATGGACATATATTTATAAGTCTAGTTCACACCTCATTCTTATTTAAATTACTTAGTGACGCCCGCGGTAGATCTGCTGATCTTATGGAAATCCTAACTTTAAAGCTGTTCCTAATGAATGCGAGGGGATTAGTGGTTGATATTAGTAGTGTCAAGTAGTGTGGTGCGAAGAAGGACGTGGACGTGTGTTGCTATAGTGCAACTTGCAAAATCTTCAGGGGTTGTGGCATTGTGCTGCTGCAGCATAATCTCGCCATTAGCCTTTGATCAATGAAGCAGCGTTCTCAGCAACTTTTAAAATACCTATTTTATCATGTACTAGCAGCGCCCCGCGGTTTCACCCACATAAATGTCAATCGTGGGAATATCAGGATAAAAAGTATCCTATGTGTTAATCCAGGTTTTAAACTATCTGTGTGCTAAAATTCGTCCAAATCCGTTTAGTAGTTTTTGCGTGAAAGAGTAACAAACATCTATCTATCCATCCATCCTCACAAACTTTCACATTTATAATACGAGTATTTTATATAAGTAGGATTTACAAGCATTTGTAGGTATTCTGTGCAGTAACCACGTTTTGGTGATTATGGTGATTATCACCGTACAACAAATTAAATATTAAACTTTACTTCGTAAGCTGCGACTAATATAATAATAAGTACCTGGGCGACCGAGCTAGTCTGCTCTGGTGAAAATATAGAATGCTGATTTAATAGTATAGGAAGTTCATACTAATTCCATGTATAGTACATACTAACTCCACGCTGCCATGATAGTAGGTCTGTACCTACTAATTCTATGCTGCCCTGAGAGTAGAAACCTTACTAATTCCATGCTGCCATGGTAGTAGGTACTTACTAATTCCATGCTACCATGTATATATTATTAATAAAGGGTAGCCATGTTGTCCTAAACTTTGGGCGACCGAGCTCGGCTCGGGTGAAAATATGGAAAAAATTTACTTACCCAGATACTCGTATAATATACCTAGCTAGATCGATTTTTCGCCTCCGTAAACCCCTCTAGTGCAACTTTCATCGAAATCGTTAGAGCCATTTTCGAGAACGTGATTACAAATATATATTGTATAAACAATATATATATATATAATATGTATATATATAATATATACTAGCTGCGCCCCGCAGTTTCACCCGCATAAGTCTCCATCCCGTGGGAATTTTGGGATAAAAAGTATCCTATGTCCTAACCCGTCTACTTATGTGCCAAATTTAATACAAATCCGTTCAGCCGTTTTAGCTTGAAAGCGTAACAAATAAACTCACTTTCGCATTTTTGAAAAAGCAAGTGGGTTCCGATTTTTAGCTTCTTCCACTTTCAGGTGTTTATCTTTCTTGAGTTGGGCTGTTGTCTTTGCCATTTCCTCATTGTTGTTGAAGCTCAAGATTACCCTCTTGTCCTTGACTTTTCGGACCCTCGCGATCTGCAGGCCGCTCTTCTTCGCGTCCAATAGCTCCTTCACCCTTCCTACCACTTCTGTACTGGTGTCCATTGTGACATCGGATGACACTATGACGGAGATTTTTGTTTTTGCCCCCAGGTGTTATGGGGTGCGGTCGGGCCTGGCCTGTCTGGCCCCTACATACAAACTTTCGCGTTTATAATATTAGTAGGATATACAGGGTGTTCGGCAGAAGGTTGAACATACGAAAATGGCGGATAAAATAAAAAAAAAACTAAGAGTGATAGAGCAGTTCTAATTTTAGGAAAATATTTTTGGTTCATGCCCAATCTAACGGTATGCAATATGCACAATTTCTTTTAAAACAACTAGAACAATTCGCCAATTTGAACTTGCCTGGGACTTTTTTCACCGAAAAGTTTGCGAAGGAAATTTGCGAAAAGTGAAAGTAATTAATTATACGAACCAATTTTTTTTTTTACATATTAGATTCTACAACTATACTAGAAAAAAAAAAATTGCCATTTTTGTTATTTTAAATGAAATTATTGACATTTGAAATTTGAGCAACCACGAATTTCCTTAAAATTTAAAAAAATCATTAAAAAAAATCCTTGTGGCATGGGTCTTGTTATTGGACCTAAACACGTAGTAGACGGCCCCACGGATCCGCCATTTTCATATGTTCAACCTTCTGCCGAACATCCTGTATATATGTATACAAATATTGCTCGTTTAATAGTATAGGATTAGTTTTCACGATGGAAGAAGCTTTGTTAATAAAAGATTTGAATTGTTGGGCGTCATGTTTGAAGATGCATAAGTATCGGCGATATGTGTAAGTACTTTTGTTTTGATTTTCGTAACCGGAGGAGTAGTCCGTCACACGTATTTTTAAAATAACAAGCCGTTGTACATCTACATCGCCCTGACTGTTCGGCTGGGCGTCTGCGCAAGTATCGCGGGTGTGCGTCTTGTTGGCGCCCCGCTGCGCTGCGCGCCTGCGCACTGCAGATATTCGCGCAGGAGTCACACGATACATATC
This sequence comes from Agrochola macilenta, assembly GCA_916701695.1. Taxonomy (NCBI): domain Eukaryota; kingdom Metazoa; phylum Arthropoda; class Insecta; order Lepidoptera; family Noctuidae; genus Agrochola; species Agrochola macilenta. The sequence continues at coordinate 433,105 of OU753570.1, read as the reverse complement.
GAGGGCATTAGGGGGAGTGAAACATCAAATATATTCAGAAGGACTTTAGAATTTACAAACTTATTTTTGTCGCCTACTTCGTGGTTTCTCAACGGGGAATCAATTAGAACATATCTCCAAAATATGAAACGTACACACTTAATTTCGCAGGAGCTTTCATTCTGACAATGTTCTAGGTGCGTAAAGATAATATGCTCGATTTTTTACTGTCGACACGTGGGATCAAACAAAATCGAGCAAGATGTAGAGCTGACTACGACAATAACAATCGTCGAATCGAGCAAATCTGTAGGTACCTAAATGTCAGCTGCTCCACGGCACGACCAACGCACTGAATGTTGTCGAACTGTTAAAACGAAAGCTACAAGCCGATGTTCATCTGTTTGCCGGTAGCCATCTCCGTAATTCCGGGTTGCAAGGCACTAATGAATGAATGGCTGGAGCTGGACCACTGTTGCCAGGGCTAGGCCAACAGGCTGGCGCACATGTGACGCACAGTGATTGATGCATGGCTGAGCGCGCGCATGTCGCTGTCAATTACATGCAGGTGCATCCATCACTGCGGTGACGACCACCGGCCGAGACGTCAAGAGTAAAGCAGATTTTTGTATCTTCATGGTCATGGTCATCCTAAAGGGGAGAAACGGTATCAGACTTCGTACGAGCTAAATGGTGACATTATTCCATAAGCGGCTTTGACGGAAATCATAAAACAAAAAAGAAAGAAAATTGTGCTCCGCAATTTTTTTACTGAAAATTATGTCATATTTTTTGCCACTTCATTTTTCTTTATTTATTCTTCTTATTATATCATTTATTTTTACAAGTAGGTATTGCTGTTTAAGTAGTAATTTCATAATGTACATATTTCATTTGCAATATTAATTTGATATACATAATATTATTGATAATTGATAGCCACACTATCTTTTATGATCTAAGATCTGTAAGAGGTAAAATGAATAAAATAAAATCTCATGAACTTGTCGCATGCATTTTATATATTTTTCTATTTTACATAAAGTTTACACTAATTTTTATTATCAGAATCTGTGAATGTTGTGCGGCTGTTATTCACGTAAACATAAGCTCTATTCCACTGAAGTGCTACTTGTCCTTGTTAACGTGCTATTTTAATAAATAAATTAATAGCACCAGGCAGAATTAAGAATGACTATAATGGAATCAGGCGTGCTGAAGTGATAGGTTGTATCTAAATGATGGGAAGGTATTCACCTATCCGCTTGATTTGATACGGCCTGGTTCTTTTCAGAAATTACTGATAGAGTCGTCTCGTGATCAGCAAAGCAAAATTTGCATAATTTGTATATGTACTATATATTATCTAAAGCGCAAACAGATGATTAGAGACATCTCTCATGTTGCGAGACTGGCTTCTAAAAGTTGGGTGATAGGTGAGGTTAGGTTAGGTAATTTGTTAATCAAAATAATAATTATATAGCTTAGAACTAAAGAGTAAGTACATAACTTTCAGCTTAAACCTATTCGATTTTATTGCAACAACGAAGTAATCGTTTGAGTAGAACTAACTATGACATTGAGCTGGACGTGGCGTGGACCCAGTACCCACATGGATGTACATATACATCATGTCATTTGAATCAACAAACTCCGTGTTTTTCCAACTCTACAACATCAGTCTTGCTTATACTTGTCATGCGCTTCAAGCTACTTCGTCAGGCCGCGCGGGCGCACGTTCGGGTTCATTTGCGAAAAGCAAAAACGTCTCACGCGCTCACTAACATAACGTATTCCACGCTGTGCGCCTGCGCACCTAACGAGCAGCCAATGAACATAGTTTGCACCTACAGACACTGGTACTACACCCGCACCATTCATTATTAGAGAAATGCCGCCGAGATAGGCGGCTGTCCAGTGGGAGATATGCTGCTTCGTACCAACACTTTATTTTGCTAACAAGGGCCATATCGTATTAAATTACACCTGTAGCTACTTTTATAGCTTAAATACCTACCTACCACCTACCTGCTGCATAGATTAAACGTGTTGTTCGCTTTTTGCTGTGCTCCCCCAATATCGGAAGGTTGGCTGTCAAGTTCTCATATACCTTTACGTCATTCGCTAGAAGAAATAGTTCTCCACCCCGGTGAGCTGGTGATGCTCGTCCTCTCTCAATCAACCAACTCAGCCTATCGCACTCCACTGCTGGACATAGGCATCTCCCGGCTGGGCCACAACACCCAGTCCTCCGCCTCCCGCATCCCGTCTGCTCATCTAGCTGGGCCACAACACCCAGTTCTCCGCCTCCCGCATCCCGTCTGCTCATCTAGCTGGGCCACAACACCCAGTCCTCCGCCTCCCGCATCCCGTCTGCTCATCTAGCTGGGCCACAACACCCAGTCCTCCGCCTCCCGCATCCCGTCTGCTCATTTAGCTGGGGGCGTTCCATACTATGCTCGCACCGATTTTTCATCAAATGAAGTACGTCTGAATGCTCGCAAGCTGTTTCGTTGTAAGAGACCACTGTTATCACATGCGCTACCTGTTTACAAAATATTGGCTCATTCCTCGCGTATCTTTGACTAGGCTTGCCCCTTGTTGTTCCAGACCACTTCCACCGCGTCATTCATTATTTCATTCACTTGTTTTTCGTTCAGTTCTCTGGAGTGAACGAATGTTCCGCATAGCGCGTGGTGTCTTTAAAGTCAAAGTCATACCATTTATTTCAAATAGGCCCTTTTAAGGAACTTGTGAATGTAAAAATTTACAAAAAATTTAATTGATTCTAGTCGCCCCTTCCAAAAGGTTGTTTTCGTATAGAGAAGAATGGGCAAGAAACTCCACCGTTACTCTTTTAAAATATTTTGTATATGTAGGTACATTAGATAAATAATAATTATATGTGAAGACGATGCACCTAAAAAAAATACTATACCACAATAGGTAAAAATAATTAAAAATGAAGAAACGACAGATAAATTAATTACTTAAATGTGATAAATACTGGTTTATGGTGCTCACATTTTCCTAAAATTTTACATTTAAGTAATCACGGAATGTAAAATCAATGTCATACGAGTATAAGAAAAAATTGTATCACTTTGCACTGTGCACTAATTAATGACGCCACTGCTGCACTGCCGTCAAAACTAGCAATTTTCTTTTTCGTGGCAGCATTCACATATCAAGCCACTGGAAAAGAAAATATACTTTCTTAAGTGTGTTTACTGATTTACAAATATGCCTTATGTTTGTAAATCAGTAAACACACTTAAGAGAATAAAAATTACGAATTAAGAACTTAAGAATATAAATGTAAACATTCATGATCCTTAGGTACTATCCAAATACCTACCTTAAGATCATTAATTAGTCGACTTCTGCAAATTGTGATCGTCCTTTAATGAAGTCAAATTTTAAATTGACTCTTCTATAAACTAATTCATTAACAGTACCTAAGTAAATAATAAATATTAATATTAATAAAGTTTATAGAGGGCTGCCTAACGATTCCATAATTGTTAAAACTGGAACTAAATCTGTCATCGAGTTCTATCAATGTATAATTTATGTCACCATATTATAACATTAAAATGTTAATTTCACGCTAATTAAGTTTACTTATATATTCTCGTATAAAGTGTTTTGCATAGTAGATTATTGAATCCATTCAATTAGTCTATGAGTGTCATGTAGGTATGTATGTATATTAAAGCTATTCTCGAAAGTTCCCAATGTAAAAAATCCAAATCCTATTTTTTTTCATATTAGTTCTAAAAAGAACTGCCGAGGCTTTTCTCAACTATGTTGGAGCTGACTTCTAGTCTACCCAGATGGAGCTGAATACCAGTATTTTACATCGAGCGACTGCAGCCTATCTGACCGTTTCAAAATTAGTCAAAAGTTTCTAGGTAGATAAAGCGCTGAGTTGGTCGGTAACGATTGTTTGATGGCCATATAACGATCATGCTTATAAAGCATTTTCAGGATATTGAAGACAACTTGCGGATAGTTGAAGATTGCATTCATAAGATACAATCGAAGTTGTTCAGTTTTTGTTCTGATTACTCAACTTACGAGCAAACTCGAAGAGTAATTTATCACTCACATGAATGACATAAGCAACGCAATACCGTGGCGATGACGTCACGCATGTCCACCAGTACATTATGTTCCGTCTCCTTACAATTAACCAATTAACATCAATTAAACACGCGGTCCATTGCCCTGAGGCTGCTGACCTAACAACAAACACTAATCCGATACTATTCTATAAGCTGTATTTCTCAGGATACAAGGATGATTTTGCCATGGCTAGTTTGAAAAGACAAAATTTTTGTGTGCTTTATATGTAAACTGTATGATAAGTATGAATAAGAGTGAATTTTGCTTCACACGTGGTTAATAGGTCTTGGTTCATCAAAGCACGTAATAGTGGAATTAAATTGGGATAGAAGCGTTAAATGAGATGAGTTTCGGAGGCGGGCCAGGTTTTTGTGCCCCTAGGCCCCGTGCCCCGGCCCCTGGTCCCCGGGCCGCGGCAGCTAGTGACGAGAAGCGACCGGCAATATAGCCCGTTATTATTATAAATAGATGTTAATTTGTAAATTGTTGCTGTCAAAATATATTTTATGTTCGTTGGTCGGGCTATGAAATGGGAGCAGGATTCGATCCAAGTTTCCTGTTTAGAAGAAGTTTGTAACTTTCTTTTTTAGGAGGATGTGGGAAACTAGAGTAAACTGGGCAGTGCGTTTACTGGTACATGTAATATGTGTAGATAACAGTTTGCTACTATCGGGCCTGTGCATTTGTGGAGCTTCCTCTGGTTATTTTTGGGATACCGTCAATATAGTCATCGGCTCAAACAATATTTTGTAAGTGATTACCAATCCGCGTTCAACGATCGTTCTACCATGATTTTTTGGGTTTGTAGCACTTCGTTGTCCATCCGTCAGTCTGACAAGACCCTTTTCCTCAGCAACGCGTGGAGGTATCAAGTTGAAATTAATATCAAATACGTAGGTCTATGATCTCTTGGAGCTATAAAAATCAAGCTGCCAAGTCGACGCAAAAAAAAAATACGGCCGTCTACGTGGCATATTTTGATACTCACCATTATATCAAAACCGTGTACTTTCCGTTGACCTATGTAGAATCATTTAATTTGGCAAGAAGCAAGGTCTCACAGCACAAGTAAAGGAGAAAGTCCAAAAATCGATAATTTGTCGTTTGATCACATTTGTTTTTTTTTTTTGCGATTACGAACTTACATTTGCAGTTGGAGAATTGACCGTGGCTCATATCGATGTATGAGAGAACATGTTTTTCAACTACAATGGTAAAATTGATCTTGGATTAAATTCATCCCAACTACGGAACCCTTCATTGTGCGTGGTCCGACACGCACTTGGCCGGTTTTTCAATATAGCATCGGCCTTCTTCGAATCAAAGTCAAAGTCCATAACAAAGTATAGAGGAAAATAGCTACCAAAATAAGTTATTTCCTAGTATAGTAAGCTGAGTGTTGACTACATCCCTAGCTCTCCTAACACGGTAGCGTCAAGTCATGCGCGGTAATGGCGGTCCCCAATTAATGGCCTCAAACTTGCGCGCGCGCAGACCCCTCCTCTGTGCCTATACCCCGCTCGTCACACTACCACCTCATGTGTAATTGCAGAAGGTCTACTAACGTCCTAGTAGTACACTATCATTGCACAGTCATAGCAGTACCATGGCAATAGCGCACACAAATTATTCGAGTTCTTGTAATTGTGTCTTCCTAATTACTTTGACATTAAATTGTCTAATTTTATTACAGATTATGAGTTAATGACACTATTCTGTAGTACATTTTAATTTTGACTGTTAATTATTTGAATATAGGATTTCTTTTAAATTATTTGATTAAATGTAATAACGTAACCTACTTATATTTGTACGCCGTTAAGGCAAAACTTGACTATGATATAATTTAATTGTAATATCTTGCATGCCATGTGTGTGTATACTCATATTTTGGACAAATAAATGATCTTTATCTTTATCTCTTAGCACCTTTTACATAATGTAGACTAAGCTGAAGTAGGGATGACAGACGCCAATAGAGGCGAGCTAATGATGTTCTTTAGTGGAGACTCCAAGTTTACTACCCTGGGTCGCTCAACGTCCTAGATGAGCAACGGAAAGCAGAGAATCGAGAAGAGTTTACCGGAGTGCTTTGTCCAGCTGGCATGGAAAAAGGGTCGTGAATTAATTGAAAAACCAACTCATTGTTAGCTGTGGAACTTCTGTGTCCACTGAGTTACCTGCGGCTGCCGAGATTACGAAGATTACCGGCAATTATATAAAACTGCTGCGCTGTGAGTTTTTTCTATCAAACATTGTTGAATAAATTAATTTTAGGAACCACTCATTGATTATATTAAATGAAAGTCATGCTTTTAATGTTGGTGCCGTAAAAAATATAAAGGATTGCAGTAATTGAATCATGGCTCACACTGGAGGGCAATTGTGGGTGTAATGAATGGTGGTGTGATGACAGGAATTATTTAGTTCGACGCCTTTGAAAAAGTTCTGCGGCTGGAAATGAATTTAAACTTTAGAAACGTCAACGAAGATTTCTGGGAATTGACTTAGTCAGAAATAACTATTTTGTATTTCTTTGTCTAAAATTAGTTTAATACTTTGAGAAGTAGGTAAAACATGGTAAGTAGAACGTGTTAGGTATTTCTTGTATAATGTAACAAGAAATACCTAACACGTTACATTGTAGTTGTAGTGCATAATTTGCAGGCATTCATCAAAGTAGTTTATCGTCCGATTACTTACAGTAATCATACCAAATCATGATAGCGCAACATTAACACATTCGGTATGAACTTACACAATTTGGATTTACTCTATTCTGTTATCCTTTTAAGGAGAACCCTTTATCATGATCCTCTTGCTTTTATCACAATTTATTTGTGCTCGGAGTATTAGCCATCATCTCTGTATAGTAGCCATAATCTCTGTATAGTAGCCATCATCTCTGTATAGTAGCCATCATCTCTGTATAGTAGCCATCATCTCTGTATAGTAACCATCATCTCTGTATAGTAGCCATCATCTCTGTATAGTAACCATCATCTCTGTATAGTAGCCATCATCTCTGTATAGTAGCCATCATCTCTGTATAGTAGCCATCATCTCTGTATAGTAGCCATCATCTCTGTATAGTAACCATAATCTCTGTATAGTAGCCATCATCTCTGTATAGTAACCATCATCTCTGTATAGTAGCCATCATCTCTGTATAGTAGCCATCATCTCTGTATAGTAGCCATCATCTCTGTATAGTAGCCATCATCTCTGTATAGTAGCCATCATCTCTGTATAGTAGCCATCATCTCTGTATAGTAACCATCATCTCTGTATAGTAGCCATCATCTCTGTATAGTAGCCATCATCTCTGTATAGTAGCCATCATCTCTGTATAGTAGCCATCATCTCTGTATAGTAGCCATCATCTCTGTATAGTAGCCATCATCTCTGTATAGTAACCATCATCTCTGTATAGTAGCCATCATCTCTGTATAGTAGCCATCATCTCTGTATAGTAGCCATCATCTCTGTATAGTAGCCATCATCTCTGTATAGTAGCCATCATCTCTGTATAGTAGCCATCATCTCTGTATAGTAGCCAGCCTCTCTGTATAGTAGCCATCATCTCTGTATAGTAGCCAGCCTCTCTGTATAGTAGCCATCATCAAAATCAAAAAAACAAAAATCATTTATTTGCGTAAATAAGGTACAGAAGGTTCTTGTGCTAATTCATAAATAACATTATATTACAAACAACAACATTCACAACTTATAATCCAAAAACTCAAGTATACTATAAAAGCATTTATCAATGAGTAGTTTTGTTAAATTACGCTTAAATTTAAAAAATGGATGTGTCTTTTTTGTGCTCGGAATTTTACTATACAACTTAATGCACATGATATAGCTGTTGTTGGATGTAAGTGTGAGATTCGTCTTGGGTTGATACAACTTATTAGCATTATGAGATCGAGGAGCATCTCGTAGTAGCTTGTCGGTTGCTGAAAAATAACCTTATGCTTGAAAACAAATATACATGATTCCAAGATATAGATGCACGGTAAAGTGAGTATCTTATATTTTCTAAAGAAAGGGCGACAAGACTTTATTTTTTTCAGCCCAAATATAGCCCTTATACACTTTTTTTGCATCACGAATGCTTGATCAATTTCCACACAGCGACCCCAAAGAACGATACCATATCGCAAAATGGAGGAAATATAGCCGTGGTATGCAGTAATTGCGGCGTTTCGAGATATCTCGCAGCTAATACGCCTCAGAGGGTAGACAAAACTATTTATTCTACCGCAAATGACATTTACATGGTTTTTCCAAGAACAAAATTTATCTAAAGATATCCCAAGAAATTTTACTGAGTCGGTTTCCGTCAGGGCGACCCCTTTGTATGCTACATTTAGGTTCAATGGTTTTGTTCGGTATGTATGAAATTGCATACATTTTGTTTTACCAATATTGACCTTTAAATTGTTAGCTGCAAGCCACTCTATAGACGTTTGGAGGGCCGTGTTTATTTCCTGCTCATAGGTATGTTTATCGTTGCCTTTTAATATAATAGTAGTATCGTCCGCAAACAGTACACATTTATGGTTCAAAATATTTGGAAAGTCGTTTATGTAGAGCAAGAACAACGGTGGACCTAAAATACTGCCTTGTGGGACGCCATAACTATTTAACATCAATGAAGACTGAAATAACTCTCTTGTTTTTGATTGATCATTATAACTTAATATTTCGACTGCCTGTACTCGATCAGATAGGTATGACTCAGCCAGTCGTACGCTTTTCCTCTGACTCCGTATCTGAAAACTTTTTCTAATAAGCGGTCATGACTAACATGATCAAACGCCTTGCTCATGTCCATAAAGAGCACTGAGACAGGAATTTTGTTATCAATAGAGTCCGTTATTGACTTTATTAATTGAAAGGCTGCTAAAGAGGTGCTTCTATTTTTACGAAAATCATTTTGTTCATCATTTATAATTTTGTGTTTTTCAATGAAATTTGATAATTTGTCATGAAATACTTTTAAAAAAAAATTGGAATATATAGGTATTAGTGCAACGGGCCTGTAATTGTCCATTTGGTTTCTATCCCCTTTTTTATAAAATGGTTTCACTACTGCTCTCTTTAATGTATCGGGAAATATTCCTTGTTCTAATGAGAGATTGATAACATATAAAAGTGGTTCCAGAATATTATATTTGACGATAATTTTACAATGTCAGTGCGAATTACCATCATAACCACTCGCTTTGGAATCTTTTAAAGACATCACAACTTTTTTTAAATCACTACCGTCTAATGGACACAGAAATATAGACTTACCGATTGATTCAATATTCTCCATATGATTTAAACTAGAATGTTCTGTACTGTTCGGGCTATTCGTGATAATAGTGTTAATAAAATAATTGTTAAAATGATTTGCAATAGAGTCAGGATTTCTATAATCAATGTTGTTAATAGTAATTTTTGAGATACATGTATTCTTTATATCTGTGTCAGTATGTTTTTTTATCATATTCCATGCGGCCTTATACTTATTTTGAGCTTTATTTATGTAGTTTGTATTATTATTTTTCCGTGACGCCAAAATGCATTTTTTCAATAAATTGCAATAGTTTTTGTACCTTTTTCTATGAGGTTCATTATTTTTATGTTTTAGTTTATAGTGGAATTGACTTTTACTTTTACAACTTACTTTTATTCCTTTAGTAAGCCAATTCAACTTATATTAATGCTTTATTAGTAACCTTTACACGAATGGTAGGAAAACATAAGCTATAGAATAGTGAAAATGTGTCGAAAAATTTTTCTTCAAATATGTCATTATAAGACAAACATGAAATTGATTTTAAAAACTTATCCTTATTTTCATCACTATAATCTCGTTTAAGTTCAAACCACCATTTCAGAACCGGCTGCTTCCTATTCGTAACAGGCCAGGAATAGAATTGGGCTGAGTGGTCTGATAAACCTTAATCGTGTACTTTTGCACAACCTTTTCCAACAATGGTTGCGATGTGATCAATACAAGTTTGTGTCCTTTCTGTTACTCGAGTAGGCGTTAAGATAACATGTTTTATGTTGTACGTATTTAACAAGTAATTATATTCTCTACTTTCCTTTGATTGTTTTAAAATATCTATGTTTGTATCTCCACACATAATAACTTTCTTTCTTTTATTACGACAGAGTGTTCTTAAAAGAGTGTCTAGTTTATTAAGAAAAATTGTAACATTCGATGAAGGTGTTCTATAAAAACAGATTACTATTATACCATATTTAATAAGTTCCAAACTACAGCATTCAAATACACATGTTTCACTTATTTTTTGTGTTTCCTGTATAACTTGAAATTCAATATAATTTTTTATGAGAATAGTGACGCCTCCTCTTTTAGATGTTTTCCTCGAATAGTATGCTGCTGTCGTAAAGCCTTTAAGGCGAAAGTTTTTTTCAGTCCCTTCTAGCAAGAATGTTTCATTAAGACATAGGATATCTACGTTAATTTCATTATTTACTAATTCTAATATGGCAAACGATATTTCATCACGCTTGTTTAATGCCCCGGCTATATTTTGATGCATAATAGTTAAGCTAGACTCACATTTGTTCACGAAAAAAATATCATTTTTTTGAGTCGCTGTGTCAGTCTGTACACCCACATCTTTAACACTACAGGTTTGTACACCTACGTTCTTAGTACATTGTTGCCCTTTCTTAGTTAATTTCTCAGCATAATTTTGATAAATATTTTTGTAATTCACATGAAGAATTTGTCTATGAATTAATCTGCAGGCATCGAGCTTATTCACATATTTTGTTGACATGTTAAAATCGCTATGTAATGGTACAAAACTCGAAATTTTACAATTATAGCATACAAATTTCAATAAATTATTAACATTTTTTTCATTTAAATAATTGTTTGTAAACTTGACCGACTAAAACATTGGTGAATTTTAATTGACATAGTGTGTGATGTAAGTACGTTTGAATGTCCATAGGGTTTATGTCATTTGAGCCTGTTAGAATTATCACAAAATCTGATTTATTAAAGTCTTTACACATACTTGCGCAGGTTTTCAATACTTCTTTAGTAGTTGCATTCGGTTTTACAAATGATGTCACGGTAAACTTCTCCCCAAGATAGTCCTGGAGAATGTTTCGGACATCGTATCCTAATTGATCGGCAAAAATCATGACTCTCTGGGTAGCATTTGTTTGAGTTCTAGTTTCTGGTTTTGACGTCAACTGCAGACTTAGATTAGCTGGCTCCTCGTTAGTTGCCTGTGTATTTGATATTTTTTTAGATCCGTATCCGAGGTGGAAGAAGTCTCTTTACTTCGTATGTCGTGGTTAATTGAATCAATGCACGTACTGGAAGTTTCAATAACTTTTTGGTATTGACCTATATCTATTTTTAGGCGAAAGTTCACACTATTTAAGTTTTCAATTTCAAGATGAGCGCTTTCTAATTCCATGGTTAACCTTTCTAATGTTTCTTTATAGTTTACCATAGCGTCGCTGTCATTTAGTGAAGTATTTGACAAACTCATCATTGTAGTATCTAATATCGTTGAATTAGTGCTCAAGTTACTGTTTAAAATATTTCCCATTGAATTCGACCTTGTTGGTTTACGGACAGTAATGTTTTCCATTTCTAAATTGTCCATTATAGCGTCAGAATTCACAAAAAGCGTATAATAATGATAATTTATATTATGTTCAAATTGTTTAAAAGTTGTAAAGACATAAAAATAAAATCATAGACGTAAAGTTCAATTGTGCGAGATTTGAACGCGCACTCTCTATTATACCATGCGCGATGCTTAACCACTGCGCTACGGCGCCACGAGTATTTTACTCCAAAATACGAAGTACTTTCTTATGTAGAGTAATTAGTCATCGAATTGCGGTCGCCAATGACCATTTAAGGTAATGAGTTCGTGTCGCGCACACTGTCACTATGATGAGTCACTGAGTCACTAGTTTACGAGTCTTTTAGTGGATTTTGATTTTTGTTTTTTTTGCTGTTTAATCTCACACCGCTTAATTTATTAAGATACTGTTATATTAGCGTTTACACTCACACGTTTCACTTTCGGTTAGTTTATGTTTCATTGGTAAATACTCATATTTACAATTTATAGATTTTTTGAACACGGAGCTTTCACTGATTATGTGCGGCCAGCGGGACGCGCGCGCGCGAAAAAATGTCTGTATAGTAGCCATCATCTCTGTATAGTAGCCATCATCTCTGTATAGTAGCCATCATCTCTGTATAGTAGCCATCATCTCTGTATAGTAGCCATCATCTCTGTATAGTAACCATCATCTCTGTATAGTAACCATCATCTCTGTATAGTAACCATCATCTCTGTATAGTAGCCATCATCTCTGTATAGTAGCCATCATCTCTGTATAGTAGCCATCATCTCTGTATAGTAGCCATCATCTCTGTATAGTAGCCATCATCTCTGTATAGTAACCATCATCTCTGTATAGTAGCCATCATCTCTGTATAGTAGCCATCATCTCTGTATAGTAGCCATCATCTCTGTATAGTAGCCATCATCTCTGTATAGTAGCCATCATCTCTGTATAGTAACCATCATCTCTCTATAGTAGCCATCATCTCTGTATAGTAGCCATCATCTCTGTATAGTAGCCATCATCTCTGTATAGTAACCATCATCTCTGTATAGTAGCCATCATCTCTGTATAGTAGCCATCATCTCTGTATAGTAGCCATCATCTCTGTATAGTAGCCATCATCTCTGTATAGTAACCATCATCTCTGTATAGTAGCCATCATCTCTGTATAGTAACCATCATCTCTGTATAGTAGCCATCATCTCTGTATAGTAACCATCATCTCTGTATAGTAACCATCATCTCTGTATAGTAGCCATCATCTCTGTATAGTAACCATCATCTCTGTATAGTAGCCATCATCTCTGTATAGTAGCCATCATCTCTGTATAGTAACCATCATCTCTGTATAGTAGCCATCATCTCTGTATAGTAACCATCATCTCTGTATAGTAACCATCATCTCTGTATAGTAGCCATCATCTCTGTACGAGTATAGTAGCCATCATCTCTGTATAGTAGCCATCATCTCTGTATAGTAACCATCATCTCTGTATAGTAACCATCATCTCTGTATAGTAGCCATCATCTCTGTATAGTAGCCATCATCTCTGTATAGTAGCCATCATCTCTGTATAGTAACCATCATCTCTGTATAGTAGCCATCATCTCTGTATAGTAGCCATCATCTCTGTATAGTAGCCATCATCTCTGTATAGTAGCCATCATCTCTGTATAGTAACCATCATCTCTGTATAGTAGCAATCATCTCTGTATAGTAGCCATCATCTCTGTATAGTAACCATCATCTCTGTATAGTAACCATCATCTCTGTATAGTAGCCATCATCTCTGTATAGTAGCCATCATCTCTGTATAGTAGCCATCATCTCTGTATAGTAACCATCATCTCTGTATAGTAGCCATCATCTCTGTATAGTAGCCATCATCTCTGTATAGTAACCATCATCTCTGTATAGTAGCCAGCATCTCTGTATAGTAACCATCATCTCTGTATAGTAGCTATCATCTCTGTATAGTAACCATCATCTCTGTATAGTAGCCATCATCTCTGTATAGTAACCATCATCTCTGTATAGTAACCATCATCTCTGTATAGTAGCCATCATCTCTGTATAGTAACCATCATCTCTGTATAGTAGCCATCATCTCTGAATAGTAGCCATCATCTCTGTATAGTAGCCATCATCTCTGCATAGTAGCCATCATCTCTGTATAGTAACCATCATCTCTGTATAGTAGCCATCATCTCTGTATAGTAGCCATCATCTCTGTATAGTAGCCATCATCTCTGTATAGTAGCCATCATCTCTGTATAGTAGCCATCATCTCTGTATAGTAGCCATCATCTCTGTATAGTAACCATCATCTCTGTATAGTAGCCATCATCTCTGTATAGTAACCATCATCTCTGTATAGTAGCCATCATCTCTGTATAGTAGCCATCATCTCTGTATAGTAGCCATCATCTCTGTATAGTAGCCATCATCTCTGTATAGTAACCATCATCTCTGTATAGTAGCCATCATCTCTGTATAGTAACCATCATCTCTGTATAGTAGCCATCATCTCTGTATAGTAACCATCATCTCTGTATAGTAACCATCATCTCTGTATAGTAGCCATCATCTCTGTATAGTAACCATCATCTCTGTATAGTAGCCATCATCTCTGTATAGTAGCCATCATCTCTGTATAGTAACCATCATCTCTGTATAGTAGCCATCATCTCTGTATAGTAACCATCATCTCTGTATAGTAGCCATCATCTCTGTATAGTAGCCATCATCTCTGTATAGTAGCCATCATCTCTGTATAGTAACCATCATCTCTGTATAGTAACCATCATCTCTGTATAGTAGCCATCATCTCTGTATAGTAGCCATCATCTCTGTATAGTAGCCATCATCTCTGTATAGTAACCATCATCTCTGTATAGTAGCCATCATCTCTGTATAGTAGCCATCATCTCTGTATAGTAGCCATCATCTCTGTATAGTAGCCATCATCTCTGTATAGTAACCATCATCTCTGTATAGTAGCCATCATCTCTGTATAGTAGCCATCATCTCTGTATAGTAACCATCATCTCTGTATAGTAACCATCATCTCTGTATAGTAGCCATCATCTCTGTATAGTAGCCATCATCTCTGTATAGTAGCCATCATCTCTGTATAGTAACCATCATCTCTGTATAGTAGCCATCATCTCTGTATAGTAGCCATCATCTCTGTATAGTAGCCATCATCTCTGTATAGTAACCATCATCTCTGTATAGTAGCCAGCATCTCTGTATAGTAACCATCATCTCTGTATAGTAGCTATCATCTCTGTATAGTAACCATCATCTCTGTATAGTAGCCATCATCTCTGTATAGTAACCATCATCTCTGTATAGTAACCATCATCTCTGTATAGTAGCCATCATCTCTGTATAGTAACCATCATCTCTGTATAGTAGCCATCATCTCTGAATAGTAGCCATCATCTCTGAATAGTAGCCATCATCTCTGCATAGTAGCCATCATCTCTGCATAGTAGCCATCATCTCTGTATAGTAACCATCATCTCTGTATAGTAGCCATCATCTCTGTATAGTAGCCATCATCTCTGTATAGTAGCCATCATCTCTGTATAGTAGCCATCATCTCTGTATAGTAGCCATCATCTCTGTATAGTAACCATCATCTCTGTATAGTAGCCATCATCTCTGTATAGTAGCCATCATCTCTGTATAGTAGCCATCATCTCTGTATAGTAGCCATCATCTCTGTATAGTAACCATCATCTCTGTATAGTAGCCATCATCTCTGTATAGTAGCCATCATCTCTGTATAGTAGCCATCATCTCTGTATAGTAGCCATCATCTCTGTATAGTAACCATCATCTCTGTATAGTAGCCATCATCTCTGTATAGTAACCATCATCTCTGTATAGTAACCATCATCTCTGTATAGTAACCATCATCTCTGTATAGTAACCATCATCTCTGTATAGTAGCCATCATCTCTGTATAGTAACCATCATCTCTGTATAGTAGCCATCATCTCTGTATAGTAGCCATCATCTCTGTATAGTAGCCATCATCTCTGTATAGTAACCATCATCTCTGTATAGTAGCCATCATCTCTGTATAGTAACCATCATCTCTGTATAGTAGCCATCATCTCTGTATAGTAACCATCATCTCTGTATAGTAACCATCATCTCTGTATAGTAGCCATCATCTCTGTATAGTAACCATCATCTCTGTATAGTAACCATCATCTCTGTATAGTAGCCATCATCTCTGTATAGTAGCCATCATCTCTGTATAGTAGCCATCATCTCTGTATAGTAGCCATCATCTCTGTATAGTAACCATCATCTCTGTATAGTAGCCATCATCTCTGTATAGTAACCATCATCTCTGTATAGTAGCCATCATCTCTGTATAGTAACCATCATCTCTGTATAGTAGCCATCATCTCTGTATAGTAACCATCATCTCTGTATAGTAGCCATCATCTCTGTATAGTAGCCATCATCTCTGTATAGTAGCCATCATCTCTGTATAGTAACCATCATCTCTGTATAGTAGCCATCATCTCTGTATAGTAGCCATCATCTCTGTATAGTAACCATCATCTCTGTATAGTAGCCATCATCTCTGTATAGTAACCATCATCTCTGTATAGTAGCCATCATACCTGTATAGTAGCCATCATCTCTGTATAGTAACCATCATCTCTGTATAGTAGCCATCATCTCTGTATAGTAACCATCATCTCTGTATAGTAACCATCATCTCTGTATAGTAGCCATCATCTCTGTATAGTAACCATCATCTCTGTTTAGTAGCCATCATCTCTGTATAGTAGCCATCATCTCTGTATAGTAACCATCATCTCTGTTTAGTAGCCATCATCTCTGTATAGTAGCCCTCTTTCCAAATCTTTTCACATAATCTATCAATTGGAATCGGCCTCGTTTCTTTGGTCTGGAACATGTTGATTAAACAGGATGGATGAACTTTGTGGCGTCTTCATTATTGACTAATCGAACTGCAGATATAGGTTTTATGTCAAAACATGACTTGTCACGGGAACAGTCTGAAAACCAAATCATCTCACGGGATTACCACACAAGCTATGTGCTAGTGGTGCGCTGGCGCATGTGGGCTGCGCGCGTTGTGGACAATGATTTGTGCAAATTACACCCTGGCAACACTGGCCGGTGTTGCCTTGTTTATGCTCTACCTACAGACGTGGCAGGCAGAAACCGGCATTCTTGATAAATTGCTCGCGAGACCTATTTGCGGTCATGTGCAGGAATAGGGTTTTACTCGGTTTTCGTAATGTGAGGTTACGTAAGTTTTAGTTCTGAGAATGTTTTGAAGACCTGAGATAATCTGGAAACAATAAACACCGGCCAAGTGCGTATCGGACCACGCACAATGAAGGGTTCCAAAGTCAAAGTCAAATAATTTATTTCAAATAGACTTTGCAACGTCAAAATTTACAAAAAAATATATTTATTCTAGTCGCCCCTTCCAAAAGGTAGTTTTTGTATGGAGAAGAATGGGCAAGAAACTCCACCGTTACTCTTTTAAATTTTTTTACAATATTTTGTATATGTAGGAACATTAGTTATATGTGTTTACAATATAATTATATGTGAAGACGATGCACGTAAAAAAAAACTATACCACAATAGGTAAAAAGAATTAAAAATGAAGCAACATTCCGTAGATGGGATATATTTATCCCAAGAACAAACTGGACAATTTAGTTGAAAAACATGTTCTCCCGTACGGAATGTATGGGAGAACATGTTTTTTCAACTGCAAATGTAAGTTGGTCGATTATTACTCGTTAATTTGGAAAGCCTAAGCGTTGATATTTTTCGTCGGTTATTTAAAAAAAAAATCTGTTGTTTCATAGAAAAGTGCAATACCTACGCGTCCAAAATGTATGGAACAGAATATTTTTTTTTTTTTTTAATGATAAATGGCACTCGGGGATTCAGAATCACGTACTGAATCCATGGTAACAGTTTTCGCGTCGATGTCTCTGCCACCCTGTATACTACTGCTGTGAATGTCCATCCAGAACCAACCATTTAGCGGGTAGGACGGGGGGGCACTTGAGTCTAACTAAAATTTGCACTTTAAAGCTTAATATTTTGCAAACGGATGCCTGAATCCAATAATGGATTTCACAAACTCCCAATATTTTAAAACGACCTTTCCAACGATATCCCACACCATGGGATAGACAAGAAACAAAAAAAAAAACATCCCTAGCTTACGTGTAGGGGAGGTACCCTAAAACTTTTTTTCTTTCTTTTATTTTACCAATTTATCGGCGTGATTAATACCCATGTCAAATTACAGCTTTCTAGTACTAACAGTCTCTGAGCTAAGCCGCGGAAAGACAGACGGACATGGCGGAACTATAGGGGTACATTGTTGACCACGGAACCCTAAAAGACGTAGGAACTTCAGTTTATGCATCTACAATTCTTTTCCATTCTCTGTTCACATAATAACTTTGAAGAGTTTCTTGTTTCTGAAACAATAGACTTTGATGACGGCTTTTATTCACTTGCCTATGTTTTAGGACTTTTAGGATTGCTTGAATCTGTTTAAATCCGTCTTCTATTATTTGAAAAGTATTATTATCTCTCAAAATACTTACCTATATATCGAGACTAGTGTATATAGAATGGTCAAGCACCTGGTAACTACTTACGAGTATGTCCATATTAACACACGGCTAATGCCACTCTGTTATAATAATCCCGTCACACAACGTTTGCCTCGAGCCTAAGTTGTGACCCGCTCGCGCGGGTCAATCCGGGGTCACTGTCAACCGGCTCAATGGTCTTATTAATATTAATCCTTGACAAATAGACATGTGACGTGTGACATGAATCGTCAACTGACATGACAGTTGTGGGCGGAGCGTGAATACACGTCGTTAATCATATAGGAAGGCTGGTGTGTTCGTTTGTAGGAAGTGTTCGTTTCGGCACTGAAAGGGGAGTAGGGTGACCAAGACACTTTCTACATAGAATAAATCAAGTCTCAGACCTGCTGGATATTGCAGAAGATTAAAAGAGAGATAGGTGTTCCTATAGTAGGTACACCCACATTTCGCCAGTTATGTTTAAGTCTCATGTAATGGGGTCTAGCCTATTGCCATCAACTGGGCACAAATCAACAACAAAGTATTTGTGAAAGAAAGCAGTAGATTAATTGATAAATATCATTTTTTTAAGTGGTCCTTGTTCAGTTTATTTACTGTGACAAAGTTCTTTGATTCCGCTTTGAAACAATATTTGTTATCTTTCTCAATTCGCGAATAGGTACACAATAACACAATTTGTTATTTTTAACCGACTTACAAAAAGGAGGAGGTTCTATGTTCGTAACTATCCAAGCAAAGTTAATAAAATGTATGTAGGACCACCACTTAAACTTTGCTTGGATAGTTTTTGAGTAATCTTCAATAATAGGTACGTATTTTTCCCCACTTAGTCCACGTGGGTGATATATTATGATGATAAGTTCCTGTCACTGTGTTATTCACATAGCCGGTAGTGGTCTTCGAACGAGTGTGGGGTAGGTACCACAACGCACTGTGCAGTGTGCACGCTCAACGCGGTAGCCGAAGGAATTTACCTGTTTTCTTGTACTCTGAACGACTTTACTCTGGCGACCGCTAGGGTTTTATATTAGGTGTTATGTTTGTTCTATTGGGTAAAACAAAGATACCGACTTCCGATATTAAAGTTATTTTTCACTTTGTAGTGATTTTTATTGAAGTCGTTTCTTTTTTGTAAGTAATAGTTTTTTTTTGTTTTTCCTAGCGTATCTCTCTTTATCGATATAATTTTAAAATAATCTTGCATAAGCACACTATTGTGGTCACCGGTGCGTGGGCGCAGTATTCTGAACAGCTTTGCTGCTATCATTATATTTTACGAGCGCTTATGATCATTACAGCTAATTGGAGCACTGCTTCATGCTGTACTGACACTGATACTTTCACGACGCTTATTCACAATAGAGAGGACTAGTTTAGTTATAGTTCATTATTATTATTAAAGACTTTTGAAGTCTAGTGTTTTTCTTTATCGCATGTGATTTATCTAACTCGGCTCGACTCGGAGGGGTCGTGGGTAAATATTTACAGCCGCACGGGTCAATAGAAGGTTAAGCGGTCGGCTCGTGGATGGGTGGTGAATGGATGGTCCATTACATAACCAGCCCCCTCTGTGCCTCGAAACGCACGTTAAGCCGTTGGCCCCGGCTGTCGGAAGCCCAAACGACTGAAACTGAAAAGGGGTATCGTGTTACCCAGTAACTGGGTTATGGGAGTCAGCTAGGCTAGCTAGGTCCTTCCATGTAAAGCACTGGTATTGAGCTGCGTTCGTAAACCAAACTTTAAACACGAGAACAAATACGACAAGCTCTTGGCCGCAGTGCCAATCAGTTCGTACAGCTTATCGATATGCACAAATGCACATCATTATCGGATCAAGGCTCACATCTGCCGCCTGACTCATCTACTTCTATAATGCGATGCATGCTTTAACAAGAATGTTAATTTTTATTTTACGACTACAACTACACTTGATTCGTTTCTAATTTAAAATGGCTACCGACTCATTAAAGTGAAGTGTAACATGTGGGACTATTTCATCTCATTCTCACGCTCTGTGCGCCCGACGTGTGTGATGATGTCCCGTGGGCGGTCGACAGAAACCCTGCGTTTTTTCTCAACATTATAATATGAAAAAGGAACGTGTCGTTGTGCGAACACTCCCAACAATTTTATTATCTCATTAGCGTGAAGAATGTCTTCATAAAGTGTCGCCGGCCTCGGGACATCGTTCATTACGCACACTAATGGCTTTAATAAAATCCTATATTTTTCCTCCTGACTACGGTTCATACTCGTAACATTATTTGATCCTCCATCTACTGCAGCGTACATTTCATCTTTTCTAAAGATATATACCTTCACTGCTTGGATCATAACAATCGATGGATTATGAAAATATCGGCTCGTATTTGTGTGCTGAGCGCGGTGGTGCGCGGGCCATTACCGGGTGCCTGCGGGCGCCATGCACGGTGCGCGCAGTGCGCCCGCGCCGGCTGCCTCCCCGGGGGTGTGCCACTGCGCTTGCGCGGATAACATCTACACACAGTACGTATTATTGGCACTCACCGCATTGTTTATCGACGGTTGCCGCATACAACAGATCAAGACACTGTAATTTAAAACATGTCTTCGGGCTTATTGCGATCACTACAACACGTTAACTGTTTGTTTACCTCGAGCGATCGCTACCAGTCGCATTACCATAGATTTGAATTAATAGCAGATTATGTTCAAATCGATTACCTATCGATAAGACATTATCGGCATAGACGTGGATTTTATTCACCCATAAAATAGGAATTTAAACTATAAGCGCGCTGGGTATTGATTAATTCTAAAAAACCCGCTATTTAGTTCATTAATCGATGCTGTAAAATGTAAGGGCCTCATTGTAATTTTAATTAAATTCCTCGATAGATAATTCACATTGCTCGATCGGAGTTGAATAATAAAAGTGTGTTGCGCATGCGCGGTTGTTATTCAAACATGGCGTCGCAGTGGGATGTGAGATGTAATCTAATCAAATATTTGCGCGTTGCACAACGCGCTCGGTATGGACGAGATCATGATTCAAACAAATTGCTGAACCAAAAACAGTATAATTTGAGTGTTCCAAATAGCGTAGTGAGGTTCACACGCTAGTGCTGCGCCGCGGGCGAGTGCAGGACACATCGATCATATCGACACGCCCGCGCCCGCAAATCGTTCCGCCACAACACTATTGTGCAACTGTCGCTAGCTCCGCCACATCTAACTATTATTTATTCTCTCAGTTTAACACGTTTCAATTATATTATCTGTCACATGATAACGTCCGCGAACTTTTATAAGATGGCTTGTCGTTAGATAAATGCCAGGGAGTCGATAATTGGATACTGATATTACTATTTTGATTACAAACTAGAATTGAAACGAGATCGTACGAGTATATCGGCAATTTATCTCAACGAGTCCAATGAGTTCGTTAAATTGCATTAGTTAAAGGATTATAGAAGATCATAAATCTGTTGGTGATTGTCATAATATTGGCACCGTTTGTTTTTATGTGATATTAGTCGTACAGTCGTATCGTAAGCCGCTACATTTTATTAGTACCGGTTTGCCAATTTAATAGGGGAATAGGATTAACGCTGTATCACTGAGCACCCGATTGAGTGAGATTATCTTTGATTAATGCTGTATCACTGAGCACCCGATTGAGCGAGATTATCTTTGATAAATCTATTTTATATTCATTTAAATATCTAAAATTATATCTCGAAACCTTAGCAAATTTGGTAGGTGTCTAATATTTGGTGATCATTGATCTGTCATGGGAACTGGGCAGAATAATTAACTAACTATCGGGCATAGAATACTACTTTGGGTGCCTATGTATAATTTAAATTACGTTAAATCACATGGTTCCTGCAAGGTGTCAAGGTTAAATACTGATACCGATTAAATCGATTATAATCATGATTTAAAAGGTCGTGCTTATCAAGAGAGATTTCTAAGATGCTATAATCGAAACAACACTAATAATACCAGCCTGTTACTGTCCCACTGCAGGGCAAAGGCCTCTTCTCATACAGAGCAGGCACGAGCATTGATCACCACGCGTGCTCAAGACGGGTTGACGATTTCAGACTTATGTTAACTATAAGTCCAGGTTTCCTCACGGTGTTTTCCTTCACCGATGTCAGTAATGTCCAAGATAAACTCAGAAGGTACATATGAATTGAAAAAGTCACATTGGTACTTGCCCGGATTTGAACCCACAACCTCGTGCATGAGAGGCGAGGCCTTAACCACTGGGCCATCACGACATATAAACAACACTATCATCAATTAAGTGTACATTCAACCAAGTAAACAACTAAAGTAAATCACTTAGTTTAGCATAAAGGTCACCGCAGACTTAGATAATGTGCCGCGCGGTGTCAGGCAACAGGTGAGACAACAGAGTTGCACCCACGCCACGCCGCGCGCCGTCGCCGCCGGGTGCGCACGCATATGACGTGGGCGCAAATGTGCATTAAGACTGTTAAAAGTCTTAAGTCGTTTTATGGGCTCTTAATGAGAGAAATAGGAAGAACAATCGGATTTGATAAGAGCGGTCATAAAATGCGTGTGCTTGTTTTTTCCATTATGTTTGATTCATAGATTTACCAATTTTACCAGTCTTTGAGATAATTTTCTGCGCTGTTCAAGTTTTATTTAAATCATCATAATGTCAGTGAGTGGGTATGGTCTGTTCTAAAAGTATCTGATGAAAATGTAAACAAATAGATCAGAACTGTACCCGTGGATGCCAATTTGTTGTGCCACTTGCAAATTGAGTGCTTTGGTTTGATCACATACTTGAACCCCAAAGTTTTAAATCACCTGAAATATTATTTACCAATTACACAACGGCAACTTTTGCTGACGACACAGTACTACTTGCAAGCGACGAAGATCCAAAGCGAGGCTCAGACGCACTCCAAACTGCACTGTTCTTACAAAAGTGCATAATTGGCTGCAATACTGGAAAATCAAAGCAAGTGCTGGTAAATCAGTGCAAAAAACATTCATAAAAAAATAACATAGTCGTACGTAGTAATAACATAATTAATTAAAGTTAATTGATTCAGGCGTGACTTTGCGGAAATCCATTATAAAATACAATAGACGACGTATATTTAGTAACCTAATCCGCTTAACCGTTCTTAAGGAGTCATAAAGAACCCTGTAAGAAATCGACACGTGTTTCACCTCTCAACGAGGCATCCTCAGGATGGCTATTAACTTGTTGCGAACCCGGACCCGACGTGTGAACACGTCAAGCGTCGAGAGCAGTGTTAGTCAATTCGCTTTTTTTTTTATTTTTTTTTTATGTAGGGCATCTCGTAGCTGACCACTGAGGTCATGACTACTCAACCGGACAATAAGAGTCAATTCGCCCGCCGACCCCACTTATATAGGATTACTGCCCCGCCCACCTCGGCTAGGATCGTTATCAGCGCGATAAGGGGCTGCGAACAAACGCAATAAAGGTGACCTTGGAATAGTTGTATTTAATTCGTTCAACAGTGTAACGTTCCCTGTATTATTTTTAGCAATTTCTAAACTCTCTAGTACTGACATTCTGAAACCTTAATCACATGTGTCACTTATTGACCCTAAATATGTCAAACTACCTATGTATTCATTTGGTCTTTCTGGAGACAGTGGGTACAATAGGGAACGAACTATGTTACGACGTTTCGTTTGAATCAAATCATCCACCATTTTCTTATTGTATCCGTTACTCTCAGCTATGTGATAAATAATATTTAGTTCTTTGTTATAATTATCTTGAGAAAGAGGTACTGTCATTAATCTATGAGTAAAACTACGATAAGCTGCTAATTTATGTTGAATCGGATGACAAGATGACGCTGGAATCGTAACATCTGTATAAGTTGGTTTTCTTTACATCTGAAAATCGTGTTTATTGTTTTTCTTTGAAATTGTTAAATCCAAAAAGTTAAGGATACGTGTCGATTTCTTACAGGGTTCTTTATGACTCCTTAAGAACGGTTAAGCGGATTAGGTTACTAAATATACGTCGTCTATTGTATTTTATAATTAATTATCTGATTATTTACATAATTAAAAATTTAATTATGTAAGTAATCAGATAATTAATTATATTATTATTACGTACGACTACGTTATTTTTTTAATTATCTGATTACTTACATAATTAAATTGTTAATTGAGCGCAATAGTAGGGAGAAAAATGTCATTATATTGGGCTTGCCAGAACAAACCGCTGCAAGCGCGGAGGACAGAACTACTGAACTACTAAGGATGAAGCTGATATTCGGAAAATAATTACAGCGGTTGGTCTTGACCTTCCCAAACCAAATAAAATATTTCGACTAGGAAAATACTCGCCTGGCAAAACCCGCAGCATAAAGTTATGTTTTGACACTCCAGCACCAGCTAAATATCTCCTCTGTAATAAAGAGAAACTACCAGAAAACATAAAAATATTCTCAGACCAGACTCCAGGCCAAAAAATATACCTAAGATACCTTAAAGACGAACTAACACGACGTCAAAGCGATGGAGAGAATTACCTCCCAATAAAATATGTACATGGCACCCCGACTATTACCAAAACCTCATCAAAAAACTAACTACAACAATCAAACCAGCAAATTTAAATTGTAGTACCTACCAAGTTCTCAACAGCTACCAAGACATTAAATCTAACAAATCACGCCTCAGATTATTTTATCTAAATGCCCGCAGCATATGTAAAAAGGGAAAGCTTGATGAGCTTAAGTGCATTCTACAAGCCCTACCTGGTACAATACACGTTATTCTCTTAACTGAAACCTGGATTAGCAATGAATCTCAAGCCATGCAACTACAAATAAAAAACTACTCTCACTATTACAGCTACAGGACAGACTCGAGGGGCGGCGGAGTCTCAGCGTATGTCCATAATGATTTGAAACACAGCTTATCAATGTCCGATTATGCAGGAGGGAATAATTACTTATGGATACGCCTGGAGAGATACGCCCTTGAAGTGGGTGTAGTATATAACCCCGGTAATACGAATTTCAAAGACTTCCTACAAAACTATGACAATCAACTACAGCAAAGAAAAAGAGCTATAGTCTTCGGAGACTTTAATATTGATCTGTTGACTAATGACAGACCAACACGACAATATAACCAACTCATAAGGGAAGCCGGACACACACTTATAAATAAAATAACCAAAAAACATTGCACAAGAGAATCAAAAACAAGAAAATCTATCCTCGACTATGTCAGCTCTAACCTCAAAAACGATCATTTTCATATTGCAATACTTGATTCATCAATGTCCGACCATAAGCAGATTTTTGTTGAACTCAAGAAATTAAAACCTCCCCGCAAAACGCGAACCCATTACGAAGCGATAGACTATACAAAACTACAAAATTTACTCAAACAAACTAACTTTGAAGAATTAAGAGATGATTACTACTTATTAGAAGACAAAATAAAACTGATGATAGATAAAAGTAAAACGATCAAGACAAAAATTCAAAATCCACCTTTAAGCGACTGGATAAACAAAGATATAATAGACAACATTAACTAAAGGAACGAGCTATGGACCAAACTAAAAGAAAACCCGGATGACAGCAACCTCAAAGAAAAATGTGTCACAAAAAGACAACAAGTATACACGCAAATCCAAAACACAGAGAATTCATATTACTATAAAAAATTTAACATTTGTATAAATAATCCTAAAAAAATGTGGAACTTAGCAAATGTATTAGCAAATAATAAAATCAAACAAAATTATAGTGCCCCTTCAAAACATCAAATTGACTCAAAGTATGTAATTGACACTAATGAAATTTGCAAAATTTTTAATGATTACTTTGCGACAATAGGGCCCCTACTAGCTAACGATATACCTAAAAAATTTCATGACAATCCTTCTTACTCCCTACCTAATACACTCTCTAGCGATACCCCAACATTACTTGAACTAGATCCGTGCTCTGAAGCTGAAATTTCTAAAATAATTTCAAACCTTGACCCTAACTGTAGTACTGGATTAGATGGCATAAGCAGTAAAAAGCATAAAATATATAATAGCAGACTCTTTAAGTAAATGCTTTAAAAAACTCCTGATCACTGGAAATTTTCCCGATTCCTTAAAAATGGCGAAAGTTACACTTATCCACAAATCAGGTACAACTGTAGACCCAGGAAACTATAGACCAATCTCAGTGCTACCAGTTCTATCAAAGATTTTAGAAAGAATTTTGTACACTAGACTAGAAAAACACCTTACTACCATCAACTTTCTATCTGACAGACAATACGGATTCAGATCAAAAAGTAGCACACTCTCAGCAACTGTCGATCTTGTTACAAAAATAAAACATAATATAGATAGCAAAAATATAGTCCTAGGCATTTTTATTGACCTAAAAAAGGCATTTGATACTGTTTCCCATAAAATACTAACCGAAAAGCTGAAATCGTTAAATATTGCCGGCAGCGCTTTGAAAATGCTACAGTCATACTTAGAAAACAGGTCGCAAGTAGTAAAGCTAGACAAAATATATCAAAGTGATCCATTGCCAATTATTTGTGGCGTTCCTCAAGGATCCATATTTGGACCCTTGCTCTTTTTAATTTATATAAACAATATTCAAGAACTTAAATTACACGGCCATCTTACCCTCTACGCGGATGACACTTGTTTGTTTTACTTCGGATTTTCTATTCATTCTATAATCTCCCAAGCTCAAGCTGATTTAAACACTTTGTTCTCGTGGTTACAACATAACTTATTGACAATAAATGTTTCCAAAACGTGTTACATAATATTTAAAGCAAAAAATAAAATTTTACCCCCACACTCACATTCACAAATAAACAACCTACCTTTAAAACTTAAAACATATGAAAAATACTTGGGAGCAATAACTATCGTCACTACTCGGAATGCTTCGCACCATAGTTAAATGCATTCCCAGTAAGTTGCGATACACAATATATTTATAATGCGTTAGTTAGACCGCACTTGCAATATTTAATTGAAATCTGGGGTAATACCTCTAAAACCAAATTGAACGAGCTACAAATTATGCAAAATAAACTTGTAAAGATGATTTTCAATTATCCACGCCTTACTCCAACGAGCTAAATTTATAATGAAACCAAACTAATGCATTTAAGACAGTTGTATATTTATAATACGTACATCTTTATTCGAAAAATTCTCGACAAAAACATTCAAACCGGTTTAACATTTACTAAAATAAAGCAGATTAGCCAACGTAGTTCCCGTCGCGCTAGTTTCTTAGTTTTACCAAGGGTAAGAACAAATTATGGTAAAAGAATGCTGACGTTTGAAGGGGCACAACTTTATAATAAAATACCCTCACACATAAAAAATGTAAACTCATTTAATGTATTCAAAACTAAATTAGCCCAATTTGTTATTGCGAACAATAAGTCTCCTCAAACATGAATACATTGGATGTGTGATAACGACGAATTATAATTATTGTTTAAGTTAATCTGTTGTTCTCAAGTAAGCGAATCTGTATTCTTTATTGAGAATAAAATTCTAATCAGATAATTAATTATATTATTACTACGTACGACTGTGTTATATATATTTTTTTTTTTATGATTAATTATTTATTAGTGTTTGTCATTTGTAAATAAATAAACAATAATCGTAGAAAAAGTGGTGGGAAATCAATCTGAAACCTTCTAAATACAGATGAATGTGTTACTTATTCGTACGAATACGGAAGAATTTAACCTGAGTAGGTCAAATTCAAATTCAAATTCATAAGTCATTTATTAAAACTAGGCTGAGAATCAACACTTTGAGAACGTCAAAATTACAAAGGATAGTCCCCCAAAATGCCTGCTCTTCACCACTTCCTAGTGCGTTAGCTGGGAAGAAGAAGTTGCGCAAAAAACTCCCCAGCGGCACACCTGTCTGTTCAGTTAGAAAGAAAAAAGGATGCTATACAATAGTATGCAAAATAATTTACATTATGCAACACAAAACATAAATTAAATTATTAGCCATATGTCTGCTAGCACACGCCAATATACCAAACAAAATTATCGAGAACTATACTCAGGCAGAAATAAAAAATAAATGTGTGCTGGGACACATAGTAGAAGTGAAACTTCAACGGACAAGTGGAAAAACGAATCGCAACGGACAAGTGGAAAAACGAATCCTTTTTTCTAATACTTACATTTTTAAACTCGTGATATCTTTCGAATGGAATGTCCGAAATCAATAATTCAAAAAGTTATATAAAGGTATTGAAGCAGTCTTGAAAAAGTAATTTATTGTGATAAGGATTAATACCAAGATACAAATAAAGAGCCTTTTCTAGCGGCGGCATTTCAATTAAATTTTTTAAATAAAGGAACACTTATTGTGGCATAACTATAATAGTTAGACATATACTGTTGCGACATTTTTTGTAAATAATGATGTGTTCTGCAAAGTCGTAGTACATTATTTTATTCTATCATCAATAGTTTTCGCAGCGCACGCGATGTAAAGAATATTTTAGCTAATTTTTTAACACAACGGGTTACATTATTGGAGTTTTAGTAAGGATCCCAATTAAAAAAAAAATATATAATATAGCCTATGTCACCCGGGGATAGTGTAGCTTCGTAACAGTGAAATAATTTTTCGAATCGTTTCAATATAAAAACTTGAGATTCCAATCTATTCTCTCCATCCGTCGCTGCCGCCGCTCACCACGCGATATATCGTCTACCCCCTCCACGTGGCCGTAACGCTTTTTCGTGACAGAAAAATCCTAATACCCCCGTCTATATAGAAGTTTCACTTCAAAAAATAAACGTAAACAAAACTTAATATCTAAATAAAAGCCACCAGGGCGTACGGCTTACATATAGCCCCTCGACATATTTGGGGGCAAGAGGGAACCCGATCCCCGACGCTACCGCAAGCAGAGCATGGCGAACTTGCTACCGGTTGCTCAGGCAAAAATAATATGATCAATAGAGAACAATGTACAAAAAATAATCAAAACAATTCAAAATATAAGATTAAAAATAAGCCATGGCAGATAAGAGATGACCAGTCACAACTGACGGCGCCCGTTCACGAACATGACGCGTGTATCAGCACCATCCAGCTCAACCATTTTGTAGGGAACCAACACACTCGCCACCATCAGCGAGACATTTAAGTGAGCATGACATAGTCTCAACTGCCATGCTCTTTCAACTCAACATACATCTTAATAACATAAAAAACGGCTCCATGGTACACACATTTACAAAAATTGAAAAAATGCTTCTAAATTATACAAAACTAATTTGCAATGTATTTGAGAGATTATTAGAATGTTACTACCAAAAAGAAAGAAAATCATTTTCCATTGGAGTATTCAACAAATAAAACTTGTAAAAATAAAAAATAAACATTAAGTTTGTAATGTCAGAAAAAATAAAAAGGGGAAGCAACTTTTCCGAACATTAAATTTTTTTAACTAGTGAGCCCAAGTGGCTGTGGAGCAGGACCAGCATTAAGCCAAGCATTTTTATCTATGATATAATCATCCAACTTATAATATGCTTGTCTACATAGTGTGCGTTTAATGCATGTTTTAAATTTCTTCTCATTTAGTTGAAGAATATCGAGTGGTATTTTATTATAACATTTTACACAGTACCCAATAATTAAAAAAAAAAATGTCTGTGATTGATATTTTGTTAATTTTAAAGATTTTATTTATATTTTATTCTAGTTTTAAAACTCTGTGATTATAACGGAAATTAAGAAGGCATATTTTTAGTTAATTGACGAAGACTGATTAAAATGAACATATTGTTGATTACGAAAATGTGTATTTTAATTTTAAACCTTTTTCATTCATTATTATTGAGGTTAATCAAATTCCCGACTTCTCGGGAATTCCCGGGAAATGGTGCTCGTGAAGTCTCGGTATCCGGGAACAAAAAAAAGTCGGGAAATGAGAAACCCTATTTCTGTTTTGATTAAGTTTTATACGAGTATTCGATGGTTTTGCTGGCACCGACCTCCAAAAAAATTGTGGACCTCAAAAATTTGTTTCGTACCTACTTTTGATTTCGTTTTGTTGGTTAATTTCGTGTAGATATAAAAATATTATTTCTCAATCGGTTATTTATCTTTCGAAATCGGTTAAATTTTTTTAAATTACTTTTTTACTGTGATTTAGATTTTTTTTAATTTTGACATTTTGAGCAATCATAATTTCAGCAGTAAAAGCAACTCTATAATTCTGGCGCATTACATTATTTGGTTTCCTCACAATATTAGTGTTATTCTATTCAGTAGCTATGTATGGTGACATGATTGTCGCGAGTCTACTGTCGAGTAGAGCCTCTTTGTGCTCCATACATTCTAGAGTTCGTAGGAATACATATTTCACGCTTAATTCCACGCGTTGAGTAAAAACGTCGTCCAGAAGTTATTTATAGAGAGTTCGGTACAGACTCCGGCGTTTTGTGGAATTTAAACAGTCTTATCAACAAATACTTCTTGGCTGTTGACCGTAGTTTATGGTGCTACATTAATTATTTAATTTCTTTATGTTTTGAGATAACAGTTACTTATGTTTTGTTAGTGTGACAGATTTGTGTAGAGAAAGGTTACATTGTAGCTCGTTTCGTAATGTAGGAAAGTTATGGTTTACCTGGAACTTATTAATTAATTTAAGATAATCCCTCACTTAAGCAAAATTACATTGGCAAACAATCAACTTATACTAAATCATTTTGCTACTTTAATTCTGAAACCCATTAAACTGAATACCTACATAATTCTCCGTTGAGTTAGTAATTATCTGCCCCTTGTAACAAAGGGCGGCGCGTGCGCATGCCAGCGCTCTGTGTATGTGTGAATGATCATCACTTGATTGCTAATTGTGGTTAATTGCAACTGCTTTGTGTTGCGCCGGCGCAGGTATCCGATACAAAAGTGGCACAGAAGGACTACTGTAGAATTTATTGTTTGATGTGTGGCTTTCATGACACAGAACATTATTGTATTGCTGCATCTAAAGGGTTGGACTAGAAATGAAGCTCTTTGTAAAAATTCTCAGCTGATTAGAAACAACTAGATTTAACAAAATTATTGTGATCGACATTTTAATGTCATTAACATGCAATTCTTTTTTCATCTTTAATACTTATTCTAAGTTTGATTCCCGTTTTTAGTAAAAATTATGTACCGGTGTATAAATTACCGGAAAATCTTCATTGTTTTGTAATCATTCTAAAATCAACCTTCTGTATCAAACATTTGTGTGTTTACAAGCCACAGTACTCGTACAAGATCTATCAATCGGTAGCTGGAGAGTCTTACAGCTTATTGTTAATTTCGCGTAATGAGATACACGAGTATGTCCCTGCGCACTGTACAGAGGCACAAGAGGGCAACCACTTGAGGTTTACGATGCCGCTGTTCTCTTTACAACTTTCTTTATTGTTCGGGTCAAGGTTGCAATCTTTGATGATTTTGCAAAAGTCTCGTCTAGAATTGAGAAGGAATAAGGACTAATTTACCATAATACCTAACCGTAGGAAGGTGATTTTATATTGTTACTAGTCCAGATTCCGTAAGTCATATACTTATGGTGTTGAAACTCATCACTAGAAAACCAAGAATAACTTAAGATAGTACAATATTTACGAAACTAAATACATTATTTTCCATAAAATCGTGCACCATTAGCCCATTCCAAACCTCCCTGAATAACCGACTTACCACCCATCACGATTCCCAATTTGTCTCAATTTGAGCATAAAATCAACTAACTTGTTCACCGTCTACCGTTTCTACATGCAGAACGGTTCTACAAATGGCGTCATTTCCATGGTATTAGGTGTCAACAGTTGGAAAGGCTTCTGTTCCTGTACGAACCGGCGTGTAATCGCTCCGGCTCGGATCCGGCACGACCGACCGGACCGGCCCATGACCGACACGCTCTTGTACACTTGTACTGGTTTTTGTTTCTTTTTCTTTTCTTTCTTATTAAACGCCAAGTTAAGGACCACCGCGACCGGCTGTCGACACGAGAGAATGTTTTTTTGGAAATGTTTGAGCTGCTATAAAAATTCTACAAATTGTGTCTAGAGAAAATAAGTTGGAGTTGGTACTAAATTGTTAAAATAATAGTTATAGTGACTTTGAATTTTTAATAATAAATATATCTATGTTTTCATCTATATCAATATATTTTAATTTGCTATTTTTCGAGTCATACTTACCTTACGGTAAGTATGACTCGAAAAGGCTTTAAAATTGAACAGGCCGCTTTCAAAAACTCAAAGCATTTATTTCAATTAAACCATTTACAGGCACTTTTGAATTGTCAAATAGTCAGTCAGTTAGTAAGAAAGTTGAAGCTAGTTGCCCATTCCAAAACGTAGATCTTTAAGGAGAAGAACGGGCAAGAAACTCCAGGGACACTCCTGGGTACATTATTCTTGTTGCTTCTTTAAGTGAGAACAATGTACAAAAAAATATCAAAACAATTCAAAATATATGATTAAAATAAGCCCTGGCAGATAAGAGATGACCAGTCTCAACTGACGGCGCCCGTTCACGAACATGACGCGTGGATCAGCACCATCTAGCTCAACCATTTTGTAGGGAACCGAATGATCCAACACACTCGCCACCATCAGCGAGATATTTAAGTGAGCATGACATAGTCTCAACTGCCATGCTCTTTAAAGTCAACATACATCTTAATAACATAATAAACGGCTCCATAGTACTCACATTTACAAAAAGATGACAAGTAGTTATCCTGTCAAGCACTAGCAACATTGATTTTTCCTAATGAGGGATAGTTTATTTATTTATCCATAAAGCACCCATATACCCAATAGCTTCTTCATATGTGGACGTCTTTTTACATCGTTCGCAAATATAATTATAAATTCAACATTAATGATGGGGGATGCACCGAGGTGCGGTGGACAAGGGCCTCACCCCGTTCTCCCACGCTAAGGAGAACTGGCGCATGCCTGTAGTGCTTGAAACTAACGATCGCGAGGAGGTATGGCAGAGCAATTGCACCACATGATATTTTTTTATATAACGATGACTTTACCTTCAATGTACACGCAATAATCGTTTCCAAAGCTATATTGGTCTATAAAACTAATAACATAGATAAAATCATGACATTACGAATTAACTCAAGTGAATGCAGACAAAGTGATCGCTGTGTGCAAACAAAGAGCGCGTTGATGTCTTTTGTGGGCAAGAACTACAGAGTACTCGTGGCCCCCAAACAGCGCGGGGCAAGGAGGTGAGGGAGGTCTCGGGGCTCACTGTGGGGTGCAGTGGAGCCTTCTCTGTGGAGTACAGTACAATCGGAAACGTAAATCTATGTTAGTTTTTTACTTGCAGCTTTTTTTTTTTTTTTTCCCTCTACAGATATGGTTATTAAATACATGTTAATTACTTCTTTTGAAGTTTTGATCAAATACACATACTCGTACAATAAAATTTAAACCTTTCCTGAAGACCCCACCTGAATGCCACTCATCGTACTTAAAAACGTTCAAATTCAAGTACTACGAGACTACGACTCGAATTTAAAAGCTTTTTAAGTCATCGCAGCGATAATGAATGACAAAATTAGTGAAAAATTTAGGTAAGTTAGAGGTTTTTACGAGTAGACAGATTGAGGCTGAGATTAGAAGGCGAACGTTCTTAAAAAACGGGATTTTACCCTCTGAAATATTAGCCGTATTGTATGAGTCACGGCGCAAAAGCCAACCTTTATCCAATTTCAACGAAGGTCCCACATGACGTGTTGTTCTATTTTAAGGCTATATTCACAGCCTTGCTAACAAGTGGCTAACATTTTACAGATTTGGGGTTGATATGTTAACAAGTTCTTTAACATCTTAAATGCCCTCTGTGTGTGTATGTTTGTGTGTGTGCAGCGCTTATGAAAATGTCTTATTCTGTGTTATATACGAGTATATAAGCCAGCCAGCAAGGTGGCTGCGCAGGGTCTGCACTCGTCGTTTCAGTCATTTTAAACCGGATTGACTTGTTGAACAGCTTTATTGTAATTATTTTTATTACGTGTTTCACCTCCTAAACCTCACTGATCGATACAACTTGGCAACAGCCTTCAATACGCAACAGTCTGTGCCTGTACCGCCACTCGGTGTATGTAACTACTGCTATCTATAATTGAGATCAGCGCATGCGCACCGAGCTCTGTGCCCGCGCATCACACCACCTAACCAAACGGAGAAGGACCAGTCATAGCGTTATAGTATGGTGAACTGTAGTTGGCTCTACTAGGCTTGCATCGAATGGTCTTTGGGTCGCTGTATACAAGGTATACTCGTAATTCAAATAACTGAAAACCTGTAAAGGAATCAATTATAAAAATAAATCAGCAGCTGCGCTGGAATCACATTCAATCAACACAGGGTTGTTCCCATCGCAAGAATTTTTTGTACATAATGAAGTAAAAACTATAAAGGGGTCATTACACCTTTACAGTTTCTCAGTTATTTCAAGAATACAGTTCAGTGTTTTCTTCTTATTATAAATTGTGTGAAACGATTTGAACCTTCTACAATCAACTGTCTAGTACCGCAACTCTTTGTTCGAAGCTCTTTTAATAGCTTTAATGCGGCTGAGAATGCGCCGGCGCAACCAGGAATAAAGAAGGCCAGCAGTGCAACTGGCGGTAGGTGCGGCAGGCTGCCAACACAACGAATTGGCGCAAATACATGTTACTGCGCCATAATGCGCTGTGCGGCGTGATGTGTGCGGGCTGGCTGAGGCGGTGCAGCGGTGGTTCGTGAGCAATTACTGTAAAAGTTGAAAGGATGTTGTAAGTGATACATACAAGTCAGAAAACAATAATTTATTACAAACAAAGTACATGATATCAAAGAACTAACACTCAACAAGTTCTGTAGTGCAATAAATACATTAATTTATTAATTTATACCCATTGCCAAACATCAAATAACAGAAATAATATAAAATAAAAATAAATTAATCAAATAATCGATACCTCTAATCTATCTATCTCGCCATTTCAATCTGCGACGAAATTAAGCATGAAACTATATCGTCAAAGAATATTCGACAAAATATTTCATCAACTCTTGTTGACACTAATCCGATTTCTCTCAGTCTAGACACGGACTTAAATACATAGTTAAATACAAACCGTAATTACTGCACCACTTAACTAACCGACCACGTACGAATACTCACAAAAACTTGATCGTAACTTAAGCTCTCACTTATACTTTGACAAATATATAATTTCTCGGTATCGGGGCTAATCGGAGGCTAATAGCTAGATTGTTGGCTAACGTTATATGATTATTTCTGCTAGATACAAATAAGCGGCCACAGGCACGGCCGCTTGGTCCAAACGATTACAGTTACAGCGCAAATTGACAATAACTTAGAGCTAAATACGATGGATAAATTGGTTTTGATTTGGAGCTGAGTTATCTTAATTAGTTTAGTAGTAAATCTCTTTATCTTACTCCCAGTCAAGACGAGAATGGTCTCTCCTTTTTCTTGTTTTTGGTATCGTAAAAAGGAATGAAAAAATCTGATCACAGCTTATGTTGTTTTTTAGGGTTCCGTACTTGAAAAGAAAAAACGGATCCCTTATAGGATAAATTAGTTGTCCGTCTGTCTGTCTGTCAGTCTATCAAGACTCTTTTTCTCAGGAACGCGTGGAGGTATCAAGTTGAAATGAATATCAAGTACGTAAATCTACGGTCCCTTGGAGCTCTAAAAGCTTTTATGTCGAAGCAATAAAAAAATACGGGCGTTTATTAAATGCGAAATATTGCGATACTCACCAGTAAATCAAAACCTATAGAGTATTTCCCGTTGACCGAGAATCTTCACAGCACAAGTAAAGGAAAACGTCCGAAAATCCTTAAATTGAAACTCTATCACATAAAAAAAAAAAAAATTTGAGAGGTGTCAAGGGACACCCGGATGGAACGAAGTTCAGAGAGAGAGAGAGAGAGAGAGACAAACAGAGAAACACGCGCACGCCGCTCGGCTTACAACTATAGCAAAAAGTGTCGTTACAACTTTTGGTCTTAATTTTTTCCGTCTACGTAGCCCCCTTTCGTAACGCGCGATAAGGAACTTCGTTCCAAATTGCGATTACAAACTTCAATTGCAGTTGGAGAATTGACCGTGACGTATATCGATGTTTTTCAACTACAAGAGTTTTTTTTTGGCTAAATTCGTCTCAACTACGGACCCCTTCACTGTGCGTGCTCCGACATGCACTTCTATTTCCTTCGTCTCTTACAGCAAGACGAGACAATGAAGTAAACATTCACGGGCGAATAAAAACCTTTAATAAGTACGTTAATCATAATATTACTTATCAATTACTGTTCAACTCAAACAAATCCGTGTGATATAACTATCCATCAGCCACAGTACTATGGTACATGCTATGCGCGGGCGCACGTAACGATCGCTTTGTGGTGCCGCCGCATTAATCCGATTACCGTGAACACACACAGATAAAAACATCAGTAATTACTTCAGACACCATCACTAATTGCACCTATATACTCCTATATACATACATATACAATACTTAATATGTATCTGTTGTAACAACCATCATACTTCGCCACGCCACCGCCGATTTAACAATTAAAATGGAGTTTAAAGTGTAACAGAATTAATTTGGTTAACTCTTCGTAAAGTTACGGTTAGTTTATATTTAAAGCCGTGAAGTTCGTTAAGGAATTTAGTTTTATTTCGTAATCGAATCGGTTCTGATTAAGCTTACGTTTGCACCGACGTAAAAATATCGCGGCGGGATTTTATCGCGCACTAGATTTTCAACTCTCGGTATTGAACCTAGCGTTGAGAATCCAGTGTACTTAAAAAATCGCCGCGGGTAAAAATCGCCCCTGCGAACCTGGGCAGGGCTTATAGATTATTTATGGAAAAGTTCAAAATTTTGTTCCCTGCCTACCTCTAATTACTCCGTTTTTCATTAGCTCTCACGAAGACGCGTCTTTTGACACCTCACACGCGTGGCTATAAAAATTAAGAAAATTAACAACAAAAAAAAACTGTAATTACTCTCATTGCCAGCAATGGCGTTGTCGATCAAAGCAGAACCACCTGAACTCATAATTGGCGATAGGTTACCTGAAGATTCTTATAGTGACAGATTAAGGAAGAAATTGCCATCACTTCTCATTGCAGGCAGAATTGTGTTCAGAAAGGAGGCTGCCCAATCGCATTTCCAAAACCCTTTTGTCACTCATTATGAAACCCAGGGTCAACCAATAGGCCGATTCCTTTCCTTTGCACGGGGCATTCTATACATCCTGCCTACCTCATGAGAATGCTATGATCTTATAGTCTACTTATTACTACCTATAATTACAATCAATATTTTGCTCTGTCCATTACGTACGTCTCTTGTACAGATTAAATTAGCCGTGATACTGAGCGGACACACTAAAGTACTGATGTTATCTACTATCTCTCAATTGGCTAAACGGATCTGTAATGGCGGCGGTGGTGGTGACGCGGTGCGACGGCCGATGGAACTAAACGAATTAGTCTAAACACCGCGATACCATCGACCGTCTGTGTGTCATGCGCGACGTTCTGGGAAACTGTATTAATTATTGTCAGACGTCAGACGGAAATACGAGGTGCATGAATCGCGAGTTGGTATACAGCAGAGCAATCTGACGCAATGTCTCAACTAACGTTTACTACTAATAACGTTGTGCATTGTTGAATAACACTGTTTAGCTTTCAATGCTTCTTGAAACAATAGTGTTTTCATGTGAGTTAGTAATAATGTGAGTTGAAACAGTTTTGCGTTTGCCCCAGCGCACGGCTTCGTATAAAAGTTTACTTCAAAACTTTTAAAATGCAAAATGAATAAATTAAAACCAATCACATACGTAAAGCACTTTCCAAGTAAAATAAAACAGATGTACTTTTTCCCACAATCTCCTGCGAGTGAGTGCGCCTGCGCGCTGACTCAGCGGGAACCGGATTTACTTTTAAAACGCTATAAAATTTTATAGTCGTGCGGTTTATTACTGATACGCGAGCTTTTGCTCGCTCCGCTTCGACCGCTCCGCTTGCGCTCGCTCCGCAGGTCATAAAAATTGACTATAATTTCACGCGACTACGAAGAAACGACATAAACTATGGTATTTTATGATTGTCTTTAGAATACAGGTTATTGATTCAATTTAAAACATTTCGGTCTAGTTTTTTTAGCATTTATTTTATGGGCCATTAAATTGGAGTCAGGAACAAGTGTTGTAAAATAAAGTATCATGTATTTGTGATCACATTTTTTTGCAGTAACCGTTTAATTAACTTTTATTGGTTCTCTTTATGTTTATTTTGGGTCTTTATTTTATTTTCGGGTATTTAACAAACGTGTTTGGCGGTATGTCCGTTGCCAGTGGTGATTAAGGACGTAGTTACGCGACTGATTGTCGGCGGCTTACGTGGAGTGGTCGCTCTTAATAATTAATTAATTAAATGGTCGTTACCTCGTGTACCTACAGTGAATTGGTAATTAGTTTAAATCTTTTTAATACTGCTGTTAAAAGGAAATAATTGCAGCTCTTTTCTTTATAGTTTGCGTTAATATTTTATTTGTATGTTTGAGTATACGTTTTAAATAATTATACTCGTAATCATTTCAGAGGCATTGTCTGCAAAATATCTGCGCTACAACTAATTGAACAATGGCATCAGCTTAACAATAAAGCAGGATTTAATAAAATATTTCTTAAATACTTACTTTCCTATTTCAAACACGAAACTACAACAACCATAAACAGTTCTTGTAACCGAATCACCGTTGTTGTACAAAACAGCCCGCTCAGAACATTAGTATATCATTACATACACTGTCTGCCCAGATGGACATCTGTGATGTCCACGCCCGCACCGAACTATCATGTTTCAGCGATGGACTTCATTAACTAACATGGCTATATTGTGACCGGCAGAGATATGGGAGGTACCTCCAGATAAACATGTGCCAGTTAAGGCCGGTTGTGTGAACTGCATACAACATTCTGAATTCTTATCAAATACATTTACAATTATGTACAATGGAAGTTATTTAATTTAAAATTTTCGGAAACTTTTGCCTGCAGCAGATCCACATAATGATGTAATTGTACGCTACCCCTTTCCCATTGTTCATTCATTCATATTGCATCAGAGAGAATTCGTTTAGGTATTAGTGTGGTTTAATATAATTTGTACTTACATAGTTAGATTTTGTATGAACCTTCCTTTGAAATGTATTAGAACAGAATTCTGTATGCTACAGACGGACCGTGTTACCTCCAATCTATTGAACACAAGTCTCTTTATTTAATTTACTCATAGCTCATCATCAGCCTATAATTTACTCATAGCTCATCATCAGCCTATAATTTACTCATAGCTCATCATCAGCCTATAATTTACTCATAGCTCATCATCAGCCTATAATTTACTCATAGCTCATCATCTATATTCAGCCTATAATTTACTCATAGCTCATCATCAGCCTATAATTTACTCATAGCTCATCATCAGCCTATAATTTTGCCACTACTGGGACACAGGCCTCCTCTCTGTGAGAGGGAGTGGGCTGTAATCTACCACGCAGGCGCAGTGCGGGTTGGTAGATGTCACATGTCTTCGAATTTTTGGTGCTAGGGCATGCCGGTTTCACCGGTTTGAGGGCAGAGCTGATGAAATTATTTACGTTCAACTCGTAAGTCGGGGCCTTTACCACTGGGCCACCGCTGCTAATTAATTTAATTTACTGTCCGGCTGCTAATTAATTTATTTGTCAAACTATTGATATTCGGATAGAATGTATTGTCAACAGAGAGATTTACATATATGTATATATTTACATTAGCGGAGACTGTGATCACACCTGCAGACTCTCCGCTAATAAAAGTATAGGTGCGCGGCGGTTAGATGAGTGGTTTACCAAGTAAAGTACTAACTAACCATGTAGTGTTGTTGAAAATTACTAAATTTTGTATGTTTTGTAGTGGTAGAAGTTTTAGAGGGACAAGCTCTTGAGTTAAGAAATGACTTCTTACTTCTAAATAAAATACAACGTAACAAGCCACAATACAATATGATCTAATAGCTCTCACTTTTTAATTACTTTATACGTTGTTGCTTCCTCGTAGTACGTACAGAGCTCCAGAGTGTCTATTCTTACTCGTAGTACGTACAGAGCTCCAGTGTCTATTCTTACTCGTAGTACGTACAGAGCTCCAGAGTGTCTATTCTTACTCGTAGTACGTACAGAGCTCCAGAGTGTCTATTCTTACTCGTAGTACGTACAGAGCTCCAGAGTGTCTATTCTTACTCGTAGTACGTACAGAGCTCCAGAGTGTCTATTCTTACTCGTAGTACGTACAGAGCTCCAGAGTGTCTATTCATATTAAATTAAGCATTCCCCAAAAATCTTAAACCTTTAGAACTGTATTATCAAACACCACAAAGTTTGCAGTTATACTTGCTATAGAACGAGATCATTTCGCATCACAAGAAGTTTGCAGAATATCGGTTCGACTTCCAACGTTGTAACCTCTGCGACTCTGTGCTTAATGTAAAACCATTACTCTCCGCATTATTACCCGCGCTGCTCTGCGGTGCACCGACAA
The DNA here is from genome assembly GCA_916701695.1 of Agrochola macilenta. NCBI lineage: Eukaryota > Metazoa > Arthropoda > Insecta > Lepidoptera > Noctuidae > Agrochola > Agrochola macilenta. Next base: position 391,996 of record OU753570.1, on the reverse strand, counting down.
TGCAATTCATTTGTGAGAGAGATCTGAAGCACGATCGTGGTTATATAGAGAGGTAGGCAGGCTCGAAGGTCAGGCCATTACGGTGAGGCGGCCCATCGCGGGGAGTGGCCGGCCTCGGTGCCTGTGCCTGTACTATTGGGTAGTCAGCAAAATAGGAATAAAAATGTGAGAAGGTCCACTCCACCTAGGAACTAACATTTATTATCAATGGTGAAGAACATGAAGAAGTCAATATAACATGCACTCGGGAGTAAATAATGACGTTGACGAAAGTACTGCGCATGTGGTAACGAACCTGGCGGCAAAGACTTAATAAGTTTAATCGACACCTCATGATGACCAGCACTTGATAGTGGATGTGAAAAAGCGCGCATTAAAGAAATAAACCAAAAAAAAAGCGCGCGTTAAAATCCTTTCACTCAGTAGTTAAAGAGTTGTAGAAGATTATGAGATGATGGTGAAAGTATTTCATCAGTTCTAACCTTCTTATCCTGGTTACGCTTACTCTTTTAAAATGTTTTACAAGTTTTTAACTATGGAGTTTCTTGCCTATTCTTCTTCATAAGAAACTATCTCTTGGAAAGCAACTAGAATCAATTTTAATGTAAATTTTGACGATCAAAAGAGTCTTTAATGTGCGTAATTGAAATAAATGTTTTGACTGTGACTTTGTTTGTAAACAGAGGGACGTCGACATTGAAGGGGCCGGGCATTGATGCCACTTAAAGACTGCATTCTATTTTATTCTTCGCTACAACTGGTCTTTCTGACCTGGAGTACGTAGTGGCAGGTCTGCAGGTACCTACTCGTGAGCAGCCATGGTCTGAACTGTGACCGATCGTCGCAGCCTTCACCACGCGCCCCAATCCTACCCGAGCCTTGTTGTACGGCTTCGTAAGCTCGTGTGAACGACACATTCTTTTTAAACCGACTGCCACGTAGCATGAGAATTATGAGTTTGAGCACCAGTTTGGGCTGTTTTGTTAGCTTTCACACGCATGGTTTTAGAATAGAATATTTATTTGCGTAAAACATTTTGCACCAACAAGCTTGAAGTTTTCTCAACCGTTGAACCAACATCGTAGCATCCAATTTCAGTTCCCAAGTGGAAATGTCAATGACAGACATCTGATTATACAAACCACTTTTGAAGATGATGGTCAAAATATGACAAAGTTACGTCTGTCGGTAGAACAAGCGGATACACAGCTCAACTTATTAAACTAGCGGCAATCGATCACGGGGCACGTTATAAATAAATCGCGAGCGTCCGCGTATCTTCGGCAGAGATCGGGTGCGTCCGGCGGCGCTCGGGCGGAGTCCGGCGCACTCGTGACCCTCGTCCGTCCGTCCGGGCGCAGTAATTGATTCCGACTTGTACGCTAAAACAATCGGGAGATATGTCGGAGCACGCCACCACCATACATCATGATACCGATCTCAGTCAGCGACTCCAGCCAGCCGGTGAGCCGAGCGACTGGACGTACGCTGCGTCCTCCCGACGTACAGCTATCAGATATTGATAGATTTAGTGTTGTGTTAAAAGCTTATCTACGTGTATATTAAGAGTTTTGTAATTTTTATTTATTGAACAATAACACATGGTTGAATATTAGTTTTATCCAACAATCTAATAGAACAGTTATAAAACTGTTCGACGGTTAGCTGTTAACTGATTGTTATTGTTCTATGGAGAGGACAAAATGGACTTATACAGTAGAGAGCACCATTTATGTACGAAATAAAGGTAGCGGTGACACTTAACAGTGCCCGTTTAGATCCAGTAAAGATTAGTAGTATAAGGCTTCTGAACTGTTAGTGAAGGCAGCCGCTTCGATGCCCGGTTGATGCCCTTTGCGGTCTCATTACCAACTAATGTGTTTCGTAAGTGTTAGCATTTGTTGACGTTTATAGGCAGTCGGATGTATGACGTGAGTGGAACATAACAACTGTACAAACGTTTTAAAGTGTAATAGGGATATAAAACGGGCAGTCCACGCAATAGCCGGGCAAGGTGATCAGCGGTCAAAGCGTTTATTGCCACTAAATGTGGCGACGACGTGTCATTAAAGTACCGAAATTATATCGACGACATCGCACTCCGTAAACGTAACACAGACTGTGGCAACACGATTGAGGGAAATTGTGGGATTTTTGAGGTGATGATTAGATCCTATTTCGAACCCATTTTAAGTTTGGCACTTTGATTTTGAGGCTTAGGAAGAAGGAAAGCTAAGAAGACATGTTCGGTTTGTTAGTTTAATAGATATCACCGAAAACGGTTCATCATGGTCACCTCACTAGCTTATTTGCAACTTACTAAACGTCAACACCTCACTGCCCTCCCGCACCGCACTGCATCGTACCGCACCACATTACACCACCCCGCATCGTAAAGTGCACGATTTTACTCAACGACACGCCGCGCCGCCGCCGGCGCCGGTATAGACAATATTGTCACTGTCTCGACATTCACGAGATAAAAAAAAAAGAGATTTCATAAAGCCTTGTAGCGCCAATGGCGAGTCGGCAACACAACGATCGGAAACAAAATGCTTGAGAACGAAATGTTTTGGACCAGCAACGACCAGACGGCTGTTCAATGACTGATGTCGGGAAGTTATATTTCTGCTGATCACACCGAAAACTCCGCTTGCGCGATGCAGGATTTCGCGTAACGTCAGTGTGATGTGCATGTGACGATGTACATGCCGCCACATCACTCCCCTTTGGAGGGGACCGGAGGTCGATAATGGGCTGGGTCTTGTATCTTGCGATGCTCGCCAGTGCCAGTTGAGGTTCCAGTGAGTCGAAACCGGGTGCCGCATAGTTCGCGGTGAATCGGAACTGTCTGCGGTGAGTCGGAACTGTCTGCGGTGATTTCTCAGTGAGTTGGAGTGGCGCTGCGTTATAATCCAGTGAGTCGGATGTGGCTGAGGCTGAGTGCTGGCGTCGACCAGGAGAGGGTTGAAGGGCTGTGCTTGTGGACCTGCCGGAAGTGCAGTGTGCTGTGCCAAGGTTTCTGATGAGGCTGAGGGTAATGACCAGGAATGTGCGTCCGCTTCATGCTGGTGGTCAGAATACCCGGTAATGCCGTGGGTGCTGGCTGGCTGTCTGACTTGCCACACGATAGCTTGCGGGAGTGTCACACTTGCAATTTACACACGGTAGGTACACGACACAACTATTCGAAACGCGTTACAGTTTCTAAACGTGTTAACAGCTCCACAGCCACTGACCAATCCTGCTTAGCTCCGGCAAATCCGAGCGTTATGTTGTAGACTCTGTCGAGCGCCGCTAGACGGCGCTGGCGTCCCGATTGGTCAACTCAGTAACGTATTTCCGACATAATTATAATTATGTTGATCACGTGGTAAACCTTGCTTGCGCGATGCAGGATTTCGCGTGACGTCAGTGTGATGCGTAGTTCGCATATTGTGGCGGTGTAGATCCACTACAAATGAAATCAGTGTTATATTATATGTTATTTATGTAGAAAGGAATGAGTTTCAAGGAATTTATAGTGAGTGGAATCGATTGTCAATTTTTGTAGATCACCGAGGAGAATGGTTTGTTTAATATAAATTGAAGTAGAATGTTTTTGGAATTACTGTTGCATGAGGAGGGGAAATGGCAATAACATAAGCTTAAATTACCTCCATTCACTGGTTATGAAAATGTGGTCAAACAAATTGCTGTTACTAGTTCTATTCTTATTTTAAACTGCTCCAATCTAAAAGCCTAAGAATAGCGTCACTATTGCTCTTGATATATGTATAGGCATATCTGCCAAACTCCGCCATTCACGATGGAACGTCACCTTAACAGCTAAGGCGCTAATCTTACTCAGCTACCTATCGATTGCGTCATTACCAAAAGGTTATTCGATTCTATTAACAAGTTATTCCTCTTTATTGTAATCGTAACTGTCCATAACAAACATTTTATTGCGTCAACGCTTAAAGACTTAAACCACTGGAGGGCGCTAATTGAAAGGTATTAAACCAGAATAAAATCACAAACGGTCACTTAGTTACATTACAGAAGGCAGCCATCACGAATGTAACTCTTAACAATTAAATACATTGTTAAGGTACAACATTAGTTCGAGCACATTCGCTTATCGAGAAACACTTAGCGAGACGGTGCGGTAACGAGCGCCGGACACCGCCGGTCACCGCCGGACACCGGGCACAGGGTGACCCCTCGATAACTTTCTCGTAAATCTCTCAAATAATACGACCACATTCCGGTGACGTCAGTAACGTATTGGTGTACGACCCTCGCGGGTCACGTGCAGTAAATTCAATAACTGACTCCAAAATAATTGGGCAACACGACAGCGCGACACTTCTCTTAAATGTTAATAATTTTATAACAATATCTCGAAAGTACTTGCTATGTTTACTTAATATCTGCCTGTGTACATAATTTATTAAGAGATCAGTAAAGATCACGGTGAAGCCACTTTCAATAAACATACATTGAACTTAACTTAATACAGATATTGCATCACACATAACGATTTGTCATACGAGGGGACATGGGTCGACATCGGTATTTCCACAAAGTTTCAATATGTTCACCGGTACCTACAGTGTCAGTGGAAGATTTGTTGTGGTATTGAAGTGGAATGATCTTTAAAGCTTTTGAAACACTAATAATTTGTACCTTTATGTCACTGACTTGACTTTTATATCACATTTATGGATCTCAGCAGAATCCCCACCGTCCTCATCTTTAACATCCTGACCCAAACTGTCTTCCAGTTTGGCTCAGGACCAATGGCGACTGATGGTCTGATGGTCTGCTGTACTGTCATATATGAATTTTGGAAGCATCAATCACCTGGTAAGCTCCATCTCCTGTCCATCTGCAAAAACCAGGAAAATTAAGCCTAAACTGATCGTTCTGTACAAAGTGTCCAATATTATTGTCAAGTGTATTCGGCTTTAGACGAGCCGCAGCGGAGATGGCCGAGCACTTCCAAGAAGTCCAGACTAAGTGTTTATGGTAATGCACGATATGCGCCCGCGCATACGGACGCGACTAAACGCGCAATTTATTAAGACTGTTTTGTACTTTGTTGGCGTATTATGAGCGTATGCGAATAATGTTTATCGTGTAAACTGCAGAGGTCAGCACTGTAAACTGTTGTTCAGCGGATAACGGTGCGAAAATAATATGTTTATGTAAAACGTAAGAGTTAAACTAAACGGGGGTTAATTTCAATATTTGCCTCGCCACATGCTCAGGTGCAGATTCAATAAATGCCGATTTCATTTCTAGTAAGCATACCATCTCCAAATCAGTTCGATTTCGAACAGTATCTCAACATCAGAGCATCTCAATACATTATCGGTTGCGCTGTAAATCTGCGCAGGAGTGCAAGATGCACGACATCATGCGCGCCCGCGCATACATCACCGCGCAGCAACCATCCACCACTACCACACCACACTACCACAGTACTACTCGCATTTGATCGCATTACGCCTTTCATTACTATTGCCTGTGGTATATTTTATTAAACCAATACTTTCAACCAATTTTAAACTCTATTCTATATAAAGTAAACTGCGTTTTACTTCGTTGTTTGGCATGGTATAAGTTATGGTGTTGCATGGTGTTCACGCGTCCCTGATTTACTTGTGGCGTGCGCGGGCGCAAGGAATAGCGCTCTCAGGCGCAACTGTTCAGATGTCGGTGGGATGGATTTACGCCGCGGAGGTGCGGGTTCTGTTTCGGATATCAAATAGATGGGCGCGGATCATAAATTATTAGTTTCATTCGTTTTATTTATCTAGGCAGCATTGATCTAAGGATACCGGTAGACAGAACTAGGGGATTGCATTGCATTCCACGGTCTCCAATAGTTTCAGAGCACTAAATGCAGGATGGGTAAAATTGAAGAATCTTGTTGCAGTTTGTGAAAAATATCATTATTATTATTTGGTCCACACATGATAGTTGTACATTGATGAATTACGTAAAGAAAAAAAAAGAGAAAAAATGTTTATTCTGCACAAACAAAACGCACATACAAAAGCAGCCAAAGGCCTCGTATTCAACCAATAATAAAAAAATAACAATGTTGTTCATTGGTTGATGTCAAGGTACTACTAAGCTGATGTTGGTGTCGATTTTTTCTCAAAATAACTTAATTAACAACACCAGTTCAGTGAATTAACAATGTAAGCCCACCAAAACTATGAGAGGTCTCATAAAGGAACATACCGACATACATACATCAGAAAACATAATATACTCTTTCTGAGGCAGTCGGGTGTAAATAAAACGTTTCTTGAAGGCGAAGCAGTAATTTTGGAATACTTACTACAAGTTACTTACCCTCGATAATGTGAGTTCTCGCACCGCCTGCGCAAACTTCAATCAGTGCTTCGTGCTGGGAAGGCTAAAATGGAAGGGACAGAACTTCCGCTCGTAGCAGTTTATCATAATTATCGTCTAAGATCACCAGTTAGTGAGTGCACATTGTCCATTTTTCTTTTTCTCCTGTAACGGTTAATTAAGAGAATATCTAATGTCGTAGTGAAAACACTAGCCCTGCACCAAATTGAGAGCAGAGATTGATAGTTTATGGTGGAGGCTATTAAGCCTGAATTTACACTGAAAAGTAACGGACAGCACGGAATATTTTAGAGATAGATACTATACAGTTATTATATAGTCACCAAATCTATTATTTCATGTGGTGGATATGTCCACCAGTTCCCAAGGTGTTACCAGCGACATAAAAAGATAACAACAACTATATTGCATCGTCGGCTAGACTAGCTGTCCTAAGAACCTAGCTAATGGCTTGTAATTCTCCACAAGATACAATGGCTCTTCGGCTGCTGCCTTTTTTGTACTGGGTCGCGCCTGCGCAGTGTATCGGTGTCGGAACACGCGCTGAGCGTGTCGCTCGATCCTCGCGGCGTGTAGCACGTCGCTCGTAGCTCGTGGCCAGTTGTAGCCCGTTGCAGCGCAGGGCAATGAGCGCAGGATTGAGACCTTACGCCCTCAGAGATGGGTAATTATGATGAATTTGAAGTTAATTATGTAGTATAATAGTTCAATATAAAATGATGACGGTAAGAAGTGTGTAAGTCTAGAATAGGCTGTTGGGCAAATCGAGTGTCATACTGAATTTCGACAGTTAATTATTTCGACACAGTCCCAATTTCGAAAAACAATACTTCGACTACTCATTGCTTCGACAGAACATTTATTCGACTAGCATTAGTCCGACAGAACATACTTCGACAACACACAACTTCGAAAAAAACTACTTCGACATATCCCTTCTTCGATATGCACGCGTTCGGCGGATCTCTATTTCGACGGAACATACCTTAGACATAATACTGCTCTGAAATGTGACAATACTAATTGAATTTCGCTTTATGGTTTTAGGTACAAAATAAAAACATTAATAATAGACAAAAGATAGACATTATGCTATCGCGGACTTTATTTTTGAATTTTTTTAGATATACAATTACGCGGCGCCTGGCGAGCGCCGCGTAAGCCGTAAGAGATACATCAAATTTATGTTTTACAGAATTGTATATCTAAAAAAATTCAAAAATAAAGTCCGCGATAGCATAATGTCTATCTTCTAAGGATGACCTACAGTAACCATTTTTATCTTTCAGATTTTGATAAAAATTTCATTGTTATTTCCGAAGCTATTTTGACCGGTATTTTATTTATCCTTATCCAATAAAATGTTATTTAAATTGGACATTTATTTTGATTAAAATATGCCTTGACATCATATGATTAAAATGAATACTTTAAAAGATATCACAGATTCACAATTACGCGTGAGAAAATAATTATGGTTGCCGACAACGCGGGCGCAGCGGTAGGAATCAATGACTTTCCAATCAATCCCGGTAGTACGTACCCGTGAGCTATTTTCTGACATCCACGCGGGCGAAGCCACGGGCAAAAGCTAGTTAATTATATTATTATTAACAAGTTAAAATTGGAAAACGTACAGTAAATGAAAAAATTTCGATGTCTTGTAAATTTTTGGTCATAAGCATTTATTTGTCAGAATATGGTAGGTACATTATTATGGCCTTAAGATTAGTCAATGGTATCATCATATTCTGCCAAGTGTGGCGTGCAAATATTAGGTACATACAATTTATTGCAGTATAGAGTTTATTAGGTTAGTATTAACATGATTGATTGCATACTCACGAATAAAAATATTTTTTTTAGGTTATATGTCAGTTAATAATAATATCATAAACACACACGATTTATTCAGGATGTCAAAGTATAAAACATTAACAATTCAATTAGGATGTCAAAGTATCATTCAAATAGTCGTTTAAATTATAATAACATTTTCAACACACTTGCTCGTAAAGTAGCTCTTATTGAACCGTTTTTAGGGTCATAATTCAGTGTATTATAAACGCGTGTTTTTTACTTTATATTATCGGACTAGTGCTGTAATGCCACAGATAACTAATCAGGATTTGGTTGCGACTCGCTAAAAACAATAACATTGAACTTGCCTGGGAATTGAACGCGATATCTATGTGGCACTGATTAAATACGCACTAATTAGGATACACGTATTATCACACCCACTTTAACATCCTATGCGTGATTCTTATCTTTTAATTAAACTGTTTTAATTAACAATAAAAGCGAAAACTGGAATAAATTTTGAATTTTTATAAAAGTCAAACAACCGACCATAGGCAACTGACATCCTTTTTAACTGGTCTAAATTTATCTTATCATTGAAAAGTTAGTGATTGAAATAATAAATATCGACTATTTGTTAAAGGAGTATTTTATTAATCCTTTATTGAAAAAAAAACTATTTTAATGTATTTATAATTATTATACTGACAACAACAAGTGTTTTTCGCCTAGGATTTTCAAGATGCTGTTGGAGCTAGCCCGCGTTTAAAGATGCGGTCCTATTTCCTTATTAAATAATGTCGTAGGTATGTATTATAGGGACCCCTCAACTTTTAGAATATAATACTGCTTTAACTGAATTTGTTACGAATGATATCATTTGGTGAGCTACACCATATCTCTAAGTAGTCTGTGAGCTACACCATCTGTAAGCTCATCTCGTATTATTTGCCAGGTAGGTATTTGGTTATCATAAGTATTTTTTTTTTAATAGTACCCGTGCTATCTTGTTCGTTTTCACGATTTTAACTTCGAACATATTTCAATGGATTTGTTTTTTATGTGAAAGTTACTCAATATAAAAATACTGATGAAACACCACCTGCAAAAAAAATCGTAATATCGAAAGTACCAAAACGAAAAGATCATACTACCACTAAAACCATAGACAATTTCTAGCGGCCATTGTTGTTTGACAAATTTTTAAACGCGACATGGCAGTATGGAATTAGTAAGTACTATCATTGCAGCATGGAATTTGTATAAAGAAATTGACTTTGAATACATGGAACTAGTATGAACTATCCTCTACTATTAAATGAGCATTCTCTATTTTAACCCGAGCAAAGATTTGTGCTTTTTTTAATCTCATCAAAGAGACTTCTTGCCTTTTATGTTCTATGTTACGGGGTTTGGTATAGGCTGTTCAGCGGTTTTGCCTGTGCCTTTATTTACAACTGCGCGCGCATCGCTAGCAGAAAAAAAAAACCAGCGCGCCATTTCCCGTAAATATTTGTTATCGTTTTAATTTTTTTGTTATAAAAAATACGAAAAACTAAAGTATTGTCACCAACCGACGTACAACAGTTTTTAAAAGAAGCTCCGATTGACAGTACCTGGCAACAAAGGTCAGTTGAACTTTAAATAAATCTAAATTATCATCTCTATATTTACGTTATTCCAGCATAAGTTCTTACAACAAGTCTGTTTTTGTCCTCGCAAGTTAGTTGAAAAACGTCGTATGAAACGCGTGTGCATTGATCATTACCCACTCGGCTAAACACAGCACACTCGTATCATAATGTACTATTAATACATAGCAAGTTTTTCAGTTTCTTTTTAAATCCATTTAAATTTAAATCTTTAATTGATTTTGGAATTTTGTTATAAACATGCGGGACCATGATAGAAACGAAGGTTGGCTTCACAGGTATTACAATACCTGATATTGTTATTTAGTGAGTACACTAAATAACAATATCTCTTTTAGTGATTTTGTGGGTTATGATCCTAGTTCTTAGTATTCCCGTTAGACAAACTATAATTATTACTACGACTGTAATCTAGAGATCATATGGACCATCAACATGCGTTTCATTAATAGACCCCACATCTTTGGGGGCCTAATCGACAAACAAAAAAAACGATCTCCTTTATATTGTATTTAGGGATTTAAATTTTATGGCATATTATATTATGTGACATTAAGTGCGGGCAAGTTATCATTCGGACAAATGATGTGGAATGGTTAAAAAAGTGAGGGAACACAATAGAGAATCTACGCTCGCACTCATCGACATTTGTGCAGAGCCGCACTCTATAGGACAAAGAGTCACTTGCGGCTCGCGAGCCGCGTTTTGCTGACCACTGGGCTAGGTTATTTGAAATTCCCGGAAAATTATTATTTCTAAGATAATAACTCTTCTACCCAATATTTCAAATGTTACGTTACTCTTTGGTTAATACTAGTCCTTGAATCTTGATGTTTTGCAACGGCAACCACGAGCTTAAACTCGTATGTTATTAACTCTTTACCACAGAGTAAGCTTATTGATCGGTTTTTCCGATCATTTACTTTAACAGTCCTGCACCGGTAATCACAAAGCTCCTCAACCACAGTGACCGCAACATGGCCCAACATGGTCCATTCGCTCTCGGGGCCGGTTACCACAGTGTGGTGGTGATAACCATTACCTCCCGCTACACAATCTGTGCATTCGGCAGTCGCTTGCAACCGCTGACGGTGTTCAACTGTTCTGCAGGCGGACGATTGCGGTTGGAGCTGAACACGGAATGTGTCTGCGCATACTGTTTAGAGATACTTCGGCTCATGTGAAGTTAAAACTATGTTGTTCTACAAAAAAGTAATTTTCCAGTTTCTTGTTAAAACTGTAGGTATATAAGGGCATTTTTAATAACCTACTTCAATTCTGGATTCTTCAACATGGCTAAATGCATGCTGGATGTTTTGTTTATTTGTGTTATGCTGATTATTACAATTTGTTTTTAAGTTTGCAAGACAGGTGTTTAAAAGATGGCTGGGCGTGTACTTTTTGGAAGAGGCTGGGGTATTATTGAGGCCACCTGCGAAGTTGTTATTAAATCCCGTCACACATTGCGCTTGCGCTGATGTTACTGTAACGGTCTTGTACGCTTCCGGTGCAGGTCCTTTTTTCGGCAAAAATGTTTGAGATTGAAATTCATTATCGTGTCTGAGGATATGAGAGGTTCTTTCTCAGAGTAAACTATATTTCATAAGAAAATTCTGTAGGCTTCGGACACCTTTTATACCTAACAAAAACTTGTAATTTTGTCAGAACTTATAAGTAAGCTAAGTTGGAAGTCCTAATATTATGAGAACTAAGTCCTAAAGATAACTATGTATTATTATAATATATTAATAGCTTATACACTTATAACTTTAAATAACTTTTCCGCCACAGAACCCATTTGTTTTCAGTCCAGCCCACTCTTGCGCATCAGCAGAACAACGTTACGTTATAAAACGTTGTTTAGTCACGTCAACATGGCGTCCGCACAAATTTGCTTTTTATCGCCAATTGATCGCTCGACTTAACTTATTATATCGAGCCTGCGGTATTTGACTCTATGTTCAGAGTTTCTTGTTAATTCTCGTAGTTATTTAGTCACTAGAAACTTACAATGTATTCGTGGAATTAGTTTAAATACATAGCAGAGCCTGACCGGTACTGTACGAGGTCGGTGTAGTAGACATTATTTGCGAGGGTCCACCCTTTATAGCAGAACTTTTTATGTCATAATATTATTTTGCATAACAGCGGATAGCATAAACTTAATTTTGCAATCGTTTGGCATACAGTCATTTATCATTCATTCAAAACTCATAATTTTATAAGTCAGAATCATCTTTTAGCATAAATTTCATATCCTTAATTATTAAAAAGTAGAACCATCATAACACAGAAAGTCTACAGTCAGAGTCGTCTTTTGGCATACATTTCGTATCGATAGTCTTTAAAAGGCAGAACTATCATACTCGTAATATCTCAGAAAGTTTACAGTTTGAATCATCTTTTGGCATACATTTCATATCCATACGAGTAATAATTGAAAGACTCATCTATCACACTCATCTATTACAGAAAATAGTTAGAATAATTTTGTATTTCTAAAAAACAAAAATGTAATGTTTATTTTTATTTTATTTCTTTTTCATAAAAATATTTAAAAATATAATTTGTATGTATAAAAATGTAATAAAGAAAAAAAATATTGAACACTTTTTTTTTTCGCCATGGAAGTTCGACGATAACGGTTATTGCTAGATCTTTCTGATCAAGCGTTAATCAAAAATTTTTTTACTTTTCTGTAGTAGGAGGTATAGTTGATTGTGAACATATGTGGTTTTTTTTTCCTGTAAGAAACATGCAAACAAGCTTACACCATGCATGCAGAATGCAAACATGCAAACTAGCATACACCATGCATGCAGCAAGCAAGCAAGCATGTAGCATGCAAGCAAGCATACACCATGCAAGCAGCAAGCAAGCCAGCATGCAAAATGCAGCAGGCATGGTTTCTGTCACGGCTCCGGCGCTGCGGGGCTCCGGCGGTCCCACACGAGTTTATCGTCGCAGATGGTTTTAATGCTCACCACCTGCTCCACAGCTCGCGGCCCGCCTTGCCCCTCCGCGCCTACGCGGGCTTAAATTCCACTCTAGGGGTAGGGCAGACAAGACTACGTGGAGTCGGTTTTGCAGCGATTCGTTTCTGTCACTACCTTCTAAAGGACAACGTATTGACTTTTTAAGACAATATTTTTATTTTTATTTAAGGCTAAAAATGCTGTTTTAAATGTATGTATTAATGCTGTATGCAATATGCCTAGTAAAATAATTCCAAATTAAATTCTGCCATCTTCATAGTATGCCAAATGAAATTGTACCAAACAATCGTCACTCTAAATAAACGTTATGCTAAACGAAATTATGCGGAATTTTAACTTTGCCAAAGGTATGCTAAATAAAATTCTGCCATCATAAAAGTATGCCATTGTAAAGTCGGACATATAAACATGCGGCCAGACAATCATTCGTTTAAATATTTTTCATGCCTTTAAAATATTCGTTTAAACAAGATTATGCCAAGTGTGTTATGCCAAATAAATTTCGGAGCATCAAAATTCTGCCAGATAGAGGGAACCCTATTTGCGAACACAGTTCTGTGCGACATAAACACAAGTTTGCTACTTAATTTGGCAATCGGTAATGGTTCACAGTTTGCGGTCAAATATAAAAATACCTTTGTAGGTAAATACATTTTTTTTTTACAAAAAAAAACACTAAAATAACTTTTTTACAAAACAAAAACCACCGAATTCCACAAAAATACAATTAAAAGTGGAAACTCCTCCTTTTTGGAAAGTCGGTTAAAAATACACCCTTTATTGACATTATAAACATTTACGTTACTTTACTTCTTTGCATATTTGCGAGCAGCTTGATTTCAGCAACTATCCAATGCCTCAACTGCCCATCATAATGTTTCATAAACGCACTTACTACTATTATCCCATTTCCGCGCTCCATATAAGTACCCATTTGTTAGTAGTGCGTCGATGTGACAATGAAACATGTTCTGATTCTAATGCCTGCGCTCAACTGCGCTGGTCTGATGGCTGCGGTTGCGCTAGTCACTCGTCAACGTTCAGCAAGAAGTATTTATACCTTCCGGGGCTGCCAGCACTGCCAACGTTGTGGTGTTGGCAGCGCAGGCGCAGCCGCTGTCAAACTGTAAGTAATGCGTCAGTTAATTCAACATTTGTGTTTTACGTTGACAGCGGAGGAAGTGCGTTCGATTAACATGCGCATTGTATTAGCACTGATGTAATTATGGTCTTGAATTACTAGTTTGAATGTCGAAATAGCCATAGCTTGTAGCATATGTAGTCATAAAATAATGTAGAACATTGCAGTTTTAAGGCGAGATATTCGCTTTTAATCTGGAGAGCAAACGAACAATATGCTTGAGAATTGAACAAGAAATTCCACCATTGTTCTAACAATGACTGTTACTGTGAAGTTCTGCACCGTAAAATTTAAATGCAATAATGTAGAGTAACGCATGTATTGTGGATCAAGCCATTCCCGCTATCTGGAGTATTCTGGAATGACTGGTTCGATGGTAATACAGGCAAGTATTTCACAGTACACCACAGTGTAGGTAATTCAGTGCGACACCGCGCGGCTGAACCCTGCTCTAATGTATTCAGCGATGCGCTGCGTTAACGAGCCTCGTTTTGTAACTGTACTGTAACGGACACTAGATCTGTTACACTGTGGCAGGAGGGAGCGGGGAATGATTTGACAAGGGGTGCAAAACTGAAGGTTGCTTCTTGATCTACAAACATAAATGTGGAAGAAAAGAGTCTATTAATCTTACTAAGAGATACACCTTTGCCTAACCTTTCGGGAAATACATTCGTGATGTTATGATTGTATGTATAATCTTACAACTGTTTTTCACAAAACAAGCTCAGGAAGTCTGTGTTTTGTAGCTATTGTTTAGCTTAGGTACTGCAACTTGTTATTCAGCCAAGGAGAGTGCTTTGTCATATCCAGGAACTACTTAGGTACTGCAACTTGTTATTAAGCCAAGGAGAGTGCTCTGTCATATCCAGGAACTACTTAGGTACTGCAACTTGTTATTCAGCCAAGGAGAGTGCTTTGTCATATCCAGGAACTACTTAGGTACTGCAACTTGTTATTCAGCCAAGGAGAGTGCTCTGTCATATCCAGGAACTACTTAGGTACTGCAACTTGTTATTCAGCCAAGGAGAGTGCTCTGTCATATCCAGGAACTACTTAGGTACTGCAACTTGTTATTCAGCCAAGGAGAGTGCTCTGTCATATCCAGGAACTACTTAGGTACTGCAACTTGTTATTCAGCCAAGGAGAGTGCTCTGTCATATCCAGGAACTACTTAGGTACTGCAACTTGTTATTCAGCCAAGGAGAGTGCTCTGTCATATCCAGGAACTACTTAGGTACTGCAACTTGTTATTTAGCCAAGGAGAGTGCTCTGTCATATCCAGGAACTACTTAGGTACTGCAACTTGTTATTCAGCCAAGGAGAGTGCTCTGTCATATCCAGGAACTACTTAGGTACTGCAACTTGTGATTCAGCCAAGGAGAGTGCTCTGTCATATCCAGGAACTACTTAGGTACTGCAACTTGTTATTCAGCCAAGGAGAGTGCTCTGTCATATCCAGGAACTACTTAGGTACTGCAACTTGTTATTCAGCCAAGGAGAGTGCTCTGTCATATCCAGGAACTACTTAGGTACTGCAACTTGTGATTCAGCCAAGGAGAGTGCTCTGTCATATCCAGGAACTACTTAGGTACTGCAACTTGTTATTCAGCCAAGGAGAGTGCTCTGTCATATCCAGGAACTACTTAGGTACTGCAACTTGTTATTCAGCCAAGGAGAGTGCTCTGTCATATCCAGGAACTACTTAGGTACTGCAACTTGTGATTCAGCCAAGGAGAGTGCTCTGTCATATCCAGGAACTACTTAGGTACTGCAACTTGTTATTCAGCCAAGGAGAGTGCTCTGTCATATCCAGGAACTACTTAGGAATAGCAATTGCCGCTATCGTATACAATATGACTAAAAATCGTAGTCCTAAATATTTAAACTACGAGTATGTTCTTAGTAATATCTCTCATAACCGATTGATTTACAGCGAGTAGGTAAACAGATGTAGGTACAACTTGTCAGAATGGCTTTTTACGCATTTTAATAACAACAATGCGAAGAATAAATTATTGATTGATTGATTTTCAGACTCCGGGCTGCTACTGAGAAATTCCTAATAAAAACCCAGTAACACTTTGCCGCGTAGCATGACAACCATAGAAACGCCTTGCTTGACCAGCACGCGTAGCATAACAACCAAAGAAACACTTTGCTTGACCAGCACGCGTAGCATAACAACCAAAGAAACACTTTGCTTGACCAGCACGCGTAGCATAACAACCAAAGAAACACTTTGCTTGACCAGCACGCGTAGCATAACAACCAAAGAAACACTATGCTTGACCAGCACGCGTAGCATAACAACCAAAGAAACACTTTGCTTGACCAGCACGCGTAGCATAACAACCAAAGAAACACTTTGCTTGACCAGCACGCGTAGCATAACAACCAAAGAAACACTTTGCTTGACCAGCACGCGTAGCATGACAACCAAAGAAACACTTTGCTTGACCAGCACGCGTCGCGTGACAACCAAAGAAACGGGTTTTCTTCGGGTTTTGTCGACGGAAGAATAGACAAAATGATTGTGATCTTTGATTTTGTCTTTTCTTCCGTCGACAAAACCCGTTTTTATTGTGGTCAGGCTAACCGTGCAGAGGATCCATACGAACTTACGTATGCTTTGATTACAATATCATCCTACCCTACACCCAAGGGCCTAGTCCCTAGTGGCTTGCTGGGATGCAC
Source organism: Agrochola macilenta (assembly GCA_916701695.1). Lineage (NCBI taxonomy): Eukaryota > Metazoa > Arthropoda > Insecta > Lepidoptera > Noctuidae > Agrochola > Agrochola macilenta. Next base: position 375,335 of record OU753570.1, on the reverse strand, counting down.
GCCAGCCGCTACGCCCATACGCGTACGATGCCCTTGCGCAGCATGACAGGCGCGCGCTTTTTATTCACGCTCTCAGTAGCGCACATGTCTCTTACAGGGATCGTTCCCTGTAAGAGACATGTGCGACTACTGAGAGAAACAAAAGATAGCATTTCGCTATTCGCTATCTTTTGTTTTAATATTGCAGACACAGACACCTCTTAGTAACCGATGTCTCATCTTTGACCATGACCATGTTCTCCTTTGACCTCACAAACTAGTATTTATACAATTAGTTATCGCCATCTTATCTTAAAGGCCTATCATAAATCTGTCTACAAAATGTGGTGATTAAAAACGTTTGCCCAAGATCGTCTGTTACTGATAAGTATTTAAATAGGTACGTTTGTCACTTCTCATCTCGTCACCGCTCAGGAATTCGGAACTAAATTCGTCAGTAATTAAAGCAAGGACTTTGTGTGACTTTAATAGTGGCTGATGACTCGGAGTAGCAACACATTACGAGGCGTGATCAATTACATCGCCATGAGTCCACGACGGGAACCGATCACTTTTCCGAATTGTTTTTGTTCGAATTTCATTTTACCGAAAACTATTGACCGACGTCTTTTTTGCTATATGCATTATTTGACATATTTTTAGATCATCTATCTCTCTCTTCTCTCTTTTGAACTTTTTTCATTTGCCCAATAATTCATTTACCATATTTTCACCACACCGAAACAATATTTTTCAATATTAAATTAAAATAGTGTCATGAAAAGTCAATATGTTGTGCTACAAAATTTAGTGACAAAAACGAATTGCTGCAAAACTGACTCCACGTAGTCTTGTATGCCCTACCCCTAGAGTGTAATTTAAGCCCGCGTAGGCGCGTAGGAGTGGGGCGGCCCACGAGCTGAGGAGCAGGTGCTTCGAAGGCCCGCTGCCACGGCTAAGGCTGGCCGCCAGCAAGCCGAAGCTGCGGAGGTGAGCGTTAAAACCATCTGCAACGATAAGCTCGTGTGGGGCCGGCCAAACCCCGCAGCACCAGAGCCGTGACAGAAACAATGCTTGCTGGATTTTGCATGCTGGATGCCTGCTTGCATGCTGCATGCCTGCTTGCACGCTGCATGCCAGCTTGTATGCTGTATGCCTGCTTGCATGCTGCATGCTTGAAGCAAGCATCCTTCCTTCACCCATCCATACCTCGTGGTATAATAAATGTTCGGAAATATAATACTTTGAACAAATGTTATTTCGGCTAAGTGTAACTTCAGTAAAAACTCTGGAAAGGCTATGTGATAGGGAGCTGAGGGACGGCGCTCTAAAAACCATACCGCTGCATGGCAATCAGCACGCATACAGCTCCGGTAAGTCGACCGAATCTGCTCTTCACCTAATGGTCAGCCAGATAGAGGACGCGATTCATCAAAAAGGCACTTGCCTGGGCACTTTTATAGACATCGAAGGAGCCTTCGACAAAACCAACTTCTCCAGCATTAGCAGCGCCCTCTCCAGACATGGAGTAGAACAGGTACTAACTGACTGGATTACAAACATGCTAAGCAAACGAGTAGTTCGCCTTGAGGATGAGCGGCAGTTGGCTATGATAGCCAGAGGCTGCCCACAGGGAGGGGTTCTGTCCCCCCACTTATGGAATCTGGTCATCAATGACCTTATCACTAAACTCAACGCCAACCGCTATTATACAATAGGGTATGCAGATGACCTCGCAATCCTTGTATCGGGGAAGGTGACGGGAACGATCTGTAACCTCACTCACCAAGCACTACGTATAGTAGAAAGTTGGTGCAGGGAATTTGAACTATCAGTGAACCCCACTAAAACTGAACTAGTCATGTTCACCCAAAAACGAGCATTAGGCCCCTTCCGCCTACCCAAACTGTTCGATACAGAACTCCAGTTGGCCAGTGAGGTCAAGTACCTCGGGGTCATTCTAGACAGTAAGTTAAACTGGAGCAGTCATGTAGACAACAAGCTAAACAGGGCCTGCATCACCTTCTGGTAGTGCAGGAAAATGATAGGTAAGAAGTGGGGCCTATCTCCCAAAATCATACTGTGGATAGCCAGTTCAGTGATCATGGGGCCGTGGTATGGTGGCCCCGAACTCAGCTGGTTACAGCTTCTAACAAACTACAACGCATGCAAAGACTAGCCTGCGTGGCGACCACGGGCTGCATGAGGACTACTCCGACTGCAGCAATCGAAGCCATGCTGGGACTGCCCCCGCTTCACCTGTATATACAGCAGGAAGCGACAATGGCAGCGGTACGTCTTAATGCAATTAATCTCTGGGGTAAGAGAGACACACAACACACCACGCAGCGGACTGAGGGGACGCACGCTGAGGGACTCAATAATGAGTTCCCTATTACGAAAGCCATCAATGATCGGGTACCCAAACAATTTATCTTTGATAAAAAATACAGAATCCAACTTCACGAGGATCGCCGATGCGAGGGTTTGCGCCCCGCAGAACTACGAATCTTCACTGATGGATCCAAAACAGGTAGTGGCACAGGTGCTGGAATCTTCTCTGATGACTTCAACATACATATAGCCACACCATTGGGAGTCCACAATACAGTATTCCAGGCCGAATGCATGGGTATATCCCTTGCCGCTTTAGCCATCATGGCCAGGGAAGTTAAGGACCACTCGATACGCATACTTTCAGACAACATGGCTGTTCTGCAAGCGCTAAACAGCCACACTGTTGACACTGGGCTGATATACGAGTGCCACCAGCGCCTTAACCAGGTGGGTAGCCTCAACAATATTACCATTCAATGGATCAAAGGACACAGTGGTTCGCGGGGCAACGACGCAGCCGATGAACTTGCCAGAAGGGGATCGAGCATGGCACCAGTGGGGCCTGAACCCATTGCGCCACTCCCCTTCGGGTACCTACGCACTCTGGTAAGGAAACGAACCAGGGACTAACATCACAAACTATGGTCGGACCATGGTGAGTGTAGGCAGGCCAAGGAGGCACTCCCTACAATTGATGGCCGCCTCACGAAACAGGTTCTTCGACTAACGAAACAACAGCTGCGTACGGTTACGGTAGCTGTAACTGGCCATGGGTCATTTAATAGACACCTCTTTGTCATAGGAGTCCCAGCCAGTCCGCTGTGCAGAGCCTGCATGGAGGACGACGAGACAGCAGCTCATGTGCTGTTACACTGCCCGGTGGTCGCCACATACAGGGCAAAGTACTTCGGTAACCCAGGTACCCTACGTGAGATTGTCAGTGACACCAAGGCGTTGCTGGCCTTCTTTGTGGAGCTGGGGTGGATCGAATAACAAATTTTCCCACCCGTACGCAAAATACGCGCTTAGACGTGGAGTTGCGGATACCAGCCCGTATTACCTATTACCTATTAACTTCAGTAAAAAGTTTTTCGACCAAATGAAACATCGGAGTAATGAAAAAATCAAATTGATAATAGGCCAACTGATACAGTGGCAGACGTGACTTCGGTGAAGAAAAAAAAACGAAACGATAATAGTTGAAAAGTTTTAGGTGAAATGAAAGTCGGTCAAATCTTTTTCAAAATTATGATAGGTAACCGTCCACGACAGTAGCTCATACGATGTATTGCGACTAAAATAGTGTTATGAAGGTGCTATAATTGTTGAGTATAACGGAATAATCAGCCCTGTTTTTTGTTATGTAGCATGGTGTCATGTCATGTCAGTCTGGCACTTGATCACTATTCAGCTGACAATATTTGTACCTAGTAGGTACTTTGAACAGTTACAAAGATATGGAACCAATGACACAACCACGGTGGCTAGAAGGTCTGACTTTTGATCTAAAGTTGTTAATGAAAGTCTGTCTAGATTTAGTCCTCACTTGTTAATATAGGGGCCTTCAATGACTGCTCCTGCTGAAGAATAAGCAATGTGAAAATAACACAAGACGAATGATTGCAGTTTTCCATTACTTTCCACCATGTGAGCAGAGTCCTCACACATTTATTGATAATAAGATTCAAAATTGAGATACCGTGGCTGCGCGGGCGCAAGCGGGCGCGATTCAGTACGCATGCGCGTTCTCACCGCGCTGGTATTTGCTGCAATTGTAACAATCGCAGCTAACTGTATCGACCACTAATTATCACTCATTATACATGCAACTCTCCTGAAGTTCGGCTGAGAATGTGCTGTGTGTGCTCTCGACTCGGTGTGAGAATAGAAACGTTTCGTCATAAAACATACCTAGTATGGTTTTCACAATTTGGCTGTTACAATTACAACACAAATTTTATAGTTCCGGTCAAGTTTGCCACCACCACTTCCATAGAGTATTGCAGAGGTTAGAGACATTTATTGACCAGATTCACAGGAGTACCTAGATGGATAACAATCCATGTCGTGTACTCAAGTTGGACTGCTAATATGTTCATTTAGTTACAGTATTTACCCGTGCGTGTCTAGGTAAAGCTTGTTATGACATATTCGTAGCGTTCATCTTATAATCCTCATACATTAATGTAATATGTAGCAAGCACGCAAACCGATCATATTAAATTAATCTCCGCGTTTAATGCGAAACGTTATCGACAATAAATTACTGGATAAAGCAAATAACAACTACACATTCATCAGGATTAAGATTCGCTTGTCACGTCCTGTTTCGAGTTGAACGCAGAATACACACCAATAATATTACGATCACTCGATGATGACATCATCGACAGGCTGAGTCGAAGTTCGGCGCTGTAATTCGGAGCTGTCGAATACTTATTGATACAGTAATCGGATTATTCGATGAATTACCCTTGGGTTCTCACGCGAGGTGCGCTCCCGCAAGTCATGCGCGGTAATGATGCACCGAGCAGGCTAAGCGGACTTGATTGGACAGCATGTAACGATGACCAAAAGTTACACTCCTTACGAACTGAGATTATACTAGTTGAGGATATGTATAGCCTATATGTAGATCGCAGTAGCATGTCAAAGCAACAAAATTAAAAGCTGCAGTTGTATGTGAAGTAGCATCATCTGGCACCAGTGTGGAATGATTACACCATCATTTCTAACTATTCACAGCCAACCACATCTCATAAAACAGTAAAACGAAGAGAAATGGGCGTGAACTACGACCGGCACACATACTCGTACGTGCAGTTTAACATTATTTCGTTCACAACCCGCCCACTGATTGTATAGAGTGCAGCTTCTGTACTGACCTCCTCTGTGTTCCCAGGTAGTCGTTTATTCACACATTATTCTATTAATTTATAAATAACTATACTTGTGACCGCGGCCTGGCCCACGGAATTCGGGATGTAAAACGAACAAGTCTAGGGCTTAATCTGAGCCTGCGCAGTGCGCGGTGAAATCCTTTGTAATCTCACTTCGGATCAGGAATGCGTATTAGTTAGGAACAAGAAATATAGTAGAATGTGACGCGCCAGACAGGATTCATATATTTTGTGCTAAAGAATTAAGTTACATGAGATCTGGGTCCTACTTCGTTAGTGATTTTTCCTTTCTTTATTCAAACTCAAACTCAAACTCAAAGCATTTATTTCAATTAAACCATTTACAGGCACTTTTGAATTGTCAAATAGTCGCGTCAGTTAGTCAGAAAGTTGAAGCTAGTTGCCCTTTCCAAAACGTAGATCTTTATGGAGAGGAACGGGCAAGAAACTCCAAGGACACTCTTTTAAATATAGAAAATTACAAAATCCTGGGTACATTATTCTTGTTGCTTCTATATGTGAGAACAATGTACAAAAAATAATCAAAACAATTCAAAATATAAGATTAAAAATAAGCCATGGCAGATAAGAGATGACCAGTCACAACTGACGGCGCCCGTTCACGAACATGACGCGTGGATCAGCACCATCCAGCTCAACCATTTTGTAGGGAACCGAATGATCTAACACACTCGCCACCATCAGCGAGACATTTAAGTGAGCATGACATACTCTCAACTGCCGTGCTCTTTCAAATCAACATACATCTTAATAACATTAAAACGGCTCCATGGTACTCACATTTACAAAAATTAAAAAAATGCTTCTAAATTATACAAAACTAATTTGCAATGTATTTGAGAGATAAATAGAATGTGACTACCAAAAAGAAAGAAAATCATTATCCATTGGAGTATTCAACAATTAAAACTTGTTTTAAATCAAAAATAAACATTAAGTTTGTAATTAAGCCAAGCATTTTTATCTATGATATAATCATCCAACTTATAATATGCTTGTCTACATAGTGTGCGTTTAATGCATGTTTTAAATTTCTTCTCATTCAGTTGAAGAATATCGAGTGGTATTTTATTATAACATTTTACGCAGTACCCCATAAAAGTAGTGTGCACTTTAGACAATCTGAAACGTGGTTGATCTAATTTGTTCCTATTTCTAGTGTTAAAATTATGCCTGTCACTTATCTTACTAAAAAGATGTAGATTTTTCCGAACATACATAATGTTTTCATATATATACTGACAAGGTACCGTCATGATGTTAATTTTCTTAAACAGTTCCCTTAGAGATTCGCGTCTGCGGAGGTTATATATGGCTCTGACAGCCCTCTTTTGCAGAATAGAGATAGAATTTAATATCTGCAGCCCGTCCCCACAGCAAAATACCGTAAGACATGATGCTATGAAAGTAACTAAAATAGACCAGTCTCGCGGTATCCACGTCTCTTAGTTGGCGGATTTTCCAAACAGCGTAAGCGGCTGAACTTAGCCGCCCTGCAAGTGATGTTAAGTGAGGACCCCACTGTAGTTTTGAGTCAAGCGTGATCCCCAGGAAAACCGTTTTATCGACGAATTCTAGTGTCTCCCTATTCAGTACAACATGACATTCACTACTTCTAACATTTGGTAACGTGAATCTTATGCATTTAGTTTTCTTCTCATTTAATACCAAATTATTTACAGTAAACCAATTATGGACCTTAAGCATAGTTTTATTTACTTCGTCAAGCTCCTGTGCATGTCTATTTATCTTAAAAATCAGTGATGTGTCATCAGCAAATAACACCATTTGTGGTCGGTTTTTCAGTAAATGAGGTAAATCTTAATATATATACTAAAAAGAGGAAGGGACCCAAAATCGAGCCCTGTGGTACACCCATTTTGACTTTTAAACCCAATGGATTTACAACGTTTATTTGAACTTGCTGCAATCTATCATTCAAATATTATTTTACTAAGCTAAGCGCAAGTTTATCCAGTCCGTAATGATCCAGTTTCAAGAGCAGTGTTTCGTGATTCACGCAATCAAATGCCTTGGATAGGTCGCAGAAGATGCCTATTGCATCTTGTGCCTCTTCCCATGCGTTTAGATGTGTTTTAATAAGGTGACACCGGCGTCGGTTGTGCAACGTCCTTTGGTGAAACCATACTGTTGATCGTGTAGGATATTATTACGATTAAAATGCTGGAAATTTGATTTAACATTACTTTTTCAAACACTTTGCTGAAAACCGGCAAAACCGATATGGGTCTATAATTATTAGTATTTTTGCTGTCCCCGGATTTGAATAGTGGAATAACTTTACTGTACTTCATTAGATCCGGGAATACCCCTTGATCCACACACAAATTAAATATTAAAGCTAAATAGGGTGCAATTGTCTCAATAATTGATTGACAAACTTTAGTAGACATACCCCACAGATCTTCGGTAATTTTGATCTTGAGTTACTTATAAGCCTTTACAACGACCACAGGGTTTACATGTTTAAATTTAAATTCCACGGGAAAGGCTGAAACATTCGCTCTTAATAAATCAATAGCAAGTAAGGGGGACGAATTTAAAGTTTCTGTAGTTTTAATTGGAATATTGGTAAAGAAATTTGCAAATTCCTGAGCAACATCGATGTTGTCGCTAATGAGACCGCGGGAAGTGTCAAGTGTGTAATCAGTATTATGTCTTTTATTATTTTTGGAAATAAATAAATAATTTAATTAATTTTGGTTTTGCAATAAATAAAGCAGTTCACACAACTCTGTTCTTATAAATAGGGTATTTATAGCCCAAAAACAATGTAGCCGTACTCTTTGTGATGTGCCACCATTGACTTCACGTAAACCTCTTTTAAGGATTTAAAATACTCGTATTAAGGCGAAAGCGTCAAGGTAGCTCGCGAAATTCTAATTTTCTTACGTTTTTTGCAACTTGCAGGTCAGTATCAGGTTATATGTTGATCAAAATTTGCGGCCGTATCAAATGTTTATTTATAGAATAATCATCATAAAAATTACCAATACAACTCTCAAGTTCATGTAATCGCATTGAATGACTATTTCATTAAATCATGAAATTTGACGATTCTGCTTACTTATGCAGTTGTATTGCTGATTTAATGAATATAATTATGTAAAGCCATATTTGTTACGGTCGCGATCATATTTTAATCAAGAAAAAAACTTACACTGACTTGCAAAATGTAAAAAACTAAATAAAATTTGAATTTCGCGGGCTACATTAGCGCATGCCCCTTAACTGTTCCCGGTATGTACATATTTGAATGCTGTAAATTTGTTAAAATGCACTCCGAATTATTTCAAAGTCCTGGAGACACCGTTACGTTTAGCGTTTAACTTTTATCACAGAAGTTGCTTTCCAATGTTTATAAGGATATAATAAATTACCAAAATCACATAGGGAACTGCCAATCAACCGTTTTAAAACAGTGTTATTCATATGGCTTATAGGAAAATAATTTTATCCTGTGAATGAGTACCTAAACTTGAAACATTCACTAACATTGGACTATTATAATTTGACAAATCATTGACATTCTTATTCTTATAATTACTATGATGTATTTCCAAATTTTATTTAATTGTTTCATTTATTTAATTAATGTAATTTTGCAGGCTAGTTTTAGCGAATTGTTTTAGAAACTTCACTTAAAACTCAAAACTCTAATTACCGTTTCTAAATTGTTGTTTTTAGTTATGTTGATATATTTTCTACATACATCAGAGTGTCGAGATGTTCGACGATGAATGATGTAATCTACTCTTTGATAATAATACTTATTACAATCTTGATAAAGTCAATGTTAATAAAATGTAGCGATATCTATACTTTATTATTGAATTCATGAATGTTTCACAGTTGATTGGTATTGGTATCGGTATCGACTCAGTGTAACGAACACATTGCTACCACACAAGTTATATGATACTGCGTAGAATATTGATTTGGTGTTACATGCGACACCCAATTACCGCGGTCCCGTACCTATACATATATATAAATAACTTATAAACAGTAAACAAACACCCACTTGTATTTACATACATAAATATTTACTTAGCAGGCTGAACTTCTCTAATGACTACAACAAAAATCGATCAATATTATGGAATATATTGCTTTAATATTATAATATTTGCTAGCATTATGTACCCATTATTAAAAATATGAAACGTAGTAGGTATGTATTACCTATAATTTATCATACAATAATGTAAACTCGATAAGAGTTATTATAGTAAACGTATCTGTAAATAATTTCACGGATCAAATAATATTCTTAATGGAAAACCAACAAAATGAAAATAAAGAAAGTATTTACAAACACAACATAGAGACAGATTTACAACGTTTAGATTATCATAATTAAGCGCAGTAGAGCCGCGCGCCCGCGAGCCCGGCCTGCTCTACCACGCATTAACATTCATAAGTCCATAAATAGAGCCTAATGTGGTGACACATGCTAGAGACCAGAGAGTCATGTTTATCGACTCTACTTTATTTACAACTATAGATTTGCATCATTTTCTTAAACAGAACATAATTTAGATTTTTGTAAACAGACTCTACGTAGAGTGATCCTGGTTTAATGAAATTCCTAATGATATTAGTTTGTAGTTTATTTATTTGTATTGCTTCCAATTTGTGCGTGTTTGTAATAATTCCCTAAACTTGTATGATAAGTGCGCCGTAGCAAGATTTATCGTTATTTGTATAATTACGTATGTTAAAGTATTTATAATGAATTTGGAAGGTGTCAGAAATAAATGAGTTGACCCAACACGCAGCTGTTACACAAGTGTAATACAGCATAAAGTAATTATTGACACAAAGTTAGTCAGAGGACGGGGCGTTACGAATATTGAAGACCAGAAGGAATTCTAGAACGATGCGTGAGTCTCATGTGAGCGGTCAAACTTACCGGACTGCTTTCATCTACAAATCGAATGTAGTTTTAAACCAAGTTTTGTTTGTTTATCAGCTGGGCAAAACCCTCCCCACGTCTTGATCTCAATAGTTAAAACTTTCTTTGTTGCTCATTTTTGTGATGATTTTTGTTAATGAGATATAATAGGTAGGTACGGGCTGATAGGTACGGGCTTTATGAAGCGAGTTTGGTTCTAAAAATCGCACTGACATGCTCGTTTGTTCTACTCAACCGATGACAATATATTATAGAATTAAAATGCTATTTGCATTTTAATTCCACACGTATGGTTCAAATAATCTCTAATATCAAGTCGTTGCATCATTCGTAAGCAAAACAGAAGTTCAGTTGCCTCACAGAGCGGTAGTATTTAATTGAAACTTATAATATTGAACCATCGACAGACGTAACATAACTCTCGGAGTCAATTTCCTCTGTACCTAATATAAACTTCGCCACTAATTCCCAAATGTATACTTTTACACGTAACCTGGGGCTAAGTCGGTGATTGAAATCCTTAGCTGGTTGCGCGACGCTTGCGCAACAGTTATCGGTCGCCGCGGGTCAGATGATGATTTTGTAAAGAAAATCGCCAATTCATTCGACGAGCCGCCACGAACGCCACCTTGGGCAAACGCCCTTACATCTCACAACTTTTCGCTGTAGGGCTGTACGCCGCCGTACGGTGACGAAATTGGTTTGATTTAGTTTTCGTTTCCTGGTTAGTTACTGTACCGGTTAATCTTCAATTTGGTACTTATACCAAAGGTAAGTAAAGTAGGACTCAAATCAATGAACCTGTCACGGAGCTCAGGTGCAAAGGTGTTAGCTTATTTATTAGTACACTTGAAGTTTCAATGAGGCTTGGTTGAATTATTAGAATGATAGGCAGGAAATTCCATCATACTGTCACAACCACAATGCTCATGATGACCGGATTTCACCGTAATTTTAAGTTATAAATCTGAATTTTGACAGACAGCCCTGTTATATTTAAATGTCGTTAACACGTATCAATAAATTGCCAACCTGCGGCTACGGTACAGTTTGATATGTGGGGATGGGGACAGGGGGTCTGATTTAGGCGCAGGCGCAGGCTCCCAGATAGGTTTAAAGATATTTATTTCCCATAAGAACTATATAACTTATAATGAGATACAGAGTTACTTCTAAATAATAATATATAATATTTGCCTCTGGGGCGTTGGTGACACGCGACATACATGTGTTTTGAGTTTGCTCTTAAATATATTAATACTATCACGATCACCGTCATTAACGGCGATCACACACGAACGCGCCCGAACTCGTCCGAGCTACATAACTGTTGTTGTCGATAACTTAGTGTTATTGCTTACTGTTCGAAATTGATACACGATAATGAGATTACATCCGCTGAGGTTAGAGGCATGGGTCGGAGATCGGCCCTCGTTATTGATAGCCAAATATGAATGTTAATAATGTTAATACGTGTATTAACACTAACGAATTTAACGAGACGTCTACAAATGAGGAATGATCTATGAGAAAAATAACCTCTAATATTATACGAAAAAAATATTTAATACAATCAGTCATGTGTGGTAATTTATTTTGGAATTATTTAATCGTTTTAGTTTTATCATATGCTATTATTATTATATTGTAAAGATATGCGCTAATATAATGTAGAAGCAAGGCTGATTAATATTAATTTAAGAAATTGAGAAGGTTTCTAGTTGACACGTGTATGGAAGGATGGCACGTAATTGCAGTATTATCACAGCTAATGCAGCTTCCGCAGCAGTTGCAGTCTTTGCCACTGGGGTCTGTTGGTAGTGGCAACGTTCAAACGGAATTTGATACTGCGAAAAACCGTAATCGAGCTAAAATTTAAGATCACATCTCGCAAATATGAAGAGCTCATGCTGATTAATTGCTACCCCAAAGTGTGTGATGGAGTATTACCTGAGGGATATCAGGCAAGCGTGGAGCGGCCCACATTTGATTACACACAACAAACACGCGAGTGTATCGGGTGATGGCTGCCCCGCGCGGCTGCGCTTGAGTCGATTGGCGGCAATTATATTATTACGCGCATACGCAGCGCGCACCGGCGCCGGCGCGGCCCGGCGGCGGCAGCGGTAGCGTGACTGCGCCGCGCTATAGGGATGAGCAACATACATCTGCTATAGTATGTAGTTCTGGTAGGTATAGCGTATAGTTTACGAACTAAGCATGATGAGCTTAGATAAAGCTCGTAATGCATAGTTCGTAAACTTTTGAAAGAAACATAACAAAAGACTTCATAGGAGTACCTTGTCAAGGGTTGCTCTTTTCCAACACAACATCGAAAGATGGAATTGTGACAAGACAGAAATTCGACAAGACTCATCCTTAAATCTCCAAAAGAGTCTTCCGAAATTCTTGCGAATAAACTTGCTTGCTATTAGAGTGACCGCAGCAAGAGCCACCCTAGCTTTTTTAGAGTCAAATCAAATCAAATAAAAATATTTTATTTCACATAAGCTTTTTTTTTTTTTTTTGAGTGTGGGGAATCATCAAATGACTCCTTCCGCTCTGCGCGGAGCGAGAGGGTGTGTCAGACTTTTACTGAATAAAACCCACCCGTGTTCCTTCCGTTGCCTGTGTGCCGCGGCCGCGATATCCCTTTCGGACAAACCCGCAACCCCAGCAGGCATTGCCTACGGTGGCCGGAAGTCGTCTCACGACTCCTGACGCCCGGGGCGTCTCCTGCGGCGACTAGGGGCGCGAAGGCGCGCATCTTGCATTTCCCTCGAGCGCTCCGCCTCCTCCTTCGCGAGCATTACTGGTTTGCAGAAGGAAGTGATGGCCTCCCATGCACTCTCGCTCCGGACCATGGCCTGAACCAGGACCGGACGCGAGAGATCGCCGCTGCCGATCGCCTCCGTGAGGACACGGCGGTGCCCCGCCCAAGCCGGGCAGACCTCCACCGTATGCTCCACCGTGTCCTCCGGGCGATCCACACAATGGTAACACCCGGGCGTTTCCTCCCGCTTTATCCTGAACCAAACCTTACCAGGTCTTAACAAAATAGAAAATGGTCAACAAATCTACAGTCCACTAAGCTTACAACGCAACGTTCTCACATTCACAAAATAGAAAAGAATGTACATTTAAAAAGGATAAATAAAGTAATTAAAAAAAACCTTTTTTAAACGAAATGACATGATAGCCATTACAACTGTAACAACTTTGAATAATTATCCACAAAAGTCACTAATAAAGAGTTGAAATTAAATTGTAGGTATATAATGTCAATTAATAGGATGATAATGTCAAGGAACAATGTAAAAAATAAACATGGTAATTTGGGAGCAGTTAATAGTTAATTTTTATGAATTGTTAAATATTTAAATTTAATTAATCACAATTTTATTTGGGTTTTTGGGCAGTTTAATTTAAAATAGATATGAATAATTTAAATGTGTGTGTGTAAAATTATGGACTTGAATTTGTCTGAAATAAATGAATAATAATAATAATAGACTTATGCCGTTAATGAGGTACCGGGGAAGATACATGTGCAGAAGGAATTATTGCTAAACTTCTTTGTCTTCAACGTACTTTTTAATTTTATAATAATATTCTTTTTGGGCAAAGACACGTAAGAAGGTTTTGAACTTTCCATCGCTAAGTTCTGTAACCGACTCTGGAAACCTTCGTATAAAAGCGGATACTATTTATAGGACCACCAAAAAAGGCTTTATTGTATTAGTTGCTATTTAAATACCATTCTGATACATAAGATTGGAAGAAATGTTATACTAATAATTACGCAAATGAACTTACTAAGGATTTTTTAAAATTAATATCTTGGTATTTTTATGTAGCAATGAAAAATGATTAAGACATAACAGAAACATTAATAAAGCTACTGCGACATAATGATCGATAAAGTCCGCTCTAAACTGTGTCGCCGTCAGTTATCTGATGTATTCCGTACGTAGCGCACAAACAAATCTCTCGGCTAAGCCTAAGTGACAGGACACTAAGCGTACCGCACGGTACCACACGTACCGCGGTACCGTCTAGTGACCTTTAACTAATTCTTACTAATACAGTTATAACTCGTGCTGAATACATACTCGTACTTAAGATTTTTTACGATGTTTTCATTCTGGAGCATGTAGAATTCAAAACAAATATTGTAGGACAAAATAAATATAATATACTCGTATTATTGGAAGAATTTGTAATAATTATTATGAAAGTGTCATGAAGGTTTATTATTTAACGAAGATGGCGGCTGGAAGTGTTTCTTATTATAGAGACATGTTTTACGAGACAATAAATTCGCGCGGAATTATAAACCATAAATCATGTCTCTTACTATTATAGTAAACGTTGGTATTGTTCTAACGGAATGTTCGTCATAATCGTAAATCTCACGGCTCGACGAGACTGAGCTGTCAGTTGCCGGCCAAGAAACAAAGCACCTATCAATTAAGACAATACGCTGTCTATTGCTGAACATTATTTAACTAAACGAAGGAATCTTATTAACTTTATGGGCCGTTTTCACTAATAAGTCCTTAACGGATGTGCTGAATTGTTTCATTGGTTGATTCCATATATTCTTCTTTTCCTGATACATTTGTTTTTCATCCATCGTGCCTTTACTACTTACTTCTCCCCTCAAAAAAAGATATACTGTTAGTGATCATTTTGTTGTGGCACATCACTAGTTTGACAATACACTCGGGGCCCTGGGGACCAGGGGCCGGGAGCCGGGGGCGCTCCCGCGCAATTACCCACCAATTAACAGCGCTTTCACTTTTATAACATTATCTGTGTTATTATCTCCAGCTTTTTTTAAAAGCTTTTATTTAACTTGCAATGTACGAGTATGTATGTATGTTTGTTCGCGTGAAATCTTGCTACTCAATTTTGAAGCAGATATCTTCAACCGATTGAGCTGAAATTTTGTAGACACATTTAGTTTGGATGACAATACACGATAAGCTATGTGACGTCATTCTAAATCCAATATGGCGGACCATCCAAGATGGCGGAATAGTTATTTTTTATGCACTTCTGCATTATGGGTATCAAATGAAAGGGCCTGAGGAGAGTAATTTGAAAAATAATGTGACGTCATTCTAAATCCAATATGGCGGAACATCCATGATGGCGAAATAGTTATTTTTTATGCACTTCTGCAATATGGGTATCAAATGAAAGGGCTTGTTGAGAGTAACTCGAAAAAGAATGTGACGTCATTCTAAATCCAATATGGCGGAACATCCATGATGGTGAAATAGTTATTTTTTATGCGCTTCTGCAATATGGGTATCAAATGAAAGGGCTTGTTGAGAGTAACTCGAAAAATAATGTGACGTCATTCTAAATCCAATATGGCGGAACATCCAAGATGGCGGAATAGTTATTTTTTATACACTTCTGCAATATGGGTATCAAATAACACACACAAAAACACTTCCCTCATTTTTAACGTCAGTTAGTCAACTTTGAACAAGTCAACGATGCACTCTCTAAAGTTGTGCATTGGTTTAATGTAAATAATCTTCTCCTGAACGAAAAAAAGACTAAACTCATTAAATTTTCAACGCCAAATGTCAGGCAGCTAACTACCAATGTTCAAGTTAATGGAATAGAGTTGGACCCTGTTGAGTCAACAGTTTTTCTTGGAATAACTATTGACTGTAAATTACAATGGGGCCCACACATAGAAAAATTGTCAGGAAGGCTTAGTTCGGCCGCCTATGCTGTTAAACAAATTAGACAGATAACTGACGTAGATACAGCCAGAATTGTTTATTTTAGTTACTTTCATAGTCTTATGTCATATGGAATTCTTCTTTGGGGAACCGGTGCGGACATTAATACTATCTTTGTTCTACAGAAAAGGGCTGTTCGAGCCATTTACAACCTAGGTCCAAGAGATTCCCTTAGAGAGAAATTCAGAGAAATAAATATTCTGACTGTAGCCTCACAATATATTTTTGAAAACCTATTGTATGTGCACACAAATATATCAAATTTTAAGAAAATGTCCGATATTCATAGTTTAAATACCAGGAATAAACACAACCTTGCTGTACATCGCACACGTCTCCACAGAGTAAGCAACTCGTTCATGGGTCAATGTATACGCTTTTACAACAAACTTCCCATTGACATTCGAAACTTACCCATTAAACGATTTAAAAGCTGTATTAAAACCAAACTTTGTAAAAAAGGGTACTATAAAATTTCAGATTATTTAGAAGATAAAAAAGCTTGGGATTGAGCTGCTCGCTCTGCTAAGCCTTGTGAAAACCATAAAACTTGACATTTTAATTATTCATCACAATAAACCAGTTTTATATACACATTGACATTGTTGAAAATTATATTCAAAATGACACGATTACTTTGTAAAGTATTATATTATTTTAATTATTGTGAATGTGAGGACTATGTGGATTTTTTTTTTTCCCTTTTCATTTCTTTTTTCTTTCTCAGTTTTAATGATGGTCTGGCAGTTTGAGTAGTTGATGCGGCCTACCCAAATATCCTTTCCTTGGTATTGTTCGTCGAGTTGAGCTCCTTAAGTTCTGAGTTGAGCTCCACGATTACTGACAAATGCTTGCACTGACTGGACAGGTCCACTCAAATCTGTGTGGTTCTTTCCTCAAAAGACCATTTCAGACACTAATCTACATGGTCCTCACATGACTTGACCAAGATTATGTCTGGACTTTAAAAGAGACTGTGACCTCTGAGTTTGTTTCGGCCTTTCTTCTCAGAGTAGTCAGATAGGAAACACCGACCTCACCTAGCTTATTTTTAATATTTTTTTATATGACGTGTAAAAGTGATTCCCATATCCTATTTACAGAATAAACAATTTCATTTCATTTCATTTCAAATGAAAGGGCTTGCCGAGAATAATTAGAAATATCTAAAAAGAAAAAATAAAATAAAAGCAAAAAAACCTTTTTAAGAAAAAGCTTTTATTTAAATGCTCTAAAAAGAAGAAAATAAAATTTTCTTTTAAAATTTTAACTATCAACTTATAACCTCATTATACACAATTTATATGATCATAAAAGCTTGTCGCGAGGTTTGCAAAAAATAAATAAATGCTAAATTGACTATACCTACTTGCTATTGCCCCCGTTTTTGATATCATGAATACTGTTTATTGTTAGAAATTGAGATTTAAAACTAACGATGTCTCCATAGCCAATCTAGGTTTTCGAGTATATTATTAGAATAATGTATCTTTGAGAAACGTACTTAAAACTTGACTGAAGTGAAAGGTCTTCTACTAAATAAAGTACATAACATTTTGAAAATAATAAGGAACTAAAAGTTTATTTGTATTAAAATAATAAGGAACTAAAAGTTTATTTGTATTAAAATAATAAGGAACTAAAAGTTTATTTGTATTAAAATAATAAGGAACTAAAAGTTTATTTGTATTCATGCGGTGCCATTACAAACGAAAATATTTTGATTACAAAGAAGATTTAACGGCTGATCATTAAAGTTAACTACATGACACCTACTAATGCTATAATGCTATAGTATAGTAAGGTAATACGCGAACACCACCGTTCATGGTACTTCTGATATTATGGTATAAACGTATAATAGCCACAGTTACTGTGCCTCGCCGGGATAAAACCCGCAACTCGCGCGTGGCTCACCACCCCTGACGTCCAATATAACTAATAATGTGCTTAACTGCATAAGTACCATTAACTCTATAATATTTATAATGCCGTAAACAGTCGAATGTCGAAATATTCACAATCCGTAGGTTAGATTCTTGAATAATCTGAATCGGAAATAAATGTTACCTATCAATCTACTCGTATATACAGGGTGGCAGGGACATCGACGCGAAGCCGGCTACCATGGATTCAGTACATGATTCTGAACCCCCCCCCGTTTTGCGGTGATTCCCAAGGTAGTCGGGGTGGCGCTGTGTTATGATCCAGTGGGTCGGATAGATGGTCTGTATCATGCTGATGGTCTGTATCCTGACCATCAGCATGCAGCGAACGCGCATTCCTGGTCATCACCCTCAGCCACAACCCGTCGCTGTACCACATCCGACCCACTGGATCATAACACAGCGCCACCCCGACTACCTTGGGAATCACCGCAATCACCGCAGACAGTTCCGACTTACTGGAACCACAGCTGGCACTGTGAAGCATCGCAAGATACAAGACTCAGCCCACTATCGACTTCCGGTCTCCGGAGGGGAGTGATGTGGCGGCATCTAGAATCGCCACATGCGAACTACGCATCAAAGACCTGACGTCACACAACATCCTGACGTCACACAAATCCTGCATCGCGCAATTAGTGTTTACCGAGCGATAGACGTATATACAATCTCCTAACTTCAACCTCTGGGCAGTTGCCCGCCAGACACGACATCCGTCTGGTCGGAGGATCCTCCCTTTTCTATGGAGGATGAGTGAACTTTACACCCTGTTCCTCATACCCCTAAAATCTTGGTCATTTTCAATTGAATAGGGATGTTGACTGGGAAAAAAAAACTATTTAGTCCGGCAGTCAGATAATAAAAAAAATTAGACACGTATTTTTTGCTTTATCATAATAATATGTATTAATAAAAAATGGTTTAGATAAAACGCATTAAAGTTGGGGAGTGGGGGGCTCGCTACGTCACAAGTCAGTATAAAATATACTGGCCAGTGACGTCATGCCACATTTTAAAGCATTGCCTACTCAATGTATTGCCGTAATCTTTTGATAACCTACGCAAAAAATCAAAAATACGTGTCCAATATTTTTTATTTAACTACCTAAGGGATTCAAAATCTACCTGACGGACAAAAAAAATCTTTTTTGTCCGTCTGGTAGATTTTGAATCCCTATTATAAACAGCCCGGTGCCTGGACTTGCGGGCGGTTGACGGCGGCAATAGTCTCGCCCGCTATCACATGGGACTTAAACTTAGCTACACATAACTGGCGAAATGTGAGTTTACTATATAGGTACACCTCTGGACCCTTCGGGGAAAACTAGCGTAATGTTATGGTACGAGTATGTACCAAACATACGGCTGTACGCTTGAATAGTTTAAGAGAAATACCCACACTGGACATCGCATGGCGCTCAGCGATCATCAGTCGTCCATCGTACACAACGCGCAGTAGTTAACATACTGAAACCGCCATCACACGCTGAATTAGTGAGCCGCGTTAATTGAATGTTTAGCTTTACTGCCTTCGCTTATTTAATTACAGCCTCGGCCAGTCAGCCTGCCCTCGCAGCCCCTATACGTACTCGTAGTTATTGCTAGCCTTAGCTCGGGAAGCGCGCCACAAAGGACTGCCGCTCAGCGTTGAGTCTTCTCTGTGCACTCTGCTGGATTATTGCAGGGTCGTAAACGATTTGTAATTATACTTAAGCTGGCTCTATAGCCTGCTTGATGGGTTTTGATTTACTTCCGTTTTTTAACCAAATTCCAAAAATGAGGAGGTTCTTTAATCGTCTGTATGTTTTTTTTTGTATGTCCATCGATATTTTCGTCAATTGAGGACCGATTTTGAAAATTCTTTACTTATTTGGTACAAGAAGCTTGCGCGGTGGTTCCATATAAATTTTATTAACGTTGTTTGGGTAGTTTTTGAGTTAGCTACAATAATACTTATTTTTCCCACTTAGTCTATGTAGATGATGTTATAGAACTTCCTATCACTGTTATTACATAGCAGGTAGAGGTATTCGAATTTGTGTGGGGTAAGTAACACAGCTAAAAAGTTAAAAAATCAACTCTCTTCCATAAAAAAACACTACAAAATGAAACATAACTTTAATTTCGGAAGTCAGTGGCAAAAAACTAAAATTCAAAACAAAAGTTCAAAGTTCAAACATAAAGTTATTTTTCACATTTTTGTTTTTTTTTTTGAAAGACGGTTGTTTTTTTTAAGGGAAAATTGTTTAGTTTTGAGAACCCATCCTTATTAAACATTTTATGAAACTTAACTTCCCTATCATTGGAAGTTTTTAACTAGAATAACACTGTGCAAAGTAAAATAGTTTTAGTCAGCAAAGATTACACGCGTGTATTGCGAGCAAACCAATGGCAAAAAGCTTTCATATCTAATATAGAATTCGTATCGCCGAGCTTGTAAATAACAGTTGAGCTGTAGTGCCGGACAGCTCCAACTAAATGTACTAACATTACCAATGTACCGCGCAACACTCACTACATCGGTACATTCGTTAAAATGCATGCTACATCAGTTGACACAGAAGGCACACAACCTGGAACTATGGATTTGTAAAGAGATAAGCCTGCTAAGATAAGCTGCCGACGAGACCGCTGAGATGGGGCTGGAACGATAACACGGATAAAAGAGATGTATAGAAGAAAAATACTGCACCCACAAATACATTGGCGTAGTAAGAGGTTGACAAGGCTGCGGGCATTCACTGAGCAAGCACGTTGTGAATCTAGCGTTGCATGTACTAGTGGTGTTACGTTGCGTGCGCTATTGTTATTGATAGTGTCGCTGGATATCCTATTTTTAACCGACTTCCAATATAAATTTTATTACCTTTTCTTCGATAGTTTTTGAGTAAGCTTCAATAATACGTATTTTTACCACTTAGTATAATAAGTGGATGATATGATGATAACTTCCTGTCACTGTTATTTACATAGCAAGTAGTGGTATTCGAATTGGTGTGGGATAGGTACCACAACTAAAACGAAAAAAAAAAAACAACTAAAAAGAAAAAAAAAACAACCGACTTTAAAAAAAAAAACCACTACAAAGTGAAAAATAACTTTAATTTCGGAAGTCGGTGGCAAAAAACGAAAATTCAAAACCAAAGTCACCGACTTATTTTTCACTTTGTAGTGTTTTTTTTGGAACTCGGTTGTTTTTTTATTTTTATTTGGATAGGCTTGCAAGTTAATGATTCCTTTTCCATGCTCATTTATGTTTACTTTGTTCAACGCGCTGTTTATTTTGACTGATTCACAAATTGTGTGAAGTAGACTTTCTGCACTAACCTTATAAAACAATTGTAATAACAGCGCCATGACGATTGCTATTAACGCCTCAATTAACTGACGTCGCGGACGAGAGTTATACGTTATCTCCTGATTTATGTTTATTTATTCCCGCATGCAAATGTTCTGGCTCAGCTGTATCTACAGCGATTAAATTATGCAGTCAGATAGTTATTCGCACAGTTATACGACTGATTTTTGCAACATTAATGAAGTCGGTTTGCTTGACGAATGCCTGGGAATATAAAAACCGTCCGATGTGGAAATCGACGTAGACGTCGGGACACATTTTTTTTTTTTAGATGTTTTTGAAGATAGCGGAGACTGCTTCACTTCCGCGTGTCGTGATATAATTATGGCTTGTTAGTGTATCGCTCCGTGGTTGTTATCATTAGCTGTGTGTTGTTTTGAACCGGCTACGTCTATTGGAAATCTTAGGGGATATAGCTCGCTGGTCCGTACGATGACCGGCGATGGCAACCTCAAACTCAAAGCATTTATTTCAATTAAACCATTTACAGGCACTTTTGAATTGTCAAGGAATCGGTCAGTCAGAAATATGAAGCTAGTTGCCCATTCCAAAGCGTAGTAGGTACCTATGGAGAAGAACAGGCAAGAAACTCCACGGACACTCTTTTAAATAAATTGTCACAAAATATTTGTTACATCATTCATGTTGAAATTAAACATGTGAGAACAATGTAGAAAGACGTGCACGTTAGAAGCGTCCGTAATAATAGTACATTATGATACGAGTGTGCTGTATTGGTTATTACCCACAAGCCGGCATTGGCGCGCGAGTCATAGGCGAGCGCGATAATTTAGCCGAGTGAGTAATGATCAATGCACACGCGTTTCATACGACGTTTTTCAACAAACTTGCGAGGAAAAAAACAGACTTGTTGTAAGAACTTATGCTGGAATAACGTGACTTTAGAGATGATAATTTAGATTTATAGAGTTCAACTGACCTTTGTTGCCAATCGGAGCTTATTTTAAAAACTGTTGTACGTCGGTTGGTGACAATACTTTAGATTTTCGTATTTTTTAAAACAACAAAACAAAAACGATAACATATATTTACGGAAAATGGCGCGCTGGTTTTTTTTTTTCTGCTAGCGATGCGCGCGCAGTTGTAAATAAAGGCACAGGCAAAACCGCTGAACAGCCTATACCAAACCCCGTAACATAGAACATAAAAGGCAAGAAATCTCTTTGATGAGATAAAAAAAAGCACAAATCTCTGCTGGGGTTAAAATAGAGAATGCTCATTTAATAGTAGAGGATAGTTCATACTAGTTCCATGTATTCAAAGTCAATTTCTTTATACAAATTCCATGCTGCAATGATAGTACATACTAATTCCATACTGCCATGTCGCGTTTAAAAATTTGTCAAACAACAATGGCCGCTAGAAATTGTCTATGGTTTTAGTGATATGGTAGTATGATCTTTTCGTTTTGGTACTTTCGATGTTACAATTTTTTTTGTAGGTAGTGTTTCATCAGTATTTTTTGAGTTGAGTAACTGTCACATAAATAAAAATGTAGTTTAAAAAAAAACTAAACAACACGCTTTTTACACGAACTAAAAATGATAAATTAATTAAATTGACTTGTATCCAATGATTAAATCAAAAAGCGTGGAGCGCTTTTTAGTGGTTTAAACTTTAAATTTATTTAAACAAAAAAAAAAAAAAAAACAATGCTTTTAGATTTAATCATTGGATACAAGTCAATTTAATTATTTTATCATTTTTAGTTTTTTTACTTTTTGATTAGTATATTCTTCATTTAGTTAATAACTCTAAAGTCAACGAAGTTATGACTTGACCGGTTTACTAGTTAAGTAGCCACTGAAGAAATCTACTATCCACCTCCTGGCTCCATCATCAGACCCTCGACACCAATTGCAATATATTGGACTCGTCAAACCGAAACATATGAGCCCAAACTCGAGGAGTTTACTAGTAGCCGTTGAAGAATTCTTCTATGCACCTCCTAGCTCCATCATCAGACTTTCGACACCAAGTGCAATATATTGGACTCGTCAAACCGAAACATATGAGCCCAAACTCAAGGGGTTTACTAGTAGCCACTGCAAGAGTTCCACTATCCACCTCCTAGTTCCATCATCAGACATTCGACACCAAGTGCAATAGGTATATTAGACTCGTCAAATCGAATCATATGAGCCCAAACTCGAGGGGTTTACTAGTAGCCACTGAAGAGTTGCACTATCCACCTCCTGGCTCCATCATCAGACCCTCGACACCAACTGCAATATATTGGACTCTTCAAACCGAATCATATGAGCCCAAACTCTAGGGGTTTACTATTGGCCACTGAAGAATTCCAGCATCCACCTCCTGGCTCCATCATCAGACCCTCGTAACCAACTGCAATATATTGGACTCGTCAAACCAAATCATATGAGCCAAAACTCGAGGGGTTTACTAGTGGCCACTGAAGAGTTCCAGGATCCACCTCCTGGCTCCATCATCAGACCCTCGACACCAACTGCAATATATTGGACTCATCAAACCGAATCATATGAGCCCAAACTCGAGGGGTTTACTAGTGGCCACTGAAGAGTTCCAGGATCCACCTCGTGGCTCCATCATCAGACCCTCGACACTAAGTGCAATATATTGGACTCGTCAAACTGAATCATATGAGCCCAAACTCGAGGGGTCGCTGAAGAGTTCCTCTATCCACCTCCTGGCTCCATCATCAGATCAGTTTCAAAATTATTGTATTGTCATCGGTTCTTGATACGTCTGCAGATTTTCAACTTAATCGAACGTCTTGAAGTTGGCGAAAATTACGTTGAAAGATTCCATTACATAGATGGATAGATAGATACAGGTCAAGCTAATAAAAGCGTATTAAAAACAAATCCATTGAAATATGTTCCAAATTAAAACAGTGAAAACGAACAAGATAGCACGGGTACTTACGTACGATTGGTATGTCAAAGATTAAAAAAAAAAAACTTATGCTAACCAAATACCTACCTGACAAATAATACGAGACTAGCTTACAGATGGTGTACCTCACAGACTACTTAGAGATATGGTGTAGCTCAGGAGTCACCAAATGTTATTATTCGTAACAAATTCAGTGTTAAAGCAGTAGCAAAACTTGAGGGGTCCCCATAATACATAAAGACCTACGACATTATTTCATAAGGAAATAGGACCGCATCTTTAAACGCGGGCTAGCTCCAACAGCATCTTGAAAATCCTAGGCGAAAAACACTTGTTGTTGTCAGTATAATAATTATAAATACATTAAAATAGTTTTTTTTTTCAATAAAGGATTAATAAAATACTCCTTGAACAAATAGTCGATATTTATTATGTCAATCACTAACTTTTCAATGACAAGATAAATTTAGACCAGTTGAAAAGGATGTCGATTGCCTATGGTCGGTTGTCTGACTTTTGTAAAAATTCAAAATTTATTCCAGTTTTCGCTTTTATTGTTAATTAAAATAGTTTAATTAAAAGTTAAGAAACATGCAAAGGATGTTAAAATGGGTGTGATAATACGTGTATCCTAATTAGTGCGTATTTAATCAGTGACACATAGATATCGCGTTCAATTCCCAGGCAAGTCCAATGTTATTGTTTTTAGCGAGTCGTAACCAAATCCTGATTAGTTATCTGTGGCATTACAGCACTAGTCCGATAATATAAAGTAAAAAGCACATATTTTTAAGAGGGGGTAGTAACCAAAATTGCCTACCTTCAATTCGATTTTTCAGGAAGTTGATAAGACTTAGGTATAAAATAAAAATAACACGAGTAACTACATGATATTTCCAAACGTTTTGTGTACCATAAACACAAAATATTAAAATTTTCTCGATAAAAAAACATCACGAAGTTACCTCTAATTTTCCCGTATTTTCGATTTGTACTTAATATGGTAATGATTAATTGGATAAAAATTAGATGATAGAATAGAAATTTGTGTAGGCTTTTTTTTTTATTCCTTTTATTTTTGGTTTTATTACGAGTACAAGCTTTTAGCACTTACGACGTTCTTAGTTCGTGGAAGAAGTCATCTTCCGTCGCACGTTGCGGGAACTTCAAGCATATTTTTGTTTCACAAATCAGTCACCGTCGCTCTGTTGAGACGAGAGGACTGCGCTCAAATTTTTGGCTTCGCTGTGATATAATTTATTTGCGTAAATAATATTTTCGTAATTTATCACATTCTAGAAAAGAAACTGTGAAATAGAACGTGTCCTTGAAGCCCTTTCTGGATCCCCTTATGGAGCCTTCTGGAGCCCTTTATCCAACAGCCTAACGAGAGCCTCCTCAGGTGTTGGTCGAGGCTCTTAGCAATTATGCCATTAGCCGTCACGACTATCGGATTATTTTTCAAAAACACAAACAGCTTAAAAACTCTAAACAAAAATTTGACAGAAAAAGAGTTAAGCTTTCATTATGTCTATAGTAAAAATAGCATTTTCTCAAACATGCTTGGAAATTCGAACATTCTTTCGAGCGCCGGCAATATCTGGCGTGTTTAGTGGCTAAATAAATTACTATGAAAAGTCATATCTCGACACCAGTAATGAATACAACGCCAACTTGAAAAAGTCGATTTCACACCAGTCATTTCAAAGAAAAAATGTGATAAGTAGCTTTTTTATTAATAAAGATAATTAATTGAAATTATTTGTGTTGTCAGTTCTCTTGAAAATATTTATTTATTTATTTATAATAGGTACGCCAACAGCATATATATTTCACATTAAATATTAAAGTTAACAAATATGGGCTCTTATATATACCAATTACAGGTGTACACGACATTTACATAACAAAGCAACCTTCTTTAATTACACAAAATTATATACTAATTAAAATTAAAATTAAAATGGAAAATAAAATCATTAGCAAAAAAACAGCGTTGACCTAAGTCTAAAACAGAACAAAAAAAAACAGACTTCCACAAATATAATTTAATAAAAAAAAAATATAATAATACAATACAAAGAATGTCGTTATTTAATTTCTTTATTAATTGTTAGTTTTGAAATTAACCCGAGTTAGTAGTAGTAATACACAAAAAAAAACGATAAATGAATATGCAATAAATTACACCAACTCATAGTTAGCGTAGCGTACATTTAAATGGAATGTCAAAAGGTGAGAATGTCTACTAACTAATATCTTAAACCGCCGTGTAATAGTACAGGTAAGAGTGTGCTAACTCTCAGCTAAGTCTTGCCTTTTTTGTTACGAACATTCACGAACGGAATACACTAGGCTAACTAGAGATAGCGTAATGTATGTCGCGCGATTGCAAAAATTACATTCACTAAGCGTTATGGAAAATTTGTAACTTCGTGATTTTTTGGAATTTCTATATAATTGTTTTGGTACTACGAGTAATTGAAAGTGCATACCATAAATAATTTAGCATTCAAAACGGAAATTGTCCAAAATTCAAGTTAGCGTAGTGTAAATTGCTGGTGTCGAATCTGTTGTGTCATTTAAAAATGGAACACACTTTTGTTGGTTGGTTGCTCCATGGCAACCAAGGAGGCAACTTAACAAAGATTTTATTTAAATTTCGTTTTGGCTTGCAAATAGAGGTGTTTAAAGTAAAGAAGAAATAAATGAACATAATTGGCGCGAGTAAAATTATCGTTGTTCGTCATTGATTCTGGAATTTATAATTAATTAACTTAGTTTTAATTTCCGCGCATTGTTTGAGAAAAGTACTATACTGATGGACTCACGTATATGTGCCTCAGTTTCGCCTCATTTTCATTTAGAATCGCCACGTTAGTCATTTAATTCTTCGTATTTTGTACCCATTTCATGGACGTAGTGTTATTACTTCTATCATATACACACGCAGATACTTTACACAATTTCACTGGAAATGGTGTCCGTTACTGAAACGATCGATAAAAACTCGCAAATCTATCGATTGGGGTAACAAAATAAAGGGTTTTATTACGCCAGTGTCACCGGGAATATTACTTAAATAAAAAATCTAATTGGCTGTTTTTTTGGGCCTTAAGGTATGTTTAAAAAAAATACTTTGAGACCTATCAAAATGATGGGGTTTATTGACACTGGGTATACTCGTATTAAAAAAAAAACTAAATGGCGGATATTTGGCGAAAAAATCTCCCAAACCTATCAAGTGGTTTTAAAAGGTGATTACAAAAATTTATACAAATTATTTGTTAAAATGTAATTTGGAATGAGAAATGGTTAAAAAAAATCCTGACTAAAAAGCGTAAAATAAAAAAGTTCATTTTTTTAAGACAGTAATAGGTCATCTTAATTCCACTTTAAGTTCACTTTGTACGTAGTCGGGTTTTTGTTCTTTTTTATTCACTTTTATTGTTCACAAAGGTTTTCGGTGGGGATTGTTTCTACTCGCGCTTCGCGCAGGAAAGGTTCATGACACATGATATGTGTCTTTGCAAAATCCACTATACCAAGATATTTTTTAACTTGGGTAACACTGTTGCTAAGTACAAAATCCACGATAAAGCATTGTATTTTTTTACTTGGGTATCACAGTTTTTCACGAAGACGTCGTGAGGTACAAATTGTACAAGGTTCTAAATAAAATTTGGTTACATTTGAATTTGAACCTTGTTACGTCAGTGTAGAGTTTCTAGTTCCAAAACTTGCATTTGATCTAAGATTCTGAATTCAAGCTTAGCGTATAGTATATGCAAAATAAACAGATGTTTTTAGTTTTACCTATTGAAAGAATTGCATTGAAAATAAAGGGAATGGGCAGTGATCATATTTCGTCAAATATTGTAATTTAAAAACCATTCCGACGAATAGGGTTGCTGATCACTGAGCTGCGGTCCAACAAATATTCTATGTTTATTGAAATTTTTGTTCAATCATGTTCGTCCTTAATAATTATGACCCTTATGATGTTATCATTCTAAAAAGGCTTGTTTTCCTCAAAGTAAAAAAGGGAAGGTAAGTGATACAATTAGTTAGATAGTATTTGCTTCCAAGTCGTCAAAAAATCAAGTTTATTGAGTTTATTTTCATCATGACTGATAATGTAGTACGTAGTATAATACTTTGATGATGATCCGCTCGCATTTGCGCGGTTTTCTAATCAATGCCTATAACTGACTAATAAACATCGGATATATAATTATAAGATAACAATTATGTTCAGAGTTAAATAAAAACGTTTAAAATAGTAGCCCACCAGCATCGGTAACAGATTCACGAACATACAATAATGTAATATATGGAATAATATACCTACTTGTATACAGCTACTTGTATAATATACCTACTTAGGTAAATTAAACAGAGCCGTTTCATCTGATTATTTTGCGTATACTTACTACAGAAAATTCAAATTCGAATTCTATACCTAGCTAGATAAACGCCGGGTGAAAAGTTTCTGCCGGCGGGAATGGATTGTGTTTTGTTTTCGTCGTGTTTGATGAGAGGGGTAGGTAAGGGTTGCGCGGGTGAAATTTGATTTTTTGCTGGCTTTATGCGCCCTCTATACACTGAATTATGACCCTAAAAACGGTTCAATAAGAGCTATTTTACGAGCAAGTGTGTTGAAAAAATATAAAACAAAGAACAGTTCAAAAATTTTAATCAGCCAAGGCAGCTAACAGTTGACCAGTCCCAACTGACGGCGCCCATTCACGAACATGACGCATGGATTAGCATCATGCAGCTCAACCATTTTGAAGGGAGCTAAATGATCCAACACACGCGCCACCATCAGCGAGACATCTGAGTGAGCATGACATACTCACAGCCGCCATGGCACATTAAAGTCAATAAAAGACGTATTACCCGGTAAATGTACCTCTTTAGTACATAGTACTCACACCTGTGCTCTGAAATTATATAATACAAAGAAAATTGATTTTATACAATGCTATGATGGTCTTAAACTCTTCAGCAGCTCCAACAGAATTTTCAAAAGTTAATCAAATAGTTGTGGAGCAGAACCAGCATTGAGCCAAGCATTTTTATCAGCGATCTAATCCCCCAACTTATAATATGCCTGCCTGCATAGTGTGCGTTTTATACAATATTTGAATTTCGTCTCATTCAGTTGAAGTATGTGGGTAGGAATGTTATTGTAACATTTTAAACAGTATCCCATGAAAGATGAGTCTACTTTAGCCAGTCTGAAACCTGGTTAAACTAATAGGTCCCTAATTTCTTGTACTATAATTATGTCTGTCCTGGTAATGTCTTCTATTTCTAGCTCATCATTTTATGAAAACCGGTCTCAAACCCTTACCAACAAGAATGAGAATGAGGGGCTATTTAATGTTTATGTGAATGAACTGATCGAGGAGCTGAGCTCAGCCCATCGATTAGTGGTCTGAGAAGGCTAATGGCTATATGTGAAGGGTATGCTGAAAGACATGGTCTGAGATATAACTCTTTTTTAAGAGTGAACTGCTGGTCTTTGTTGGGAAAAACAACTGCCCACACTATGTTCCCCCGGTGATGATGGGTGGTTCAGCCTTATCAAGAGTCAAGCTTTTTAAGTACTTAGGTCATATAGTCACTGAAGATTTGAAAGATGATATGGACATTGAGAGAGAACGCAGGGCGGTAGCTGTAAGGGGAAGCATATTGGCTCGCAGGTTTGCAAAGTCCTCAGTAGATGTTAAAGTCACTTTACACTTTAGGCCTTCTGGCAAACTTTTTATACCAGCAGCCTGTGGGTTAACTTCACTCAGAAAGCCTATAATGCGTTACGTATTCAGTATAACAACGCGTTCAGAGCGTTGCTGAGGCTTCCTAGATACTGTAGTGCCTCTGGTATGTTTTTTCAAGCAAAAACATTCGATTTCTGTGCTATAAAAAGAAAGAAAGTGGCCTCTGTCGTACACAGGCTATGGAAAAGCCCTAACACCTTAATTTTGGTGTTTGCAGCACGATTTGACAGCATGATCTTCAGGCGGTTCACTGAGCTGCACGTCAGTGTAGTAACTCTGTGAATCGGCTGGGGAACATGATGTCAATGTAGTGGCATACTGTGCTTATGAATTGTGTAGCTGTATAGTCAATGATGCCTTGAGCTGCGATCTCATTGTTTTTGTTTATGTATTCAGTACATAGCAAAGATCAGTACATCATGTCATATCCGTCCATGACATTTATGGATCTCTTTTGTTGTCATTGTTTTGCTATTGTCATGAATTCTACTAATATGGACTAAGTTGTCTGAAATAAAAGTTATACTCGGAACCCTGGGGTCCCGGACCTTTGCAAGGCGTACGAGGGGTCGAAGCCAACTAACAGAGGCCCGTCAGGCGGTTCAATGAAATGAGGCACCAACCGACGATTATCCCTGTATGCTATGCATGTGCGCCCAAGGACAACTCCCGGTTGGTGCAGGACTGTTGCAGGATATGGAAACAATAATATTAGACTACGAGGTTGAGTGGCTTAAGTTGACTGGTGACCTGGAACTATGGAAGGACTATGGCCCCTGCCTGATCAATGTTTTATATTGTACACGGAAAAATGGCAGGGGGTGACTTGCACACTCAATAATGGACCCCCGAAAACTGTCGCTAGCACATAGTGACGTAGTGACAAGGGGGCAACATTTCCTGAGGTGTTTGAGGAGTTGAGAGGTATTCCACAGCTTTCAGAACAATCCCAGAGCCCGGAAGATGGTCAAGATCCCTACGAGCACTTACTGGAATACTTCCTTCCTCCGAGCACGTTTGCTCTTGCGAACCTCCACTCAAGCCGGCCAAT
The DNA here is from genome assembly GCA_916701695.1 of Agrochola macilenta. Lineage (NCBI taxonomy): Eukaryota > Metazoa > Arthropoda > Insecta > Lepidoptera > Noctuidae > Agrochola > Agrochola macilenta. Next base: position 344,355 of record OU753570.1, on the reverse strand, counting down.
TAAGGCAAGAATGAGGTGGGAGCTCTGTTCCTCGTCAGTTTTCACTCCAGCTGGCCAATAAAGGCAAGCAAGAGATGAGGAACAAGATTTCTCGCGGGAGATAGGGTCCGTGGGGTCGCTACTGCCCAACAACTCGCCACATGCTGCCCTGTGGGTTTCTGTATCTCTTTTGGTCTGGCCCCTCATCCTAGATCTGTTCCGGCAGAGTAAACTCTACCGGCACAGACAAAGAGTTTGGAGCGCGCAAGCCCCACCACGGCGTTAACGTAGAGATACGGCGGTGGGGTTATTATTATTATTGTCACACTGCATGTAAATGCCTCTTCTCATACAGAGATGCCACGAGCGTTGATCACCACGCTTGCTCGAGACGGTCAGACGGGTATCTACAGTTTCTGAAACCACCTCTTCTATATTACTTTATCATATTATCGATTTGCTGACCTGTCTATTTTGTTTCGTTCTGTAATCAAGATTTTAATTTCCTTACTAGCGTATTACCGGTTAATTAGACTATCATTTATGTTTCCACTATGTTCAGGTCGCTCTTATCTCCGGTCTCACTAAACATACCCTAAATGGTATCTTTCTATTTAAAGTTGACTCCGATATATATCTAGTACATTGATCGGCATAGATTGCATTTCCTCTCTGTGATTAAAGGTTCGTATAATAAATAGTGGTGGTGCTGCGTGGTCTGCGCGGGCGCACGACTGCGGTACTTTATTGCTAATAGCTAATACCGCTTCAATTAATACGTCTGCCGATTGCTTCCTGCCGTATATACCGCGGTGTTGCCATAATTTACGATATGTGACCATTTTGTTTATATTATGAAAGGAATAATTGGTTTTCTTAATTGGATAAAAAATTAGAATAGTTTTGAATAAACCTGGATGTGTGACAATTACGTACGACAAATATATTGAGTACAATACAACCGCTTGTTGTACTCATTATATTTGTAGCCTAACTGCTTTCCGTCACAATCACCTATGCAGCAGTAGATATTGTAGTGAAATAAAAATGCAGCTTCACAATTTTTACACGTATAATATTAAATTGGATAAAAAATCGACCAAAGAAGTAAAATATAAACCAAAACTGCACCATAACCTAGAGAACTAGCGTCTGTATGGAGTTCACATGGTAGATCAGGGTCGAAAATTGTCAAGAGTGGAGAAGATCTACTAATAATTTCCTTTCGGGCATTTTCCTGCTTTTCAGTCTGCCTCTAAGGTACGCGAGATTTAGTTAATTCATATAAAGGGGCCATGATTTTGGAAAAAGGACAATGACCAAGTGACTAAGGAACCTAGTATCGGTATGAAACATGCAGTGACTCAAAGATTTATGGTTTAATTAAAAGGATAATTTTAGGGCTTTCAAATGTAATTTACCATTTTACCATAATTCTCGGCATTACACGGTAATTAGGTCTCAAAATCTAGGTTTAGAATCGAATCTCTCGATTTTTTGTCACAATGGTAAATTCAAAATACGAATTAGTCAAAATTACGTTTGAGAATTTTCAATGCTCGTCAATTCCGACAGATAAAGGTTTATATAATCTTATAACGTTCACGTTAATGGTACCTATACGTTACACCATGGTTACAACCATAACCCTAAAACTAAGGTTACTTTTAATAGGGAAATGTTATTATACAGTAGACGAATTCATGACGGATAAAACTTTAAAAATGTAGGTACTCTCATTTATTATTCATAACATAACTTTTCTTTTTCGTTAGATCCGGCCTGATCAAGGACATAAGTTTTGTTTACTCCAGTAACATTAACGAATCTGTTTTATTTTATTGTAAAATGACATATATTACCTATTCCTTATTATTATTATTCTACTTTTTACTACCTGACTTTACTTATGCAATCTGACAAAAAATTACTATACGTGTGTTATTATTGTGTGTTATTGTGTATTGTTTATAACTATTAATTGGACATCATAACGACTTCTAGATAATTATGTATTAGTTTATTATTTGATTTTTTAATTCGTGAAATGTACTCGTATTGTATTGTGATAGTCTCAATATGTTAAGTTAAATGTTTATTAACCCAACAGCAAACCGACGCTATGCTTTGCAGTGCCCTGACGGGCTTCATGTACAAAAACCGACAGTAATAAATATTGTAAATGTGTGATGTGCATGAGAGCAAATAAATAAATAAATAAATAACCATCTTCACGTGAAGATCGATGTACTTACATGCCATTTGAGTGAACTCGCAAAAATACTGTTGTTTATTTTATGTTATAGTGTAGATTAGAAGTAGGCTATAATTATGTTGGTTTTCATTTTATTTTAAATATTGTGTTTATTTTTTATTTTTATTTTATTATTTTATAGGGAATTTTGTAAATTAGTTATTATTTTTAGATGTAGTACTACTAGTTTTTTTAATTTTTCATAGTTTTAAATTGTAATTTAGATAATTTTAAGACCGCGCTATCGCATTAGGTATACACCTGTAATGATACTTGTAAGGGAGATATAAATAAATAAATAAATAAATAAGATCAAAGTGCTGAACATTTTTGGACTAAGGAATATTCAGAAAAACAAAACGTTAGGTACGATAGCAAATTAATATCGTCTATATATCACGCGACAAAGGCATTTCATTGAAAACTCGTTACCACTGAAACCCTGTTTTTAAGTAGATGGAAATTCTCCAGTTTCTACTCACCTTTAATATGGAGGCTTCTTTTAAGTTATCGTTATATTTTACAAGAGAAAGGCTGAATGATCTAAGTAAAGCTAAAGGCTAAAGTAGACTTATCCTTCACTGTTTGAAATGTTACAATAAAATACCTCCCCACATACTCCAACTGAATGAAACAAAATTTAAATCTTGTATAAAACGCACACTATGCAGCCAAGCATATTATAAGTTGGGGGATTACATTGATGACAAAAATGCTTGGCTCAATGCTGGTCCAGCTCCACAAGGGCGCATAAACTAATTGATTAGCATTCAAAAATATTGTTGGAGCTGCTGAAGATTGTAAAACTACGAGTATCATTAGATTGTATAAATTCAGTCTTTTAGTATTATATAATTGCATAGCACATGTGTGAGCACTATGTATCTACTTTACAGCTACCATTTACTGGGTACGTTTTTGATTGACTTGAATGTGCCCTGGCGGCTGAGAGTATGTCATGCTCACTCAAATATCTCCCTGGTTTTGTGATTCATGTTGAAATTATACCTACATGTGAGAACGATGCAGAACGTTAAAAGCATCCGTAATAAAATGATAAAAACACAATTCAAAAATTAAAATCCTTGGCAGCTAAAAGATGACATTCCCTCCTGACAGTGGCCGTTCACGAACATGACGGATGAATCAGCACCATTCAGCTTAACCATTTTACAGGGAACTTAATGATCCACCACACACGCCACCACCAGCGAGACATTTGAGTGAGCATTACAACTTTCAGCCGTCGGGGCACATTCAAGTCAATGAAAGACGTACCCAGTAAATGGTAGATTTATAGTAGGTAGGTACTTACATAGTATGTACACATGTGCTATTAGCTAAATGTACCTATGTTGTGAAAATATATACAACCGGGACTCGAACCCGCGACCTCTGGCGAACCGTGCTCATGCCGTGCCAAGGTTGAACTGTAGCATTAGAATTAAAAAAAATCGGCCAAGTGCGTGTCGGACCACGCACAATGAAGGGTTCCATAGTTGGGATGAGTTTATCCCAAAAACAAACTTAACATTGTAGTTGAAAAACATGTTCTCCCATACGGAATGTATGCGAAATCATGTTTTCAACCCGCAAATTTAAGTTGGTTGATTATTACTCGTTAACCTGTACAGCCTACTTAGCTCTGATAGTTTTCCTTTTAATTTCGTTATATATACTACTGCTGTGAATTTTTTCACATGTCCAAGTACAACCATTTAGCTAGATGGGGGGGGACACTTGACTCTAACAAAAAAAATCAGTTAAAAGCTTAATATTTCGCAAACAGATCCCTAAATCCAAAAATGGTTTTCACAAACTCACAATATTATTGATCGACCTTTCTAACGATACCCCACAACATGGGACAGACGAAGAAAAAAAAATAACATCCCCACTTTACGTGTATGGGTACCCTAAAAAAAAATATTTTTCTTGATTTTATTTTACCACTTTGTCGGCATGATTAATATGTATATATATGCCAAATATCAGCTTTCTATTACTAAACGTCTCTGAGCTAAGCCGCGGACAGACAGACGGACAGACAGACAGACAGACGAACATAGCGAAACTATAAGGGTTCCTTGTTTACTACGGAACCCTAAAAAACAGACTTCAAAAGTCATAAAATAAATAACAATTATATAAACTCATATAACATAATATTATGTCAGTAGGTAATCTGGAGAAAGAACATAAACATTGTCATGAGTTACTCACAGCGACCAACCATTCTTATCATTTAAGTAGTCGTTGATAGAATAGCATGCCTTTGAACAAAGCTTGGCTTTTACTTTCGTTTTAAACGCATTAAAAGGCAAATCTAGCAAAGAAGAGGGTAGCTTGTTATATATGGTTATACCAAGCCCAGCAAGTGAGTTATGAACCTTATGAAGCCGGTGAAAGGGAGCTCGTAGTTTGTCCTTATTTCTAGTGTTAACATTGTGAAAATCACTGTTTTTAGTGTATAAGTCTTAGAATAATAAGTATAAGTGTGTATTTTGCCTAATATATAAGATTTTGGCGAAGATGAATTGAGATGCCACCATGAGTATACCTTTGAAAAAAAGTCTCTCAGAAAGAAGCTCTGGGACCTTGCTGGTAAATAGCTCGAACAGCTCGTTTTTGAAGGACAAATATATTTTGAATATCAGCAGCTTTGACCCACAGCAGAAGACCGTAGGACATAACGCTATGAAAATAACTAAAATAGACTAACCGAGCTGTATCGACGTCAGTGTATTGTCTTACTTTCCTGACGGCGTAGGCGGCCGAACTGAGCCTTCCCGCTAGGCTCGATATATGTGGGCCCCACTGAAGTTTGGCATATACTGTTATGCCCAAAAAACTACCGAGTTTACAGATTCCAGCACCTCTTTATCTAAGACGATGTTGGGTCCTAGATTTCTAACATTTGGTAGGGCGAACTTGCCACATTTCGTTTTCTTGGCATTGAGCACTAGGTTATTTGTCGTGAACCTTTCCGTAACCATTGAGAGTGCATATTTCATATTCTGACAAATAAATGATTATGATTATGGGCTCTGACTTGGCTTCACATGCCGTCGAGAAATATCTCGGTTTCCTCACGATTTTTTCCTTCACGGTTTTTTAAGCAAGTGATAGTTATACAATACGTAAATGTATATAACGAAAAATCAGAGGTACGCACCTCTGATTTTTCGGATTCATGACACATGGCCTTGGGTTCGAACTCGAGACCTATGCTATCACTGCTAATCATGTACTGAATCCATGGTACCAGTTTTCGCGTCGATGTCCCTGACAACCTGTATATGTATGAATAAATTAGTTTTGAGATGAATGAAGTGTATAATGTCTGCAATCACAACATTCACAACAGCTGTCGCGCGCACATTATTAACGATTACTATCCACTACGAATCCATTGCGTTCTGCAATCACTCCACTTTCTTCCTGCGCTTAGGGCTGCCCAAACAGAGGTTACAAGTTTATGGATCTCTAAAGGATGTGACGTGTGACAAATGTATATAGACCCAGGTCATATTTTCACTTTGAGAATAAGTTGGAGCTTTGGAATAAGCCAAACTGCAGGCGCAGCTTCTATGCATGATTTGAAGCTTAGCTTGATAAGCATATTAACCATGCTTAGAATTCTTTTAAGTTACATAAAAATAGTAAAAAAATCTGTACACTCTAATCTAATCTGTACATATTAAAGTAAACATTAGTTACACATCTCTGCCAACCCTGCCCGCATTACTTCACATTCACATTCAAGCGTGGTCTTGATTTACGATTGTTTATATAATAACCATAGAAATAAGCAGTACCTTTGTACTCATAATTATGTTTATGTCGTATTTGTATCAATTTTACTGTGTGTACATAAATAATAAAATAAATAAACCATTTATCGGAGACTCAATTGATTTGTTTTGGACGCCACTCATCCAACACCGTGTTTAGAGCAAACACGTTGCGACACTGTCGACGGCTGTAGTGCCTCTTGTGCCGCTTGTGGCACTTGTGCCTGTTGCCTCTCGGGGCCACAGCTGAACGGTGGAGTGTTCTACCATGTGTGGAGGACGTGAAGTGCTGCCCACTGCTTGCGCCCGTTAGCGATCACTCGATGTTTCACTTTATTGCGCGGGCGCTCCTGGCAGGGCTGACACTTCACTTGCTTGGAATCTGTTTACATAAATTAACGCGTTTAGGTGTAATTTTATTATTTTAATACTGTCACTAAAAATCGTCATTTCATCGATCTTTAAACATCTAATAGAAGACATTAGGGTTCCTAAGACATACCCGTAGGTATACAACAATAATCTCACAGGCAGTAAGGAATGCTAAACCGAGACCTCGTTCCCTGCCTATCTCCTCTCAGCATCATGTGAGAGCGTCTACTTTGTTTGAGCTCACAGTAGCTATGTAAATCCTCTGGGTGCATTCTGCAGTTACTACAATGTATACAGTTATCGAAGTTGTTATGATAATATGCCGCATATTTCCATCACTTAGGCTGGGCCATTTGTTAACATAGTAACAGACAAATCTAGACCGGCCTTAGTTTTACAGCATTAGCAAAACGATGTAACGAATACCTAGTTTTTGAAAGAAACAAACTTTATAAGATATTTACAATACGAGATAGAGGGAGATAGAGATAGAGGCCCTGACATTGAACATCAAATCATCGACATCCCTGCACGATGCCTCGTCGTACTGTCAAGTCCCGCGCTAATGACCTGCTCCGTCTGATTGAAACGTCCCTCAGTCTGCTTGTATGTAGGTACCTGTTGTATATACTTCTGTTCGTGTGTAGTAACAACAAACATGCACACAATGCAGCTCACGGCCCGACTGACACATGCGTCAACACTGGAGCAACTATCCAAATATTTTCATTAAAGCTCTTGTCCTTGTCACTTCAATGATGGGTGCCATATTGTGCCATCGGCTTGTTAGAACAGATGTGGCTGAAGCTGCATCAGTTATACTCGCTGATGCAAGCAGTCGTCGGCAGCTCGCCCCGGCTCCTGACCCCGAGTCAACGTTGGTTCTGTCTGAACGCGGAAGACATAGCACAAGTTCCCGCTAACAATTGATTGAAAACTATTAAAATTTTGATTTAGAACCTCTCCGTACTCTCGTCAAGCGCGTCGTAAAGTGCACAGTGCGAGTGTACGAGCGTCGTTAGCGCATATCATGAATAAGAACCAAATCTAACCAGCGTTTACGAGCACTTCTAAGTAGATGCGCGGCTATTCAATTATACAGCTCCGCATCGCGCCGCATACAATATTTATATCCGTTTAAAAGTCGCATTGTGGCTGTGCTACGAAAATGGCAATATAAACGGTAATATCGGCGGGGCTCGAGTAGTTGCATACACGGTGCGCGTACACATGCGCCGTTATTCAATTAACACGCATGATGTATGCGCGCGCATGCACTCGGCTCCCCGCGGCGGCGCGGGCGCTCCGTGTGTCACACGCAGTCCCGGCCGTGCAGCCGCCGTGAGCCCTGGAATGAGACGACATCACTATTCCCACATTTGGACCATAAAAATCACATATAGCATAACATCACATTTTGATATAATTGGAATAAATTCTTCAATTAATGCCACTCCTCAATATGCATACGAATGAGTGTTTAAGACAAATTTTCCTGCTACGCAAGTTACACGTCAGCTTTCCGAATGTAACCTTCCGAGTCGACATAGCCGCGTGGCGCGTAGGGCAGGCAGACAGAGATCGGTAAAATTCAATTGAGTTTTCTCAAAGTTAAGGGTTGTTGTAAACACTACTTTATGGGTGTTTAATAAGTTCAAGAACGAAAAGTACTTTATTGTACACCAGATGTTGTTGGAAGGTAAAAACAAAGTTTCACCGACTTATCCAATACATATTATAAGATTACTTTTCAGGATCATTAACATGGCAGGAGCCTCCCTAAATTGTATGTTAATTTGCATTAATATTTTGCAACAGTCACGCATACAATCAAATTGGATCTTTTTCTTTCCATGTATGTACTATACAAGACTGTTGCGTAATTGTATCATTTTCGTTTGATTCAATTTTATTGGAAAATCATGTCTTTTTTTAAAGATTGTATAATAAAATGAAGATTACTCGGCTTTTATGTCCAAAAAAAGTATTCACAGTAAGAAAATATCGTTTTTTATCCAGCCTCAAGACATTTTTTCTCTAGATCAATTATTACTTTAGTTATAAACGAAATAAGAATAGAGACTTACGCCATTTAGTTCCGTGCTAGAACACGATCAAAGAGCGCACGCGATATTCAACTTTATTACTGATACGTTAGCGTTTGCGTTCATGGGGGCGGAGTTTGCGTGGAAATTGTGTTTAGAGTGCCATGTTAAAACATAACTTCACTTACATGAAATTGAAAGAAAACTCACGTTAACGTGCGACCATTGTAACTTATCGTACAATAGTTTGTATGGCAAATATGAGCGTTGGATAAGTGTCCTGTGTGCTAGGCAGTAAGTGATCGCTCACTAATGTTTGACAAAAAACTGGATCATGACCATTTAAAAAATAACATTATAAAAAGTAATCATTTGACAAATATCTCATTTCGCAAACATACGAGTATTACTTTATATGTAATTATTTGACAAAATACAGATTTGGCAAATGTTTTACTTTGCAAATATTTCAAATGTTAAAATATAATTCCAAAAATATTCTAGCCAAGTACTTCGTTTGTCAAATTTGTGATTTTACAAAGGACGATGGGAAAAAACGTCACCCCAAACCTTACACCAACCAACAGATTTAAAATGTATCTCAGTCGAACCCTCTCGAACATCTTGGTAAGGTGATCAATTTTTACTATGGCGACATCTCTCAAAAATATAGGATATTCCTAGAAAAACATGTTAAAATGTCGCAAAGGTTATGTTAGGTTACGTTAGGTGTCCGCGACTGTGGCGCGGCGGAGGACGTGGCACAGCACACCCTCGAGGTGTGCCCGTCGTGGTCAGAGCCGCGCCGCAGTCTCGTCGCGGCGATCGGACCTCTCGCTCCCCGGCTTGGTTAACGCCATGCTGAGGGACGAGGGGTCCTGGGCGGCAGTCGCCTCCTTCTGCGAACACGTCATGTCCCAGAAGGAGGCGGCGGAGCGCGCTCGGGAGGACGATCCTGCCGAGGCGCCGCTCCGAAGGCGGAGGAGGGGTCGAAGAAGACGCCAGTATGATAGTCATCTCCGACTCCTCCCAGGTGGAGGCCAGCAGGCAACGGGTGCGGGGGCACCCTTGCCTGTATCGCACAGGCCTCCACCAGTGCCGGACGGGAATGGCCAGGTGTTCCCGGCCATTCCCGTAGCCCCCCAACCCGGGGGTTATGCGGGGCCCGCCAGCTAGGCGGGCATGCGCCGGGAGGGTTGTGGATGTAAAGGCTGAGCCGGTTTCCCATGACCCTCCCATCACGGCGATGCGGGAACACCGCTGAGTTTTAGTGGGTATACTGTCACTAGGACAGGGAGTCCCACATACCCCGACTCGTCCCCCACGAGCCGGGGATGCATAAAGCATTTCTCAGCGAAAAAAAAAAAAAAAAAAGGTTACGTTAGGTTTGGATAGGTTTTGACGGCCGGTAGCATCGCCGTATTGCGTAAACCGCAGAGGGCGATGGCCGTCAGAGTCATCAGAGGGTATCGCACGATCTCCTACGAGGGGGCTTGTGCACTGGCCGGATCCCCGCCCTGGGACCTAGCGGCGAAAGTACTCGCGTCATTGTATCGGTGGCGCGAGGAAGCGAGGGCGCGGGGCGAGCAACCGATGCAGCGACATATGGAGCTGCATCGGTCTCAGCTTCGCGAGGTCCTGGTGGCGGAATGGCGGGACAGGCTTTCACGCCCTACCGCCGGCCTCGACATCGTCGAAGCGGTCCGGCCGGTGCTCGACCGCTCGCTCGGGAGGAGGCACGGCTCCCTGTCGTTTCGGGTGACGCAGGTGCTCTCGGGGCATGGTTGCTTCGGGAAGTACCTGTGTCGCATAAACAGGGAGCCGGACGCCCGGTGTCACCATTGCGTCGACTGCCGGGAGGACACGGCGCGGCATACGCTGGCAGAGTGTGCCGCTTGGGAGGAGCCACGCCGTGCCCTCATCTCAGAAGTAGGCAGTGACTTGTCGCTGCCGGCCGTAGTGAATGCGATGGTCGGCAGCGGCGAGTCCTGGGACGCGGTGGTTTCCTACTGCGAGACAGTCGTCTCGCAGAAGGAGGCTGCGGAAAGGGAGAGGGAGATCTCGTCCACTCACCCGGTCCGCAGCAGGCGCACCGGGCGTCGGCGGAGGGCGGACAACGCCCTCTTCCAGCCCCCCTAAATGGGTCCAGGGGTGACGGACACGGGGACGTCCGTCGCCCCCTACACATCAGGACCCGAGGTGGCGGCGCGTAGTGTTCCACGCGCGCCCCTCTGAGACGTCGCGGGGGGAGTCAAACACCTCACTGCGGAAGGTGAGGATGCCATAGCGCCTCTCTAGCCTTTCCTCAAAGAGGGGACTTATCACCGCAATTGTGGCGTGCCCAGCGCTGGGTTTCGACAATCGCACTCTCCATGCCGCCATGAGATCCCGCCGGAATTCTGTCCGCTGTGCCGTGATTTGTCGCGGCAGCGGAGTTATGCCCCTCCTCGCGACACTCCCACATGTGCGCGAGGATTTTTGCCTCCAGATCCCATGACGGTAGTCCGGCAAGAAGGCTCGCCGCCTCACGGGAGACCTTGCGGTATCCTCTGACCAGCCTAATGGCCATGACCCTTTGGGACGCGTTCAATCGCTGGGCTGGTCGCAGCCTTAATGAACGCGCCCACACCGGTGCCCCGTAAAGGGCCATGGACCGCACGATCCCTGCGTAGAGCCTCCAGCAGGAGGCGTTTGGACCCCCTAGATCGGGCAGAAGCCGCTTCAAAGCAGCCCCAGCCCTCTGCAGTTTGGGAGCCAAACGTCGGAAGTGCTCCACGAAGTTCCACTGGCTGTCGAGGACGAGTCCCAGGTACTTCATCGTCGACTCGACGCCGATGTGAACCCCTCCCGCCGTTATCTGGGAACCCGACAGTGGCGCGTTCCGAGGACCATAGAAACACATGGCCTCGGATTTGTGCAAGGCCACCTCGAGTCCCAGTTGCCGGATCCTATCGACGATTGTCGCAACCCAACGTATCGCCAGTTCAGCCGCCGCCTCATGCGACCTCCCCTGCACCAGGACCAGCGTGTCGTCAGCGTAGCAAACCACGCTGACGCCGCTAGGGAGGTCGGCGCGCAGCACCCAGTCGTAGCCGATGTCCCACAAATGCGGCCCCAGGACCGATCCCTGTGGGACACCGCACGACATCTCTCGCCGATCCACTCTCCGTGGTGACCGGGGTAGATGACGGCCCTGTCCGTCGAATAGGCCTCGACTACCCGACAGAGGTAGGTCGGCATCCGGTGATACCGGAGTGCCTCCCTAATGCAACTCCAGGGCAGGGTATTGAACGCATTGGCGATGTCAAGAGACAACACCAAGACCACCCCACCCCGGGCAATAGCATCCCCCATCGTGAGGGCTGAACGCGCATGATGGCATTCACCGTAGAGCGCCCCTTGCGGAAACCAAACTGGCTGTTCGCCAAATCCGGCCCCACTCACACCAGCTGCCCGACAAGGCGGTCTGCAATTACTCTTTCAAAGAGCTTGCCCACCTCGTCGAGCAGCACGATGGGCCGGTAAGCGGACGGAGAGTCCGCCGGGACTAGTGTTTAGCCTAAAATCAACTTAAGATTGTTTTAGTTTTTATATTCAGAGCTTGCCAAATATTTATAATTATACTAGCAAGGAGGTGGAGAGACTACAATTTGTCGAATCGAGAATGGGATATTGTGCGAATAGGACCATTTGTGAATGGAACCGACTGCGAATAATACCATTTACGAAAGAAGGACTGCTTGATAAGGACCTTCTGCTACTCATCATCATCATCTGGGCTACTAGACGACCACTGCTGAACATAGGCCTCCTCCATGGATTTCCGAAGTAACCGGTTGTAGGCGGCCTGCATCCAGCTACTTCCTGCGACCTTTCTTAGATCGTCTGTCCACCTTATGGGTGAACGTCCTACGGTGCGTTTGCCGGTGCGTGGTCTCCATTCGAGCACTCTTCTGCCCTATCGGCCATCAGTTCTACGCGCTATGTGCCCTGCCCACTGCTACTTAAACTTGCTAATACGTTGGGCTATGTCGGCAACCTTCGTTCGTCTGCGTATCTCCTCGTTTCTGAGTCGATCTCGCAGAAAAACCCAAGCATAGCCCTTTTGAAAAGAGTACGGTATCCACTAATAGTCGAATTTTATAAAGGCACCATAATAAATATAACTCGTTTTTTTATTTGCACCGAAATTACAAAGCCATCCACAGAAATGAGCTAAATAACCACCAAATTCACACTTAGGTCACCGAAATGAGATTTGTTGTCATTTCGGTAAACTTTCTCATATCGGTGGCGGTTTCGCGTATTTCCAATCTATACAAGGCCGGAACGCAGCCATAGGAAACTGCTCGCGTATACATTGTAAATTTGTAATGCTATTTTTAAATCTGTGATTACAATGTATACACGAATTATGCGTACTGGCAGTGTATAATTTGGAATAAGGTAGATAATTAGGTCACTACGAAGTATACGCGAGTATTTGCGTACTACTCTTGTATAGATTGGAAGACCTTAGTAAAAAACTGATTTCCATTCTATACGCGATTAGTTTCACACCCTTGCGTTCTGGCCTTGTATAGAATGGAAAGACGCGGCGGTTTCAGTCTACTGAAAGACAAAAAACTAAGATACAAAATAATGAAATGTTTAGGACACAATGAGCACTACTCAAGTAAGTTTGTACGTAACGCGCATGTACGACACAAGCAAGCGCCACCAAAACGATTATTTTGTTGTCCTCATTCACCGAAATGAATTACTTACGTTTTTAGCGGGAAGACGCAGCGAGATAACGCCCATTGCTCCACGTCGACCGCTCAGCGTTGACCGACTACCTAGCTGTAGTCGCTGTAAACGCTGAACGGAGCGCGGGGGGGCGGGCCTTATGCAAACTATGCCTGTGTCTCTTTTGCTCACCGGGATGAGTGAATTTCGCGGGACAATATGTTTTCACTTATCAGTAACTTCACTGGGTAAGTATAAGAATAATACCACTGTTTGTCAATACTTTATCTATTGGCCTACTGAATAAAAGTAAACGTAAAACTAAATAAGAAATAGATTTTCTTGTACGAGGCAAATTACCATCAGAATCATTGTACGAGGCAAATTACCATCAGAATCATATTGGGGACAACCACCGCGATGACAAATTTAGTGGTTTAACAATAATTAACTAAAATCCAAACGAAAAAATATTGTTGCCTCAAGTGGGTAGCAACATTTTCTATTTAGAAAAAAATATTTCGACTGTATTTTAACTTTCTGTAGTGGCATTTTCATCCACACCACGAACATTTTATTTTTGGGAAATTCACCCTCTGATGGTAAAACTGTATAAATAAAGTGACAGTGTCTGATGGTGAAACTGTGTTAACTATGGGCACTTGTTTTATTTCGAATTCTCAGCTTTTAGCACATTATCTTTGTTCGCTGATTTCTCCGAGTGTATTAAAGTGTATCAGCGTTGATCTGCGATCGGTGTCGCGACTCGCGACGGTGTGCGCCGCCGCAGCCGTAGGCCATGTTTAATGTATGGCGGGACGTGTCCATAGGTTTCACACGGACGCTCAGTGGCGCTGTCGCCACCTTATAGCACAGCTGTCTGCTTGTTACTATGTCTGTACACATGTTGCGCAGTATTGATGGTTGTCTTCTTAACATCCACAGGGCAGGGTAAGATGAGATCGAGGAAGATTTGGTCAAACAACAAGATAACATAGGCCAAAGAGAATAATAATTGACGTTGAATCCTCTAATTTGAATTCAAAAATATTTTCAATAAATCAAATATTTGTACGTCAATCTACTTATTTTCATATCATCCTGCAAATGTACAAACAAATTACATAAAACTGTAATTACAACAAGCAGAACCGCGTGCGGGACGCGTGCTTGTACTCGTATTGTCCATCATATGGCATAAAGTTTCTGTTGGTGCAGTTCAGTTCAATAACTGGCATGTTACAATTTCACACAACGCTACACTTTCACGGGTATGTGACAATTAAGCCTGCGCCGTGACTGCGCGGGACAGCGCGGCACGGGACTGAACGGGGCAGGATGGGCACGGGACGGGACGGGGTGGGATGGGCACGGGAAGTCCTCAACACTTTTTGTCTCCTATAATGTCATATTATGAAATGGTAGCAGTTCCTTGATACATTCATATGGGATATATTCCAAGTAGAAGTGCCCCGATGTCGATTGTGACGGTTAGCTTTTTGTGATAATATCGAACCGGATGATAATATTGCCGCCGACTGGTGAGATATATTTATTGCACTAGATTGCCTTATCCTTGCCTGTCCATCGCAGATGAGTCTGAATGGTTTTTATTGTTGGTAATGCTTAGCGATTATCATTTTATTCGAATGGATCCAGTTTCCAAGGCATTTTTTATATTTATTTAATTGATACGACGGCGACGTGATCTATAAACAATAAACTAGAAAACGCATAAAAAAGAAGAGAGCAACGTCGCATTGTGTATGTAAACTATCACTAGCGCGGTATCAGCGGCGGCGTGGCGGGTGCGTGGCGGCTGCGGCGCGCGTCGGTGGCGCGGCGTGGCACATTATGCGCGCTATCGGGCGTTATCGGCGAGGTGCGCCAGCGCATGCAGGTGCAGGACGCGCATG
Organism: Agrochola macilenta; assembly: GCA_916701695.1. Lineage (NCBI taxonomy): Eukaryota > Metazoa > Arthropoda > Insecta > Lepidoptera > Noctuidae > Agrochola > Agrochola macilenta. Next base: position 329,267 of record OU753570.1, on the reverse strand, counting down.
CATTATGGATGCACAATAATGTTGACATTGTATTCAAATCCTGCTTGTTTTATGAAAATGCTGCAAAATGCCAGATATTAACTGTTCGCTATTTGCTTTACAACTGCAGGCGGTTACATCGACTAGGCTTCAACCCTGATTGCGTCTAAGATCACCTTACCGTTTGTAATTACTGCTTGGGGTCATTCGTGTGTCTATCGCAATAAAACTACATAATATTTATTTATTTATTTCCATTTCAGCCGCATTTAAAAAAAATGAGAAAGTACATTACATCCACTATTATCAGCATTATAATGTGTCAATGTGTCCTTTTAACTTTATAAAACTAAACGCTGAACTTGACTAACATTCCTGAAATTCATGTAATAAATGTCATTAAGCAGCTGGCCACAAACTATCAGAAGTTACATGATTCTGAATCCTATTCGGATCGCAGTTCCATCTTGAACTATTCTATAAAAATAAAAAATAAATATACAAAGTGTTCCTTTTGATGTCCCGTATCTCTATGGTTATATGCTATAAGTAAACATAATACAAAAAGTCCTAGAACACGTGATCCAAAAATACATAGTTTCGAAGATAACATAACACTAGACTCTAGATGTGTGTATCTAAATCATTTGCATTAAAAACAATTTATTTTTATTTTTATTGACAATAATAGTCTGAATGAAATGATTTTTTAAACAAAAATGTTTTATATTTCACGTAAGGGTGTTTTACATAAATAATCGTGACTATTAAATTATTTTTTATGAAAAATTTAAACGAAAAAGTATAATATATTGAAAAATAATTCATATGCCAGTTGATTCTTTGACATGGTCCCATTATATCCTAGAATTATGACAAAAAATACGAACGACGGAGACAAATCAACGCATCTTATCAAAATAGAACTTGAATATGAACTGTCGAAAAATCGAATAACGGAGAATTCGGAACGACGACGAAAACAAAATCAAAATAAGAGTGGAAAATACGCAAAAATTTTTTGAGGTTCGACCGAACAGAATATATCAATATTATCATCCGTGGCGGAGTCTGCTGCAAGAAGAGCGTCTTATCTAGCAACTAATACAGGTGATGGGGACTAATCTACGCACCTAGTTAAAGTAAAACTTTACGATATGAAAAATCGGGTTATTCCACTAATCCCCATTGACAATCCCCATCAATGGGGATTAGTAAACTTTCTTGTCCACAAATCCCAATGGGGATTTTGGAACTACAGTTCACAAATCCCCATCGGTTTAAAAGTAAAATACAAACAAAATAATTATGAATCACGAAGTCTTCATTTCTCACGGAGCTCGGAGGTCAGGACCTATTGTTTATTTTTATAAGTCAAAGTCAAAGTCAAAACAATTTATTTCAATTAGGCACATAAAAGGCACTTATGAACGTCAAATTTACAAAAAAATAGAATTGATTCTAGTCGCCCCTTCCAAAAGGTAGTTTTCGTATGGGCACATAAAGGAAGAATGGGCAAGAAACTCCACCGTTACTCTTTTAAAATGTTTTTACAATATTTTGTATACATTAATTATATAATTATATGTGAAGACGATGCATCTAGAATAAGATTACTATACCACGATAGGTAAAAAAAAAGGAAAAAAAATAAAGCAATTGCAGATAAATTAATTATGATAGATAGATACATGGTGCTCACATATTTACAAACATTGCAAAATTATACGATATTCCTAACATTTTAACAAATAATACTAATAAGTCAGTGTGTGAGTTCAAGAAATCACAGAATGTAAAATCAGAGTTATAAAAAATAACAAACTATATAATTAAATAAGCAACCAGTTTGATTTTGTCTAGACTCTAAATTGTCCTATGGAGCAGGACCAGCATGTTTCCAAGCATTCTTATCTTGGATATAATCCTCTAATTTGTAATATGCTTGTTTACAGAGTGTACTTTTAATATGAGTTTTAAATTTTCTTTCATTTAATTGTAATATATCACAAGGTATTTTATTGTAACATTTAACACAGTACCCCATAAAAGATGTATGTACTTTAGATAATCTGAAAAATGGTTGATCTATTTTATCTTTATTTCTAGTATTAAAATTATGTCTATCACTTATTTTATTAAAAATATGAAGATTTTTTCTTACATACATAATATTTTCATATATGAATTGGCAAGGTACCGTCATAATATTAATCCTTTTAAATAGTTCCCTGAGAGATTCGCGACGATGTAGATTATAAATGGCTCTGACAGCTCTCTTTTGTAAAATAAATATGGATTCAATGTCAGCAGCCCGACCCCACAGTAAAATGCCATACGACATAATACTGTGGAAGTAACTAAAATAAACCAAACGCGCGGTTTCTACATCTGTTAACTGTCTTATCTTTCTAACAGCATAAGCGGCCGAGCTTAGGCGCCCCGCAAGAGATGTTATATGAGGTCCCCATTGTAATTTCTCGTCTAGCGTGATTCCTAGGAAAACCGTTTGATTAATAAATTCTAGTTTTTCTCCATTCAATATGATGTCACATTCGCTACTTCTAACATTAGGTAATTTAAATCTAATGCATTTGGTTTTTTTTTTATTTAGTACCAAATTATTTACCGTAAACCAATCTTGGACTTGAAAAATAGAGCTGTTAACGTCATCAAGATTTTGTGACCGTCGGTTTATTTTAAAGATCAACGATGTGTCATCTGCAAATAACACCATCTTCGGTTGATTTTGAAGTAATTGGGGTAAATCATTAATATAAACTAAAAAGAGGAATGGACCCAATATCGAACCCTGTGGAACGCCCATTGCCATTTCAGATCCCAATGAGTTTACGCCATTTACTTGAACTTTAACTTTTCTATCTTTCAGGTACGATCTTAGTAAATCAAGAGCTGTATTCCTAATCCCATAGTGCTCCAGTTTCAGCAGAAGTGTTTCATGGTCTACGCAATCGAACGCCTTCGAGAGGTCGCAAAAGATTCCAATGGCATCTTGTGCTTCTTCCCAGGCGTTAAAAATGTTCTTTATGAGGGTGACACTGGCGTCAGTGGTACAACGCCCTTTGGTGAAACCGTACTGTTGTTCATGAAAGATGGAATTTTTATTAAAGTGACGTAACATTTGATTCAGCATTAACTTTTCAAACACCTTGCTGAGAACTGGCAGAATTGACACAGGCCTATAATTGTTGGGTTCCTTACTATCACCGGATTTGAACAAAGGAACTACTTTACTGTGTTTCACGAGATCCGGAAAGACTCCTTGGTCTACACTGGTGTTAAATATGAAAGCTAAATAAGGCGCAATGGTTTCGATGATACATCTACAGACTTTTACAGACATTCCCCATAGATCTTCTGTTGATTTAATTTTAAGATCTTTAAAAGCTTTTACAACAGCCTGGGGGTTTGTATGCTGAAACCTCAACTCCAAAGGGCATGACTTTACATTTTTTCTAAGTAAGGCAGCAGAAAGCGCGGGTGAGGAATTTAAAGTTTCCGTAGTTTTAAGGGGAATATTAGCAAAAAAGTTTTCAAATTCCTGAGCTATTTCTACATCTGAGTTAATAGGGCCATGTGCAGTCTCTAAGTTAAATTCAGTATTACGCTGCTTTTTCCTACCGGTTTCATTATTTATTATTTGCCAGGTAGTTTTTATTTTATCATCAGCTGATTTTATTTTATTGCTAATGTAAAGAGCTTTAGCCATTTTGCACACACTTTTAAAAGTTTTTGAATATTTTGCAACATGCTGATGAAAGCTTGTATTATTCATATGTTGCTTTAGGCCATACAGTTCAAAAAGTTTTTCCCTGCTTTTACGAATACCTGGAGTCGCCCAATCACTAAATAAGAACTTTGTGTAAATAGTTTTAGTCTTTAGGGGAATTATGTCAATAAATTGCTCATTTAATAGTGAAAAGAACTCGGCGTAGAACTCATTTGGGTCACATATATTATTAAAATTCTGAACACATAATTTACTTGCCAAAGAATTATTTAATTTGTCTAAATTTTTACATGTAATTGGCCTAAACCTTATTTGAATTTTTTGTAAAGGCATGTAGGAGCAAAATGTTATTGTTTGTCCACTGTGATCAGATGGCAACTTATTTACAATTTGTTTATGTAAGTAATCACAATTACAAAAAACATTATCTATACAAGTCGCAGAAGTAGCTGTCACTCGAGTTGGTTCAATAAAAACATTTGACAAGTCAAATGACCTAAAAAGACTTAACAGTCTGACAGTATTAGAGTTATTTTCTAATAAATTAATATTAAAATCACCACATATGATTATTGACTTACTACTACTCGTAACACTAACTTTCTTTAGCACATCTTCCATTACAGAATCAAACATAGATAGATTCTGGTAACTTGGAGGTCTGTATACGCATACTATAACTTGCTTATCAAGCTCAACACAGGACAATTCTATGGTGTGTTCAACAGACAGTCCGATTATGTCTTTTCGTTCTTTCGATTTAATTGAATTTTTGACTAATATTAATGACCCACCATGTATCATACGTTTCCGGCTGAAATGGCTAACTACACAATAATTTTCATAGTTAATTGACATTACTTGATGATCTTTTAACCAATGTTCTGTTAAACAAATTACATCAAACTTGGTATTTTCTAAAAACAATTCTATTTCCAGCAATTTGGAAGAGCAACCTTGGATATTTTGATTGAATAATTTTAAAGTATGTTGCCCCCCCTTCGGTTTTTTATTATTATTAATATGTGTAATATTGCCAGAAGATACCTTTTTATTATTCTCTAATAATAATTGGTTATTTGAAGGGGTAACTTCTGTTGTCTTACTTACTAGTTTAAAAAGTTATCCGGAGTGACCTCCACAACTACAACTGAAGAGTCTAGAATGTCTGAATGAATTCCAGCAGGAAGAGAATACCCTATCTGACTGGTAGTGGCCTCCAAAGATGTTGGTATTATAGGTGGATCCTCCTTCGTACAACATGATGATCCATAATTAATCACTATGTTGTTAGTATAACTAGACAACACAGACTCGTCACTAATACTACAATCTGTTATATTAGCTATAACCTCATTAATATTATATGCTATCAACATAGCAATCATATGTCTAGATTCCCAAGACAGAGATAAAGTTCTCTGAGTTAACTTAAAACCACTAATAAACTTGTTAGTGTCAAAATACAATAATTTGTCACTATGACAACATGTCAGCCTGTGAATAGTACTATTCAACTTATAAATATAATTATTTTCATAAACTGATAAAGTATCAGAGTAAGGTAAAGCACACAACATTAGCTTACCTATATTTAACTTTAATAAGGTGTCCACACCATCCACTATGTCCTTTCTGGTAATACCAGTACTATTACCTAATAGCAAAACCATTGTAGAATAATTATCTAGGTTTGTGTTAGCAATTCTTTTAATCATTTGTTTGAAACTTATGTTATGATAACTATGGTTGGTAAAACTATGGCTAAGGTAATTGAGTAATATTTTTCCAAAGCCTGAACCCAATTCGTCACAGAAAAATACAGATTTGTTATTATTATTCTGTGTATTAACACAGGTCTCTGCTGGAAGAGCCAACACCGGCATAGGCAAGTCAGGCTGAGGCTGAGGAGGTGGTGGTTGGTTGGCACAGCTGCATGAGAGATTATTAGTCAGAGACTCATACCTCTCAGCATTGCACTTCACCAAATCCAGCAGTTCCCCAGCCTCAAACAAGCGCTCACTTAGTTGATGTTGTGAAATCTCATATTTCTCAAAAATATCCTTCAGCAACTGCTCCTTGAGTAGTATATCATTATAAAGGAGCTTAGTATCAATGTCATACTTTTCCCTACATTCATCTAACTGAACAGTACAACTATTTAAACTTTTTGAAAGTATTACACGTTCCTTTCTAAGGGAAAGATTTAATTTTAAAAGATTTTGTTTTTTAATAGCTCTCTGTGACCGTTTAATTATTTTCTTAAATTTTATATATTTCTTTAATTTATTATGACTTGTAACAATAGGACACAATGGTATGGTATCGTCACCAGTCAAATCTATTGTTATAGCTGGCTCACACACTGATTTTGACTTACTGCCTACCAAATCATAAAATAGGTTATTGGTGTTAGCAACCTGTTCACTGACCTTGACAGACTCTGAGAGAGATAGGGCCTTATGGGCTTCACATAGTTTCTGTTTAAGTTCTGAAATATTGTTCAAAGCCAGGTCGTGGGTGTCACTGCACTCTTGAAATGATGACACTTGTTGTTGTAGTCTACTGTACTGGTCGGCTAAGTTTATGTGTTCTGTGTGTAGCTCAGCCAGCTCATTTTTGAGGAAGGTGTTTTTGGCGATAACATTCTCCACTTCCACTTCACTGTCTTCCCTTTCCTGGAGCAGTTGTTTGCATTCAGCTTGAGACGCTTCAAGATCCTTTAAGGTAGCTCTCAGTTTTGCTTCCATCTCTTTGATTGTAGCTCTGCGGGTCATCATTTTGAATAATTGTCAGTCACCTGGAATGTGTGAAGTTATGCAGCTAAATCACAGTGCCAGAAAAGATGTTCTGATATGTGGATAAGTAGGAGGTAGGTGGGGAAAAAAGTTACAAAGTAATTTGTTGAGAAAAAGCTAATACATTTAGATTAAGTTAATTAGAGTGAGATGGGAAAATTATACAGAAGAGAAATACTATAGAAAACACTGCTTTACTTGTTATTATCATAAAACTTTATACTTACTTAAATATGTACAATTAAACTTTATTTTATGAGAAGGTTCATGACACATTACAGGATTCAAATTTATAGTAAGAGCTCGTAATGAGTTTATTTTGTATAGTAAATTATGTAGTGTTTATTGTCTGGGCGAATGTTTTCGTCGTCGATTTTGCTTCCACTAGTTGTCAAACAAAAAGAGACAGAAACGGTGCCACTGTGTGATGGACGTAGCTCAGAGACCTGAGCAGTATTTGTGGTGTTCTGTGGTCTGTAAATATTAACTACAATCACTTAAATAAAACAAAATACTCCCCGGGATCGATGATAGTTTGAAATCCGTCACCGTTGAGGCATTGAGTTGACAGCCGGTTTTAAATCCTTTCAGTACGAAGTTATCGCGACAAAAAACACTGTATAATGACTGGATAGAATACTTAATATCTAGGTTCGACTAAATTAACCTAATTTAACATAATTAAAACACTTTTAATAATTTACTAAAATAATTAACCTAGGGACCGTATTTTTGACGACCGGCTACCAGTGTTGCCAGCCAAAAAAAAAAAAAAATCAAACAAATTAAAGTAATGGCTAAATTAATAGCCTAAGTGTAAAATATTTCTGTCATGTCTTATTACAGTCTAAACTTTACTATAAATATAATCTTTCAGAGATCAACTCTTAAATTACTTTATGGTAACTTTGTGATTAATTATTTTAGTACTTTTGTTTACCGGTGATGCCCCTTTTATAAAAAAAATATGTCAAAATCTATTACATTCATTACTCAGTCAGACATCCAAATAAGTGGGTTTTAGACGCTCATTGCATCTTTATGATCAAATAGTTTTCTGTAATTATAAAAAAAAAAAAAATATTGATGCGAAAATATAAAGCAAAAAGCTAACTACTAAGCTAGCTACTAATGTCTTCAAATATGTGTATCTGGATGTCTCAAGAAGTGGAAGAGATCTTTTTAAACATTCACGAGATATTAATTTTTAACAGAAGTGTTAATAATAATGTAAAGCTATGTGACTGTATTAGAAAAATAGGTAAAGAGTTCTTAAGTAGGTAAGTACAGTGGGGCCACTTAAAAAAAAAATCCTCGTGAATGTTTAAAAAAATCTCTTCTACTTCTTGAGGCATCCAGATACACATATTTCAAGACATTCGTAATAGATTTTGATGCTTTATTTGTTTGCGTAAATATTTTTCATCATCACAGATAACTATTTTATCACAAAGCTGTTATGAGCCTCTTAAAACCTACGTATTTGGATGTCTCACTGATTGAATGTAATAGATTTTGATTAAATAAGCCTCTTTATTCACGAGATATATTTTTTTTATAAAAGGGGCACTACTAGACTTAAGGAAAGACTCAACTAAACAAAAGTTGAACAAAAGTTCTAAAATAATCAATCACAAAGTTACCATAAAGTAATTTAAAAGGTAATCTCTAAAAGATTATATTTTGTAGTAAATTTTGAACTGTTATATGACATGACAGAAATATTTTACACTCAGGCTATTAATTTAGCCATTACTTTAATTTGTTTGATTATAAAAATAATCAATGAGTCCATAAAAAATAAAGACTTCGTGATTCTTATATAATAATTATGTTGTTTCTGAATTATTTTTAAGCCGATGGGGATTTGTGAACTTTTTGCCCCTCAATCCCCATCAGTGGGGATTTGTGGCCAAAAAGTTCACAAATCCCCATTGATTGGGGATTGTCAATGGGGATTAGTGGAATAACCCGAAAAATCTAGCGAAAAATTCAATAACAGCATTAAAACGACGACATGGTGCTGCTCAGCCCATCTGTCAGAGCCCTTAACATCCTCATAGGGATCTGTGAGAGGTATGCGGGGTCACATGACCTCAGGTACAATTGTAAGAAGAGTGAACTACTTATATTCAAAGCGGGTAAGAAGAGTCCGAAAACTGTTCCACCGGTGAGACTTGGAGAATTGCCTTTAAGTAGGGTCACCAAATTCAAGTACCTGGGGCACTGGGTCACCGAGGATCTCTCAGATGATTTGGATATTGAGCGGGAACGTAGAGCATTGGCAGTGAGATGCAATATGCTGGCTCGCAGGTTTGCACGGTGTACAAAAGAGGTCAAATTTGCTCTTTTTAAGGCATACTTCCAGACATTTTATACCTGCAGCCTGTGGGTCCGTTATACGCGTAGATCTTTCAATGCCCTACGGGTCCTGTACAATAATGGTTTTAGGATGCTGTTGGGGTTGCCTCGCTTTTGCAGTGCGTTAGGTATGTTTGCTAAGGCCAGCACGGACTGCTTTAGGGCAATAGTAAGAAAAAGAGTGGCCTCCCTGATGCGCCGCGTGCGGGGCGGCTCCAGCAGCCTTCTGAATACCATATTGGGAAGGGTTGATTGCCCGGTTGTGAGGCACTGGAACACCGTTCACGGATCTAAAGTTCCCTATATAATATAAAATAGAGGAATTGTAAATAATAAACATATAGATAATTAGTTATTACTAACATAGTTATAAGTACTTTTTACTAACAATTTATGGAATGTTTTTTATTCTGAAATAAATGATAAATAAATATAATTAAAAACATGCCAATTTACGAATAAAGTACTATGTCAATGAAAACGAAAATAAAATACTTATTCGAAAACACGATGTGATTATGAACTAATAAAAGAAAATGCTTAAAGAGACACATACCTCAGAAAAAATAATAATGAGCACACGTAACAGTCGTACACGCGTAGGCAGTCACCTCGTTATTGAACACATGGTGATCTTGGCAAAGAAAATGTGAAATAATAAAAAGGTTTCTAGTGCGGAATATACAGGACTTTTTAAAGTTTGACCAAAAAATGAATAACACACTATCGTCAGCAAGAGTAGTATCTATCAACAAAAACAGGTCGAAGGGTAGCAGTCAACGCACCTCATGATCTTATCAAAGTCAAAGTAAACGATGTGAATAATCTGGTGAAAAATTCAATAACAAAGCATTTGAAACATGCTAATTTACTGAGAAAGTACTACTTATGTTAACGAAAATGAAAACAAAATATTCAACAACACCAATAAAATACGCTATATCATTACGAAAGAAATTGCTGAGCGTCATAGGTAAGTGGGTTGTTACTGCAATTTTATATAGCGACCTTCTTAGTCCGCACTTGGGTAGCACTGTAGAGATCTAGTATGAAAAAGAGTTGTGATAAAAGGAAATATAAGTAAGTGGGAACGGGGTAGAAAAACTTTTTGAAGTTTAACCAAAAAACAAAAAGAAAAAATCCCTATCATCCTGCGTATCTACGAGAGGAGCGTCTTATCTCTGAACTAATACAGATGTTGGAGACCAATCCACGCATCTTATTAAAGTGTGTGAAAAATGTAGTGAAAATTTCCAATAATGGAGCATTGGAAACATTCCAATTTACGGATAAAGTACTATGTTAACGAAAACAAAAACAAAATATTCGACAACATCAACAAAATAATGTATTTTAGAAATTCTACATCAAAGAAAATAATTAATTATGACCACCCACTTAGACAGTCACCCAATAACTGAAGTAACGATTATATTTTTTTTCGAAACATTAAAAAGGAAGTCTTCAGACGGATTGTAGAAGAATTTTTTCAAGTTCAACCAAAAAACAAAAATAAATTTTCACTATCGTCATTCATGGCGCCAGCTATAGAAAGAGGGGTCTCTAATCTATCAGCTAATACTGATGATGGGGACCAGTCAACGTACCTCATCAAAGTCAGACCATTGGAAAAATTCTAATTTACGAACAAATTAATAATGCAAACGAAAACAAAATATTCGACAGCATCAACAAAACAATTAGCAAAATATTTTTTTTTAGGCGTCGTATTATGTTTCTTTAAAAATAATCACCCACATTGGAAATCATCTAAGTGCTGTTGAACACAGTGGATATTATAATGATGACAAAAAAAGTGAAATATTTAAAAGAATTCTTCAGTGAGAAATTTAGAAGACCTTTTTCTGCAAGTTCAATTAAAAACAAAAAGAAAATTTTAATTGTAAATTATTAAAAAAAAAATTAAAACGGATCCCTGAATCCAAAAATGGTTTTGACAAACTCACAATTTTTTATTTTATTATTATGTTTTCATTTTTTCCCACAACATGGTGTAGATGAGAAAAAAAAAATCGCCACTTTACGTGTACCCTAAAAAAAAAAATTTTTCTTGATTTCATTTTACCACTTTGTCGGCATGATTAATATGTATACGTACATATGCCAAATTACAGCCTTCTACAGACTTTACAGACAGACGGACAGACAGACAGACGGACATGGCGAAACTATAAGGGTTCCTTGTTTACTACGGAACCCTAAAAACGGACAAAATGGATCTCACTAGGTTTACCTACATTTATTTACACGAATATTTTCAAATCAATGAAAGGTAAAATCATGCTAAATCATAATTATGTGCTTACGTGACGATCCATAGTTTATCACCTTTCAAACTCTCAAGTTTCGTGTTGACGTTTCTTTTTCCGCCATTGAGCACCGCGCGCCCAATATGTTTGGATCCAAAGCTAATATTTGTCTTGATCTACATCCGCCAATAGATCGCTTTGGAGACAAACATGGCGTAAGCGTGGCGAGCAATAAAAACACACAGCTCATAGTTTAAAGGCTTGTGCAGACCAGCGCGACTTGTCGCGCGACGCGACACGAACAATACAATTTCTAAGAAAACTTCACAGTATAACAATAACCGGTGTCGCGTCGCGCGACAAGTCGCGCTGGTCTGCACAAGCCTTTACGTCAATATCTACCTAACCAGAGATCAACTAGCAGGAGGTACATGAACTCATGTAAAGTGTCGTAATATATTCATGTATATGCATGTGAATATGTTCAGTTATGCACATAGAACCGAAAGTAGGGTAATCTTGATGTTACATAAGTGAATAGCGCAATATATTCCACGCTTGTGTCCAGAGTTCGAGTCCGGGTCGATACTGCAGCGCTGCATGCGCCAGCGCAGATGACGCTGATAGCTAACACGAACACCCACTAAAGGACAAAACATACACCTTCAAATAGAAATATGCAGCACTTTATTACCAGTCTAGATGTAATCCTCAACTCACTAAATACTTTCAAAACTGTTATTTTGGTTGGAGATATCAGTATAAACATAGCCCCAAATTGAGTTGATTCGAACTCAAACATGAACCTACCTTAATGCTGTTGCGTCACATGCCATGTTGCCTGCTCATGTTTTCCCGACACGCAACTATAGTTGCATTGACCACGCTATGCTAAAAACAACCTACTTCCGAAAAAAAACACTACAAAGTGAAATATTACTTTAATTTCGGAAGTCGGTGACTTTGATTTTGAATTTTCGTTTTTTGCCACAGACTTCCGAGATTAAAGTAATTTTTCACTTTGTAGTGTTTTTTTTCGGAAGTCGGTTGTTTTTTTTTTTGTAAAAAGGTTTTATTTTTCACTTTTTAGTTGTGGGACCTACTCCACACAAATTCGAATACCACTACCTGCTATGTAAATAACAGTCACAGGAAGTTATCTTCATATCATCCACATATACTAACTATACTAAGTGAGAAAAATACGTATTATTGAAGCTTACTCAAAAACTACCCAAGCAAAGTTAATAAAATTTATATATGGGACCAATTCGGGCATACACTTTCATAAAAAAAAAGAATTTTCAAAATCGGTCTACAATTGACGGAGAAATCGGCGGACATGCATAAAAAAAAGAACATACATTCGCGACGAACATATATAACCTCCTCCTTTTTGGAAGTCGGTTAAAAATCAAATAAACCAGCTATTACCTAGTTAGTTAGTTAGTTCTTGAGTCTCTAATTACTGACTGCTCCTGTTGGAACTTTTGTAATCTGCAATTAGATATCCCTAAATCACCTTCCCGTCAGCATCGTGTAGATATTAATGCTTGCGCTCTTGAGAATGTTGATTTGACTCATCCTTGTCAAGCTTGTTTCCTTAGATGTTTGAAAAAAATAGTCGTGATTCTGTTATCCCGAACCTAAAACGCATTATTAAGCCATGGATCACACCTGAGCTCCTTAGGTGTATTCGAAACCGAGACGTGTATCGCAAAATTAGGAGGGATGCTGATAATAATACTCTGAAAATCATCATCAATCGTTTTTTTTTTTGCTACAATCTATTAAAGAATATAAAACGAGAATATGAGCGACATGAATTTGAAAAACATCGCAAGAACCCGAAAGCTACCTGGAATCTCATTTGATCTATCTCCAATCTTGAAAAGAGTAAGGCCTCTGCTAGTGAGTTGTTATGTACTAGAAAGAAAGAAAAAGTATTTATTGAGACTCGCACAGGAAATCACACAATCAATCTGCCTAGCCTTTTCCCAACTATGTTGGGGTCGGCTTCCAGTCTAACCGGATGCAGCTGAATACCAGTATTTTACATGGAGCGACTGCCTATCTGACCTCCACAACCCAGTAACTGGGTAATACGATACCCCTTGGTAAGACTGGTGTCAGACTTTCGGGCACAGGAAATCACACATTAAACTAAAAACACATTAAACATAAATAAAAAACCATAAAAAACAAAGTAACATTAAAATTTTAAGAAGGAAGGAAGGAGGTACTCGTATAACTCCAGATCCAACTCAATCTCTTGATTCTGTTAACGACTTCTTCGCAAATCCACTTAATTTTTCCCATATCTGTATTATAAATTCTGGCTAAGCTTCTCAAAAAAGTACTAAACAAACGTCTGCTGGATTACCTTAGCTCACAAAATATACTCGCAAATAACCAATATGGATCCAGATCAGGCAAAAATACAGAGAATGCCATATTAGAATTAATAGGTTCAGTAGCTCAAAATCTAAACAACAAGGATAAATCTATTGCTATCTTCCTTGATCTTTCTAAAGCTTTTGACTCTCTCTCTGTCCCGCTTCTACTCAGTAAACTAAAAAAGATTGGTGTACGAGGCCTACCGCTTAGTTTTTTTAAGAGTTACCTTAGTGGTCACTAGCAAATCATCAGGATAAACAACCTACCCTATTTAAGAGTTACCTTAGTGGTCGCTAGCAAATCATCAGGATAAACAACCTACCCTTTTTAAGAGTTACCTTAGTGGTCGCTAGCAAATCATCAGGATAAACAACCTACCCTATTTAAGAGTTACCTTAGTGGTCGCTAGCAAATCATCAGGATAAACAACCTACCCTTTTTAAGAGTTACCTTAGTGGTCGCTAGCAAATCATCAGGATAAACAACCTACCCTATTTAAGAGTTACCTTAGTGGTCGCTAGCAAATCATCAGGATAAACAACCTACCCTTTTCTAGTTTACATAAACGAGCTCTGTAAACTTGATCTAAGAAACTCCAAAGTAATTGCATAAGCTGATGACACTGTTATCCTGGTTCGTGGCAGTGACTGGAACGAATCTCGGCCTCAGGCAAACTCAGCCTTGCAAGTTATTATGTGATGGCCACACAGAATTTGCTCACCCTCAACTTGTATAAAACCAGATTTATCACTTTTAGTCCAACGAAAGCGTGACAGCCAGCCCCACCCTTCCGTCTGACAGCTCATGCGTGCCATACAATGAGGACTGCCACCTGTGGCTGTCGAAGTTCTGCGCGCGGACTCAATAACTTATCTTGCGGTCTGGGTCAGCGGCACGTTGTTATGGAGTGAATTCAAATTCAAATTCAAATATTTATTGCAAAACACAGGACATATATGCATTTCCAGGTGTTAAGTGAATGCGCAGTCCACTGCATTTACCAATTCAGGCATGCAAAATTAAAAATTATAGTTAGACAATTTCATAAAATCCAATTAATTGGTTATATAATGTCATAAATTCGACAGAATAGTAATACCCTGTGCAATAATATACATTCAAATTAATAAATAGTAGTAAATAATGTCACAAATTCAAATTATAAGTAATGTCAGAATAAATAATGTCCAAATAATTAATGAACTTACCAATTTATAATTTAACATGCATTGTAATATTAAAATTATTATTGAAATTAAAAATATATACTAAATAAACATTCAAATTACATTATATAATTGCATTTAGATAGAATTAAGCTTAAATAAATCGGTCATTTGACATATCTAATTATTATTTATTTAACTTATCTGTTAAGAATTCACCAATGGAATAGTACGCTTTTTTAACCATAACCATAAGGTCTGTTAACATTCTCTTGAACTTGTTAACATCCTTCTCAAGTCTTACAGTCGTGGGTATCATATTATAAATTTTTGGAGCCATGCCCAGAAAACTTTTTGCATATAATGCTGTTTTATGAGGCACAGCGTGAATTTTGTCCTGGTGACGTTTACTAGTCAGGGCTTCAAATAAATATAAGTGTTTTTTAACGAACATTGCTACTTCAAACGCGTATAGGGCTGGAAAAGTCAATTTCTGTCTGTCTGGAGTCTGGAGTTTGTTACGGCCTTTCTTCTCAGAGTAGTCGGATAGGAAACGCCGAACTCATCTAGCAAATTTTAATTATATATTTTTTTATATGACGTGTAAAAGTGATTCCTATATCCTATTTACAGAATAAACAATTTCATTTCATTTCATTTCATTTCATTTCATTTCATTATTCTTAGGTCAATAAAGTGTGGTCTACAACTGTCAGTAGTTTTTATTTGGCACACAGCTCTCAAACACTTTTTTTGTGCCTTAAACACTAGCTCCCTATCTGATGAATTTCCCCAGAATATTATGCCATAGCGTAATGTAGAAGACACGTATGCATGATATGCAGTCAGTACGGTTTCGCGGCTTGCTACTTTACTGGGTTTATGCAAAGCGTACTGGAACTGATTTAGTCTTTTTATTAAATGTTCAATATGATTACTCCATTTCATATTCTCGTCTATATAGAGTCCCAGGAACTTTGTGTGCTTTGTTTCTTCTATCGTTTTGTTAGCGTATTTTATATTAAGTTTATCTTGATTTATTCTTTGTTTAAATGACATAATATGAGTTTTATCTAAATTTACATTAAGATTGTTATTATTTAACCATGTTATTAACCTGTTTAGATTTAGATTTATATCCATTTCATGACACTGTGCCTCCCTATTTTGTGCTGTGAAAATAATTGTACTATCATCAGCGAACAAGGTCATTGGATGTTGAATAACTCTTGGCATATCGTTTATGTATACGAGGAACAATGGGGGGCCGAGGACGCTACCCTGAGGTATACCAAAGTTCGTTTTTCTTGGTTTTGAATGGTACGTTAGTTAGAGAGTGAGCAAATCAATTCACTAGTCGGTTAGATTTATTTTTTATTTTTATCCAAGTACCTCCGCCAATTTCTACCTACCCTGAGAACTGTGTACTTTACTCTTGCCCATTCCGTTTTAGCTATATGTATTTCGGCCTGGGGTGGTGCTGGTAAATGTCTTCTGCTGCGGTTGTAAAGGGCACAGAGGGCTATCCTTAAGGTAATATCCTTCAAACCCTATCGCTTGCCTACCAGCGTACTGTACACGCTATGGAAGCTACCTACAGTAAGGCACTCTTTTGTGCTAAGTAGAGTGTCGCGAAGACATAACAACTTGTCTCTTGAGTTAATAAGACAAAAACGTAGAACTGACAGAGTCTGCCCGATATCAGGTGTTCAATTAGAAATTGTCCGCCGGCAGTTAATTTTCTGCAGCCCCGTGCTTTTTATTAGAATAAATAAAGTACTAACTATTTATCCATGTACTCTCCAGGATTGCAAGAAATTATTGATGTGCAATGCCTTCATACTGTCTCATACGAAGAATTGGAGAATTTAGTCAAATCCTAAAGATTTTTCTTCCGTAGACATGCACACCAAATACACGTAGCGTAGAGTGTACTGGTGGGGAGGTTCCACAAGCACACTCTACACTTACAGCCCACAGACACGCGCTACACTCACATAAAATACAACTGTCAAGTACTTATCTTTTTGAATTTTTACTATTAGTATGTTTTACTATTTGAATGTTTTACTATTTTAATTTTTTACGTTTATTTTTTTTATATTTGTTATTGTTATTTTTTAACCCCTACGAAACGCTGTCGTCTCCCTCTTGGAGGTGGGCGTTAATAGCTGCGACACAGTTTTGTAACTAATGTAACTATTTAGGTACAAACAGCAACACACTTAACTGCCCTATAAAGACGTAACTGAAAGAAATTATGACTGTGCGAAAGGGATAGATATGTTAGTCATTTTCAATGTAGTCGTCATTTTCAAAGTTTTTTCAGAGTAATATTACTCTGAGTAAGTTTTCCAGAAAACGGTTCAGGTAATAATTCTTGCAACTCTTCTATCAAATTGACATTTACTTGAAAGTTTATTCCAAATAAAAACTGCATAAATGATGGATTCAATCTCAAAAATCTTGATGTCTGTACTCGATTCTGTCTACTTTACAAAATATTATTTATAATATTATTCAAAATCTACAATAAATTTAATAATTTAATCTGTTACAATAATTTGATAAAATGCCTGTACGGCTCACGGCTGCGGAAAAAATCCGCATCGTAATTTTAAATAAAAGAAATGGGGGTCGCAATATCGCGACAACTAAATGTGCACGTGAGTTTTACACCAAATTTTATTTTTAGTGTTTTTCGGTGTTTATATACGTAAGATTAAGTTTGGTTGAGGTTTTCTTAACAGCACTAATTTTGTTTTTAGAAATGGGCGATATACACGTGGCTACGACGTCACGAGGAAGGCGGTGATGAAGCCCTACGCGATCGTCCTCGTGGAGCTCGAGTACGAGTCACAACAGAAGCTGAAGACGCCGCCATAGTCGCTAGACACTCGCAGGATCCTTTCCATCCCACTCGTGATACTGCCACCCACTATCGTGTAAGTTAATGTAATACAAATATCGAGCTGTCGGAATTGTTACTTCAATGAAAGTCATAATGCTTGTTACAGATTTCAATGCAAATAGTGCATCGTCGCCTTAATGAAGGGGGTCTGCAGCGGCATATAGCAGCCCGAAAATAAATAAATTTTATTTACACAAGCGCACAAGGACTAAAGTTATTTATGAGTTGGAGATTATATGTGCTGACCAAGCAAGTTAAAATAAGTCCGCAGGATGAATAATGCATATAAAAGAATAATTACAAATAATTGTTTTATTTAAATATATTTATGGATAGTCGATAAAATCCTTGAGACCCGTAATGTTGAATTCCTAAAATGTTGAACAGTAACAATTATTAATATCACTAGCTTCTGCGCGCGACTTAGTCTGCGTTAAATTTCTTGTTCCCCCGTCCCACCGCGTCGCATCGCACCGTCCGCGGTATTACTTCGTTTTCCCTTAGCGTTATTTCTTTTTTCGTTTTTGCTCGGCTCCTAAGTGTTGTAGCGTGATGGTAAATAGCCTATAGCCTTCCGCAAGAATAGGGCTTATCTAATGCAAAAAGAATTGAATGAAATCCGACTGGTAGTTTCAGAGATTAGCACGTTCAAACAAACAAAGAAACTCTTCAACTTTATTATTAGTATAGATTATAATAGTAAGAAATATGATGTCTAAATGTCTTCTCATTTAGGCAAAACGAGAAGAAACGACTCTTGCCGAGTTGTTAATCATCCGACGAGATTAAGTTTATTATGTTACTCAGCCACTGGCTGGGGTTCATATTGTCAACGTCAAATGTAAGTCTCTTTCCTGCGATAAGTCATATATAAAATGGTGTATAATTATGGGGCAGTTAAATGTGTTTGTACGCAATCAATTTGTAAAATGTGTTTTCGTTCCAATAAAGATTTAAGATAAGAAGATACAAGACTTGTCCGCAGCCTATCGCTCTATCCTGAAAGACAAAAAGGAAAGTGGTAACTCGTATAACAAATAATTTGTTACGAATAGCATCAATAGATCAGCAAAAGGCAAAAAAGTATTGAGCCGACTTCCAGCCTATGCAGTTAATTTACTTGCAGCATCAAATACGCGATTGAACGCATTTTTGTTTGTTTTAGGAAATGCTTGTGAGACTAAAGCTTTGGCCAAAATAACAACAGTTTTAACTCGAATAATACTTTTGTTGGGCACACCACAATTGTGGCGATAAGTCCCCTCTTTGAGGAGTGGCTAGAGAGGCGCCACGGCGTCCTCATCTTCCGCCTGACGCAGGTCCTCACCGGACACGGTTGTTTCGGGAGGTTCCTGTTCCGCATAAGGCGGGAGGAAACGCCCGGGTGTCACCACTGTGTGGATTGCCCGGAGGACACGGTGGAGCATACGGAGGAGGTCTGCCCGGCTTGGGCGAAGCACCACCGTGTCCTCACGGAGGCAATCTCTCGCGTCCGGCCCTGGTTCAGGCTATGGTCCGGAGCGAGAGTGCATGGGAGGCCGTCACTTCCTTCTGCGAAGCAGTAATGCTCGCAAAGGAGGAGGCGGAGCGTGCGAGGGAGAAGCAGGATGCGCGCCCTCGCGCCCCTAGTGGCCGCAGGAGACGCCCCGGGGGCGCCCCGGGGGTAGCTCGCCGTCCGATAAGGACCAGGTCCGGGTCGAGGGCGCGTTGTGTTCCACACGCGCCTCAAAGAGATGTCAGCACCAACTGAGGGGTCCGTAAGGGCCAATGCCTGCCAGGGTTGCGAGTTTGTCCGAAAGGAGTATCGCGGCCCCGGCACACAGGCAACGGAAGGAACACGGGTGGGTTTTAGTCAGTAAAAGTCTGACACGCCCTCTCGCTCCGCCCAGAGCGGTAGAAGTCATTTGATGATTTCCCTTAATAAAAAAAAAAACAAAAAGACTAAAGCTTCGGCCAAAATAACAACAGTTTTAACTCGAACAATAATTTTGTCGTAACTTGTAAATGTATGTTAGCCCTAACCGCGCCAGGTCTACGAGCTGCCGCCAAATGAGGGGGTCCGTAAGGACCAATGCCAGCTGGGGTTGCGGGTTTGTCCGAAAGGGATATCGCGGCCCCGGCACACAGGCAACGGAAGGAACACGGGTGGGTTTAGACCCGGACACGAGGCTGCGTAAACGGGTGATACGAGTATAACTTAATGTCCTTTGGTCGCAATATGTCCAATTCGCAAAATGTCCAACTGTCCAATTCTCAATTGGTCCAGTTCGTAATTGGTCCAATTCGTAAATGGTCCAATTCGTAATTGGTCTAGTTCGCAATTGGTCCAGTTCGCAATTAGTCCAGTTCGCAATTAATTAAGGGGCGCCCTTGATCTGGGGTTGCGGGTTTGTCCGAAAGGGATATCGCGGCCCCGGCACACAGGCAACGGAAGGAACACGGGTGGGTTTTATTCAGTCTGACACACCCTCCCGCTCCGCCCAGAGTGGGAGAAGTTATTTGATAATTTCCCACCCTCAAAAAAAAGGGGCGCCCTTGATTAGGAAAGGCGTTTTATGACACGACCTCCACGTGAGATTGGGTGAGAATCGGCTGGAAGTAAAAATGCATTTTTTTTTTTTTTTTTTTTTTTTCCTAACTGGGGCATCTCGCAGATTACCACTAAGGTAGTGACTGCTTAACCGGGCTTTCCTGTGGCTGCCTTAAGCTTCTACACTCAAAGCCTCCAGCCAGGGCATTATACTATTCTAATTAAAACTAGGCGAATGCTCGCTAAGGGCCACCCCCTGTGGGGTGCGAACCTCGGCTTAGGGCATTCGCTGAGGGGAGGACAGCAAGAGGGACAGGCTGGATCAAAATGGTGGTTTCATGATTATTGATCGGGGAATTTAAAGCTACAGGCTCAGCGGCAACGCGTGCTGGCGCTTCGTCGACGAGCAAGGGTCGGGGGGGAGTATCGTTTACTCGGGAGGGTCGCGATCGCGGGGGACCTCTACGGCGAGGTCGGTAACGCGGGTGTCGGTTGTGTTTGTGCACTGTACTCGTGGCCCTATTGCTCTCCTGTAGGAGGGTGATGGGGTCATCTGGGTCGGAGAGGATATGCCTTGGGCGGCGAAAGTGACTGATTCTAGAGGGAATGTAACTAGCTGCTTCGACAACCAGAGGGTTGCGATGATTGACGGCTGAATCGAAGTAACGCTTTGACATGCGTTTGAGAAACTGGTGGATGGTAGGTATTTTAAGATCGAGATGGAGGATCTCATTTCTAACATACATGGGGGATCCCGTGGCTCTACGGAGGAATCGGTTCTGTAGGGTTTGCAACCTATGGATGAATCGGGGTTTGTAAAAATGCATATAATTAACAACTCTTTTATTATACGGGTGGCCATCATTGCGAATCAAACTCAACTTTCCTCTCTGATTTTCATTAAATTCAAACTCGCGGTTCATTTTTAGTGTACTTGCTTTAAAACATACGAGTATCTACACTAGACACTTCTAGGTACCTAAGTACTTTAAAATAAATAACATTAATATATTTCCTCGTTTAACCATACGCATGTTCCACAACCATGACGTTAAGATTATTAATTAAGTAGGACCTATAATTTGCGCTGTCAGTGATTTTTATAAATACCCTCAAATAGGTATGACATAAAAATGGCTGCGTTTAATTATTGAAAATTAGGTTTTTAGTCGGTGTGGTGAGGGCAAAACAGAATACAATTGAGTAATAGTAATATTAGTAAGTACTTATTGATACACGGATTGTTGACGACACGGTTGGCGCAGTGGCTGAGCGATCGACTGCTGCGCAACGTGTCGCGGGTTCGATCCCCGCACGGAACAAATATTTGTATGATCTGCAAGTAGTTGTTTCGGGTCTGGATGTTAGTGTATGTGAGTTTCTATGTGTGTAAACGCACCCACGATACAAGAAGACATTCTTAGTGTGGGGCAACGTTTAAAAAAAAAAAAAAAAAAATTGTATCGTATTAATACATACGTTTGTATGTTGTTTTTCTTTTGTTAAAAGGTTTTAATTTTTCACTTTTTAGTTGTGGTACCGACCCCACACAAATTCGAATACCACTATATACATGCTATGCAATTAACAGTGACAGGAAGTTATCATCATATCCATATAAACTAAGTGGGAAAAATACGTATTATTGAAGCTAACTCAAAACTATCCAAGCAAAATTAATTAAATTTATATGGGACCACCTCGGGAGCATACGCTTCCAAAAAAAAAAAAAAATTTATATCGGTCTACAATAATTGACGGACAAATCGGTGAACCTAAAAAAAAAAAGTTGTAGAACATAGAACCACCTCCTTTTTGGAAGTCGGTTAAAAATACCTTAAAAGGATATTTACACCTAAATAACGACTTATTTGAATTGGTCAATTTGCGAACTGGACCATTTGCTAATTGGACAATTTGCGATTTGGACAATTTGCGAATTGGACAAATTGCGAATTGGACGTTGTGAGAATTGAACATTTTGAGCGCACTGGACATTTTGCGAATTGGACATATTGCGACCAAAGGCTCAATTAGTCGGTAATAAAAACATTGAACAGTCTTTGTGTATCAATGAAAGCTTTAGATCAAAGAGAAAACATAAATGTCTCACAACGTAATAAAGAAGTGAACGAGCCAAGCGTTTAATTTAATGAACAACCCATTTAAATCTCTCAGCTCAATATACAAACAACACTAATATCTCTGAGGTTTATATTGAAACAATCACTCTTCCCATTCGGCCGCACTTCCCAGTAATCCTTTCTATTGTGCTGCGCTCTCCTGCGCCATTGATGTCTTTGACGTCATTGTC
The DNA here is from genome assembly GCA_916701695.1 of Agrochola macilenta. Lineage (NCBI taxonomy): Eukaryota > Metazoa > Arthropoda > Insecta > Lepidoptera > Noctuidae > Agrochola > Agrochola macilenta. Next base: position 306,790 of record OU753570.1, on the reverse strand, counting down.
GTGACAAATGCGCGTCACTTGTCATGCTTGTCGCCTGTCACCTAAGCAACGGCCGGGGGGGGGAGGGCCACAAACATACGCCCACGCGGCCACGTGGCTGCGCTAGCGCAATAGCACATCAATTACTAACACAAAAGGTGTAGAAGGTGAGGTATTAGCGCGATGAGAAACCCTTACATACGATTTCAGTCACAAAAAATATAAGTAATATAATAGTATAAGTAAATACGTATTTTGCTAGTAACTCAAGTTGCTTGTTCTTCGACTGATCTACATCGCCTTTCGCATTTCATTACATCGCGGATCTTATCCTTGAGAGGGACAAATGTCCATAGTCCTCGTAATGTGCTGAGGACGAGTATACCTTGTGGTTGGAAGTAGAGTTTCTTGACCATTGTTCTGCATAAGAAAACTACCTTTTGGAACCGGCGACTAGAACCAATTTTTTGTTTTGTATTTTTTTTGTTGTAAATTTTGAACTGCCATATAACGGCCTATTTGAAACAAATGACTTGACTTTGACTTTCTGTCAGTTTTTTTAGGGTTCCGCACCATAATGGTAAAAAGGAACCCTTATGGTGCGACTCAGTCTGTCTGTCCGTCTGTCTGTCACAGCTGGATATCTCAAGAACTAATAAATCGTGGCATCGAGATATAGTCGCGGTGGCCAAGGGTCTCACCCCATTCTCCTTGGCTAAAGAGAACTGGCGCAAGCCTGTAGTGCTAGACACTAACGATCGCAAGAAGGAGGTATGGCAGAATAAGGAGTTTCACGGACACTACTTCCGGGCCCTACATGGACCTGATGTAGATTTACTAGCGTCCGTAGCCCGGCTGCGTTGTGGTGACATCTTTGGGGAAACCGAAGGTTTTGTCTGTGCAATTATGGACGAAGTTATGATGACGAACAATTACCGGAGATTCATTGTAAAGGACGGGACGATTGACAACTGCCGGGCATGCCACCGTCCGGGAGAACCAATCTGACACATTATCTCCTGGTGTTCTCGTCTAGCTAACGAAGAGAACTTGCATAGACACAACCTTGTAGCCAGGATTATCCATCAGAAACTTGCTCTGAAACACAGTCTTGTGGAATCTGAAGGGCCGTATTACAGGTATGTGCCCGACCCAGTTCTGGAAAATGGAAATACCACATTGTATCGGGATCGATCCATCATTACTGACAGGACTATTGATGCCAATAAGCCTGATATAGTGGTGGTGGATTGAGTAGAGCGGCGGACAATGATTATTAATATAACGGTCCCGCATGACGGGAACCTCGTGAAAGCCCAGAAAGAAGAAATCAAGTATCTTGACTTGGCTCGCGAGGTTGTCGACATGTGAGATGTGGACTCAGCGATCATTGTACCGATAGTCGTATCAGCCAATGGCTTAATTGCCAAGAGCCTCGATCAACACCTAAGGAGGCTCTCGTTGGGCAGCTGGATTCAGAAATTCACTATTTTGTGTCCATTATTTACCAAACTACACACTAAGCAAAATTTTACAGATGCATTACGACGACTAATGCGCTAAATGAGGTCACTATTTTAAAATAAATTATTGATTAAATATTGCTAACGAGCACGTCTGTGCGCTGCAAGTGTCGCGTTTAACCCGATATAACGCGTTCTGCTGCTTTTATGGGCGATAGTCTGGTTTATACAGGATTGGTATTAATGAACCCTCAAGAGTATTCTTGAGGGTTCATTAATACCAATCCTGTCCTCAAAGGTTGACTAGTTTTTGGAAAAATAATAATAAAGGATTGGCTGAAACGTTTTTCAGTCACCATAAGCAGTTATGGCTAAGATTTGTAAATTAACAATAAAGATATAATATTAAGTACTTTCCGTCTGTTTGCCCTTCCACCAGTCCACCTGTTCGCCCTTCCACCTGTCCGCCTGTCCATCTATCCTGCTTTTGAAGGACTGTATGTAAAGTAACACATCCAAAATATTTATATATGATGGTAGGTACGGAACCTTCGATGTGCGAGTCCGATTCGCTCTTGACCGGTTTATTTTCTTACTGTCTTGCGTTGTTTCATGCAGAACTTCTGCACCTTTTTCCCGCTTCATCGTGTAGACCTGCAGACAGGGATCACATTCCTAGAAACTGATACCTTCCGGCCAGCACGCGACCATATTGTAGTCGAAAGTTATAAATTATGGGTGTTCCACAAGGCTCGATATTGGGTCCTTTCCTCTTTTTAGTATATGTAAATGATCTACCCCATTTATTAAAAAACCAACCCTAAATGGTGTTATTTGCTGACGATACTTCTCAAATTTTTAAGATAAATAGACGTGCATCAAATCTTGACGACGTAAATAACGCCCTACTGCAGGTCCAAAATTGGTTCACTGCTAATAATTTAGTATTAAATGGGAAAAAAACTAAACACATTAGATTTGCTTTACCGAATGTTAAAAGTAGTGATTGTGACATTGTATTGTATAGGGAGAAATTTGAATTCGTCGATAAAACTGTTTTCTTGGGGATCACGCTCGACTCAAGGCTGCAATGGGGTCCTCATTTAACATCTCTTGCAGGACGCCTAAGTTCACCAGCATATGCTGTGAGAAAAATTTGTCAATTTACTGATGTAGATACCGCGAGTCTAGTCTATTTCAGTTACTTTCATAGTATCATGTCTTACGGTATTTTACTATGGGGACGGGCTGCAGATATCGAGTCTATTTTTATTCTGCAGAAACAGCCATCAGAGCAATATATGGCCTCCGCAGACGCGATTCTCTAAGGGAACTGTTTAAAGATATTAACATCATGACGATACCTTGTCAATATGTCTATGAAAACATCATGTACGTGAGGAAAAATTTAAGTGTTTTCAGTAAAAGAGGTGATAGACACAATTATAGGACTAGAAATAGGGACCAATTAATTCAACCGGGTTTCAGACTGGCTAAAGTAGACTCATCCTTCAAGGGGTACTGTTTGAAATGTTTCAATAAAATACCTCCCCACATACTCCAACTTAATGAAATTAAATAAAATTTAAATCTTGTATAAAACGCACACTATGCAGCCAAGTATATTATAAGTTGGGGGATTACATCGATGACAAAAATGCTTGGCTCAACGCTGGTCCAGCATCACAAGGGCGCATAAACAAATTGATTAGCATTCAAAAATATTGGAGCTGTTGAAGATTGTAAAACTATCATTAGATTGTATAAATTCAGTCTTTTAGTATTATATAATTGCATAGCACATGTGTGAGCACTATCTATAAGCACATGTGTGTACATAATCATCATAATATTTGACATTATATACCTAGATACAATTTAATTTCAACACTTTATTAGTGGCTTTTGTGTACATGATAATTATTCAGATTTGTTACAGGTGTAATAGCAATCATGTCATTTCGTTTAAAATTGGTTTTTATTTTTATTAATTAATTTATTCATATTTTATATACTTAGATTTCTTTTTTCTATTTTGTGAATGTGAGAACACTGTAGGCTTAGTGGACAGTAGATTTATTGACCATCTTCTATCTTGTTAAGTACCTGGTACTTGTTGAAAGACCTACACTGTTCTCATGGGAGAACAGTGTAGGTACCTATTAATACCTACTGTTATTTGAAAATATTGTAAAAAACAATTATTTTTAAAAGATTAACCGTTTAGTTTCTTGCCGGCTCTGCTCCATAGGAAACGACCAATTGGAACCGTGCACCTAGCTTCTGACGTTTCATAAGTGCCCATGTAGGTTTATGTGAAATAAAATATTTTGAATGGAATTGAATTGAATGTACCTACTTTACAGCTACCGTTTACTGGGTACGTCTTTGATTGACTTGAATGTGCTCTGGCGGCTGAGAGTATGTCATGCTCACTCAAATGCCTCGCTGGTGGTGGCTTGTGTGTTGGATCATTAAGTTCCCTTCAAAATGGTTGAGCTAGATGGTGCTGATCCATGCGTCATGTTCGTGAACGGGCGCCGTCAGCGGGGATTGGTCATTTCTTAGCTGCCACGGCTTATTTTAATTGTTTTTGTTTTTTTAACGTGCACGTCTCTCTACATTGTTCTCACATGTATAATTACAACATGAATGATGTAACCAATATTTTGTAAAAATATTCTGATTTAAAAGAGTGAGTGAAAGTGTCCGTTCTTGCCCGTTCTTCTCCATAGGAACCTACTACGCGTTGGAATGGGCAACTAGCTTTATATTTCTGACTGACTGACCGACCTCTTGACAATTCAAAAGTACCTGTAATTGGTTTATTTGAAATAAATGCTTTGAGTTTGAGTTTGATCGCTTTTATACCACACTAGCTTTTGCCTGCGGCTTCGCCCGCGTGGATGTCGAAAAATATCCGACGGGAACGTACTACCGGGATTAAAAAATAACCTACAGGTTAATAGAAAGAAAAAAGAAAGAAAGAAAGAAATCGTTTATTTGGACACAGTTCGTGAAACACAAAATAAAAAACAAACTAAAAAGTATAAGTAGGTCTAAAAACCCGGTCGGTCTTTAATCTTCGGTTATAATATATCTGTGTGCCAAATATTCATCCAAATCCGTTCATTCGGTTTTTTGCAGCGGAACATTCGAGTACATACAAACAAAACAGACCAAATTTCTAAAATCTATATTTTCGTCATCAGACTCGAATATTCAATGTAAGGTTTGACTTCGTTACTATTTTATTTTACTTCGTCTGCGTAGAGTATATAAAATTTATTTTTCTAGATAATTATGAATTATTATAACAATAACAATATAGAGCTTTGTTCATGGCTAATTGTCCTCCACTACGTGTGATATTTGAGTAATACTGTAAAGAAATACCTACTGTAAAGGACCGGTACCTACCTAAATCCTTCACAGTATTTCTCCTTAAACAATGTTTTTCACGAATTCGGAAGCGGGCACTAAAACAACCAGGCTAGTTGGAGAGCTAACATGTGAGCAAGCCACATAAAATTGGCCGTGAGAGAAACAGTCTTGCCGCAAATCAACTCCAGCAAATTTCAGAGTTTGTCCCTGTAACTTATTAATAGTCATCGCGAAACAAACCTTGATTGGGAACTGCAATCTTTTAAATTCAAATGAAAGGTCATTTTGGTATCAATGGTATACGCGGCACGAAAACTGTTTCTCCTCCGGCAGATCCAGTTATTATTTTGGCCTCAATAACATTGCGGCGGAGAGCTGTTACTTGGAGTCTAGTTCCATTGCACAACTTGTACAAATTATCACGCTATTTGCTATGAGGGATGAGCAGTATCGCATTCTGTTCGTCTCCTATCTATATCTACTATCGATTCTCCCGGGAGATCGCCGCCGCCGATCGCCTCCGTGAGGACACGGCGGTGATCCGCCCAAGCCGGGCAGACCTCCACCATATGCTCCACCGTGTCCTCCGGGCGATTCACACAGTGGTGACACCCGGGCGTTTCTTCCCGCTTCATCCTGAACAGGAACCTCCCGAAACAACCATGTCCGATGAGGACCTGCGTCAGGAGGAAGGTGAGGACGCCGTGGCACCTCTCTAGCCACTCCTCAAAGAGGGGACTTATCGCCACAATTGTGGTGTGCCCAAGCCCGAAAGTCTGACAACCATTCTTACCAAGAGGAGGAGGTCAGATAAGCAGTCGCTCCATGTAAAGTTAGAAACAGTACACGTGTACTTAAATTATATTTACTTGAATACAAAATTTAGCGAATGAACAACTTCAATACAAAACTTCATCGCCCTTTACAGACCCTTGTTGTTGAAATTTAAAAAAATAACAACGATTTACGTTGTGTTAGTTTCCAACCATAAGCCGAAATATCAGTGACTATAACTTAAAAAATTAAGAACTTAATATTTTTTATTTTCCCCCTTTTCACCCCCTTAAGGGTTGAAATCCTAACAACACCGTTGCGTTAGCTTCCAACCATAAACCTAGATAGTAAAATTTGAGATTTTTCTTTGAAAATTAAGGACTTTTCAACTTCACCCCCCTTTTCAACCCTTCGGGGGTGAAATTATCAAAAACGCTGAGACACGTATACGAGTACTTAAATAAATTTTCAATCGTCAGCCTAAGCACAAAATTTGAAGATCATAACTTCAAAACTGACGGACTTTCATATAAACTTCCATCCCTTATTTTACCCCTTTAGGGGTGGAAATCCCACAAATCCTTTCTCAGTGGATACTTACTCTTCACAAAGAACACACCCTCCAAGTTTCATGTCTCTAGGACCAGCGGTTTGGGCTGTGTGTTGATATATCACCCAGTCAGTTTATCATTTTATTAAATTACTTAGCAAATCTTTGAAACTCGACACTACGCTAACTCGAGCTACTATTTATGAGGGAAGTTACGTTTACGTACAAACACACGTTTAATACACGTTTAAGGTGAACTGAAAATAAGACTTTCATGCAGTGAATTTATCACCAATTTTTAAAGATTTTTAATTTTCAGGCAGAATAAATCCTCAGTGGTCGTTCTAGCCAGTCTCAGACCACCGAACCTTTATTTTCATGCTCTGTGGCTCTGAAAGTATAATTAAAAGTAGGTACGGAGTACGGCCGAGATTTTCTCTAATTTCACTAATATACCTAATATAGTGCTAGCTAACATATGGCTAATAATTTAAATTATGTTTTGTGTTTCGTAATGTAAATTATTTTGAATACTATTAGGTTTATAGAATCTTTTTTTTTTTGTTCTTCTAACTGAACAGACAGCTGTGCTGCTGGGGAGTTTGTTGCGTCACTTCTTCTTCCCAGCTAATGCACTAGGAAGTGGTGAAGGGTGGGCGTTTTGGGGGACTGTCTTATGTAATTCTGACGTTCGAAAAGTGCTGATTCTCAGCCTAGTTTGAATAAATGACTTCTGAATTTGAATTTTACAGCAGAGCGAGTTGCCGACAGCTACTAATGAGTGTAACTCAATATCCATGATAGTGTAAGGCGTCAATCATCACGTAACAGTGTGTAATGGCGTAACTATAAACTCCGTCGTAACTGATTCCCTGCACCGCGCATGCGCAGTAATGAGCGAGCTTTTATAGTACAGTAGTGGTGCATGTGAAGCAAAGTTAATTGATGCACGGCCCACAGCGGATACTGCTACGATTAACCCACGAAATGTAAAGGAGATACAGAAAACCAAAGAAATACCTACTGGTTAAGATATTGGCAAACTGGCGAAGTTAAAAAGAAGTACAAAGTCTAAGGAATATGATTGTGCCAGAAAGATTGATGTTGGCTTGAAATATGCAGTCAACTAAGTATGGCTGGCTTTGATTACAGCTTTAAACGGAAAATGCATATTTAAATGTCAGCTTAGCTTGGCGGAGAGACTGATCCATTTGTTTGGTCTGTGTGCTACTCTATCTACCTGTATCGTGACGTCACGATAATGATTGATGTGCCACACTAATGAATGGATACGGCGTTTAATCGTTCGTTTGAAACAAATAAAAGAATGAATTAAGTGGCCGCCATCTTGGATAACGCAGTGCGTCTGTTTGATCGACTGACCGATTTGAGATACAATCAATACAGCGAGATTATTTCTTTAATTGTTGTTATTACTTGTTTAGGAAGCTTCGCATTAATTGGTTTAGTGCGTGTTGCTGCGAGGAAACTTTTAGTGCCGCATTATATCCTGTCAGGTTCTGTTGTTATTATGATCATCTAACAGTCCATCAATCAGTTCTGTCTATCGCAGTCCGAGCTTAAATATTGCCTTTGCCTTTTGGTAGTTGTGTGCGTCATACAAGTCGTAAATATTTTTGTCCCTTCTTCTGCTGACTTCGACCTGCACCTCATTCTGGTGATATTGACCAACCTAGGGGTGTCTACAAATATTTGTCGAAATGTTTGGTTGCTAAATACTATAAACTCGTCGAGAATAAGAATATTCGATACCTCAATCAATCTGTCTAGCCTTTTCCCAACTATATTGGGGTCGGCTTCCAGTCTAACCGGATGCAGCTGAATACCAGTATTTTACATAGAGCGACTGCCTATCTGACCTCCACAACCCAGTTACAGGGTAATACGATATCCCTTGGTAAGACTTGTGTCAGACTTTCGGGCTTCTGACGACTCGTAACGACTGTCAAAGATCCACGAATGACAGCCGGGACCAACGGCTTAACGTGCTTTCCGAGGCACGGAGGATTCTCGGTATGTAAAGATGGTCACCCATCCATTGACCAACCCCAGCAAGCGTAGCTTAACCTGATGGATCGACCAGTGCGGCTGTTGTTACTTAGCCACGAGCTCCTCATAATCTAATCTCTCCTCAGAATATTCGATACCTAATAAAAGTTAATCATCTCGTCCAAATTCTGAACCGAGAGTAGGAAATCCAACAGTTCACGTTATTTAGGCATTCATTTAGGTGATCGCCTAGTGTTTGTGAAAATAGGAATAAGTATTTTAGTCTATGCTACGGTTGTGTCAATTCTATGTAGCGCTGCGTGCTTTTTTTCCACGCTACAGGGACGCGCAGTGATCCGCTAAATGAGCATAATGGTATTGATTAATTTAAAACGATACTGGGTGATGCGGTGCAGTGTGCGGCCCCGCTCACCGCCGCTAGTGATCCGAAGTGTGCGTCCACACATTTGATGCGTGCTCAGCTGCGCCTCCGCACAGCAAGCACGAACAATGCACACGACACGCACGCGAACATCAGACATATGGTAAATACAATACAATATTATATTAATGACTGACGAATGCGTCTTCACACGTCGAGCGCTTCAGTTTGAAGATAATGGATGTCTTAATACTGTCTGTCACTTACTAGAGTAAAACCACCTGCACAATTATCATTATTTGATTTTACTTTACTATTTCTACTACTATTCTACATAAAGGGAATAACAAAAAAGGTTTTTTTATTATCGTATAACGGAATGCGTGTCAGGTTCAACATTCAAAGTTTGTTAGTAGCCGCTAGCTGCCTATCTTGAACCTACCTCGTTTTCTATAAATATGCGTGCACCATTCCTCAACATTGCCTGGTACGTCAGCCTCGCCTTCGCGCCTCCTGCGCACGCGATTTACGACCATTATCGAATTACGAGTGACGAGGCTGGCTCATAATTACTGCCACGATACCCGTCATTACGCCTGTAACGCACAATAATTCTTAAGTCCACGAGGCGCACACGTCTGTGCAACGTGTAATTGTCAATGTTGTGACGTGTCCCGCAGGCATCAAACGCTTTCACAAATCAATCTTGGACTCCATACCTAAGCTTTACGACTTCCTATGTCCTGAGGCGCGGCACAAACTACTGCCTATTAAATAATATGAAGTATAGAAATGTGCGTGGAGCTCAGGAAACAATTGATGTTATTAAACCGCGTGTGATGACGACTCAGTTCGGCATGAACACGTTAAAGTTCAACTAGACTTGGAGAGGTTTCTCTCCTAATAAGGGCGTGTAAAGTAAAACACGGCTACGTGCGAGGAATGCTGAGAGAAACTGCTGGGAATTGAGACATTGAGGCTATGTGCCTCAATGTCTTAATTCCCAGCAGTTTCTCTGCGGAGGCTGCTTTATGTGATAACTGGCAGCCTGCCTATTGGAACTGCTTAACACCGCCTATGGACACCACTATGACTCCGAGCGGATTGCCAATGTTTCGCGCTTCAGAAACGTACTAAAACTCACATTTTTCTGTAATTTATGTTCAATTACTTTCGTCTACGTTACGTTACGTTTGATGGCATTAAACATAACTGGCGGAATGTGGGTGTACTGTAGGAAGACCTCTGCTGAACCTTCCGGGGACTTAGGCGTGATGTTATGTTATGTTCACTTTCAACCCGGCCCCAGCCATGCTCTCTAGTAACTTTAATGAATTCTGACTGTAATGTAATCGCTCTCATAATGTTTTCTCCATTACCAGCTGATACATTAAATTATTGACTATGATTATTGAATCAGCTATAATGTCGGTGACTATTAGATTAATGAGTCAATTGGACACATGACTCTAATATCGATATAATCACCATTTTGATCGGAATCGATCATATCAGAAATATTAAATATCATTATTTGACTCTTGCCTAACTCGATTCGACAATAATGTCGACTTCGAAATAATTGTCGAACGGCGATCGCACAGTGATTCGGTGATTGATGGTAAGTGTCGATAATATGTCAAAAGTGTCCGATGTGAGTTATAGTGATGCTGGAGTTGTGAGCGCATAGATCATAGCGCTGTAGGTACTAGTCACAAGGTCAGATTGGATACTGTGGTTATGGGCATAATGTATCATGAACAGTGTCAAAGTATATTTTACTATGCTTAATGGTTTAACTATAAAATATAATTTTGTGCTGAACAGGTTACAGCGCCATATTTCTTCTAGGAGTGAGTGTTTTGAGAAAGCGCTGTGGTTCTGTCTATTTGTTATTATGAAAGTAATCGACATTTTGGAATTAATGTCTATGTGATGAAACAGATTTTACAACAAACATAATTACTGGTATATGTATAACTTCCTACCCACTGATTGTTTCTGTAACTATCTGTATGTATTTTTTTTGATGAATAAACGATTTCAATTTCAACTTCAGCTTGGCTAAAGACTGGTTCGAGGATGTAATTACCAATCTCTAATACTGCTTCATACTAATAATACCCGAAAGGCTAGGCCGAGCTGCACTTTCATGTACTGATCACACCTAGATACTTTTTAAATATGTACCCTGTACATGAAAGTCAGCACGTGAACAGTCGTGCTTATGAACCAATGCAGGTTTAATTCTGTAGGCTCTGTAGCACAAGCTGCGTGTGTGGCGAGGTGCTGCTGTGGTGGTCGCGATCAATGTCGCGGCTCTTCCATTACTAATGTTTAATTAATTACTAGGTACGTGTACCACAGACTCACCGTTGAGTAATCACCCCGGTTATCTAGTTGTTTCGTAACTACTTGCTGAGACTATTGTTGCAATGCGTTTAATTATTAGCTATAATATTTATTTGAATGTAGCAATGTACCTATGTGTTTTGATTGAGTAAGTAGCACTTTCACATTGTTCATCGACTTAAATGATTATCTGTTGCCCAGACTAGATACAGCTTTGAAACTTTGTCGCATTGAAACTCATTATCTATGAAGATGACACCTATAACTTGTAGGCGATAAAAACAAATGCTCTACGAAGGAAGATCTCGCAGTTCTTCGATCGCTGTTTTGCTCTATTTAGTAAATACCTAAATTAACTACTCACCTACTACAATCGCAATTATTTACTATTTAGCAGTATCTAGAATCTAGATACAGTGCCCAGCTTCCATTATCTCAGAGTACAATAAATGGCGTATATATTCCATGTTCTCTCATACATCTGATCGCAGATACATTTGTCGCTGGCGATCAAAATATCCACAATTACCTGCAGTTAACCTGTGCTGTCGTTGCGCAAGTTTGTGCAGACTGTGCATTTGTGCACAGAGCACAGGTTGACCAATGCGCCGTAGATAATGTTACACTTTTACTGCAAGTAGTTATGCGTGGCCATTAGCATGAATGTTTGGTCGCTCTGTAAACATTACAGATTAATGTTATTGCTGAGGGTTTTAGCATAGTACGAGTACGAGCAGATCCATAGTGACGACGTGTAGCAGACGAGTGAGAGGAGATCGAGGAGTACTGCATAGTACGAGCAGATCCATAGTGACGACGTGTAGCAGACGAGTGAGAGGAGATCAAGGAGTACTGCATAGTACGAGCAGATCCATAGTGACGACGTGTAGCAGACGAGTGAGAGGAGATCGAGGAGTACTGCATAGTACGAGCAGATCCATAGTGACGACGTGTAGCAGACGAGTGAGAGGAGATCGAGGAGTACTGCATAGTACGAGCAGATCCATAGTGACGACGTGTAGCAGACGAGTGAGAGGAGATCGAGGAGTACTGCATAGTACGAGCAGATCCATAGTGACGACGTGTAGCAGACGAGTGAGAGGAGATCGAGGAGTACTACATAGTACGAGCAGATCCATAGTGACGACGTGTAGCAGACGAGTGAGAGGAGATCGAGGAGTACTGCATAGTACGAGCAGATCCATAGTGACGACGTGTAGCAGACGAGTGAGAGGAGATCGAGGAGTACTGCATAGTACGAGCAGATCCATAGTGACGACGTGTAGCAGACGAGTGAGAGGAGATCGAGAAGTACTGCATAGTACGAGCAGATCCATAGTGACGACGTGTAGCAGACGAGTGAGAGGAGATCGAGGAGTACTGCATAGTACGAGCAGATCCATAGTGACGACGTGTAGCAGACGAGTGAGAGGAGATCGAGGAGTACTGCATAGTACGAGCAGATCCATAGTGACGACGTGTAGCAGACGAGTGAGAGGAGATCGAGGAGTACTACATAGTACGAGCAGATCCATAGTGACGACGTGTAGCAGACGAGTGAGAGGAGATCGAGGAGTACTGCATAGTACGAGCAGATCCATAGTGACGACGTGTAGCAGACGAGTGAGAGGAGATCGAGGAGTACTGCATAGTACGAGCAGATCCATAGTGACGACGTGTAGCAGACGAGTGAGAGGAGATCGAGAAGTACTGCATAGTACGAGCAGATCCATAGTGACGACGTGTAGCAGACGAGTGAGAGGAGATCGAGGAGTACTATATAGTACGAGCAGATCCATAGTGACGACGTGTAGCAGACGAGTGAGAGGAGATCAAGGAGTACTGCATAGTACGAGCAGATCCATAGTGACGACGTGTAGCAGACGAGTGAGAGGAGATCGAGGAGTACTGCATAGTACGAGCAGATCCATAGTGACGACGTGTAGCAGACGAGTGAGAGGAGATCGAGGAGTACTACATAGTACGAGCAGATCAATAGTGACGACGTGTAGCAGACGAGTGAGAGGAGATCGAGGAGTACTGCATAGTACGAGCAGATCCATAGTGACGACGTGTAGCAGACGAGTGAGAGGAGATCGAGGAGTACTGCATAGTACGAGCAGATCAATAGTGACGACGTGTAGCAGACGAGTGAGAGGAGATCGAGGAGTACTGCATAGTACGAGCAGATCCATAGTGACGACGTGTAGCAGACGAGCGAGAGGAGATCGAGGAGTACTGCATAGTACGAGCAGATCCATAGTGACGACGTGTAGCAGACGAGTGAGAGGAGATCGAGGAGTACTACATAGTACGAGCAGATCAATAGTGACGACGTGTAGCAGACGAGTGAGAGGAGATCGAGGAGTACTACATGATACATTATAACATCAACATTCACTCTTGATTTGTGGCTAGTGTTAAAAGCAATTTCACAAATGACTGGGTCCAAGTGTAAAACTTAGCTGATCTCTCATTTCCCCCTTTATGATTACCAAAATACAGAAGGTAGGTAGGTGTAGTAGGTTATTTTAAATTTATATCGCTTCCGTGCCACTCACTTTAATTTCTTTCTAAACCTGTGCGTACTTTTACGGCTTTATGGTCACACGCGGCAACAAGATATAATTTATTTTTATTTTTAATGATGTTGATATCCAATTGACATCACACACATTTCAATTATAAACTAGGACTGACGTGCTGCGGTCGTGTGCTGTCAGTATCGATACATCCACTGCGTTACAGATAGTGTGCTAAATGTGCCGCGCACTACTCGTGACGCAATGAAACAGAAACAATGAGTTGATACGCTTCGTCATAACACGTCACGTTGCCATCCGTCACGACGCGCGACGTTTATGTAGATTGAGCCAATAATATGTGAACACTAGATTGATTGACCTCTGGAACGGTTCCCTGAGCTGATACTTACCTCAGTCCTTGAAACACTTTTTCCTAAAATGTATTTTTCGGTGACTATATTAGTTAAGTAGTCACCGAAAAAAATATTTTACCTACCTACAGTACTGGCACCGTCACGAATCGGCACGATCGTTTCACAGATCAAACCCACAGTTTCAAGATTGTGTTGTTTCAAGGTTGTATGTTATTAATCAGCCGATAGTATTCCCACAGCTGGGACACAGGCCTCTCTCTTCGCGAGGGAGTGGGCTGTAAACTACCACGCGGTCCCAGTGCGGGTTGGTAGATGTCACAGCTGGGACACAGGCCTCTCTCTTCGCGAGGGAGTGGGCTGTAAACTACCACGCGGACCCAGTGCGGGTTGGTAGATGTCACAAGTCTCAAAATTTTTGGTTCCAGGACATGCCGATTTCCAAGCTTTATGGTCAACACAATATTGAACTATCCTAAGCGTAACATACGCCAACGGAATGTACTTATGGCTTACGTACCATGAAACTCTATTTATGATCATGACTGACACACATTTGAGTGAATCTGTTGTTCATAACACATCGACACACCACGACTAATGCATGAAGCGATACTCGCGCGCAGGCGATGCCTATCTTAAAAGCTTCGCATCGGGCGCGTGTTTTTTTTCTGTCGTGTGGTGTGTTGCCTCTTGTCTTGCCTCACAGATGTATTGTCTGTCTGCACTCATCATATTCGTTGTTTAATGGTTGCCTGTAATGGGGTTATCTTGGTATCTGTGGCGCTGGTTTAGAGGTGAAAGGCTGAGAGCTTGTTTACTGAAAATAATGGTATTGATAATTTTTTACGTTATGCTTGGGTAGGGGCGCGGCACATCTTTCTGTGAACAAATTTAGATAGCGAAGAAATAAAACGTCTCTGCATAAGTGTACACATAACAAGCGTGATTTCGCAACTCACTCTCATTTCCAGTCGGAAACTTTTATTTCTAGAATTCCATTCCAAGTGTTCAACTACTAGCTTACTTACAAGTTTACAAATCACAAAAAACACTACCTAAAACTACAAAACAGTCAATCACTTCTTATTAAATGAAGCTAACTTGTCCCCATTATAAAATGGAGCACCCTGTTAAACATCAACCCTTTTTTGTCTCCATTCGGTAGTCGGCAGCGCGCATTCTATCATAAACCATTTTTTACCGTCGAGGAGCTCAGGGACTCAGGTAGTCTGGTGGAATTCTCGTGGAGTTCCCATACTCTGAGGTGCCTCAGCCGCAGTGTCGGTGTCAATGTAATGAATGATGTTGTTGCGTGATGGATGGAGGCTGCGTGTCTGCTGACCCCCGGCCCCGAGATGGCGCGGCGATAACCGATGCTATGCAAATGTCCGTGACGAATGGTTACATGGACATACAAAAGTAAGAGTGCTCGGCTGTCATTAGTTATTGGTTTTGCTACATTTCTGATAAATGAACTTGGTTCATATAAAGTGGAATATTTCATGCTCGGTTATAGAGATACAAATGTATAAAGTCCTCTAGAACGTATTTCGGCCACGGCAGCCGATCTCAACGGAGACTAGCCTTCGGCGCTGGAGATATTATAATGCACAAGTGTGTGCGCTGACACAGGTGCACTCCCTCTTCCCTCACTCTCATAGTCCGATGGGATGGCAATCCGACACGACCGTAGAGAGATCAGGCGCAAGAACAACGGCTTAACGTGCTATCCGAGGCACGGGGGTATCACACCGCCAACTTACAAACTCCGGACTGTTACTAAGAAATTTCTAATGTTAAAAACCAATAACGCTTTGCTCGACCCGGGAATCGAACCCAGGACACCACGCTCAGCAGTCGCGCTTGAACCACGAGACCAACGAGGCAGTCTGATACAAATGTGGTATGCAAGGTCAAGTGTAGTTTGAATATTGATTGTTGTTATTTGAAATAGGCCCTGTTTTCTTTTTTCATAAAATATAGACGGCAAGCAACGCGCGAAAGGAGGCTACATTTGTAATAGGTGTACTGTACGGGGGCCAGGTGCACATGCACGGCGACACTACGCATGCGCACATGAGCCGCACAACATTGCAACAGCTTCACGTATGAACATACAGACATCACATCTCGCTAGCAACCTAGATAGCAACAAATTACGGTAAAATCAATAGTACGACTGTACAATGTCTACCTACTTATTTCTCCAATCTTTTCAAACACTGCTGGAATTACTAAGTAAGCTTCGTGAGAATTTCACACAAATAATTAGTCAAGCTCATGATTAAAATCCATTTAATACATTAACTGGATTCAAGAAATGGCTGGTTATGCTGAGGTTTGTTATTAGACATACCGTGTTACTATTTGTTTACTGGGCGATCAAATTAACATACGCACTGACCCTGTAGTTTCATTACCGCGCGCATACCTGCGCAGGCGCATGGAAATCGTAAAGTTTGCCTACATACGTAGTTGTGCGCACGCAGGCGGGGCTGTAAACATTGCGCAGCGATTGAGAAGCTACTCTAATTAAACTAGATACATGGTCACGAGACTGTGGCCTTGAAGCCCTGTGAACCCTCGGGTATCAGTTCAGATCGGTAGAACAGTACCTTATTTACTCCTACCGTAATGTAGAGTACATTCGCACACTATTAGTAGTCACACTGTATTAGTCCTATAATGTAGAGCTCGTCCAGAAAGTAAGTACCTACTCCCACTTCCCGACAGCTTATAAAGTAAGTACCTACTCCCACTTCCCGACAGCTTATAAAGTAAGTACCTACTCCCACTTCCCGACAGCTTATAAAGTAAGTACCTACTCCCACTTCCCGACAGCTTATAAAGTAAGTACCTACTCCCACTTCCCGACAGCTTATAAAGTAAGTACCTACTCCCACTTCCCGACAGCTTATAAAGTAAGTACCTACTCCCACTTCCCGACACCTTATAAAGTAAGTACCTACTCCCACTTCCCGACAGCTTATAAAGTAAGTACCTACTCCCACTTCCCGACAGCTTATAAAGTAAGTACCTACTCCCACTTCCCGACAGCTTATAAAGTAAGTACCTACTCCCACTTCCCGACAGCTTATAAAGTAAGTACCTACTCCCACTTCCCGACAGCTTATACGAAGCTCCTTTGCTGCCATTACTACTACTAGTTTTGTTTCTATTTTCATGCATGACACATTCCATAAGATTTTTCAGAATTTTCTATTCTTCTATATGATATCAACAAAAACTAGGTATAGTTAATTATCAATTCATTGAGTTAACGTTTTTGTGTCAACACAAAAAGCGTGACGACATGCGACACCTCTCGAACCTAACCGTTCGGCGCTCGCTCAGCTAACTCTCCAGTCATGCAGTTAATTAAACTCTTTGTAAGTTTAAGATCTCGGCACACATCTCGCGTCAGGAATTAATTAAATAAAGTTAGGGTTAATGTACAATTTTGTGGGAGTAAGTGTGAAATAATATTGTTTTTGATCTGCAGAACACATAATAAGAAGAGCGCAGAACACATAATAAAGACAAGAATTTAGTTACTTTCGATTGTCAGTAACATAATGGCTGCGGTAATTCAGTCAGGGTCGCACTAGAGACCCCTAATTGAATGAAGCAACGAACCGTATACAATTTACCTACGTTTAGTTGAACTAAATAGCAGTCTCACGTCAGATATACATCTCCATTTAACTGTACACAATCACACGACACGAGTGGGGCGCGACTTAATAACTTGTCTCAAATAAACTTAAGAGCGTTAAGTTTATTCTGAAGGTGGGCAACGTCGCAAATAGATGACAAATATTTCACTGTTTTGATTAATTTAGCAATATTACTGTGTGGAAATAAAAAATGTGGCTAACTAGCGAACCAGAATATTGATTATGAAATGCAATAATTATTATCGTAACACCGAATGTTTAGTTTTAGATGTAAAAAAACGATTTGGAAACTTTCCAAATGCGTTTTTTACACCTAATAAGGGTACAACATCAAATCTAATGTTATAATTGCAATTCATTATTAATATTCTAGTTCGCTAGTTAGCCACATTTCTTATTTCTATTCAGTAATATTGCTTTAAGAATCAAAACAGGTAAATATTTGACAGTTATTTGCGACGTTGCCAACTTTTAGGTTAAACCCTCTTAAACTAACAGTGATTTGCCTACTAAGTACCGCGGTTAAGAGAAACTCCGTAATGGCCGGGATGAGCCGGAAACGTTACACAAACGGCGTCATTAACATCACATCTGTCGCACACTTGAGCTACGACCATGTCCACACGAGGTAGAGAGACACAGGTACCTCTAGCTACTATACTTTCCACAGGTACGTAATGTTTACAAGCCTGTTTGAGAAGATTCTTATATAGTCTCGGTGTCGGTTTGTTTGAATGCAATTAAAATAAAGAGAGCGTCAGTGGAACGGATGCGCGCGGTGCGATGCGTTGCGGCGGCGGACGCACGGTGACAATTAAATAGTGTTTATTGCGCGGGCGCACGCCGCGCAACGATCTGTCCACTGAGGAGATGGGGCAGTCAAGAGAGGTAGCTGGTGAGGACATGCACCTACGACAATGAATCCGAAAAACAGGCCAGGGTTCATCAGACGAATCGCGAGAGGACTCAAAGAAGAGTTTAGTGAAGCGTTTAAAAATCAGGCTCACCTTTCGATCGCAAAAATCCCCCCATGGGCTGCCGATGCCTCAATGCTGATGAATTTTACTTCATTGGCCTAAGGGTAATTTCGAGTTCGATTATAACTAAGGAGCGAGGTCTCCTTAGGTATAATCGATCTCGAAATTGCTTTTTCACTCAAAATTCAAAATATTATATTTCACATAAACCTAAGTCTTAAGTCCTAAGTTTTTGCGAACATACAAAATACTTTCGCAGATATAAAGAGAAGGCAGAGTCAGTACATACATTTCTTTGAATTTGTTGTCATGGGACTTGCGACGATTCATTTTATAGATGGCGCGAATTGCCCTCTTTTGTGAAATGAAAATTGAATCTACGTCAGCTGCCGATCCCCACAGCAGAACGCCTCACTTTTGCACCATACTAATGTATTTATTTGTCGACACGTGAATCACAGCCACATTAAACAAACAAAACACTGTTCGTTTTTTTTTTACATTACTATCTGTACAGATTCTGTTCAGTTACAGATTTTTGTAGTTGTCTCCAGTTATCCTCGGTCCGCTTGTGCCTCAGAGCCTACTTTACCTAAGTCGATGTGATGTGGTAACTGCGCCCAATTACACATTAAACGGCGAACTTTCTACTGCACGCGCGCATCTCCGCCGGTTCACTGATCTACGAGACGTCCACACATTCGTTCACATGCTCCACTTATAGGAAACACACGTTTTAATTATTGTTATTGTTTATCAAATCACAATTTTAGGTGATTGGCAGTCATAGTTACAAGGAAGAAAGTTAAACTGTCGCAGATAAAGAGTTGGTTACAATATCAGTAAATTAAATTGATCTGACCAGCTACAATACCACTTCACCTTCGACTTATCAATAAAGTTTCTGCTAAGACTAACTAGATGTATTTTATTTATTTATTTATTTTATTTTATTATTATATTTTAACTTACACGCAGTTCTTAACAAAACAAGTAACAAATAAAATAGTAACTAACAGAAGACTTTTGACAGATTTAACAGCGGGTCCCAAACTAGGCACAGCCTGTATCTTGGTGACCCAAATTATACACTAAGTTAATAATTTAACGTGTTCTGCTAGCGCAATAGCAAAATTAAAATACATTCGTTACATAAATTATATTACAAAATTTACAAAAATGTGAGTACAAATAGTGTGCGTAGTAAAAATGTGTGTGTGATTGGCTTGAATGGATCTTAAGGACCCATAACAGTCTAGCAAGCTCGCCGCTGCGCGCTGTGGATTAATTTACAAATTTCCCCAGTGTCATAGGCCTGCGCCTGTACAAGCCTGACTTAGGAGCTCCCTTAAAACCAAGACAACATGGTTTTCTTCTAAATGGATTTTTGCTCAATCATAACCTAAAAACGTACCTACGTAAAACGTCATCACGTCGTGTGTCTATGCAGCGTGACATGCCGTCCACTATCTAATTGATAGCAACTCGGTCGTCACCACGTGTCTGTGTGTTTGTCCTTATGGGTCTGTGTCTGTAACTACGTATGCTTGTGCTCAGCTCGGCCTGATTCCCTGGAGGTGAGCGGAAGACGTTTTTTCCTTGGTTCGTGACAATTAGGTGCGGGTGCGCGTGCGTAGGCGTGACGTCACGCCGCGACATGCGCGCGCGCTCATTAGCGCCGCGCGGGGGCATCCACACCACGCAGCCAGCCAGCCCGTGACATTTATTTTTATTTATTTATTTATTGGTAAGGCACCTCAACGACTTACTCACTAAAACATACACATACAAAAATCACATAGAGTTTTAGGTATTGTGAATTCGTCACTTACAGAAGTGCACAGCACTCGCACTCATTAAGCTTTTTACTTCAAACCTGTGAAACAGGCTCATTGATTGCAATGCTTTTGAAAGCAAAAAAACTTATGGAACACAGCGAGTATCAACTATCAGTATTATGGTAGAGTGTGGTGGTAACATATGCTGATCAAAATACTCTCGTGTAATTGTAAAAACCAGTTAATAAGGTTCTGTTCTGAAGTTATTTTTGTAAAGTTGATTGAAATCTGGATTCACACAAAGAATATGAGAGCTAAGCCAACCCAAATGGAGTTTGGGAAGCGGCAGCGAATCAAAACAGTAGTTACATCAAGTAGGCCGATGATGATGAGGCCTGTGCCAATCTGCGCAGATTGGAGCTCAGGTGGATTAGCAAGCAGCGCATACGTCGTACATAAACAAGATGAAGTTGAGTTTAATTTACTTGCGGCAGGAAGCGACCGAGCGCTAAATTGGACATTAGTCTAGCTAACCCTAGGGCTACCGAGCTCAGGGAGAGCTGCCAGGCATCTGCTAGTATTAGTAGAAATGGGAACAAAGTCATTCAACCGGACTTTCAAATCGTTGGCAACATCCATTACTGAAAAGGGGTCTTCTCAAAGATCAATGTAAAGGACATCCTGCCTTCATTAATACAAATAACTATGACATTCTGTATCCAACAACCTTAACACTACTGCCAGAGCTGTCTCAATCACAAATTCACGTATAATCACACCATCTGTCAGTTGGTTACTCCGGGTTGGGTGTTCTGTAGATACAATGTTTTTATTAAGCAAGACTTTGTGTTTCAGCCATGTGTTGTAACTTTGTTGGTTCACATCGTAAGTAGGATCGCTATCTCTAGCAGCCCTAGTCATGACGCTGCTGCGGCTGTCGGTCCATCTGCACCGTTACACTGCGCTTGCGCACCGGCCGCTTGATTCACACTCCACAATCACACGCCGAACTGTGCAAATGTACCGCGCACTAATGAGCGGCCGGTTGATGACCCCATGCACACACACACTTACACAAAGGACACTGCAGGAAAACCGACGCTCATCTGAAGCAGTAATAGCGGCGTTTAGTCAACACTTATATTTGTGTGTTCGCGTTAAAAAAACAAATGGTTGATCTCTTGACTTTGCGTCCGTCAAGATAATAATGCCGAACTCAGATCTATCAAACAGATATATATAATATACAGTATATCTGTTTGATAGATCTGAGTTGGGTACTAGTCTGTCCGTTCTTTAAACATTGTATGCGTTTGTGTGAACTAACATAGTTTTAAGCACAATTTTTTTTTTACTTTCAAAATGTATCATGTTGTCTGAAATATAAATAAAATCATTAGTCATCTTCCCTGTTTGTTGCTTGAGGATGACGTCATACGACTAATAGATAATATTCGCAACTTGTAAGTATGCCATATCTATTTAAGATTTTATAATGTAAAGTTCATTCAAATATTTTTTTCCAATTGATGTTATTTGATACTAGCTGCGCCCCGCGGTTTCATCCGCATAAGTCTCGATGCCATGGGAATATCGGAATAAAAAGTATCTTATGTCCCAACCCAGGTCATGATCGCCACCCATGTGCCCAATTTCATCCAAATATGTTCAGCCCTTTTAGTGTGAAAGCGTAAGTAACAAACAAACATACAAACATAAAAGAAGAAGAAGCCTTCATTCGCGTGCAGAAGAAGAACAAGAAGAAGCCTGCTTGTCGCAATCAGTGCGGTGCCGCAATGACTGGTCCCGACATGTTGCTGCGTCCCGCTATTCCAACGACGCAGCTGTACGTGTCACGTCTACATCACACCACGAAGGTAGAGGAGGCCGTGGAGTACATCAGGATGAAGATCAAGTTCACCTTGAAAGTCGAGAAGTTGGAGTCGCGCCATAAGATTAACTTCAAATCTTTCGTGGTGCGGGTTCCGAGTCATCATCTGCAGACTTTCATGATGGAGGAATTTTGGCCGACAGGTGTCGTGTATCGGCGTTTTGGCGGAAGGCTATATGACACCACGACTCAGCGCAATAATACGTCGCCGACCCTAGGTACTAACTAGATTTTATAGTGATGTTTTTTATTATGTTTTAGTTTTTATTATCTATGATTATTTTATGTATTTTGTCTATGGAAGGCCCATAGTAAATAGTTGCCTGAAAATAAAGCAATTATTATTATTATTATTTTTACGTCTCTTGAGACTCGTTACTACTAACTAGCAGAGGCTCGTTAGACGTTTTTAATTAAATGAGCCACAAACCGACGATTATCCCTGTATGTTCTATGCAAGTGCACCCAAGGACACCCCCGGTTGGTGTAGGACTATTGCAGGATATGGAAACAAAGAAATTGGACTATGGGTTTGGGTGGCTTAAGTTGACTGGTGACCTGGAACTATGGAAGGACTATGGCCCCTGCCTGATCAATGTACACGGATAATAATGGTAGGGGTTGAGTTGCAAACTCAATAACGGGCCTCCGAAAACTGTCACTAGTACATAGTGACGTAGCGACAAGGGGGCAACATGTCTTGAGGTGATGAAGATGGTCAAGATCCCTACGAGCACTTACTGGCTTAATACTTCCTTCCTCCGAGCACGTTTGCTCTTGTGAATCTCCACTCAAGCCGGCTAATTAAGGTAAGAATGAGGTGGGTGCTCTGTTCCTCGCCAATGTTCACTCCAGCCGTCCAACAATGCGGACGGTGGGCAATGGGTAGCTCGCCGTCCGATTAAGACCAGGGTCGACGGCGCGTTGTGATCCACGCGCGCCTCAAAGAGATGTCAGCACCAACTGACGGGGTCCGTAAGGGCCAATGTCTGCCAGGGTTGCGAGTTTGTCCGAAAGGGATATCGCGGCGCCGGCACACAGGCAACGGAAGGAACACGGGTGGGTTTTAGTCAATAAAAGTCTGACACTCCCTCTCGCTCCGCCCAGAGCGGGAGGAGTCAAAAAAAAAAAAAAAAAATATAAATAAAAAAAAAAACAGTCCAACAAAGGCAAGCCGAAGACGAGGAACAGGATTTCTCCCGGGAGTCCGTGGAGGGTCCGTGGGGTCGCTACTGCCCAAACTACTGTCCTACTGCTCGCCACACGCTGCCCTGCGGATTTCTGTATCTCTCTTGGTCTGGCTCCTCATCCTAGACCTGTTCCGGCAAAGTAAACTCTACCGCCTTAGACCTAGGGTTTGGTGGGGTTATTATTGGGAACCGATCACTTTTCCGAATTGTTTTTGTTCGAATTTCATTTTACCTCTTCCCTCTCCTCTCTTTCCTCTTCCCTCCCGTCTATTTTGCTATATGCATTATTTGACATATTTTTAGATAATCGAAGTATCATGTGTCATAGGTATTATTTTACCGAACTATATTTGGCCGATTTACAAAATAACTTTTTGCTATTGGCCGAAGCCTCTTTAGAACTTTTTTCATTTTCTTTCTTTACCATATTTTTACCACACCGAAACAATATTTTTCATTATATTAAATTAAAATAGTGTCATAAAAAGTCAATATGTTGAGCTACAAAATTTAGTGACAGAAATGAATCGCTGCAAAACCGACTACACGTAGTCTTGTATGCCCTACCCCTAGAGTGTAATTTAAGCCCGCGTAGGCGCGGAGGGGTGGGGCCGCCCAAACCCCGCAGCGCCGGAGCCGTGACAGAAACAATGCTTGCTGCATGTTGCACGCCTGCGTCCATGTTGCACGCTTGCTTGCACGCTGCATGCTTGCTTGCATGCTGGATGCCTGCTTGCATGCTGCATGCCTGCTTGCACGCTGCATGCCTGCTTGCATGCTGTATGCCTGCTTGCATGCTGCATGCTTGAAGCTTGGTATAATAAATGTTCGGAAACATAATACTTCGAACAAATGTTATTTCGGCTAAGTGTAACTTCGGTAAAAAGTTTTTCGACCAAATGAAACGTCGGAGTAACGAAAAAAATCGAATTGATATAGGTGAACTGATACAGTGGCAGACGTGACTTCGATGAAGTAAAAAAAAACGAAACGATAATAGTTGAAAAGTTTTAGGTGAAATGAAATTCGGTCAAATCTTTTTCGAATTTATGATAGGTAACCGTTATTATTATTATGTTGTTTATTTATTTTCTTTCATACATAATTTTAATTACATTTTTAAATATTTTTCACACACAAAAAAAAAAATATATATAAAAAAGTAGAGTCCAGCGGTGTCGGGAGCAGGATCAAAACGACGGGTGGGTAGGGCTGCAGAGACAGGAACCTCCTCACAATGCGAGCCGTACCATTTGTATCAGGCCCTTGATCCAACCGCCTAACGAGAGCTTCGAGAGATGTTTGTCGAGGCTTTCGGCCATCAGGCCATTGGCCGTTACGACAATCGGCACAATGATAGCCAAACCAACATTCCACATGTCAACAATTTCGTGTGCTAAGGCGAGATATTTTAAACCGACTTCCAAAAAGGAGGAGGTTATATGTTCGCCGCGTATGTATGCTGGCCTCTCATCTGGATTTCTTTCCGGCAAATTTGGGTGCTGTGAGTGACGAACAAGGCGAGAGGTTCCATCAGGACATGTCTTTAATGGAGAAGAGCTATCAAGGGAATGGAGTCCAGGTATGCTAGCAGATTATTGTTGGAGACTTAAAAAAGACCTTCCAGAAGCCAAATATTCACAAAAATCATAAGTATTTATTCTATAATAATATTAAGCAATAATTTATCTAAATGTTTCTGATGTTTGTACTTTTTACGAAAATATGATGTTTGCCGTGTTTTCATGTCACAAGGAAACCTGACGTGTAATTTTTTTTTCATTCACATATTATTGTTTGGTGGCCCTAGTACATTCAAAATTTGATATAAGTTTTCATGTGACAAAAAAAGTGCCGTTCTATTCGATCCACCACCACTTGGTCTTGTCAGTGATGATGCCATCGAGTCCAGTACTAGTTTTTTATTTTCGAGAATTGGGTCGGGCACATACCTGTAGTACGGCACTTCCGATTCCACAAGGTTGTATTTTAGAGCAAGTTGTTGATGGATAATCCTGGCTGCAAGGTTGTGTCTATGCAAGTACTCTTCGTTAGCTAGACGAGAACACCCGGAGATAATGTGTCGGATTGATTCTCCCGGACGGTGGCATGCCCGACAGATGTCAACCGTGCCGTCCTTCACAATAAATCTCCGGTAATTGTTCGTCATGATAACTTCGTCCATAATTGTACAGACAAAACCTTCGGTTTCCCCAAAGAGGTTACCAAAAAGTAGCCGGGCTACGGACGCTAGTAAATCTACATCGGATCCATGTAGCGCCCGGAAATAGCGTCTGTGAAGCTCCTTATATTATTATAAAAATTCAATCTTTTCTCTTTATAATATTAATTATTGTTTAGATACTTAATTGATTTTATATGAACGTAGAGTAGCGAATGCCAGCTGTTTGCTTCATCCTTCGGTTTGTATACAGGACAATTCTAGGCGTGAAAGCCAACTCATGTGATTTGTGTTCACAGCCTCACAGTACATAGTTCTGTTGCCAATACAACCTATCCATATGAACTCCTACGGAAGTGACCTTTCCGTAAACAATAATGCACTCATCCGTAGTATAACAAGATTCCGGTATGGCAGTCTCACAGTTGTGCCCTCGCTGATTACCGCCATTCAGAGCTGACAGCAATCATGCGGACGACTTGTTGTGACAGCAACCGTTGCGCGATTAGTCGCGCTCGACGTCGTGACGCAACGCATCACGTGAATGAGTCTATCAAACAGACGGCCGGAGCGTCCCGCCATCGTGACTGGCTCTGACGGACCACCAACGACACGGCGACAAAAAGTTGATGAGTGACGGAAACGCCGTGAAACTCGCCGGACCACCAACCAGCGACCAGCGCCCCACACTTAATTACGACGACTCGGTGCGACTGTTGAGTGCCGATGGTTGCATGGATTGATACGTGAATGGAATGCTCGTTCGCATATTATGTAGCGCCAATTTTATCATAATGTAGTAGAAAGAAAGAAAGAAAACGTTTATTTGAAAACAGGCCGTGATACACACACACAACACACACATACTTAAATAAAAAAGTGAAAATAATCTTTCATCAAGTAACAAGTCATGACTAGGTATTTTATTTTTTATTAGAAACCACGAAGCGCAGCTAGTATGTGGGTACATATACGCTAAATTAGGCACTCGATGCATACGATGTGATCTTATCAGTACGCACATTATCATCAAACGCCTCAATTGTACCCGTGTTCACCTGTGCGACATTATCAATTGTACCCGTGTTCACCTGTGCGACATTATCAATTGTACCCGTGTTCACCTGTGCGACATTATCAATTGTACCCGTGTTCACCTGTGCGACATTATCAATTGTACCCGTGTTCACCTGTGCGACATTATCAATTATATAGAAGTACCGACTTAATGTTATTGTGACAGCATAGGAAAGTGTCGGATACCAAAATGAATGTCTGTTCAAACTCGACAAGCGATGAAGCTATTAAACACATTACGATTGGTTCCGTATCATCTCGTTCATTGCTCATCTTGGACAGTCGAACATGTTCATTGATCACGCATTATGCACGCTGTGTCTCTCGGTACACACGCAATCAATCAGCCATTGTGTGCGCTCGCGCAGCCATTCAGCGCAGGATTGCTCATTAACCCGCGCTGATCCGCCGCTAATTAAATCGTCCGTGGACAATGCGCGCGCGTACGCTTGTCTGTGTTCTGACTGTTTTAATTAAACCTCAATTATAGTCGGATAGGAGGACGCATGCGTAGTAACGAGCAACCACTGTGTTGTGTATGTAACTCGATTAACTGCCTGAACAAACACACGGCACTGTCTGTGCGAGCCGAGGCTGTGGACCGTACAGTGAAGTCGTAAGGCGCAAAGAGTGCGCGAGCGCCGTGCGGCCGCGTGCCCGCGAGCCGTGTTCACACGACACCCCTGACCCGCGCGAGGAGGGAGGGGGAGATTAGTAAATTATCTTAAGTTTAAAATACATCATTTTGTTAAACTTTCACCGTTGCTTTAAAATGAGATTGTGTTGTGAAGCTGTTTTAATTCGTTTAGTATTAAAAAAAAATGATTTATGTTGAGATATCCGCGCGTGACGTTGATTTGTATGGGCGGTCATTGATGCATTCCGCTCCGATCGCCCGCGAATATCTCCTCCATGCGACTTCTTAAATAAAGTTTTATTCTTCAAAGTCAAAGTCAAACAATTTATTTCAATTAGGCACATAAAAGCCACTTTTGAACGTAAATTTTACAAAAAATAGAATTGATTCTAGTCGCCCCTTCCGAAAGGTAGTTTTCGTATGGAGAAGAATGGGCAAAAAACTCCACCGTTACTCTTTTAAAATATTTTTACAATATTTTGCATACATTAATTATATAATTATATGTGAAGACGATGCATCTACAATAAGATGTAACAGCTAGGGCTGCGCAGGGTAGGCTGCGCAGGCCGTTAACTGATAGATAGGTAGAAGATAATTTAAACACTAAGATTTATATAATTAAGATAGGTAGGTAGAGACGGCTAGGTCGCGGGTAAGGTCCTAAACACTGAGTCTTTAGCACTCGCACACTTAGTATAGGAAGGGTACCGTCCTTGGCAGCACGTGGCAGACGTGGGGGCCCGACAGGTAGTGTCGGTAGCACGTGGTGGCGTATTTCCAATCTATACAAGGCCAGAACGCAGCCATAGGAAACTGCTCGCGTATACATAGTAATGCTATTTTTAAATCTGTGATTACAATGTATACACGAATTTTGCGTACTGCTCGTGTAAAGTTTGTAACGTGGACGCGCGCGTCATGGTTCCAAACTATACTACATCACTTACATGAGTTTTAAACATAAATAAAAATTTAAAAAATGTGGACTGGGTTAAATGAAACAGATAACGGAATATGAAAAGGGTTAGGTTAAGTTAGAACTGTGTCAACCAATTAAGCAATGACAGATAAATTCGTTATTTGATAGATGCATGGTGCTCACTTATTTACAAACATTGTAAAATTATACGATATCCCTAACATTTTACAAGTAATACCTACTAATAAGTCAGTGAGTGAGTTCAAGTAATCACAGAATGTATAATCAGTGCAAAAAAAAAATAACTTAAATTAGCTACCAGTTTGATTTTGTCTAGACTCTAAATTGTCCTATGGAGTAGGACCAGCATGTTTCCAAGTATTCTTATCTTGGATATAATCCTCTAGTTTGTAATATGCTTGTTTACAGAGAGCACTTTTGATATGAGTTTTAAATTTTCTTTTATTTAATTTTAATATATCATATGGTATTAAAGTTGTAACATTTAACACATAAAAGATGTATACATGTACTTTAGATAATTTGAAAAATGGTTGATCTATTTTATTTTTATTTCTAGTAATAAAATTATGTCTATCACTTATTTTATTAAAAATATTTAGATTTTTTCTTACATACATAATATTTTCATAAATGAATTGGCAAGGTATAATCTTTTTAAATAGTTCCCTGAGAGATTCGCGAAGATGTAGATTATAAATGGGTCTGACAGCTCTCTTTTGTAAAATAAAGATGGATTCAATGCCAGCAGTCCGACCCCACAGTAAAATGCCATACGACATAGTACTGTGGAAGTAGCTAAAATAGACCAAACGCGGGGTTTCTACATCTGTTAACTGTCTTATCTTTCTAACAGCATAAGCGGCCGAGCTTAGCCGCCTCGCAAGAGATGTTATATGAGTTCCCCATTGTAATTTCTCGTCTAGCGTGATTCCTAGGAAAACCGTTTGATTAATAAATTCTAGTTTTTGTCCATTCAATATGATGTCAAATTCGCTACTTCTAACATTACATTTAGCAATTACTTGCATTTAGCTAGAAGGGGGGAGGACACTTGACTCTAACAAAAAAATTCAGTTAAAAGCTTAATATTTCGCAAACAAATCCCTGAATCCAAAAATGGTTGTGGCAAACTCACAATATTTTTGAAAGACCTTTCTAACGATACTCCACAACATGGGGTAGATGAGGAAAACAAAAAATCTCCACTTTACGTGTAGGGGAGGTAGGGTTAAAAAAAATTGTTTTGTTGATTTTATTTTACCACTTTGTCGGCATGATTAATAAATGTAATTCATAAATGTTAAATTACAGCTTTCTAGTACTAACCGTCTCTGAGCTAAGACGCGGACAGACAGACGGACAGACAGACAGACAGACGGACATGGCGAAACTATAAGGGTTCCTTGTTTACTACGGAACTCTAAAAAGAGGAATGGACCCAATATCCAACCTTGAGGAACGCCCATTGCCATTTCAAACCCCAAATAGTTTACGCCGTTTACTTGAACTTTAACTTTTATATCTTTCAGGTATGGTCTTAGTAAATCAAGAGCTGTAAAAGAGCAGTTGTAAATGTAACTGCACATAAGGAGAAGAAACCAAATTAGCTTATTGAAAAATAAGTTTAGTGCCTTCTCTTGGGCTCGAAGTGCTCTCACCTAATACTTGGATACGATTGCCTAGTTAAACAAATTAGTTAATCTGGTTCAAAGTGTTTCGTAATCTAGTCTGGGAGCTGTCCATTGTTCTCGGGAGTATTGTTTGCTGGCCGGGCGGCGCAGGCGCAGCTCAATTAAGTAGCGACGTCGTAATTGCACAGATAGTCACTATCGCCGATCGGAACAAATTGACCGCGAAATGGATTACTATCGGTTGCCGGACAATGGCAACCAATCGCGCGGCGGGAGCGTCGCGCACGCGCACCATTGGCCGCTGCGTGCACGCGCCGCTTCACACAATGCTGCTGAAATCTGAAACTTTAAAAGCTCCACCATCTTGGATTCCGCATTCGACTCGCCTCGCAGCCAGCACCGTGACGTCGGCACACCCATTCAAATTGGTCTCCGGTGGCACCAGCCGCACCAGGAGCCTGCAGCTATACGCACACATTATAACGAAAGTTCAGCTTAAAGCTCAGCCCACCAAATAGTTGTTCCTAGTAAAATAGCTTGTTCCTGGTCGCGTGTATGCTCGAGATAATCTAATTAATTTTGCGTTCATTTGTCAAGTAATATAGTTATCGGTGCACATTATATCTGGCCTCACAATGAGCTCTATGGGACAGTAGCCGGCTACTGTCCTAGCCCGCGGGGCCTGCGTGAGGGGGGGGAGGGGGCGCACACTAGGGAATCAATGGGCAATTATCGTGGGCGCGGGGCCATTAGTGCTGTCATGACATAGGTACCTAGCAGAAGGTACAATACGATACCAGAAGACCAACGTCTCTAGATAACAGGCCAATATTTAGGTACCTATGAAAACCCGTGTCGCTTGCACTACGACAGACAGTGTCTCCACTCACCAGACAACCTTTTTGTGTTTTGGTTCGAAGTACAAATGGGTCGAGTGCCGTTGATTTGAAAAGCATAATATGAGCTGTTCAAACCATTTTCGTCTTAACGTTGCAATAACTGGCAACGAGTCGATCTCGCAATGTTGTAGGTGGTCGCAAACACTTTTATTTTGGTTAAAGTATTGTCAGAAATGATACTTCTGTATGAGGTGATAGTGTGTCTGCAGTGCCCATCGGGGTCGCGATAACCCCCGGGAGCTGCGACAGCATAATTGCTCGCTATCGAGTAACTCAGCTGCGCCGTGCAAACACCGCGTGCTATCGGCGCGGTATCGACACTGATACCAGGACCTTTGTTACTTAGCTCCTGTAGGAGAACTAATACTCTCTTATTGCGGGACCATGACTGTGTTCTGTATTATTTCTTGGCATTTTAAGAACTTTGGAGGGTTTAACGTTTAAAAAGAGACAACACCATATTTTCAGGATTCTCGTGGCAGAATTTTGCATCTTTGGAAGTTTGTCTTGTAATATTTAATAAAAGCTCATAAAAGCTTTTTTAAAGCTAAAGCTGGCTTGACTCTAAAGACAGATGTATCTGTCAGCACATAACAAATCCCCTGATCGCGTTACAAACACTTGCTCGTTTCCCTCATTGCGTGCGTTTGTCTGAGCTGTCCGCCGCCAGATGTCGCCGTGTCGCCCTGATGACGGCATCCGTCACCGCCGGATGAGTCGCCGCGGCCTGTCCCCGTGTCGCCGTGTCGCCCATATGTTTCAATTAGCGCTACATGTCGCGCCGTGTTGCTGTCGACGTCTGATGATAACACAGATTACATGGTTCAGTTATCAGACAGCCAGCGATTGGTAAGGGCTGGTAATGTGTAAATGTGAGTACCATGGAGCCGTTTATTATGTTGTATGTTGACTTGAAAGAGCATAGCAGTTGAGAGTATGTCATGCTAACTTAAATGTCTCGCTGATGGTGGCGAGTGTCTTGGATCAGTCTGTTCTCTACAAAATGGTTGAGCTGGATGGTGCTGATCCACGCGTCATGTTCGTGAACGGGCGCTGTCAGTTGAGACTGGTCATCTCTTATCTGCCAGGGCTTCTTTTTAAACTTATTATTTGAATCGTTTTTGTATTTTTTTTTGTATATTGTTCTTACATATAGAAGCAACAAGAATAATGTACCCAGGATTTTGTAATATCTATATTTAAAAGAGTGTTCTTGGAGTTTCTTGCCCGTTCTTCTCCATAGAGAATGGAATGAGCAACTAGCTTCAACTTTCTGACTAATTAACCAACTCTTTGACACCTAACCTAGCTCGGTGTCGCAGTCGCGATCACCAGTCGTCAGTTCACGATAAGTGCAGCGATAATGCGGTTTGCACTATCGTTGGATCGCTGTCCGTCCGTGGCTACGTTATCACGCGCGAGATGATCACACTCTATCACCGCGCGCCGACTTTTCGTACGCGTGTAACGCGTCGATACTTCTATTTAATTATCGACGCGATCGAACCATCGGCCATCGCTCTCGCAGTAATTGGGGCTATAATTTATGCCGTGTAAGATATTATTACGGCTATAAAGTGACAAGCTCGTCGGACGCACATAACGGTGTGCTGTTATGTGCGTCTGACGTTCATACACTGTAGCAAAATAAAAAAGGATTCACCACATAAACACGTTTAAATTGTAATACAATAAAAAAAACAACGAACAATTTAAAAAGAAAATAAAAACATTTAGGAATAGGATTTGTAGAAAATGTAGTCGATGCTTCCTTAAAATAAAAACAATTGCACGAGTAACCCTTAGGCGCACAAGATCGGTAATACCTTTAGACTAGCATCAGTACCTATTCGCAAGTCGCAACATCCCTAGTGTCTGATTGCAATCATTTATTTCAAATAAGCCCTTGTATGGCACTGTAATTCATATAATTTCCATCCACAATTGAATAAAATACTAAAGAGGTTGTAATTCCACACCAAAAAAGAATCATAAAACTTTGGGTTACCCCTGGCTCATAAAGATCCCCATAATATGATACCTACAAACGCACGTAATCTTCTTAACAATTATTTGAAAAAACTTAGGATCATTTATGATCAAAGCTTATCCTGCAGTTAAGCTTTGATCATAAATGATCCTAAGTTTTTTCAAATAATTGTCAAGGGTAAATCGAAGGCAACTTCAGATGCCATCAAAATTATTACTGATACGAGGCAACAAAAGACCTTACTAAACGACTTATTGAATTTGTAAAAACCCTAAAGACTCAGTCGATAAAGTCAATGAATACATTTTATTCGCAAGTATAGAATTAAGCATCAATTTTAATTTTAATTTTGAATTTTGATTTTAATTTTTGTTATTTTTAATTGGTATGCGTATTTTTTTTGTCGTATTTTTTTTATAGATCATGTGGTCTGCAATAAAGATTTTTATTTATTTATTATAGGAAAAATACTAGCAGACCAAATCTCAAAAAACGGCCAAAGCTCAATTGATTCCATGTCTCCCATGCCACAAAATGAGAATAGCCCGTGTGTGCCACAGTTTCTAATTCCTGTTCAGAAACCTCACGGGCGTGAGGTTTCTGAACAGGAATTAGAAACTGTTATACTAGGCCTGAAAAACCATTGTGCTATCGGTTGGGATGGCATATCTGCATCCTTACTAAAATCGATCGGCAACTTCCGAATACCAGCCTTTTTTTTTTGGGTGGGAAATCATCAAATGACTTCTCCTGCTCTGGGCAGAGCGAGAGGGAGTGTCAGACTTTTACTGACTAAAACCCACCCGTGTTCCTTCCGTTGCCTATGTGCTGGGGCCGCGATATCCCTTTCAGACAAACCCGCGACCCCAGCAGGCATTGGTCCTTCCGGACCCCGTCAGTTGTTGCTGACATCCCTTTGAGGCGCGCGTGGAACACAACGCGCCATCGACCCGGGCCTGGTTCTTATCGGACGGCGAGCTGCCCATCGCTCACCGTCCGCAGGCCCGCGCCTACGGTGGCCGGAAGTCGGCTCGTGACTCCCGACGCCCGGGGCGTCTCCTGCGGCGCCTAGGGGCGCGAGGGCGTGCAGCTTGCATCTCCCTCGCGCACTCCGCCTCCTCCTTCGCCTCCGGGCGATCCACACAATGGTGACACCCGGGCGTTTCCTCCCGCTTGATCCTGAACAGGAACCTCCCGAAACAACCGTGTCCAAAATTCAAAATTCAAATTCAAAATTCAAAAGTCATTTATTCAAACTAGGCTGAGAATCAGCACTTTTCGAACGTCAAAATTACATAAGACAGTCCCCCAACAAACATTTCAGTACTCTCAACCATTTCTAAGGTATTTTCATAGAATTACACCATCTATAGTAGAACACCAGAATCCTAATGAAATTTATGGAGCCCTTTTTGATGTTGTGCAAAAAGAGTACCAATCTACTTTTAAGACCAAAACCATTAACATTAATGGCACCTCCGTTGGCTTTAATCAATGGGCTACTCCAGGTATTTATAAAAGTAGAGCGACACTATACGAGTTATATGGTTTGAAAAAATACAGGTTTGATACTCCTTTTCTAGAGTATGTCAAAAATTATTCAAAATTATTCAAAAATATTTGTGCTTTTGCTAAATCTAAATTTTTAAGCGATACAATTAAAAAATCTAATAATAAAGTAAAAACCACTTGGAAAATTATTAACAATGAAACGGGTAAGTCGGTTAGACATGAAAAACAACTTGAGATTATGGTAGACGATAAATTAGTTAATACAGCAGCCGACGTAGCCGAGGCATTTAATGAGTTTTAGGAACTGTTTAAAGATATTAACATCATGACGGTACCTTGTCAATATATCTATGAAAACATTATGTACGTAAGGAAAAATCTGCATCTTTTTAGTAAAAGAGGTGCAAGACACAATTACATCACTAGGAATAGGGACCAATTAGTTCAACCGGGTTTCAGGCTGGCTAAAGTGGACTCATCTTTCATGGGGTACTGTTTAAAATGTTACAATAAAATACCTCCCAACATACTTCAACTAAATGAAACGAAATTTAAATCTTATATTAAACGCACACTATGCAGCCAAGCATATTATAAGTTGGGAGATTATATCGCTGATAAAAATGCTTGGCTCAACACTGGTCTTGCTCCACAAGGGCGCATAAACGAATAGATTAGCATTTGAAAATACTGTTGGAGCTGCTGAAGATTTAAAAAACTATCTTTGCATTGTATAAATTCAATCTCATAACATTGTATAATTGCATAGCACATGTTGAGTACTATGTACCGACTATAAAGCTACCATTTAGGTACTGGATATGTCTTTCATTGACTTGAATGTGCCTTGGCGGCTGAGAGTATGTCATGCTCACTCTAATGTCTCGCTGACGGTGGCGCGTGTGTTGGATCATTAGCTCCCTTCAAAATGGTTGAGCTGAATGGTGCTAATCCATGCGTCATGTTCGTGAACGGGCGCCGTCAGTAGGGACTGGTCATCTCTTAGCTACCACGGCTTATTTTAATTTAATTTAATTTTTGAATTTTTATTTTTTGCTACGGACGCTTTTAACGTTTTGCATCGTTCTCACATGTATAACTTCAACATGAATGATGTAACCAATTTTTTGTAACCATATTATGATTTAAAAGAGTGTCCGTGGAGTTTCTTGCCCGTTCTTCTCCATAGGTACCTACTACGGTTTGGAATGGGCATATAGCTTCATCTTTCTGACGGACCCCTTGACAATTCAAAAGTGCCTGTAATTGGTTTATTTGAAATAAATGCTTTGAGTTTGAGTTTGAGTTTGATGTAGTTAATGTTTTTAACACAGTCAAGTCTAAAAACACGGGTGATTACTGGGGCATCTCCATTAAACTTTTAAGTAATATAATAGACATCGTAGCCCCCTATCTAGCTGTTACTTTTAATAAATGTGTTGATTTAGGAACTTTTCCTGACCTCATGAAAAATAGTAAAATCATACCATTATTTAAATCAGGTACTAAAAATGACGTTGGCAATTTCAGGCATATTTCTATCTTACCAGCATTTAGCAAAATATTTGAAAAGTTAATACTCAAGCAGTTGCTAAGACATTTGAATTTAAATAGCCTATTCATAATGAACAATATGGCTTTACAAAAGGTCGTTCGACTACAGATGCGGGTATTGCTCTGCTGAAACACATATTTAACGCATGGGAGAACTCGCAAAATGCTATTGGGGTTTTCTGTGATCTCTCCAAAGCCTTTGATTGCGTGCACCATGACACGCTTTTGCGTAAACTGCGTCATTATGGTGTGCAAAACGAAGCTCTCAACGTTATAAATTCGTATTTACATAATAGGTCCCAATGTGTAGATGTTAATGGTGTGAAATCTTCCGGGCTACCAGTTCAGTTAGGTGTACCTCAAGGCTCAATACTGGGTCCATTCTTGTTCTTAGTGTATATCAATGACTTGACATTCTATTTAAAGGGTATCTGTTAAGTTGTACTGTTTGCAGATGATACC
Source organism: Agrochola macilenta (assembly GCA_916701695.1). Taxonomy (NCBI): domain Eukaryota; kingdom Metazoa; phylum Arthropoda; class Insecta; order Lepidoptera; family Noctuidae; genus Agrochola; species Agrochola macilenta. The sequence continues at coordinate 270,594 of OU753570.1, read as the reverse complement.
TCTCTTATGTTTAAAGTAGACAGGAATAGACAAGATTTTGACGATGTAAACAGTGCACTCTCAATGGTTACAGATTGGTTTACGACAAATAACCTAGTTCTCAATGCTAAGAAAACGAAATGTGTAAAGTTCGCCCTACCTAATGTTAGAAATCTAGGTCCCAACATCGTCTTAGATATAGAGGTGCTTGAATCCATAAATTCGGCAGTTTTTCTGGGCATAACAGTAGATGCCAAACTTCAGTAGGGCCCACATATATCGAGCCTAACGGGAAGTCTCAGTTCGGCCGCCTACGCCGTCAGGAAAGTAAGACAATACACTGACGTCGATACAGCTCGTTTAGTCTATTTTAGTTATTTTCATAGCATTATGTCCTACGGTCTGCTGCTGTGGGGCAAAGCTGCTGATATTCAAAATATATTTGTCCTTCAAAAACGAGCTGTTCGAGCTATTTACCAGCTTGGTGCCAGAGTTTCTCTGAGAGATTTTTTCAAAGATATGGTATCCTTTTTTTCACGGTGGCATCTCAATTCATCTTCGCCAATATCTTATATATTAGGCAAAATATACACTTATACACTAAAAACAGTGATTTTCACAATGTTAACACTAGAAATAAGGACAAACTACGAGCTCCCTTTCACCGGCTTCATAAGGTTCATAACTCATTTGTTGGGCTTGGTATAACTTTTTATAACAAGCTACCCTCTTCTTTGGTAGATTTGCCTTTTAATGCGTTTAAAACGAAAGTAAAATCCAAGCTTTGTTCAAAGGCATACTATTCTATCAACGACTATTTAAATGATAAGAATAGTTGGTCGCTGTGATTAACTCAAGACTATGTTTATGTTCTTTCTCCAGCTTACCTACTTACAAGTTATATGAGTTTATATAGGTAATTGTTTATTTTATTTGACTATAAAAGTCAAATTATTTAAATTTAATTTATTGTTGACATAATCTACTCATCAAAATGTTTTTTTATGAGTTGTATTGCAATATGTGGTTAGCTAGTGACCTCGTTAACTGATCATATTATTTATTTTTATTAGTAATTAACTGTTTGTTTATTTATTTTACCTCGATGGTCCTAGTTTATCATTTATAACTTCCAGTTACAACTATATGTAAGCGGGCACGCCCTTTATGCCTGGAGGCTTTTATTAAGATATTAAGTTCTGTTTACGTTTTGTTTTTTATTTCTGCCTGAGTATAGTTCTTGATGATTTTGTTTGGTATATTGGCGTGTGCTAGCTTATATATGGCTAATAATTTAAATTATGTTTTGTGTTGCTTAATGTAAATTATTTTGAATACTAGGTATTATATATAGAATCTTTTTTTTTGTTCTTCTAACTGAACAGACAGCTGTGCTGCTGGGGAGTTTGTTGCGCCACTTCTTTTTCCCAGATAACGCACTAGGAAGTGGTGAAGGGTGGGCGTTTTGGGGGACTATCTTATGTAATTTTGACGTTCGAAAAGTGCTGATTCTCAGCCTAGTTTGAATAAATGACTTTTGATTTTGATTTGATTTGAAAAACTCCTAAATAGACAACTAACCAATTATCTAACTAAATATAATATTATGTCTCAAAACCAATACGGATTTATTAACTGAAGATGTTGTAATAGATTTGACAACAACAGTGATTGGTCTTTAAATAATAAGCTGAAAACTATAACAGTATTTTTGGACCTGTCGAAGGTTTTCGACACCGTTTCAATTCCCATCCAAAAGGGGGTAAGGAGCATGGTCCTAGAAATCTTTCATAGTTACCTCACTGAACGTCGTGAGTATTTTAGGGTTGGAAATTTCACCAGCAGCGAAGAATTTCTCACATATGGAGTCCCACAAGACAGTGTTTTTGGTCCCACCTTACTTTTGGTGTACATCAACGACCTGTGTCAACTGGCAATTAATAACTGCAGAATAATTACATATGTAGATGACACAGCGTTGATTGTGCATGTCAGAGACTGGCAGTCAGCCTACAAGGAAACTGAAAAGGCCCTCTCTACTGTAATATCCTGGCTGAACGACAACCTGTTAACCATTAACGCACAAAAAAACAAATTTATGACCTTTTCTGGTTCTTCCGCGTCCCAACCATCGGACTCCTTAAAAATTATTGCACACACCTGTTGTCACTCTAGTCTCAATTGTGACTGCTTACCTCTCGTACGCACAACTGACATGAGGTACCTGGGTGTGCAAATCGACTCCCGTTTTAGGTGGGACAAACATATTTGAAATATAGTTTCCCGTACTGATATATACTGGCCACCAGGTTACGACGTCTGTCGCGCTGACGGTTAGTGACGTCTGTCTATCCTTCATTAATTTGAAATAAAGATTATTGTTTTACAAAATGTGTATTTAAAATATACGTATTATTATTTATTTCTCCCTTCATCGACAAAAATATCAAAAATTTCAACGACATTTCGAACAGACTCTCTAAAATTAACTTACATTCGGCTTTCACCCTGATCAGATACTGCTGTTTTGGTCCAAATTTCATATATTTTCTACGCTCTTCACCTTTATGGAAGCAGCCACACCTCTTGGACAAAATTGACCAAATTATTCGCAGCACCCTAACATCCATTTTAAATGTGGCCTTGGACGACCGGGCGTGGCTGCAAGCCACACTACCCATCCGTTTCGGTGGCCTCGGTGTCCGCAAAATTACAAGTATTAGCTTACCCGCGTTTGAGCCGTTTGGGGTTGAAACACTAGGGCCATGGGGTCCGAGTGCCCACTTAGTCTTTCAAGACATCGCAAAGCGGTTGGTCGACTCTTCATGTGACCAGAAGGCTGGCCTATTCTTCGGCCAGAGAATCAGCATTGCCATACCACGTGGCAATGCTGCCAGCCTTTTGGGCACTTTTCCTGTTGACAACGATGCGGACGAATTTTTTGATGCCCTATGATTGTTACCCCCACCCCTTTCTTATATACTTGTACATATTATTACGTATTATTATTATTATTTTAAGTTTGTTAGTTTTTAAATTGTTTAATACGTACAATGTAACTTTTGTACATTTTCAAAAAAATAAGATCTTCAGGTGACCTGGAGACGTTAAAGCTTGTGTATTTTTCCCTAGCACAATAAATACTAATGTACTGCATACCGGCGTGGGGTGGGACGTTTGCTATTAGTATGCTGCGAGTGGGGAGAGCACAAAGAGCAGTCCTAAAACTGCTTTTAAAGAGTGGAAGTGGAAAGTGCTTTTATTAGGTACCCAACTGTAACTTTGTACAAACAATCCTCTGTACTTACAGTAAGACAGCTCAATGTGCTTCAGACCGTCCTGCGTAAACATCGTACAATCCCTTAAAAGCCGCAAAACAAGCGCAGAAAGGACATACTTTGTGAAATTCAGCCGCAAATTGGTCGCTGTGATTAACTCAAGACAATGTTAATGTTCTATCTACAGAATTAGCTTACCTACTGACAGGTTACATGAGTTTAAACGAGTATAATTGTTTATTTTATTAAAAATTTTATGTCAATTTATTCTAATTTAATTTTAATTCATGGGTGCTGCTTGTGCTGAACAGACAGCTGGGAATTTGTTGCGCCACTTCTTATTCCCAACTAAAGCACTAGGAATTGGTGAAGGGTGGGCGTTTTGAATTTGAAAAGTGCTGATTCTCAGCATCGTTTGAATAAATGACTTTTGAATTTGAATAATATAATATTTTGTAATCTGTCTATTGTACTCGTAATAGCTCCTACACACTATGCCGGTGGCACTGCCGCCGGCCCTGCCGCCGGGCAAGACGCGGCGCGCCCGGCCTTGCCGCACAAAGCCGCACAAAAGATCGCAAAAGAAAATGAAGGCGCAAAAGAAGCCGCGGGTACGTGCCGCGCGGCAAAAGCGGCGGCCATGCCGCCGGCATAGTGTGTAGGAGGTATTAAGAGCCCAAACTCTATACGTCAACGAATTATTGAAATTAATTATTAAAATTGCTAAAGTCAAGAGTACAACTGTGACGTAGCGTGACAACTAAAGTGACAGGTATTATGTTTAGTCGGTTATTTGACAGCACACTCGTCACGTAGTTATTTTTGTTTACCTCTATTTAACTACTCGTACCTAAATCTATGGAGTATAGAATAAAATTACTATACCACAATAGGTAAATAGAATTAAAAAATTAAGCAACGTCAGATAAATTAATTATGTGATAGATACATGGTGCTCATATATTTACAAACATTGTAAAGGTGGACAATTTTCCAAAAAAAAATACAATTAATAAGGCCGTGTGAGAGGAAGTAATCACAGAATGTAAAATCAATAACTATATAATGAAAAAATAAGAAATTATACAATTCAATTAGCAACCAGTTTGATTTTGTCTAGATTCTAGATTATCCTATGGAGCAGGACCAGCATGTTCCCAAGCATTCTTATCTTGGATATAATTCTCTAATTAGTAATAGCTTGTGTACGAAGTGTACTTTTAATATGAGTTAAAAACAATCTTTCATTTATAAATGAATCCTGTTTACCTATTTCTCCTTTTGATTTAAGTTCGTACCATGACCACGGTTTAACTAAGCGCCGTCTTTTAGACTTTGGAGACATTCATCGTACACGTTCTATAAACTCATTGCAATTAGGCACTAGGTACGTCCCGATATGCGAATACTAGTCTAAAGGTATTACCGATCTTGTGCGCCTAAGTTTTTCTCGTGCAATTCTTTTTTATATAAGAAACCATCGACAACACCTCCCGCAATATATTTTTTTCTACAATCCCTATTCCTCAAAATTTTTGATGATGTTTTACAATATTTCGGTGTATTTTTTATCTGTTATAAATTAAACGTGTTTATGTGGTTAATCCCTTTTTTTTGTGTCGCTACAGTAGGTGTACAGGTGTACGTGGCACCTACATAGCACGGAGCGCGGGCTCACAATAGATAGTGATAGATATCTTACAAAGGCCTTCACAATGACCAAAGACTCTTCATGACAAGAACAGGTGTCTGGTTGGACTGTAAGATCAGGATAGGAAATACGTTAGTAATCACCCCGTCGCATATGTGTGACATCACATCTGATTCAACCGTCGCAAACGTGTACCTACAAAAGTCTTTAAAAAAAAGATTTAAAAAAAAGTAATTATCCAATCCAACACCTGGCTTGCTTTGATCTGTAATGAACAGCGAAGCTTTATGAAATTTTATAAATGAATAAATAATTGAACCATTAATTGTAATTTTTGTTAGTACTCTAGCCGCATCCTGAGAATCAGCACGTGTTACCCCACACTGATAATGCCATCAGTTCACGGTCCCGTAGTCGGTCACGCTATTAACACAAACTATTAATGACATAATGACTGCGGAGGGGCAGCGCGATGCCTTTGTAGATAAACTGCAGTGATCTGCAATGCCCATAGTCCACAATAGCAAGATGACCGTCGCAGCTGCGCTGGCGCATCCCGCTAATTAAGGGGTGATTGCTATAATTGAAGTCGTTATGATTAATTAATTAAACTAATTAATATTTAAGTGTCTATGCGTATAGCTGAACTGTTATAAGTTACAAGTTGGTACAAGTGTAGTTAGTAACTGTAATTGGAGTCAGTATGTAAGATGATTAAAATTTAGTCCTGCTGTACTTTATTGTTATAGTCAGCGATGGCTTAAAATGAAATCAAGTAGAAATCATAATTAATTTACAGTACTTAACCTTCTTGTAACAATTCATAAAATATTAAATTCAAACTCAAAATTCAAATCCTAAATCATTTATTTGCAAATATGGGTAAACAGTGTGTAGATGTAAAGAAGTGTGTAAAGAATCGATAACTTGTAAAATTGATTGTATGTAATAAAAACACTCGGTTACATAGTAAAACTTATCCAACAATAGCTTCACCCAACTCGCCCCTTATAGTTACGGGCCCAGTCCGGCTCCGGGGTCCCGAGTACCGTGTAGTCCTGTTTACTAATCACGTATTTGTTCACAATTAGCGAGCTCCCCTCTCGCCCGCGGCCCCCTGCCGTACAATTGGCCCCCTACGCCGCGGCGCCGGCGGCGGGCCAATGCCTTACGTGTGCACTTTTGTCCGAGGACGCTGTCTCATTGTTTGTGACCACACAACTCTTAATAGTGAATTTCTCATCAATTCATAATGATGTCGCATTTAATGTATCGCATGATAAGCGACTACGTATGTACGCCATCCCCTGTTATTTACACTAAACTAAAGCTGGGGTCATTTTTTGCAGCAACACGTGTTTCACAACAATACCCTTTACATTTACAACGTCTTTAATACTGTGGTATTCATTTCGGGCAGATAATCGGGCGATGAACTAATAGCAGCACACACACACATTCATATTATTAATAAAACAAATGCAATAAAAAATAAAAGGATAGAGTCTATTCTTTTATTTTTATGGCATTTGTTCAGGGCTTCCCAAACTTATTTTTTCTGTTGTGACGCCCTTGAGAATTTACCATATTTTTGCGACGAAGTTTTTCCGACTTAGTACTTTTTGGAAAACTCTAAATAACATTTATAATTTTTATTATTAGAAAATAGGAACAAAAAAAAACATAATAAGAAAATAAAAACTTAAAAACTTAAACTACTGATCACCTTTTACAAAAATATTGTTTTTCCCGATGCAGGGACGTTATTCGTTGAGGAGTTCTTCTGGTACTTCTGGCTTTTGCCTCAAAGGATTATTATATCGGAGGTACAACAGAACGTACAAGAAGACTTTGAACATCTTACCACCAAATGGGCACATGATAACGGAATTATATTAAATCTGACTAAGACGAAATGCATGCATATACACTCGCCACACAATCTACGAGATAAAACTGTACTCAAACGGGATCTTGATGTAATAATACATACTTACGAATGCCTGCATAAAGATAAGGTTAATTGCGTATGTATGAAATTGGAGTAAGTATGTTAGCACATTTAAATATTTAGGCCTTAATATTGATACTAATTTTAATTGGAAAACGCATGTAACTGATGTATGTAACAAGTTGAGATCGGTATTGGGGAAGTTCTATCAGTTGAACAATGTGGTGAATAAACAGCCGCTATTGATTGTATACTTATTATGCACTTGCTGACTCACTAATCAGTTATGGACTTATTGTGTATGGGCGAACTTTTAAAACATACTTACAAGATATTAAAAAAATACAGATGAGACTAATCAAGTTCCTAGTCAACAAAAAGGTTAAGAAAAAATGTAACAAAGAATATGAAAAATTATTCCCCATTTGTAAAATTCGACCAGTACATAAGAAATTAAATTATTTGATAAGCCTAGAACACTATTTTAGTGACGAGTATAAAGTACCTGTTGATAATAAATATAACACAAGAAGTGTAAGAGAAAAAAAACTGGTTGAACCGAAAGTAAGAAATTATTTTGGGAGATAAGACAAGATATCTAGTCCCAAGAGTATTTAATCAAATAGATCTGTTAAGACAAACCCCTAAAGTAAGTAAAGGTATGTTAAAGTCAAAATTAAGGAGTGTAAATCGATCAACGCTGAAATCGCGAAAAAAAAACAACTGTTCCCTACTATGTTCGCATACCTCGCCGAAATGTAGGGAACAGCTGATTTTTTTTCGCGATTTCAGCGTTGTTCCCATAGTGAAAGTTGTTCATAATGATGAGTACAATGACCCCTTAAGAGGTTTAGGGTAAACAAAAACCAAGGCTGTATAAACATTCAAATTGATAACCTCCTCCTTTTAGAAGTCGGTTAAAAATAAAAAGAGGTGTTTATTTTACTTTGTTGGCTAGCTATTAATGAGAACGATGTGCTTGCTTTTCTGAGTACCTTCTGAACACCTTCCCAAAACGGGGCTCATGTTTATAAACCGCCGCTCTCATCTCTTTCTCTTCATTTATAAACCGCCGCTCTCATCTCTTTCTCTTCATATTTTCGATCTGTACTTGTTCTTTATTCCTGCAACTGCAGAAAAGCCTGTGTCGCACAAGAACGATGTCTCAAATGGTAATAGAACCCTCAATGCTGCAGTGCTAATGGCACGATATTCGTGAGAAACTGAGCTTCAAAATTCAAGCAGTTTGTCTTTGTCGTATTGGAGCTAAAGGATAATTCTATAAATTGTTCTTCTTTCTCTGTCCAAAGTGTTGGTGGTAAGGGTTTCTAATCTATGTGGATTGCCTCACGACGCCCCTGCGATAATGTCGCGACTAGGGCTTGCAATCCGGATATCCGGATATCCGTATTTTCCGGATATCCGCCGATTTCCAAATCCAGATTTTACTTGCATCACCATCCAGATTTTTCGGATGTTACGGATAATTGTATTTCTCTTTTAAATTTTAAATAAAAACCTGTCATCTGTAAAGTACATAACCGTTAGTACGTAATTTATTATTTTAATATAGTTAATCACTCTTGCAATTATCTAAGGCTTGTACAGACCAGCGCGACCAAGTCGCGCGACGCGACACCGGTTATTGTTATACTGTGAAGTTTTCTTAGAAATTGTATTGTTCGTGTCGCGTCGCGCGACAAGCCGCGCTGGTCTGCACAAGTCTTTATTCACTTCACAAATCACAATAAGTCAATTTAATGACAGAGATCATAACAACATGGACCACTTGTTAACTTTATATTAAACTCACGTAATGAACTTCTATTAACACTCAAAAGAAGAATAGGTATCAGCCAGCGCCGAAGTAGAAAGACTGTTCTCTGCTACAGAATATTTATGTAACCATTTAAGAACTTCCATGAATGAAGATTAATTAGATAGTTTAAGCTTTTTAAGATCATATTACCAGAATTTGGATAATAATAATTTAAGAATTACGTAATAATATATTATAAAGAGTTATTTTAATATTTTGAGATATTTTGTTTATTTTCGTTTTATTATATTTGATTTATACTATTGTTGTTTAATAATTGAGCTGGGATCCTGGGAAAGTGATATTTTTATTCAATTATTATGTTTTAAATAGGTTATTTGTTGGGATGTTCATTTTAAATTAGAATTGTTTTTAGTATGAGAAGAATATATACAAATTATTTGTGCGATATCAGTGTTTTATTGTGTAATTTTAGAAAGTGAACTAGTTTTTTTATGTGATTGTTACTAGAAATATTGGTATAGTTTATTATTTCTTTGCTATTTTGCTTGAGAGACTGATTAAAACGTGTTACAAAAGTTTATTTATAATAAAAAATATCCGTATTATCCGCATTATCCGGATATTCCGGATAGGAGATTATTAATAACCGTATTATCCAGATAGTAAAAATGAACGGATATTGCATGCCCTAGTCACGACGTCCCGGGGCGTCGCAACGCCAGTAAGGGAAGCCCTTTTTTTTTTTTTTGGGTGGAAAAAAATCAAATCAATCAAACAAATCAAATCAAATCAATCAAATAAATCATCAAATGACTCAGGAGTGTCAGACTTTTACTGACTAAAACCCACCCGTGTTCCTTCCGTTGCCTATGTGCTGGGGCCGCGATATCCCTTTCAGACAAACCCGCAACCCCAGCAGGCATTGGTCCTTTCGGACCCCGTCAGTTGGTGCTGACATCCCTTTGAGGCGCGCGTGGAACACAACGCGCCGTCGACCCGCGCCTGGTCCTTATTGGACGGCGAGCTGCCCATCGCTCACCATCTGAAGGCCCGCGCCTACGGTGGCCGGAAGTCAGCTTGTGACTCCCGACGCCCGGGGCGTCTCTTGCGGCGAGTTAGGGAACCCCTGGGATAGACAAAGAACGGTCATATTAATATAATGGGCAGTGCCTGTGGGACATATGGGCACAGCTTCAGTAAGTACGTCCACGAGACGTGACGGTTTAGATTTAGATAAAGAGACGCTCCTATTCATCGCAATCGGATCAGGGTTTCTGAAATGATTGTGACAGTACCTGTCCTGTGTCAGTTACCTGCCGAGTTATTGCTAGCTATTTTGCTAAATAAGTGCATCTTCTGTAGACACTTCCTTATTTTGTAGCAACAATGATCCTCGGCGCTTGCGCAGCTATCGATCAGTCCATCCCGGTCCGATCCGCGACCCGGGCCGACCCGCGCCTGCTCGCCCACACCCCTGCGATGTTAATTAAAGATAGATGCGCCCGCGCCCGATCATAATTTAGAGATTATCTTTGTGTGAGCCCGAACAGGACTTTCAAATTTGTTAGCTGACAATTTGAGATATTTATTTGGAGATAAGGCGTCGACAGCGTCCGTGTCCGCCACTCATCGCATCGATACTCTAACACCGTTTGTAATAATCAGCTAACACTAATGAACGCGGAGTGAGTGACCTGCGCCGTTGCCGGCACGGTGACTGTGTCCTGCACATCCGTTCTCATGGCGACCACTGCCGGCCGGCGCGCGCGCAGCTGGGGCTACCATTGCGACGCGCATCTCTTGCAGATACAACTTCATCGCTAGTGTCACAGCCGTTACTCGAAAACCTGTACGAATGGAAGTGTCTGGAATGATCCCGAATTTAAACTGCTATCTGTCTAGTTACATACGAAGCTTCATGTAGGCATTCGAAGACGGAATATCTATTTTAAAAAACGAGTGTATTTTTATCTTTAATTACTGTATGTTTTTGTTTAAATTATGTTTCCAAGCAATAAACTTGTCAGTTTTGAGGTTAATTACCTTGTTTAAAAGTTAATAAACTCGCTGGTGTATATAGGCACCGCCCGCCCCGCCCCCGCGAGCGTCTATTTGATCGTGGCTGTGGATTTGAATTCGAACAAAAAACATAAATACGAAGCATGGGTATACAGAGAGCGAGCATCGAGAGCGTTACATATTTTATATAATTACATATCTGTCATTGTAAATTGCTCGCAAAAAGAATGGTTCAGGGGAATGTGCCCCCCTCCCCCTCCTACTGGACTGGACCGGCGCGGGGTGAGGGGGGGAGACCACGGGCGGCAGCGGTTGCCGACCGGCCGCGGCGCAATCATGTAATTATATCATTCCACTCCGGAGAAATCAAGCGCAATTCGCAATAAGATTTATTACAGCGTTTTTTCCTAGATCGGGACGATTTATCTCGGTGAGTAGCGGCACGGCGCGGCGCAGCGTCGTGCGGCGTCGTGCGGCGTCGTGCGGCGTGCGCGCTGCATTAACTTAATTAAACTAATGAATTAGATTAACGGCGGCTAATGGCGCAGGTGTCCATCCGTGATTTGTGAACGTCCACAAGGCTATCTATTAATATCTGTCAGGTTGATGCGCGCGCGCACCGCTCCACATCATTTGTCTCGCGATGTTGCCTCGGTGTCACTTGCACAATTGCTCATGGCAGCGCGGGCGCAGGTCGCTTCAGTTTCTTGTAAATAGAAGCGCTTCTGCAGGAAACTTATTTAAAGTATTTTTCCTTCTAGTAATTACTGGCATGGTACGAGTAATTAGTTTCAGAATGATTTATAGTCCTCATTAAAACTGATGTATTTATTGCGAATTTAATGAACTGCGACGATTGCGCAGGCTCTGCAGTTATTACCCAAGGTCAAGTCGTTACTAGCAAGCTTATAATCTGTGGCACGATTATAACTTACAAGCTTGTGCCTTCACTGCGATACTTATCATACTGAATGCTGATGCGTCTTTGTGTCCATCAAGAAAGCATCCTCATCATAGCCTCATGTTGGGAAAACCTGCCCTCATTACAATTGTAATTCCTCCGAGGCCCGAGGCAGCCTTGACCGAGAGCCACCCGAGCCCCGTGGGACCGTTACTCAACCACCTAACAGTGGTGACTGGTGGCAACTAGTGGTAACGGTGGACTTGAGTATTTAGCGGCAGTAGTCACGCACGCTGTGTCACCTTACGTGCGTGCGGCTGCAGGGGTCGCCACACGATCCGATACGAGCGACTAACGGCGATACTACAGAGGTCGGACACTGTCACCACGGCACAGAACCACGGTGCATCTTCCCAACAGAACTTTGGTCGAAGTTTGGTGGTCTTTGATATATGATCTGAAAACTTTAACTTGATGATGGAAACTTTTTTCCATAAATTGTTCATCATCATTATACCTACTGCCACGGATATTTCCATATGGTAGTGGTGGTTCTTAAAATGAACAGTTATTTCAATAAGTACTTTCGAAAATTCTCTATGACTCTCGTAACAAGGTGACTCGTATGTGTTCATAGGATCACATCAATATTTACATGCATGCTTACTTCACTCATGACGCACATTAGTCACCGTGACTGATCACTGCAATTGAACGCTTCACACGCGCTGCTTATCCGAAGACAAACGACGCGTCACGTCGCAGGCATGCTCGTAATTTGTACCGAATTATTGACCATCTACCAACCAACTAACCAAACCCAACCTGCTGCAACCTGTCCCCAGCGCCAGGTGCCAACCAATTGTAAAATTACAGATATTATTCTCAAACGGTCATGTCGTCGACGATCAGTTAAAATTGGACAAATTGAAGTCGCCTGCGCACACGTAAAGTAGGAAAGTACAGAAGGGCCACAGAAGTGACGAGCGATTAAGTTTCCCCCAGGAGAGTGACCGTCAGTAAATCTACGAGTAGAAGATAAAATTGAGAGGCGCGATTTCTCGCATTTCTGTGTTTTTTGTCCATCGCTGGTATTTACTATGTAGCTTAAAATCGGACACTATTTGGACTGGGTCTGCTGTGCTTATATTTTAGATGAAACCCTCAACGATAGTACATTAATTCGTAATGAGCGTCAGCATGTCTGTGAGTTAAGCGTCTAACGTTACGGGCTACGAGTGGCCGTCAGTAGATCACCCGTCATCATTCCGTCGGTAACGCTCCGGTGACACCAACGGCACGCAACAACCAAGGTTATTGATGATGAGCAGTTACTTGTGCGTCCCAATTATTTGACACCAATTATTGTGCGCTGTAACTCGAACCTTTGAAACGAATACATTATCTTATGATCTCACAAGATGCTGAATGCTGAGTAAGCTGATAAGGATCTATACTGCAGTATTTTTATTATCTGCTGTATTAGTAAAGCAGGTCAAGAGACTTCCCTGACATACATCGCTTTATCGATGTTCAGATCTTAATCACATGTAGATAGTTATCTATGAAGGAAATGCAGAATTTGAAAGAGGTTTCAACACAATGTTATAATTCGCTGCTTATATCGCCCATTTTTGTCTAACGATTTGATCGTTTCCTCGAAATGGCATATAGTAGTAAGATATAGATAAAGATATCTTGGAAGCTGAATACCTACTACTAAATAGCAACCAGCAACATCCGCCCACTTTTATTGACACTATACAATTTTGGTGAATCTCGGTCCGTCCGTCCGTAGAATATACATATTTGGATCATTTATCATTCATTATACTTGACGCGTCTGCTTATTAATTATGGCAAAACTCAAAAACCATATTTTATAAAATGCTGACGCTGCTGATTTTCCCAGCTCGTGGCTGGATCACATAAGTCATATACCATGACATAAGTCAAGTCTCAAATGATACAATGTGCACCAACAGTTGCCACGAACACGTTCAGTGGTGGTACAATATACATAAGTCAAGTCTCAAATGATACAATGTGCACCAACAGTTGCCACGAACACGTTCAGTGGTGGTACAATATACATAAGTCAAGTCTCAAATGATAGCACCAACAGTTGCCACGAACACGTTCAGTGGTGGTACAATATACATAAGTCAATTCTCAAATGATACAATGTGCACCAACAGTTGCCACGAACACGTTCAGTGGTGGTACAATATACATAAGTCAAGTCTCAAATGATAGCACCAACAGTTGCCACGAACACGTTCAGTGGTGGTACAATATACATAAGTCAATTCTCAAATGATACAATGTGCACCAACAGTTGCCACGAACACGTTCAGTGGTGGTACAATATACATAAGTCAAGTCTCAAATGATACAATGTGCACCAACAGTTGCCACGAACACGTTCAGTGGTGGTACAATATACATAAGTCAAGTCTCAAATGATACAATGTGCACCAACAGTTGCCACGAACACGTTCAGTGGTGGTACAATATACATAAGTCAAGTCTCAAATGATACAATGTGCACCAACAGTTGCCACGAACACGTTCAGTGGTGGTACAATATACATAAGTCAAGTCTCAAATGATACAATGTGCACCAACAGTTGCCACGAACACGTTCAGTGGTGGTACAATATACATAAGTCAAGTCTCAAATGATACAATGTGCACCAACAGTTGCCACGAACACGTTCAGTGGTGGTACAATATACATAAGTCAAGTCTCAAATGATACAATGTGCACCAACAGTTGCCACGAACACGTTCAGTGGTGGTACAATATACATAAGTCAAGTCTCAAATGATAGCACCAACAGTTGCCACGAACACGTTCAGTGGTGGTACAATATACATAAGTCAAGTCTCAAATGATACAATGTGCACCAACAGTTGCCACGAACACGTTCAGTGGTGGTACAATATACATAAGTCAAGTCTCAAATGCTAGCACCAACAGTTGCCACGAACACGTTCAGTGGTGGTACAATATACATAAGTCAAGTCTCAAATGATACAATGTGCACCAACAGTTGCCACGAACACGTTCAGTGGTGGTACAATATACATAAGTCAAGTCTCAAATGATACAATGTGCACCAACAGTTGCCACGAACACGTTCAGTGGTGGTACAATATACATAAGTCAAGTCTCAAATGATACAATGTGCACCAACAGTTGCCACGAACACGTTCAGTGGTGGTACAATATACATAAGTCAAGTCTCAAATGATACAATGTGCACCAACAGTTGCCACGAACACGTTCAGTGGTGGTACAATATACATAAGTCAAGTCTCAAATGATACAATGTGCACCAACAGTTGCCACGAACACGTTCAGTGGTGGTACAATATACATAAGTCAAGTCTCAAATGATACAATGTGCACCAACAGTTGCCACGAACACGTTCAGTGGTGGTACAATATACATAAGTCAAGTCTCAAATGATACAATGTGCACCAACAGTTGCCACGAACACGTTCAGTGGTGGTACAATATACATAAGTCAAGTCTCAAATGATAGCACCAACAGTTGCCACGAACACGTTCAGTGGTGGTACAATATACATAAGTCAAGTCTCAAATGATACAATGTGCACCAACAGTTGCCACGAACACGTTCAGTGGTGGTACAATATACATAAGTCAAGTCTCAAATGATAGCACCAACAGTTGCCACGAACACGTTCAGTGGTGGTACAATATACCGTGTGTCATAAAACCGACCGACAGGATTGCTAGCTGATTTATACAATTACAATTACTTAGTATTAAAGTCTTAAATAGAGGCTTGTTAGTTAAGAGGCCGTGCATGAAATCGACTGATTTAGATCAATTTAGTTCATTCGTTGTGGGAAACGGAAACAGAGTTTAAACAAAATAATTTGTGATTTGAAAAGTTGAGTTCTTTGTCTTGCACATTGTAGCTGAAAGGGATTTTTCAAATAAATTAAAAATTCATGGAAAATCACTAATATTCGCAACAAGTTTTCCGTAAAATGACGCGAGACGTTTGATCGGTTTGATGCAAGAAACTACTATTGATTTTGAAAATTAAAAAGATATCATCAACATCTTAAGGTCTACTTCAATGTGGCTGAACCACTTTTTTTTACTTCCATACAAAAGTTTAGTGGACCAAAACTGTAACTGGAAATCGCACATCAATTACGTATGCGATAAGCTAGACACATTCGTATACGCAATAAAACGCCTACGATCAACAGTGTCCGTAGACGCAGCAGTCACTGCATATCACGGATACGTATCGTCTGTACTATCATATGGTCTGATACTATGGGGCAACTCAGTTGAAGTTTTAATGGCATTTCGGGTACAAAAAAAGTGTGTTAGGGCAATATCTGGCGTCTGGTTTTTGGACAGCTGTAAACCGTTATTTAAAAGACTTCACATATTACCTTTACCCTGCATGTACATCAAAGCACTATGTATGCTAGTAAAACAATATCCGCACTATTTTCGCATGCAATCAGAAGTCAGTCACAAAAAGGCTGCTGCTAGAAAAAGGTATAAACACGAATTAAATGTACCTCAATGTAGATTACAAATTTTTAGGAGGAATCTGTATGTAAATGCCATTCAGGTGTATAACAAGTTACCTAATTCACTTAAAGAACTTCCTATCCCCATGTTCAAGAAAAAGCTGACAAGCTGGCTATTGGATAATTGCTTTTATGACATTGACGAATATATGGAATATTTTAAAAATCCAAGATGACATGGACTTCATTTTGACATTTTATTGTAACGATTACCTAATTATAAAAATACTAATTCATTGGACTTATTGTAAATCACAAATCTTAAAATTAATATTGTACTTAGTTTAAGAACGACAACTGAATATTTGTACACCATATACTTTGTGGTAGAATGTATAGAACTAACAAAAATACTAACACCATACTATGTAAAACTACAGTCTCACAAATAAATGAAATTCTAATTCTAATTCTAATTCTAATTCTAAAATATAGCGGTTTTTTTTTATAACTTTATTTTCTAAAGACTCCAAGATAAAATAAGTATTTTTTTCTAATACTTAGAAACACTTATTAAGAAATAAAAAAAATTACATATTAATTTTAAGACAACCATTTCATAGAATCTAAATTTTATTTTATAAAATTTAATTAATTTAATTTTTTGATGCCCAATGAGCTCTTCCTTAATTTTTTTTCCTCTGTATACTTCTTCATTCATCATTTATATATTTTAGTGTTAGATGTATTCTATTGAAGATTGTATTTTATAAATAAATGAACTATATTAACGACCGCGGAAAACCCATCCCGTACGTATCACTTTGCGTCGCATGCGCGCATATGTTTATGTAACCATATTCCAGAAATCGTACGAGTATAAGCCGGCTACAACATTTTGACCCACATTTTATTTTAAATACTTTGCTTTTTTTTGAAGAACATTCAAATTTTGCATGCCCGGCAATAAATAAAATACCGGTGTGCATGTATTCGTAATTCTTCTTATCCTAAACGGCTTCTTTTTTTTTTTGCGTGGGAAATTATCAAATAAGTTCTCCTGCTCTGCGTGGAGCGGGAGGGCGCGATATCCCTTTCGGACAAACTCGCAATCCTGGCAGGCATTGACCCTAACGGACCCCGTCAGTTAGTGCTAACATCTCTTTGAGGCACGCGTGAAACACAACGCGCCGTCGACACGGGCCTGTGGCCGGAAGTCGGCTTGCGTCTCCCGACGCCCGGGGCGTCACCTGCGGCGACTAGGGGCACAAGGGTGTGAATCTTACCTCTCCCTCACGCGTTCCGCCTCCTCCTTCGCGAGCATTACTGCTTCGTAGAAGGAAGTGACGGCCTCCCATGCACTCTCGCTCCAAACCATGGCCTGAACCTGAACACGGTGGTGCTCCGCCCAAGCCGGGCAGACCTCCACCTCCACCGTGTCAAATTTTGGAACGAAGTTCTTTACCGCTACTACAATGAAGCCTACTTTAAGTGAAAATAAAGATCCAAGATGACGGCTGCGAAAACTTTCACATTTCTTCATCACGCCATAAATTTTTCAAATATGAAGAAATCTCGTATCTGCAAATTTTTCGCGCAAGTGTTCTAGATCCATATGTGGATCTAATGCCAATTCCAATTCTCTTGTCACAAATGCTTCTAAACTAGACTAAAAATCACCAAAATTTTGTTTATTCCTTTCAAACAGTACAGTATCTCGAAAATGGTGTCCTATCGCAAATATTATGAAAATTTCGACCCCCTCTAAACCCCTAAAACTTAACATATATGTTTCATATTTTCCATACAAAAAGTGAACAACAATTCCATACAAAACACTTCGGGGTTGCCTCAGGAGAAAACAAGTACCCCGTGGAGTCGCGATTGTCGAATTAGATTTTAGTTTTATCAAAATTATTTTTAAATTTAGAGATATTTTTTTGCGGAATTGGTTCTCATAGCCAAAACTAAGTAATTTTTGTGATAGTTTTGTTAGTTTATTTCAGTGTTCAAGAGAATCGGCACCACTACCTACTCGTATTTATCTAAAACGCTACCTCAATGTTATTGAATGTGAGCATTTTTATGTTGATTGTTATAAATATATTAAACGAATATACACAAACATTCCAGACTTATTTCTTAACCGTACCTATACGAGTATGTACGTATTTTAAGAAAATATAATCTACAGGATCAAAACAAGCTGCTGCAAGCTTTCCACATCGGTGTTGAGCGTGTAGCAGGGATTCGTAAGTGTGTAGGATAAGTTTACTAACATAGTTGTTAAGAGGTATTGTTACTAACATATTGAGTCTTGTTACTTGTTAATTAAATATAAAAAATAAAAAAATAACTGTATAAGCGATCACTACGCTCGATATTTAGGTGTGTGTGCGTTAATGGTGCACACAAACATAGCATCGCAATGAATTTGCCTAAACTCTGTCGAGTGAATTTTGTGCACGGACTCTTAATAAGTCTATAAACGAATGCTTGCTCAGTATGGGTTGCTAGCCGGCTCGGCACACTATCAACAACCGAAGTGCTGGCTGATAGTCGTCACGTCATAATAATCATATTGGAGGCGCGCTTCTCTCCTAATAACGATTTATAGTAATTGTGGCATCACCGGCTCAGCGGCTGAGTGGCTTGGCGACACCGGGTCAACCTGTGACATACACACACACTGCACCAATAGATGCAGAAGGTCTCATTCCAACAACAATAGATTGGGTCGTACGGGTACCATGCATTTTTAATCAATATTTGGACAGCGGTACGTTTCCTGATTTAATTAAACATATTAAAGTTGTACCAATTTTCAAATCGGGTAGTAAAAGTGATCCCTCTAATTATAACATTAGAACTATATTTTAAAAACCAGAATGATGGAGTAGTTCTTTGCTTATATCAGAAAGGTTTTGCAATACTCATTCAAAACTCCCTCAGTTAATTCAAATTCAAAATATTTTATTTCACATAAACCTACAAGGGCATTTATGAAACGTCAGAAGCTAGGTGCACGGTTCCAATTGGTCGTTTCCTATGGAGAAGAGCCGGCAAGAAACTCCACGGTTACTCTTTTAAAAGTAAATGGTTTTACAGTGTTAAAAGGTACGAGAGGACAGTGTAGGCCTATCAACAAGTACCAGGTACTAAGCAAAATATAAAATGGGCAAACTATCTGTTACGGAAACATAATATGACTGTCAGATGATAAAACTTAGTCGGTTTCATTACGCGTGAAGCCATCACGTGAAATCCAAGTCCATCGTCGTTGTGGTTTCTTAGAGAAAAAACGATTGGCTATGTGCATGCTCTGTCCAAAGGCGAACTCTATTATGTAATTTTTTTTTATCTTTGCACAGTGTGGCGTGCAGTACAATAAAGACGGACTACGACGACAACGTATTCAATATGTCGAGGATGCAATATTGAAGTATCATCATCAAGCATCGCCACTTCGACCGGTTCAGTGCTTCCCGCATCATCATCATCATATATTTTTTTTTATATTCCGGTCTGCTTTAATGTGTTTAATTTTCTTATAAACCCATGCCAAATTACAGCTTTCTAGTACTAAGAGTCTCTGAGCTAAATCCTGGACAGACAGACGGACATAGCGAAACTATAAGGGTTCCTTGTTGATTAAGGAACCCTAAAAACGAACAAAAGAGAACTCAATAATAATATAACATTTTGAACTTCAAATATGCAGTTTAAATTATTAGATACACCAAGCGAACATTTAAAATACATTGATGTTTCAGATGTTTATGTTTAGCTATTAAACTGCTCTTCAAAAACTACTCTATTAAGTGACTGACAATTTTAAATCTTTAAAATCTTTGAACAGCGTGGCCGTGCAGTAGAATGAAGACGTACTATAAAACGTATGCAATACTGAAATATAATTCAAAAAAATGTTACGGTTTCTTTCTGAGTTTATCTTGGACATTACTGACATAGGTGAAGGAAAAACACCGTGAGCAAACCTGGACTTATAGTTAATAAAAGTCTGAAATCGCCAACCCGTCTTGAGCACGCGTGGTGATCAATGCTCGTGCGTTCTCTGTATGAGAAGAGGCCTTTGCCCTGCAGTGGGACAGTAACAGGCTGGTATTATTATTGTTACGGTTTGCTATAATGTGTTTATTTTTTTTGTAATTGAGTGAGATAGAGCGTATAAGTAAAAATTAACAAAATTTAACTCCTTGCCTGAACAACTATTGCAAAAAAACATTGATTAATATCTTGCGCTAGTACAATATGTTTAATTTTGATCGATAGCGTATTAGTACGAGTATATTTAATTAGATAATTGAATGTAAAAACCGCTGTTAATATTTTTGCTTGAAGAACAATAAAAAAAAATACGTAAATTTATTTTTATCTTTCCCGTGCACGAAAATGTTTAATTCTGTAAAAATATATCGGTTTTATTTTATACTAGCTTTTGCCCGCGGCTTCGCCCGCGTGGAGGTCGGAAAATATCCCACGGGTACGTACTACCGGGATTAGTTAGATACCTAATATCCGAGGAAAAGTCGTTGATTCCTACCGCTGCGCCCGCGTTGTCGGCAACCATAATTCACGCGTAATTTTGAATCTGTGATGTTCTATGTTATAGGGTTGGTTTCCGCACTTAGTCCGTCAGGTGGACCATTGTGCGTGGGCCATGGCGGCCGTTTGGTGGTTATTCCAACCAGCCCACCTCCCTCCAGAAGCTAATTAATGCTCCTGGTTTGTTTAGAACTTCTGTGAAGGATCTGGGGGACCCGAGGGTTTCTGTTCTACTCTGGGTGACGCCTGTGCATTCAAAGAGCACGTGCGCGACGGTTTCCTCAGTCTCCATGCACGCCCTGCACAGAGGACTGTCCGTTATGCCTATTGTGTGAAAGTGTTTGTTTAGAGAGCAGTGTCCCGTGATGGTCCCCGTCACCAGGCGCAGGCCGTTCCTGTCCAGGCGTAATAAACGCTTGGTCAGCCCACTATCCAAAGATGGCATAGCTTCCTTGGACTGCCTGCAGCCCGGTGTCGAGGTCCACCAGTTCCCCGCTTGTGTGTGGGTGAACTCCTGTAGCCACCTGCGTATTTGGTTGAAGGGGATGGGTACGATAGGCTCGGGTCCACAAACTGCCGCGCTGGACCCCCGTCTAGCAAGCTCGTCAGCTGCGTCGTTACCTAGCGATCCGCTGTGTCCTTTTATCCATTGCAGTGTCACCGTGTTGCGACTGGATACCGTTATTTGTTCCAGTGCATTGTGACATTCTAGTGTAAGCTTCGAGGTTATATATTTTTTCCGTAGGGATTGGAGAACTGAGGCGCTGTCGGAGAGTATACGTATGTGGGTGTCCGTAACCCTCCTGGCTTCTAGGGCGTGGACCGCTTGTATGATGCCCACACACTCCGCCTGATAGACGGTGTTGAACATTCCCAGCGGTCTGGATATATTTATGTTCAGATCGTGCGAGAAGACTCCGATTCCAGTACCGGAGTCGGTCTTCGATCCGTCGGTGTATACCCTCATCTCTTTCGAGCCTGAGTAGTCACACTGTTCTTCTGTGAGTATTATACTGTAGTGCCTTTGAAAGTGGTATGTTTTCGGGGCTTTGTCGCAGGGTGATGCCATCATTGGCTTTCGTTTGATAGCATCTTCTTTTATGCGTGTGTGCTTTACTCTGGAGTCTTTGGTTAAGGTTCCTAATAGATGGAGCCTAAATGCGGCCAGGGTTACCTCCTCCCGCACGATAAGGTGCAGAGGCGGCAGTCCCAGCATGGCCTGTAGGGCGGCAGTGAATGCGGTTCTCATACTGCTAGTGATTGCAACACAAGCAAATCGCTGCAGTTTTTCGAGATCTTTTTGAGCTGTGCTCAGGTCTGTCCTGGGCCACCAGACCAGTGAGCCGTATGTGATAATTGGTCGGATGACTGTGGTGTATAACCAGTGGGTGACCTTGGGGCTAATCCCCCAGTTCCTGCCAAGCAGTCGCTTGCATTGCCACAGGGATATGCTGGCTTTTGTAGTGATGTAATTGGTGTGTTTTGACCAGTTCAGCTGTTTATCCAAGAAAATGCCCAGATATTTGGTTTCAGTTGATAGACTTAGGGTTGTTCCAAAGAATCTTGGTAATTGTAGTGTCGTCAACTTCCTCTTCTTTGTGAAGAGAATTAGTTCGGTTTTTGTGGGGTTAACTGAGAGTTGGTGCTTGTTGCACCATACCTCTACTATTTTTAGGGCTTGTTGCATAAGGTTGCATAGAGTGTTTTCATGTGTCCCATTTATTATTATGGTTATGTCATCAGCGTAGCCTACGGTGAAGTAACCTTTGTCGTTGAGTGTTTTGATGAGGCTGTCTACTACCAGATTCCATAGAAGTGGCGAGAGGACGCCCCCTTGCGGGCAGCCCTTCGCAACGATGGCCCTAGTAGTGTCATTTACTGTGACTTGTACAGCTCTCAATTTGAGCATGTTGGTGATGCAGCCACTCAGGGTCGAGTCTATGCTGTGTCTGTCGAGGGCCATGTTTATACTATTGAACATGGTCTTGTCAAAGGCGCCCTCGATGTCAATGAAGGCGGCCAGTGCTGAGCATTTGTGGTCCACTGCGCACTCAATTTTGGAAACCACGCTGTGCAGCGCGGATTCCGTTGATTTGCCTGTGGAGTACGCATGCTGTTGTTTGTGCAGTGGTCTTGCCCGGAGAGGTCCATCTCGGATGTGCCTATCACAGAGTCTCTCGAGGGTTTTCAGTAAAAAGGATGTCAGGCTTATGGGTCTATAAGCCTTGGGTTGTGTGTAATCAGTTTTACCAGGTTTGGGTATGAAGATGACTTTCACCTCGCGCCATGCGAGAGGTATGTATCTGAGTGCTATGCAGGCTCGATAGATCTCCACCAGCCATGGTGCCAGACAATCTACCCCCCACTGCAGCAAGGCTGGGAAGATGCCATCCAGCCCTGCCGACTTGTATGGTTGAAAGGTGTTAATAGCCCACTTTATTCGTTCTTCTGTTACTATGTTGCGGGCACTTGACCAGTCCTGATCCATTGGGGTCCATTCTGGTTCAGCCTCCCACGTCCTGTCCTCCAGGATTGTACAATCTGGGAAGTGAGTCTCGAGAAGGACCTTACTGGTTTCATAGTCAGTAAGTGTGTATGAGTTATCGGGTTTTTTCAGCGCGCCGAGAGTTCGGTGATACAGTGTTGAATCTGTGATATCTTTTAAAGTATTCATTTTAATGATATGATGTCAGGGCAATGTCCAATTTAAATAACATATTTAATTGGATAAGGATAAATAAAATACCGGTAAAAATTGGTTCGGAAATAACAATGAAATTTTTATCAAAATCTGAAAGATAGAAATGGTTACTGTAGGTCATTCTTCGAAGATAGACATGTATGCTATCGCGGACTTTATTTTTGAACTTTTTAAGATATACAATACTGTAAAACATAAATTTGATGTATCTCTTACGGCTTACGCGGCGCACGCCAGTAAAGCTCCCAGTCGGTATGATTTTATCCGACATCTTCGACAATAATCGTCATATTTCAGCCAATTTACATAAAACCTTAATGTTTTATACACAAAAACCTTCCTTTTGAATCACTCTATCAATTAAAAAAAAAACCGCATCAAAATCCGTTGCGTAATTTTAAAGATCTAAGCATACATAGGGCAGACAGCGCGAAGTGACTTTGTTTTATACTATGTAAGGAAGATAAAGAAGATAAAGATAAAGAAGATATTGTAACCAAAATTTTCCTGTTATTTTGCCTCAATTTTTATTCACATAAACGCGTTTTGTTTTTTTTACCTTGATGCGGTCCTTCAAAATATTTAATTTACTAATATTATTTGAAGGTTTATTATTATTTATTATTAGTTCAAAAATACGATTCAAGAAAAAAATCGCTGTTACGTGAGATTTAGTGCAGGGTTCAAACCTAATTTTCCCGGCCTATACATATAGTTTTTACACAATTTTATTCACTTTTTTGCTGTTTGTGTATATTGGAAACTGCTTGTACATTGATTAAAAACTATAATGTTTCTGAGTTGTTTGTTTTAGAGTTTTAGTTCGCCATTTGACGTCGAGTTTATTTTTTTTCGTTTTGTTATTACCAACGTGCAGTACTCAAAGTTAGTACTTTTAAACGTATTTTTTTCCCCACCGCACAACAGCTGTACAAGAACTGTGAGGTTCTGACTGTAAAACAATTATATCTGTTGAATGTTACTCTGCTACAACACAGCAAACTAACATATAATCCGCTAATCCTACTAAAACGAAGAAAAGATAAGATAGGCGTAGGAAACCAAATAAGCGCAACTTAATTCAGCTCAAGATTTACCAACTTCATTGGGTCTTACATCTTTATAAGATAAACAGAGCAATAAGCATATACCCCTTAATAAATACACAATGTAAGAAAAAGGTTACCGATTACTTACAAAAACTAACCTAAGAATTGATACTACACATCACATTCACGCACACACATAATATACCTATTATCATAACACACAAAGAGAGGACTCTCACACACTATCCAGTCAAACAGTCTTTATGTTAATTTAAGTTTAAATTTTATGTTAATTTAAGTTTTAATTTTAATTTCTATTTTTTGGTTAAATTTTTTGTTTTGGTAAATTTCTGAATTTTGACTTATTTTTTTAATCATCTAAATTTTGTTTATATTTTTTTTATTTTTAGTTTTATTAATACGTATATATCGAACTTTTAGGTTATTTATCATCACATTTTTTTATATTATTTTGAATTTTCAAAATGTTAATTAACATCTCTACTTGATGGCTATTTTTAAGTGTCTATTATTGAAGGGGTTATTGGCGCTGATAGCCGAAATACAGGCTTTCGGCTAGTTCAGCTACAGATATCTAATTAATTTGCAACGAGAAAATATATGAAATGAAATGAAATGAAATGAAATTGTTTATTCTGTAAATAGGATATCGGAATCACTTTAAAAATAAGCTTGGTGAGGTCGGTGTTTCCTATCTGACTACTCTGAGAAGAAAGGCCGAAACAAACTCAGAGGTCACAGTCTCTTTTAAAGTCCAGACATAATCTTGGTCAAGTCATGTGAGGACCATGTAGATTAGTGTCTGAAATGGTCTTTTGAGGAAAGAACCACACAGATTTGAGTGGACCTGTCCAGTCAGTGCAAGCATTTGTCAGTAATCGTGGAGCTCAACTCAGAACTTAAGGAGCTCAACTCGACGAACAATACCAAGTAAAGGATATTTGGGTAGGCCGCATCAACTACTCAAACTGCCAGACCATCATTAAAACTGAGAAAGAAAAAAAGAAATGAAAAGGGAAATTAAAAATATCCACATAGTCCTCACATTCACAATAATTAAAATAATATAATATTCTAATATTTAAAAATGTAATTTATGAGTTGTTAAAATAAAATAATATAATACTTTACAAAGTAATCGTGTCATTTTGAACATAATTTTCAACAATGTCAATGTGTATATAAAACTGGTTTATTGTGATGAATAATTAAAATGTCAAGTTTTATGGTTTTCACAAGGCTTAGCAGAGCGAGCAGCTCAATCCCAAGCTTTTTTATCTTCTAAATAATCTGAAATTTTATAGTACCCTTTTTTACAAAGTTTGGTTTTAATACAGCTTTTAAATCGATTAATGGGTAAGTTTCGAATGTCAATGGGAAGTTTGTTGTAAAAGCGTATACATTGACCCATGAACGAGTTGCTTACTCTGTGGAGACGTGTGCGATGTACAGCAAGGTTGTGATTATTCCTGGTATTTAAACTATGAATATCGGACATTTTCTTAAAATTTGATATATTTTTGTGTACATACAATAGGTTTTCAAAAATATATTGTGAGGCTAGTCAGAATATTTATTTCTCTGAATTTCTCTCGAAGGGAGTCTCTTGGACCTAGGTTGAAATGGCTCGAACAGCCCTTTTCTGTAGAACAAAGATAGTATTAATGTCCGCACCGGTTCCCCAAAGAAGAATTCCATATGACATAAGACTATGAAAGTAACTAAAATAAACAATTCTGGCTGTATCTACGTCAGTTATCTGTCTAATTTTTTTAACAGCATAGGCGGCCGAACTAAGCCTTCCTGACAATTTTTCTATGTGTGGGCCCCATTGTAATTTACCGTCAATAGTTATTCCAAGAAAAACTGTTGACTCAACAGGGTCCAACTCTATTCCATTAACTTGAACATTGGTAGTTAGCTGCCTGACATTTGGCGTTGAAAATTTAATGAGTTTAGTCTTTTTTTCGTTCAAGAGAAGATTATTTACATTAAACCAATGCACAACTTTAGAGAGTGCTTCGTTGACTTGTTCAAAGTTGACTAACTGACGTTTGATTTTAAAAATGAGGGAAGTGTCATCTGCGAATAATACGATCTTGTGATTATCCCTTATGTAGTAAGGTAAGTCATTTATGTAAATTAGAAATAAGAAAGGACCTAGAATTGAACCCTGCGGAACGCCTATGGTCCCTCCTATCACTTTATCCCGTCGGTCCAAGAGGAAGGGTAACCTCGATTCCAAAAAAGCCCACCCCTCACCAAAATGAATAAGCAGTCTGAAGAATTGTCTACCCAGGTGGGTCCCGGCCAAGCCGGGGAATCCCACACCGCTTCGGCGGTTAGCCCCCAACGTAATATGGGGGGGGCCTCAAACTGCTCTCTTATGGAGAAACTGTTGCCGCGCTTCTTAGCGCGGCCGGCTGCTGATCTAGCGCCCATAACACAGGCTGCGACTAACGCGCCCACAAACACGACCTCGGCTGCGACTAACGCGCCCTTACCTACCACTACGGCTGCGACCCACGCGCCAACACCCACGACACGGGTTATGCCTCCCACGAGCCTCTGGCAACAGAGCATCGTGCGGAATAGCAAGACGAACCCGGACAAAAACCAGGACCAGCACGGACAGACAGGGACGGGGAAAGATGACGGACCTGGCGGCTCTAATACTCTTCCGGCCAGTGGTGAAGTACGCCTGCTGACAAAGCGCGAAAAAATCCTGGCCCGGAAGAAGAGAATCAGCGACCGAAAGCGCAGTATCCGCGAAGGCACTAGCCAGCGCGAAGCGCGATCGGACGCCGAAGGGAAGGTGCGCGACCGACCTCGAGTCCGCAAAGGGGAAACCCGGCGCGAAAAAGGGTCGGAAGCACGCGACCGACCGCAAGAGTGCGAAGGGGAAACCCAGCGCGCAAAGCGACCGGACGCGGAACCGCACGAGCGGGGGCAAGCTTGCGTAGGGGCAACTCAGCGCGAGACGCCCCCACACGTGACGGAGCCCACCAGGACTGACATCCGACCCCATGACACAGACGACTCACACGACCGACCTCCTCCTAGGCACAAGAGGGGCAAGCGAGGTGGAAACCCACACCCGGCGTCGCCGGCAAAAAATACCCAGCCAGGCACCTCCAAGCCGCAGCCTGGACCGAGCGGTTCAGGGCCGGCGAAGAGGGAACGCCCGGACGACACGGCCTCGCCGAGTATGCTCCAGGGGGATGCCAAGCGGGTGAGGGTCCACTCCGCTCAAAGGGAGCAGAGGACCTACGCGCGGGCCACAAAGGATATTCCTGCGCGGCTGGCCGTAGCAATCTGCCTCCCTCCCCCCTCTAGGGACCTAACCAAGGAAGAGGCCGAATACATAAAGACGGACCTAGTAAATCGGGTTATGGAAGCCGACTCGCCAACGCCACTCCCTGCCTTCCGCGGATACCCACGGGTAGCGGAAGGTACCGTGCAGTTGTGGTGCGAGGACGACTTTGCCCTGACCTGGTTGACTCAGAACGCACCCCTGATCAGACTCCCAACGACCGACCAAACACTCACGGTACTGCGACAGACTGACGTGCCCACGCGTGTCCGAGTCTCGCTTTTTGTCCCTCAGTACACAGGTGACATAGCCAGACTCCAGAGTATTCTGATTCGTCAGAATACTTGGTATGACATAGCAAAGTGGTCACTCTACAGGGCGACTACCGTCGGTGGCGACAACTACGGGACTTATTTGACCCTGGGTGTGCCACCGGAGGAAGCCGTAAAGGTCCGGGCCCGGGAGCGGCGTATATCATACCTACTTGGGTCGATATACGTACGCTTCTGGCCCACGACCCAACCCTCCGACGTCCAGACCGACAGCACAGACGGTAAGACCGAAGTACAACCGACGACTCTGACACAGACGACCGACTCCGACATTGACCGACTAGAGGAGGTAATGGCACGAGCGGCAATGGCTGACGACGAGGACGTTGTACCGCCCGAATCACCTGGCTGGAGCGAATGTCTGCTCGCCTCGTCGCCGGGCGAACATCACGACACATACAGAGAGGAGGTAGAGGAGAAGCTGTCCGATGGATCCATCTCCGACTAGCTCCTCTCCACCGCCTCGATCACCCCTAAACATCATCCAGACCAACCTCCAGCATAGCCAGACTGCCACGGCTAGCCTACGCAGGGCGCTGGAGGTACAGCCCCGAACTATCGCACTGATCCAAGAGCCGTGGATCAGAAACAACAGAATATGCGGCCTCGGTAACATCGGAGGTAAGCTAATCCTTAACACACACAGCTCAGACAAGCCAAGAACCTGCGTCTACATACCCAAGGAAATTCCTATCACACCACTCACTCAATTCTGTTCCAGAGACCTGACAGCTGTCAGGCTCCAAACCGAAGGTAGTGTTCCAGATGTTGTACTGGCTTCGGCATACATGCCAGGCGAGGACACGGACTGCCCGCCAAAAGAGCTGGCCGACCTGGTACAGCACTGCGAACGCGCCAAACTAGACCTGATCATCGGCACCGACTCGAACGCCCACCACCCGCTGTGGGGCAGCGAGGCACCAAACCCCAGAGGAGAGGTACTATCCACCTATTTATTCTCTACTAATCTTAACATCGTAAACCGCGGCTCCGAACCCACTTGGGTCACAATCCGAGGACAGACGATTATAGATTTAACACTTGCTACAGAAAACGCGACAAACCTTATCACAAACTGGCACGTATCGGACGAGCCTTCCTGCTCAGACCACAGAAGGATCCGCTTTACACTAACTACCAACACTAGGAAACCCGAACCAAGGCGTAACCCGAGGCGCACCAATGTTCCCAGGTTCAAACGCCTCCTGGCTTCCCTATTAGCTAGGCACCTAACACAAGTAACCATAAGAGACCAAGCACAATTAGAATACACCGTAACAAAAATATCAGAATACCTTACTGAAGCATACCACGCATGCTGTAAACTAAAAGCGCCACAAACCAAGAAGGAGAGAAACCCCTGGTGGAATGCTGAACTTAGCAAACTCAGAGATGCGCTACGTAAGCAATTTAACAGAGCAAAAAACACGAGGCTCCCGGACGACTGGGAGATATACAAAGAGACACAATATACATACAAAAAGCAGATCAGAACCGCCAGGAGGACCGCCTGGCGTAAATTCTGTGAATCCATCGAAACTAATAATGAAGCCGCAAGGGTAAGGAAGATCCTATCAGCTGATCAGGACCGAACTCTTGGCGCGCTGAAAAAACCCGATAACTCATACACACTAACTGACTTTGAAACCAGTAAGGTCCTTCTCGAGACTCACTTCCCAGACTGTAAAATCCTGGAAGACAGGACGTGGGAGGCTGAACCAGAATGGACCCCAACGGCTCAAGACTGGTCAATTGCCCGCAATATAGTAACAGAAGACCGAATAAAGTGGGCTATCAACACCTTTCAGCCATACAAGTCAGCAGGGCTGGATGGTATTTTCCCAGCCCTGCTGCAGTGGGGGGTAGATTATCTAACACCATGGCTGGTGGAGATCTACCGAGCCTGCATAGCACTCAGACAGATACCTCTCGCATGGCGCGAGGTAAAAGTCATTTTCATACCCAAACCAGGAAAAACCGATTACACGCAACCCAAGGCTTATAGACCTATAAGCCTCACATCCTTTCTTCTGAAAACCCTCGAGAGGCTCTGTGATAGGCACATCCGAGACGGACCTCTTCGGGTAAAACCACTCCACAAATACCAGCATGCGTATTCCACAGGCAAATCAACAGAATCCGCGCTGCACAGCGTGGTTTCCAAAATTGAATGCGCAGTGGACCACAAATGCTCAGCACTGGCCGCCTTCATTGACATCGAGGGAGCCTTTGACAAAACCATGTTCAACAGCATTAACATGGCACTCAACAGTCACAACATTGACCCGACCTTGAGTGGCTGGATCACCAACATGCTCAAACTGAGAGCTGTTCAAGTCACAGTAAATGACACTACGAGGGCCATCGTTGCGAAGGGCTGCCCGCAAGGAGGAGTCCTCTCGCCGCTCCTATGGAACCTTGTAGTAGACAGCCTCATCAAAACACTCAATGACAAAGGTTACTTCACAGTAGGCTACGCCGATGACATAACCATTGTAATAAACGGCACCCACGAAAACACTCTATGCAACCTAATGCGTCAAGCCCTAAAAATAGTAGAGGAATGGTGCAGCAGGCACCAACTCTCAGTGAACCCTACAAAAACTGAACTGATTCTCTTCACAAAAAAGAGAAAACTGACAACACTACAGCTACCTCGATTCTTCGGAACAACCCTAAGCCTATCAACTGAAACTAAATACCTGGGCATCTTTTTGGACAAACAGCTGAACTGGGCAAAACACACCAACTATATTATCACAAAAGCCAGCATATCCCTGTGGCAGTGCAAGCGACTGCTTGGCAGGAACTGGGGAATTAGCCCCAAGGTCACCCACTGGCTATACACCACAGTCATCCGACCAATTATCACATACGGCTCACTGGTCTGGTGGCCCAGGACGGACCTGAGCACAGCCCAAAAGAATCTCGAAAAACTGCAGCGGTTTGCTTGTGTTGCAATCACTGGCAGTATGAGAACTACACCCACTGCCGCCCTACAGGCAATGCTTGGACTGCCTCCTCTGCACCTCATCGTGCGGGAGGAGGCGGCCCTAGCCGCCTTTAGGCTCCATGTATCCGGTACACTAAGCAAAGACTCTAGAGTTAAGCACACACGTATAAAGGAAGATGCGATCAAACGACGACCAATGATGGCATCACCCTGTGATAAATCCCCGAAAACATACCACTTTCATAGGCACTACAACATAATACTTACAGAAGAACAGTGTGACTACTCAGGCTCGAAAGAGATGAGAGTATACACCGACGGATCGAAGACCGACTCCGGGACTGGAGTTGGAGTCTTCTCACACGACTTCAACATAAAGATATCCAGCCCGCTGGGAATGTTCAACACCGTCTATCAGGCGGAGTGTGTGGGCATCATACGAGCGGTCCACGCCCTAAAAGCCAGGAGAGTTACGGACACACACATACGCATACTCTCCGACAGCGCCTCAGTGCTTCAATCCTTACAGAAAACACATATTACCTCAAAGCTGACACTAGAATGTCACAATGCACTCGAACAAATAACGGTATTTAGCCGCAACACGGTGACGCTGCAATGGATAAAAGGACACAGCGGTTCGCTAGGTAACGACGCTGCTGACGAACTTGCTAGACGAGGATCCAGCACGGCGGTCTGTGGACCCGAGCCTATCGTACCCATCCCCTTCAACCAGATACGCAGATGGCTGCAGGATTTCACCCATACTCAAGCGGAGCACTGGTGGTCCTCGACACCGGGCTGCAGGCAATCCAAGGAAGCCATGCCATCCTTGGATACCGGGCTAACCCGGCGTTTACTACGCCTGGATAGGAATGGCCTGCGCTTGGTGGCGGGGACCATCACGGGCCACTGCTCGCTGAACAAACACTTTCACACAATAGGCATAACGGACAGTCCTCTGTGCAGGGCGTGCATGGAGGCTGAGGAAACCGTCACGCACGTGCTTTTTGAATGCACAGGCTTCACCCAGATTAGAACACAGACCCTCGGGACACCCAGATCTTTCACAGATGTTCTGAACAGACCAGGAGATTTAATTAACTTCTGGAGGGAGGTGGGCTGGTTGGAATAACCACCAACGGCCGCTATGGCCCACGCACAATGGTCCACTGAAGGACTAAGTGCGGAAACCAAACCCCATAACATAGAACATAGAACGCCTATGGTGACCGCAGATCCTGCAGATCTCTTGCCATTAACTTATTATAGCCTTTAAACCTACGTGTATTATTGTAAACATTTATTGAAATAAACTTATTATTATTATTTCCTTTATTTCATATACTCGTACATATATACATATAATTTACATTTTTTAATATTTTTATAAAAACAAAAGGGAAAACAAAAACATTTAAAAATATAAAAATAGTAGGCCACCGGTATCTGGAACAGGGTCCAAGCTACCGGTGGTCAGGACTCCTTTTTTTTTTTGGGTGGGAAATTATCAAATAACTTCTCCCGCTCTGGGTGGAGCGGGAGGGCGTGTCAGATTTTTACTGACTAAAACCCATCGCGGGGCCGTGGTATCCCTTTCGGACAAACTCGCAACCCTGGCAGGCATTGGCCCTTACGGCCCCCGTCAGTTGGTGCTGGCATCTCATTGAGGCGCACGTGGAACACAACGCGCCGTCGACCCGGGCCTGGTCCTTATCGGACGGCTAGCTACCCATTGCTCACCGTCCGCAAGCCCGCACCTATGGTGGCCGGAAGTCGACGCGTGACTCCCGACGCCCGCGGCGAATCTTGCCTCTTCTCACGCGTTCCGCCTCCTCCTTCGCGAGCATTACTGCTTCGCAGAAGGAAGTGACGGCCTCCCATGCACTCCCGCTCCAAACCGTGGCCTGAACCAGGGCCGGACGCGAGAGATCGCCGCCGCCGATCGCCTCCGTGAGGGCTCCTGGGTCAGGGCTCCTGAGAGAGGAATCTGCAAACGTTACGCACCTATTATGCTATTGGCCGTCACAACTATCCCACATGACGACAACCTCGCGAGTCAGGTCAACATACTCGTACTTAATCTGCTTATCTTTTTCAGCTTTCACGAGGTTCTCGTCATGCGGGACCGCTATATAAATAATCATTGTGCGACGCTCTAATCGATCTATCACCACTATATCTGGCTTATTGGCAACAATAGTCCTGTCAGTGATGATAGATCGATCCCAATACAACGTGATATTGTACTTTTCGAGAACTGGGTCGGGCACATACCTATAGTATGGTACTTCCGATTCCACAAGACTGTATTTCAGAGCAAGTTGCTGGTGGATAATCCTGGCTACAAGGTTGTGCCTGTGGAAGTAGTCTGCGTTAGCCAGACGAGAACAGCCAGAAATAATGTGTCGGATTGATTCCCCCGGACGGTGGCATGCCTGACAGATGTCAACCGTGCCGTCCTTCACAATATATTTCCGGTAGTTGTTCGTCATCATAACTTTGAAAGAAAGAAAGAAAGAAAAAGTATGTATTGAGACTCGCACAGAAAATCACAAATAATTTCATTCACACTAACTTAATCCATAATCGCAAAGACCTTCGGTTTCTCTAAAGAGATCACCGAATCGCAGCCAGGATACGGACGCTAATAGGCCTACATCGAGCCCATGTAAGGCCCGGTAAAAGCGCCCGTGAAGCTCTTTGCTCTGCCATACCTCCTTGCGGTCATTAGTATCTAATATTATAGGTTTGCGCCAGTTCTCGTTAGCCAAGGATAGCGGGGTAAGGCTCTTGTCCACTGAGACCACATCTCGGTGCATCCCCACGTCGGCTTCTAGGAAGTATTCTCTGAGACTGCATGCTCACGGTTGCGCAGGGTCTTAGCATTTAAGAAGCCTCGACCTGCACACTTCCGCGGGATATACAGTCTCATCACCGATGAACGTGGGTGATGCATCCGATTTACGGTCCGCAGTGTGCGGACCCTCCTATCCAGGGCGTCAAGTTCCGTCTAGGTCCATTTGGCATGACCCAACCTTTGAAGGCGCGCACCTTGTTTCCGCCTGATAAAAGACTATTTAATACTTTATTCAGGCGGCCAAAGAAGCGCTCCTACAGCGATTGCTTCATGTCAGCAGCGTTGATACCTAACGCTTCCGACATACCCAAATACTTGTAGGTTTCGATTGAGAAGAAGGATCTTAGGTGTATGGAGTCCGAGAGTTGGGTTCCCCCGGATTCCCTTGCACATTTGTCCACACCAAATTCCATCCTGATGGCGCTACTGAAAGTTTCGGTTACCTTCAGTAGCTCCACCAGTTGCAAATTGTTGGGGGCAAAAAGTTTCAAGTCATCCATGTAAAAGAGGTGAGACCACCACCACCTGACCACCTCTCCTTAATCGATAGCCTAGTCCTGAGTCCTCCAGCAGTGTGCTAAAAGGATTCAAGGGTAGGCAGAACCTAAGTGGACTCAAACTGTCGCCCTGAAATATACTTCGCTTGATCCTTATCGTCGCTAGTCCTCTGGATATGTCGATATCCTGGATAGCGAAGAACCGTCCCCCATTGCCCCATACATGACATCAGGAAGGTGCGTAGAGTTGCAATTATTATTATTAATAAAAATATCACTTTTTTAGGTGACACTTCACTTGATTTCCATATATTATTTATTGCTTTTTATTTTTATTTTTATCTTATCTTTACAGTTTTTGTGTAATACTCAGTTATCACTGTCACTAATTCATTAGTCACTGTTTTTCAATTCAATTCAATTCAATCATTTATTTCGGAAATCATCCATATTGTATTAGTATTATAATATATAATATTATTGTAACAATATTACAATCACAACAAAAAATTAAACTAAGATCAATATTAAAATCAAAATTAAGTTAAATTACAATGAAAACAAAATTAAATAAAAATCAAAACAGAATTAAATAACATTAAATTAAAACAAAAGCAACATTATTTCAAAATTTAAATCAAAATTATCGTTTTATCGTTTGACTTATTTTCTGTACACTAATAATATTCTTTTAAAGATTTTTTACACAGAGCGTTTTTCTCGTGTTGATCTAGATGCAACGTCATAATTTTCTGAAGATAAGGAATTTAGGCAATAATTCCTTCTGCACATGTGACTTCCCTGGTACCTCATTAACGGTATAATTATGTAAGAGTCTATTATCTGCTCTCAAATTACCATGTTTATTTTTTACATTCTTTCTTGTCAAACACAATTTAAAATCATCCTATTTGACATTTACATTAGTATCATATTACATTTTTTCATTCATATTACAATTTAATTTCGAATCTTTATTACTGGCTTTTGTGGACATGATAATTATTCAGATTTGTTACAGTTTTAGAAGAAAAAAAATATATTCTCTCCTTTTGTTTAAAATAGGTTTTTATTTTTATAAGCGATTTATTTATATTTTATAAACTAGATTATTTTCTATTTTGTGAATATGAGAACATTGTAGGCTTAGTACATTGTAGATTTGTTGACCAGTTTCTATTTTGTTAAGTACCTGGTACTTGTTGAAAGGCAGACACTGACCCCCCATGGATACCTATTAACACTGCTAATTGAAAATATAATAAAAGCCAATTATTTGTAACCGTGGAGTTTCTTGCCTGCTCTTCTCAATAGGAAACGACCAATTGGAACCGTGCACCTAGCTTCTTACGATTCATAAGTGCTCATGTAGGCTTATCTATCTATCTATACATATAAAATGCTTTGTCCTGAATGACTGACTGACGGATCAACGCACAGCCTAAACCGCTGATTGTAGAGACCTGAAACTTGGAGGGTGTGTTCTTTGTATGACGTAGGCATCCGATAAGAAAGGATTTCCGAAATTCTACCCCTAAGGGGGTGAAAAATGGGGGCAAAGTTTGTATGGGACAACGTGATTCCTTGGTCCAATCTACTTCAAATTTTGCATAAACATTCTTTAACAAAATTGATCGAAGACGTGTTTCGTATTTTACTGAATTTAACGGGGTTAAATAGGGGTAGAAAGTTATTTTGGGTGTGATTTGCTTCGAAGTTGATAACAATACTCCTTAGTGCTTTTGATTTAAATTACATTTTATTTTGACACGTGTTTGAAAACTCACTCACTTATAAGCTTGGTGCAATGCAAATACTCTTTAAAATTGGAATGTCTCGAAAGTCACCGTGCTATATTAGTACCGCATTTAAAGGTTTCTAAGATTTACAGAGGTTTGTATTTATTCCTAGGATTCCCCTAACACCATCAAATTACCCCTTCGAATTCAAGAGAGAGCAGTTTCCCATCAAAGTCTGCTTCAATGACCATAAACAAAGCTCTTAGACGCTTAGTATCTCTTAGATAGCGGGAGTAGACTTGAGGAAAAGCTGCTTCTCCCACGGCCAGTTGTATGTGGCATGCTCCAGAGTACGCGCACAGAAGTAGTCTGGTGATTCTAACA
This sequence comes from Agrochola macilenta, assembly GCA_916701695.1. Classification (NCBI taxonomy): domain Eukaryota; kingdom Metazoa; phylum Arthropoda; class Insecta; order Lepidoptera; family Noctuidae; genus Agrochola; species Agrochola macilenta. The sequence goes on along the minus strand of OU753570.1, from coordinate 234,086 downwards.
CCCGAAGGAAAAACAAAAAACATTATTTACAAAGAAATACGGTACGAGTAGGTGTAGTAGTTCGATTTCGTTGTAAAAAGAAAATACCCCCGTGTAACTTTCACCATCAAAGACCGAGCTTCGTGTTCATAAAATATAACAAATTTTTATATACTATAACAATGATTGTTATATTTTATAAGTATTCAAAAATTTTAACTAAATAATTTATATGTTAGAACAAAATTTATAAAATAAAAATACAATAAAAAATCCTATTAGAACCATTTTCGACTTTTACGCGGACGAAGTCGAGGGCAAAAGCTAGTGTGAAATAAAATTCTTAAATTGATTTTGATTTTGAGTCAAGTTTTGAATATTTATGGTATAAGCTACTCGTACAATTATTGCAGCTGAGAGTTATCTTGAGTTCAGTCTTCTGCCCCTGTCTACATGTTCCGCGGAGGCAAGTTCAAAGGCAGCTTGTAAACCGTGTATTAGTGCTGCATCGCGTGCCGCTTGATTTGTGACCCCTGCCTGCTAAGCTCTGACATGTTATTAAAACACCATAAAACGTAACTCATCTAATATTAAAGAAGTCACTAAATATATCAAACAAATTGCGCCGAGTGGGCGGCGGCCATTCTTTATGTTGTTATAATCTTATTTAACATAATCCGTGGTTTTTAACAGCTTCCACGACAAAAGAATACCGAATGAGGACCTATTTACATAGCATATGAGCTGCTTAAGAGTATTCTATCTATCTATCTTATGCAGCTTATAGTTGTGATAGTTCCGTAGGGAAACATGAAAGTTGCTCGTCCTGTTACTGTTGATTTTCACAATGTTAACACTAGAAATAAGGACAAACTACGAGCTCCCTTTCACCGGCTTCATAAGGTTCATAACTCATTTTTTGGGCTTGGTATAACTTTTTATAACAAGCTACCCTCTTTTTTGGTAGATTTGCCTTTTAATACGTTTAAAACGAAAGTAAAATCCAAGCTATGTTCAAAGGCATACTATTCTATCAACGACTACTTAAATGATAAGAATAGTTGGTCGCTGTAATTAACTCAAGACAATGTTTATGTTCTTTCTCCAGCTTACCTACTGACAAGTTATATGACTTTATATATGTAATTGTTTATTTTATTTGACTATAAAAATCAAATTAATTAAATTAAATTTATTGTTGACAGAATCTACTCATCACAATGTTTTTTTATGAGTTGTATTGCAATATGTGGTTAGCTAGTGACCTCGACAATTGATCATATTATTTATTGTTATTAGTAATTAACTGTTTGTTTATTTATTTTACCTCGATGGTCCTAGTTTATCATTTATAACTTCCAGTTACAACTATATGTAAGCGGGCACGCCCTTTATGCCTGGAGGCTTTTATTAAGATATTAAGTTCTGTTTACGTTTTGTTTTTTATTTCTGCCTGAGTATAGTTCTCGATGATTTTGTTTGGTATATTGGCGTGTGCTAGCTTATATATGGCTAATAATTTAAATTATGTTTTGTGTTGCTTAATGTAAATTATTTTGAATACTATTATATAGAATCTTTTTTTTTTGTTCTTCTAACTGAACAGACAGCTGTGCTGCTGGGAAGTTTGTTGCGCCACTTCTTCTTCCCAGATAACGCACTAGGAAGTGGTGAAGGGTGGGCGTTTTGGGGGACTGTCTTATGTAATTTTGGCGTTCGAAAAGTGCTGATTCTCAGCCTAGTTTGAATAAATGATTTTTGATTTGATTTGATTTGTTCATTTTAAACATAACCAGCGAAATGTGGGTGTAAGAGGTACACCTCTCCCTAACCTTACTTGGGATTACGGGCGTGTTGTTATGTTCATTGTTCAATGCTGAAGTCTAAGGCAATCCAAGAGGTTTATGTTCCTTATTATTTTGCTTACTAAGCATAGTGTGGGTATCCTCATCACTGGATAAAATACTTAAATCAAATGTTGTACGGGTGAGGACATGACACGATGTGAAGTTGTAAACACGTATATCTGTTGCACCCAAGTGGACATCCGCGGGGTCGCCTGCACCTGGGCACTGCAACCTGTGAACTGTGCAACAAAGCCCTTTCTGGGCAAAACTCATTTTGCTTGTTTGACGACACCCGTCAAATAACTCTTTATATGGTCATCAGTTTACAACCCGAAGTTCTTGCGACTCTTCCTGCTGATGCTTTCTTTTCTGTACCGACTTCACGAAGTCGTTTTCCACTGTGCCTAAATGTAAAATAAAATTGTTAACTTGCGTCTCACCATATAGGAACAGGTCTCATGCTGCACCGCGCAGGTTCCTCGCCGCACCGCATGCATACCGAGAGCCAGTTAATCCTAGTTCATGTACACGCAGTTATGACTCATATGACGCGTTCTAGTCTCGCTCACGCGCTCTCGTCATAACACTAAGTGGTCGTCACGACGTGTATCTGCGCATAAACATCACAATACCTATGTACTGATATATCGTAGTTCACTAATGCCACTAATGAATCGGTTCCCATGGCGCGTTACCTTCTCGCAACCGCTCCACGGACCGCCTCGCGTCCGATATCCTGTAACTTATTACTAGTGACTCATTTTGTTATTCGGTTCGTTTCGATTTCTGTTTATTTTATTGTTTTTCGATTAATTTGAGATCTGGGCGTCGATACTGGACGATTCATGGCGGTGTGGTATTAAAATTCCAACGATAAAATCATTTATATAATTAATTAGGTATTATCTGCCTGGTAAACTGGCTTCAGAACTTATTGATCGCTAAAATTAACATTCAGAACGTGATATTTTGAAATGACATGCATTGATGAGCAAACATGAAGTCCAAACCAAATCAGTAAATTTTCGCTTACACACATAAAATTTAAACACATACAAATTTAAGTATTACTTTAAATAAGTAGGTCTATAATATAAACTTGTATTAAGTGATATTAAGTGCACTAATAACAAAAGAATATTTCTTAGAAGCAGATGTGGGGATGCATCGAGATGTGGTCGCGGTAGACAAGGGTCTCACCCCGCTCTCCTTGGCTAAAGATAACTGGCGCAAGCCTGTAATGCTGGACACTAACGATCGCAAGGAGGTAAGTCAGAGTAAGGAGCTTCACAGACGCTACTTCTGGGCCCTACATGAACCCGATGTAGATTTACTAGCGTCCGTAGCCTGGCTGCGTTTTGGTGACCTCTTTGGGGAAATCGAAGGTTTTTTCTGTGCAATTATGGACGAAGTTATGATGACGAACAATTACCGGATATTCATTGTGAAGGACGGGACGGTTGACATCTTTCGGGCATGCCACCGTCCGGGAGAATCAATCCGACACATTACCTCCGAGTGTTCTCGTCTAGTTAACGAAGAGTACTTGCAAGACACAACCTTGTAGCCAGGATTATCCATCAGCAACTTGCTCTGAAATACAGTGTGGAATCTGAAGTGCCGTACTACAGACATGCGCCCGATCCAGTTCTCAAAAATGTACATATCACATCGTACTGGGATCGATCTATCATCACTGACAGGACTATTGTTGCCAATAAACCTGATAAAGTGGTGGTGAATCGAGTAGAGCGGCGCACAATGATTATTGACACAACGGTCCCGCATGACGGAAACCTCGTGAAAGCCGAGAAAGATAAACAAATCAAGTACCTTGACTTGGCTCGCGAAGTTGACGACATGTAGGATGTGGACTCAGCGATCATTGTGCCGATAGTCGTATCAGCCAATGGTTTAATTGCCAAGAGCCTTGACCAACACCTAAGGAGGCGCTCGTTGAGCAGCTGGATCAAGGGCTTGATTCAGAGAGCGGTACCCTTGGACACGGCTCGCAGTGTCAGGAGGTTCCTCTCTCTGGAGCCCTGACCGCCGGTAGCTTGGACCCTGTTCCCGAAACCGGTGGGCTACAATTTTTTTATATTTTTAAATGTTTTAATATTTTTTTATATTGTATATTTAAAAATGTAATTTATAAGTATTTAAATAAAATAAAGGAGATAAAAATTAATCAATAAAAATATTTAATGTAATAGAAAAATAAATAAATAGATTTACCTACACATATATTATAATCAGAGAACAAATAAATGAGTAATAACATAAATAAATATAATAACTAATACTGATGCAAAAAAAAATTGTATAGGATAGGATATAATTTAAATATTTAGTAATAAGCTTCCTCTCTTCTACTTATTTAAAATTTTGCTGTGCCCGACAGGGTCCATAATTGTTTCAATTTATTTATTCCTACCGCATAAAGATAAGTAGAAATTGTATTTTATATTTTTTATATACGAGTATATAAAGAATATTCCACATCCTAGCTAATAAACTCTTCGTAACAACTAATTGCGTTAGTGGTTATTAAGACTATACCACCAAAATGTTTTTTCATTCGTTTAAAGTTTACTAGCTCGTAAAATTCAATACAGTTTATTTTATTTCACATAAACCTACATGGGCACTTATGGAACGTTAGAAGCTATTTGCACGGTTCCAATCCGGTTATAGTTTCATATGGAGAAGAGCCGGCAAGAAACTCCACGGTTACTCTTAAAAATAATTGGCCTTTACAATATTTTCAAATAACAGTATTAATAGGTATGGGAGGACAGTGTACGTGTTTCAACAAGTACCATCGTATCGTGCCTGTGTTCATGTGCGGCTCATAATATATCGTGTGTGAGCACTCAATCTCTGGTTATTGAGCACTGGGCACAGTGGGCAATACCGATCGCGGAGTGACGAGCTCTCCATGTACGGCGAGGATTTTCTGGCGAGCTGATTTACGCCGCGCATGGACCGGCGGCGCATACACATGATTTGTTGAGGAAATATCGCGACTATGGGTTTTCAACGCTTCTCTACTGGTGCATTTTCTACGACAAGGAAAATGTAATAGTATGTTTGTTAACGATCCTACTCAGGAAGTAGCAGACGGGAGTAGGTGGTGATATTAACAACTATCTCTCTGACTTTGGGCAATTTATTTAAGCTTAGATATACCAAAACGCATATCCTATTTTTGTTATAATGCGTTTGTCCTCAGAAGATGTAACTGATCGAACATTGATATAGGTTAAGTGCAATAATATTATGGTGATTATATTGTTATCGTGTCGTGATTGCCCAGTGGTTAAGGCCTCGCCTCTTATACACGAGGTTGTAGGTTCAAATCCGGGTAAGTATCAATGTGACTTTTTCAATTCATATGTACTATCTGAGTTTCTCTTGGACATTACTGATATCGGTGAAGGAAAACACCGTGAGGAAACCTGGACTTATAGTTAATATAAGTCTGAAATCACCAACCCGTCTTGAGCAACCGTGGTGATCAATGCTCGTGCCTTCTCCGTACGAGAAGAGGCCTTTGCCTGCAGTGGGACAGTAATAGGCTAGTATTATTTATTATTATATTGTTATCGATAAACGTTGCTGATCTAACGATGCTATTAACTACATTTTATATAAAGTGTTACAGAAACAATGACTTTTGCCGATGAAATATGACACATAACTTCATTAGATAGCTGCGAGAGATGCGACCTGCCAAAACTCCGCGAGTGTCGCCGCGCCGGTCCGCCCCCGCGGTTCCCACGACTATTATGAGTCATTAACATACAAGATGGCACGCGACTGCACGCTCGTTCAATGTTGTGTCATATTCTTATGATTGGAGGCTGTGCTGCACCTGCGCAGTCAATCGAATCGCCAATCAATGTTAATCAATCATTCAAAATATGGTTGGGGTTTTACCAGAATAAAAAGCATAAACGACGCAAAGTTATTATTGTATTATTAGTATTATTATTGTCTCGTGTCTGAACGAATACGCTCTTTTCAGTAAAAATTACTGGAGACGCAAACCTTGGGCTTCAAAAGAATGAAATAGTGGAAATATAAAATTGAGAATTAGGAAGAATTAGGTATTTAAAGTTATTGATCACTCATGTCACATTAGTAGGTAATATTTAAAGTTCATAGCGTGGTGAGTCAGTCTGTTAATCCGTGTATTGATTAATTAGCACTAATTACTGAGTAGTGTCGTGTGAGTGCGTGTGCGCAGCGCGGGGCGGGTGTGACGCGCCGCCGAATTAATTAGGATGAATGTCCTGCGCCCGCGACGCAGTGCAGCCGTGAGAACCACGAGCGATGCGCCCGCGAGCGATGCGTCCAGAAGACCAAGTGTCTACGTATTATAATGAACTAGTCTACAATAAACTAATAATTACTATACACAACAATTGTCAACAATTGTCTACATTTAGTTTATTGAGTTTTATACATCATTGCATTGAGTTTCTGCTCATTCTTATACAGCGGACTCGTAGAAGTTCTGCGCGTGCCTGTGGGACACGTTTTATCAATATCAGCGAATTAACATGTTCGCCTCGCTCCGCTTACTGAACGACTCGTAATTGACTACAATTATAACTTTGACACATTCCACTCCGTTTTATGTTTCAGTTGAAACTTACAATGTATTTGTGTAGGAACATCGACTTTCTAAATTCAATTGACAAAATAATGAGATCCCCCAAGACGGTCCCAAAGCGAATAAGATACAACATACAAATGAATGAGATTGTGACCAGAGAATTAAATGTATGAACATATACACTCATCGCTTCACCACATTCTTCATACACACACACACACACATACAAACAAGCAATTTGGGAACCGCAGGTAGTCTGTGGTAGCCAGTTAACCGTTCAGTTGTTTTGTTTTAATTTCGAAAATAAAAGGAGCCATGAAAGGCAGACATAAAATTAAACAGTTTTATGCCCAAGTGAACTGGAACGACTCACCGATCTTGTGGAGGATCGAGATCGTTTCGTACGATTATTGTTGTTAGCGTTGTTCCACCGCAAGCCCCATCCAACCTTATTATTCGTGTCAAGTAGGTAGGTATGGGTTATTTAAACGTAGTATTAGGTCATTTATTTCTGATACAGTAAATGATCAGATTTAAACAAAATTGCACAATTAAATCATTGTAAAGATCAACGATGTGTTGTGACAGTCTACTAAACAAATTACAATAACTACACATGTAACCTGTAAATAATTACAATAGCTACACATGTAACCTGTAACTAATTCATTTGGATCATTCATCAAACGTCGCGTAGTCGTTGCACAAACAACACACAAGTACTTGTATCACGCGAGTATGCGCGAGTGCAGCGCAACAGGTGGTCCACACATAAAAACTAATAAGCGAGGGAGATGAGGTGGGGGTGTGGGAGGCTGAGGTATGGGGGAGGGAGGAAGGTCCCGGCTGCTTGGCGCACTCATTAGCCGCTCCCGGAGGAATCCGTCGGAGGAATCCGCGCGCATCCTACAGAATGTACCGGTTACATAACGCGAATGAGGATACTGATCAAATCGTGACTTTTTTAGGATAAATATATCTTCGTTTAGCGAGCTGAATGATGCAGTGGCTCTCTGCTAAGTCGGGGCGACGCGGCGACGCTTGTTACATCATTACAGCCAGGGAGACCAGTTTCAATATCAGCTGTTTCGAGTTTGAATGATGCTTCAATAGCAACGCAATAACTTACTGATGTTCTTAAACAATTACCGAACATACACGAACTCTCGCCTTCTTCACAGAAGTGTTTGAAGAAAATGTACCTTCAAAGCTTTCAGAATTCTATCACTCTAATTAATTTGCAATATCTGTTGTAAGTTTGTCAATTTGCGCAGAAGCAGCTACTTCCACCTATTCTGATGCCCAAGTACCTGCAATGGAACAAGCTCGTAAAATTGATTGATATTCTTGTTTTAATAACTTATGCTCGCTGAGATAAAATACTGCTCCGCCATAAACCGTAAACTAATAACACGCACAACATAAATCTGCGCTAAATGCATGCATTAAATTATGCGCTTGCGCACCCCCCGACACCCCCCGACAACCTCCGACCTAAATAGAAGTCTATCCATGAACTTTTATTACCACACACAAGTCGTGCTGACTTTAACGTTGTGGCAGCGAAACAATCATAATATCGGAGGTTGGGTCGGATTCTTTGGAAGAGTTCGGATGTCTGATGTATTGTTTGATAATACGTATATACAATAAAAATCCGCACTATTTTAAAGAATCGTACTTCCTATACGAATATTTAAATCTAAGCTGACTGCATTATTATTAGAAAAATGTTATTGTATAAAAGACTTTTTAAAATTATACAAATATTTATTTATTTATTTAAGGATTACCAACGAGGTACATTACAATTATCTTTTTACAATATAAAAACCATACAACATAATAACCCTTATCGAATTCGATCGAATTATAAATTAAATTAAAATAAATTTGAAAAGACTACCTACATTATTTAACTATTGGAATAATAAGTCAAATGTCCTCTAACCGAAAGTGTTTACCTATGTAATTTCCTTTTAAAGGTGTTGAGACTGTCGTGATTAATATCAATTTCAGCTTTGCGGCATACAGCATTATACAATTTGGTAGCCCTAGTAAGGGGAGAGTTGTCACCTAAGTTGGTTCTGTGAAAAGGTTGTCGGAACAGATTGTAGGTATGTGACCGTGGTAACCTGCTAGGAACATTAATACAAATTTTGGATAGTAGGTCAGTATTTAGTTTAGATGTCAGTAATTTGTGTAGGAAACAAAGATCTAGTACTTTTCTGCGATTGGTGAGGCTTTGGAATTTAAAGTGATGAACACGGTCTTTATAAGATGTCAATTGTTTCGCGGTTTTGTTTTGTAAAGATATACAGAGTTGATATGACAGAGGGGCATTAAATAACACTACGTATACTATACGTGTTTAGTATTAATTCGATACGGTATAAAAATAAAAAGCACCTAAAATGAGTTTTTTTTTTTTTCAAACAAACTAAATAGCTTACAAATCAGAGTAAAACGCAACCACCCTTTGAAAATAAATTTAACTGACCTACAGATACCTAGGTAACAGCGGCAACGTCGCGCGCGTCGGCGTGTGTTATCTCGTCAAAGCGGGCGGCCGCTCGCGGCGGCTCCTCGGCTCGCGGCTTTTGTTAGGTATGATTTTGAAGTACAACAATCACAAAAAAATTAAATTCTCGATGTGTCATTCACATGAATGCACAAATTATACCGACAGAGAATAATGTTATTTATTTTTCTAATTAAAAATCATGTCAGTGTATTCTAACGCCGTGTAAGTTACACGAGGCATTGTTGAACACTTTAATTACACACACACACACACACACACAAACCCAAAGTTTAATTACGTGTCGTATCACAATAAAAGCAGTCGATCACAAAAAAAAACACTAACACTAAATAATAATAATCCCAAGTTACGTGTCCTGTCACAATAAAAAAAGAAATACTGTCTTAAACTTATTTAGTGTCCTATCACAATAACAAAACAAAATCCCAATTGTCAGCGCGCGAGTTCGACAAAACGGAAGCGGAGCAGGTGCTACCGTGTTACGTAACATCTTGTACGTTCCGAAAGAATAGCGTCGGCGCACTGAAAAAAACAGTTTTTAGAAGCCCCACTGCCCCACTTACCGATCGCAACCCCTGCCCCTCGATCGCTAGGATGCAATAGCAACACACTGACCTATTACTATTTCTTTTACGCGCGGTGTTTTGCAGATGATTGTCCCTCTCGTAATGAAAATGCAAGTGTGTGTGTATTTATTGCTTCCTTGTTTGCATTGTCATCTTTTTAGCGAAAATATTTGGTTGTCCTTGTGACTTGCGTCACAGCGGCAACAACGCATAGGTTATACTCAGATTTATCGTTTTAAGGTGCATGACCTATGCGTATAGACATAATCAGCTGTTAGGAAAGATACATCGTGTTCAAACGGGGCAAAAACTTAAAAAATCATTTGCGACTAAACTACTGCTCCTATTTAATTGATTTTTGGTACAGAGCTTGAAAATGGTACCTAGTATACTCAGTTTAAAGAAAAGCCCCTCTGTCGTATCAACTTTGTATAATACAAGAACCTCCTTTGGACTCGCTCAATACGTTGCTTATGAACATTATAACGGGGCGACCATACCTGTGAACAGTATTCCAGATTACTACGAACCAACATCTCATATAGAATAATTTTGGTCTTAGAGTTGTTAAAGGGCTTTGAGGTCCTTAATACAAAACCTAGCATTTTTTTTGCGTTTGCTATTATTTTATCCATATGGTCATTGTAGGTCAATTTGCTATCCATTAAGACTCCCAGATCCCGGACAGTAGCAACTTTGTTAAGTGTCTTGCCCGAAATAGAGTATTTTGTATTAAAAACATTTTTGTTGCGACAAAAATTCATTTGTGAACATTTTTGTAAATTCAAGCTCATCCTATTTTCTCTGCACCATTCAACCAATCTATCCAAGTCAGCTTGTAGCAAATGAGAATCTTCTATAGATTTAATAGGCAGGGTAAACTTGACATCGTCTGCAAATAAATAAGATTCTGCGTGATGGAAAGAGTAGATAATAGTATTCACAAAAATATTGAAAAGCAAAGGTCCCAAGTGGGAGCCTTGTGGTACCCCAGACGTCACATGAAAATCCTCAGATCGGACTCCATTCAAAACAACGAACGACAAACGATCACTAAGGTATGATTGAAACCATTGCAATAGTGCACCGTAGATTCCGCAGCTCTCGAGTCTCTGTATTAAAAGTTGGTGGTCTACTTTGTCGAATGCTTTACTAAAATCGGTGTATACTGCGTCAACCTGAATCCGTTGGTCCACAAACTCTGTGACATTTTCTGAAAAAGCTACTAGATTGGTGTGAGTTGATCTGCCCTGAAAGAAACCATGTTGATTGCCTACTATGTGATTTTTCAAGTGGCTGTACAGGTACGGATACAATAATGACTCGAAAACTTTAGGGATAATAGAGATAATCGATGTAGGTCTATAATTTTTTATTTCGTTTTTGCGACCATCTTTTAAAATAGGGACTATTTCAGATCTCGTCCACGCGGATGGGAAACAACCTGTTACAAGTGAGCGGTTAAAAAGAAAGGTTAAAGGCGTAGAGAATGACTTCGCGCACTTAGCGAGGAGAATTGGGGGAAGCTCGTCAGGACCTGGTCCTTTGCGTATGTCCAGACCTTTCAGTTTGCTAGCGACCATATCCTCAAATATATAACAATAAAAATATATAAATGACATATTCGTATATGAGAATTTATACTATAACAGAATGACTTAATTACTCGTATTAATTGTTAATTTGGATGAAAATTGTATTGTTCGTTTTTACGACTGCATGATTTTTATGAAAATTGTATATTTTAGTTTTTAAGACACTTAGTGATGTACCATCTTATACCTGTACCTACATTGTTGGCAAATAAATGAATCTGAATCTAAACAAAATGCGATTAATAATTGTGGCCATTCTGAGTCAAAACTTCTCATCCCACACAATGGCAGTTCCCTTTATAAAACAATATTGTTTATTTAGGTAGTTCGATATCCGGACAGTACTGAGCAGTAGTTGCGTGTTTGCATCGCGGGTATGTTGGGCTCGCTTATTAGTTCAGCGCGTAACGGTACCGCGCCGCCGCTGCCGCCGCGCGCCGCCGCGCCGTGCAGCCGCCGCCGACGTCTTCCTGAGAGCCTGGTTCATAACCACATGTAAGATATATACATGTATACCGGCATTACGGGAAATTGCTAATTGAATATCTTAGATTCGTGATAGTGCTTCTATCGTAAAAGTATGGGAATTAGGATTTAATTTATGATTATTGAATCATGGGACCGGTCTAGCTGTGGGGAATGGCGTTTGGGTTTTTGTAGGAAAGGCGTCCATCTCACGAAAGACGTTGTCTTTTTATTCCCCTACGTATGTATGTATGTATGTACGTCTCTATGTTCCCTCGTAACTACTAAACGGCTGAACCGATTTTGATGAATGGTTATGTATGGATGAATGGAGATTCATCTTAATTGCGCGAGTGTCACTAGGTTTATGAAAATTATAAAAAATAAAATAAAATATACCCTATCGAGTCCCAGTCAATATCGACAAAAAAAAACGCAAACGTCGCAAACGCGCATGTAGCTAGGTTTTTTTTATTATTTGTGTTTGTGTTTTGAGAGGTAATTACATAAATGTATATACTAATTATACGTTTAAATGTAATTTGGAATGAGAAATGATAAACTAGCACGGACAAGGCTAGTGCAGGATGGATGTCACTATACTGACTCCTGCTTATTAAAGCTCGTGTCGCCGCCGGTCCGTCTGCTGCCATTAATTTGTATGGAAATCTTGCTCGTAGGCTGCGCATGCGCACTGTGGGACGTGGTCCAGCACTGCCCACAACTGGGGAACGCTTATTTATGTCCGTCACTGCCGCGTAACATACACACATTAGTATTTTAGTTTTACATATTCTGTTATTGTATGGAACGTTACACAGTCAGAGCTAATCTGCTATTTCGGATGCGCCATACTGAAGGGTTATCGAAAAAGTAATGAGAAAGAATGAATTAGTTTGATTATGTTGGTAGGATAATTCAAACGCTGGACCGATGCGTGTAGTATTGAATGCAGGGAACAACTGTGCAGTAGTTCATCCAACACAGTAAATAACCTGTTTTATAGTTCGATGTGTTCTGTTGTGTGATTGTGTGTGAGTAAAGGCTCTTGTAGACAGGCGCGACGCGACGGTGCGACGCAATTCTGGTAGAACTATTTCGATGAAGTTTTCATATAAATTAAGTACTAGAATAGCGGGAGCCTTAACTTGAATACGTTCTGCGAACGGTATGCTTAATTTTATAATCAACATTTTAATACAAAGACCATAAAAATATGAATTGGTAACTTCAAATTGAAGTTCTCATTATTGAGTATAAATAATGACATAGACGTTGAATCAATGGCCGCCACCGACGACCGGTTCTTATGATAAGCTCTAATGGTAGCATCTTGTGGCTCGACGACAACGGCGTTACCCGCGCTTCTGCGCATGCTCACCGAGCATGGTGCTTTCTTACTCTACAATAATTACTCGCTGCACTCATTAGCCCAGGTCGTGCTCCGCGCATTATCGACCAGCATGTGAAGCAGCCACCGACCACGACTCCGCAACACATTCACAACTTTGTTTTAATTAGGGTACAGTTTCAACTGCTCTGCACATAAATTATTGTTATATCTTGCTGAATGATTGCCATAGGATTACATTCCTTATCGTATTGGGATAAGATGTGTGTTTGGATGGGATGCAGTGATCTAAACAGTGTCGCTGTCAGTTCCGTCCGGGATTAGTCCTGACGTGCGCGGTCCACTAAAACGATTGATCACGATCGATCTGATACACAAACGCACACACATAAATGCGTGGACATCGCAACGTGGGTTAAATTAAGATGGCGTGTAGTACCACGCGATACAGAGCAAACGGGCTGCTAGTATTAGTATGGAATATTATTGTTCCACAGTATTCAACCTTAGTTTTTGTTTACCCTAAACCTCTTAAGGGGTCATTATACTATACTGTGCTTAGATTAGTGTGGAAAATAAATGAATATTTACTTTACTTTACTTTACTTTATACTCATCATTATGAACAACTTTCACTATGGGACCACCGCAGAAATCGCGAAAAAATAATCAGCTGTTCCCTACATTTATGTTCGCATGGCTCGTCGAAATGTAGGCAACAGCTGATATATTTTTTGAGATTTCAGGAAAACTAAGGATGTTTAATTTCTGTATATAATTTCTTTTTTCTACTAACTACAGTATATAATTTCTGTTTTGAAACACCTTGGCCAGTCATACATTTTAATATATGTAGGTACTATCGGGACAGATCTCTGCTACACACATTCTTAGTTTCTTAAACATTATTCGATATCACTTTAAATTTGGTTAGACCAGTCGATATCATCGGCACATAACCTGTCACCAGCCGACCCGTGTTCTTTATGAACTGTTATGTATGTATGTATGTGCGATGCCATCTTCAGAATTAAAGTAACTCGCTACTTCAGTAAGTTTACGAGTCGCTGTGAAAATAAAATGTCACTGTCTATCGAGAATCGTTATCGTCCGCATCAGATCGGCATTAGTCGCAAGTTTAACTATTTTAATCCATGCATTAGTAGCGTTGCGCACACGCCGAGTGATCGAGTCAATGAAATGGCTCACTTATAAGAGCATCTGTTGAGGAGGATCGGTTACAAGCACATAACTCGATGTGGCTGTTGAGACTGCATCAGTGATAACATCAACAAGACGTGGCTAACGTGGGTGACGACGTGGCCCTCCACTCACCAGTAACAGCTCGTACTGTTCGAGTTCTTAACTCTGAGAACGATGAGATCCCGGCGGCTTCTAAAGCCTTCAAGAAATCTCTCTTGGTCTTGGGTGTGACAGTCATGCGATCAAACTTTTGGTCTTGTGAGATTGACCAAAGAACTCAAAACATGTAATTTGGCCGAAAATTATGCAAACAAAAATATATTGTTTGATATAACTCCTACTGTAATACGAGTTTGATTTGATATTCAACTTACTAATGAAGTCGACCGTCCATCGTCGCAACGCTCCCTCTTCCGCGCTCCTGATCGCGTCAGATCTGCGCACACGCAGGCGATGCTGCTCATACCATGTCACAGCTGCTTTTACACTCAACCAAATGAGTGTATAAATGAAGTTTAGATCTACAGTGAGCTCAACTGGATCAATTGAAGATTTTTTTTCTGTGCCTACAGTTTGTCGCATCCACTTTAGGCATTGACAAAACGATCGGTATCGCCATTGCTTTGCATATTATAAATTTATTAGTCATAGTCATAGTCATTTATTCATAAACAAGTAACTTGTATCTGAATTTACACACAAAATTACACACAATTACAGTATACACTAGAATAAATTACATTTAAATTTCATAAATAACTTCAACAAATTAAAAAAATTGTAAATTTACATTTCTTCAATAATATTTCGACATGTAAATTAAACAATATGGCCAACACTTTAAAATTTTACAACAAAATAATAACAACAAAATATTTAATTAAAGACAGATTAGCATAAATTATTATTCATTTAATAAAAACAAAAAATAAAAAATGTAATTAATCGATTAAATATAATAATTATAATTATATTGATTAGATATATTTTTATTTTTATTTATTTATTTAAATCACAAATATAACACCTTTAAAGACTTATCCAAGTCGATGTTATAAGTCACAATGTATACAAACAATTACAAAAAAATAATTAGATTCCCCTGAAGAAGCAGAATTACAAAGAACTATACAGGATGGATTTTTGAGATGGGGCAGTAAGGACAGCTACCTTAACCGTTGTCGCTAGAATAAAACGGTCTTAGGGTCCTTAACTTTTTGAGACATTTTGATCTACATTCACAAATTTTGAAAAAAAATTATAGTCATCAAGAAAATGGGTAGTTTTCACAAAAACTTTCTTTGTTGCCAATCGATCCTGTTTCTTATAAGGACCAAAACACTCTACTAGACCAACTGAGGTTTGAGTACTAGAAAAGTCAGAAATCGCAAAAAACTTTTTTTCATACATTTCGTAAGAAATAAACTCCAACATACTTTGTTATGATAGACAGACTAGCCAAACAGAAACAAAAAAATTAACTTCGAACGAACACGCGCTATAATTTTATTAACTCTACGAACAAGATAGTTTGTTGCTTGTGATGTCCGACGTTCTGAGAAAAAATCCAGCCAAGTGCGTGTCGGACCACGCACAATAAAGGGTTCCGTAGTTACGATGAATTTATCTCAAAAACAAACTTGTAACATTATAGTTGAAAAACGTGTTCTGCCATACATCGTATACGTTACGGTGTTTTTGTGTGGTTAAACTACAAATTACCGATTTTCGGCCTTTTCCCTTTACTTGTATTATGAAACCTTGCTTCTTGCCTAATTTCATCATTCTAGGTGAGCAGGAAGTACCCTGTAGGTTTTAATTTATTTGCGAGTATCAAAATAAGTATGTCGTATAAATGGCCATATTTTTTATTGCGTTGACTTAGAAGCTTGATTTTTTTAAACTTCAAATGACCACAACCCTACGTATTTGATGTTATTTCTACTTGATACCTCCACGCGTTCCTGAGACAAAAAGGGTCGTGAGAGACTGATGGACGGACAACGATGTGATCCTAAAAGGGTTCCGTATTTTCCTTTTGAGGTACGGAAGTCTAAAAATTACCTCAAATTATTTATAACTTTCAGACTTGTTTGAAAAACGTTAAAAAAGACTGTCCTCTACAAAAGACAGAAATTGCAAAAAAACTACCCATGTAAAAAGATTTTTCAAAAGCAACTAATGTTCTAAATTTTGTTCTCTATTCGTTCGAAATTTGAAGTTCAATTTGTTTTAGTTTAGTTTCGGCCAGTCTATCATCGTAAAATAGTAAGTTGGAGTCACATTTCCTATAAAATGTATGGGGAAAGTTTTTGCGATTTCTGACTTTTCTAGTACTCAAAGCTCAGTTGGTCCAGAAGAGTTTTTTGATCCTTATAAGAAACAGGATCGATTGGTATTAAAAAAAGTTTTTGAGACAACTGCCCATTTTCTTGCTGACTGTACATTTTTTCAAAATCTGTGAATGCAGATCGAAATATTTCAAAAAGTTAAGGACAGTCTCTTAAGACCATTTTCCTGTAGCTAAAACGTTTAAGGTAGCTGTCCTTACTGCCCCATCTCAAAAATCCACCCTGTATAATAAGTAGTATAACAATTAATAACAACATGAATACTTTTATACTATATCTACCTCTTTCAATTATTATTTGTGCCATTTGTATGAATTTCGGCAGGTTTTGCCCAAATACGAGTATATCCTCCGATACCTTAATAACAGCTCGTGTCATAGGGGTAAACTTATGTACGTATTACGCTATGTATTTACGCTGCCGCTGGCACGTCTAACAGAGCGCGGCGGCGCGGCGGCGGCGCGCACCTACGCACCCTTTCCGGCGCGCGCAGCTGCAGCGCTGCCAACACCTCCGAGTGGTGCAGCAACCCTAGCAGTGCGTGAGCCACGTACTTAACCAGCGCAACGTCCCTTTTTACTGCCAGCCTGATGTACCCGACCATACCTAGGACGAACAGACTCGGGTATATTAGGGGACAAAAGGGATAAGCCCCGTACTGTTGACGATAAGGAAACCTAGCCAATTGGTTTTTGATTTTTTCCAACATGAGGCTGTATTTCCCTTCATGCGGGTTCCAAATGATTGCACTTGTTTCGAAGTGACTCCTTACACGTGCATTATATAAAAACTTTAACCACCGCAATATCGGTAAAATCCTTACATTGTCGCAAGATGAAACCGAGATTTCTGAGAATCCTGCCACACATCTCAATTATGTGTTTCCGCAAACACATAATTGAGTCAGCTCAGATCAAACTCAAACTCAACTCAAACTCAAAGCATTCAGGTCAATGAAAGACGTACCCAGTAAATGGTAGCTTTAAAGTAGGTACATAGTGCTCACATATGTGCTATGCAATTATATAATACTATGAAATTGAATTTATACAATCTAAAGATAGTCCTACAATCTTCAGCAGCTCCAACAATATTTTCGAATGCCAATCAATTAGTTTATGCGCCTTGTGGAGCTGGACCAGCGTTGGGCCAAGCATTTTTGTCAACAATGTAATCCCCCAACTTATAATATGCTTGGCAGCATAGTGTGCGTTTTATACAAGATACAAAATTCCTTTCATTCAATTGGAGTATGTGAGGATACCTCCCCACATACTCCAATTGAATGAAAGGAATTTTTTCATTGTAACATTTTAAACAGTACCCCATGAAGGTTGAGTCTACTTTAGCCAGTCTGAAACCCGGTTGAACTAATTGGTCCCTATTTCTAGTGCTATAATTGTGTCTATCACCTCTTTTACTGAAAAGACTTAGATTTTTCCTAACGTACATGATGTTTTCATAGATATATTGACAAGGTACCGTCATGATGTTAATATCTTTAAACAGTTCCCTTAGAGAATCGCGTCTGCGGAGACCATATATTGCTCTGATGGCTCTTTTCTGCAGAATAAAAATAGACTCGATATCTGCAGCCCGTCCCCATAGTAGAATACCGTAAGACATGATACTATGAAAGTAACTGTAATAGACTAGCCTCGCGGTATCTACGTCAGTAAATTGACGGATTTTTCTCACAGCATATGCTGCTGAACTTAGGCGTCCTGCAAGATATGTTAAATGAGGACCCCAATGCAGCCTTGAGTCGAGCGTAATCCCCAAGAAAACAGTTTTATCGACGAATTCTAATTTCTCCCTATTCAATACTATGTCACAATCACTACTTTTAACATTCGGTAAAGCAAATCTTATGCATTTAGTTTTTTTCCCATTTAATACTAAATTATTAGCACTGAACCAATTTCGGACTTGTAGTAGGGCGTTATTTACGTCGTCAAGATTTGATGCACGTCTATTTATCTTAAAAATTAAAGAAGTATCGTCAGCAAATAACACCATTTGTGGTTGGTTTATACTATACTAAAAAGAGGAAAGGACCCAATATCGAGCCTTGTGGAACACCCATTTTTCCTTTTAAACCGAGTGAATTGATTCCATTAATTTGTACTTGCTGTTGTCTATCATTTAAATAAAATTTTACAAAACTAAGCGCAAGTTTACCTAGTCCTGTAATGCTTAAGTTTCAAGAGTAAGGTTTCATGATTTACGCAGTCAAATGCTTTGGACAGATCACAAAAATCTCCTATGGCATCTTGGGCCTCCTCCCACGCTGTAAATATGTGTTTTAATAAGGTGACATCGGCGTCAGTCGTACAACGTCCTTTGGTAAATCCATATTGCTGATCGTGTAAGATATGGTTGGTGTTAAAATGATTAAGCATTTGATTGAGCATTACCTTTTCGAACACCTTGCTGAATACCGGCAGCACGGATACTGGTCTATAATTGTTGGTGTCTTTACTGTCCCGAGATTTAAAAAGTGGTATTACCTTACTGTATTTCATTAAATCCTTGAAGACTCCTTGGTCCACACACAAATTAAATATTAAAGCCAAATATGGTGCTATAGTTTCGATTATGGATGAACAAACTTTGATAGATAATCCCCATAGATCTTCGGTCAATTTGATTTTAATTTGCCGAAAAACTTTTATAACTATCATAAGGTTTATATGTTTAAATTTAAATTTAAATTCAACCGGGCAGCCTACAACGTTCGCTCTTAATAAATCAAGTGAGACATCGGCTGAAGAATTTAAAGCTTCCGTCGTTTTAGATGGAATATCAGTAAAGAAACGTACAAATTCTTGAGCTACTTCTAAGTTAGAGCTTATGGCACCATGTGAAGTCTCCAAAGCGTACTCAGTGTTTCGTATTTTTTACAAGCTTTATATTAGCTTAACCTGTATGTATCTACCTATCTATCTATGTAACGGAATCTTTCAACGAAATTTTCACCAACTTCAAGACGTCCGATTAACTTGAAAATTTGCACACGTTTCAAAAACCGATGACAATACAATAATTTCGTATTTTGGAACTGATCTGATGATGGAGCCAGGAGGTGGAAAGTGGAACTCTTCAGTGGCTACTAGTAAACCCCTCGAGTTTGGGCTCATATGATTCAATTTGACGGTCCAATATATTGCACTTGTTGTCGAGGGTCTGACGATGGAGCCAGGAGGTGGATAGTGCAACTCTTCAGTGGCTACTAGTAAACCCCTCGAGTTTGGGCTCATATGATTCAATTTGACGGTCCAATATATTGCACTTGTTGTCGAGGGTCTGACGATGGAGCCAGGAGGTGGATAGTGGAACTCTTCAGTGGCAACTAGTAAACCCCTTGACTTTGGGCTCATATGTTTCGGTTTCACGAGTCCAATATATTGCACTTGGTGTCGAGGGTCTGATGATGGAGCCAGGAGGTGGATAGTGGAACTCTTCGGTGGCTACTAGTAAACCCCTTGAGTTTGGGCTCATATGTTTCGGTTTGACGAGTCCAATATATTGCATTTGGTGTCGAGGGTTTGATGATGGAGCCTGGAGGTGGATATTGGAACTGTTTAGTGGCTACTAATAAACCCTTCGAGTTTGGACTCATATGACTCGGTTTGACGATTTCAATATGTCGCATTTGGTGGCGAGGATCTGATGATGGAGCCAGGAGGTGTATAGTGGAACTCTTCAGTGGCTACTAGTAAACGCCTCGAGTTTAAGCTCATATGATTATATTGACGACTCTAATAGATTGCACTTGGTGTTGAGGGTCTGATGATGGAGCCAGGAGGTGGATAGTGGATTTCTTTAGTGGCTACTTAACTAGTAAACCGGTCAAGTCATAACTTCGTTGACTTTAGACTTAATAACTAAATGAAAAATATACTAGACTAAAAAGTAAAAAATAAAATTTTAGTTTAAAAAAAACTAAAAAACACGCTTTTTACACGAACTTAAAATTACAAAATAATGAAATTGACTTGTACTAGTTACGATATAAGTACCAATACAGCTTGTCACTTCTTATATTATATTCAATGATTAAATCAAAAAGCGTGGGGCGCTCGGCTGTTTAGCTATGTATACTTTTAATCAATTAAAACAAAGCGCTCCACGCTTTAAATAAAAAATAAAATAATAATAATAATGAGTCCATCAGACATATTATCTCTGGTTGTTCTCGTCTGGCTAACGGCGAGTACTTGCACAGGCATAACCAAGTGGCCAGGATTATTCACCAGCAACTTGCTTTGAAATACAAACTTGTGGATTCTGAAGTACCGTACTACAAGTATGTGCCCGACCCAGTTCTCTAAAATTACCATGTTACGTTGTACTGGGATCGGTCTATCATTACTGACAGGACTATTGTTGCCAATAAGCCTGATATAGTGGTGATAGACCGATTAGCGCAATGATAGTCGATGTTACCATTCCACATGACGGGAACCTCGTGAAAGCTGAGAAAGAGAAACAAATAAAATATCTCGACTTAGCACACGATGTGGTCGACATGTGGAATGTGAACTCGGCTATCATTGTGCCGATTGTCGTAACGGCCAATGGCCTGATTGCCGAAAGCCTCGACCAACATCTCTCGAGACTGTCGTTAGGCGGTAGGATCAAGGGCCTGATTCAGAAGGCAGTACTCCTCGATACGGCTCGCATTGTGAGGAGGTTCCTGTCTCTGCAGCCCTAACTACAGGTAGCTTGGACCCTGCTCCCGACACCGGCGGACCTCTATTTTTTTATATCTTTTTGTAAGAAGTATTTAAAAATGTAATTTGATAAGAAAACAAAAATGAATAAACGACATAATAACAATTTTTTTTTTTTTTTTACTGTACATATCACCAAAATTATACTCTGACTTCTCATATTCATCCCTTTTAGCCTCGGATATTATTGTACATACTATGAGTCTCTTCAAACATCGACCACTGTTTCTCCAAACATTCCGACCTTATTTTCACGTAGCTAACGGTAATTAACCCTTTCTTTAGGAGACTCTTTGAAGTTCTCTCTCCATCTTTTTATGGCTATCTACGTGCGATCTGATAAATTAATCCATTTTTGTAAACTGTTTATATTTCAGAACTAGTTAAGCGACAAATTATGCAGAATTGTTAAAGACACTTATTATAAATTATAAGTCCAAAACCTTGGTAAATTCTTCTAAGTGTTTGTAAACACTTTTGCGAAATTGGGCATGGATTCCCCGTCTAATTATGCTTTTGCATGGAAATTTTACAAGTCCATTCATGCAAGATATCTATCTAATTATCAAAGTTTCTTTTCCACTTTATTATGAACTACCTGCGCCCCGCGGTTTCACCCGCATAAGTCTCGATCCCGTAAAAATATCGGGATAAAAAGCATCCTATGTGTTAATCCAAGTTATGAACTATCTGTGTGTCAAATTTTATCCAAATCCGCTCAGTAGTTTTTGCGTGAAAGAGTAACAAACATATACATAACGGGTGATTTTTTAAGAGGTATAGGATTTGATTTAAAAAAAAAACACACAAAAATTTGAAAAATGTGATTAAATCTTTATTGGAATCGATAGAACGATCAATATAATTTAATGTTTGAAGATGATTTCATGCAAATGCTGGCCGCGGCTCCGGTTTAGATGGCCCATTCGCAAGGCCCCATTTCGGCACACTCTCTCCAACATATCAGCCGGTATATCACGAATAAATGCTTCAATATTGGCTCCCAGTGCGTCAATCGTTGCTGGTTTATCCCTGTAGACATGAGCCTTAACATGGCCCCACAAGAAATAGTCCAAAGGCGTTAGATCACACGATCTAGGCGGCCAATTGACGGGCCCAAAACGTGAGATAAACTGTTCACCGAAGGCGGCTCTCAATTGGGCCATTGTTTCGCGTGCCGTGTGGCATGTGGCACCGTCTTGTTGAAACCACATGTCAGGCATGTCCAATTCTTCCATTTTGGGCAAAAAAAAATCGCCAATCATCACACGGTAGCGCTCGCCATTCACAGTAACGTTTCGGCCATTTAGTAAATTCAATAATTTGCAAGCGTTGTTCGTTCGTAAGTCGATTCATGGTTAAATTATAGACCAAACTGAACAAGTTTGACAATGACACAAGACACGATTCACGCGTGATCTGTCAAAAACAGTGTTGCCAAAAAGATACCAGCAAAAAAATCACCCGTTACATACAAACTTTCGCGTTTATAATATTATTATGAATGAATCACTAACTTTTCTAATGTTTTAAAGTACTCACCGTTTATCCAAATGATTTGCACTGTCACAATACTTTTCCACTTTGCTCTTAAACAGCCAAATTGCACCGATAGGGGGCGCCACCGTGACTGACTTTTAGAGAGTACTCTAAAAGTCACTCACGGTGTATCAGTATACGGCATCCAAAATAATCGGACTTGAATGAGAATATAAACCAATGTTTACTTTAACGAAGGCAATTTCGAAGAGGTTATGTTTCCGTGGAGATTGTTAACACCATGATTCAGTGGAGAGTGCTAATTGTACACGTACTGATGATACTTGTTCCAGTTTCTGTAACAAATATTATAGCAGTACCTACCAACTGGAACTGTCTTAAGTATTTTATCACTTTGTTCAATAAGTACATGCGAGCCAAACAACATGCTTTTAATTAGTGTCGGTGTCGATGACGGTCGCCACGGAGGGGCGTGGTCGCTGCATGTCCGCTGCGTTTTTGCTGCGTGGTGAGTGCACCCGGCTGCCCGGTCACCCGTTGTGTTGGCAACATTACGCCGTAATTAGCCGTCAATTAAGGCATTCCTGTGATCCTCGGGTTAATTAATTAATTACGATCAGGTTTAGCGTCCAAGTGCACGTCGCCTTGATGTACCGAAGTCGATAACGTGCCGACGCGTGTGAGATAGCAGTGACGTCACCATTAGCATGCCACGTCCCTCGTCAGCGTGAAAGATTACACACTGACGAGTGACGTGGCATGACGTGACGCGCTCGGTGCAGATGCCCGCGCTGTACTACTAACACACCTCTATCTAAGAGTTTGGATATGTACCAACGTGGGGAAATGGGATCTAACAAAACTGTAACTTTAAGTTTTCTCAAAATGTAATCCCCTGTCATTCGAAACTGAAACACCATATAGTCTGTGTGAAGTATTCGAAGCACTGCAGAGCGTGTGAGTGGCTACCTGGCTACTGTGACCGGCATGGAGCTGCGTGCGCGCGCGCAGCGCTCTATGTGCCAGGGCAGCGTTATCGCTCATTCATCGCACCCAATAGCGCTAATTAATTTAAAACTATGCGAACACAATAAAAAACGAACTAAACAGTCCCATTAACGCGTCTCAAAAGATTTAGTGCACGCCAGATATGCGATGATATCGCCCAGCAGTGGGCAACCGCTGGGAACGTGTGCGACCCTCGCCGATAGCATCGCTTTTATTGCCATTAGAATACTATTGTTGGGAATTAATTGAATAGCTTCAAGGGCATTGTTGATGAGATCACGCCGCCATCGCGCCATCACGCCACATACTTGTAATTCTTTCAAAGCTATTCAAATTAAAGCTTCCTCGGTCAGTGATCGCATTTGTAAACAAATATTTATAGTGGAGGAGATGTTAACTACATGTCACTTGTAGCAGTTGCTATAGTAGAGCGGTGAGTATTGATGTTTCGCGCCTGTGCTGGTTATTGTCGCCTTGCTGGAATTATAATCAGTTACTTCTCATTCAATGTCTATACGTAGAAATAAACTTAAGCTTAAAATACTTGTAGAAGATGAAGGGATACAGCGTAACATAGAAATTGTAATTTATTCCGATGTCTTGGAAATTCTTTTCAAAATTAAGACTCATTTGGTACTGTTGCTTTAGACCAAAATTTACATATAGCCCTCGCTCATCGCATCTATGGAAGCATCCACAACTTTTAGAAAAAGTAGACCAAATACTTAAAAACACACTAGCTGCAATCCTAAATGTGGCCCTGGACAACCGAGCGTGGCAGCAAAGCCACACTTCCCATTCGCATGGTGGTCTCGGAGTCCGCAAAATTTCAAGTATAACTTTACCGGCCTTCCCCTCCTCGGTCCACAGTACCGATAAAATATCCAGGAAGATTTTATCTTCCTCACTGGTTGATTTTGAAGTTCCGTGTTTGACCGATGCGTTGAACGCTTGTAAAATGGCTTGTCCCAATACGGATTTTTCCAACAAAAAGTCCTCCCAGAGACGGTGGGATGTGCCGCTCTGCAGTATTATACGAAATCCCCTGGTAAACACGTCCCCTAATATACTGCTGGCTGTGGGATTATGGGAGTTAGGCTTGTGGCTTCAGGCGCTCCTGTCATCCTTAGTAGGTACTATGATGGATGACTCATCGTTTCGACTCGCTACGTGTCTCTGCTTGGACGCACCTTGTATTGCTCCGCATCGTAGTCAATGCGGTGAAGCTAGCGACAGTATTGGGTACCATGGCCTGCCCTGCTGCAGGAGCGCAGATCGCATAGCACGGCACGCCAGTATCAACGATATTACTCATCGAGCCCTTTCACCACCAGCGTACCAGCGGTATTAGATCCAAACGGCTTGGTACGTGACGATGGGAAGAGATCAGACAGCATGACGTTGTTGCTTTGGAAGGTGGGTAGACCTCTGGTGTGCGAAGCTGTGTTAACACCCTTGCGCCATCCCATGTTCCTAGCACGGCGGGCTGTGCTAGCGCCGCTATTGCGGCTGCTAAGACCCTCAAGCGGCGCAAATACTGTAACTAATACTAACACTTAACGTGACCAGAGGGCTGACTCGTTCTTTAGCCAAAGAATTAACATTGCCAGTCAACGTGAGGTGGCAATGTTGCCAGTCTTCTGGGCACGTTTCCGGATGACAGCGATGCGGACGAGTACTTCAACGCCTAGTTTCCTTTTGTTTTTGTATTTATTTGTACAGTTAGTTAGTTATTTAATTTAGTGTTGGATTGTATGTTGTAATAATAATAATAAATAATAAAATAATTTATTTGCGTAAAACATGGTATACAATGGTGTTTAGCATGGGTTAGAGTGGCACAAACATGTTTAGCTACGATAAAACATAGCATGCAAAAATTTAATGTCACAGGGTAATTATTTATAATTAAGTAATTAATGTTAGAATAGAATGTCAATATTTTTTGTCCATAAATTCTTTCAAACTATAAAAGCTATATTCATTTAGCCATTTGTATAATTTGTTTTTAAATAATCTTACATTTAATAGTTTTAAATTATTTGGTATTTTATTATAAGTACGTACACACATTGCTAGACAGCTTTTATTATATTTGGTTAGCTTTGGTAAATCATTTAACACCAGTACATAAGCATCACGTCTGCTCCGAGGACATACATGGCTTGCTGTCTTGAATAGTTGTTTATTCTTGGTCACAAACTCACATATTTCGTAAATATAGAGAGATGGAAGCGGTAACAAAGCAAGTTTTTTAAATATTGGCCGACATGTATCATCCGGCTGAAGTCCATAAATTGATCTTAGGCACTTCTTTTGTGCGATGAACGCTCTATTTAGATCAGTGCTATTACCCCACATTATAAGACCATATCGTAGTAACGATTCAACATATGCATGGTAAGATATAATAGCAGTTTTTATGTTTGTTACATTTTTGACTTGCTTCAAAGCGTATACGAATTTATTAATTCTACCACATACGCTGTTTACGTGTCCCTTCCAGTTTATATCTTGATCAATTATTACTCCTAAAAATTTTGTATGTGGTACTTGTTTAATTTTACTTATATTAAGTTTAATATTATTTCTATGTCCTTTATTTCATTTTAACAACTTATAAATTACATTTTTAAATATTAGAATATAAAAATACAAACATTAAAAAATATAAAAAATAGTAGTCCACCGGTATCGGGAACAGGGTCCAAGCTACCGGCGGTCAGGGCTCCAGAGAGAGGAACCTCCTGACAATGCGAGCCGTGTCCAGGAGTACCGCTTTCTGAATCAAGCCCTTGATCCAGCTGCCCAACGAGAGCCTCCTTAGGTGTTGGTCGAGGCTCTTGGCAACTAAGCCATTGGCTGATACGACTATCGGCACAATGATCGCTGAGTCCACATCCCACATGTCGACAACCTCGTGAGCCAAGTCAAGATACTTGATTTGTTTATCTTTTTCAGCTTTCACGAGGTTCCCGTCATGTGGGACCATTATATCAATAATCATTGTGCGCCTCTCTACTCGATCCACCACCACTATATCAGGTTTATTCGCAATAATAGTCCTGTCAGTGATGATGGATCGATCCCAGTACAATGTGATATTTCCATTTTCGAGAACTGGGTCGGGCACATACCTGTAATACGGCACTTCCGATTCCACAAGATTGTATTTCAGAGCAAGTTGCTGATGGATAATCCTGGCTACAAGGTTGTGTCTATGCAAGTACTCTTCGTTAGCTAGACGAGAGCAGCCGGAGATAATATGTCGGATTGATTCTCCCGGACGGTGGCATGCCCGACAGATGTCAACCGTGCCGTCTTTCACAATAAATCTACGGTAATTGTTCGTCATGATAACTTCGTCCATAATTGCACAGACAAAACCTTCGGTTTCCCCAAAGAGGTCACCAAAACGCAGCCAGACTACGGACGCTAGAAAATCTACATCGGGTCCATGTAGGGCCCGGAAAAAGCGTCCGTGAAGCTCCTTACTCTGCCATACCTCCCTGCGATCGTTAGTGTCAAGCACTACAGGCTTGCGCCAGTTCTCTTTAGCCAAGGCGAGCGGGGTGAGGCCCTTGTCCACCGCGACCACATCTCGATGCATCCCTACGTCGGCTTCTAGGAAATATTCCCTGAGACTGCATATCTCGCGATTGTGGAGGGTCTTAGCGTTTAAAAAGCCTCGACCTCCACACTTTCACGGGATATACAGTCTCATTACCGATGACCGTGGGTGGTGCATTCGATATGCAGTCAGCAGCGTACGCACCCTCCTATCCAGGGCGTCGAGTTCAGTCTGAGTCCATTTGAGTATGCCGAAAGAGTACATCAAAACCGGCATGACCCAACCATTGAAGGCGCGCACCTTATTTCCGCCTGATAAAAGACTATTGAATACTTTCTTCAGGCGGCCAAAGAAGCGCTCCTTCAATGATTGCTTCATGTCAGTAACATTGATACCCAACGCTTCCGACATACCCAAATACTTATAGGAATCCGCGAGCTGTGTTCCCACGGATTCCACAATCTCCCCTCGCTTTACATGCATGACCGCACATTTGTCGACACCAAATTCCATCTTGATGGCGCTACTGAAAGTTTCAGTTACTTTCAGTAGCTTCATCAGTTGCAAATTGTTGGGGGCAAAGAGTTTTAGGTCATCCATGTAGAGAAGGTGAGATATAACCTGACCACCTCTCCTCAGCCGATAGCCTAGACCTGAATCCTCCAGCAATGTGCTTAGAGGATTCAGGGCTAAGCAGAACCAGAGCGGACTCAAACTATCGCCCTGAAATATGCCTCGCTCAATCCTTATTGGCTCGCTATTCCTCTGGATATTGCGACATCCTGGATAGCGAAGGAACGTCCTCCATTGCCCCATACACGACATCAGGAAGGTGCGCAGAGTAGCATCTACTTTATACAACTCCAGCACCCTCCTGAGCCATGTATTTGGCACCGAGTCATAGGCCTTCTTATAATCTATCCAGCATGTCGATAGATCTTTTCGGGAACGGCGAACCTGTTGGCTAATGGCCATATCAATGAGGAGTAGCTCCTTCGTACCGCGGGACCCGTTCCTACATCCATTTTGAGAGGCAGACATGATGGAGTTGGTGTCTATCTGTTTGTTAATTTTAGCTCTCAAAATGGATGTAAGAACTTTATAGACCGTCTGTAAACACGTGATCGGCCTATAACTTTTGGGTTCTGCGGTGCTACCAGATTTATGGAGCAGGTGGGTAACTCCTGTCGTTAGGAACTGGGGTAGCGAACCAGACTCCAAAGCAGTCTGGTACTGAGCCGCCAAGCGAGCGTGCGACCTTTTGAACCATTTGATCCAGAAATTGTGCAGCCCGTCCGGCCCTGGAGACTTCCAGTTGGGCAACGGACGAACTGCACGAGCTACATCTTGGGGGCAGATGGTAATAGCCCCCATTTCTGGTATTGGATCGCAGGCTCGCTCGACTTCTCTAGTCCAATCACCTTCGGTGTGGTTGACAGGCGCCGACCAGATACTCTGCCAGAAAGAACACATGGCATCATCATCCGGAAGGCGCGCGTCAGCCACACCTTGGTCCGGTCGCTCCCAAGCCCTATAAACCCACCTTTCATCACTCTGGAAGGTGCGATTCTGAGTATATCGCTCCACTCGCCGCTTATACCTACGAATACGGTTCGCCCATGCATACACTTTCTGCTTCAGGAAGTCGATGCGCTCTGTGACATGGGACACATAGTCCTCAGGGCGAATATCAGTCCCTGAGAACGCCCGCCTCACAAAGCGCATCACTCTAGGGCGAGTATTGCCCTCCCTGAAGCAGATAAGTTTGCCGATGAGCGCTCTGGCCCCACCAATACGGCGCTCAATTCTGCACTGCCAAGCTGGTACGGCTGGTTTCGGTCGTGTAGCTCTAGAGTCATTTGCAAATTTTACGTGAGCTAAACGACATGTTGCTACAGCCGCGCAGTACAGAATTGAATGAGTATCAGTGAGGTCTTCGCAATCATCAAAATAGTTTGACAACTGCGAATCCAGAACCGCCACCAGCGCCCTATTTTTGTTATGCATGGGCAAACGAGGTAAACGTGGTCTAAGTCCGGGCGACATGAATCGATATTCCCGAATCGCACCCTCCAAAGCACTCCTCAATTCCTCATTGCATTGGGTACTTACGTTTGTAGCCCTGTCATCAATCCTCTCGTCAGCTTGAATTGTAGTGTCCTGTGGTGGTACTACAATAACACTCTGCGGCGGGGGAGCGATGACATGGCTACTCTGCATTTCATTTCGCAGGCGATCAAGTACAGTGTCATCCAACATATGATTACGCTGGATGATCCGCACCTGATCCGACAGTCGTTGTGCCGAAACGTTGACAGCTGGCTCAAGCACCTGAAAAAGAGAGAGCATCCGGACACGGTACACGGTCAGGTTGTTTCCCCCCTCTGTAGCCCCATAGTATGAGCGCATGACATTCTCGTTGATGGATTGTGTCCATCTCATGCGCTGCACACATCCGCTGGGAGCTGGGACCCTATCAGAGGCCGGTGGGCCTCGAGGTCCTAAGCCGTCCGGAGGCCGGTGTCCTCCCCGTCGACAAACAGGTGGTGGCGTCGTGGGCGGAGAGAAATACTCGTCGCTCGAGCTCGACGCAACTGCCGCGGCTGGTGTCGTCCCAGCGTTCACAGTGGGGCTGGGTACCGGGGTGGTGAGGCGGAGCTGAGCGACGAATCCGGAGGTGGTAGGCGTGCTCGACGTGTGGCCAATCTTGTCAACATTGTCTTGATTTTCTTATTTTCATGTTGTGTTCATTGTTCTGTTATCGGAGGTGACACCTGTCATGTCACCTCCGATTCGGCAGTTTTTATTAACATTCTTTTACATTTTGGTGTATATTTATCTCCTTAATGAATTATTGCTTTGTGGATACGGTTTACTTAAAATTTAACAAACTCTTGTAAAACTGCGTGTGAATTAATATTTTATTACGAAGACTGTAAAAAACAAGACGTGCAGTTGACACGGTGTTGCCATTATTATTATAATTTATTGAAAGAAAGAGGAAGACATACCTACAGACATTATACATTCAAATTCATTTTTTTATTTCAGAACAAGGGATCCTAGTGTTAGTATGAAGTTAGTCTATGTTAGTAAACACAAAAATTCAAAATACAGTAATTACATTCAAATCATTTATTTCTTTGCAAACATGGGTAAATTTGTACATAGGTGTTGTCATAAAGTTAGTTCTCCATGTTCTGCCGTCACATGGGCATGCAAATATAATCAATTAACATCATTTGAAATAACATTAGCAATATCACCATAATCCCATTTCACAAATTATCAAATCATTTGAATCACAACAAATATAAAATGTCTATATAACATCAAATGTATCTCGCTACAATATTAAATAGGTAAATGGAATACAATACAAGCATGCCAATTTAAATAAGTTATAATAAGAAAGGAATATATAATTTTATCAAAATGTCAATACTAACCACCATTAATTTGCTACATGAACATGTGCACGCACATGTCAACCAGCCCATAGCTTGATAAATGGTCCATCAACCTTGTCCGCCAGTGCTGCTAAAATACTGTCAGGGCTACCCCTGAATCGCCGCAACATCGTTACACACCGTTTGCGCATGATAGCATGAAAGTCGTCTATTCACACTTCCGCAAACATGCCCGATGCACTGCAAAACCGAGGCAGCCCCAACAATATCCTCAGTGCATTATTATACTCGCATTTTAAGCCTTCTGCGTATATCTAACCCACAAGCAGTGCACCGCGCAAACCTGCGGGCAAGCATATTGCATCGGGCTGCCAACGCCCTGCACTCCCTATCAATATCCTGGTCATCTGTGAGAGAACTCGTGACCACATGACCCAGGTATTTAAATTGAGTGACGACGTTTAATGGTGTTCCTTGTAACGTCACCGGTGGTATATTCGTGGGTCTATTATTATGCACTTTTAGTGGCATTATACCTCAAGCCATGAGCCTCCGCATACCTCTCACATAAGGCCAACCACTTCCTTAGCCAACAGATTCACGGGCTGAGCAGCACCATATCATCAGCATAACTAATGTTGTTGATCATTCTTCCATCTACAGAATAACCAACCATAGTGCTACTCAGCCCCCCAACCAGCCGGTCTATGTACAGGTTAAAAAGAGTGGGTGAAGTTAACCCCCCCTGCCTTACTCCACAATCTAGCCCATACTGTACTGATTGAGCATCTGACCATCTAACACAGTTTATCTGACTTTCATACCAAAATTTTAATATACTTATAACCTCCGGTGGACGGTCTGTTTGATCCGACATTTTTTGCCACAGAATGTCATAATTCACCAGGTCAAAAGCCTTCGACAGGTTCAGAAAACAACCATATACAGATGTCTTCCTGTCTGTGTAGTACTGCACAGTCTGCTTGAGACACAGGATTGCACTTTCCGTTCGACAAACCAGTTCTAAAACCAAACTCCGCGTCGTTGAGTTTGATATGCATCTTCAACTGTCTCTCAAGCAGGCTATCCATGGGCACGCCACAATTGCGGCGATAAGTCCCCTCTTTGAGGAGTGGATAGAGAGGCGTCACGGCGTCCTCACCTTACGCCTGACGCAGGTCCTCACCGGACACGGTTGTTTCGGGAGGTTCCTGTTCAGGATAAAGCGGGAGGAAACGCCCGGGTGTCACCATTGTGTGGATCGCCCGGAGGACACGGTGGAGCATACGGTGGAGGTCTGCCCGGCTTGGGCGGGACACCGCAGTGTCCTCACAGAGGCAATCGGCGGCGACGATCTCTCGCGTCCAGCCCTGGTTCAGGCCATGGTCCGGAGCGAGAGTGCATGGGAGGCCGTCACCTCCTTCTGCGAAGCAGTTATGCTCGCGAAGGAGGTGGCCGAGCGCGCGAGGGAGATGCAAGCTGCACGCCCTCGCACTCCTAGTCGCCGCAGGAGACGCCCCGGGCGTCGGGAGTCACGAGCCGACTTCCGCCCACCGTAGGCGCGGGCTTGCGGACGGTGAGCAATGGGCAGCTTGCCGTCCGATAAGGACCAGGCCCGGGTCGATGGCGTGTTGTGTGCGCGAAAAAAAAAAAGCAGGCTATCCAGTACTTTGCCAATGACTGTACCCACTGAAATATTTATTTATTCATAATTGTACATTAGTTCCGGTGTCCCCTCTATTAATCATATACAATGCGTCTCTGGCCACGGGAACATTTCCGTCAGAATGGCAAAAGGCCAAGGTAGTGCCAGTACACAAGTCGGATAAGAAAGACTCCATTAATAACTACAGGCCCATTTCAATTATTTCTACATTCGCTAAGATCTTTGAATCTTTTATTTGCCCTCATGTCCAACAACATTTTAAAATGTACGTGAGCAACTGTGAGCCCGGGTTCGTAGCTTCAAGATCTACAGCTACGGACTTAGTAGCTTTTACTGAGTCCCTAATTAAGACTATTGACGAAGGCAAACAATTAGATGTTATTTACACCGACTTCAGTAAAGCTTATGACAAAATTCCCCATTCCATCCTAATAAAAAGCTTGAGGCATACAGTATAGCTGGATCTTTGTTAAAGTGGTTCAAATCGTATCTTTTTGGGCGCGAGTTCTATGTCGTTGTTAACGGTTATCAATCTACAACACGAATTATCTCCTCTTACGCTCCGCTGGGATCACATTTGGCACCAATACTCTTTGTTGTTTTCATAAACGACCTTCCCTTGTGTCTACAATTTTCCGAGCCTTTTACGAGTATGTACGCCGACGATTTAAAATGAGCATGTAAAATTTAATCATCAAAAGATAGTGAGCTCCTGCAACGCGACGTTAACCAAGTTATCGAATGGTGTCGCAATAATAAAATGCAACTGAACTCGAAAAAATGTTACCATACAAAATATAACTACATAGAAACTGAGTACTTCATAAACCAGGACAAAGTCCAGGAAGTACAAGTTATTACGAGTAGGGACTTAGGAGTACTCGTCTATAGAAAAGTAAGCTTTGTACCCCACATCGAAAGTACGTATAATTAAGAGAGCATCCAGAATGGTAGGATTCATAATGCGAATCACTAAAGGTTTTCGCAAAACTAACACGAAAATAATGTTATCCAACAGTCTCGCGCGAAGTATTTTGGAGTATTGCAGCGTTGTATGGAGGCGTCACTTCGCCACCCATATTCTGAGGATCGAGCGTGTACAAAAGCGCTTTATGTGGCATCTAGCTTTTTGTGAAGGGAATTACAAGTCATTTCCCTCATACAATTCCCGTCTGCAACATTTCAAAGTGCAAACCTTATCGGCGCGCAGAGATGTCGCAGATGTTTTATTTTTATTTAAACTGTTACGTAACAAAATTGACTGTCCCGATTTACTTAACCTAATTAGATTTCGGGCGCCTTCTAGATATCCTAGGAAAAGCATAACGCCTCTGTGCCCGCCATATCGAAGGTACTTGGTGCAAACTCTCCAATTCCTAGGTTATGCAGGATCCTCAACAGCTGTAGTGACTTGTTGGATATACACTGCGCCAGTGTAAATGCAGTTCATAAGGTAATTTCATTAAACGATCATGCGACACACTTGTAAGGATATTGCTGGTTACATTTTGTTTTTTAATTGTCTTTATTTTTATTTGTACAGTAATTTTCTTTAATCGAAACTCAAATCTCATTGCTAGTTTAATTATAATTGTATCATTTGATAGAATAATTCTGTTTATAGAATTCGGTTGTTTATTTTTGTTTTTATTGTTCTTTTTTTTATTTTTTTATTAACGATTACGTCTGAATGATTTTTCTTGTGTTTGTTATGGAGTTGGATACTTTTTTATATTTTTACCTTACCACAGTCAGTATTTGGATTGTTGTTGTTTTAATTTCTTCATACATATATGGTCAATGTACTTAATTTATTTTATTTTATTCTAATTTATAATGTAATTTTAATATCAATTATCATTCAATCTGTATCTTAATTGTATCTAATTTATTCATTTAATTTTCACACTTTTTTTTTTATCTGTCGTAATTTAGTAATTTATATTTTTACCACTGTTTTCTGTGCTAGCGGTGTTAACCTATAATTAATTGTTGCACCCGCAACTGTATCCTATTATAAATAACTAGCTTTTGCCCGCGGCTTCGCCCGCGTGGATGTCGAAAAATATCCGATGGGAACGTACTACCTGGATTAAAAAATAACCTATAGGTTAATCCAGGTTATAAACTATCTTGGGCACGCCACAATTGCGGCGATAAGTCCCCTCTTTGAGGAGTGGTTAGAGAGGCGCCACGGCGTCCTCACCAGACACGGTTGTTTCGGGAGGTTCCTGTTCAGGATAAAGTGGGAGGAAACGCCCGGGTGTTACCATTGTGTGGATCGCCCGGAGGATACGGTGGAGCATACGGTGGAGGTCTGCCCGGCTTGGGCGGGGCACCGCCGTGTCCTCACGGAGGCGATCGGCAGCGGCGATCTCTCGCGTCCGGCCCTGGTTCAGGCCATGGTCCGGAGCGCGAGTGCATGGGAAGCCGTCACTTCCTTCTGCGAAGCAGTAATGCTCGCGAAGGAGGAGGCGGAGCGCGCGAGGGAAATGCAAGATGCGCGCCCTCGCGCCCCTAGTCGCCGCAGGAGACGCCCCGGGCGTCGGGAGTCGCGAGCCGACTTCCGGCCACCGTAGGCGCGGGCTTGAGGACGGTGGGCAATGGGTAGCTCGCCGTCCGATTAGGACCAGGCCCGGGTCGACGGCGCGTTGTGTTCCACGCGCGCCTCAAAGAGATGTCAGCACCAACTGACGGGGTCCGTAAGGGCCAATGCCTGCCAGGGTTGCGAGTTTGTCCGAAAGGGATATCGCGGCCCCGGCACACAGGCAGCGGAAGGAACACGGGTGGGTTTTAGTCAGTAAAAGTCTGACACTCCCTCTCGCTCCGCCCAGAGCGGGAGGAGTCATTTGATGATTTCCCACCCAAAAAAAAAAAAGGTTATAAACTATCTGTGTGCTAAATATCATCCAAATCCGTTCATCCGTTTTTGTGCAAACCGGAACACACATACAAACAAACAGACCAAAATTCTAAAAACTATGTTTTCGGCATCAGACTCGAATATTCAATGTAAGGTTTGACTTCGTTACTATTTTATTTTACTTCGTCTGCGTAGAGTATAAATTCTTTTTTTCTAGATAATTATGAATTATTATAACAATAACAATATAGAGCTTTGTTCATGGCTAATAATGTCCTCCACTATGTGTGATATTTGAGGAATACTGTCAAGAAATACCTACTGTAAAGGACCGGTATCTACCTAAATCCTTCACAGTATTTCTCTATATACAATGTTTTTCAGTTTACCATTTTATATATATAGATAGAAGATACACTGCTAATGTACTGGTGTAAACAATTGTTGGTTAACCTTAGTAAATAAATAAATAGGCCTATAATTATTTTTGTCGGATGAATCACCTGTTTTATTTTTAACTATGGGAACTACAACAGTTTTTACGAGATCGTCAGGCAGGTAAGAGTGACCCACACAAAAATTTAATAACATGGTGAACAACCTAGGTAATTAATAGGTAATTAATAGGTAATTCACTGACAATAAATAACCGAGTGTTCCTCCTATGTAGCTATCATAACATCGGCTCCGCGGTAAAGAACGCGTTGATGTCTTTTACTCCACAGATCGTCTGTCGCGCGTCGTTTCTATGGACAAGTCAATTTACAATGTAAATACAACAACCATACGTATTACGTATATATAATATCAACTCGTTTTGTAACGAATGCGTTGTTTAATTGTTTGCGTGATTGCTCGCTTATACAGGCTGTTGTCTCTCATGGGGCATTTGTCGCAGTTTACGATCGTCCGGCTCGCCTTACCCACATACACAGATATTTACGAGCTGCGCCTGCGCCGATCGCCCGCGGAATAAA
Organism: Agrochola macilenta; assembly: GCA_916701695.1. Lineage (NCBI taxonomy): Eukaryota > Metazoa > Arthropoda > Insecta > Lepidoptera > Noctuidae > Agrochola > Agrochola macilenta. The sequence goes on along the minus strand of OU753570.1, from coordinate 197,832 downwards.
ACTACGCTTAATGAAAATATGACACCCTCGCGGCTGGCGGGGCCCGGGGCTCAGGGGCCCAAGAGTCGTGTGAACCATGCCGTTGCCACTCATCCGGAGATGCCAGACTATTAAAAGGATTTTTTCATGCGCACTTTGTTTTGTTTTTGTTTAAATTGTTTAACTTCTGTGGTAGTTAGTTAATGTGATAGGTGGTACCACCATCAGGGCTCTTAACAAATTGTCGAATTTAAACAAAGAAAACCCTGTCTTGCACGTTTTTGCCATAATGACTACCCGCGGGATATGATTAGATTCAAAGGTAGTCGTAGTACTAGTAATAACACAAGGCTACCTAACGCTTAGTTTATGATAGTACTTATATAAAACTATGAACTAAGTTTTACAGCAACAACTTGGTGCGTGTATAATCCCGATGTATTTGTGTGTTCAGTACATCCGTATTCAGAGCGCGCCTGTTGTATGACGTCTCATGAGCCGGTTCACGGCGCGACGGCAGTGGCGCCTTTTTGCCGAATCTGCGCCGGCGCACATAAATCCTGCAGCCGTCTGTTGTGCGGGGTGAGCGGGTCGGCAGGCGAGACAGAGGTAACCGGCTCATTAAAATACCTAAAACAGAATCGCAGGGCAGTTTAAGAAAGGACGATGCTAGCGCTCGTGAGAAACCCGCGCTAATTAACTGACTGGAAAAACTCGATCGGCAAGCATTGCGCCTGCGCCGCCGCCGAGCGAGCGAGCGAAGCAGGGCTAGCGATAAGTGATGCAATATTCACCGATAATTTTATGCGTAATAACGTGGGTTCTTGTAATTATCCAATTCTGGCACGATGTTGCTCCAATAACTGTAAAGATAAATACGCGTCCTTACATGAATTTGACAGACATTAACTTGCACCGCGTGTAGGTACGCGGAGCAAGTTAATGTTCGAGTTAGGACGGTACCTACTGCCTGCCACTTCGGTGATACGTGATGCTATTACAGTAACATACCACTTACGAAATCGACGGACTCACATTAAGTGTGTATCGGTAAAGCTGCCACACATTATAATTGCGACGTCTGGGACGAGATAGCTAAAAAAACAGTTGTATATGTATATACTCGTGTGTTCGTCGCGAATCTCTCAGGGAACTATTTGGAAAGATTAATATTATGACGGTACCTTGCCAATTCATATATGAAAATATTATGTATGTAAGAAAAAATCTACATATTTTTAATAAAATAAGTGAGAGACATAATTTTAATACTAGAAATAAAGATAAAATAGATCAACAATTTTTCAGATTATCTAAAGTACATACATCTTTTATGGGGTACTGTGTTAAATGTTACAACAAAATACCTTGTGATATTTTACAATTAAATGAAAGAAAATTTAAAACTCATATTAAAAGTGCCCTTTGTAAACAAGCATATTACAAATTAGAGGATTATATCCAAGATAAAAATGCTTGGAAACATGCTGGTCCAGCTCCATAGGATAATCTAGAATCTAGACAAAATCAAACTGGTTGCGAATTTAAGTTTTATAAATTATTATATTTTATTATATGACATTGATTTTACATTCTGTGATGACTTCCTCACACACTGACTTATTAATTGTAACTTTTTTTTATTTTTTTTTGGAAAATCGTCTTCTTTTACAATGTTTGTAAATATGTGAGAACCATGTATCTATCACATAGGTAATTAATTTATCTGTTGTTGCTCTCTTTTTAAATTTATTTTTACCTATTGTGGTATGGTAAATTTTATTTTTTTATTTTTAGATGCATCGTCTTCACATATAATTATATAACTAATGTACCTACATATATACAAAATATTGTAAAACATTTTAAAAGAGTAACGGTGGAGTTTCTTGCCCATTCTTATCCATACGAAAACTACCTTTTGGAAGGGGCGACTAGAATCAATTAATTTTTTTTGTAATTTTTGACGTTCAAAAGTGCCTTGCAAGGGCCTATTTGAAATAAATGATTTGACTTTGACTTTGACTTTGACTTTGTACTAATTACATTATGACTAACGTCATTATGCTCATTGCGATAAACTGCGTGTCGTAACCAATGGTGGCTGTATACTTTCGACGAGGCACACTGAGACAGGACGAGTGCGAAAATGTAGATGAGACCGCTCGCTGTGTCTCGGGGTTCCTCGCTCGCTGTGTCTCGGGGTTCCTCGCTCGCTTTGTCTCGGGGTTCCTCGCTCGCTGTGTCTCGGAGTTCCTCGCTCGCTGTGTCTCGGGGTTCCTCGCTCGCTGTGTCTCGGGGTTCCTTGCTCGCTCTCCGTCCCGTGTCGGTTTTTGTACCCGAGTCAAAGGATCTCGCGGCAGTTGCGAATGCGTCGCTGTACACTATCGTGTCTCCAGTGGTGCTTGCTGACGGCACACAGAGCAACGGCAGCAGCTGGTTGAATGTCTGCGTCCATCCTCTCGGGGTTCACTACTTCAACTGAACTAGGCGAGAGTGTACATGGCTTCACTCAGGCTGAAGCCCTTCGCTCGACACTTTTTCGCGAGGCCTAGTGGGAGCACTCGGATAGGAGTGTAAAGCCACCATAAGGCGATGTGTTTCAGCAATCTTTATGTATCTTACTTCAGTGGGCTAGCTTGACAAAATAAATATATTATATATTTCACATAAACATGGGCAATAATGACACGTCAGAAGCTAGATAGGTACTATGTAGAGTCTGACCGAATTGTATTTTCGGTTTTTGGGCTAAAATGTAAATCAGGCCAAATTCGCTTTAGTTTTCGTTTTCTTTAGTTTTAATAAAAATCCATTTTCGGTTGGACTCTAGTGATTTTAGTGCTTTGGCTATAGGAAACATGGACTTGATTTTATTTCCCTATTTCGAGTGTCAAAGCACCGTGATTTAGGTTCACGTTATAGTATAGTTTCCACGCCTTCCTTCATTGATAAAGTAGAATGCAATAAAGTAATTAACATTAATTGATTAACTGTTCTTGTTGTTTAAAAAATAACACTCGTAGGTATGTGTCAGATAGACAGGGGTGCCAAGTGTCGGGGGCGGGTAGTCAAATGACTGTAATGTACCGAGTGACCATAAAAACTAACTCACTCGCGACAAGTGACCGGCGCGGCCGGCGGTAACGACAACTGACATGCACGTGCTCCGCACCTGTCGCTCGTATTCTTATTAGCTCCAGAAGCAATGCAACACAGAGGGACAGCCCCTCATCACTAGTGGTAACACATCGTGACCCACGACATCAATCAGAAACATCGCAAGAAGACACTAACGGGCTCTCGAGCACTGAAAGCTGCTGACAGAAGCTTTCAGTGCTCGGGGGAGTGTTTAATGTTTCGGTGCTCGGGGGAGTGTTTAATGTTTCGGTGCTCGGGGGAGTGTTTCATGTTTCGGTGCTCGGGGGAGTGTTTCATGTTTCGGTGCTCGGGGAAGTGTTTAATGTTTCGGTGCTCGGGGGAGTGTTTCATGTTTCGGTGCTCGGGGGAGTGTTTCATGTTTCGGTGCTCGGGGGAGTGTTTAATGTTTCGGTGCTCGGGGGAGTGTTTCATGTTTCGGTGCTCGGGGGAGTGTTTCATGTTTCGGTGCTCGGGGAAGTGTTTAATGTTTCGGTGCTCGGGGGAGTGTTTCATGTTTCGGTGCTCGGGGGAGTGTTTCATGTTTCGGTGCTCGGGGAAGTGTTTAATGTTTCGGTGCTCGGGGAAGTGTTTAATGTTTCGGTGCTCGGGGGAGTGTTTCATGTTTCGGCAGCTGCTGCGCATTATGTTCGTATACACGTTTTTTCCGTCGTTTTTGCGCGGTATTAATTACCGCGGCGCACGCGCGATTATTCGCCCGATTTGCGCGCAGCCGACCGGCTCATCGCAACGCAAATAGATCTGCATTCCTGATCATATTTAGATAATTGTAATTGACTCTTTTATTGATAAAATTATTTTTGTAACTAATCCATTACGGTCATGTCTACCTCTGTTAATTAATGGAAGTACCACGGTAGTCACCACTGTATACAACTATGTACCATTGTGGTCTGTGGGACAGTATCGACTCGTATCGCCGCGCTAATAGACACCGCATCCTTCGCGCACGCACGCCGAAGCCGCCACTCATTTACATTATAATACGGGAGCAGATTAGATGGTATCACCACCCGCAGCCGATACTGTCACTGGAGTTGCGCACAGTACCACCGCGAGTGGCCGCCCGACCCACCGCCACCACAGTCACCGTACTGAGAAACATTATGCTCGATCCGGAGTGACCGGAGTGCTTCGAAAAGAATATCGTAGCAAGCTTAAGCACGATCTGTTATTCAGAGGTGGGTGAAAATGACAAGGTGTTAGTTGAACCAGTGCCAGTATTATCATCTAGAAATAATGTTGATGAGTATAGAAATGATGTGCATACTGCAAGGAGTTGAAGCGTCGCGTCTTTCCATTCTCTACAAGGCCAGAACGCAAGGGTGTGAAACTATTAGCGTATAGATTGGAAATCACTTTTTTACTAAGGTCTTCCAATCTACGTATATACAAGAGTAGTACGTAAATACTCGCGTATTATATTCGTAAACTACCTTATTCCAAAATATACAGTGCCAGTACGCATACGGACTAATCGTGTATAGACAAATTGTGAACTGTTGTTTGCGACGTAATGCACCTTGCGCTAAATAGCCTGCCTGGCTGGGAGCAACTTGGAAGTAGCGCTCGCCGGCCGCTGCCGCGGCACCGCTCACTGCGTTCGCTCGGCTCGCGCGCGGTTGGACACATTTCTAACCTAACCTAACCCATTTCATATTCCGTTATCTGTTAGCTGTTCCATTTCACCCAGTTCAATTTATTTTTATTTTTTAATCTATATTATTAAAAGTCATGTCAAGCGTAAGTGATGTACGAGTAATATAGTTCGTTACGAACTATACACGAGCAGTACCTACACAAAATTCGTGTATACATTCTTCTTCTTTTCGTGTGGTTAGTGACTAAACTGGTGTCAGAGTTTTAAAGCCGCCCATGGGCCTCTGACTTGGCTTTACATGCCGTCAAGAAATATCTCTCCGGCATGCTGGTTTCGTCACGATGTTTTCCTTCACCATTTTTGAAGCTAATTTCAATAAGTATACGATTCGCACATGAATCCGAAAAGTGCGTGCCTTGGGTTCGAACTCGAGACCTATGACTTGGCAGTCCGACGGTCACACCACTAGGCTATCACTGCTCATCGTCGTGTCGTTTGTGTCGTGTATACATTTTAATCACAGATTTAAAAAAAAGAACAACCGACTTCCGAAAAAAAACACTACAAAGTGTAAAATAACTTTAATTTCGGAAGTCGGTGTCTTTGGTTTTAAATTTTCGGTTTTTGCCACCGACTTCCGAAATTAAAGTTATTTTACACCTTGTAGTGTTTTTTTTTTCGGAAGTTGGTTGTTTTTTTTTGTAAAAAGTTTTTATTTTTCAGTTTTTAGTTGTGGTACCTACCCCACACAAATTCGAATACTAGCACCTGCTATGTAAATAACAGTCACAGGAAGTTATCATCATATCATCCACATATACTAAGTGGGAAAAATAAAAAATAAACTCAAAAACTATCGCAGCAAAGTTAATAAAATTTATATGGGACCAATCCAGGAGCATACCATTTCAAACATAAAAAGAATTTTCTAAATCGGTCCACAATTGACGGAGAAATCGACGGACATACATAAAAAAAACATACATACGCGTCGAACATATAACCTTCCTCCTTTTTGGAAGTCGGTTAAATAGCATTACAATGTATACGCGAGCAGTTCCCTATGGCTGCGTTCTGGCCTTGTGTAGATTGGAAATACGCTGAAGCGTCACGAAACAAATCGGACACAAAGATTTACAGATATGAGGAACAGGGTATAAAGCGCACTCATCCTCTTTAGAAAAGGGAGGATCCTCTGACCAGATGGGTGTCGTGTCTGGTGGGCACCTGCCCAAGGATTGATGTCGGATAGTCTTATATATGTCGTTCGCGCGGTAAACTCTAATTGTGCGATGCAGGATTTGTGTGACGTCAAGATTTTGTGTGACGCCAGGCCTTTGATGCTTAGTTCACATGTGGCGATATAGATGCCGCCACAAAGATAATGCTTAGCAGACGGTCTGGTGCAGAGTCATGTTGTAGTGCTGTCACAAACTGCAACCGTCCGAGATATCCTGAACACAAGCAGATATCTCCGGTAAGTAGTACCGGACTGTGACACGTTGCTGTACGTCGTTGGCAGAACCGACCGAAAGCTGATCATTGTAGAGAAACACTTGATCCAATAACAATTACATCTACTGCAGTCTGGAAGCCATTGCAGGAGTAAGGCCTGCATTGTGAAACAGTTTTCTTGAACTACATCAGGCGGTGGTCTTGCCACCAGTTACTTGAACTACATCAGGCGGTGGTCTTGCCACCAGTTACTTGAACTACATCAGGCGGTGGTCTTGCCACCAGTTACTTGAACTACATCAGGTGGTGGTCTTGCCACCAGTTAGTAGTCAGATATGCGCGTGACTGTAACAGCAACGTGTCCACAGACATACTCGTACATATAGCCTGTAGCTAGGCGCCACCTACCACCAAGCAGCACGGGTGCGCGGCGGCCGCACTTACCGATGAGATCGGCCGGCGCGACCTGCAGTGCAATCAATATAAAACATTTGAACAAACCTCGCGACTGGTGGTTCGTTACGATCGCGGTCATTTACTCTGCGCCGCGCGCCACCGCGCCGTGTAAATTGCTCAACCACCCGCCCCGCGCCCCACCCGGAGCCCCGCACCAGTCCCGCGCCCCGGGGCCGCCGTGCCCCGGGGTCACGCTCCGCTCGAAGGCTTCTATTTTTATTCAGGTCCGGGGTAAATTGCAAGCCGGTGTGATGACCGCCCGCTGAGACCCATTTATTATTATAACTAATCTTAATGAGAATTCTCTTATCGCGCACTCGCTACGTTTGAACGACCCAAATATAAATTGTATTTTGGAATATATTTCTAGTTAGTACCGTTACACCAAGTTCGGGTCTCGGCGGGGAACTCTCGACTAACGTGTCGTGCGACCTGATGCGCCTTCACTCGCGGGCGGCGACCACGTGTTCGCGACTCCTGTAGCACTGGAACCCTCTTTTGAGCGGTCAACTGTGTCTTAACGCTCGCCTGGTCTGTTCAGTATAGTGCGCGAGGAATTTGTCTATTAGTGAAGCTATATGGCTACAATAGAAGCAGTTTTTGTGGTGTTGTCCTGTCCGCGGGACGTGAGCGTGTCATCGCACCGACACGCTAGCACAACACTAATAAATTGGATTACCTGGCACGTTGCGGCCGGCATGATGCGGCGTGACGCACTATGACGCGTTTTTGTCGCACTCGCAGCCGCCGCCATCGCGCCATGACGCGGGAACAAATTCAATCTCCACGTTTTACGAGCGGATCATTGACTCGATACGTTTTATATCGAGTCATGCTCTGCCATTCCCAATTTAATTTATAAAATTATAGTAGAAAAAGTGTATTTAATTACAGTTCCCTGTTGTGGTGGACGTGAGTACAATCTGCCTGCGTGCGGCGCTCAGTGGGGCTGTGCGAGGAGGTCCTGCACTCAGGACACGCTACTCACTAGCTCACCGTTGTACTCGTACATGACTCTCTCAAAATTCTAATAAAACCATCGATTAATGATACACTTCTTCTTGTGCCTATTTAAATCCCACCTTACTTGTGGTTGGCGCAAAATGTTTTGATAACACATTTTGCGGTTATGGCAAAATAAAAACAGCTTGTCGCCTGCCAAACATAAACCCCATTTGGGAATGCTATAGCTGATGTTTTATGCGCCACTGCGTGGGTAGCCAGGTACCCTTTGCAAAGAGTTTAAATTTCAAGGTAACATACCTAGGCGGCTTCTAGGACACCCGCGGTATGTGATGGGGTGGTAACATCTTTAACTCGTGACCCCGCGAGCCAATTATATTAAATCAAAACTTCCAGGTTTCACCTTCGCAACCGAAAATATAATAACGTTATGCTACCCAGGAATCTACCAGCGATGTTGCATAAGATTGCATCAGTTCTGGTAGATACGTGATGTTGATGGCGTGCAGGGGGTGCGGGCGCAGGTCGGGGGCGCACCGCAGGATGCCTCTCCACTCTACACGACGGAGCGCGGGGAGCGGGGCGCGGTGGAGTAGGGGGGACGCCGCGGGGTCGACGCCCTCGCAGCGTGCAGGTGCCTGTGCCACGCCGCGCGCCGGCACTAGTGCAGAACGACCACTCTGTGCTACGACTCATAGAAAAATCACATACATACACACGTTAAAAATATGGCTGAAATGTAAGGAACCCGCAATGTTCACTCCACTGATACACAAATGAAGCGACATATACGTCTCAGTGCGTTTACTCGCATTGTTGCGTGTGCGGCAGTTCTGTAGGTAGTTGTAGAGTGTCGAGCCCGCCCCCTCCGCCCCCCCCCCCCCCCCCCCCGCCCCTCTGACATAACACCTGACTGGTTCTGTCTGACATAACTGCTCCCGCTCCGCACATATCTGCTCACTACGGGTTTTTGTTGCGGGAACCTGCACCGCCGCGCCGGCGCAGCCTCCGAGCACATCCACAATACTATCGTTATCAAACAATGTGACGCACGAAGAGCTTCACTACAACTACTCTTAAGAAGAGTTTGAAGCAAGCAATTGACTATTTTAAACTAAAACACCTTCAACTCCTATAAGGTTTTGGATTTTTTTATGTTTAGTCATTATACTTAACATTATTGTGCCTCAGCATCATCGGTGATGCGATAGTTATTATTGAGGTAAATGAAGCCTCATTATATGAATAAAAAAAGTTAAGCTGAAGAAGTGTTTAGAGTTGGTCGGCAGACCATGGTGGCGGTGCAGCGGTGCTCTGCCATCGTCACTAGCGCGCGCAGGGCGGTGCCCTCCCCTGTGTCCACTGTTCAGTGAGCAGGGTGACAATATCATTACAACGCGTCATGTTAGAGTTGGTCGGCAGACCATGGTGGCGGTGCTCTGCCACCGTCACTAGCGCGCGCAGGGCGGTGCCCTCCCCTGTGTCCACTGTTCAGTGAGCAGGGTGACAATATCATTACAACGCGTCATGCAAGCTGTACATCTATCATACAGAGTGGTGACATTGATGTCATTTTACTCGGGCTTTTTTCCACAATGAAACGTAATCATATCAAAACTGGTTTAACACAACAGGCATAAAACCTCTGAACAGTCGATATAATAACACTTCCTCGTTCGATCTGAATAATACGAGTAAAATTATGGTTTCAATATTATTTTCTAATATTCCTAACAATTTCGAAATATATAATTTATAATAATCAGTATCTTATTGAGTTTATTGTTAACTATAATGTTAGTCTGCTCAGTTGTGCATTAGTGTTCGTTTATTACACATTAACTATGTAGCAGTAGGTAAGTGCTGCGCGTATCATCCCGAAGTACCAGATACGATATTACGAGTAGAATGGTTATTGGTCGGATTCACACACTGTGTCAATATCTTATCGGAATCTTTTAGTGAGAACCATCTGTCACAGGAGCTGACTGTTAGTAGTAATGTTAGTTAGTAATGGCGATATCAATTAATACATTTAGACTGTCCGCTGCATAATAAATAATACCAGCCTATTACTGTCCCACTGCAGGCAAAGGCCTCTTCTCGTACGGAGAAGGCACGAGCATTGATCACCACGGTTGCTCAAGACGGGTTGGTGATTTCAAACTTATATTAACTTTAAGTCCAGGTTTCCTCACGGTGTTTTCCTTCACCGATATCAGTAATGTCCAAGATAAACTCAGATAGTACATATGAATTGAAAAAGTCACATTGATACTTACTCGGATTTGAACCTACAACCTCGTGTATGAGAGGCGAGGCCTTAACCACTGGGCAATCACGACACGATAACAATATAATCACCATAATATTATTGCACTTAACCTATATCAATGTTCGATCAGTTACAGCTTCTGAGGACAAACGCATTATAACAAAAATAGGATATGCGTTTTGGTATATCTAAGCTTAAATAAATTGCCCAAAGTCAGAGAGATAGTTGTTAATATCACCACCTACTCCCGTCTGCTACTTCCTGAGTAGGATCGTTAACAAACATACTATTACATTTTCCTTGTCGTAGAAAATGCACCAGTAGAGAAGCGTTGAAAACCCATAGTCGCGATATTTCCTCAACAAATCATTTGTATGCGCCGCCGGTCCATGCGCGGCGTAAATCAGCTCGCCAGAAAATCCTCGCCGTACATGGAGAGCTCGTCACTCCGCGATCGGTATTGCCCACTGTGCCCAGTGCTCAATAACCAGAGATTGAGTGCTCACACACGATATATTATGAACCGCACATGAACACAGGCACGATACGATGGTACTTGTTGAAACACGTACACTGTCCTCCCATACCTATTAATACTGTTATTTGAAAATATTGTAAAGGCCAATTATTTTTAAGAGTAACCGTGGAGTTTCTTGCCGGCTCTTCTCCATATGAAACTATAACCGGATTGGAACCGTGCAAATAGCTTCTAACGTTCCATAAGTGCCCATGTAGGTTTATGTGAAATAAAATAAACTGTATTTTGAATTTTACGAGCTAGTCAACCTTAAAAGAACGAAAAAACATTTTGGGAATATCGTCTTAATAACCACTAACGCTAATTGCGTTAGTGGTTATTAAGACGATATTCCTCTTAAAACAACTAGAACAATTCGCCAATTTTAACTGCCTGGGACTTTTTTCACCGAAAGGATTGCGAAGGAAATTTGCGAAAAGTGAAATTAATTAATATACGAACCAATTTTACAATTAGATTCTACAATTATTCTAGAAAAAAAAATTGCCTGTTTTGATATTTTAAATGAAATTATTGACGTTTGAAATTTGAGCAACCACGAATTTCCTTTAATTTTAAAGGAAATTCGTGGTTGCTCAAATTTTAGTTTTTTTCATTTATTCTTGTTGTTTTAAAAGAAATTGTGCATATTGCATACCGTTAGATTGGGTATGAACCAAAGATGTTTTCCTAAAATTAGAACTGCTCTATCACTGTTCGTTTTTTTTTTTTAACGCAGTTCAAAGTCGGGCTTTCGGTATTTATTTTTTATTTGTTTATAGTTTAAGGGCTCGTATTTACTTTTCTAGCAATCATCTGCGTCAAATACGAATTTTATAAGAATGTTACTATGTTATGTCCAGTTAATTTAGATGAAAATAAAAATAAAATGTTGCCAGTTTTGTTGTTTTTATATGAAATTATTGACGTTTGAAGTTTCGGCAACGACAAATTCCGTTTTTTTTTTTTTTTAAATCCTTGTGGCCTGGGTCTTGTTATTGGGCCTAAACACGTAGTAGATGGCCCCACGGATCCGCTATTTTCGTATGTTCAACCTTCTGCCGAACACCCTGTATGTGTAGGTCTTCTCTAGACAAAATACTTCAACTCGTGTCAATCTATAAACACAATGTGTTAATGGGTGACATAAACATACCAATAAATCCAAACAAAATAGACATACACGGAGAACGATACTTAACTTTAGTTGCTACACACGGTTTACTTCCAGCACATAGCCTAATAACTCGTAGTGACAGTGAAACTTGCTTGGATCACGCCTTAATAAAAACATTAAGTACTGCCACTGTAATAGTCCCTTTTTCAACGTTAACCGCCCATTATCCGGTGTTACTTTGCCTAAAGCTGAAAAAAACATGGCATTATACAACTACAACGGTAACTAAAGTTAACAATGAAGGTATAGCAGAAGACCTACTACTACTTGATCTGGATCCAATTCATCAGTCAGCAGATCCTAACCTTACATTAAATTATTTGATACAGTCTCTTCAAAATATTATTGAAAAAAATACACAAATAAAAACTTTACCAAGACGATCTAAAATAATAAAGCCTTGGATAACTCCGGGTTTACTAAGGTGCATGCGAAATAGGGATAAGTTACACAGAAAAACTAAATTATCACCGAAAAATGAAAATATTCAACTTACTTACAGACGTTACAGGAATTTTTGTAACGCTCTGTTACGAAAAATAAAGAGAGAGTACGATAAAAACCTAATTAAAAATGCACAAACAGATAGTAAAAAATTATGGAAAGCTATTCGAAACATCTCTTTTTTTTTTTTTTGGGTGGGAAATGCACTCCTCCCGCTCTGAGCGGAGCGAGAGGGAGTGTCAGACTTTTACTGACTAAAACCCACCCGTGTTCCTTCCGTTGCCTGTGTGCCGGGGCCGCGATATCCCTTTCGGACAAACTCGCAACCCTGGCAGGCATTGGCCCTTACGGACCCCGTCAGTTGGTGCTGACATCTCTTTGAGGCACGCGTGGAACACAACGCGCCGTCGACCCGGGCCTGGTCCTAATCGGACGGCGAGCTACCCATTGCCCACCGTCCGCAAGCCCACGCCTACGGTGGCCGGAAGTCGGCTCGCGACTCCCGACGCCCGGGGCGTCTCCTGCGGCGACTAGGGGCGCGAGGGCGCGCATCTTGCATTTCCCTCGCGCGCTCCGCCTCCTCCTTCGCGAGCATTACTGCTTTGCAGAAGGAAGTGACGGCTTCCCATGCACTCTCGCTCCGGACCATGGCCTGAACCAGGGCCGGACGCGAGAGATCGCCGCTGCCGATCGCCTCCGTGAGGACACGGCGGTGCCCCGCCCAAGCCGGGCAGGCCTCCACCATATGCTCCACCGTGTCCTCCGGGCGATCCACACAATGGTAACACCCGGGCGTTTCCTCCCGCTTTATCCTGAACAGGAACCTCCCGAAACAACCGTGTCCGGTGAGGACCTGCGTCAGGCGGAAGGTGAGGACGCCGTGGCGCCTCTCTAGCCACTCTTCAAAGAGGGGACTTATCGCCGCAATTGTGGCGTGCCCATTTCATTCGAAACATCTCTAATACAACAAAACCAATACAACACACAAAAGAACTCCTCACATTCTCTGCTTCTCCAGAGCAATCCTTAAATGAAGTAAATAGTTATTTCATTAATGTTGGAGCCTCATTGGCCGATAAAATTTACCAAAAAACAAACACACCTGATGCACATTCTCAATATCATATAGATGAGTGTAACCAACTGAGAAATTCTTTTGTTTTGATGGACACGAATGAGCAGGAAGTTGAACAAATTATAAATGGTCTAAAGTCGGATTGTGTATCGGGATGTGATAATATTAGTGGTAAATTTCTAAAATTGCATAAACATATTCTAGTTCCACCCCTTACGAAAATTATCAATGACAGCTTACAGTCGGGCTTATTCCCTGATTCCCTGAAAAGGTCGGAAGTGTGTCCAATCTATAAGAGCGGGGGCAGAAATCTAATCAATAATTATAGGCCAATATCCATCCTACCGGCGATATCGAAAATATTGGATAAAATAATAAACAATCGCTTGGTGAATTACCTGGAGAAAAATAAACTACTATCTGAAAATCAGTATGGTTTTTGGCACGGTAAGTCCACAGAACAAGCAGTGAACAAACTTACCAGCTTTGTTAGCTCAAACTTGGATAAAGGTAAAAAATGTCTTTCAGTATTCCTCGATCTCGCCAAGGCATTTGATACGATTTCTGTTTCCCTCTTACTGGCTAAACTCGAGAAGATAGGGATCAGAGGTAACCAGTTAGAACTTTTTAAAAGTTACTTGTCTGGGCGAAAACAGTGTGTCCGTGTGAGTAAATACAAAAGTACCTACCTTCCAGTTACACATGGCGTACCACAGGGCAGCATCTTAGGACCCACCTTATTTCTTGTGTATATCAACGAACTCACGAGTCTTAATCTCACCCAAGGCGAAATCATCTCCTTCGCAGATGATACTGCTTTAGTTTTCGCCGCCAATACTTGGGATGAGGTATTTGATGCTGCTCAGCAGGGCTATAATATCACTAGAAGCTGGCTGCAGGCGAACATTCTGACTTTAAATGTGGAAAAAACAAAGTATATTTCGTTCTGTATCAAAAACTTTTCTAGTCTCAACAACAGCCATAAAATTATTTCTCATGAGTGTACCCTGAAAACCAATTGCGCGTGTTCATCACTCGAAAGTGTTCACTTAGCTATAGACAAAAATCTCAATTTCAAAGAACATATCAAGCTGCTTGGTGCACGAGTGCGCAAACTCATATATCTATTTAAAAATTTGCGGCACGCTGCTGAGCCTTATCTTCTAAAACAAATATATTATGCCCTAGGTCAGTCACTATTAAATTATTGTATTTCATCGTGGGGGGGTACTTGTAAAACCACTATTAAGCCCATTGAAATCGCTCAGCGCGCAATTCTCAAGGTATGTATTTTCAAACCTATCCTTTTTCCTACCGATTCTCTATATTAGATTTGTGGAGTTCTGACCGTAAGACAACTTTTCATCCTAAATATTATTTTGAAACAACACATAAAACTACCTTACGACCCAATTGCGCAAAAAAAACGAAATAAGAAAGTATTTATGGAACCTTCTAAAACCAAATTTAGCGAAAGATTTATTGAATTTCTTGGTCCGTTTCTTTATAGCAGAATTAATGAACAATTAAACATAAAAACAAATAACATAAAAACATAAAAATTACAAAATTAAATAAATAGATTATAATACACCGCCGTATCTCTACGTTGACGTCGTGGTGGGGCTTGCGCGCTCCAAACTCTGGGTCTGTACCGGTAGAGTTTACTTTGCCGGAACAGGTCTAGGATGAGGGGCCAGACCAAGAGAGATACAGAAATCCGCAGGGCAGCATGTGGCGAGTTGTTGGGCAGTAGTGACCCCACGGACCCTATCTCCCGGGAGAAATCTTGTTCCTCATCTCTGGCTTGCCTTTATTGGCCGGCTGGAGTGAACACTGACGAGGAACAGAGCTCCTACCTCATTTTTGCCTTAATTGGCCGGCTTGAGTGGAGATTCGCAAGAGCAAACGTGCTCGGAGGAAGGAAGTATTCCAATAAGTGCTCGTAGGGATCTTGACCATCTTCCGGGCTCTGGGATTGTTCTGAAAGCCGTGGAATACCTCTCCACTCCTCAAGCACCTCAAGACATATTGCCCCTTGTCGCTACGTCATTATGTGCTAGCGTCAGTTTCCGGGCGCCCATTATTGAGTGTGCAAGTCACCCCCTACCATTTTATCCGTGTACATATAAAACATTGATCAGGCAGGGGACATAGTCCTTCCATAGTTCCAGGACACCAGTCAATTTTAGCCACCCAAACCCATAGTTCAATATCTTTGTTTCCATATCCTGCAATAGTCCTACACCAACCGGGGGTGTCCTTGGGTGCACTTGCAAAGTACGTACAGGGATAATCGTCGGTTGGTGCCTCATTTAATTAAAAGCGTCTAACGGGTCTCTGCGAGTTGGCTTCGGCCCCTCGTACGCCTTCCAAAGATCCGGGACCCCAGGGTCCCGAGAATAACTAAAAACTAAAAATAATAATAATAATCCTTTTATTCAAAAAGCCAAATACAATTTGTCCATCTCAAACAAAACATACAAACGCCACCATAGTATTAATACATCGCCAAGCATTATTTGAGACAGAGTGACCGTCTATGTCTGTGCTAGTATAAACTGTGTTACAGACACAGGCGCCTTCCTCTTATAATTCATTGACAATTTGCTGCACTATTATAAGCATTCTTGGTTCATCTTAAGTACTAACCACTTATCAAAATAACAACAACAAGGCAATACAATGCAAGCCGTGTCCAAGAATACCGCTCTCTGAATCAAGCCCTTGATCCAGCTGCCCAACGAGAGCCTCCGTAGGTGTTGGTCGAGGCTCTTGGCAATTAAACCATTGGCTGATACGACTATCGGCACAATGATCGCTGAGTCCACATCCCGTCAACATGTCATCAACTTCGCGAGCCAAGTCAAGGTACTTGATTTGTTTATCTTTCTCGGCTTTCACGAGGTTCCCGTCATGCGGGACCGTTATGTCAATAATCATTGTGCGCCGCTCTACTCGATTCACCACCACTTTATCAGGTTTATTGGCAACAATAGTCCTGTCAGTGATAATCGATGCCAGTACGATGTGATATGTTCATTTTCGAGAACTGGGTCGGGCGCATTTCTGTAGTATGGCACTTCAGATTCCACACTGTATTTCAGAGCAAGTTGCTGATGGATAATCCTGGCTACAAGGTTGTGTCTTGCAAGTACTCTTCGTTAACTAGACGAGAACACTCGGAGGTAATGTGTCGGATTGATTCTCCAGGACGGTGGCATTCCCGAAAGATGTCAACCGTCCCGTCCTTCACAATGAATATCCGGTAATTGTTCGTCATCATAACTTCATCCATAATTGCACAGAAAAAACCTTCGATTTCCCCAAAGAGGTCACCAAAACGCAGCCAGGCTATGGACGCTAGTAAATCTCCATCGGGTCCATGTAGGGCCCAGAAGTAGCGTCTGTGAAACTCCTTACTCTGCCTTACCTCCTTGCGATCGTTAGTGTCAAGCATCACAAGCTTGCGCCAGTTCTCTTTAGCCAAGGAGAGCGGGGTGAGACCCTTATCTACCGCAACTACATCTCTATGCATCCCCACGTCGGCTTCTAAGAAATATTCCCTGAGACTGCATACGAGTATCTCGCGATTGTGGAGGGTCTTAGCGTTTAAAAAGCCTCGACCTCCACACTTTCGCGGGATATACAGTCTCATTACCGATGACCGTGGGTGATGCATTCAATATGCAGTCAGCAGCGTACGGACCCTCCAATCCAGGGCGTCGAGTTTGGTCTTGAATCCATTTGAATATGCCGAAAGAGTACATCAAAACCGGCATGACCCAACCGTTGAAGGTTCCCGCCTCCCGCCAACCTTGTTCCCGCCTGATAAAAACTATTAAATACTTTCTTCAGGCGGCCAAAGAAGCGCTCCTTCAACGATTGCTTCATGTCAGTAACATTGATGCCCAATGTTTCCGACATACTCAAATACTTATAGGTTTCGGATGCGGAGAGGGGTCTAAGGTTTATGGAATCCGCGAGCTGTGATCCAACGGATTTCACAATCTCCCCTCGCTTTACATTTTTTTTTTTTTTCCCCACACTAAGAATTTCTTCTTGTATCGTGGATTCGTGGGTGCGTTTACAAACATAGAAACTCACATACACTAACACCCAGGACCTTTACATGCATGACCGCACATTTGTCCACACCAAATTCCATCCTGATGGCTCTACTGAAAGTTTCAGTTACTTTCAGTAGCTCCATCAGTTGCAAATTGTTGGGGGCAAAGTGTTTTAGGTCATCCATGTAGAGGAGGTGAGATATAACCTGACCACCTCTCCTCAGTAATCTATCCAACATGTCGACAGATCCTTTCGGGAACGACGAACCTGTTGGCTAATGGCCATATCACTGAGGAGTAGCTCCTTAGTACCGCGGGATCCGTTCCTACATCCATTTTGAGAGGCAGACATGATGGAGTTAGTGTCTATATTTTATTTTTATCATTCTCTTATTTTAGAAGTTACAGGGGGGGGACACATTTTACCACTTTGGAAGTGTCTCTCGCGCAAACTATTCAGTTTAGAAAAAAATGATATTAGAAACCTTCATATCATTTTTGAAGACCTATCCATAAATACCCCATACGTATGGGTTCGTTGAAAAAAAATGTTGAGTTTCAGTTCTAAGTATATATTATATTTTTGTGTGAAAATCTTAATGCGGTTCACAGAATACATCTACTTACCAAGTTTCAACAGTATAGTTCTTATAACGTTAAGTTAGTTTCGGATCCCTGTGACATACGGACGGACAGACAGACAGACATGACGGATCCGTTCTCCGGCTCCGTTTTTTGCCATTTGGCTACGGATCCCTAAAAATGAATCCCTATTTCCCTTGGTCACGGCATGACGCGTGATCGGCTGGACCAATTTCGCTAATTCTTTTATTTTTGTTGTGTTTATTATTCTAAGGAGAAGGTCCTCACGGAAAAAAAATTAAGAAAATTGGGCAGAACATTGGAAAATTTCCGAAACTTAACGACTACGAGTATTTTAACTTCGCGCGTTGGACAGCTAGCGCATTTGATGAATGTGAATTTTGGAGAGTAGGGTAGGTTGGTAGGTATGTAGGTAGGTAGGATAGGTAGGTCAGTCGGTAGGTAGGGTAGGTAGATAGGTATGTAGGTAGGTAGATATGTAGGTAGGTTTAGGTATGTGTAGGTAAGTGTAGGTAGGGTGAGAACACCCAAATACTCCGAAATATTTTATTCCGAATTTCGATGTTCCGATTTTCAAAAGTCCGAATTTCATAATACTCGTACCTAAGAATTATAATGTCTATTATTAAAAATCACGAAATTTATATTACCGAAAGTCGTAAATGCGATTTGTTAGTTTTCCGATTTTCATAAGTTCGAAGAATCAAATGCTCGAAGGGTTCTCGGTCCGAAAAACGACATTCCGATTTTCAATACTTTTATTTATTTATTATTATTGCATAATGTACACTCAGTTACAGGCTAGGCTAAAACTTATGAGTACATGACCCTGTTAGGGCGCAGCAAGTATTATTACATTTAACTTACATCTAGGTTAGATACATATTTGGAAGTTAACATTATATTGCATATCTACTAAATATCAATATCACAACATTCATTATTATTACTACTAATGTTTAATCTCTTTGTAAACATATTTAATTTAATTTATATTAATTTATACATTTGAAATATATAGTAACATTAATAAAATCATTCTATACATAGATAAATAACATTTGTGCTTTATTATAGCTTCTTATCTTCCATAAACTAGTTAATACTATAATAACCTTTTCCTAAAAGTAATGACTTAAGTCTAAATTTAATTAAGCACAGTGTTTTTGTGGATCTTATATGTTCAGGTAACTTATTATATATTTGGATGCTTCGGTATTCTGGGCTATTTTTATACATCTCTAGTCTAGGTGCTGGTAGAATTAATTTAGTTTTGCGGCGCTCGTTCTTATCAAAATTAAAGAGTTGTATATTCTTTTAAACAAATGTGGCTATTTCAAGAATATAAATTGAGGGCAATGTAAGGATTTTTTCCATGATGAAGTGGGGTTTGCAGCTATCTCTAGGTTTTATGTGATACATTATTCGTAGACATTTCTTTTGGGAAATAAATAGGTATTTATTTACACTGTGCCCCCACAGGATGATTCCGAAACGTAGCCATACGCATAATATGCAGTAAGAGCACAGTCTTTTTTTGTGTTTGATTTGAGCACACTAAGACCATATGAAAATTGTGATAGTTTTGTTTTAATTTTGTCTACGTGTTTTTTCCAATTTAAATGAGTGTCCAGTGTAATACCTAATAGATTAAATTCATCGACTTCTTCAATTTTGATATTATTGGTTATGGTATTTAAGTTAATTTTTTGCTTTATGGTTTGAATTGTATTATTTTGGTTTTCTTATTGTTTACTTCTAGATTATGGTTCTGTAACCAGGATGATATTTTATTAAATGTTTGAATTATCTGAGTATTATATTCTGAGCTGTTTGTAGGGCTTTTAAAGAGTATGGAGATATCATCAGCAAATAACACACATAGGTGATCGCATATTTTTGGCAGGTCATTTATGTATATAAGGAAAAGTATACATCCTATCACACTACCTTGAGGGATAGACCAATTAGTGGTTATTATATCCGAGCGCACGTTTTGCAACTCACATGTGTCGCCATCCAGGTGTTCGATCTGTACGTATTGTTCCTGTCAGCAAGATACGATCTAAGCCAATCGAGTGCATCTCCTCTGATGCCAACACCATTTAATTTGGTTAACAAGATTGAGTGTGATACCTTGTCATAGGCTTTAGTCATGTCAAGCAAGAGGCCTATTGCGTTGTTTTTATCTTTAATGCATGTAAGGATTTCCTGTGTGTATTTGTAAACTGCTAGGTTTGTCGATCGGTTTGCTCGGAATCCAAATTGATTATTGTCGAGTAAGTTATATTTTTCCAGGAATTTACACATGCGGTTGGTGACTACTTTTTCAAATATTTTTGAGAATGCTGGAAGAAGTGCAATTGGTCTGTATTGACTAGGGTCATTAGATTTCCCACCTTTTTTAGGTATAGGTTTGATTATTGCTATTTTTAATCGATACGGGAATGTTTTTTCCTCAAGGGATTGATTTACAAGATATGTTAGCGGGGGAGTTAGTTCCAGGATACATGACTTTATTCATGTAGGGGGTATCTCATCGATGCCGCAGCTGCGCTTGTCAGGGATGTCCTGAATAATATCAAATATCTCTTTCCTGTAACAGGCTCTAAGAACATAGAATTAATGGCAGGCGTAATAACTGTATGGTCGATGGGTGCTTGTGAGCTGTTGTTCTGCATGTTTGGGGCCCCTACGGACGCAAAGTATTGGTTGAATGTGTTAGCAATAGTGTAGGGACAGTTTGTTAGGTTGTTATTTATGTTTATTTTTAGATTTTCAGGGTAAATGTTTTTGGGTTTTTGAGTTATACTTTTTATTATCTGCCACATTTTTTTCGTTTTATTTTTGGATCTTTCCATTTCTTGTGAATAGTTTTGTTTTTTGGAAACCTTCACACATTTTTTGAGAATTTTGGAGTAAATTTTGTAGTGTTTTTTTAATACTTTATGCTTAGATTGATTTACTAGTGTTTTTAGAAATCGTTTACGTTTACATGATTTACTTATTCCTTTAGTTAAATAACGTTGCGTTACGTTAACGTTGTTTTTTTTAAATTATAGATTTTTATTCGTTTAAGTGGGATGGAGGCGTCTAAAAGTTCTTTTAATTTGTTTTCAAAGAGGTTGTAGTTATTGTTTACATTATTTCTGATATTAAGATGTTATCCCAAGCAATTTGTCTCAATTCGAGTTTGAAAGGTATGAAATACTTTGGATGGTTTGTTAGACGGACCTTTTTATAGATGGGTTTATTTTGTGACCTAGAAAACAATTCAAAACCGTAAGTTACGCATTTGTGGTCAGAAATTCCTTTATCATTAACAGATACCGAGAATTTTTTATTATTTGTGAAGATTAGGTCTATGCAGGTTGACGACGTGGGCGTTTCTCTAGTAAGCTCTTTGACAACTTGGTGTAGGTTATATTCAAGCATAGTTGCCATTAGTTTTTTTATAGTGATTTGATCTTTGAATTGCATTTATATTAAAGTCACCTCCAATGATGATATGTTTCTTAGAGTGATAAGACTTACTTTAGTGAGTAACAGTTCGAGAAAGGTAAAAAATTGGTCTATTTTACGGTCCGTGCGGTACAGAATAATGAGAAGTATATTAGGTTTAATTTCTACTGCACAACATTCGATGACATATTCTATAGTTAACTCGGTAAGGTCTGACCTCTCAGTATACGTTGTTCCGGTTGGCAGCAGGATAGCGACGCCTCCGCCGCGGCGCACGGTGGATCGAAAATCGGCTGTAGAAGACATAGGATCTCGATTTCTTAAATGTTATTTTTTTTGCTGGAAATGACTTCTGCTGATCATTACTGTTCTATAAAATGTCATATGAAGTAAATGTGTGCACAAATGGAAGAGTTATAATTTTTATAAGAAAAAAATGTATGGAGCTAGTATGAAAAATCGAATTATCTCCTAAACGGCATGTTTAACCGTAATATCCTTGGAGGTGGTCATAGTGCTAATTATTTATAAATTTTTGGTTGCGGATTTGACGAAAAATTTCATGCCGTTTTTTTTTAAAAATCGTCAAAATATTTTCATTTGTTTTTTCATATGAAACGATTCCTTTTAGTGTTTATGTTGAAGAACAAAGACTTTTAACTACACGTAACATAAAATAGCATCACTCCTATATTTCCGAAGGAGTTGGCAGAGGTTTATAGTACACCCACACGTAGACAACTATGCTTGAGCTAGATATTTATCAACACATCATGAGTTTTAAAACTTTTCATACAACCAAATTACCAATTGTTTACTCTTCTAATGAGTCCGAAAAGAAGTGATTAAGTAACTACACTGATTAGGTCTTCTAATGAGTCTTTATAGGTGATTTAATGATTTTCAATATCTCACGACAATGTCAACTATGGATTACATTCAACTTTTCCTGATAAGTAAGCTAATTTGTTAATTAGCAGTGCTATGAGTTCTAAGAATAGTTAGTGACAATTATAAATTTTCATTAGCTAATGAGAAGATAACTAATGAGGGTAGTTACCTAATTATTGGCGTTTTGCAATAAAAGGGCTAAAGTTTAGTTTTATAATTTAGTTTGTTCACAACTGTGTAACTGCTAACACTAAATCTGCGACTATAAAATCTTAGAATGGAAAGTTTAATCACGAATTTAGACTTGTTTGTTCTTCTACGAAGTGAGAGTACTTCATTTGATCATGAAGTATTGTTCAGTGCAGTTGTATCCCGCATAGGCGATTGCCTGTCTGACGAAGATCGTGTTGTTCTCAAAGAATTTTGTCGGAGATTTACGCGAGCCGCTTTACAAAGGTGGCAGAAATCCAACCGATTCCTTGATAATTTCAGGAGAAAGTACGAGAATTGGTTGGGAGCAAATATTGATTGGCCGAGTTTTGTGCAAACTTTAGTTAATCAAGAACCAAGTGTTGATGAGATACCAAGAGCGCCCTCAGTCTCTCCAGAACCGTCGACATCAACGTCCATTGGAACAATGACGAAAAGATCCCGTAAACCATTCGAAGATCTGGGAAGTAAACAAAAAAAGAGAAGATCTGATGAACACACAGGCGAAGATTCCGGTGAATTGGCATATGCAGCTGCAGCACGTTTAAAAGAAGAAGGGCATGGAGATATCGCCTCTGTCATCGAATACATGATGAAAAATCCTGAAGCAGCCGCTAAATTAAATTAAACGCTTAAGAAACCAGCGAAAACAATCATATTTACGTCAGAAAAGGCGCTTGGATTGCTTCTTTCGCTAAAACTCTCAAAGTGGCAATATATTACGTTGCGAGAGGCTGCCATTCGGGAAAGGCCTAAGTTAGATGCCAAGAAAAAGCAGAGCTTTTTTGCTGAAACTCTCGACTTAATTCAATTTCAGGAAACTGAGTTCGAGTTTTTGGATATATCCAATCTGGATGCTGACTCAGAATTGGAGTCTGACAACGAGAGTGATAAGGAAAATTTGTAAAAAAATTATATATGTACTTATTTGTAAATTTGTATTTGAGTCTGTTTGGGTTTTTTTTTTGTAATATTTAATGATATTTTGTCTATTTTTTATTTATTTTACTTTATTTTACAAATGCTTAGTATTAATTCCTTAAATTAAATTATTTTGTATATAATATAACTTTATATGTTACTTAAATAAGAGTTTGATAATCTTTTTTTATTTAAATTAATAAAAATGTGTCAAAAAAACAGCAATTTTTTTATTAAATTTTTCTTGTTTTGTGTGTTCTTAATATTTGGGTTAATAACATATCGAACTTTTTAACTTGGACACTAAAAGGGATCGTTTTACATGTAAAAATAAATAAAAATATTTTGACGATTTTTTAAAAAAAAACGGCATTAAATTTTTCGTCAAATCGGCAACCAAAAAATCATAAATAATTAGCACTATGACCACCTCCAAGGATATTACGGTTAAATATGCCGTTTAGGAGATAATTCGATTTTTCATACTAGCTTCATACAAATTTTTCGTAAAAAAAATATATTTCCTTCGTTTTTGGGCAGAATTAACTCGGGTGTCATTTTTGTACATAGTAATGATCAGCAGAAGTCATTTCCAGCAAAAAAAATAACATTTAATAAATCGAGATCCTATGTCTTCTACAGCCGATTTTCGATCCACCGTGCGGCGCTGCTGGCGACAATATGTTGCGGCGAACTCGTAGCCGTCGATTTGCACGAAGGGGCGTTGTTTTTCAGTTATCCAAGTTTCTGTTAGGCATACGTACAGCTTGGTACTGTTGTTCTTGCAATAGGTTTTCTATTAAGTGGGTCTTGTTTTTTATGCTTTGTACATTTTGAAGTATGATATAGTATTTACTTTCGAAGGAATGTTTTTTGGAGTTTTGGGATGTGTTGTTCCTGATGGAGTTGTTGTAATCGTTTTTCGTATTGATCGGCGTCATAGGTGTCATATTTCCTTCAATATTTACTTGACTTTTCCCGGGCAGAACCGTGGTTGGTGTGTACTTCGAATAAACTAAAAGTCTAGGTAGGGTAGGTAGGTAGGGTAGGTAGGTAGGGTAGGTAGGTAGGGTAGGTAGGTAGGGTAGGTAGGTAGGGTAGGTAGGTAGGGTAGGTAGGTAGGGTAGGTAGGTAGGGTAGGTAGGTAGGGTAGGTAGGTAGGGTAGGTAGGTAGGGTAGGTAGGTAGGGTAGGTAGGTAGGGTAGGTAGGTAGGGTAGGTAGGTAGGGTAGGTAGGTAGGGTAGGTAGGTAGGGTAGGTAGGTAGGGTAGGTAGGTAGGGTAGGTAGGTAGGGTAGGTAGGTAGGGTAGGTAGGTAGGGTAGGTAGGTAGGGTAGGTAGGTAGGGTAGGTAGGTAGGGTAGGTAGGTAGGGTAGGTAGGTAGGGTAGGTAGGTAGGGTAGGTAGGTAGGGTAGGTAGGTAGGGTAGGTAGGTAGGGTAGGTAGGTAGGGTAGGTAGGTAGGGTAGGTAGGTAGGGTAGGTAGGTAGGGTAGGTAGGTAGGGTAGGTAGGTAGGGTAGGTAGGTAGGGTAGGTAGGTAGGGTAGGTAGGTAGGGTAGGTAGGTAGGGTAGGTAGGTAGGGTAGGTAGGTAGGGTAGGTAGGTAGGGTAGGTAGGTAGGGTAGGTAGGTAGGGTAGGTAGGTAGGGTAGGTAGGTAGGGTAGGTAGGTAGGGTAGGTAGGTAGGGTAGGTAGGTAGGGTAGGTAGGTAGGGTAGGTAGGTAGGGTAGGTAGGTAGGGTAGGTAGGTAGGGTAGGTAGGTAGGGTAGGTAGGTAGGGTAGGTAGGGTAGGTAGGTAGGGTAGGTAGGTAGGGTAGGTAGGTAGGTAGGGTAGGTAGGTAGGGTAGGTAGGTAGGGTAGGTAGGTAGGGTAGGTAGGTAGGGTAGGTAGGTAGGGTAGGTAGGTAGGGTAGGTAGGTAGGGTAGGTAGGTAGGGTAGGTAGGTAGGGTAGGTAGGTAGGGTAGGTAGGTAGGGTAGGTAGGGTAGGTAGGTAGGGTAGGTAGGTAGGGTAGGTAGGTAGGGTAGGTAGGTAGGGTAGGTAGGTAGGGTAGGTAGGTAGGGTAGGTAGGTAGGGTAGGTAGGGCTTTGTTTTAATTGATTAAAAGTATACATAGCTAAACAGCCGAGCGCCCCACGCTTTTTGATTTAATCATTGGATATAATATAAGAAGTGACAAGCTGGATTGGTACTTATATCGTAACTAGTACAAGTCAATTTCATTATTTTGTCATTTTAAGTTTGTGTAAAAAGCGTGTTTTTTTGTTTTTTTTAAACTAAAATTTTATTTATTTTCTATTTAATCTGTAATTGTATAGTAGGTACCCTTTTTACAAATTTTGGTTTTAATACAGCTTTAAAATCGTTTATTGGGTAAGTTTCGAATGTCAATGGGAAGTTTGTTGTAAAAGCGTATACATTTACCCATGGACGAGTTACTGACATAGCCCGAAGAATTGTCAAACAGAAGTGGCAATGGGCGGGGCACATTGCTTGCAGAACAGATGGTCAATGGGGCTGAAAGGTTCTAGAGTGGCGAACGCATACCGGAAGACGTAGCGTAGACGTAGAAGGCCTCCCACACGATGGACCGATGACCTTGTGAAGGCCACAGGAAACCGCTGGATGCGAGAAGCACAGAATCGGTTGAAGTGGCGGTGCTTGGGGTAGGCAAGATGTCCAGCAGTGGACCTCTTTCTTCTGACATGATGAAATGAAAATACGGAGTCACACGTAATCTGTTCGATTTATGCCCCAACACGTGTGACTAACACGTGTGACTCCGAATTTTTAATTTGTCCGGCTGTGATGTCTTGCTCATAACTTTTTAGTTGACTTTTTTGTCGCAGCCGGTTTTTAGTTTTTATATTTTTTTTTTGTTGAAACTATGTATCTACAATGATGGATGGTGAAATCTACAGCCTATAGGCTGTAGATTTCAGGTTTCAGGGGTTTTACATTTATGAACAAATCCGCCAGGAATGTTACACAAAATTAGGTCAAGGGATTTGCTTTCTTAATTTTTTACTGAGTTAAATTGCTCAACATTATGTAGGAACAAGCAGTCTTTATACAAGTAACCTAGTGGGGTATAGTAATAACAATAAATAATAAAAATCTTTATTTATATAAAAACCGTCAACAATGCTTAAAGACTAGGTTTTACAGTATGTTGTATTACAGTGAATAAAGCACATACAGATAGGGTAAACACTGACTCCCAAACTAGGAAATCCTGTGACTTAGGAGTCCGTGTTCTGCTGTCACTATTATACCAAAAACCTTTACTAAAAAGTGTGTTACATTGGTATACAAAAACATGGCAAAAAAACAGGTTTGAAAGTACAATGAAATTATTTCAAATGATTAAACTAGCAGTAAGGAATTTATCGTAGTTGTAATGTGAGTGAGCTTATGTAATTGTGTGTGTGGACGTGGAGGTGTGTATGTGAGAGTGAGCTTGTGTATGAGGGAGTGTAAGTTTGCGTAAGGGTGTGTGTATGATTGAGTTTGTATTATTCGCATATACGTAATATGTGTTGTAATGTTGCACTTGTTAGCTATACGTGCAACACACCGGCGCTGATCACTTGTTAACTACACGTGCAACACACTGGCGCTGATCACCGGTTAGCTATTATTAAAAAAAAAAAAACTTTATTTCAAAAAAGTGACAACATTGTTACAGACATTATTACATTACAACATACAGAAGGTCTCAAACAGGTCCCCTGGCTCCCAAACTAGGTTAATACCTGTGACTTGGGAGTCAGTGTTCCTCCTATAAAAAGGTCATTTCGTATGTCGTTGGTTATAAAAAATATGAAAAAAAAAAAAAAAAATGTACAGTCAAGAAAACAAAAGGCACTTTTTTTTTTTTTTAAACAGTACAAAAATAACAATCATGAAATGAGCTAGGTGTGCTGTGAGAGTGTGTATGTGTGTTTGAGGAGTGTGTGTCTGTGTGTGTGTGTGTGTCTGTGTGTGTGTGTGTGTCTGTGCCGTGTGTGTGTTGGACTATTGAGTAGGAGAGAATAGAAGGTTTTCTATTTCGTCGTAGTTTTTTTCCATCAGCCACGCTTTCACTGAGATTTTAAATTTGTGTAAATTAAGTTTTTGTATCGCGAGCAGTTTATTAATCGCGTTATACAGTTTTTGGCTAAGATATGAGAACTGGTGTTCGGCAAAAGTGGTATTATGTCTTACAGGTGGAAAAACAATATCAGCTCGACGTTTTTTGGTTATTTTTATAGGGACGCGATGTTTTCTCAGTATACACTGAAGCACAAACATTTTCCTTACTGAAAGCATTTCGCACTCCTTGTAAAGCTCTACTGTAGGGTATCTGTAGGGCCTGCAATACATTACTTTGAGAACTGCCCTTTGTGCTCTCTCCAATTTAAGGAAGTAGGTCTTACAGGCACCACCCTATGCAGGCAGGCAGTATGCAATAATTGACTGACACAATGACATGTAGACCAACCTGAGAGTATTTGTGTCCGCTGAAAAGCGAAGTTTCTTAAAAATGTAAATAAGTTTCATCGTTCTTGCTACCAAGTTGTCAACGTGAGAGTACCATTTTAAATTTCTGTCTATCAGCACACCCAGGTACTTTGTTTTTGCATTTTTTACTTTGTGTTTGACAAGTGCATGAGAGAATTCTAGAGTGCTCTGAGCAGGTATGGCCTTTAATAACAAGTGGTATGTTGGGCTGAGATTTTTTGCTTATAGAAAAGGTTACTATTTTAGTTTTTTCTGTATTTAATGTAAGAAGATGATTCGCGAGCCAATTCATTACCGTGTCTAGTGCCACCTGAGCATACTGTTCAGTTTCTCTCCAGTCCATGCCATGTATAAGAAGTGATGTGTCATCAGCGTAGGTAAACACAGAGCAATTAGTGAGGGCTAGAGAACATAGGTCATTAATATAGATGAGGAAGAGCGTTGGACCCAGAATGCTTCCTTGTGGGACACCATAGTCAATGCTTGCCTTATCACTCACCACTTCGCCAATCTTTACATGCTGGTATCTGTTTTTGAGGTAACTCGTAAAAATGTCCAGTGCGATACCGCGTACACCTATGCGCTCTAGTTTCGATAAGAGTATTGGGGAAGGGACAGTGTCAAAAGCTTTAGATATATCCAAAAATATTCCCAGACACTTCTGGCCACCATCCATATGTCTTGTTGCTTTTTCAGAAAAACCCACAACCGCATCTTCAGTAGAAATACCAGTTCTAAAACCGTATTGACTGTCTGAAAGAATATTATTTGCGCGCAGATAGCCAAGCAAACGATTGTTTAGGATCTTCTCCAAAATCTTAGACATAGTTGGTAAAACGGAAATTGGTCTGTAATTGTTAACACAATCCCTGTTCCCTCCCTTATAGATTGGATGAACGAGTGCTATTTTAAAGGCGTCGGGGAAAATACCACTTGAAATTGCTAGATTGCAAATATGAGTGATGCAAGGGACTAGGGCCTCACGCGACGTCACAGTCTATGACAACAAACAAATAAATGTCAAATGTTGAGGTTATGTTGAAGAAGTATTGTGCTCTGCTGCAAATATATGCTATCTCCCAACTTGTTTTCAATATCCTAGTATTATAACAACATTCTATTCTTAACACAATCTAGATTTCGATATTTTGCGAAGCTATGTTATTTTAGGTTATTATGCTTTTTATAACTAAATTATTCCGGAAAAGGTGTGGAAGATAAAATAAACATTATATGTTATACTTAATTACCTTACAGCTTTCTCTCCTTTGATTTCAACAGACGTGAAATCGGTATTTGATGTAAAAATGTGGTCATCATGAACACATCAGCTTTCGGCAAACTATCCGATTGGGCTTTCACAAAACCGCTTTCAGTCATTTTCGAAAGAGTTTTTCGTGTATTAACAAATGTATTACTTCTAAATGTGTACTAAAATCACAATAAAACTGACTGAATCGCAAAAACTCCTACAAAACACATTGACATTACATTGTTGCCATAGATTGTTACGTCACATTCGCTCTGATCAATAGCGTCGCTTTTCAAGTATTTGAATTTCCCACAGATTTTTTGCACTTTATAAAAATTAATTTCTTGCTCATTATTAAATTATAATAAAAAATATTGATGGAGGCATAATTCTGAAGTAATATAGTTTATAAAAAAAATATTTGACCCTTATTTGAATCTCATGCATATTCCCTATTCCCACTGCTGAATCTGTTTTTAGGTTATTCAGAATCTTTTCTACTTCTTCATTGTCAGTATCTAGAATACATATGGAATTAGACGCTGGCGTTGGACCCGGAGGGATTGACGATTTAGACCTACCGCGTTTTATTTTAGTGGCTAAGTTATTTCCTATGCTCACAAAATATTTGTTGACTGAGTTAGCTGCTCTTTGTTCGTCTGTTCCTGTTCTCAGGAGTTCACTAGGTGGAGATGGAGTGGATTTGGTATGTGTTATTGTCTTTATAAGGTCCCAAGTAGCCTTAAGGTTATTCTTCCTTTTCATAAATTCAGATTTCTCATAGTTTATTTTTAATTTGCGTAACAAAGAGTTGCAAAAATTACGATAACGAGTATGATATTTAAAAAATTGTATTTTCTGGATCAGATTTTTGTTTTTTATGCATTTTGTCTCTGTTACGGATACAGCGTAGTAGACCGGGAGTGATCCATGGCTTTATATTTCGTTTTTTCTTTGGGACCTTAATGTATCGAGTATGGTTGTTAATTATTAAGCTTAAAATGGACACCAAAATGTTTGCTGCTTCGTTAGCGTTATTGGCCATTAGGACCGGGGAAAAGTCAGTTCTATCTATGTCATTTTGGATACTTGTTATGTCAACACTTTTAGTAATACACGTAGATTTCGGTTTAGGTGTGTCTAAATTGATGCTCAACAGTACAGGTAGGTGGTCGGTTATTTGGGTCTCTATCACAATAGTGGTCCCTGGCTGTTTAGTTCGTAATATAACGTGGTCGAGACAGTTATTTAGCCTAGTAGGGTACATGTGAGCAGGTAGTAATCCGTGAGAGGCAGCGAAGGTGAGGTATGTATTAGAGTGTCTATCTTTATTATCGGATTTTATGTCGATATTGATGTCACCTACTAGAGCAATGTGGTGCATTTTAGATAGAGGTGTTAATGTAGTGTCCAGGCTATTTATAAAGTTGACAATGTGTGTGTATGAGGGGGGTCGATATAAAGCTATTATAGCAGCAGTGTTCTCGACTTTGCAGAGTAGACAGTTTGCATCAATAATTTCAGGTTCTGAAACTGAACACTGAATATACGTTTTTGTGTACATAACAACACCGTCATTTTGATTTTTTGTGTTTTTTGTAGAGTGCACATTGTAGCCATTTAAGTTAGGTATTATGGAAGTTTTTCTTAGCCAGCATTCAGTCAAAACTATGATATCACAGTCGAATTTTAATTGATGCAAGAAGGCTACCGAAGTTTTTGTTTATGCTGCGAATATTTAGGTGTAATACTGATATTTGTCTAGTTGTGTTGTTTATAAATCTTGAGCAGTCATCTACCGAAAGTTTATGTGACTTACATACTTGATAAGCATCCAATTCGGACACAATTTTATCTATATGAGTAGCCATTTATTATAAAAAGAGTTGTATAATAATATGATTGGCCTCCGATAATGAGCCTAATTGGTTGAGGTACCCGGTTTAGACTATCTCTCCGTGGTGAAATGGGTAATATGGATATTTTTGATGTATGTTTTGTGGGTGTGTTGAGTGTGTGTATGTTGAGTGAAAGATATGACAGCGTATTAGCTGTGGTACGAGTAAGCGTGCATTTTGCTTCATGATGATTGGAATTACAGAAACAGAAAATACGTTCATGTCTATGGTTAGTTAAAACCATTAGCATTTTTAAAAATAAACAAAAAATTGGTTGATAAAAAACAAAAGAAAGTAACAAAAAATACAGTCATTGCGGATCTTTGAGGTCTTCAAAAGATTTCTCGGATTTTATAACAATCTGCTTATCGCCTTCAAGCTTACGTATCTTATTATTCTTACACCAGCAGAATTTATAATTGTTCTGTCTAGCGAATTCTCTTGCGAGAAAGTACAATTTTTTTGACGGATGGAGACAAGTATTCGCTTACGTATATCGGTCGGTTTTCACAGTTCAGACCAAGTTGTGCAGAGTTAAGCTTTTCTTCTTTCTCCCGGTTTTTATTGTAGGACCGTACTAAGGAAGTGAGCTCCGTCTTTATCGGGACTGTAGAAAATTCAGCAATTATAGGTCTAACTGAACCCGGTTTACCAGGAAGCCTGTAAATGTCTCTTATTCCATTCGGCTGTAGATCCATCTGCATTTTAGAGGCAATCTGCCACACAATCTTTGTAAGTGACTCGGTAGTTTCTTTTTCCTTTAAGGGTACGTTTCTGATCTCGATACATGCGGAGCGGGACCTGAGTTCTATATCTTGCAATTTGATTTCTAAACTTTCAAAAGCTTGTTTGTAGTAAGTTCGCTCTTTCTCTAGAGAATCAATACGCTGTTGCACTTCTTCAAAGCTTCTGTTAAACGACTCAACAGCTTTCTCAATCTCTGAGTTGGTTTTTTGAATTTGTAGTGATTGTGTTTTCAAGACAGCAATTTTAGAGACTATTGTTTTTAAGGTCTTAGAATGTTCATTTAGAACCGCGGCCTGCTCACCTTTCCACGATAGAAGCATTTCTTTTAGCTCTTCAATTTCAGTTGAGTTTAAAGAAGAGTCGTCGCATCGTAGGCGTTTATTTGCTCTAGAGGTTATGTTGACGCACTCTAAGTTCTCTCTTGCAACGACAGACGCCACATTCGGTTCAGCTATACGTGCAACACACCGGCGCTGATCACTTGTTAGCTACACGTGCAACACACCGGCGCTTATCACTTGTTAGCTACACGTGCAACACACCGGCGCTGATCACCTGTTAGCTATACGTGCAACACACTGGCGCTGATCACCTGTTAGCTACACGTGCAATACACCGGCGCTTATCACTTGTTAGCTACACGTGCAACACACCGGTGGGCGATGATCACTTGTTAGCTCCATGTGTCGCTAGGTCGCTACTCAAATCTAGCAATAGACTGACAATGTTGCAGAGAGAAATGAAATCGGAAATGTTCCATTGCAGACTCACATGTGATCATAGACAGGCGCTGTTAGTGCAAAAGCGTATACGAGTTTAAATTATTTGTTACAAATAAACTTGTTGGAGTCCAGTCCAGTCTCCGTACAGTGCTCGGTGCAAAATACGTGTGTTGTAAAACGTTGCGGTTCGTCCCGACACCGCCGCCAACCTTGCTGTGTACATCACAATACCTCACAATGCTACTCACCTGATGAGAACGAGCCAGCCGCGGTGCGCTGAGCGGTGCAGCGCAAACAATACCGCGCTTACGACATAACAACCGAGCGTCTCTCGCACTCCTTTATGTCATAAGTCATAACTTTGTATTTTATTTTACAGGACATTATGTTGTTTCGTGGCATTAAACTGTTACACTGTAGACATCCTTTGATTGCCGCTGCTGGCACAAAGCGTTTTAAAAGACTTCAGATTCGACACGAGTCCACATTGCAGAAAGCAGTGCGTCAAGCTGCTTTCTGCAATGTGGACTCGGCTTATAATCTACGAGCGAACAATTAATTCAACACGTACGTTAGATCTGTTATATCCATTGACATGACAGCGTGATGTGCGTTGACGTGGCCGCAGTGGGGACTGTGGGCAGGGGCCAGGTCACAGATTAGCGACGGTTAGCTGCCGGAACCCGCTATCTACATCCGCGCGTGCTGTCAACCGCGCTGATAATACGCGCGTGCTACACCGCCGCCGCTTATCAACAAACTTTAGGCACAGCGCGCGTGCCATGGGTTAGCAGCCAATACGATGATCACTGATAACGATGGATGTCCAAATTTTGGTATTATTCGATGCCTATAGGAGGTAACTATTGCACCAATTGGAATGATCAATTCTGTCAGGTACTAGCCGTTCATCAACAGGAAGTTCTTGTTTCTAAATTCTCTGTGAAAATACGATCAAACCGTTGAATAAACTATGCTGTTTGAGTTTAAAATTAGTTCGAGTTTGTTTGACGGTTGTATAATGTGTATCAAATTAGTAATGTCAGGTTTGGTGAGGCCGGTGGGCACTGTGGGCAGTGCGGTGCGGTGCGGTGCGGTGCGGTGCGGTGCGGTGCGGTGCGGTGCGGTGCGGTGCGGTGCGGTGCGGTGCGGTAGCGGCAATGCGGTGCCGGTACTCCACTTTGTTGATAACATCAGATTACGCGAGTGTTAATTATAACGAGCGCTCGTTAACGGTCGGTTAAAGCGGCGGGTAATGGCGAGCGATATGAGTCCGGCGATATTATCGCTAATGTTGTTGTTATTGCAGCTAGATTACAACTATTTGGAAGGTGTGAGAACGGACCACGAAGTAGTAGTTATGTCTTAGCCAGTTTTTAAAGTACCTATCTTTATCATTCGAATCAGACTTTTAAGCTATGCACATTTTAAGCTATGCACATTTGTGGCAAATCAACAAAAACGTGTGTATACATGTATATTAAGAAAAGCGGGTAGATGCGAGGGGAGACGCGAGTGTAAATCTTATTAACTGAAACAAATAACCGCGCGCTGTAATTACGGCGGCGCGGGCGCAATCATACGCGTTGCGCATGCACCAGGCTGTGTGTGTGCGCCGCTATTATAGATGCGCAGCGCAGCCAGAATTTTACAGAACTTTGCACTGCACGGTATTTACCTTAATTACGCGAAAGACAGTTGCGCGAAAAAGTTGCGGAAATGAGATTTCTTCATAACATCACGCCTGTGTTCTTTCAGGGGTACTCATTATTTTATTCCTTTCGGTGTAGCCACCTCTAAGGAAAGACGATAACGATTAAAACAAAACAAACTTTTATATCGGACGTTGTAGTCCATAATTGGTTAGTGTATACACAACTTAGAAACTAGTGTTAGTACTTATCTACATCTACTAGAAAAACAATACACACTATTCATTACTACGCCAAAATGGCATGTAGGCGTATCTAATGTCCCAGTATGAGCAATGTCCCTGTCCCACCTATCAGCTATAGTTTTCCGGATGCTGTTGGGGCTGGCGCGTACTTTGCAGCGGACAGCCAACGCACTGCGGTCACGCGAAATATTCAGATTGTCTTTTAAATCTTCGGAAACCCAGTGGCCTAGTTACTTGAAAGAACTGACTTGTTTCAAGGATCTTCTGCAAAGTTTCAACTGTGGTTCGATCGTGAAAACTGAGCCCATGAGCATCCGCGATATTCATAGTTATACCAGGAATAAACATAACCTTGCTGTACATCGCCCACGTCTCCACAGAGTAGGCAATTCGTTCATGGGTCAATGTATACACTTTCCATTGCCTTCCCATTGACATTCAAAATTTACCGATTAAACGATTTAAAAGCTGTATTAAAACGAACTTTGTAAAAAAGGGAACTATAAAATTTCTATTTTTTTAATTTTTTTTCTAAAACACTTAGCTATTTTAAAAGCTTTTATTTAACTTGCAATGTATGTTTGTTCGCGTGA
Organism: Agrochola macilenta; assembly: GCA_916701695.1. Lineage (NCBI taxonomy): Eukaryota > Metazoa > Arthropoda > Insecta > Lepidoptera > Noctuidae > Agrochola > Agrochola macilenta. Next base: position 162,970 of record OU753570.1, on the reverse strand, counting down.
AATCATGCTACTCAATTTTGAAGCAGATATCTTCAACCGATTGAGCTGAAATTTTGTATACACGTTTAGTTTGGATGACAATACACGATAAGCTGTGTGACGTTATTCTAAATCGAATATGGCGGACCATCCAAGATGGCGGAATAGTTATTTTTAATGCATTTCTACAATATGGGTATCAAATGAAAGGGCTTGTTGAGAGTAACTCGAAAAATAATGTTACGTCATTCTAAATCAAATATGGCGGAACATCCAAGATGGCGGAATAGTTCTTTTTTATGCACTTCTGCAATATGGGTATCAAATTAAAGGGCTTGTTAGGAGTAACTCGAAAAATAATGTGACGTCATTCTAAATCTAATATGGCGGAACATCCAAGATGGCGGAATAGTTCTTTTTTATGCACTTCTGCAATATGGGTATCAAATGCTTGCCGAGAATAATTTGAAATAACTAAAAAGTAAAAAATAAATTAAAAGCAAAAATACCTTTTTAAAAAAAAGCTTTTATTTAAATGCTCTAAAAAGAAGAAAATAAAATTTTCTTTTAAAATTTTAACTATAAACTTATAACCTCATTATACACAATTTATATGATCATAAAAGCTTGTCGCGAGGTTTGCAAAAAATAAATAAACGCGCGACAAGCTTATATGATCATATAAATTGTGTATAATGAAGTTATAAGTGTTTATTAGATTTATTGACCAAATAAAGAATCTTTACATTTCCTTAAAAGTAATACAAATAAACTATTCCTAATATTAAATAATATGTACAAGTATATAAGAAAGGGGTTGGGGGGGAACAATCATAGGGCATCAAAAAATTCGTCCGCATCGTTGTCAACAGGAAAAGTGCCCAAAAGGCTGGCAGCATTGCCACGCTGTATGGCAATGCTGATTCTCTGGCCGAAGAATAGGCCAGCCTTCTGGTCACATGAAGAGTCGACCAACCGCTTTGCGATGTCTTGAAAGACTAAGTGGGCACTCGGACCCCATGGCCCTAGTGTTTCAACCCCAAACGGCTCAAACATATAAGTCCCAATAAGATTGGAGTATTTGCGCCGTTTGAGGTTTTCCGCACCTGCAGCAGCAGCCCCAGCACAGCCCACCGTGCTAGGAAGATGGGATGGCGCAAGGGTGTCGACACACGTTGCATCCCACACCAATGGCCTACCTACCTTCCAAGGCATTATGGTCATTCCGTCTGGTCTCTTCCCATCGTCGCGTGCCAAGCCGTTGGGTTCTAGAACAGCTGGCACCCCGGCGGTGACAAGAGCACGACGGATGGTGTCATTAATGCTGGCGTGCCGTGCTCTCCGGCCTGCGCTTTTACTGCAGGATAGACCATGGTGTCCGAGACAGTCGACTGCTTCACCGCATTGACAGCGATGCGGGGCCACACAAGGAGCGCCCAGACGCAGACAGGTAGCGAGCCGGAAAGTGGTGTCACCCAGCATAGTCCCTATGTTGGGTGACGGTAGCGCCTGAAGCCAAAGGCCCGACTCCCACTCACCCACAGCCAGCAGGCGGGCACGCTCATCAGTATTGGTGGACGTATTAATAAGATTGTTCCGTACCAACCTGCAGAGCGGCTCATCCCACTGCCTCTGGGAGGACAGGTTCACAGGCCGATCTGTATTCGGGCAAGCCGTTTTCCAGGCGTTCTCCGCATCAGTCAAGCACGGCACTTCAGAGTCGACCAGGCAGGGGGCTAAAATTTTCCCGGTCAACTTTTCAGTGCTGTGGACAGAGGACAGGAACGCGGGTAAGCTAATACTTGTAATTTTGCGGACACCGAGGCCACCGAAACGGATGGGTAGTGTGGCTTGCAGCCACGCCCGGTCGTCCAAGGCCACATTTAAAATGGATGTTAGGGTGCTGCGAATAATTTGGTCAATTTTGTCCAAGAGGTGTGGCTGCTTCCATAAAGGTGAAGAGCGTAAAAAATATATGAAATTTGGACCAAAACAACAGTATCTGATCAGGGTGAAAGCCGAATGTAAGTTAATTTTAGAGAGTCTGTCCGAAATGTCGTTGAAATTTTTGATTTTTTCGTCGATGAAGGGAGAAAAGCTGTCTTCTAAGATTGGGGAACCTAGGAGCTGAAGTGAACTTTTTTTTTTAATTTTGATTTGTGGGGCTATTGCATTAAATTTCTCAAGTGTCAATTGTCTGTCGGTAATGTCAGAAAGGTAAATTTCGCATTTTGATGGGTTAAGGTCCAAGCCAATGGATTTAAATTGTTGTTTGAGGAGTTGTAAGTCGTTCAAAACGGTGTCTACATCACCTCCTAGTGTTCCATCATCTAAATACCATACGTTAAATTTTGAATTTAGTCTCTGGATAATTGGATGAATAGCCAAGCTGAAAATGACTGGCCCGAGCGGATCACCTTGTTGGCATCCTACTGCAGATTCCAAAACATTGTCCTTGTATAATAATTTAGAGGGGTACCTGTAACACTGCCACATAAAACCATAAATTTCGGGTAGTTCTTTTTTTATTTCAGCCAACAAAGTGTCCTACAGTTATAAGTTGACCCTAAGTTAATATCCTCGCATTGTGAGTCTGGGATTCATTTGGCAACCTAACGTAACCTAAACTTTTTTTTTCGTGGTGGAAAATCCTCATGGATGTCTTCCGCCCTGGGGTGGGCGGAGAGGTCTATCAGACTCTTACTGACTATAAACCACCTCGGTGTTCCAACTCACACCTGCGGGAACTCAAAAATCTTCCGCAACCCCCGGCTGGTGCCGGTCTGCAACCGCGGGCCTCCTCGGGTCACGGGAGGGAGTCAGGTGTTTGACTCCCCCCGCGACGTCTAAGAGGGGCGCGCGTGGAACACTACGCGCCGCCACCTCGGGTCCTCATATATGGGGGGCGACGGACGTCCCCGAGTCAGTCACCCTTGGACCCATTTGGGAGGGCTGGAAGAGGGCGTTTTCCGCCCTCCGCTGACGCCCGGTGCGCCTGCTGCTGGCCGGGTGAGTGGATGAGATCTCCGTCTCCCTTTCCGCAGCCTCGCGCGCCAGTAGGAAACCACCGCGTCCCAAGACTCGTCACTGCCGACTATCGCATTCACTACGGCCAGCAGCGACAAGTCACTGCCTACTTCTGAGATGAGGGCACGGCGTGGCTCCTCCAAAGCGGCACAGTCTTAAAAAATAAAAATATATACGAGGGTCACACAGAAAGTTCTTAGAAAACCAAAAAACTGAACTAACTAGCAAGTTATTAGTTTTATTATACGAGTATCTTTTCAAAATAGTGTTCATTTACATCAATACATCGCTGAATCCGATGGAACCACTGAGAAAAGAACTTTGCCCACTCGTCCTTAGGGGTCTCTTCGACGGCATTTTGAAACGCAGCCACTGCTTCCTCGGCGTCCATAAAACGTTTTCCTCGAAGTTTTTCTTTTATTTTCGAATATAAATAAAAATCGCAAGGTGCCAGGTCGGGGCTATAGGGCGGGTGACCCAGTAATTCCACGTCTGACGTCACCAAGTAGTCGATTGTTTGCTTGGCACAATTTATATGATCATATAAGCTTGTCGCGCGTTTATTTATTTTTTGCAAACCTCGCGACAAGCTTTTATGATCATATAATTTTTTTCTTCAAATCAAATCATTTTTATTTGCATTAAAACCTGGTATTACAGACGTTACATTAAAATGAGTGCTTACATGTTTTGCTATACATACGAGTACATAGCATGCAAACTTGTCGGCATGCGTTACATCACATAATATTATACAATGGTCGGAGCATATTTAGTTTCTATAAATTCTTTAATAGAATAGATATTTTGTATATTTAGCCATTTATATACGTAATATCAATATTATACCAAATCAGTAACCTGGATCTTAGAATATTTCAGTGGGATTATACAGCTTTAACTACGATTTTGAATATTATTTTAAAAAGTATGTAAGTAATCGCTTGGCTCCTTGGTCTAGCGGTTCAGTTTTTTGGTTTTCTAAGAACTTTCTGTGTGACCCTCGTATATATTTTTATTTTTTAAGACTGTGCCGCTTTGGAGGAGCCACGCCGTGCCCTCATCTCAGAAGTAGGCAGTGACTTGTCGCTGCTGGCCGTAGTGAATGCGATAGTCGGCAGTGACAAGTCCTGGGACGCGGTGGTTTCCTACTGGCGCGCGAGGCTGCGGAAAGGGAGACGGAGATCTCATCCACTCACCCGGCCCGCAGCAGGCGCACCGGGCGTCAGCGGAGGGCGGAAAACGCCCTCTTCCAGCCCTCCTAAATGGGTCCAAGGGTGACTGACTCGGGGACGTCCGTCGCCCCCCATATATGAGGACCCGAGGTGGCGGCGCGTAGTGTTCCACGCGCGCCCCTCTTAGACGTCGCGGGGGGAGTCAAACACCTGACTCCTTCCCGTGACCCGAGGAGGCCCGCGGTTGCAGACCGGCACCAGCCGGGGGTTGCGGAAGATTTTGTGTTCCCGCGACCCACGGCGTAGGTGTGAGTTGGAACACCGAGGTGGTTTATAGTCAGTAAGAGTCTGATAGACCTCTCCGCCCACCCCAGGGCGGAGGACATCCATGAGGATTTTCCACCACGAAAAAAAAAAAGTTTAGGTTACGTTAGGTTGCCAAATGAATCCCAGACTCACAATGCGAGGATATTAACTTAGGGTGTTCAAAATGAGGGCGATGGCCGTCAGAGTCATCAGAGGGAATCGCACGATCTCTTACGAGGCGGCTTGTGCACTGGCCGGATCCCCGCCCTGGGACCTCGAGGCGAAAGTACTTGCGTCATCATATAGGTGGCGCGAGGAAGCGAGGGCGCGGGGCGAGCGACCGATGCAGCGACACATGGAGCTGCATCGGTCTCAGCTTCGCGAGGTCCTTGTGGCGGAATGGCGGCGCAGGTTTTCACGCCCTACCGCCGGCCTCGACATCATCGTGGCGGTCCGGCCGGTGCTCGAGCGCTGGCTCCGGAGGAGGCACGGCTCCCTGTCGTTTCGGGTGACGCAGGTGCTCTCGAGGCATGGTTGCTTCGGGAAGTACGTGTGTCGCATAAACAGGGAGCCGGACGCCCGGTGTCACCACTACGTCGACTGCCGGGAGGACACGGCGCGGCATACGCTGGCAGAGTGTGCCGCTAGGGAGGAGCCACGCCGTGCCCTGACAGGCAGTGACTTGAAAGTCACTGCCTACTTCTGACAGTCAGTGTCTTGTAGTGAATGCGATGGTCGGCAGCGGTGAGTCCTGGGACGCGGTGGTTTCCTACTGCGAGACAGTCGTCTTGCAGAAGGAGACTGCGGAAAGGGAGAGGGAGATCTCGTCCACTCACCCGGCCCGCAGCAGGCGCACCGGGCGTCGGCGGAGGGCGGACAATGCCGGACAAAGAAGAAGCCGCACTGTATGATGTGTACCGCGAGGCGAAGGAGGCTCTGTGGCTAGCCGACGGCGAGTCGAAGACTCGAGCCAGGGAAGAGATGATGGCGACCCTAGACGGGGATCCGTGGGGGCGCCGTTATCGTGCAGTCCGAGGGAAACTTCACGAAGTTTCCCTCGGACTCACGGAGAGTCTACAGCCTCAGTTGTTGGAGAAAGTGGTCGCAGCCCTCTTCCCTGCAAGAGAAGAGCATGTACTGCCACCGATGGCTTTGCCCACAGACGCAGGGTCGCAGGATGAGAAGGTCGTTAGCGTCCCTGAGGTGACACAGCCGGATATGAGGGTGGCCGTAACGCGGATCTGGGCCAAAACCGTTGCCCCGGGGCCCGATGGAGTTCCCAGTCGAGCACTCGTCCTCGCTCTGAAAGAGCTAGAGCCCCAGCTGAGAAGACTCTACACAGCTTGCCTTGAGCAGGGCCGGGTCCCTGCTCAGTAAAAGACAGGTCGTCTGGTCCTGCTCAGGAAGGTGGAGCGCCCAGCAGACTCACCGTCCGCATACCGGCCTATAGTGCTGCTAGGCGAGGTGGGTAAGCTTTTTGAGAGGATAATCGCAGCCCGCCTCGTCGGTCACTTGTACAGAGAGGTTCCGGATCTGGACGACAATCAGTTCGGCTTTCGGAATTGGTGCTCCACTGTAGACGCCACTGCCGGAATCACTCATCGTGATCGGGAGGGCTCGAATTGCTGTCGAGTCCACCATGAAGTACCTGGAAACCGCAGAGGGCGATGGCAGTCAGAGCTATCAGGGGATATTGCGTGATCTCCTACGACGCGGCTTGGGCACTGGCCGGATCCCTGCCCTGGGACCTAGAAGTGAGAGCCCTCGTTACACTGTACCGGTGGCGCGAGGAGGCGCAAACGTGGAGCGGGATAATCATTAATTAATTAATTCATGGTTTAATCATTCATTCATGGATGCAGCAGGAAATCGATCTTCGTCGGTCACAGCTCCGCAAGTCCTGGTGACGGAATGGCGGAACAGGCTTCTGCGCCCTAGCGCCGGCCTCGCTACCGTCGTTGCAATCCGACCAGTGCTCGACGAATGGTACGGGAGAAGGCACGGCTCCCTGTCATTTCGGGCGACGCAGGTGCTCTCGGGGCATGGTTGGACCGGGCGTCGGCGGAGGGTGGACAACGCCCTCTTTCAACTTCCGTAAACAGGTCCGGAGGGACGGTGGAGTCGGGGACGGTTGCCGCTCCCCATCCAGCAGGACCCGAGGTGGCGGCGCGTAATGTTCCACGCACGCCTCTATTTGACGTCGCGGGGAGAGTTTCGCACATCACTCCCCCGCGGGCAAGAGGTGGCCCGCAAAAGTGGGCCAGCACCTGTCGGGGATCATGAAAGGAGCACAAGCAACGTTGCAGGCTGCGGCTGCGGTCTCGCAGGCGGTGAGCCACATTCGGCGCTTGGGCCTGGAAGTTGCCCTCAACAAGTCAGAAGCCATCAGTTTCCATGGCCCCCGACTGGCGCCGCCACCGGGATCACACATCGTGGTCTATATCGCTGTCGAGTCAACCATGAAGAACCTGGGATTGGTGCTCGAGAGCCGTGTGGACTTCAAGCCCCACTTTCAGCGGCTGGCGTCCAAGTGAATGGGTGCGGCGGGCGCGCCATGGTCTTAGTAAAGGGAGAAATAATGTCTTCAAAACTACAGTGGTTGTAAATGTGGCGGAGCTGGGTGTATTTTGCCTAACCTAACCTAACATTGTCGGAACTGAATAACCCTGGAACAGATAGTGATGCGCCTTGGCCTGAGTAAAGAGACAAAAATGTATTCAAAACTACAGTGGTTTTAACTGTGGCGAAGCGAGGTGTATACATACGTTGTTTCAAATTCTGGAATTTAGATAGAAAAGATTATTTGAAGGTCAATTTACCTAATTCTACAGTCTGAATACAGTATTATTAATTGTGCGACACAGTCTCAACTGTAAATCAACCAATCATCACAATGATTGGTTGGTTCATAATAATTGTTACCCAGTTGGGTTTGAAGCACGGATATCTATGGCTTGAAGCATGTTGTCTTTTTGGCTACTAACCAGCGGTGAGCAGGCGTCTTATATCCTTATCTCAAGCTAGACACAGAGGGACTCTGTAGTAGGCCGGTACTAGCTACTACCCACATCATTATTACGTATGATTAATGACATTAATATTATGAATTAGGTAAGTACCGTTGGTTATCAGTTGGCGCGTGCCTCCCTTCCTCCCCCCCCCCCCCACTACTGGTGTGCCACTGCCCCATCTACCGCCACTATTATGTCAGCGTTCCAGTTATTTTTAACATTGCTATCATTGTAACAATTATGTTATCACCAACTAACCCGAGTGGTACACTTATGGAACAGCGGACATAATATCCTCAATGTGTCTGTTTCTGATGTCTGCCTACTTTACTGTGATGCTAGTTTGTTGTTTTCTACGACTTGGCTCGACCTGACCGTGTTACATATCGATACCTCGGGGCTCAAAGAGCGTATAGCACATTTTGGCCAAATAGAGTTATTTAAACCATCTGGTTCAGTTTTTCATTCTCTATCGATCTGTCTAATCAGAGTAGCGGAATTCTCGAAAAAATGTTCTTTACTACCCAAAATTTTAGGGCTTTTATTGCAGGTTTAATGTGAATTGTGGCTGTAAATCACAATTATTTATGATGACATAATCATCTAGGTTGTATAAATTGAGTATACTTAAAGATTTAGGACGTAAAGCACATAATTTTGACATATTTATAACCAATTTGTCCTTTACTACCTAACTACATCTTTAGAGAAACTACAGAGGGCATGGCTCAAAAAGACAATAGAACACCAAATGCTCCACCAAAATATACAGAAGCTGCAAAAAGTTACGTGAGCAACTTTATTAAAAAAATCCCTGCAGTGCCGTCGCAGTATAACAGAAAAAGTTACGTGAGCAACTTTATTAAAAAAATCCCTGCAGTGCAGTCGCACTATAACAGAAAAAGTTACGTGAGCAACTTTATTAAAAAAATCCCTGCAGTGCCGTCGCAGTATAACAGAAAAAGTTACGTGAGCAACTTTATTAAAAAAATCCCTGCAGTGCAGTCGCACTATAACAGAAAAAGTTACGTGAGCAACTTTATTAAAAAAATCCCTGCAGTGCCGTCGCAGTATAACAGAAAAAGTTACGTGAGCAACTTTATTAAAAAAATCCCTGCAGTGCCGTCGCAGTATAACAGAAAAAGTTACGTGAGCAACTTTATTAAAAAAATCCCTGCAGTGCCGTCGCAGTATAACAGAAAAAGTTACGTGAGCAACTTTATTAAAAAAAATCCCTGCAGTGCCGTCGCAGTATAACAGAAAAAGTTACGTGAGCTACTTTATTAAAAAAATCCCTGCAGTGCCGTCGCACTATAACAGAAAAAGGACTAACAGAACGTATCTCCCGCAAGAACTGAAGAACGCAACAAACATAAATCGTATTTATTTAAAAAATTGCAATGAAATCGACCAAAAGATTGTAAGTGAGACTGTATTTAGAAGTATTTTTAAGGAATATTTATTTATTTATTTATTATTTAAAGCGAGTTCCCCGTGGCGCTAGACCTCTAGTGGCTCAACACCTAGCAGGCTGCGTTCGTCTTGCCGCCAGGGAGAACTCGCAAAGCGCTTGGGAACAGCTGCTCACCTTCCCTTACAGAATTCTACATGTACAGAAGAATTTGGCAACCAAAAAGACATTAACTGCACAAATTAAAGAAAACTGTAATATTTCGGCTCATAATTTCGATTCAAAATTACCGTCGCAGAGATATATCTCTTCAAGAGGTATATCCCATTTGGTAGAATCTAAGTTAGGGGAAGGTGACATTAGCGGAGCAGCCAGGATTCTTTTTAGTAGTGATGTGGTGGCACCGTGTTCTCCAGAAACGCTCGCAGCTTTGGAGATCAAACACCCTGCCCCAGCGGATGGCCTTTCTTTTCCCGACCCCCCTGATCCGGATAATCACTCCCTCACAATTACAGGTCGTGAGTTGGTCACAGCCGTTTGTTCCTTCCGGAGTGGCTCCGCTGGCGGTCTCGACGGCCTGAGTCCTCAGCACCTTAAGGACCTTATCTGTTCAGGTGCCGGGGAAGCTGGTGAGTTGCTCTTGAAGGAACTTACGGCTCTGATTAACCTTATGCTCTCCGGCAAGGTGAACGACGCCGTCATCGACGTTCTGTACGGGGCCAATTTATGCGCCCTGCGCAAGAGGGATGGCGGCATTCGTCCTATTGCCGTGGAAACCACATACCGTCGTATGGCAGCCAAGATTTGTTGCAAATTTTATGGTGAGGTGGTTTCGGATAAATTTCAGCCCCTGCAGCTAGGTTACGGCTCGAAAGGGGGCTGTGAGGCTGCCGTACACGCTTTGTCGACCTACCTAAATTCTGGTAAAGGAGAGGTCATTCTGAAGGTTGACATAAAGAATGCCTTCAATTCAGTTAGTAGGGACACTTTGCTGGCAGAAACTAAAATAGAAATACCCCAAATCTATAGTTTCCTTTGGCAATGTTACAGACACCCTTCTAAATTACTGTATCGGGACAACCTTTTGGAATCTGCTGTTGGCTGTCAACAAGGTGACCCCCTCGGGCCAGTGATTTTTAGTTTAGCCATTCATCCAATCATTCGACAGCTAAATTCCAAATTTAATGTTTGGTACCTTGATGATGGAACCTTGGGAGGCGATGTAGAAACTGTTTTAAATGACCTAAAATTCTTAAAAAACGAACTTTATTCCATTGGCCTTGATCTCAACCTTTCGAAATGTGAACTATACTTAGCGGACAGCACTGACAGACAATTGACACTTCCCAAATTTAACGCAATAGCATCGAAATCAAAATTATTGGTAAAAGCTCTCTTCGTCTCCTTGGGTCTCCAATCTTCGAGAATTCCTTACCCGTTTTTATTGAGGAAAAAATACAAAATTTCAACGACGTTTCGGAAAGATTGTTACAAATTAATATGCATTCGGCCATCACCCTAATTCGTTACTGCTGTTTCGGCCCTAAATTAACATATTTTCTTCGCGCTTCCCATTTATGGAAACACAATCACCTTTTAGAAAAAATGGACCAAATTATCCGACACACATTAACTTTAATTTTAAATGTGGCCATGGACGACCGAGCTTGGGCGCAAGCTACTCTTCCCATTCGTATGGGAGGCCTCGGCGTCCGCAAAATTTCTAGTATTAGTTTACCGGCTTTTATATCCTCTGTCCACGGCACTGAGAAATTAATCAGGAAAATTCTAGCCTCCACACTGATTAATTTTGATGTTCCGTGCTTCACCGAGGCTATGGATGCCTGGAAACTCGCTTGCCCGAACTCAGCTCTACCCGATTATCCATCTTCCCAAAGACGGTGGGATGAGCCGCTCTGCAGAGTAGTACAGAACAATTTACTTAACACGTCTGCTACCCCTGCGGAGCGTGTGCGCCTGCTGGCTGTGAGTAAGTGGGAATCGGGTCTGTGGCTTCATGCACTACCGTCGTCAAACATAGGTACCTTGTTCGACGACACTACATTCCGCCTCGCTGCTTCCCTACGACTAGGAGCTCCATGCTGTTCTCCTCATCGCTGTCACTGTGGCGAAGTTGTCAATAGTCTCGGACATCACGGCCTGTCTTGCAGCCGAAGTGCGGGTCGCTTAGCGCGGCACGCGAACATTAACGACATCATCCGACGAGCTCTTGTCACCGCCGGCGTTCCAGCTGTATTAGAACCCAATGGCTTGGCACGCGACGATGGCAAGAGACCGGACGGCATGTCTTTATTTCCATGGAAGGTGGGTAGGCCTTTAGTGTGAGATGCAACCTGTTTCGACACTCTTGCGCCATCCCATCTTCCTGGCTCAGCGTGCTGTGCTGGTGCTGCCGCTGCGGCTGCAGAAAACCTCAAGCGGCGTAAGTATAATAACCTTGTTGGTAATTATATTTTCGAGCCGTTTGGGGTTGAAACCCTCGGGCCGTGGGGTCCGAGTGCTCACGGCCTCTTTAAAGAAATCTCCTCTCCTCCTCTTATCTTCAGGAGCGTCAGCAGTCCATTCATATTGGAGATTCTTCATCATGCTGGTGAGATTTGGAAGCTGGCGTTCCCCAAGGCGGTATTCTTTCTCCTCTTCTGTTCTCTATTTTTATTAATCTTATAACTTCCGAGCTTCAGTGTGCGTATCATCTGTATGCGGATGACTTGCAGTTGTACTGTCAAGGGAAGGTTGATGAAATACCTGACGCTATCGACAAGTTAAATAGAGACTTAGCTGCAATAAAAACCTGGGCTGATAGATTTGGTGTTGCAGTAAACCCTAATAAGTGTCAGGCAATCATAATTGGGAGTCCTCGTAGTATTAGCAAGGTGGATGAGTCAATCTTGCCACCAGTTCTCTTCAACGGTACGATCGTTCCATTTAGCACTGACGTGAAAAACCTAGGCTTACACATCGATGGGACCCTGAACTGGCGTACTCAAGTCGCTAGGGTCAACCAGAAGGTTACTGGAACGCTGCGGGCTCTGTACCGGCTAAAAAATTTATTACCATCAAGTACCAAGACAATGCTTGTGCAGTCCTTAATTTTCCCTATCATCGATTATGGTGATGTGTGCTACTATGACCTGAATGCAGATCTCCTCGACAAACTAGACCGTCTTCTCAATAACTGCATTCGATTCGTTTTCAATCTTCGTAAATATGATCACGTCTCTGCGCATCGATCCCTTCTAAAGTGGTTGCCCATACGGCAGCGCAGAGAGCAAAGGGCGCTGACCACCTTGTTTTCATTTCTTGACTCTCCCTCTTCCCCTAGTTATCTAGCCCCCCACTTTCAGTACATTTGCGCAAACCACAATAGAACTCTACGTTCATCACACAATCGTCTTCTTCAATATCCCACTCACCGCACTGACTTCATTCACTCTTCCTTCTTCGTTCAATCTATCTCCTTGTGGAATGCGCTCCCCCAAGAAATCAGGATGGCAACCAACCGATTATCCTTTAAAGTTAAAGTCCGCGAGCACATTCGTAAGAAGCTGGCAGTATCATAACAACGGTAATGTTTTCCCATTATTTGTCTTATTTGTTTTAGTATATTCGTGTATTTATGTGTATTTATCTGTTCTTGTATTTACTTATATTTTATTATATATATAGGATAATAGGTATATGTATATCCTTATATTTAAATAAATATTTATTCCACAATTTTCATATTGCACCTACCACTGTTTATCTCTGCATCACCCAAAGGTTGACTGGTAGAAAATGCCTATGGCATTAAGTCCGCCTCTGAACATTTATGTGCTTAAAGTATTAAATAAATAAATAAAATAAATCTCCAAACGGCTATTTGACACTTCCCGTGACCCAAGGGCTGGTTTTTACCTTGGGCAGAGGCTAAGCATTGCCATACAACGTGGCAATGCGGCCAGCCTCTTGGGTACATTACCAGTCGACAGCGATGCGGATGAATTCTTCGATGCTATATTTTAGTTTGTAAATAGTTTTAGTTAAGTTAGTATATAATTTTGCTACTTTTATTAATTAATTAGTTATAAATTGTTTGTATCTAGAAATAAATAAATATAAATTTAATATATAAGTCGTCAAGAAAAAAAAAAAAAAATATGTAAATATATTTATATATACTTTATTGTACACCAGATTATACATTACATAAAGAAAAGGTAATACACTACAAAATATACAATGGGCGGCCTTATCGGTTACTGCGATCTCTTCCAGGCAACCTTGGAATACAACATCAGCTTCCATATCCCAAAAAAAACTTTTTACAAAAAAATAAACAACCGACTTCCGAAAAAAAACACTACAAAGAGAAAAATAACTTTAATTTCGGAAGTCGGTGTCTTTGGTTTAGAATTTTCGTTTTTTGCCACCGACTTCCGAAATTAAAGTTATTTTTCTCTTTGTAGTGTTTTTTTTCGGAAGTCGGTTGTTTATTTTTTTGTAAAAAGTTTTTATTTTTCACTTTTTAGTTGTGGTGCTTACCCCACACAAATTCGATTACCAGTACCTGCTATGTAAATAACAGTCACAGGAAGTTATAATCATATCATCCACATAAACTAAGTGGGAAAAAATACGTATTATTGAAGCTTACTCAAAAACTATCCCAGCAAAGTTAATAAAATTGATATGGGACCAATCCGGGAGCATACCCTTTCAAACAAAAAAAGGATTTTCAAAATCGGTTCACAATTCACGGAGAAATCGAAGGACATACATAAAAAAAAAAAAAAACATACATACGCGTCGAACATATAACCTCCTCCTTTTTGGAAGTCGGTTAAAAAATATAAGTGCATAACATGTATCAAAGCTGAAAACAACAAAGAAACCATGACTGATATTGGCATATTGAAGAAAAAAGTGCTACAAAACTAAGATTCAAGATCCATCAAGGACAATAAACAATGAAACAATCATTTCTAGTTTTGACTTACAAAAAGTTTTAAACATGGCATGGACGAACAAAAAAAGTTTTATACCCTAATAAATTGTCATAAACAACCATAAAATAAAACGCAAGTGGCCTTTACCTACCCTAATTATAATTTGTATTTTGTGCGATAGGTTAGACTTACATCCCTAAATTCTTACACATGGTATTTTTTTGAAAGGCGTAAAGAACTTTTTTTTTTTTGGGTCGTAAAGGAATAGCCATCTTAGTAAAGAATAGGCGGAGTATTTATTTTTAGATATTACATGAAAATACAACAAATTTTAAGAACTTTTGCCCTAGATTACATTGAGGTAGCATAACAAATGAAAAAAACATTAACATTTTTTTTTTTTTATTTAACTTTTTTTGTTATCTTGAAAAGTCGTGTTTTGTGCTATACGCCCTTTAAAATAAAATAAAATAAAATAAAATATCTTTATTTCAGACCTAAGCAGTCCATACGTAGTTAGTGGTTAGTAACAAACTGTGCTTACATGCTATGTTATTATTGTTAGTACTTAATTCTATTTAACATAAACCTATACCTAATTCTACCCAGTGCCTTTGGATGGGGCAGTCCACTCTGCTAACAATCATTTTCAGGATGCCGTTCCGAGTGCTACGCAAACGTTGCAGTAGGGAAGCCGCTTTCTTACGCATGATGGCGTGAAAGCCATCCGTACGTGCTTCAGCAAACATTCCCGACGCACTGCTACGTCGCGGCAACCGCAACAGCATCCTGAAGGCATTGTTGTATTGCACGCGCAGGACGTTGTAGGCTCGGCTCGTATATGACACCCATAGGCCGCTCGTGTAGAAGGACTGACAGAACGCTTTAAATAAACTGACTTTGACGTCTGCCGTGCAGCGAGCAAACCTACGGGCGAGCATATTGCTCCTCACCGCCAACGCCCTGCGCTCGCGTTCTATGTCCCCATCATCACGTAGGTCACTGGTGACAACATGACCCAAGTATTTAAATTGAGTTACCACATTCAGTTCAACACCGTTGAGATATACTGGAGGTACACGACGGGGCTGTTGTTTAGGTGCCGTAAACACTAACACCTCACTTTTTTTTTAATTGTATTTAAGGCCGTGCACCTCCGCATACGTCTCGCAGATCGTGAGAAGCTTCCTCAGTCCACTCATCGAGGGACTGAGCAACACCATGTCGTCCGCGTAACTTATGTTATTGACACATACACCGTCTATATGACAGCCGTCATGTGTGCTGCTCAGTCGCTCGATGAGCTCATTTACATATAAATTAAATAACAGGGGGGAGCTTAACCCCCCCTGCCTTACACCGCATTCCATTCGATACTCATCCGACAGAGTACCGACCCATCTCACCCGATTTGTCTGGTGAGCATACCAGTACCGGAGAAGCGCTGTGTACTCCACCGGCACACCCGTGCCCCTCAACTTGTCCCATAGCACATCATAGGAGACAAGGTCGAAAGCTTTCGACAGGTCAAGGAAACACGCGTATACCGGCGTCCTCCTCATGGTGTAGTACTTGACGGTGTGCTTCAGGCCGAGAATAGCACTCTCGGTGGACACGCCCGCCTTGAATCCAAACTGGGCGTCGTGCACTTTAACATGTTCTGAGAGGCAGCCCTTCATCAGACCGTCAAGCACCTTAGCCATGGTGGTAGCTAGTGAGATGGGTCGATAGTTGTTCATATCGGATGTGTCACCAGTTTTGTTTTTAACTATAGGGACCACAATCGTCCGCATAAGTGGTTCCGGTAAATAGGAATGACCAAGGCACAAAGTGAAAAACAGTGACAAAACTCTAGGCAGATGGACTCCCGCATGTTTAAAATGTTCGACACTGAGACCATCGTGACCCGGCGACTTCCCACGCTGCATCCTCGAAATAATTGAAGCCACACTCTTGGCAGGTATTTTCGCGTTCCGCTCAGTCTCAATGGTCTCAGCTCCGCTTACTCCACGAGGCGCCGAGCCCAAGAGTGACCGCACAGAAAAGTGGTCCCTAAAACCATCCGCAATATTCTTACGGTCAGTAAACCCACCGACGCTCACCGGGAGACCCGGTCTCACATTCATGTTATTCGTGTTCTTCCAAAAATGCCGAAAGTCCCTGTTCGCGTGGTTGAAAGCAAGGAGATTCATTTTAAGCTGGTCCTGCCTGTTCTGACACCACTTGAGTTTAGCCTTAAAATGTCTCCTTGCCTCCGCCATATCATGAAAAATAGGACCATTGGCTGGGCGACCAGCCATTGTCCACACCTGGAATCTAAGCCGGGCCTCGCGGTGAGCGCCTGCGACATTTTTGTTCCACCCCGTAACATAGCCACCCTTCCTTCGACACTTTATCCTATAAGTCTGTACGGCTGCCCGTTCCAGTATATTCACAATATCATAGTACATTTTGTCAAGAGCTGAACAATGTTCTTTGCGTCTACAAAACTTATCACAACAATCACTCAGCTCCCGAGGAATATCAATAAGTCTCAGCTTAGAGTGACAGAGGTCGTGGTACTCGCTTATCTGCTCAGATGTCCTCTCACCCCACACAGCACGATTAACATGATTATTAATTGGTACAATTTTACAATTAATTTTTAACAAGTCACATTCAATCACAATCGGGAAATGGTCGGACCAATACATGTCATACAGTACTGTGACACTAGTGACTGATTGCTGGGCAGATTTAGTGACGATGCAGTGGTCCAACCATCTGTTACAGCCATGTGATTCACTTGTGAAAGTGTAGGTATCACTGTCACACATCTCCATATCAACACAGACCCAGCTTTGATCTGAACAAAATTTTATCATTTCGTTATAAAACAACTCATTCGGATGTGCATTATAGTCTCCTATGATGTAAAAAGCCTCAATTCCTTTATTTTCCTCTACTTCTATAACTGAGCGAATAGCACTAAGACAGGCTGTAAACTCAGGAAGATTTTCACTCGAGTTTGTTGGCATGTACACACTAAACACCACTACAGATCTAGTACTTACGGTTATTCTGACCGCGCACACTCGCACATTATTGCACGCAATCGGCAACACTGACTCAAACGCACTTTTACGCCACAGTAACGCGACGCCACCGTATGGCCTGCCGCTCAAAAGCCCCGCCGATGTATCTACAGCCGACGTCCCGGTGCACCCGAAGCTGTCATCAACCGTGCTGAGCAACGGCAGATCGTGTGGCAGCAACCATGTCTCTTGAAGGGCTATCACATCCGCCGACCGACATAACGCTCTTGAGCC
The DNA here is from genome assembly GCA_916701695.1 of Agrochola macilenta. Lineage (NCBI taxonomy): Eukaryota > Metazoa > Arthropoda > Insecta > Lepidoptera > Noctuidae > Agrochola > Agrochola macilenta. The sequence continues at coordinate 145,804 of OU753570.1, read as the reverse complement.
CCGAGGTATCGATATGACTACAATGGCACCTTTTACATATAACTGGCCCTCTTTTTATAGCGTTTTTCTTTTTAACTGACTTCCAAAAAGGAGAAGGTTCTATGTTCGTCTGTATGTATATTTTTTTTTTATGTATGTTCGTCGATATTTTCGTCAATTGTGAACCGATTTTGTTTTTTTTTTTTTTTGGTAGATATAGCTTGCGCGGTGGGCCCATATAAATTTTATTAACTTTGTTTAGGTAGTTTTAACGTTAGCTTCAATAATACGTATTTTTTCCCACTCTTAGTCTATGTGGATGATGTTCAAAATTCATATAATAAAACCATGCTGAGAATCAGCACTTTTCGAACGTCAAAATTACATAAGACAGTCCCTTCACCACTTCCTAGTGCCGCAACAAACTCCCCAGCAGCACAGCTGTCTGTTCAGTTAGAAAAAAAGAAATCTTTAAAAAATATTATGCAAAATAATTTACATTACGCAACACAAAACATAAATTAAATTATTAGCCATATATCAGCTAGCACAAGCCAATAGGTATATAAACCAAAAATATCGGGTACTACGAGTATACTCGATAAGCAACAAAAAAATTAAAAAAATTACGTTAACAGAACTTAATATCTGCATACATCAAAAGTGTCTAGGATCAAGTACGTTTATCGTAGGATTATTATTTTAACTTTTTTGGATCGTTATTGATTCTTTTTAGTGAATTTCACTATTTTAATAAAGAATTTTCTTATAATTTTGATAAAAAATTTAAACTGAACTGTCAATCAGGATTCCTATAAAAGTGTGTAATAGCGTTTACAAAACCATAACAATTTCTGCATCGGAACTGAAAAACACTGCATCGATATGGAATGACGACATCATTTGACACGAGAAGAGATTATGAGAGCCGTCGGAATGTTGCAAGCTGGTCTCAGGCAACGTACTGTGGCTGTCGCTCTTGCCAAAAAATAAATTATTAAGGTTTACTATAGGGAACTGAAAGAAATTTTGAATTTTTTAGCTCATCGGTGAGTCCTCTAATAAATTAACATTAAAATCACCACACACAATAATATTTTTTCCTAATTTACCAAGCTTTTGTAACACATCATCCATGATACTCTCAAAGCAATCATAAATCGATGACGGAGGCCGGTACACGCTCAATACAACTACTAGCCGCTCCAACTCCACACAAGCTTTTTCTATAGTCCGCTCAACAGATAGGCTTACAATATCCTTACGTTCTTTGTTTTTTTTTTTTTTAGTTAACAGTATTAATGAGCGACCATGTATTGCATTTTGTCTGCTGAATGAACTACCAACATTAAACATGAACTGTTGGTTTTTTAACCAATGCTGCAATGTTCTCTCATGCTGACAGTTGCTGTCATCGAAGCTAGTTCGGCTCTTCAATATTAATTATATAAAATTATTAAAACATAGTTATCCGGTCTTGTAATAGAAGTTATCGATCAAATGTGTCTCAATTAAGGTCTACAAGTGTTATCAGTGCCAAAGAAGCTGAGTGTAAACAATAACATCTTAAATAAGTTCATCAACAACTGACAGTAAAACAAAAATCTACCCAATCTACCCAGTGAAACTGTAAACATAGCTCCAATTCAGAAACACGCAGTGAGTACATAGTGTTTTGCTTACAAGCAGTGCAATAATTACACAAAACTATTTTAACTAGTGCAAAAAACATTCTAACCGAACATAATCACCTACCCTACTTCTCAAAAACATAAAAAATTATCGTTACTGTCAATCAGCTGACTTGAGGAAGTAAAGACCTTTTTGAGATACAATACTACAAGTACCCGTGGCTCGTAAAGATCGAGCCCGGACTGACGATTTAAGTGGCGCATGTTCGATCCTCACCGAACGAGAGGAGACCTTTTTGTATTAATTTCAACATGAACAATATGGAGCAAGTGAATAATATTGTGGGACAACGCATTCAGCGAGCGTATATCCGACCTGCACAACAGGCGGAACACTGGCTGGTGAGAGTCTATGATGACTACCACAAAAAGTATGTCAACTGACATGTCAATTCGTTGTATAAAAATGATGAGAATTTAGTGTGTAAAATATATTGTATATTGATTCGCAAATTGTTATTTAATGAACACGTATATTAGGTACCCATATTTGGTGACCCCGACGTGATTATTACCGACCATTTACCTGCTCAAGTTCGCGCTGTGTTATCTGTTAACACAGAATCAACGCTCGACACTCTAGCAATGATGGCAGACAAGATGATGGAGCATACAGACAATACGATTGCGGAACTCAGCCAAAACACACCTTCTACAAGCAGCGGTAGTGGTCATAACCTGCATTATCAACTACTATCGAAACAAATAGAGAAGCTTACACTCGAAATTGCTGAACTACAGAAGCACAATTACAATAATTATCGCCGACCTCCTTACCGTCCAAACAATTTTCGCTCAAGATCTCGTTCTCGTTCAAGAACTGGGCTTGGGAAGAAGCCGGGAGATCGAAACTGGGAATGTTATTATCATTATCGATTCGGAGACAAAGCCAAGAAATGTGAATCTCCTTGTTCACGGAAGCCGGCGGAAAACTGAAGACCACATCGACTGTGGCGGACGTCGGTGTTGCGAATACAAATAACCGCCTATGCATAACTGACAGAACCACGAGAGAACGATTCCTAGTTGACACGGGAGCAGATATATCAGTGCTAGCTACACGAAGTAAGCGAACACCGATATCAACGTCGTTCAAACTATTCGCCGCAAATAACACACCGATCAACACTTATGGAGAAAAAACACTACAATTGAACCTGGGACTTCGCCGCAATTACAAGTGGACATTCATTATGGCCGATGTGAAGATGTCGATCATCGGTGCTGATTTTCTCAAATATCACAGACTGCTTGTGGATCTACATAGCAAGAAACTCATAGACAGCGTGACTGAACTCTCAGTAAACGCTATGGCAATACGAACTGCTCAAGACACAACGCTCTACGTAGTTGAACCAAACCACCGGTACCACACACTATTGCACGAGTTTGCTGATGTACTCAAGCCTCTGACACTTACGAAGGAAATCAAGCATAATGTGAGACATCATATTGAAACTGTTGGACCTCCTCTCTTCGCAAGACCTCGACCGCTACCACCGCAAAAATACAAAGCAGCAAAGGCAGAATTTGAAGAAATGATGGCCAATGGAATTTGTCAACCATCAAAGAGTCCATGGGCCAGCCCGTTACATGTCGTGGGCAAGAAGGATGGTGGTCTGCGCGCCTGTGGGGATTATCGCCGTCTAAACTCAGTAACGCTTCCTGATCGTTACCCAATACCCAGAATTCAAGATTTTACTTACCAATTGAGTGGTATGACGATCTTCTCTAAAATAGACCTGAAAAAAGCATACTTCTGGATTCCAGTCGCAGAACAAGATATAGAAAAAACAGCAATTACAACACCTTTTGGTTTATTCGAATTTCGTTGCATGCCATTTGGTCTTCGAAATGCACCACAGACATTTCAACGATTTATGCATGAAGTCTTGAGAGGCCTGGACTACTGCTGTTACTGTTTTGTCGACGATATTTTGATATACTCTGACACAGAAGGAAAGCATATCGATCACTTACGTCTTGTTCTGAAACGTTTGTCTGACTACGGAATCGGGATTAATATAGAGAAGTGCATTTTTGGTGAGAAAACACTCAATTTCTTAGGCTACGAAGTCACAAAAGACGGTATCAATCCCACAGCAGAGAAGATAGAAACAATACTTAATTACCCGAAACCAACAACCGTGCAAGACCTTCGACGCTTCTTGGGTATGGTTAATTTTTACCATGATTGCTTACCTAAGCAAGCTGAAATCCAAATATCATTGAATAACCTCCTACATAATAAGAAGAAGAATGACAAGACGCCTATCATCTGGAACCAGGCAACTGAAGACGCTTTCTATAAATGCCGCCAAAGCATATCGGAGGCTGCTCAGTTGACACATCCAGTGCAAGGAGCCCCACTATGCATTATGACCGACGCTTCGTGTCTTAGTGTAGGCGCAGTCCTACAACAGAAAGTAAACAACATCTGGAAACCGCTTTCATTTTTCTCGAAGAAGCTCAGCTACACACAGGCGAGATACAGCGTATACGATCGCGAGCTCTTAGCGATCTATATGGCTGTCAAGCATTTTAGAAGACTAATAGAAGGGAGCGATGTTGTGGTGTATACGGATCATAAGCCCCTCACCTACGCCATGACTATGTCTGGAAGCTCAAGCGATACACCTAAGCGAGAGAGACAACTTCATTTCATATCTCAATTTTGTAGCAAGATCGAGTACATCCATGGAAGAGATAATGTAGTTGCTGATGCATTATCGCGCATTAGTACCATTGATTGCCCCTCGGTTATCAATTTTAATGACGTGGCTGAGAAGCAAAAGATAAACGAAGAACTAAACCGCCTGTTAAAGCAAGACAACCTTCACTTCGTCAAAATATCGTTACCTGGATCACTAAAAGAAATCTACTGTGAAAACTCAACCAAATTTCCACGTCCGTACTTACCGCAACCATTTCGTGAGATTGCCTTCAAAGCATTACACGAATTGAGTCATCCTGGTATCCGCACGACAAGGAAGATGGTCAGTGAAAAGTACTTCTGGCCTGGAATGAACAAGGACGTTTCATCGTGGACACAATGCTGCACTTCATGTCAACGTGCTAAAATTCACCGTCATACTGTTACATCACTAGTACAGTTTCCCGAGTCGAGAAGGTTCGAACACATACATATGGACATCGTCGGACCTCTCATTCCATCAGAAGGATACCGATATCTAGTCACAATCATCGACCGATTTTCCAGATGGCCCGAAGCAGTACCAGTTAGCGACATAAATGCGGAAACAATTGCCCGAGTCATATACGACACATGGATTACTCGCTTCGGTTGTCCACTGCGTATTACTACAGACCAAGGACGGCAGTTCGAGTCTATATTATTTCAAAAATTAATGAACAAACTGGGTATATCGAGAATTCGCACGACTGCCTACCACCCTCAAGCGAATGGACTTGTAGAAAGATTGCATCGTACTCTGAAGACAGCAATAACAGCAAGAGGAAATAGTCAACAATGGGTACAAGAATTACCAACAGTATTAATGGGATTACGCACAGCCATTCATAGAGAAACAAACTACAGTCCCGCTACAATGATATACGGCACCTCATTACGATTACCGGCAGATATTTTCGCACCGATAAAGTCAAACACTGAAGACCCGTTATTCTTACGTCATTTAATGGAAGCAATGGAATCGCTTAATGAGCATGTCACTGCAGATGCATCAATGCGACACCGCATGACCAACACCTACGTACCGAAACAGCTATCTACATGCACGCATGTCTTTATGCGTGTAGATCGCGTGCGGAAGTCTCTTACACCGCCGTACGAAGGCCCGTATGAAATTATAGAGAAATACGACAAGTATTTCAAGATACGATTACCCAACCGAGAAGCAGTGGTGTCATTGGATCGATTGAAGCCTGCTCACGTATTACAAGTAGCCACAGATGAAAAGATGGAAGATGTCCCATACATTACTCGCTCCGGAAGGACAGTTAAACCTACAAGAAACGTACGGTTTTTTTGAAGGGGGATACTGTGGGACAACGCATTCAGCGAGCGTATATCCGACCTGCACAACAGGCGGAACACTGGCTGGTGAGAGTCTATGATGACTACCACAAAAAGTATGTCAACTGACATGTCAATTCGTTGTATAAAAATGATGAGAATTTAGTGTGTAAAATATATTGTATATTGATTCGCAAATTGTTATTTAATGAACACGTATATTAGGTACCCATAATATCACCACAAGAAAACAGCAACCAATTATTAAAAGTAAATCACGATCAATGGAGTCTCTTGAACGCAGCTTAATTGACACAAGTCTAATGTCTTGTGATGAAATACTAGGCAGAAGCTTAGATCTATCCTCAAATATTTGTTCCACATACATGTTGGAACTAAAGGCAGAAATAAAGGAATTAAAATCTCAACTAGAAAGTACACAAAATGAAATGGAAAACATTGTTCTTGAAAACTTAGACTTAAAAAAACAAGTATTGAATATGAATAGCCTCTACCATGAGTTGCCATCGAAAACTTACTCGCTAGCGTTAAATACGCTAGCGTATTAACGTGAATCAAATAGATTTCGATAATGTCAAAACTCGCTAGCGTCTCCGTCAATGATTTATATGAAAATATATTGTACAGAGCCCCTACCGGTCACAGAAAGAATTAAAATTCGTACCAAGAGCACTATAGATTTCGATAGGTAAGAAACCTAACGTAATCTATTCGATAGTCACTAACGTCACCATACAAAACGGCACCATGAGTCACTAATTTGACAGACGCTATCGAAAAATACGCTTGCGATAGTAGTTACGTAGCTCACTAGCATTTTGAGGTGTGAAACATGTTTACATTAACATTACATACGTTTTTGAGTCTTTTAAAGTCAAAATAATGTCTGGAAGAGCTTATTTAGCTTGGAATATGGAGGCCGGGAGACCAACGACGTGCACAACGTGAATTTCAAGAAAAAATCAAAATAAGTTCCTTTAACAAAATATATTAATGTAAACATTTCGTTTTATTTATTTAAGCCTTTTATTTCCCAAAAAGTACATTAATTATATCATTCATTCATATTACAATATAAACATGCGTTTTAACAATAATGAGATGAACAAGAATAAATTATTAAATAAATAAATTTATTTAACAGATTAAGTAAAATAAAATAAATTATATACACAATGTTTTTCAATTGATATTGGGTGCCCATTTAAGGGCGAAGGCCTCCTCCATCTTTCGCCATTCGTTTGTCTTGGGCTATTCTCCAGTCCAGGTGGGGCCGGTCACGGGCGCGTTCATTAAGGCTGCGACCAGCCTAGCGATTGAACGCGTCCCAAAGGGTCATGGCCATTAGGCTGGTCAGAGGATACCGCACGGTCTCCCGTGAGGCGGCGAGCCTCCTTGCCGGACTTCCGCCATGGGATCTGGAGGCAAAAGTCCTCACGCACATGTGGGAGTTGCGCGAGGAGGCGAAACGCCGGGGTGTAACTCCGCTGCCGCGAGAAATCACGGCACAGCGGACAGAGCTCCGGCGGGATCTCATGGCGGCATGGAGAGTGCGATTGTCGCAACCCAGCGCTGGGCACGCCACAACTGCGGCGGTAAGGCCCCTCTTTGAGGAGTGGCTAGAGAGGCGCCACGGCGTCCTCACCTTCCGCCTGACGCAGCTCCTCACCGGACACGGTTGTTTCGGGAGGTTCCTGTTCAGGATAAAGCGGGAGGAAACGCTCGGGTGTTACCATTGTGTGGATCGCCCGGAGGACACGGTGGAGCATACGGTGGAGGTCTGCCCGGCTTGGGCGGGGCACCGCCGTGTCCTCACGGAGGCGATCGGCAGCGGCGATCTCTCGCGTCCGGCCCTGGTTCAGGCCATGGTCCGGAGCGAGAGTGCATGGGAAGCCGTCACTTCCTTCTGCGAAGCAGTAATGCTCGCGAAGGAGGAGGCGGAGCGCGCGAGGGAAATGCAAGATGCGCGCCCTCGCGCCCCTAGTCGCCGCAGGAGACGCCCCGGGCGTCGGGAGTCGCGAGCCGACTTCCGGCCACCGTAGGCGCGGGCTTGCGGACGGTGGGCAATGGGTAGCTCGCCGTCCGATTAGGACCAGGCCCGGGTCAACGGCGCGTTGTGTTCCACGCGCGCCTCAAAGAGATGTCAGCACCAACTGACGGGGTCCGTAAGGGCCAATGCCTACCAGGGTTGCGAGTTTGTCTGAAAGGGATATCGCGGCCCCGGCACACAGGCAACGGAAGGAACACGGGTGGGTTTTAGTCAGTAAAAGTCTGACACTCCCTCTCGCTCCGCCCAGAGCGGGAGGAGTTATTTGATGATTTCCCACCCAAAAAAAAAAAAAAAGGTGGGGCCGGTCACGGCCACAATATCGTCGCATCACCGGCAACTGGGTCTGCCTCGGGTGCGTGGTGTATCGCGAGGGTACCAATGGAGAACCCGCTCACTCCAACTTCCATCTGTGGCTCTGGCTGCGTGTCCTGCCAATCGCCATTTCAACTTGCAAGCTCCACAGCATCTATTATTTGAGTGCATAGTCGTATGTCTTTGCTTCTCTTTCGGTCTCGGAGTTTAATTTCTATTATACTTCTCTCCATTGCTCGTTGGAAGGCTTGAAGTTTTTTATAACTGCGTTTGTTAGTGTCCAACTTTGACAACCGTAGAGTAGGTAATATAATGGTTTCCATAGCTTTCTTTTTTCAGGCGAATAGGAATGCGTGATTTAAATACCTCTTTCAACGACCAATATCTTCTCCATGCACTCTTTATCCTGCAATCTATTTAATTTTCAGAAGCTTTATTTAATGATATGCTTTGCCCGAGATCATCCCGAGATAAACACAATTGTCTACGTATGCGATTGGTGTGTCTTGTAATCACCGTTGGTACTCATAAGCTGTTACATAATAGACATGTTTTTTCAGCGTTAATTTGAAGATCGCATTTTCGGCTCCCCATATCTAGTGACTTCAGCATGTGCACCAAAACATGTCATCTGCGAAGCGAAGATGGTTCAAGAACTCACCGTTTATGTTGATACCGACATTGTGCCAATCCGGCTGTGTGATTGAAAACATAGTTCATTTTAAATTTAAATAAAAAACGCCGCAAATCACACATCGTCAAAGTAATTACAAATTGAATAGACGTATAATAATTATTATAAGGAATAAAAATTGAACAACCCTTAAATACCGTAAGTAGTTCACTAACCGCCAACCTTTTTATTTAGTCGGATTTTTTCATGATATTGACTGTCATAATATTGTTACCATAGCGATACCCTACGTTTTGATCATATGAGCCGTTCTCTCTTCTTATTACTGAGAAAGAAAGAAACAAAACATAAGAGTGAAGTTAGCTAGACGACACGATCTATCGAGCTTACCTTAGCGCCTGCGTAAGACTCCGTAAAACTCATGGTGCGAGCCATTATCGAAATCTATTTGATCCACGTTAACACTCCGACTCCACCCTCTTTTCATAAAGCTCATACGCCATGCCACCATACATATTGGAAGTGAACCCTCCAGGAGGGTCACCGGCATTACGTTTGCGCTAAAGTTAACCATCGCGGACGGTCAACGGCATTAGGTTTAAAACCATATTATAAAACACTGTAAAACGACGTAAAACGATGTTCAGGGAGTCTTGTCGCTATACGTATTTACCAACATTTTAATTTTTTTGTGAATAGTTTTAACCGTGAACAAAACATTTTTGTAAGTAAAAAGCTTGGATTTTTAAACCAACGCTTAAACTAATAAATCTTGTTAAAATATACGTCATATTTAATTTTCAAGGTTTATAATGCTGTATTCGCTAAGAAAAACCTACATTTAAAATAAGCCTTCCGCGAGGGTTCCGGCATCCCATAAGCGACTAGGTGAACCCTCCAGGAGGCGTCCCGGCATTGAACGTGTTAATACGCTAGCGCTAGCGAGTACGTTTTCGATGATAACTCATGGTAGAGGTACAGGAGCTCAGCGTACTTAAACAATTGTGTAGAAAGCCCGTTGACTGCCTTCAATCATAACATGTCATCAAGTTCTAAAAGGAGTGCGCGACGTCGGCTGACAAACAGTTTCTGTGCTTCTCCTCTGAAACTTAACGACTTTACAAACGCCGAAGAAGGAAAATCTGTAACCACCATGCCAGAAACTGAATCCATAACTGAGCAATCCTCTACAAGCGCAACATCTGTAAGAAATTCTGAACCTGAACCGGCTACGTTACAGAGAACATCTTTTATCGGACATAAAAAGTGTGCAGATTACCCAGAATCAACTAAAATACAGGAAAACAACATCAAATCTAGAAAGTACAACGTGCTAATTCTTGCTGATGAACAGGAAAGTGATATAGGTGGTTTGCTACGGCGTGACTTAGGAGCGGACTATGAGGTACTGTCTATAATAAAACCGAAGGCACCCACGGATGAAATAGTTAACTCATGTATTTCTTTATGTAAAAATTTTGACGAAAGGGACTTTGTAATAATATTGACAGGCACAAACGATGACAATCCGTTTACTATGCAATCCTTTTTACATTATAATTTATATAAAATCTCGCATACAAATGTACTAGTTGGAAATGTACACAACGCAAGATACATCAACACGTCAAAAATTAATTCTATTCTTAGTCTTATATGCGATAACTTGAAGCATGTAGAATTCATTGACAGTGGACATAAACAAAATACAATAATCAAGTCACGACTATTTTTAAGAGATATTTTACGAATTCAGTATCGAACCAACTATACGAAATACTGTAACGACATAGTGCGCAAAAACATAATTTCTTGGAAGACTGAAAAGTGTAACCTTACTAGTAGTATTAAAAATATCCCACAAAAAGGCACTATACAATATTACTTCAAATCAGTTCCTAAATCAATGCCAAATTTAATTTCAGAACATTCATGTACTCAAACTTGTGCCCATGCAACACGGCAAGCTGATGATTTTTTTCGTGTGTAATAAAATGGAGGACTCTAGTTTACATAAAGCTAGTAGTAGTAGCTGTAATCGGAATGAAATAATCTCACCTAGATTACAAAATATAAACATATTTCACCAAAATTTGTGTGGTATTAGTAATAAGAAGAATGAATTGGATGTTTATATACAATCTCTTGAAATTAGGGTAGACTACATATGCATTAGTGAACATTTTTTGAACGACAAGTCCGTACTTTCCTTTTCTTTAGATAACTACAACCTGATTTCATACAACACCAGAAGTAAAAAAACTAGAGGTGGTAGTTTGATTCTGGGACATGTAGATAGAAAAGTAAAGAATATAGATGTCATTAATAAACTTTATAAGGTGGACAGTTTTGAAATATGTTGTATTAAAGATATCGATACTGGTCTATACATATGTTGTGTTTATCGTAGTCCTTATGACAAGAATCTTGAACTATTCATGACACGCATGGAAAAATTGCTGGAACATTTATTTAATAGGAAATGTATTATTTGCGGAGACTTTAATATAGATTTGCTTTTGGATAGTAAAAAACGAACTGAATTTGTCAGCTTATTAACATGTTACAATTTTAGGCATCTTATTAATACGGCAACTTTTATTCGAAATGACTCATATTCGTGCATCGACAATATCCTAACAAATCTGACTGAATATTATGTAAAGGAATCCGAGGTAGACCATAATGGTCTGGCTGATGGACATGGAGGTCTTTTAGGGAAATTTTGGTTGGAAACTCTGACAAACAAGGCAAGTAACAACAAACAGCATATCGTTATAAATAAGAGAATTTTCAGTTCTAATAACGATACATATTTTAAGCAGGGAATTTTGAGACATAACTGGGGTAATATGGGAATTAATACATTTATAAAGAAGTTCTCTGAGGTTTTTAAAAATAGTTACAAAAAAAAGAAACGTAAAATTAATCTTATAAAGAGTACTAAACTAAAATGGGTCACCAAAGGTGTGAAAATCTCTAGTAAAATGAAACGGATTTTCTGCGCTGGTAATGGTAATAATCTTGAAACTAGTGTTCTAAATTACAAAAATAAATACATTAGAATTTATAGAAGGATTATCACGAAAGCTAAAAAAATAACTGTTAGGGAAAAAATAAATAATTCAACAAACTCTAGCAAAGAAATCTGGCAAATTGTTAACAATTGCACAAACAGATCAAAAGTTATGCATTCGGAACATCTACTACTTAAAATTGACGGCAAACTAGTTGATGATCCCGAAGAAGTAGCTAACACACTAGTAAAACTTTTTGACAACAAATGTCTTACCAGTAGAAATGAAAATGAGGAAGCGACTTTAATACTTCAGCAGAGTACAAAACGGGTCGAAAACGAACTTTGTTTTACTCTTACCACTCCAGATGAAATTTTTAATATTGTCAGGAAGATGAATAATAAACGTTCTTCTGGATATGATGAAATTCCTATATCTGTTATTAAAGATAATATAAATATACTTGCAGAACCGCTTTCTTACTTCTTTAATAAGTGTATTAATGAAGGAATATTTCCAGAACAGCTAAAAATAGCTAAGATCATACCTATTCACAAAAAAGGCACAAAGACTGATCCTAAAAATTACAGGCCAATCTCCTTGCTGCCAACGCTTTCAAAGATATTCGAAAAAAATATCAAATCTCGGCTTGTACTTCATATTAACTTAAACAAAGTCTTACATAGAAGACAATTCGGATATCAAAAAAATGTTGGCACAGGAGACGCTATATATTCCCTTGTTAATGATGTAATCAATAGCATAAATAATAAATTGAGAGTAGCTGGCGTATTTTTAGATTTCAGCATTTGACACGGTTGATCACAATTTACTTGTAGCTAAACTAAATCATTACGGAGTGAGAGGCAAAGCCTCCCAACTTTTCTTATCCTACCTAGAAAACAGAAAAATGTATGTAGAAATCAGTGATATTCAAGATGGGCATAGACAAAGTTATAAATCACCTCTTTTTAATATTCATGCTGGTGTTCCGCAAGGATCGATACTAGGGCCCATATTGTTCATTTTGTATACCAATGACTTAATAAATTATATAAATAAGATTCTACCAGACATACAACTTGTTGTTTTTGCGGATGACACAAATGCCATTATTGGGGCAAATGACACAAAAGAACTTACGGAAAAGGTTAATGCAGCTATAAGTTATCTATATTCATGGTTTACTGTAAATAAGTTGAAAATTAATAGTACAAAGACCAAGATAATGTTATTCAAAACAACTGCTCGTAATAAAGAATCTATGGAAATCATACTAAATGAGGACAAAATTGAACTCGTGAGAGAAGCAAAATTCTTGGGAGTACACATAGATGACTCATTAAATTGGAAAAAGGAGCTATCCGCCATTGATGCATCTATATCATCTGCGTGTTATGCGTTAAGAACCCTTCGCAACGAAATTGACATTAAACATTTAAAAATCGTATACTACGCACTTATTGAGTCAAAATTAAGATATAGCATACAATTTTGGGGGAACAGCTATAATTATAACTGCCAAAGAGCTTTTGTTCTTCAGAAAAGAGCTATACGTACCATTGTCCGTATTTCACAAAGAGAAAGTTGTCGTTCTCATTTCTTAGATTTAAACATCCTTACAGTACCCAGTCTCTATGTTCTAGTCCTTCTGACTAATCTTAAAAAGTACATACATGAATATGAGACGGATGAGGAAAGGCTGGTTAGAGAGAGCACACGTAGGAAGGAATTGAGAAATAAGATAAGTCCTCACTTCAACATTGTGAAGCATAGTTCACAATATCAAGCGGTGCAATTTTTAAATAAGTTACCTTTGCAATTAAAAAGCTTGATTTATACATCTGCATTTAAAACAAAGCTTCAAGCATTCCTACTAGATAAATGTCTCTACTCCGTTGACGAAATGTAATAATATTATGACCATGCGTTTCTTCCTGTCAACAGCGACAAATATGTATGTTACAGAGCAGACAGAAGTTATTGTTTTATGTATGTTAAGGACATTATTTTGAAATGACATATGTATTATTAATCCTATTAATTATTTAAGTTGACATTGAACTTTTTAATTTGACATTTTTTTTTTTGATTTTCTATTCCTTATCATATATTGTTAATGAGTTGACATGGATTTTTATTTTTTATTTTTTAATGTAGGTAATTTTTATTATGATGTTAATTTTGATGATGATGTGATTTTTGTTATTAATTTTTAAATGTGTTTCTTGTACTATGAATGTTATTTTTTTTTTGTTATTAATGTGTTTACTTACTTGTTTTTTTTTTTATCATATAGAAAATTTCAAACACAATGTAAATTGTTTGTGAATAAATAAATTGAAAATTGAAATTGAAAATCTGTAATACATAAAATTTCAATGTTGTTACGGTTCATAAATAATTCAATTTCAAGGTCTTTTCTCAACATACCTTGAATATTTAGGTGCACCAGGTTAACTGTTTTAGAACTTATTCTGACATTTTGATGATTTAGACTAGTATTTAAATTTTAATTATTTTCATGAATTTTCAAGAGGTTTTGTCTTTTGTCTCAATTTATAATTTAATGTTAACTTGTGTAACCAAGTTATTGGCTAAATCAATGAAAATTTCAGATAATTGCTCAATAGAAGCTATAGTTTTATTAACCAATTTCTTGGCTGATAAATCAATCAAAAAAAAGTATAGCGGTAAAGCTATTTGTCTTTTCAAACATTTTGCTAAATACAATTTGTATTTTGTCACACATAGGTAAATATTTACTGACATACTTGTTAGTGTCAATGACATGGTAATTATTATTGTGTAATGTCATATTATTGATCATTATATTGAATTTGTGCCTAAAATTATTTTCTTTCTGTGGCAAACTTTTACTATACGGAAATGTAAACATAACAATCTATTTTAAGTCTAGCTCAAATAGTTTGTTAATGTAATGAAGCAGGCTGTCCTGATTCACATTTCCTCTGTTACTAATTAATATTATCAAGGTTGTATCCTGGTGGAAATTTAAACTAACAATCTTTGTCACTATACCAACATAACTTAAGCCAGGCATACAATAATTGGTATCTGACTGTTCGTTGCAAATATTTGATGATAACTGGCCCATGTCTTTCCCAATTTCATCACTAAATATCACAATATTACTATTTATTTGGGTTTTTACACGGTTAGGAGTTTCTACATTAACATTTGTTGTTTTAGGGGAACCATCAGAGCTTGCCTTGTTGCATCATCATTTGCATTGTCATATCACATTCTGGTGTCAAACAAGCCGGTGAGGGCTGACTATTGGACAAGCTATTGTTGGTCACTGATTGTGATCGCTCACAGGAACATGAACTAGCACTCGCTATTAACTCATTCATTGCCAGCATGTATTCCCTCGTTTGCTTTTCTGAGATTTTGTATTTATTTGTCATCGATATAAATTTTTGATTAAGATTATCTATTTCAAAATTTTTTTGAGTGTCATTTTCATACTGTAAGTTATTTTTTTTACATTTTTGAGAATAATAATCCAGGTTATCTAGTAATGAAAGGCTTATGATGAGGAGCTCGTGGCTAAGTAATAACAGCCGCATGGGTCGATCCATCAGGTTAAGCTTCGCTTTCCGGGATTGGTCCGTGGATGGGTGACCATCTGTACATACCGAGACTCCTCCGTGCCTCGGAAAGCACGTTAAGCCGTTGGTCCCGGCTGTCATTCGTGGATCTTTGACAGTCGTTAAGAGTCGTCAGAAGCCCGAAAGTCTGACACCAGTCTTACCAAGGGGTATCGTATTATCCAGTAACTGGGTTGTGGAGGTCATATAGGCAGTCACTTCATGAAAAATACTGGTATTCAGCTGCATCCGGTTAGACTGGAAGCCGACCCCAACATAGTTGGGAAAAGGCTAGGCAGATTGATCTAGTAATGAAAGGCGTTCCCTATTTAATTTAATGAAGAATTTCTGTCTATGAACTACACTTGCGAGCAAAATTATGGAATCACTTACTTGTTAGGTGATTCCATACTTTTGCTCGCCTGGTTGAACTAATAGGTCCCTATTTCTTGTACTATAATTATGTCTATCACCAATTTTACAAAAAAGATGTTTTCATAGCTATATTGACAAGGTACCGTCATGATGTTAATGAGTCACGCCTGCGGAGATAATACGAGTATATGGCTCTGATCGCTCTTTTCTGCAGAATAAAAATAAACTCGATGTCTGCAGCCCGTCCCCGCAGTAAAATACCGTAAGACATGATACTATGAAAGTAACTAAAAAATAGACCAGCTCTCATCAGTAAATTGATGGATTTTTGTGACAGACTATGCTGCTGAACTTAGCCGTCCTACAACAGATATTAAATGAGAACCCCTTTGTAGACTTCAGTCGAGCGTGATCCCCAGGAAAACAGTTTCATCGACGAATTCTAGTTTATCTTTATTCAATACTATATCACAATCATGCAATCTATATGCACTTAGTTTTTTTTTCATTTAGTACTAAATTATTAGCTGTGGCCGGAAGTCGGCTCGTGACTCCCGACGCCCGGGGCGTCTCCTGCGACGACTAGGGGCGCGAGGGCGTGCAGCTTGCATCTCCCTCGCGCGCTCCGCCTCCTCCTTCGCGAGCATAACTGCTTCGCAGAAGGAAGTGACGGCCTCCCATGTACTCTCGCTTCGGACCATGGCCTGAACCAGGGTCGGACGCGAGAGATCGCCGCCGCCAATCGCCTCCATGAGGATACGGCGGTGCCCCGCCCAAGCCGGGCAGACCTCCACCGTATGCACCACCGTGTCCTCCGGGCGATCCACACAATGGTGACACCAGGGCGTTTCCTCCTGCTTTATCCTGAACAGGAACCTCCCGAAACAACCGTGTCCGGTGAAGACCTGCGTCAGGCGGAAGGTGAGGACGCCGTGACGCCTGTCTAGCCACTCCTCAAAGAGGGGACTTATCGCCGCAATTGTGGCGTGCCCGTATGCCCTACCCCTAGAGTGTAATTTAAGCCCGCGTAGGCGCGTAGGGGTGGGGTGGCCCGCGAGCTGAGGAGCAGGTGGTTCGAAGGCTTGCCACCGCGGCTGTGGTGGTGAGCGTTAAAACCATCTGCAACGATAAGCTCGCGTGGGGCCGCCCAAACTCCGCAGCGCCGGAGCCGTGACAGAAACAATGCTTGCTGGATGTTGCACGCCTGCGTGCATGTTGCATGGTTGTTTGCACGCTGCATGCTTGCTTGCATGCTGGATGCCTGCTTGCATGCTGCATGCCTGCTTGCACGCTGCATGCCTACTTGCATGCTGTATGCTTGAAGCAAGCATCCTTCCTTCACCCATCCATACCTCGTGGTATAATAAATGTTCGGAAATATAATACTTCGAACAAATGTTATTTCGGCTAAGTGTAACTTCAGTAAAAAGTTTTTCGACCAACTGAAACATCGGAGTAATGAAAAATATCAAATTGATAATAGGTCAACTGATACAGTGGCTGACGTGACTTCGATGAAGTAAAAAAAACGAAACGATAATAGTTGAAAAGTTTTAGGTGAAATGAAATTCGGTCAATTTTTTTTCGAAATTATGATAGGTAACCATATTTTGTGACATGACTCATGCATTTGACTATGTATAACATGATATTTTATTTAAAAAACTTGCTGCGTACGGTATTAGAGGAAATGTTCTTGAACTTATAAAACACGACGAAATCATATTAAAAAAAAAAACACAAACCAAAAAAATCGAAATCGTATTTGCATGACAGAAAACTAATAACCGTACTTATTTCGGTTATTTATTTTGTGACATTATTCATTGTAAGGTCCTGATTACTTAACTTGCAAACTAAAGTACTATTAAATTTATTTAAATGAACAGCTCATAAAGGATTGAATTGTATCTGCACTTTTTATTGGTATGTTGGACTCAAAAGTTACGGTTTGACCACTGTGATCAGAAGGGCGATAATTAACGATGGCTTTATCTAAATAGTCGCAGCAACAAAACACATTATCAATACATGTAGCAGTAGTCGTATTTATTTGGGTTGGTTCTACAAACACATTTGACAAATTAAATGATTTGAACAAAGGACATCATTCAAGTGTCGAACATTTTGTACCCAAAAACAAAGGTGCTGGATAGAATACCAGAAATAGATAATATGCCAGAAAAAAAAAATTACGGTTTTCTTATGGGAAATAACAGCCTCAACATTTTTTTCTACTACAATGAGAGTATACAATTAACCCTTCCGCTGCTATTTAAGTTTTAAAATACTAAAAATTATATTTTGACTCTTAATGTTTCCAGTATTACATTAATATTTAGCTACCTCTTCATCGTCATCATTTCAGCCGGAAAACTTCCACTGCTGGAAATAGGCCCAAACATCGCCACTTCGACCTGTTCTGTGATTCTCACATCCAGCAGATTCCTGCGATCTTCACAAAGTCATCGGCTTGGTGAAGACCGCAAGAACCTCCACCTTGTGGGAAGCCTTCCAACGCTTCGTCTTCCGGTACGCGGTTGCCACTCCAGAACCTTTCGTACCCATGGGCCATCTGTTCTGCGAGCAATGTGCCCTGCCGACAATTCTTCGGGTTATGTCGGTTGCTTTGGTTATCCTGCCGATCTCTTCATTTCTGATTCGATCACGTGAGGAAATTTCAAGCATAGCCCTCTTAATTGCCCTTTGTGAAACCTGAAACGTGGTCGCTCACAATGGGCCTCATTAGAAGGGTCACCACCCTTCTAATGAGGCCCATTGTGAGCGACCACGTTTCAGGTCCATAGGTCATCACTGGTAAAACGCACTGGTTACGGCTGCGGTATGTAGGACGAGAAGATATTAATTTAATATTATTGGAAGTGTGTTTTTGTTGTTTCCTATATTTATTGCTTTGCATATTTTTCATTTTATTTTGACTTACTTTATAACTACTTACTATTATTATGTTTCAATATACGTATAGTATCTTTAGTAAAGTATATTGTCATTAAGGAATGCGGGTTGCAAGTAGTGTTTAATCATTCATTATACAAGTTATTATTTTTCTTAGCCTGAGTACAATATTTTTACAATATAAAAGTAGTAAATGAGTAATTCGTACATTTGCATGAATTTATTCTTCTTCTAGGTCCCTAACTTTACATCAAGCCTCCTCATATTTATGTTACTGCAGTTGTTGAAATCATTCGTGACCACCCGCAGTTTGTCCCGTTCATCAACAACATCCAGCTATTGCTAATGAAGGTCCACTAGCTCCCGTTTTAAGCATGTGTTTTTGAAAATGACCTTCTCGACTTCCTTCTTCTGTAACAGCTGTTAACATTTACTGTTTGAACCCTCAAGATCTTGAACGGCCGTTCTCAATTTAAGCTACAACTCTTGAGTTGTAGCTATACGGGTCATCACAGGCATGGTTTCAGGAATTAGTACTGAAAGTGGAATTAAAGGAACGGTGAGAACTACTTAGACAGATAAACAAAAAAATATTAGGAAAGCTTAGAAATGAAAGTAAAAATGGGAGAAGTTAGTATTGGTTTATAGAGAAATGAAGTAGGCTGCTAAATCTAATTGAAATGCAACTTGATTTGATCAGATACTAAGTTACGAGTACCTACATTGATTATATTTTCTTATGATTTTACTTTTCCATATGTGGGTAGGATGCCTAGTAGACTCAAGGATGTCGAGGATGCCGAGGATGCCGAGTAGACTCAACTATCCAAGGTGTCATTTTAATCACAGGATCTTTTGGAAGACCACCGGTTTGACCATCGAGCTATTAGCGCTCCCCAACGAATTAACAGCGGCAAAAGCCTCCCCCTTTGCGTCACCCTCGCACAAGTCTTTATTAAAGCGTCAGTCGGCGGATACGGTCGCGGTCGGTTCACGTGGCTCGAGTCCTTAAAGCACGACCGCTTTAAGCGTAAGGTGCGCGCCGCCGCGCCGGTCAGGTGGCCGTGCTGCGGTCGCGCTACACCGCGTACTTGTGATATGTCGCGATTTATTTGCGTGCGCGTGCGATCACTATCTCGATTCTTGATACATTCCTCTTCTACTTCCTTTATCTCCCCCCACTCGCCCGCCTTACGTACACGCAACCTCGAGTTTGGATTTCTTATCATTATTGAATTTTGCTTGGTCGGCTCTTGAGGTTGAAATGTGTACAGTACCTACGCAGCCGTTGAAAACTTATACAATGTGAGACAGAATCTCCTTTTGACTCACATTGTCAAACATGTTTGAGTGACAGAGACGACGCTTTACAAAGCCGAACGTTTTCTAAAATCTTATTAACAGCTGCGTGCCTCATCAACAGCTGTGTGCATCATCAACAGCTGGGTGCCTTATCAACGGCTGGGTGGCTCATCAACAACTGGGTGCTTCATCAACAGCTGCGTGCCTCATCAATAGCTGAGTGCGTCATGAACTGCTGAGTACGTATCAACAGCTGGGTGCCTCATCAACAGTTCGGTGCCTCATCAGTAGCTGGGTGCCTCATCAACAACTGGGTGCTTCATCAACAACTGAGTGCCTCATCAACAGCTGAGTGCCTCATCAACTGCTGGGTACGTTATCAACAGTTGGGTGCCTCATCAACAGCTCGGTGCCACATCAAGAGCTGGGTATTTTATCAACAGATGGGTGCCTCATCAACAGCTGGGTGCCTCATAAACAGTTGGGTGCGTCATCAACAGTTGGGTGCTTCATCAACAGATGGGTGCCTCATCAACAGCTGGGTGCCTCATCAACAGTTGGGTGCGTCATCAACAGTTGGGTGCCTCATCAACAGTTGGGTGCCTTATCAGCAGCTGGGTGCGTTATCAATAGCTGGGTGCCTCATCAATAGTTGGGTGCCACATCAACAGCTGGGTGCGTTATCAACAGCTGGGTGCCTTATCACCAGCTGGATGCCTCATCAGTAGCTGGGTGCCTCATCAACAACTGGGTGCTTCATCAACAACTGAGTGCCTCATCAACAGCTGAGTGCCTCATCAACTGCTGGGTACGTTATCAACAGTTGGGTGCCTCATCAACAGCTCGGTGCCACATCAAGAGCTGGGTATTTTATCAACAGATGGGTGCCTCATCAACAGCTGGGTGCCTCATCAACAGTTGGGTGCGTCATCAACAGTTGGGTGCTTCATCAACAGATGGGTGCCTCATCAACAGCTGGGTGCCTCATCAACAGTTGGGTGCGTCATCAACAGTTGGGTGCCTCATCAACAGTTGGGTGCCTTATCAGCAGCTGGGTGCGTTATCAATAGCTGGGTGCCTCATCAACAGTTGGGTGCCTCATGAACAGCTGGGTGTTTTATCAACAGGTGGGTACATTTTCTTGGTTATAATAGTTCATAGTTGACAGAGACCTATTGTGCTTCTGACATCTTCTACTACAGTCTTGTCTTGAGACAGCGTGAGATGCGCTTCATCTTTGTTTCGCTACACCAACGCACCACGCATACTCGCTCTCACTCACCTTGGCATAAAAAATCTTTATAAATAAGTTCACTATGTTCACTATACTAGAGAGAGCGCGCGACGGACACGCCAGCACGTGACAATGCTCGACTAACGAGCGCCGCGCAGTGTGCTGGCTTCGACGTGCGGTTTACGCGACACGAAGTACCTCCAGACGCCTGATTAGAGGAGCCTGCGGCGGCACACAGCTGAGCTATCGCCGCCGCCACCTATTGCTTGCGGATGCTCACGACTGCGCCGACACCCGCCTGCGCATGCGCATACATCCGCCGCCGTGACCGTTGTATGGCAAATCAATTGCACCACAAGAATTTACTTGCGCTTCGTTCACGCGCGAGCGATATATAAGTCGTCCAACTATCCGCTAAGTGGCACGCTGAGGCTTTATAGCCGTGTTGGCAGCCACATCACCTCGCACGCATGCGCAGCACCGCATTACTCTCGCACTCAGTGGGATATTCAAGAGTACGCGCCCGTCCCGCAAACACGTAGTAAAATGTCGCCACACCGTGTCCGACACGAGCGATTCACGCGCAACACGACACTGGTAGACACGTGACGGACGAGTGACGTTACATACACACCGACACACGTGACAACTGCGCTCTCTACATGGTTTAAAGTTAGGATTTACAGCAGTCCAAATAATGTGAAAGTGGAGCCCGATTTGCATTAGTTTATAACTAAATGAATCAGTGCGCACCGTCCCGCGGCTCAACTTTATGACGTATTATTGTGGTGTACATACAGTACATATAATAGCGCTACAATCACCGCGCGCATTGTTCACACATCTGTGATGCTCAGTGAGCCACTGACACGAATGTCACACAATCACGCGGCACTTGTAACGACCGTACATCATCATAATAATACAGTAGCGAGTAGTATTGCGCCTGCGCAGCTGGCTGTGTGCGCCGCTCATTGTGTGCCCGGTCTGCAAGGGGTGCTCACTCGCACCCCTTGCGTCTACACGCGGCCACTTGACGCCAGATGCTGACTAACTAATCACGCTGGTTGTCTCGTTACGCTACTGATGACAATACTGTTCTGGTTTTCCCCATATGCGAGTCACATCTGTGACCACACATTTCATTAGTTACCGCAGATAGCCGAAGCTGGCTGCACTTTGTACAGTAATTGTATCAGCGAGTTCGGCTGGTCGGTGCGAACGGCATGTCGCGTCGATATAACTCAGCGCTCAGCACCCGACACCTGTCTCATTTGCATCGCGCGACACTTGCAAGATTCGGCGCAGCCTACAGGCACACACAATCCAGCCTACTAACATTCCAGTGTTCCCCTTTCCGGGGCTCGGCTTTAAAGGTTGGGCGCTGTAATATTATCATAGTGGTAATGCCTACGTGTCAAAGTCATCACCAAACAGTTTGAAACATAATTATTAAAAGCTTTTATTTAACTTGCAATGTATTTTATTTTTTATTTTATTAATTTTAAGAAAACTTACAGCTAATACATTCGAGTAGTCAGTAGTAATATGTAGAAAAAAGCCAATTACAAGTTTCCACTTATATAAACTTATGTATAAAATTGACAAAACGGTACAAACAGCGTGAGAGTTAAACATAAAAACAACTGAGAATAAACAAAAAAAAAGAAAAGTACATTACGGAACAATGCTACTCTTCAAAGAAATAGTTGCTTAACATTTTCTTTAATTGCTGGACACTATTCGTAAATAAATTAAGCTCAACATCCCGGCACACCTTATTAAACATTCGACATGCTCTTAAAATGTATGTATTTTGCCTATATATAGTTTTCACAATAGGTACATGAAGGAGATGATGGTCTCCGAAGAAACACAGATGGTACACGAAGTCCAATCTTGGCCACCAGCTCAGAGACTTCAGTAGTACCGTTCATTATACTAAACAGGAAAGCAAGATCTGTAATTTTTCTTCGTTCGTGTAAAGGAAGAATATGAAATTTCTTACACCGACTAGTATAGTTAGGAAGATAAGTATTTGAACGATATTGAATGTACCTTAAAAATTGCCTTTGTATACTTTCGAGGCGATTAATATAAACGTTGTAATTTGGATTCCATATTTGAGAAGCATATTTGAGATGGCTACGGACAAAAGCACAGTATAGAATTTTCATGGTTTTGACATTCTTAAACTCGGAGGAGACCCTAAAAATAAAACCCAACGCTTTAGAAGCCTTGTTGAAGCTTTGAGTCAAAAGTTACCCCAAGGTCCTTGATGACGTTGACTCTGGCAATTGAGGGTTTCGAAAATTTGTAATCATACTTGGGTTTGGTTTACGAGTAAATGTACACACATAACACTTTGAAATATTAAAATCCAACCTATTTTGATCGCAGTAGTCATGGAACCGGTCCAGATCCTCCTGAAATAGATGTGCATCCTCAATGGTTGACACTTGACTCAGAATTTTCATGTCATCCGCGTATAATAAAATTTTAGAATTTAGGAAACATAAGGTGATGTCATTTACAAAAATATTGAATAAAAGAGGTCCTAATAAGGATCCTTGGGGAACCCCCGACGGAATGTACATCGTTCTCGAGGCATAACCGTTGAGGACTACAGTCTGGCATCTATTTTCAACATATGATACAAACCATCTGTACAAGGAACCCCTCACACCAATCCCTAGCAAATTGCGCATAAGAAGCGCATGATCTATTCGATCAAAATATTTACTGTAGTCAGTGTACTCGTATATAACGTCGACCTGAGACCTCCTGGACATATGCTCTGAAAGATAGTCGCTACAGACTACAAGATTGGATGTGGTGGAGCGACCTTTTGAAAATCCATATTGATGTTCGGAGAAACTTAATTTAAGCGAAGAAGGAAGTTGTACGTGTACGATTTTCTCCATAATTTTAGCGAACACACAGAGTTTGGAGATCGGTCTATAGTTTTCAACGCTGTCCTTAGGTCCTTTTTTATGAATCGGCGTTATATACGCTGACTTCCAGATTGTAGCCACCACTCCCAGGTCGAATGACCGTTTGAATAATAGTGTCAATGGAATGGATAGACATCTGGCACATTTGGTTATAAAAATTGGTGAAATATTATCCGGGCCAGAAGATTTCTTAATACTTGCTTTAATAAGCGAAAAACCTCCTTCTCCTGTATGTGTCTATGTATGTATGTATGTTTGTTCTGGTCGAATCTTGCTACTAAATTTTGAAGCAGATATCTTCAACCGATTGAGCTGAAATTTTGTATACATGTTTAGTTTGGATGACAATACACGATAAGGTGTGTGACGTCATTCTAAATCCAATAAGGTGGACCATTCAAGATGGCGGAATAGTTATTTTTAATGCATTTCTACAATATGGGTATCAAATGAAAGGGCTTGCCGAGAATAATTAGAAAATATTCTGACATCACTCTTAATCCAATATGGCGGACTTTTGAAGTTTTTTATGCTTTCATATAGTATGGGTATTAAATGAAAGGGTTCGCTGAGAATAAAAATGCAGGTTAAAATAACTAAAAAGTAAAAAAAAAAAAAAAATGCAAAAAAACCTTTAAATAAAAGGTTTTATTTAAATGCTCTAATAAGAAGAAAATAATATATATTTTTTTATTTTAACTATCAACTTATAACCTCATTATACACAATTTATATGATCATAAAAGCTTGTCGCGCGATTTACTTGTGTAAATAAACTAGTAGGCACCTATTTAATTGAGTAACTTAATCTGTTAAGTAATTTTTTGTTTAAATTTCAGTTTAATTAAACACTTATTAGGTACTTACGTAAACCTCGCGACAAGCTTTTATGATCATATAAATTGTGTATTAGGTATGAGGTTATAAGTTGTCGCGAGGTTTGCGTAAGTACCTATAAGTATTTAAATAAACAGAAAAAAAATAAAAAAATAACTTAGCAGATTAAGTTACTCAATTAAATAGGTACTTACTAGTTTATTTATATTATCATATAAATTGTGTATAATGAAGTTCAATACTCAATACTCAATATATTTATTTGCGTTCCACAATGTTAGCATAGGCGGTAGGTACGTGACAGTCGCGGTCTGAAAATGCTTACCACCTTAAGGTTTATAATTGGATGCACACATCTATATCACAAAGTCGATGATATTCTATGTGATTTGATTAGGTATAGAGCATAGATTATTTTTTATTTACACGTCATCGTCTAGGATAGGGAACCTATACAAAAACCTTTTTTGTAAAAAAAACGATTAAATATTAACTGGGATAAATACGGACATTAACCAAGCGAGGTTGAACCAGGTCGGACTTATTACTGAAAATGCAAAAATAGGAAGAAAATCAAATAGAAATTCAAAACATCTTTATTTTTTGAGGATCTTTATTTTTTAAATTCTATCAACAATTTACTGTCTATTATAGACTCCATCAGCAGCTATGACGGCACGTAGTATATCTCGCATAGATGCGACAAGGCGTGCGCATAAATCAGTCACTTCGATATCATCCCATACCCGTGCACAATGTGATCTAAGAGCTTCAGGGTTTACTTCGTTCTAACAAACCCAGTGTTGAACTATTATGCCCCACAGGTTTTCAATCGGGTTCATATCTGCTGACCGAGTAGTCCATTGAATGAGACGAATGTCACGGTGCTCGTTGAAACTCGCCATAGAAGACCGGGCCGAGTGTATCAGTGCATTATCCTGAACGTAATCAAATTCTACTGCAGGATACACAACGCGCACAGGAGGCAGCATCACATCTTCCAAAAGCGACACATAATTATACGCAGAAGCCCTACTTTCTAACGACGTCAGTTCGCCGTCATCGCGTCGTCGTGGCCCATTCACCCCCATAAGTAGACTATAACAGTCAACAACAGCGACCAGATTAGTTTAAAAGCTCGATAATCAGCCATATAGTTAATCTTCCGATTTGATGCGATTTAAAAGGTTTTTCGTCGGTAAATATAACAATCGACCAATGAAAGTCTAGATATTGTTCCACAAAATTAAATTTTGTTGTGAGGTTTGATTTCCACTTTAATAGCATGATGTCTGTAGTTTAGCTCCGCTAGATGCAAAGTTCGTCGAGCCGTCCGAGGACTCACATCATACAAAGCAGCAAAATGACTACTTGATCTGAAGCCGTGCTCTTCGTATTGTCGAACCCATGTCGAACCATATCAGTTATTTGCACGGCGGCGAATTGCTTCGATGATCAGTTATTTGCCCATCTTCGACATGACGCCGAGTCCAAAATCTCAAAGTGAATCGAGTTATATTGAGTTCTCGTGTTATAACACTAATATTCAAGCCATCTTTGCCAATATTTTTTAATTATATTTAAAAAAATACAACAATAGCTGGTGACTGCGGCAGGATGTGCAGAGAACGATAAAGCAAGGAATATATATATGCTACCTGACCATTCTCCCCACATAGTGCCTCAGAAAAGGAGAGTAAGGGCTCTCAACCACTGTTTTCAGGATGCTATTGTCACTGACCCGCGCTCCACGCATCAGTGTTGCGACTTTTTTGCGAATTACAGCATGGAAGCCGTCAGTTCGGTTCTGAGCAAACATCTCCGATGCGCTACAGAAACGGGGCAGTTTCAACAGCATCCTAAAAACATTGTTGTATTGGATACGTAAGACATCTAGCGATCTTTTGGTGTAGCTGGCCCATAGACCCCCCGCATACAGACCTTGACAAAACGCCTTGAACAGAGTGATTTTGACTTGGTCCGTACAACGAGAGAATCTACGGGCCAACATGTTCCCTCGGACCGCTAGTGCCCTACGTTCCCTTTCAATGTCTGCATTATCTTTAAGGTCGTCGGTAAGTATTAATGAGCATTCTCTATTTTTACCCGAGCAGAGCTCGGTCGGCCAGGTACTTAATACTAATTCACGTAGGTACTTTACTGAATCAAGTGTAGTTTATGTAAAAGTAGTGCATGATCGCTCCTTCAGGTGTGAAGTGTCAGAGGCGTCTGCGCGCGTCGGGCGTCACACGTCGCCGGGACGTCTCATAACTCACATGCTAATACGAGACAGCCAGTTGCCAGACATTTCACTTGCAAATCATGTTGTAGTACAACTTTCATGTGGCATCTACATCTAAATACTCGTAAAACCGTGTTTTTAAACACATCACGTCAGTACATAATTAAATGTTGTCCTTGCCTTTGAGCCTAGTAAATTATAACAAAGCTGAAAACCGCAATGAACTATATTTTATTTATTTTATAATCCAATTCAATTCCAATTCCATTCCAACGCATAGGACATACAACAGACAAGACATCGGAAACATCCACAATACAGCGACACCGCTCGGTGGCAACACGGGCGCAGTGTCACGTCGCGGTGTCGATTACGTCAACAATGGCCGGAACGCGCGTAAATGGCCTATCATCATCCACTAATATTTGGTGGCCGCCAAACAAACAGCGCGGGCGAGCGCGGGGCGGCCACTGCGAGGGGTGGGGGCAGAGGACGAGCGGGCCGAGTGCTCGGCAAACTCGGGCGCGCGTTGTTTGCGCTTCGCTCACCTGGACCACTCTTGTTTTTCTAACAACGACCAGTTTTTTCTAACAGAGTTTGGGATGCGTTAATTTGAACTTCGTTTTTCTTAGACAGCGTGTGCAAACATCGGCGGATCCCACAACGTCCAGCTGTGCACCAGCGCGCGGGCATGTGCTTGCGCAGCACACAGCGGGCTGACCCAGGCTCACACGACTATACATAAACGACTTATATTTAATATTTGGTGTTGGCGACGACGTGTGACACAAAGCTGCACTAATCACCGTCACTCGTGGGGATTAGCGCGCATTGTATCTGTGGACGTGTCCGGGAGATCATCTACGCATGCGTCCACTGATACTAATTTAAGGCTCGTGCAGACCAGCGCGACGCGACGACGCGACGCGACTCACACAATACAATTTCTAAGAAAACTTCACGGTATAACAATCACCGGCGGCGGCGTCTCGCGTCGCGCTGTCGTGTCGCGCTAGTCTGCACGAGGCTTTACTGTACACGTCGCGAGTTTGTCCGGCGGCGCGCGGTCGGTCTGTGTGGGGCGTGGGGTCGACGGGGCGGGACGTTAATCCGCGCACACGTGTTAGTTATTAGAGCGAGCATAAGGAAAACGTCTTATTTGTATAGGATTAAATCTCTTCTTAGTAGGTCTAGGTACTCGTACTGTCGTACATACAAAGTTGGATTGGATATTTTTACGCATTCGATAATGGTAAAGAAAACCTAACCTCTTGGAAGAGGGGTCTACGATAGGGTGCCAAGTTCAGAACGTGGTCATGGAGCGATAGCAACACTGAAATCGGTCTGTAGTTGTACACTGCCTCTGTCCCCACTCTGAATGCACAAGAGCTCTTTGGAATACCCTAGGAAAGGACATTGGGAAGAAACGTCCCCACCCTCCAAAAACTTTGGAACAAGTGTCATTCGAAGCGTCTGATGGGTTAGATACTTGTGATGCGACAAACGATAATGCGACATTCTTCACCTGGTTTACCTGAAATATTACGCCCTGGGACCTCGAGGCGAAAGTACTCACGTCTTCGTATCGGCGGCGCGAGGAAGCGAGGGCGCGGGGCGAGCGACCGACCAGACCGATGCAGCGACACATGGAGCTGCATCGGTCTCAGCTTCGCGAGGTCCTGGTGGCGGAATGGCGGAACAGGCTTTCACGCCCTACCGCCGGCCTCGACATCATCGAGGCGGTCCGGCCAGTGCTCGAGCACTGGCTCGGGAAGAGGCACGGCTCCCTGTCGTTTCGGGTAACGCAGGTGCTCTCGGGGCATGGTTGCTTCGAGAAGTACTTGTGCCGCATAAACAGGGAGCCGGACGCACGGTGTCACCACTGCGTCGACTGCCGGGAGGACACGGCGCGGCATACGCTGGCAGAGTGTGCCGCTTGGGAGGGGCCGCACCGTGCCCTCATCTCAGAAGTAGGCGCTGCCGGCCGTAGTGAATACGATGGTTGGCAGCGACGAGTCCTGGGACGCGGTAGTTTCCTACTGCGAGACAGTCGTCTCGCAGAAAGAGGCTGTGGAAAAGGAGAGGGAGTTCTCGTCCACTCACCCGGCCCGCAGCAGGTGCATCGGGTGTAGGGCGGACAACGCCCTCTTCCAGCCCCCCTAAATAGGTCCCCCACACATCAGGAACCGAGGTGGCGGCGCGTAGTGTTCCACCCGCGCCCGTCTTAGACGTCGTGGGGGGAGTCAAACACCTCACTCCCCCCCTCCCTGACCTGAGGAGGCCCGCGGTCACGGGCCAGCACCAGCCAGGGGTTGCGGAAGATTTTTAAGTTCCCGTGACCCCCAGCGTAGGTATGAGTTGGAACACCGGGGTGGTTTTTAGTCAGTAAGAGTCTGACAGACCCCTTCGCCCACCCCAGGGCGGATGAAATTCATAAGGATTTACACCCCGAAAAAAAATAAGGTTAGCCTAACCGAAAAGTTTTTTGTAATTACAAAAAAACCCCATCGATTTTGCATTGAACAACACAGTAAGTCTTTTTCTGGATTGTTATAAACATATTAACGTGTATTATATGACTGTTGGAGGGTGGGGACGGGGTCCATACAAAATCCGCCATGGTCCAAAAGCACAAATTAATTACATGGGTCAGGGAAGGTAAAATAAACGTGCCTATGTCCTTTAAGAAATTGGCTGAGATTCCGCCCCACCTACGGCACAATCGTTACGAAGTCCCATGATGATTGTCTCAATCTCCCTCTCATCGACCTCTAGAAGAGCCATTGAGATACCTATCAAATTCGGATCCTGTCTATTCTTTGTCTAGGGGAGGGGAATTTGTGCGGAACTTAAATTACCCTCATTCTGCTTACGCATGATAGAGACAGCTAGATTTTCCCTTATGTGAACAAAGAAGTCATTAACTATTTATAGAAGAGGTTGGATCATCTGAAATGTTTAAAAGTTCGTCAGGTGTAGATTTTTCTTAATAAAGCTGGGCAATACTCTTAATTACATCCTACGTAGTCTTCCGATAACCCTTCGCTTTTTCAAATTAATTTTGCTCATACTAGGTACCTATTAGTTTTTTTTAAGTTCTTTACAAGTGTTGCGCTACCTGGTATAAGTGACTCTTTTGACCATATTAATAATATCTTTTTCCGATTCATGTGCAATTTATCGCGATTTCTGATACGTTTTAACTATAACCTAAGCATAAAAAACATTAAGTTTTATATGTCAACTTTTTATTACTGGGTATTTTCTTTGGTGAGGCCCCTGCAAGAGCGAGGTCCTGGACTGTTGCCCTACTCAAGGCCGTCTTAGGGCAGGACCTCCCTTGGACCTACAAGAATTTGGGGACCTTTTGCAAAATAAAAAAAATTATGATCTTATATTTATTATACGAGTATTATGGGTAATTGGTACAAATCAAATACGTTAAATAATACTCGTAACTGTTATTTTTACACTATGTTATTTAGCAAAAAATAATCCTTATGATGAAGCCTTTCGATAATATATACGTAATATTATAATAATAAGTAATATTAATTGTATTTATTGAATAAAAATATTTACAAAAAGTATACAATTAGTCCACAGTAAGATTTCACAAACAATAATTATAGTGCCTAAAAACAAACTAAATCTAAAATATGTTTAGAACAGGTGCAAGTAATAATGGTTCGGAATTACAATGTTAGGAAGCGACCCGCCCGATCTAGGTTAATTCAAACCTGTGTTTCAGGCCATCACTTTACAATTAAATTAAATTGGAACACTAAAATTTAAAGACAAACTGTTATAAGATAATCTAATAACGAATATGAGAAAAGCTTAATGGTACATTAATATCTAATAACTAACTAACTATGTAAATATACAAAAGTAAATACTTACGAGTGAATAAATTATCATCATGACAAAATTTCTAGAAGTAGAAATTTCGATCGGTATGATAAAGCTACAGGATGATTATTTTCTCATGTACATGTCTCAGGGTTCGATTCCCGGTTCAATCATGTAATTATTTTGTGGCGGCATCTACAATCGCCACATGCGAACTACGCATCAAAGACCTGACGTCACACAACATCCTGACGTCACACAAATCCTGCATCGCGCAATTAGAGTTTGTAGCGGCATCTACATCGCTACATGCAAACTACGCATCAAAGACCTGACGTCACACAAAATCCTGCATCGCGCAATTAGAGTTTACCGCGCGATAAACATATATAGAATCTCCCAACTTGAAACCTCTGGGCAGTTGCCCGCCAGACATCACACCCGTCTGGTCGGAGGATCCTCCCTTTTCTATGGGGGATGAGTGAACTTTACACCCTGTTCCTCATACCCCTAAAAGTTTACCGCGCGATTGTACATATAAAATCTCCCAACTTCAACCTCTGGGCAGTTGCCGGCCAGACACGACACCCGTCTGGTCGAAGGATCCTCCCTTTTCTATGGTGGATGAGTGAACTTTACACCCTATTCCTCATACCCCTAAAATTTAAATATATCTATGAATGAGAAGACATTACTTGAATTTTAAAAACAATTTAAACTGAAATTGTTGTTTAAATTCAAATAATGTCTTCTTTCAGTAAAATGTGCCATCTACAATATGCAAGGTACTTTCCCTCCATGTGGCATATCCGTGGGACACCCTGTATAATAAAATAAAAAAACTAAAATCATTTATTTCAACCCATATAAGGCCATATGTTGTACAAAATTCCAATCAATATAAAGATATATAAAAATATTAATTATGTAAGTAATATAAATAATATTAGAATGTCAAAACGAAATTAAAATAATTAATAACGCCTGCCTCTGAGTCATTTGTTTGTTTGTCATTACATTAATCATTTACCAATGTTTAATGAACTGACAATCAAATCTGTTCGCAAATAACGCTCAGGATGGTGTTGGAGGTGGTCCGGAGCCTGAGCCCCAGAGATGTGCACCGCTTTCGCATCGTCGTCGTGTAGAAACAGTCGACACGGGCGTCAGCGAACATCCCCGACGCGCTTTTTTTTTTTTTTTTTTTGGGCTGGGAAATTATCAAATAACTTCTCCCGCTCATGGCGGAGCGGGAGGGTGTGTCAGACTTCTACTAACTAAAACCCACCCGTGTTCCATCCGTTGCCTGTGTGCCGGGGCCGCAATATCCCTTTCGGACAAACCCGCAACCCCAGCAGGCATTGGTCCTTACGGACCCCGACAGTTGGTGCTGACATCCCTTTGAGGCGCGCGTGTAACACAACGCGCCGTCGACCCGGGATCCCCGACGCGCTGCAGTGCCGGGGCAGCCCCAACAACACCCTGAATGCATTATTATACTGAATACGGAGAGCGTTGTACTGCTTCTGGGTATATGAGCCCCACAGGCTGGCTGTGTATTCTGTGTAAAGGGACGTACAAAACGCTCTGAAAAGAGTTATTTTGATGGCCCCCGAGCAACGAACAAACCTGCGGGCGATCATATTGGCCCTCACAGACAACGCCCTCCGCTCCCTATCGATGTCCGCATCGTCCCTCAGGTCAGAGGTCACGATATGCCCGAGATGTTTAAACTGTTGAACTCTTTTTAACTTGACACCGTTCAATCTAATAGTCGGAACAGTATCCGGGCAGCTCCGACCCCTGGCCCAAAAGACCATGCATTCACACTTCTTTGCGTTATAGAGAAAACCGTGATCCAGCGCGTAACGCTCGCAGATGCCCAGCAACCTGGACAGACCACACACCGAGGTGCTCAGCAGCACCATGACGTCCGCGTAGCTAATATACATGTACGAGTAATAGTCTGGGACAAGCTGGTAACGCGAACAATAATTGTTAGGTTTTTAGACTTTGTGCAGCAGCTTGCGATCGTTTTAATTTCTACAGAACTAGATGGCATTTAAGACGCAGAAATATGCCAGTGACCTCGAGTGGGTAGCTTGCGTATTCTGTACTGAGCTCACGCAACGCGTCATACGTCCAGCCAGCAATAGGACTCGCCCATCAAGGAGCACTGTCGCAAATTAGACGCATTATTAATTTATTATAGATAAAACTAAAGGTATTTTAATAAAAACACACAAGGGCGTCGCCAGCCGATGGCCCAGGGGGGGGCAAGTTGATATAGGTAGGATGAGAAAAGTATGATTTGAAGGTACAATCAAGAGTCAAGAGCACATGAAGCTTTACAATAATTGTAGTGCGAATCTTACCTCTATGGCGCATAATGGGGCCAAAATCGACGCTGGTGGACATTTGACTTTTGACAAATCAGTTTCAACTCTGTAAGAAATAATAATTTCCATTTTCAATGTATGGATTGGAAACGGACCTTTCGGGTCGTTTTTTCCAGAACTACGAGTATTTAGACCTGCAGAGCTGAAACCTAATAGGTATTATGACTGGGCATACCACCAACACATAGGTACGAATTATGCCCCCTCCCCCGGACTCCGGATTAGACCCCATTAGGAGATATGGAACTTTAAAAAACCAAATATGGGTCGTCCAAATAAATATGTAAAATTGGTTTTATAGACATGTAGTTTCTTTACGTTAAAATGTCTTTTATTTGACTATTATTTTTGGATCTCTAAGTGTGGGGCAGCTGCCCCCTTTGCCCCCCCTTGGCGACGCCCTTGAAAACACATATAGGAACTAAAATCAAACTATCTTGAAAATTGTGAAGGTTTCAGAAAAACACGCTTGATAGATTTTGCATGATTCTCAGTTATTTTTCCGCGTTAGACATAACTTTACAAATTAATTTCACTATGTAATATAAACTTATTCTAAAATATACATATTAAGTTATTAGGAAAATACTTTAATTTAACATATATTTTTTCCAAATCATTAACACTACTCGTTTAGACGTGATCTTCAGTATAAAATCATTAAAAGTCGGTTATCGTAGCCTTAAGTACGATGTGACGTCACGATGCAGGCGAGACATTGCAGCAGCGTCGCCAGTGTGTGGTGCTGGTGCGTGGCGCGGCTGTAGCGAGCCGGCTATGAACAGCGTCACAGCTGCTCGGAGTGGCGGGTACTTGTGGTGCGCCTCACGTGCGCCGCCGTGAGAGAACGCATCGGAAGCCTGTGCCCGCGCAGCCGCGGTGAGAACCACTATCAATCAATATCTTGCGAAGGGACTAAATGTTGTGGAACAACAGTTATAGGGACGTTATTAACAGAACTGTCCCCATGTAACGATGCTAAGCGAGAATCATCATTAATCAATTAAGTACTTATGACAAGTTGTCTACCGCGAAACTTGCACATAAGGGTAGAATATATAATGGAACGACAGCCTAAATCCTATAGGAACTAAATCGTTAATTTGCTTTACGAGTCCGGATCTCGTGATGAGTGAACAGCTCCGACTGAGAGTTATGCATCTGCTCATTTAGGAGTTAGAGTGAGTAGATATTAGCGACGGGCCCTGAGGGAGCGAGCGGCGGCCGCGGCGGCGGCGCGGCGACGGTGATCGGACACAGGTGGAAACATTCGACATAACCAGTTAGTTAAAAATAAACAGGACACGTTGTGTGCCACAGCTGAGATTTTAACCGCGCCCGCTCTCACCACCCGGGGCCGGGGGGTGAAGGGCGCGGGGTACTCAGGCCGTCTCCGGCGGTGGACGGACGGCCTGGTGAAGCCGCTCATTAAACCGGTTCCGGTCGTCATTGGTGGTCATTGAAAAACAGCGACTAAGAAGAACCATAGGTTTAATGATACAGAATGCATAGTTACTATCAATTAGCCTATTCACAAATAGAAGCAATCATTATCAGAGTTGCCTTGAAGTCATGAACGAGGCCTGAAGGCAGCGCGCGGCGGCGAGTCACGCTGCAGATCGCGCAAGGTGCACAAATCTCAGGTGCGCGCACACCGCGCGTGGTGCGACCGGTTCAAGCGCCTGCGCCCGCGCCCGCCCCTTCACCGACACGCTCATTCAATTTGTCTTACATACCTTACGATAATTATAACGTTTACCATCCATCACCGCGACAACAGCCCGACGCGACGTCGCGAGGCTCTGTCACTAAATTACACACCGGCTGTCTAAACGTTTATGTAACTGATTGTAATTAGCTAATTTTCCTACCTATGAATGATTTTAATTGTGATAATAATCAGTAAGCTTTCTGTAAAATAAAATAAATAAAGAAAATAATATCAAAAGATGCAACTCAAGATTCTAATTGCACGACATCTTAATACTAATCCAGTGTGTCCTACTTCCTATAATATGCCTTTTCTTAACTGAATTAATAAAAGCAAACGAAAGCTATCCTCGTAAGTGTCACCCCATTAACGGATACTACCCGAGGCGCATCGTGATGCGCGCGCACCGGTCGCCGCGGGCTGTGGGGCGAGCGCGCACCTGTGCCGCGTCACGAGACCCTGCGCGCGCGTTGTCCTGTCCCCGGGGCGGTTCACACGACCACTGCACAGGGCACCACCCTCGCTGACTACTAACACAGCAGTGATGCCACACCTGATACAGGTATATCAATCAACCTAGTCCTATCAGTTGTCGCTTACTATGTCAAGTCCGATTTAGACAAAACATTGGTATCCAAATCAATGTTCGTTTATATAAAGTAAATGGCGGTTTTTTTTTCTGAAAATAGTTAAGAAAAAAATCTATGAGGTACCGGCACGCAGGAGACAGCACAAGTGGTTCGAGATGCTGCGTCACCACACGAGGCGTGATCAACTTGCTTGCACCACGAGCGTGACTGTGTTGTGCCGTCGTGTCAACTGCCTGTACAATACGGCCATTTTAACTAGGCAGCCGCCGCAGCCTGCGCCGCCGCCGCGCCGTCTCGCTGCCGCTGCGCCCGCGCCTTTCCGCGGACGACTACAACACGGACGATCCGTACCATTTCATCAACACTATTATATCTAGGTACTATGATTTTTTTCTGCTAAGTCACACGACACATAATAAATACTGAACATAAATAATAAAATAAATGATCCTTCCAGATATTTTAGCTTTTAATTTTCTGAATAATAGGCTCACATCTTCTATCAAAAAGTACAATAGGTACAGTTGCACGCGCCACGAAAGATGAGACCTGACCGCGCCTCCCACCGCTCTGATGACGCCCCGGCGCAGCGGCGGGCGCAGACCTCATACCGCTAAAGAGATCCATAAATCGTCTGCGCAAGTCAAACCACGTGGTATATCAAGTCTCATCTTAAGTGGCACGAACTGTACCACTTGGGGCTAGTGCTACTTCCTGCTCAAGAAGTTCACATAGCAACCCGAGTGTGAGTGTGTGTGTGTCCGCGCGACGCGGCTCGACGCTGTACGACGCGGCACAGTTGAACGCTGTCGATGCGCTATCGCCGCGCGACGGATGTGGCTCGTTCGCGACTCGCGGGATAACATCTCGCAGCTTCCGCCCATTTATCTGTCACATCTCAGCTCTGCGGCGGCGGCCGGCGCCCCCCCATACCCAATCGCAATCAATATGACATAATATTATATCAATTTCAGACATAGCTCAACATAAAATTCCAATGAATCTGAATGTGCTAATGGTCGCCAGTTGGGCTTTAAACTGTTCGTCTGCTTGAAGAACAAGAACAGTTGTTGACAACAGCTGAGAGAGGTGCTATCTCTTGCGAGCGGTGGATTGTATGATTGTAATGCATGCAAGCTGGCGAAGCATATGGGTGTCATTGCCAGACACGGTGAGACAGGAGGTCGTATCACTCAAGAAGTCAAGACAGATGCACCTAACCAGCGCGGCACTTCGGCATTCGTTACGAGTCGCACTGGCTGGCAATGCTGGCATGCGGCACGCGGTCCGGCGACCGGACACTGTGGACACAACTCGTCAGTTTGGAGATGCTGCTCCCACAACTATATGTAAACGCTTACTTCTAAATATACGCGTACACGACGGGCTTTGCTATGCATCTCCAAATCGCAACAATGATTTACTTAATTACTCGTAATGCGTTAACGACGCACGTCTGTGTCACGAGTTCGCGATAGCGACACAATACCGTCTAGCACGGTGTAGGTGGGTACTAGAGTAGCGCGACGTGCTCTCTGCCATTCGCTACATAATAAAATGCGTCGCTGGTGAACGCGCCCGACGTCGACGGTCTCACTAATGAACAGATCGTCGCCAGATACTCGCTCTCAATGTCCAACTAATTAGACACACACACACACACACACACGACACCGCGCCAATTATCTGCATTAAGACGCTAAGCCGCAGTGACATAATATTAGAATATAGAGCAGCGCAGAACTGTGCGTGCGCCGCTGTGCCACTCTACTGGGGCTCTCGATGCAACGGTCGTGTGTGCGCCAAGTGCAAATACTAACTCCTGATAAGCTCCTCACTCCACACCGGCTTTGACAGTCTACTCTTACTGCTGTCAAAACAATCCATATCGTATTTAATTTTGTTATGTGAGAAGCCTGGTCCAGCAGGCCCCACGCATATCTTATGAACCATTTCCTCAAAGAGTTTCAGCTCATCTTGATTGCTGCTGAAAGCAAACACGTCTTTTGAGTTCATTTTCCAAAATTGGGTCATATGCCTACTTAATGTTTTTTTCTAAAAATAACCAAGTTTAAGCAGCAATGGTTAAAATTCATAAGCTCTCATAAATACCTACACCAAACAATGATTCAGTGATTACGGAAATATTGATATTTTTTACAACATTTTGAGTAGGTAATTAGTAAAGAGCTTTATTAATAATGTCTACAACTTACACGAGCAGCTTTTGCTTGTAAGTAATCATTTCCTCTGATAATATAAGACAATTAATTATTTGTAATTTTGTATCTTATACTATTTAGGCTAGCTCCCCCTAAAGAATCTCCTAACTCGGATATCAGTAAAGAACCACCAATGATCAAGGCAAGGATTTTAAAATCACACAATAGCATTTCAAGTATGTGGCCAAGTTACCTATGAGGTCGCACTCGCATACGATAATACGATATGAAACTGCAAGAGCAGGGTTCAAGCGGCGCAGGCGCAGCGCCGGGAGGGGAGCGCGCATAGCTGCAATAAAAGTAAATCAGTGCTATGCTGCGCCGCCGCCGGATTATAAAGCTCTGAGGGGCGCGCGAGGGGCGCGGGGGCGCACGCAGGCGGGGCGGGGGGCGGCCGCCGCCGGCAGTCGAAGCCCGAGGCCCGTGGAGAGCGCACGAGTGCTGCGTAGTGCGAAGTGTCCGCAGTGTTACCCAGTGCAGTGAGTGCAGTGCGTGCCGGAGCCGACAGGGCCGCGATCAGACAGTGAGGCGCTGCAGTGCGACGTCGCCAGCCCGTGGCGGCATGCGGGAGGCGCGCGCGCCCCGGCGGCGCCCGGCGCTGCGCTGACCTGATGCGCCGTGCGCGGACCCCGCGGCGCACGCCGCTGCTGCTCGCCCTCGCCCTCGCCTGCCTGCTGCGCGTACGTCCACACTTCATACTACATACATACTACTAACATGCGCTACCTGACAACTCCGTCCCGAAGCTTTTATCCGGCCCGCGCATCACAAAGTTAATCGTGCAAAACTCCAATTTGCAAATTCCAAAATACCTCAAACATTTTGGCAAAAACTTTTAAACTGATCGCTATTAGAGTTTACTGAAAACTACTTGATCTATTTAGCCATTATATCACTTTAATTCAAAAGCTTAAAGTTCCGTTACTTGAAGTCAGGATGTCTACGGGTTCGTCACAAATTCAAGGGATATTTTTTGCATCCTTTGCTTTATGTGACACGACGTGTGAGTAACATGGCAAATATCAGTAACAGACGATGCTCACAGCGGTGCGGTATGTTCCGCGAGCTGCGTGTGCGTGACACTCATACCGATGGGGCCTCCATCAGCACGCAGCTCACGTGGACACGACGCTCGTCTGCGCAACTCTCCGCTCCGACGCTCGCCTGCTACACGCACTCGCAGTGCCAGCACACGCACCACACTCACATTCTGCTGACAACCAAATTATCAAAGACCTTCTGTCAACTTAAGTTTGTAACTACTTACTCCTGAATCGCATTTAACACAATGATTGACCATTGCAATAGTTTTTGTATCTACAACAGTTCAAAATTCTTTAGAATATGGAAACCTTAATGTCTGGAAGCTCCATTATACCCCACCCCATCCTACTCATACACCATGCTAAGATTGCAATACATGCAAGGGACTCGAAACTATTAAACAAACAGACTTCAAGAGAGATTTGTACTGTTATTTATTTTGTTTAAAACTAATCTAAGAGACAAAATTTATGTTTAGTAGCTCCAACTTACAGTCCCCTAATAACGTTGACCACCATTCGGTTTCCGCCTCCTCCTTGATCATGTGGAAGATGCCCATCCCCAACAAATCTCAAACATCAACTATTGGATCATGCCCGCTGTACTCCAACTTCTACTCGAAAACTGGATGTAGAATTCTGAAACTCGCTGTTAACAATATCTTGAGAATTTCTTTATTTATACATTTTTATAGTGTTTTTATTGACTTGGAGAATTTAGGTTATTGGCAACATAAAAATGCAATATTATTATAAAATTGAATACCAAATAGGCACAAGAATAGATGAGCAACAACTAACAAGCTCAGAACAACGACCTACTGACTAAGCGTGAGTAGGTACGGTGTGTACTCCAGTGTCGACAATACAAACTAACCTTCTACCAACTTAATACCTATCATATGAACATGTCTCAAGACATCGCATGGAGATGAGTCGTAGACCGCTAGGTCACGATCTTGGAAAATAAACAGGTGTTCACTTTCACGCGCCGCATCTCGATGTGAGAATACCTAATCACGTTTTACTATGCATAGTCCCTACCTCAAAAGTGTTCACTAGATACGCACGACAACATACCGACATTATACATTTCCAGTGCACTGACCTCTGATTTGTTTTTGTTGTTTGTTTGTTTTGCCCATATTCAAAAAAGGCTCCAAATTAGATGCGAAAAACTATAGACCCAAATGGGTCTATAGTTTTTGTTCACTATTACCGGTATTCTCTAAAATATTTGAAAAGGTAATGAAAGATAGGCTTGTCAAACATTTGATTAAACACAATAACATTAGCTATCAACAGTTCGGGTATCAAAGAAGCATAGGAACCATTGATGCAATAGACTCACTAGTGGATGATGTGGTTAGCAAATTGAATAATAAAGGAAAAGTGGCAGGACTATTCCTAGATCTTAGCTCTGCCTTCGATACTGTTGAACATAAAATCCTTTTAGACAAACTAGAACACTATGGGATAAGAGATAACGTCTTAAAGCTTTTCAGTTCTTACTTACAGAATAGATCACAGTATATCGAAATTAAGTCAGTTGAAAGCAGGCATGAAAAAATTACCAAATCTAAGCTTGTTAGAGTACAAAAGGGAGTTCCACAGGGCTCAGTCTTGGGTCCAATATTTTTTATAATATTTCTTAACGACTTAGCAAACTATATGTATAAGATAGTACCAGACATCAAAATTGTTATTTTTGCTGATGACACAAGTGCCGCTATGAACGATATCTCTGTAAGGGACTTAGAAAATAAAGTGAATCATGCACTGTCTACTTTTGAACATTGGTTTTCCACTAACAATTTAAAACTCAATGTGGAGAAAACTAAATGTATGCTATTCAAATCAACTGTGAGGAATAATGATAGTATTAAAATAGCTTCATTGGGAAATAAAGTGGAAATTGTACAAAATTTAAAAAAATTAGGGATACAAATTGATGCGCTCTTAAGCTGGAAGCAATCACAAATACTCTCAGCAGTGCATGCTATGCCTTGAGAAGTTTAAGGGACGAACTAACCATTGCTCAGTTACGAAATGTTTATTTTGCCTTAGTTGAGTCCAAGCTGAGGTACAGTATTAAACTATGGGGGAACAGTTATAAATACAATATAAATGCAGCCTTTGTTATGCAAAAAAGGGCCCTCAGAACTATTCTTCGCATAGAGCAAACTGAATCTTGTAGAGAGCATTTTGTGAAATTATTTTTTTTACCTGTACCTACCTTGTCTTTATATTTTGGTCCTACTAAGTAGTTTTCTAAAAAACCTAGAGAAATACGAGACAAAGGAAGAAAGGGAAACTAGGGTGGAAACGCGCAGGAGAGACTTGCCTAATTATTTGCAGCCAAAATTAAATGTTGTCAAACATAGCTCTAAAGTACAGCCTGTACAAATTTTCAATAAATTGCCATTAGAACTAAAAATTATTAATAATACAAGAATATTTAAATTCAAATTAAACTCATTCCTATTGACGAAGTGCTACTATAGTATAGAAGAGTTTTTTTAGGGACAAAAATAATGCCACAGTGTAACTTGTTTATTGTTGAAGTCTAATTCTTGACATGTTATTTTTTTTTTGATTAGGTTGATTTCTTATTTTATTTTAGACATTTTATCTATTTATTGATTGTCACTTTTATTGATTATTATTATTATTTCGTGTATTCATTAATTTGTAATTAATTGTAACTTTTATTGATTATTATTTATCCTGTATTCGATACAAATGTATTATTTTTTCAGAATAAATGACTAAATATACCTACCTAGATTGTACGGAGAGCCTCAACGCGAAGTCCGCTGGAAATGCATAGCTTGTTATGTCGTCGTATCTGTCCATTCAGAAAGATTTGTATAAAACGATTTATTCAAACTCAAAAGCATTTATTTCAATTAAACCATTTACATGCAAAACGATAACGGTTCCTTGTTTACTACGGATACGGAACCCTGAAAATGAAATGCTGGTCGTTGATAAGCGTATCACTTGAAAACGGCTAAAATAGGAGGGTTATGTACTCGTATTTGACCTGTATGTATGTTCGTGGTCTCTATGTTCCCTCATAACTACTAAATGGCTGAACCGATTTTGATAAATGATATGTCGTGTGATTTCTTTATTGCGCGAGTGTCACTGGGTATATTCAAATGATAAAAATCTAAATGGCGGATATTTGGCGCAAAACTAGGTTATAAAAATGATTACAAAAATTAAATCGCCCACCCTATTGAGTGGGGTCAAATCCGTTTATCCGTTTTTGCGTGATTGAGTAACAAACAACCAAACACACCAACTTTCACATTTATAATATTACTAGCTTTTGCCCGCGGCTTCGCCCGCGTGGTAAGAAAATATCCCACGGGTACGTACTACCGAGATTAGTTAGATCATACCTAATATCCGAGGAAAAGTCGTTGATTCCTACCACTGCGCCCGCGTTCTTGGCAACCACAATTATTTTGTCACGCGTAATTTTGAATCTGTGATATCTTTTAAAGCATTCATTTTAATGATATGATGTCAAGGCATATTTTAATTTATATTAAATGCCCTTTTTTATTGGATAAGGATAAATAAAATACCGGTCAAAATAGCTTCGGAAATATCAATGAAATTTTTATCAAATTCTGAAAGATAAAAATGGATGCTGTAGGTCATCCTTAGAAGATAGCCATATGCTATCGCGGACTTTATTTTTGAACTTTTTAAGATATTCAATTCTGTAAAACATAAATTTGATATATCTCTTACGGCTTACGCGGCCCACACCAGTAAAGCTCCCAGTCGGCATGATTTTTTCCGACATCTTCGATATTGTCGAAGATGTCGGAAAAAATCATGCCGACTCGTCATATTTCAACCAATGTACACAAAACATTGATGTATTATACACAAAAACCTTCGTCTTGAATCACTCTATCTATTTAAAAAAACCGCATCAAAATCCGTTGCGTAGTTTTAAAGATCTAAGCATACATAGGGACAGACAACGCGAAGCGAATTGTTTTATACTATGATGATGATGAAAAGATTAGGATTAGGTATAATGTTTAAAATGTAATTTGGAATGAGAAATGATAAAAAACTAAAAAGCAGAAATTAAAAACAAAAAATTAAAATCTTATCTTATCTTATCTGTATATCGAAATAAAAAGGAAAATTATCACAACTAAGTAGGCTCTACAAGTTGACGAGTAGTAATCGACCAAATTACATTTGCAGTTGCAAAAACATGTTGTCCCCATCCCTTATGGGAGCACATGTTTTTAAAAGCTTTTATTTAACTTGCAATGTACTCGTATGTATGTATGTTTGTTCGCGTGAAATCTTGCTACTCAATTTTGTAGCAGATATCTTCAACCGATTGTGCTGAAATTTTGTATACACGTTTAGTTTGGATGACAATTCACGATAAGCTGTGTGACGTCATTCTAAATCCAATATGGCGGACCATCCAAGATGACGGAATAGTTATTTTTAATGCATTTCTACAATATGGGTATCAAATGAAAGGGCTTGTTGAGAGTAACTCGAAAAATAATGTTACGTCATTCTAAATCCAATATGGCGGAACATCCAAGATGGCGAAATAGTTATTTTTTATGCACTTCTGTAATATGGGTATCAAATGAAAGGGCTTGTTGAGAGTAACTCGAAAAATAATGTGACGTCATTCTAAATCCAATATGGTGGAACATCCAAGGTGGCGGAATAGTTCTTTTTTATGCACTTCTGCAATATGGGTATCAAATGCTTGCCGAGAATAATTAGAAATAACTAAAAAGTAAAAAATAAATTAAAAGCAAAAAACATTTTTTAAATCATAAAAGCTTGTCGCGAGGTTTGCAAAAAATAAATAAACGCGCGACAAGCTTATATGATCATATAAATTGTGTATAATGAGGTTATAAGTTGATAGTTAAAATTTTAAAAGAAAATTTTATTTTCTTCTTTTTAGAGCATTTAAATAAAAGCTTTTTTTTTAAAAGGCTTTTTTGCTTTTAATTTATTCAACTACGAGTATAATGTTAAGTTTGTTCTTGGGATGAATTCATCCCAACTACGGAACCCTTCATTGTGCTTCAACTTCTTTCTTTCTTTCACTTTAAAGCTTCAGAAGAAAGATATTTCACAAACGAATTCCTGACTCAAAAATGGTTTTAAAACTTACAATATTTTGAACGACACCCCACACTATGGGCTAGACGAGTTTATTCATGATTTTATTTTACCACTTTGTCGGTATGATTAATACGAGTATGTATGTATACATACCCATGCCAAATTACAGCTTTCTAGTACTAACAGTCCCTGAGCTTAGCCGCGGACAGACAGACGGACATGGCGAAACTACAAGTTGATGTTGACTACGGAATCCTAAAACTTCAAAAACCCGACTGCAAAAACACAACTGAAAAGATAATAAAACAAGAATTATAATTTTTCGTAGGTGTCAAACTCAAACCATTTATTTCATTGCAACCATTTATAGTTGTCAAGGAGTCGGTCAGTCAGAAATATGAAGCTAGTTGCCCAATCCAAACGTAGTACGAGTAGGTACCTATGGGGAAGAACGGGCAAGAAACTCCACGGACACTTATATAACGAAAAATTTATACAAAATATTGGTAACATCAGTCATGTTGAAATTATACCTAAGAGTCAACGTAGAAAGACGAGACGTGCACGTCTAAAGCGTTCGTAATAAAAAGATAAAAACAAATCAAAAATTAAAATAAGTCAGCTACACTAGCTTCTA
This sequence comes from Agrochola macilenta, assembly GCA_916701695.1. Taxonomy (NCBI): domain Eukaryota; kingdom Metazoa; phylum Arthropoda; class Insecta; order Lepidoptera; family Noctuidae; genus Agrochola; species Agrochola macilenta. The sequence continues at coordinate 101,036 of OU753570.1, read as the reverse complement.
AGCAAATATGATTTATTTAGGTGCTGGAACATGTATCGAAACAATAACAATCTTACAATACACAAAATACAGAAATAAAATAGGTACATTAACTAATTTTATAAATGTGGCTAAAGACCGTCATCATAGGCATACTCCATACTATACATATATTAATTATATATTTTAAATTATAAATTCGAAAGTAACTCTGTCTGTCTGTCTATCTGTCTGTATGTTACCTTTTCACGGCTAAACCACTGAATGGATTTCGATAAAATTTGGCAAGAAGATAGAGATGGTATCCTGGAGAAGGAGATAGGGTACTTTTTGTCTCAAAAATAATCTTAGGGGGGTGATATAGTGGATGAAAGTTTGTTTATAAAAATTGCTACATTTCCCATCTAGCAATGTTTAAGTTAAAGATAAGAAAATTGAAATTTATGCTTTTAATTAAAGAATTACACATTTCAGCGTTTTTGTAAAATTATCCCCCAAAGGGGTAAAAAAGGGGAAGATTTTAAAATTCACATTTAATACCTATTGATTTTTTTGTGTCTTCTTTTCAAGTGCATTAGCAGTATTGGAAATATGGTTATAGTCCGAATCTTGAATTAACATTTAGTCTTTATTTCATTAAAATCAGCCCGCTCTGTCAAAAGGGCTCCTCATGAAGCGAAATACAATGTCATGCTGGAGCGAGAATAGAACAAGTTTAAAGTCATAAACTAACCTTTCTAACATGTAGGTATTATGTGTTGTATACCACAGTATACCTACTCTAGTGCCGCCAGCACTAGAGTAGGTATTAGAAATTAATGGTGGTAAAATGATTATTTCGTTTTTTAAGGAAGAAATGAAATGAAATGAAATGAAATTGTTTATTCTGTAAATAGGATATCGGAATCACTTTTACACGTCATATAAAAAATATTAAAATATAAGCTAGGTGAGGTCGGTGTTTCCTATCTGACTACTGTGAGAAGAAAGACCGAAACAAACTCGGAGGTCGCAGTCTCTTTTAAAGTCCAGACATTATCTTGGTCAAGCCATGTGAGGACCATGTAGATTAGTGTCTGAAATGGTCTTTTGAGGAAAGAACCACACAGATTTGAGTGGACCTGTCCAGTCAGTGCAAGCATTTGTCAGTAATCGTGGAGCTCAACTCAGAACTTAAGAAGCTCAACTCGACGAACAATACCAAGGAAAGTATATTTGGGTAGGCCGCATCAACTACTCAAACTGACCATCATTAAAACTGAGAAAAAAAAAAAAAATGAAAAGGAAAAAAATAAATAAAATATCCACATAGTCCTCACATTCACAATAATTAAAATAATATTGTCCCTGTTAACGATACCGGTGGACTACTACTTTTTATATTTTTAAATGTTTGTATTTTTATATTCTAATATTTAAAAATGTAATTTATGAGTTGTTAAAATAAAATAATATAATACTTTACAAAGTAATCGTGTCATTTTGAATATAATTTTCAACAATGTCAATGTGTATATAAAACTGGTTTATTGTGATGAATAATTAAAATGTCAAGTTTTATGGTTTTCACAAGGCTTAGCAGAGCGAGCAGCTCAATCCCAAGCTTTTTTATCTTCTAAATAATCTGAAATTATATAGTACCCTTTTTTAAAAAGCTTGGTTTTAATAAAGCTTTTAAATCGTTTAATGGGTAAGTTTCGAATGTCAATGGGAAGTTTGTTGTAAAAGCGTATACATTGACCCATGAACGAGTTGCTTACTCTGTGGAGACGTGTGCGATGTACAGCAAGGTTGTGTTTATTCCTGGTATTTAAACTATGAATATCGGACATTTTCTTAAAATTTGATATATTTTGTGTACATACAATAGGTTTTCAAAAATATATTGTGAGGCTACAGTCAGAATATTTATTTCTCTGAATTTCTCTCGAAGGGAATCTCTTGGACCTAGGTTGTAAATGGCTCGAACAGCCCTTTTCTGTAGAACAAAGACAGTATTAATGTCCGCATAGGTCCCCAAAAGAAGAATTCCATATGACATAAGACTATGAAAGTAACTAAAATAAACAATTCTGGCTGTGTCTACGTCAGTTATCTGTCTAATTTTTTTAACAGCATAGTCGGCCGAACTAAGCCTTCTTGACATTTTTTCTATGTGTGGGCCCCATTGTAATTTACCGCCAATAGTTATTCCAAGAAAAACTGTTGACTCAACAGGGTCCAACTCTATTCCATTTACTTGATCATTGGTAGTTAGCTGCCTGACATTTGGCGTTGAAAATTTAACGAGTTTAGTCTTTTTTTCGTTCAGGAGAAGATTATGTACATTAAACCAATGCACAACTTTAGAGAGTGCATCGTTGACTTGTTCAAAGTTGACTAACTGACGTTTGATTTTAAACATGAGGGAAGTGTCATCTGCGAATAATACGATCTTGTGATTATCCCTTATGTAGTAAGGTAAAGCTTAAGGCTTATGTAGGAAGGTATTTAGAATCATATTACAAAGTAGAGGGAGCGCCGATGCAGCGAGTGTCTCAGGTAGGAGATCTAGGAGTACTGTGTTTACCCCGGATCTAACTTTCCGGGATCATATAGTTAAGATTTGCAAGAAGGCGTACCGGAACTTGGGTTTCGTACTGAGACAGTCCCAGGGATTCACAAACGTTACCGCTCTCAGGGTGCTGAATGATGTGCGGTTATTTGGGCTCCTCATGAAGCGAAATACAATGTACAATGTCATGCTGGAGCGAGTATAGAACAAATTTACAAGACACTTGTATTTTAAACTTTATTTGGTTTACCCATTTTACCCGCTGACAGGGTTGATAAAAATCATGACTTTTATAAAAAAATCAAAATAATCGGATTTATTTGATTTAAATCGGATTAATTTGATTTAAATCGGATTTTTTTGATTATTTCTGTCACACATGTCTCTAAATGTTTTTTTCATTCTCGGTACTAAGCCCATTAATTCCTTCTTACAACGTTTACACACCGCTTTGTTAAACTTGCCGCAAGTGGACTTTTTTTCATCCATATAAACCCAAACAGCATCTTTTTTCATTAATCAATCACGAATGACCGCGCCAAAGACTAGACGGACGGATTCAGTCACGAGTTAAAACGGAGAATCTCCGAACGGTGTAGTTAAACAGCATTGGACACGTGTGTGCGCGCCGTAGTTTATGTCGGGGGAAGTCCCTTGACACATTTTGGCTGATTTGGTCGAAGTAAAACAATTTAGATTTAAATCATTGATTTTTATAAAAAAATCACTTGATTTTAATCGCGATTTAAATCACTGATTTTAATCAAGTGATTTAAATCATATCAACCCTGCCCGCTGATGTATCCTACATTGTTTGTACTAGGGATGGTGGGGTACAACGAACTCAGAGTGCGCCGGGAATTTACTCTTGCAGCGTATGCGCTAAAGCTACTGCGTGGAGTAGCTCATAACCCGGTGTGCTGCGTCACCTGAAGCTGTGCGTGCCAGACCGCTACGTGTGGAGGCGGCGACAACCGCCACTGCTGGCCGTGCCTGCTGCCAAAACCAACCTGCTGTCAAAAGCAGCCCTCACCCGCACAATATGTGTACTAAACGAGGTGCATGAGAGCATTGACATATTTTCGTGCAATCTGAGTGAATTCGCAAGTTTTGTTGAATTTTGTTAGTTATATATAAATATGAATATTCTGTGTTAAGTCTGATTTTATATTTTAGATTAAGATTTTATAGCATGTTTGATAATTATTACATAGGTAGGTAGGTACATATAATTCTGTAGTCTGACTTCAGATTGTGTTTTTAATAGTTTAGTAATGCTTTGTATTTTTTAAGTATTAGCCGTTTAGTCGAATTTCAATTGATTATGGGTGTGTTTGCAAACCACTATTGTATTGGGGTCATCCTTTAAGGATAGTGTGCGTAAGTGTAATAATAAATAAATAAATAATATTTAAAACCTGTTTTTTTTTTTGAATCGGACAAGTGTGAGTACGACTAACGTCCTGAGGGTTCCGTCTCAAAGCTGTGCTTGCTCGGCTGCCCGAATTTCCAAATCTGGATTGAAGAACAAATTTAACTTTTCAATTGAAAAAAACTTTTAATAAAATACTGACTAAATGTTACTTCAAGACACGGCCTATGAATTTTTGATCCCAGATTGAAGAACAAACTTAACTTTGCAGATTATATATAAATTAAATTACCAATTTACGGATTTTCCTCTTTACTTGACCTTGCTTCACGCTGCTGGGACTTCGGGAAGTACCAAATAGCTTGGTTTATTTGCGACTGTCGAAATATGCGGCATAAATAACCGTATTTAACACAAATATTAATATGTTTATACAAATATCTAATCAAGTTTAATTTTATTTTCTACACATTTCTATCTACTTTTATTTAAATATAGAACACATACACACTATAAAACTGATTTACATCCGTAAGACGTCCTCGTAACAGAAGGTCCAGTTGAAAACCAGCGTCAGACACTAGTTGTCTGGCATTTATGCTGAACTGGGCCTATTTGGCGCAGCCGTGAGGCACACAATATTATTTTAAGTTATTTTTATTTTTTCTGCAAAAGCTAGTTAGCTTATAAATGTGGCTAAAGATCGTCATAGGCGTGATGAAATAAAAAACCGACCAAGTGCGAGACAGACTCGCACACGAAAAGTTCCGTACCACCGTACATTATTTAACCGCTCTCGTACTGTTAACGTACCCGGGCCGACCGAAACCTTAACAAAATAATTAAAATATTACAAATTTTTAAATTAAATATTTATTGTGTGTTGATAAAGCGGCAATAGAAATGCATAATCTGTGAAGTTTTCAACCGTCTACCTATTACGGTTCATGAGATACAGCTCGCTGACAGACAGACAGACAGCAGAGGCTGACGGATAGTAACAGGGTTCCGTTTGGCACCCTTATGTACGAACGGAACTCTAAAAATAATGGTTGGTAACCATTTGTAATAATTTCTGTGACACATTCACAACGGAAATCGGTCAAAAGTAACAAGACTTTCTTAAATACGAGTAGAATAGACAATTATGTTAAACCGTGTAATCTTAGTTTTCAAAATTTTCCAAGATATTAGACTCACTGGACTGCAACAAGTCGTTGGGATCCAGATAGCATTAGGGTAAAAGATTTAAAAGGAAATCACGATCTTCATTAGGCCTGCATATTTTATTAATCTATGTGTAAAATAACGTAATTTCCGAATATGTAGGTTAAAAGAGTCAATTATTAGACCAATTTACAAACAAGGATCACATCTGCAGCATACAAATGACCGACCAATAGCTATTTGAGATACAATAAGTAAGATTGTGAAAAAGTTTATATTTAATCAAATTACAACTTAGACAAAAATTATATTATTACCGATTTTTAAGATGGTTTTAGACCAAACAGAAGCACTGCAACGGCGCGGGCGCTAACAAGATTTACGGAAGATGTAAATTATTACCTAATTATTAGTCTTCGACACCCTGGATCACGACGGCTTGTTACAGGTTAAGGAAGAGTGTGGGATAAGTGGACCAATCAATTGATGGTTTGGTCAGTACTTAGAGCAAAGAACTACTAAAGTTCGCGTTGCTAATGCGGAAAGTATTGAGGGCGTTGTCAAATATGGTGTTCCTTCCGGATCTGTGTATGGGCCAGTTGGTTACATTGTTCACGTTAATAGTATGTGTAATGTTATAACAAAATGCAAAGCTTACATGTACGCCGACGATACATGGCTCTCAATGGTAACCACCAAACCTCCATACAAGGAGCAATACAAGACGATTCGGATTATATTACTAAATGGGCACACGATAACGGCATAATAATTGATGTAAGCACAACTAAGTGCATGCCAATACATTCTCCATATTCACGTCACAAAAACATTGACTTGAATATCAAAGGTCATCATATGGTTATGAATGTCTTCACAACGGAAAATCAGGCTGTCAATGTATTAACTTAGAGCAGGTAAAACCTTAGTAGTACTTTGGATTGTAATTTGCAAGGACATACACATAGACACGGTTTGTAATAAAGTTCGGTCAGTTCTGAATAAACTGTGTACCCTGAAGCCCGCAGTCAAGAGAGGACTGCCTCGTAGCTCTAGTGGTAGCAGCAAGCGCTACTACTGAGCATGAGCTCCTGGGTTCGATACCCGGGGCGGTCAAAGTGATATTGGGTTTTTCTATCTGGAGTTTCTCAGTAGCAGCCGAAAGTCTGAATTTGGGCCCGGTTAATGGCAATAGGCTCGCCCCGTATTACATGGGACGAACTGTGGGTGTATCTGCTACAGGTACACCTCTGCCGAACCCTTCGGGGAAACAAGGCGGATGTTCTGGTATATTATGACTATTGTATGCACTTGCCGATTCGATTATTAGGTATAGGTTGTGCTGGGCACGCCACAATTGCAGCGATAAGTCCCCTCTTTGAGGAGTGGCTAGAGAGGCGCACTTTCCGCCTGACGCAGGTCCTCACCGGACACGGCTGTTTCGGGAGGTTCCTGTTCCGAATAAGGCGGGAGGAAACGCCCGGGTGTCACCACTGTGTGGATCGCCCGGAGGACATGGTGGAGCATACGGTGGAGGCCTGCCCTGCTTGGGCGGAGCACCGCCGTGTCCTCACGGAGGCGATCGGCGGCGGCGATCTCTCGCGTCCGGCCCTGGTTCAGGCCATGGTCCGGAGCGAGAGTGCATGGGAGGCCGTCACTTCCTTCTGCGAAGCAGTAATGCTCGCGAAGGAGGAGGCGGAGCGCGCGAGGGAAATGCAAGACGCGCGCCGTCGCGCCCTCGCGCCCCTAGTCGCCGCAGGAGACGCCCCGGGCGTCGGGAGTCGCGAGCCGACTTCCGGCCCCGTAGGCGCGGGCTTGCGGACGGTGGGCAATGGGTAGCTCGCCGTCCGATTAGGACCAGGCCCGGGTCGACGGCGCGTTGTGTTCCACGCGCGCCTCAAAGAGATGTCAGCACCAACTGACGGGGTCCGTAAGGGCCAATGCCTGCCAGGGTTGTGAGTTTGTCCGAAAGGGATATCGCGGCCCCGGCACACAGGCAACGGAAGGAACACGGGTGGGTTTTAGTCAGTAAAAGTCTGACACTCCCTCTCGCTCCGCCCAGAGCGGGAGGAGTCATTTGATGATTCCCCAATCCAAAAAAAAAAAAAGTTTAGGTTGTGTCGTTATATGTACTTACTGTTAAAACATATCTAGAAAAAATTAAAATGTACAACACGACTTCTAAAAATGTGAGTAAGTAAAAGATCTGTCCATAGTGTCCAGTTGCTGTGATCGAATGGGGGCCTCGGTCGGCTAATGTCGTGGGGCCTACGTCTGCTTACCATATACTGAGTAGGTACGGGATGCTCTCGTGGCATTCGTTGACTGGTGCCGCTGAGTGTAGTCGTGGTTGTACAATCTATGGTTGTGTGGGTCACGACTCTGTAGGCGTGTGTAACTCTTTACGGAACCGACTCACTGATCCGGATCATTGAAGTATTCCAAAAGATTGACTCAGTAACAACGTTTCAAACGCATCATTTGAATCTTAATCTTTACTTTGTCTCTGTGTCTCTCCGCGCGACCGTCGCTTGCGAGGCGACTGACCAGCGTTGAGCGAGTGAGCGAGAGAAATATGAGACGCTGACTTAAGAACGTTACTTTAGTGTCAGTGCTACCGAATTGAATCGCGAGTCGCGAGTGAGCGGGTGACACATTACAATCTATATATGCCAGAAAGAGATACCAAATGAGATGTTTAGACATCACTCATACTCTCACAATTTTTCGTTGTCTATACGCATTTGTATATCCTTTGAGTGGGATCCTGCCGTTTTATCGAAAAGATTTTGCCCAAATTCCACTACCCAAACAAATTTTAGCAACCTTTTTTTATACCAATGCAATGTTTGGAATGATTTTAGTACGCACATTTTCATTTGGTCAAATTTTTACTTGGCAGAATATTATCAAGGATAATGTCATTTTGCCATTTGGTCTTTAATCAAATGATTTATTACAAGCAAACAATCTTTAGACAATAAACGTTTGGTCAGTTAGTTATGGAACTAGTTAGAGTACCTAGGTTAATTATTTAAAAAAATGGTTAGGTTAGGTTAGGTTAAAACTGCGACCTCGACTCCTGCCAGAAACGACTAGATTATATATTTTTTAAATATGGAAAAAAAACAGGCTACCCGAAACTGAACTAGTTAGACGTCATTCATTGTTTAAAAAAATGCTACTAACTAAAAAATAATAATTTAAATTTAAAATAAATTAATATTATTGTTTAGAATTTGTCCCAAGTGGAAAAAAAAAACCCTTGTAATAAAACGTCTTGTATTTTGCGTAAAATGAGTTATTCCAACTGAAATATTTGACTAAATAAAAATTGGCAAAAGTACTAGTTAGTAAACAAGTTTAGTTATTGTTATTATCTTCCCTTTATTTTTATTTTTTCTTTACATTCTTGTACATAATAAATAGTTGTAAAATAAATTGTATTATAACTTAAGTAAATAGAAATAAATAAAATTATTTCAGTTATTGTTTAAACGTTCACTTGCAAAACATTAGGTTTGCGTTACAATTATTTGCGAAGAAATTTTTTGCTAAGTAATAATAATTTGGCAAATGAAATTATGCGGATTTTTTTTTGGGAAATGATAATTTGGCAATATCTTTTCGATGAAACAAGGGAGACCCCCTTTGAGTCGATGATTAAAATGATCCAAATGAAACATACTCGTATCAATGATTCGGATCATTTCAGTGATCCAGATGCAAATGTTCCAATCGCAAAAATGATACACTTTGCCCACCTCTACTACTCCAAAACACTACAAAGTGAAAAATAACTTTAATTTCGGAAGTCGGTGGCTAAAAACGAAAATTCAATACCAAATACTTCCGAAATAATAAAATAATAGTTTCTAATAAAAGTTTTTATTTTTCACTTTTTAGTTGTGGTAACCTACCCTACCCCACAAAAATTCGAATACTTACCAGTACCTGCTATGTAAATAACAGTCACAGGAAGTTATCATCATATCATCCACATATACTAAGTGTAAAGTAAAGCTAAAGTATTGTGCTAAGCTAAAGTGTGTGCTAAAGTATTTATCAAAATATAAAGCTATGCCTGTAATTATTCTGTTTTGGAGATTTCAGTCTTCTTCTGTTATTTATTTACGCCCAAAGTTGCGTTCAATTAGTGTTGAATGAAATACCTGAGTGCGGATCTTTCGTTAAATTAGTGTTGAATGAAATACCTGAGAGCGGATCTTTCGTTAAATTAGTGTTGAATGAAATACCTGAGTGCGGATCTTTCGGGGCTCCTATCTTTTAAATGAGTTTTTATTTAATCATTCTTTGTACGTGCAGAAATCGATAACGACGAGACTAATAATTAATATCATGCCTAAAGTGCGTCGATGTCAAGCAGTGCAGCGAGCAGCGCTTGCATGAGCTTATGCCGACTGGCGCAGCCACAGGGCGCAGCCACAGGGCGCAGCCTTGAGCCGTAGGCCGTAACCTATAAGAATAAGAATCATTTATTTGCAGAAAATACAGGTGTTCACAGTTGTAAAAGTGTACAGTCCATATTTTGCCTGTCTAGGGCATGCAAATTAATTTTACAATAATAGGTATCTAATAGGTACCTACTTATTTAAGATATAGTTACAGAAAAATACCTATGTTCTAATATAGTTTTCAAAATTATGATTTTTTTAAATTTACCATAAATATAAGTGAGTAGGTACCTACACACTAAACTTATCAAAACTTAACCTAATAATAACATTTTATGTAACAACAATTCTTTAAACTAAATAAAACACTCTAGGTATATCTAATACCTACCGTATCGAATAGTAAAATACCTTTGTCACTGTTTACCAATGATCACAAATATTGATTTGCATTATGATTGGTAGTTAGCTGCGCGAAGCAATCGTTTATAAAAGAACTATAACACAGGTGTGCACTTATGTACACATCGTGTGTCTTTCCAAATAATATTAAGTGGTAATTTGTTGACATGCTTAAAATGTTGTAATTGTAATTACAAGGTAACATTTTTTGGCCATACTCCGAAAGACTGAAAAATATTAACCGCTTTTTCAAATAATGGAGATCACCCATTTTGTTCGGCGATTTGGGATAAAAAACTAAAGTCGGCGGCCAGGGACGAGTTACATTTTATTTGAATGGTGGCAGTAGTAGAAACATTTCTTTGTATGGCGACAACGCTGTAATTTATTTGCGAACATAGATATACAACGATCTTTAAATGAAATAAATGATGTCCTCCCGCCATTTCATGTAACATCCCGTATGCACCACCTCACAAATACAATGCAACATTCTCAACCAGTTCATCCATCGTAAAAAAGTAAAAGTAGTTTTTCAAAAGCTGTGAATGCAGATCAAAATCTCCAAAAAGTTAAGGATAATCTCCTAAGACTCTTTCTTGTAGCAACAACGGTTAAGGGCCTTGCTGCCCCATTTCAAAGATTCAACCTGTATACGAGTGTCTCCGAACCCAAATGTTCTCGACTCTGACGCCTTAGTAAAAAATTATGCGTTATATGTGTACTTTAAAAATGTGCAATTATAATTGATGGCCGCCAAAAAAAAAAAAAACCCAGAATGGGTGATCTCCTTACATTTTTTACTTTCATCATTCATGAAGATAGTTTGATAATTTTAAGCGCTCGATAAATCATTGAGGCGCGACACGCTACCCGCTCATAACGATATACCGTACCGTTATGGGCGGGTAACGTGGTGGGCGTGGGTACGGGGGGCGGGGCGCGACGGTCGGATCGCAGCGCCCGCCTGCGCCTGCGCCGGCGCGCCCTTCACAAACAAACGGCACGATGTAAACAAAGCTCCGACACGCGCTCGCGCCGCCCGCCCTCGCGGTCATACCTGTTTAGTTCCTTTCACTGAGTAAACTAGAATGTTTAATAACTTCTTTTACAACCATTCGATACAGATAAAAGTTATTATTTTAATGATTCTTAATTATGTTATGACCGGATGTCCGGCATTGTGCGTAGGAGCCATTACGCAGGCGCTAAGGTAAGCTCGATAGATCGTGTCGTCTAGCTAACTTCACGCCTTGTTTTGTTTCTTTCTTTCTCAGTAATAATAAGAGAGAACGGCTCATATGCTCATACAGTCAATATCACGAAATAATCCGACTTAATAAGAAAATTTCGCGGTTAGTGGATTACTTTATGGGTATTTAATGGTTATATGTCACACTGTCCTCTATTCAACTTGTAATTTTGTTTGTCGACATTTTGACGTTCGCGGCGTTTTTGAACATAAATAAGTTTACAAGAATAGATTATTTAATACAATGAGGACCAGTGTCACAGTTTCAATTGTTGGTGGAGTTCTTATATATTTTCTCATTTTGGCGTGAAATTCACGTTGTTCACGTCGTTGGTCTTCAAATTAAGCGTCCGCTACCATATTCCATGCTGAATGACCTCTTCCAGATATTATTTTGACCTTAATAGACTAAAAAACGTATTTAATTTCAATGTAAACGATAAAATGATATCGATAGACGTTTTAAAATTCAACTCTCCTAATTGTTTATAATTATATTAAAACTGGAACTAGATGCTTAAGCGACTTACTACTTACTTACTACAACTTAGGTTATAAATTGCTCGAATGGATCGTTTTTGCAGCAAAAATATAGCCTGAATGTCGGCTGCATTTCCCCACAGCAAAATGCCGTACGACATTAAAGTATGGACATAACTTAAATATACTAATCGAGATGTTTCTACATCAGTCAAATGACGGATTTTATAGACAGATCAGATGCAGAGCTTAGCCGCTGGGACAATTTGATTATATGTAGGCCCCACTGTAGCTTCGAGTCCAAAGTAATACCTAAGAACACAGTGGTGTCCACAAGATCCAATTCCGCCCCATTTACCAGTAGGTACATTAGTTTTCACCTGCTTAACGTTAGGTGTCAGAAATCTAATTCATAATTTATTATGTAGTCTTTTTCTCGTATAACAGTAAATTATTAACACTAAACCAATGCACAATTTTAGAGAGAGAGCATTATTTACATTGTCAGTAATAGTCTGTTGTCGCTTAAGCTTAAATAAAAGTGATGTGTCATCTGCAAATAACAATATATTTTGTTTCTATGTTCCGCAATAGTCTTGCACCAGCCTGGGGTTGTCTACATGTGGGACGTGGACTCTACAATCATTGTACCGATAATCGTAACAGTTAATGGCCTAATAGCGGAGAGCCTCGACCAACACCTCAGGAGGCTCTCATTGCGCGGCTGGGTCAAGGGCTTGATTCAGAAAGCAGTACTCCTAGACACGGCACGCATCATGAGGAGGTTCCTCTCTCTAGAGCCCTGACCACCGGCAGCCTGGACCCAGTTCCTGATGCCATATTTCGAGTATATATAAACATGGCAGAGTTAATATGTTCAGGTTTATAAAATGGGGTTTGCAGCTATCTATCTGTTGTATTTTTACTAAGATACGGACAAATTTCTTTTGCACTGTAAACAGTGTAGGTGCATCTGTACTGCTTCCCCACATAATTATGCCGTAACTAAGCCATTCATAAGCATAGGCGTAGTATGTTACCAGGGCAGTCTGTAAGTTTGTGGTTTATTTAACTTCTCTAAAAGCATACAGGAATTTTGAAAGTTTCGATTTTATTTTTTCTACGTCGTGTCGTATATTTTGTCGTTTTGTCTACGACGTCAGGAGTTCCAAATGGAGCAGAGATCGTAGATCTTCCTCTCTGCTCCATTTGGAACTCCTGACGATCCTGGTACTGCCTCTCGTCCAGTCTCTACAACAAAGCTTTGAGACGCTCTTACTCTCGTTCTAACTTCTCCTCTCGCGTAGACCCAAAGATGTAGGACTCCGGGCAAGACTGCGACTTCTACTTCGAAAACGCCTTGCACTGCCGCCGCTACGCGCTCTGGATCAATTTACTCCCAATAGGAGTTGATGTGATGATGAATGAGGCTTTATTTATGTCGGACTGTGTAACGTGACTGTTGTCATGTTTTATATAAAATTCTTGATGATACTGGATTTTGTTAATCTATAATATGTATAATACTGGGGAGGGTAAAAGTATTGTAATTTTGGAAGTGAGGTTTGCAGCTGTCAGTTTGATCGGTATTTACTAGGATTCTAACTAATTTCTTTTGAAGGGTAAAGAATGTTGGTGCATCTGTGTTATTTCCCCAAAGGATAACGTCGTAGCTCAGCCATGCATAAGCATATGCATAGTAGGTGGCGAGCACTTGAAGATTTGTGGTTTTTATAATGTTTTGACTGAGTTTCGAGTTACACGTTCCTAGTTACAGTAGTTTCGGGTGTGCGTAGATATGTCTGTCAGTTTGTCCTTATAAATATTTATAGATATATACAGATTTTGTTTCTTGACACTTCCTTGGAATGGTCTTTTTATAATCAGCGTCATTAGGTACTTATCAAAGAACAAAAAAGAATAAAAAACGGAATCCAATAGTTCTTTTTCTATTACATTATCAAAATAAGCTAATGCATGCCTAATGCTGGCTTCCAACGCTGCGCAATATTGCGCAAGCACGCGCATTAGCCGGCGCGATGCGTCGTGGGAAGGGTAACGTGCGTGGTGCGTGGTACCGCAGACGCGTCGTGGGAAGGGTAACGTGCGTGGTGCGTGGTAGCGCAGACGCGTCGTGGGAAGGGTAACGTGCGTGGTGCGTGGTACCGCAGACGCGTCGTGGATAGGGTAACGTGTGTGGTGCGTGGTAGCGCAGACGCGTCGTGGCGGAGCGCCCGATCCGTGTCGAGTCAGTAAACTCCAAAGGTACGTGAGGTATGATCGGCTCCTATAAACTAAAACGAATCGTTTTGCTTATCAATGGTAACTTTCTTATTGCCCAACTTGGCATATACTCGTAAATAGATTCGTAAGCCAATTTTTAGACATGGACGTTTTTTGATCTTTACGCACACAGTTAAACATTCGTTATCAGATTATGAAATCGTTTGCAAAATCCGATTTAAAAAATCGATTTATAGAGCGTCCCTAGCATCTCCGGCTTGCAGTTTCGATCGTCTCTAGTAATATACTCGTATTAATTCGATTGTAAGTCCATCTATCAAAAATAGCCCAACTTAAACAAATACTTGCTTACGCAAAGTTCATAATATTAAATTGGATTGGGTTTGTCTCGACCAGATAACCATCAAATTCAAATTCAAATTAAGCTCGCAAATATGGGTGACAGGTGATATTGAACTTAACACCTTGCTTGATGCGCATGACTTGACCGTCAAGTATTCTAGTTAAACCACAACTGCTGTTCACTTGGTGCTACAGCCATATTTTTCGTTAAATCATTTAATTGATATTGGATAGATAACAGCTTCATGCATTTAGACGAGTTTATAATTATACTAGGGGCTGCCCCTGCATCGCACGCCTGCAATAGCGACATGTTAAAACATCGAGATTTCTGTTCTATAATGTTAGTGGTTTGAGTTATATTTATTATTTACATTCATTTCTAATTTACTATAACTTACTAACTATTTACACTAGGTACTAAATACAATAACTAACTACACAAATAGGTACAAAAAACAAAAAGACACTTAGGCGTCGAAGTATTCGTCTGCATCGCTGTCATCCGGAAACGTGCCCAGAAGACTGGCAGCATTGCCACGTTGAATGGCAATGCTAATTCTTTGGCCAAAGAACGAGCCAGCCCTCTGGTCGCGTGAAGTGTCGACCAGTCGGCGAGAAATTTCCTTAAAAAGGAGACGCGCACTCGGACCCCACGTCCCGAGCGTTTCGACCCCAAACGGCTCAAAGCTGTAGTTACCCCTTATGGGTAACTACAGTTTTGAGCCGTTTGGGGTTATGTTAGTTAAATATTTATTTATGACGCACATGATCTTTCCGAAACAAATGCTCTAAACGATAGTGAAAACACCATCAAAATCGTGTAGTTTAGAAGGTCACACAGACACAAGCAAAACCACTGTTTTATAATTATGTATGTATCGATGGATAGCCTATTGGGTTATCGGGTATTTAAACTAAAATTTATCACCAAAAGATTTGAATTGAAATAATTACATAATTGTACGTCATCAATTAACGAGATGTCGCTAGTGGTCCGAAATTCGCCGTTTGTCCCATAATAATAATCAGTCGTTCAATAGGTACTATACGCTGTATTGATTATCGTAAAATCGAAATAGTTACTCATGAAATATGACTAACGCACACCACGTGTCTGGCCGAACGCTCTTCAAGCATCAACGAACCACACCCTAACTAATGTGAGCAAACTCCATAGGTGAAGGTTTTCCTGTAGCTGCTCTCGGCAGTACTTTAGCGAGTCCCGCATACTTTCTCAACCAACAGTGGAGCTAGTTGCAGCTATAAGTACAGATAAAATCCGTGTGTTCCAGTGCGCGGCGGGGGCGGGCGTGTTCGAGCTGCAGATCCTAGAGTTCTCAAACTACCGTGCGGCGTTGGCGTCGGGCGCGTGCTGTGGCGGCGGCGCTCGGCCTACTGACCAGGCGTGCGCCGCGCCGTGCCGCACGCGCTTCACGCTGTGCCTCAAGGAGTACCAGTCCGCCGCCGCGCCCGGAGCCTGCTCGTTCGGCCGCGCCGCTTCGCCCGCACTCGGCACCGACTCCTTCACGCTCGCCGAGCCCCTTTATACGCTGGCGCTGCCCTTCTCGTTCCGCTGGACGGTGACTATCTCCTTCTATACCGACACGCGTCTGTTTGGACTGTCCACTCATCTCTTGGCTAAACTTTAACATTGTCCTTTCGCAGAGATCCTTCACGCTGATACTCCAAGCGTTCGACGACTTTGAATATCCAGAGCCAGGTGAGTAAGCTTGTGGTATGTGTGTGTGTGTGTATGTGTATGTGCGAGGACGCCGTGTGCTGATTGTGTTGCGTGTGACAGAGGCGGGGCTGGTGGAGGAGGCGTGGTGGTCGGGCATCGTGGAGCCGAGCGCGGAGTGGCACGCGCTGCAGCACGCGGGTGCGGCGGCGGCGGTGGCGTACCGCGTGCGCGTGCTGTGCCAGCCCAACTACTACAACACCACGTGCACCACGTTTTGCCGCCCGCGGGACGACAAGTTCGGCCACTACTCGTGCACCGCCGAGGGCGACAAGCGCTGCCTGCCAGGCTGGCAGGGTGACAACTGCGAGAAGCGTGAGTTCTCTTCTCTGCTCTGTCCTACCTACACTTGTATTCTTCGTACCTACGAGAGAAAAGTATTGATACAGTTGATTTCATTGTTTTTAGCCGTATGCAAGGAAGGTTGTCACCCGACACACGGTCACTGCGACCATCCTGGCGACTGCGAGTGAGTACATATTCAGCTTTTTTATGAACCACTAGTTCAAGAGTAATAAATCAAATGAAAACGTTTCAAACCGCTCTTCACAATGATGTTCTTACCTTGTGCTGTATGGTTACAGTTGCCGGCCGGGATGGCGCGGCGAGTTATGCTCTCAGTGCCAACCCTATCCGGGCTGCAAGCACGGCTACTGCAACGGTTCCTCGTGGGACTGCACCTGCGACACCAATTGGGGCGGTATCCTCTGCGACCAAGGTACAACACCGAACTTGCATATTATCCTGCTCGATCTACGTGGCTGCTTCCCTAATCTGTTAACTTACCCACTTTGTCACCGTCGGCTTTTCCGCTCATTTCTGGTCTCCTTTACAACTCTACAATATTTCAATCTTGCAGATCTCAATTACTGTGGCACGCACGAACCGTGCCAGCATGGCGGCACGTGTGAGAACACGGCGCCGGACCAGTACCTGTGCCGCTGTGCCGAGGGCTTCTCCGGCACGGACTGCGAGCGCGTGGACAACCCGTGCGCGCCACAGCCGTGCGTGCACGGCGAGTGCGCGCTGACGTCATCGCCGCGCGGGTTCGCGTGCGCGTGCCAACGCGGCTGGGGCGGCGCACTGTGCGACCAGGACGTGGACGACTGCGCCAGCGCGCCGTGCCGGAACGGCGCCACCTGCCGCGACCGCCTCGATGCCTTTTCCTGCGATTGTGCGCTCGGCTGGACCGGACCCACCTGCACTGAAGGTAAGCTATCTTACAGCCTTTTGTCACAAACGTATCGAGCTGCGACTCTCATGACGTCATCACTGTGTTTGTCCCGTAGACGTGAACGAGTGTGAGCAGAGAGACGCGGAGGGTGTGGGCGAGGGCGCGCTGGGCCCGTGCGTGAACGCCGCTGCCTGCAACAACACGGCGGGCGGCTACAGCTGCGCCTGCCTGGCGGGCTGGACGGGCCGCGACTGCGAGGCCAACGTGGATGACTGCACGGGCCAGTGCCTGCACGGCGCCACCTGCATCGACCTGGTGGACGACTTTCACTGCGCGTGTGCAGCCGGCTACGCCGGCCGCACGTGCGCGCGCGACATCGACGACTGCGCGCCGCGCCCCTGCCGTAACGGCGGCGAGTGCGTCGACCTGCTCAACGCCTACCGCTGCATCTGCCCCGTCGGCTTCTCCGGCACCAACTGCGAGGTACCGCACCCACGCGCCCGCACTCGCCTCTCTGTCTACTAACGTGTCACTAACGATCTGTACGTCACCCGCTCAGGTGGACCGGTCGCCCTAGCTCTAACAACAACTAACCCGTCTTCTGCTTTTTTAGCTGACCTCCTGTTATGGACGCTACTGCGCGGTGAGTCTCTTCTAAACACAATTATGTTAAGGTTTTTTTAAATTGTTTGTAGAGTTGTGTATTGCTAGCACTGTACTTGAGTGTAATGTTCACACCCGGTGTAACGTGGGACGCGTGGTGTTGCAGGACGACCGCGACCACTGCGCCGGCGCGCCGTGCGGCAACGGCGCGGCGTGCTACACGGCGCAGAGCGACTACTACTGCCACTGCGCGCCCGGCTGGACCGGCAAGAACTGCACGCAGCGCGCCGCCAGGGAACGTAAGTCGCTACTTCACTTACTTTTCATTATTCGTACTCACTAGTACCCACTGTATGGCTAGTACTCACTAGTACCTAACATGTTGGCGACGTCGCTGTTGACCACTTTTCCATGACTGGATCATCTACATGTCGCCTTCAGCCCATAGTAAATCCTCTATCAGTGTAACCAAAATTACAATAAAACGAAATTAAATACTATCCTAACTTCCCATCTTCTTATCTGTAAAATAAAGTCGTGTTAGTTACACTATTTATAACTCAAGAACGGCTGAACCGATTTAGCTGAAATTTTGTGGTGAGGTAGCTTAGAACCAGGAGTCTAACATACTTTTTATACCGGAAACCACCCTCTAAACGGGTGAAAAGGTGGGTGAAAGTTTGTATGGGAAATTAAAAACTGGTGACTGGATGTGGATGAAAATTTAGTAATAGGCTTGTATGAATTCACGATAGTATTTAATTTTTGGAAAATCCAACGGAAAAGTAGATATTTATCAAGACCGTTCTGAGCTATCATTACGTTATGCTACTAATAGGATTTCGATTAAGGCAGACAGAGGTAGGTAGGTAGGTTAGGTAGGCTAGGTAGGCTAGGGTATGCTATATAGCCTACTTTGCTCTGATAGTTTTCTTTTTAATTTCGTTATATATACTACTGCTGTGATTTTTTTTCACAAATCTAAGTACAACCATTTAGCTGGCAGGGGGGGGGGGGGACACTTGACTCCAACAAAAAAAATCTGTTAAAAGCTTAATATTTCGCAAACGGATCCCTGAATCTAAAAATGGTTGTGACAAACTCCCAATATTTTTAAACGACCTTTCTAACGATAGGTGAGAAAATATGTATACATATATACATATGCCAAATTACAGCTTTCTAGTACTAACCGTCTCTGAGCTAAGCCGCGGACAGACAGACAGACAGACAGACGGACATGGCGAAACTATAAGGGTTCCTTGTTTACTACGGAACCCTAAAAAGGCCGTGTCAACCAAATATAAAGATTGCATGTTTATTTTATATATAATTATTGTAAAAACGAAAACTATTTTTATATCTTTTAACTAGTAAAGGACAATATTATTATGTTTATAACATAAATTTAAAAAAAGACTTATAAATAAATGTTAGTGGTCTTACGTGACCTCATTAAAATCTATAGAATTTATGTATCTGGTATCAGCTATTTTAGCTATTTTCTCTGCAGGGCATTCTTGATCGCCTGATTTGTGGTTGCTCGGTTTTAGTTATCGCAAGCATGTTGCACAATGTGACGGTACAGCATGTTTAGTGCACTCATTCGCCTCTTGAAGTCTTTGCAGCGGTGTGTCCATACTGTTGACATTTAAAGCAGCTGGTCACAAGTGTGAAGTCTCTCACTGGGCAGGATGTCCAGTTAATGAACGCTCGATTTTGGTTTATAAGCGCCTTTCTTATGCTAGTAGTTACTTCAAGAATAAACTTGCACGTAGGTCCCTCTTATTTATCTGATTTCTGACATTTTCAGAGGCCAAAAAAGAGTCACGGCACAAACTAGGCAGTTTGTCGGTTACAGTCTGTCATAGATGCAATCACTTAAAACGGTCGGTACTCCTATAACCAGCGTCGGACTGGCCACATAGTCGATTTGGCATTTGCCAGCCGGGCCCCCACGGGCCTGGCTTGAGGGGCTTGCGGCGACCGTAGGGGAGGCCCGTGCAGGCTAGGTCCCAGCTCTTGCGACCTAAATGTAAAACTAGATCAGATAGATCGTTCATACAATTAGAGAGAATTGAAATCTTGATAGGCTAGCTTTATAAATTATTTGTTTGTTATACTTATTATTTTATTTTATTATTGATTGAGATATCCAACAGCTTATCCTACTAATATTATAAACGCGAAAGTTTGTATGTATATATGTGTGGATGTTTGTTACTCTTTCACGCAAAAACTACTAAACGGATTTGGATGAAATTTGACACACAGATAGTTCATAACCTGGATTAACACATAGGATGCTTTTTATCCCGATATTTTCAGGGGATCGAGACTTATGCGGGTGAAACCGCGGGGCGCAGCTAGTATTTAATTTCAAACTCAAACTCAAAGCATTTATTTCAAATAAACCAATTACAGGCACTTTTGAATTGTCAAGGGGTCCGTCAGTCAGAAAGATGAAGCTAGATGCCCATTCCAAAGCGTAGTAGGTACCTATGAAGAAGAACGGGCAAGAAACTCCACGGACACTCTTTTAAATCTTAATATGGTTACAAAAAATTGGTTACATCATTCATGTTGAAGTTATACATGTGAGAACGATGCAAGACGTTAAAAGCGTCCGTAACAAAAATAAAAATTCAAAAATTAAATTAAATTAAAATTAAAATAAGCCGTGGTAGCTAAGAGATGACCAGTCCCCACTGACGGCGCCCGTTCACGAACATGACGCATGGATTAGCACCATTTAGCTCAACCATTTTGAAGGGAGCTAAATGATCCAACACACGCGCCACCGTCAGCGAGACATTAGAGTGAGCATGACATACTCTCAGCCGCCAAGGCACATTCGAGTCAATGAAAGACATATCCAGTACCTAAATGGTAGCTTTATAGTCGGTACATAGTACTCAACATGTGCTATGCAATTAAACAATGTTATGAGATTGAATTTATACAATGCAAAGATAGTTTTTTAAATCTTCAGCAGCTCCAACAGTATTTTCAAATGCTAATCTATTCGTTTATGCGCCCTTGTGGCGCAAGACCAGCGTTGAGCCAAGCATTTTTATCAGCGATATAATCTCCCAACTTATAATATGCTTGGCTGCATAGTGTGCGTTTAATATAAGATTTAAATTTCGTTTCATTTAGTTGAAGTATAGTAGGAGTTGAAGTAAGTAGTAATAAACATGTTTGAATTGTGTTATACATAATACAAAAGCCAATAATAGGACATCATTGCCAAAGTAACCAAACACTCAATGGTTGCTATTTTATGTAAGTGTAATTTAAAAACAAAAACAATATTTAAAGGTATGTACTATGTAATGTACAGTCGCGGTCTGAAAATGCTTACCACCTTAAGGTTTATAATTGCATGCACACATCTATGTCACAAAGTCGATGATATTCTATGTGATTTATTACTCTGAGGTGATTTGATTAGGTATAGAGCATAGATTATTTTTTTATATACACGTCATCGTCTAGGATAGACCTATAGAAAAACCTTTTTTGTAAAAAAAACGATTAAATATTAACTGGGATAAATACGGACATTAACCAAGCGAGGTTGAACCAGGTCGGACTTATTACTGAAAATGCAAAAATAGGAAGAAAATCAAATAGAAATTCAAAACATCTTAATTTTTTGAGGATCTTTATTTTTTAAATTCTATCAACAATTTATTGTCTAATAAAGACTCCATCAGCAGCTATGATGGCAAGTTGTGTATCTCGCATAGATGCGACAAGGCGTGCGCATAAATCAGTCACTTCGATATCATCCCATACCCGTGCACAATGTGATCTAAGAGCTTCAGGATTTACTTCGTTCTAACAATCCCAGCGTTGAACCATTATGCCCCACAGATTTTCAATCGGGTTCATATCTGCTGACCGAGTAGGCCATTGAATGAGACGAATGTCACGGTGCACGTTGAAACTCGCCATAGATGACCGGGCCGAGTGTATCGGTGCATTATCTTGAACGTAATCAAATTCTGCTGCAGGATACACTACGCGCACAGGAGGCAGCATCACATCTTCCAAAAGCGACACAAGCCCTACTTTCTAACGACGTCAGTTCTCCGTCATCGCATCGTCGTGGCCCATTTACCCCCACAAGAAAAAAAAGCTTGATAATGAGCCATATAGTTAATCTTCCGATTTGATTCGATTTAAAAGGTTTTTCGTCGGTAAATATAACAATCGACCAATGAAAATCTAGATATTGTTGCACAAAATTAAGTTTTGTTGTGAGGTTTGATTTCCACTTTAATAGCATGATGTCTGTAGTGTAGCTCCGCTAGATGCAAAGTTCGTCGAGCCGTCCGAGGACTCACATCATACAAAGCAGCAAAATGACTACTTGATCTGAAGCCGTGCTCTTCGTATTGTCGAACCATATTAGTTATTTGCACGGCGGCGGTTAGTATCGGCCGTCGTAGTCCTGAATGCTTCTGCTTCTATGATCAGTTATTTGCCTATCTTCGCCATGACACCGAGTCCAAAATCTCACAGTGAATCGAGATAAATTGAGTTCTCGTGTTATAACACTAATATTCAAGCCATCTTTGCCAATATTTTTTTATTATATTTCACACATACTTTTGATAAATGTCAGTGTAACAATATTACATTATGATACGAGTGTGCTGTTTTGGTCATTACCCAATAGGCGGTATTGGCGCGGGAGCCACAGGCGAGAGCGATAATTTAGCCGAGTGGGTAATGATCAATGCACACGCGTTTTATACGACGTTTTTCAACAAACTTGCGAGGAAAAAAACAGACTTGTTGTAAGAACTTATGCTGGAATAACGTAACTATAGAGATGATAATTTAGATTTATAGCGTTCAAACTGACCTTTGATGCCAAGTACTGACAATCGGAGCTTCTTTTAAAAACTGTTGTACGTCGGTTGGTGTCAATACTTTAGATTTTCGTATTTTTTTAAACAACAAAACAAAAACGACAAATATTTACAGAAAATGGCGCGCTGGTTTTTTTTTTTCTGCTAGCGATGCGCGCGCAGTTGTAAATAAAGGCACAGGCAAAACCGCTGAACAGCCTATATAAAAATATAATAAACACAAAATAATAATTTGAATACGCAAATTAATGTATCACATTTTATTTATTTACACAGTAGGCATAAAAAAGGCAAGAAGTACCCAAGCACAATGGTCCACCTGAAGGAAACCAAACCCCGTAACATAGAACATAGAAGGCAAGAAGTCTCTTTTATGAGATTAAAAAAGCACAAATCTCTGCTCGGGTTAAAATAGAGAATGCTCATTTAATATTATAGGATAGTTCATACTAGTTCCATGTATTCAAAGTCAATTTCTTTATACAAATTCCATGCTGCAATGATAGTACTTACTAATTCCATACCGCCATGTCGCGTTTCAAAATTTGTCAAACAACAATGGCCGCTAGAAATTGTCTATGGTTTTAGTGATGTGGTAGTATGATCTTTTCGTTTTGGTACTTTCGATGTTACGATTTTTATGTAGGTAGTGTTTCATCAGTATTTTTTATATTGAGTAACTTTCACATAAAAAAACAAATCCATTGAAATATGTTTGAAGTTAAAACCGTGAAAACGAACAAGATAGCACGGGTACTTACGTACGTTTGGTATGTCAAAGATTAAAAAAAAATTACCTATGCTAACCAAATACCTACCTGACAAATAATACGAGACGAGCTTACAGATGGTGTAGCTCACAGACTACTTAGAGATATGGTGTAGCTCAGGAGTCACCAAATGTTATGATTCGTAACAAATTCAGTGTTAAAGCAGTATAATATTCTAAAACTTGAGGGGTGCCCATAATACATATAGACCTACGACATTATTAATAAGGAAATAGGACCGCATTTTTAAACGCGGGCTAGCTCCAACAGCATCTTTAAAATCCTAGCCGAAAAACACTTGTTGTTGTCAGTATAATAATTATAAATACAAATAGTTTATTTTTTCAATAAAGGATTAATATAATACTCCTGGAACAAATAGTCGATATTTATTATGTCAATCACTAACTTTTCAATGACAAGATAAATTTAGACAGTTAAAAAGGATGTCGATTGCCTATGGTCGGTTGTTTGACTTTTGTAAAAAATCTAAATTTATTTCACGTTCGCTTTTATTCTTAATTATAATAGTTTAATTAAAAGATAAGAAACACGCATAGGGTGTTATTTTTTATTTATTTATTTCATACACCGCTACCATTACAGTGTCCCAATTCGGTAGTGTAGTTATTTAACAGTCTATCAAATAAATTTACAACATAATACTATTAAGTACATAGATTTACAAATTAAAAACATAACACGTGTAACGTTACCCTTGCGAACTCGCTCAGTGAACATGAGAAAATATAAATTTTGACGGCAACCAAATTTAGTGTGCACATTGTTCTCGTCAGTTAAAGTAGGTGTGATAATATGACTGTTTTGCATTAAGACAAAACAGGTATTATATGTTGGAGAAAACACAGCAATGATATGAAGAAGCAGTCCTTATGATTCTGTGAAAATACGAGAATATCCTCCTAAATCAGCAGAAGTATCGAGCATACCTTCCTTTTTCTGGCACCTGAGAGCGCCTTAAGTACCTTACCGCCAATTTACCTGTCAAGCGTCATTGCAGTCTTCATGAACAGCAAGCTCCTGGTCTCATTGCTGTATTTTCTCCAACATATAATACCTGTTTTGTCTTAATGCAAAACAGTCATATTATATGTCTTCGAAAACACAGCAATGATATGAAGACCTGTTTGATATCTGCTGGTGACCAGAAAAATAAAACACAAGAATGCAATGTGAATGCAAATAGTTAGATTAACAAAAAAAAAAAAAAAAAATTAAAACCATTTTCTTTGTTGAACTTTCATGTATTAAACCAAAGCTAGGCTCTAATATTGGGAAAACTAAATAACTCAACTTTAACTATTCAGTCAACTAAAGTCAACTGACTTTGTAAGTGGACAAAACAAAAATAAAAAACTTATTATTTTCAATAAACTCAAGAAATTATGCAGTCACACCTACTGCAAAAATATCCATAAATCAACAACTAAGGATAAGATTTCCAAGTTAATTAAGGAAATTAACAAACAATGACAGAACATACAAGGCTCTGTTTTTAAATAATGAAATAATAAAAATAACTCTTAGTTTTAACATTGAGATCACACCATGAAAGCTTAGGTATAATGAGTTAAGTTTAATTAATTAAACAGTTTTAAAATTATTATAAAGTAAACCTACTGTAGCATCATCACTGACAGATTTATTTACTTCTTTGCAGTAATATCTTGAAAATGTTTCTACACACTTCCAATTTCCCCTCTCTAATATCTCCTGTATTGGTCTGTTGTCCAGCCATCCCCGAGAAGCTACAGCTGATCTTATACTACCTGGGGAGGCATCAATCTTAACAAGCTTAAAAGCTGACCGCAACCAACCTGCAATCATTGTTTTGGATGCAGGCCTGA
Organism: Agrochola macilenta; assembly: GCA_916701695.1. Classification (NCBI taxonomy): domain Eukaryota; kingdom Metazoa; phylum Arthropoda; class Insecta; order Lepidoptera; family Noctuidae; genus Agrochola; species Agrochola macilenta. The sequence goes on along the minus strand of OU753570.1, from coordinate 75,790 downwards.
CCACTCCTGTGATGGAGATAAAAAGAGATTTTATTTTATTGTGCTGACAGCGTCTGTCTTCTGAGTTCTTAATCAACTCCTTAACGTGAGTTACTGGGCAAATTTTAGGGTCTTGATGCCGTATAAGAAGCCAGCCTGATTGCCTGTGCGAACCTGTGTCAGTTTTTGAGCCGAACCTTGGCCAAAATGTCAAGGTGTCTTCAGACTCTGTAAACCCCTGCTCACTGAGTTCCAAGAGGGTAAGGTCATGTAACCTTCGACCAGAAGCTAGTAAAAGGATCAATGCAGTCCTTCTGCTGTGGTCAAAAAGAGAATTTGAACGAGCAGATGACTTTAACCAGTCAAACAAAATATTTACATCCCAAATAGGGAGTTTAGTTGGGTGTGGTTTAGAAAAAGAGATGGCTTTTAAGACTTGTTGAATAAAAAAGTTCTTTGATAGGTTCTCTACCGTTGCTGCGCAATATGTTGAAATAGCGGATTTGTGTAAGAGAATGGTACTATATGCAAACTTATTTTGTAAATATAGATTGGCCAAAAACATAGCTACGTCCTTACCCTCTGGACACTTATTATTTACATTATGTAACTTACTCCAGTGCAACCATCTTTTCAATGGGGCATTATAGGTGCTCAAGGTAGAGGGACGCCAGCTCTTTTTTAATAACAACTGCTCATCCCGACTCCAATCCGTTACTTGATCTTCCCACCCCCAACTTTCCAAGCCTGAAGCCTTAACTTGTCTACTTGAGGAGGGTTCAACCCCGTCGTCCAGTCTAGTAGAACCTCCCTCAGGTTCTCTATTGGCAGAGGGGGGGCTAGCGCGCGTGCCTGGAGATCCGGGAACCAGAAGCACTGGGTCCACCGTGGCGCTATCACATAGTATGTCCCTACTGCCCTGTTTAGGTGTGCCAGGACCCTGGGTATCATGCTCGGAGGTGGGAATACCCATGCTGTTTGAAACACCCATTTCTGGCTGAAAGCGTCGCAGAAAAGCGCGGAGCCATCTCTTGAGTCTAAAGTCACATACCTTGGAACAACAGCGGTTTCTCTTGTTGCGAAGAGATCGACTTCGGGAACTCCCCACCGTCTGAATATTGCCTCCGTGGCTGGTGGTAGCAGATGCCACTCGGGTACTGATCTTCCCCTTGATAGGCAATCTGCGATGCCGTTCAGGTTCCCTGGTAAGTGGAATGCTGTCATCGTTATGTTGAATCGAAAAGTCAATTCCAATAACCTGGTTGTTAGCCCCAGTAAGTTTAACGAACGAGTTCCGCCCTGATTCCGGATGTATGCCACCAGAGTCCTGTTGTCTGACTATACTAGAATGTGGGCATTTTGTAACAGTGCACCCTGGCACCTGATGACTGCAAAAACGGCATACATCTCCTTCATATTGGAGTGCCAGGCTTTTTGGTTTGTAGCCCATTTGCCTGAGAGATATTGACTGTTTAAGTTCGCTCCCCAGCCCGCATCCGCTGCGTCTGTAGTTAGGAAATGCGTTATCTCTCTCTTGTGTAGTGGGGTTGGACTGCCCTCTATCGCATCCAACCACCACCGCAACTCCTATCGCACTCTGGGGCACAGTGCTCTCTTCTGGCCCCTCTGAGCAAATCTTCTCAGGAAGAGCTGTGCTTTGCGACAGTAAAGCCTGCCCCGAGGGACCGCATGGTTGGCAAAATTTAGCATACCCAACAAAATTTGAAGCTCTCTTAATGAGCAGCTGTCTTGGCTCAACATGTTTGTCAGAGACCTTTTTATACCCAGAACTTTCCGGGTGGGCAAAGCTACTGTCCGGTTCTGAGTGTCCCAGACTAGCCCTAAGTATTCCAACTTGCGGGTGGGCTCGGTTACTGACTTCTGGTAATTTACATGCCAACCTAAAGATTCCAAGATGGCCAGCGTTTCCGCAACCTGTGCCGTAAGTTTGGATTTGTCCTGACAAGCCAGGAGATAGTCGTCTAGGTATACTAAGAGGCGTATACCCCGATCCCGGAGGATTTCGGCCACCCAGTTTGACACTGCTGCAAACGCACGGGGTGCCGAGGATAGGCCAAACGGAAGAGCTGTTAACTGAAGTATATCTCCATCGTAAACAACCCGTAAAAACCTTCTGTGAGTCTCCGCGACGCTCACATGGAAATAAGCCTGGTGAAGATCGATCTTCACTAACCAGTCGTTGGCCTGAAGAATCTACTACATCTATCTGTGATATTAGATGAAAATGCTTTGTTGTTACATACATATTTAATGCCTTGAGGTTGAAAATTGGGCGCAATCCCCCATCTGATTTCTTTATCAGAAACATTTTTGAAAAGAAGCCCGGGTCTAGAATCTTTGGCCTTTCTAAAATGCCCTTGCTTTTCAACTCTTTGACCATTTGTGTCATTTCCGGGGAAACCTTGGTGGCTGGGCATTCTTAAAAATTTCTGGTTGGGTATTTCAGAGGTTTTTTCTTGAAGGGCAAGCGGTAACGCGCTATTGAATTTATAATAAACTTGTTTGCCCCTAATTGAGTCCACTTTTCTGTGGCATATTTCAGGCAGCCCCCTCTGAAATCCCGTTGCGAGTCGTTTATCTTTGGATTTAGAGTTTGCCCTCTCCACGTTGGAACGACGCTGACGAAAGGGCCGAGTCTTTCGAACCATATTATGTTTGAACTTTTTATCCGACTTCCTAATCTTATTTTTATGGAAACCCTTCCTATTATGGAAAGTATGATCCCCACGCTCTGAAACCTTCTTCTCTTTTAAATAAGTTGGAGTATTTAACCAGACCTGAGAATCTCCGAGGGAATGTATTATAGGCTGCAGAGCCTCCCTACTAAATAAGTACTCGGAGCTTGGTGGGACATTTCTTAATGTGTTTCTAAGATTTTCATTAGAAATTTCCTTTAAAATACGTTCACGCCTAACCTCAATGCACTCGGAACGTTTTCCGCATATAATTTGCATGGTAGTTTCCGAGTTTTTATGACATAATGATCCCGGTCCAAAAATATCAGAAATTTTCTCAAATAAAGTATTTGGATTTAAGACCTGTGGATTAGAACTGGCCCAGTCAACAATAGACTGTAATCCTGTTCTTAATGTCTGCCTCTGTTCCAAAATCCTATTGGACAAGCCAGCTAACAACAACTCAGTTGAAGCTAGATAGTCCTTGCTTTTATTGAAGTGACATAATTCATCATTAATATGAAGGCCTGTAAATCCTGGAGTTGCCAAGCAGCCCTGTAAGACCTGCTTGTACCTAATGCCTTTCCATGCCTGAGAGTCAAACTGTTGTAACTTATTTAATTCTAAAAATCTATCCCTATCACTAGCCGGGATAATCTTCTTATCGTCAATATCGGTGTTTAAAGAACCCCAATTGAGAGACAGCGACTCAGGCTGAGAAGGCAATGTAATAAACGGTTCCGAAATACTTTCATTGTTATTATTATTTGTAGTAGTACTAGGTATTACGTTACCACTATTTCGTGGGTCTGACCCATTATTACAAACGGGATAATAGCTTAAATAATTCTAAATATACGACACTTGCGACATCAAAGCATCAATACGAGGATCGCTTCGAACCGGTTTCGACTTGTACTTACGGTTTCGCGCCGAGGTACGAGAACGCTTATTGGGCAGGTGTGACGCCGTGCCCTCCTCAAACTCCGAGGATGAGGAGGAGCTACTTTCCGATGACCCAGAGCTTGTTGGCGATAAATGTTCTCCATCCGGAGCAACAATACCGGCTCGCTCGTGGAGTCATAACCGAAAATGGAGCCAGTAGGTAGCGCTAAGGAGAACCTTAGCGCTACCTACTGGCTCCATTTTTGGTTACCTTACCACTGAAATACACTGCTGTGTTTCCAAAAAGCACTAAAAACACACTTTTTAACACTTCTACCACTCCTATAACTCATGTAATGGTTAAAAGGCACTATACTTTTCTTTGTTTTTTATTTTTTCAAGTTTCTTTTGCTATCTCGAAAGAATCACAAGAATGCAATGACGCTTGACAGCTAAATTGGCGGTAAGGTACTTAAGGCGCCCTCAGGTGCCAGAAAAAGGAAGGTATGCTCGATACTTCTACTGATTTAGGAGGATATTCTCGTATTTTCACAGGACTGCTTCTTCATATCATTGCTGTGTTTTCGAAGACATATAATACGTGTATCCTAATTAGTGCGTATTTAATCAGTGACACATAGATATCGCGTTCAATTCCCAGGCAAGTCCAATGTTATTGTTTTTAGCGAGTCGCAACCAAATCCTGATTAGTAATCTGTGGCATTACAGCACTACTTCGATAATATAAAGTAAAAAGCACGCGTTTTTCATACACTGAATTATGACCCTTTTGTTGTTTGTTTTGTTTGTTTGTTAGTTGCCACTCAACTTATTTGATAAAATACAAGGGAATTTTACAATTTTTTTTTTAACTTATCATCAAACGCTGGGATCTGCTGTCAAAATTCACTAGCGAATCGGACACCTCTCTAAAAAAACTAAACCCGATTAGATGGTCCAGGGTCAATACGATATCTGCAGTAAAACTTCGTTATTTCGATATAATCAAAGCATTAGGTATCAGAAATCATTCTCAAAAGTTCCACTAAAGATGAGGGTAGTCAAGCAGAAAATATTAAAACAAAAATGCAAAATTTCGAGTTCGTGTTCCTTTGTGAATTCATGCACTGCATATTGAATGATATCAATTAAGCATCTAAAACTTTGCAAAAATTGCAAAAATGCAACATTGATTTGGACGTAGCAAGTAGAGCTTTACAAGAAACAAATGCAAAGATGCAAATTTATAGAAAGGACTTTGAATCATTTAAACGCAAAGCCAGTGCAACTGCAACAAAATATGGCATAGGTCCCCATTTCAAAGAAAAAAGGCAAAGGAAAATAAAAATAAAACATTTTAATCTTCAGATTACCGATTTCAAAACAGGGAAGAAATATTTAAAATTACTATTTTCAATAATGTACTAGACACAACAATAACTCAGTTAAAAAATGCTCGTTTTACTGGCATGAGTGCACAGCACAGAACATAGGTATATGTATACTGCAGTCAGTCAAGTATTCAATTTTCTAACACCAAAACTTTTACTGAATGCAGATGAAACAACTTTATTACAAAATTGTGACCAATTCCAACGTAAATATTATGATATACTCGTAATAGACCCTAACTTTTCCCTTCAATTTCTTAATATTTACCACCTGCTTTTACCTGAATTAAATAAGGCAAAAACATGGACTATTCACCAATTCTGAAAAGAGATAATGAGCAAATATGGAGTGTTGGAATGTGACCTAACAGAAGTATTTACAGCAACGTTACTGTTCCATACAATTCCTGTCACTTCTGCAGAAGCTGAAAGATCATTTAGCAAAATAAAAATTATCAAAAAAACTATTTGAGGTATTGAGGTATGGGCCAAGCTCGACTACGACAAAATCTACTGTCTGGATTACGGAAAATCTGGAGTACGTCGAATTCGGAACATGAGGAATACGGAACAAACGATTTTAAATAGTTTAGTTGGGGCCCCAGTTTATTTTTTTGCCCCAGGGCCTTTGGTTACCTAGCTACGTCACTGCCTACTTAGTGAATGTAAATCGAGGAATGCAGCGACGAGGTGTAATTATTGTGTGGTCGCTAGTCGTGGGGGGTAATTTTATCGTCGATCCTTCTTGGTTGTAACATGTTTGTTCCGCGCGTGCAGAGAGCGACGTGTGCACGGCAGGCGGCTCTTGCGTGCGCGGGCGATGCGTGCGCACGCCGCCCGCGCCGGCGCGCTGCGCCTGCGAGCCCGGCCACACCGGCGCGCTCTGTGACTCGCGTGCGTACTCTACACGTTACCGTCGCTTCTGCAGCGAGTGCTACTGTAGCGCTAAACCATCTTCGTTTCGTTACAGAGGTGGACGAGTGCGCGACCAGCCCGTGCCGCAACAACGGCAGCTGCGTGGACGGCTCCGGCGCGGACTTCACGTGCATCTGCCGCGATGGCTGGACAGGTATGTACCACCGCATGACACTGTCTTGTTAAACTAACTAAACTCTATGGAGTTATATGTATGTTATTGTATGTGCATTTATGTCCTTGCAGGCAAAACATGCTCAGTGAAAATCGAAGGGATCGACCGTTGCCCTGAAAATACATGTGCCAACGGAGGCACATGTGTGCGCGAAGTCGGTGGCTGGCGATGCGCCTGCACCGCCGGCTGGGCGGGCGCCGCGTGTGAGGCGCCGCTCGTGTCCGCGCCTCTGGCGCCCGCCGCCCCCGCGTGCCCGTGCGCGGCGGGCGGCTCTTGCGTGCCCGCGAGCGCGCCGCCGGGCTGGGCGTGCGCGTGCCGCGAGGGACGCACGGGCGCGCGCTGCGAGCACGCCGCCGAGCCGTGCGCTTCCGCGCCGTGCCGCAATGGCGGGCGTTGCATGGGCGGCGCGGGCTGGTGGGCGTGCGAGTGCGCGCCGGGCTGGGCGGGCGACACGTGCAGCGCGCGCGCCGCACCGCCGCCCGCCACGTGCTCGCCCGCGTGCCCGCCGGCCGCCGCCTGCGTGCCCGACCCGCGCAGCCCCGAGCGCGACGCGCGCTGCGTGTGCCCGGCGCCACCTCAACGCGCGGCCCGCCGTTGCCTCGAGAGTGAGTAATGTTGTACGCTCACGACCGATTGTGGTCTAGCAGAGTCTTGCCTACTGTGGTGCAATTTTTCATATTGAACTGTTTTGTCAGTGCTGGCGGGGCTCGGGGCGGACGGTGACGAGGGCGACGAGGCCGGCCCGGGCGCGGAGGGCGGCGCACCGGACGGCGGCGCGGAGGGAGAGCCCGGCGTGTGCGGCGCCGACAACGGCACGTGGTGGTGGGGCTGCAACGCGTGCTGGTGCGACGCGGGCGCGCCCGCCTGCACGCGCCTGTGGTGCGGCCTGCCCGACTGCCACATGCCCAACGCGCAGCCGTGCCGCACCGACGAGGTTATCACCGCGCCTAAAATTTAAATCTGTCTTAAACCTTTAGTGGAGCAAACGAGCCTTGGCACTTTGGGTTGTTTAAATCTTACTGATGACCTGATTTGGCATTTTTGAAAAAACCCAATTACATTTTGCCCGTGGGATCGTACCCAAGTACACCATGCTCAACAGGAGCGTTTGCGACCACTAGACCAAAGATGCAGTAAAAAATCTGTCTAAAATCAACGAGGTCGAAAAGTCTGTACATGGAAATAAATCAGGCCATTGAATTGGTCACTTGTGCGCAGTTAGTCAAGTAATAGAACTGGTTACAGAAAAACATACTGACATATTTGCTCACGTAACCTGAATGTCGTAGGTGTGCGTACCCGCCGCGCCGGCGCTGTGCCTGCGAGCGCCGTGCGCGCCCATCGGCGAGTGTCGGCGCGTGTCGGGGCGCCGAGTGGAGCCGCCCGCGCTGCCGGCGCCGGCCGCGTGCTGGCCCGGCGCGCGCGACGCCCGCCTGCCCGCCGGCTGCGCGCGCGCCTCGCTGCAGCTGGCTCGCGAGCGGCTCGCGCGCGGCGCGCACGTGGAGCGCGCGTGCGCCGCGCTGCGCCGCGCCCTGGCCGCCGCGCTAGCCTCGCGCGCGCCGCCCGCGCCCCCACTCGCGCTGCTCTGTGACCTGGCGCCGGATGACGACGACGCGCTTGATCTTGCCCTGGTGAGAATACATAGTCCGAAGCTGCTTCCCACCGTTTATGTAAAAAAATTAACTTACTGCCGGGCCTACAACATAATAAACTTTCAACAAAATAATCTTCATAACATTTTTTGCATTGAACAGTGGATCGGTGACGAAGTAGGCACGGACGGTGCTGAGCGATCCGAGGCGCTCGGTGCCGCCGTGCGCGCGCTCAGTGAGCTGGTTTCGCGCCGGCGCCTCGCGCACCACGCCTTGCTTGGTGCCGCGCTGCGCTTGCGCGTGCCGCACGCGCCCGCGCCCTCGCCCGCCTCCGACCCCGCCACTCCGTTGCCCGCGCTGGCGCTGACGCTGGCGGCGCTGACGCTGGTGGTGCTGGCGGGAGCGGCGGTGGGCGCGGCACTGCTGCTGCGCCGGCGCCGCGCCGCCGCCGCCGCCGAGCGCTCGCGCCGCTGCGACGAGGAGAAATCCAACAACCTGCAGAACGAGGAGAACCTGCGGCGCTACGCCAATCCACTGCGCGAGGAGCCGGCCACGGCGCGGCGGCCGCCGGACGAGCTGCCGCGCGCGCACTCGCTCTACAAGGCGCAGAACGCCGACGCGCGCAACGACACGCCGCCGCGCGACAAGGAGCTCAACAAGCGCGCGCTGCCGCCGCCCGAGCCGCCGCCCTCGCGCCACCCGCCGCCCGAGCGCCTCACCGTGCTCGTGTGACGTGACTCCGCTGCGCGTGACGTGGCTCTGTGATACTAGTGGAGTACTGGCTCACGGCCGACGACATTAACTATTTATTGTTGTACGACGCAGATCGCCATCTTGTAAATATTGTATTTTATGTAAATAATGTTGAACAGTGTGAAATTTGTACGTTTTGTGAGTGGTTAAATCAAATGGAGTATTTTTGTTTGTAAAGGTTGTAAAGTGAAAATGAAAAGTTGTTGTAATAAAAAATAAACTGAGTTTACTTGATAGTTCGGATCTCCTCTCTTTCATCCATCTTTCTGCGAACCCCATGTAGGTCTTATACTATATTCATTTATTGTCTACCAAAATGTATAAAATAGATACAAAATAGACAAAACCTACAAATTATGAAGTATGAACCCTGTTAGGGCAAAAAAGTTTTTTTTTTTCAAGATTTTGTTGCGCGTGGAGCAGCTTGCGGCTCGACTCCTTTGTGAGGGCGAACCACGCTGGGGCGGCGTACGTCAAGATTGGGCGCACGTACGTTTTGTACACGCCCAACTTGACGCGCGCCGGGATGCGGGATGAGAGCATGGGCCTGAGAAGGTTGCGGGCGACCCTACCCTGTGCGGCGAACTTGCGGACATGGGGCCCCATCGTGAGGCGGCGGTTGATGGTCACACCCAAGTACTTGACCTGGTGCGACCAATCGACGTCGGCTCCGTGTAACTACAAAGGTGGAGGGAGAGGCGCCGATCCAGTGACCATTGCCTGCGTCTTACTCACGTTAACCGTTAGCCGCCACTTCGACAGCCAATCGGGGAATAGGTCGAGGGCGCGCTGTATTTTGACCGCCGCGTACTTTGCATTAAGCGAGTTGACAATGTACGCGGCGTCGTCGGCATACAGCGCGAACGTCGCCTCTGGAGTGGTGGGGATGTCGTCGGTGTAACGTGAGTAACACGTTACACGGCGAGAGGCAGCTGCCCTGGGGCAGCCAGCCATCACCAAGCGGGCGCCGGAGAGCGCCCCGTCGACCACCACCTTGATGCTCCTGTGGGACAGAAAAGATGAGACCACCCTTACAACGAGACGGGGCGCGTCGGACGTGGCCAACTTGTAAATAAGACCGTCGTGCCATACACGGTCGAAGGCCTTCTCCATGTCGAGGAATACTGCCACCGAGCATTCCTTTTTATTTAACGCAGTCGTCAGAAGGTGCAGTACACTCAACAACTGACGCGTCGTGCTATGCTCCGCCCGAAAACCGAATTGCTCCGGGCGCGGGGCAATGTGCTGTTGTAGGTGTCGCAGCAGGAGTACTTCAAACACCTTGGAGACCGTCGGCAAAAGTGTGATCGGCCGATAGCTCTCCAGCTTCGCTATGTTTTTCCCCGCCTTGGGCAGCATTATGACGCGCCCCTCCTTCCACGAAGTGGGAAAGACCCCCGTGCGCAGTATCGCCGTAAACAGGCGCGCCAGCGCCGCTACCGTACGGAACGGCAGATGGCGCAGCACTGTGTTGGTGATACCGTCAGCACCGGGGGCCTTCCTGGGCTTCGTTCTTAGGATGGCGCGTCTAACTGCGCCAGGCGAGAAGAAGATAGGGTCCTCCTCTGGAGCTTAATTGCGCAGGTTGTGAATTCTTTGTTTGTGTTTGTCTTAGACTGACTAGCGATGGTCGCGCCGCCACTCGTCACGGCCGGGAAGCTTCCCTGCTCTGTGATTGGCCGTGACGCCTTCGCATTTCTAGTTGCGATGGTGGCGGCTCGGGCGCCTTGCGACTTTTGAGCGAACCTTCGAGTTTCCTCGGTCTGCCGCTGTAGCGGTTTGTCGCTACTTGTAGGTTCGCTCAGTAGTTTATTTATTTATTTATTTATTTGGAAACTCAACAGCTTTTATTAAAATTACATGGGTTATGAATGTTCACCCCACTATCAATGAACAGGTCAAAGCAGTTGCGTCAAAGTTACAGCATCTTACAGTCTGCATACACTGCTCAGTGATAGCGAGATGATTACAATTATCACTTAAGCCAATAATAGAATTTCACGGCATTGACAAAGCTAGGTTAACTAGAAAGTCGCGAAAGAAAACAAATGAAAAAACTTAACTAAACCATGGGTTGGTTTAGTTAAGTTTTTTCTTTTGTTTAATCAATAACATTAAATTAAAATTAAAAGTATATACCTAAATACTATGACTATATTAATCAATAAAAAAACAAAAGGAAAACAAAATATATATATATATTATATATATATATACCCTGCCATACCTTTTCTTTATATAAGAATAAGAATGAGTGAGTTATGGCACAATTTGTTTACTAAACAATATCTGCTTGACTTGTTTCCGGTATGATTGCTTGGATAAATGAAATATATCGACACTTTCAAAACTTTCAGAATAGATGCGGCAGTCGGGTCAGAACAGCATTTCTCCCGTATTTAGTACGGCAGCCAGGGATACTGAGTAATTTTGTGTGTCTGGTACGTGTTTTTGGGGTACAGAAATCTATACATGATAGCAAATCACTGCTGTCCAAGCGACCTCGCAGGATATCAAAGAGAAAAAGCATATCCAACATCTTACGCCTATCCACAAGAGGAAGCATATCATAGTGTTTGCAGTCTCGGGCATAGGAATCATGACGTTTACGGGATTTGTAGTTTAGGAATTTTACAAACTTTTTCTGTAGACTTTCAATTCTTTTAGTATATACCTCGTATTGGGGTGACCAGATTGGGCTACAGTACTCCAAATACTACGCACTTATGCAAAGTATATATATTATACGCACATATCTTTAGACTATGACAATTACTAAAAGGTTTTGTAATTACCAACTTTATACCAAGATCCGTTACTACATCAACCCTTTTGATCGCATTATTATTAAATCCATAAGGATACTTAGTTGGATATTTAGAACGGCTAAAGGTAATGCATTGACATTTCGAGACATTGACAGTAATATTATTTTGCTGATAATACTCGAATAATGCATCAAGATCACGCTGTATCAGTTCACAATCAAATCCCGATTTTACACACATGTATATTTTCATGTCATCGGCGTACATGAGATGTTTTGCGGATCTGAAACATGACTGAATATCACACAGGTATGCGCAGTAAAAAAGAGGATCCAATAAAGATCCCTGGGGAACACCGGAGGGGATGTTTACGAAGTCAGATTTAAAACCTCCCATAACCACAGCTTGCGATCGGTTCGATAAGTATGACTTAACCCATCTCAGTAAATCTCCATGGATCCCAAGTTTTTGCAGCTTTGACAGCAAGATCACGTGATCCACACGATCGAATGCTTTTTCGAAATCCGTGTACATCACGTCAACCTGGCCACCGGCTTCCATATTATGCAAGACATAGTCACAAAACGTGGCCAAGTTAGATGCTGTGGACCGTCTCTTAACGAAACCGTGTTGGCTTTGGCCTATACCGTTTGAGATGATTGGATATATATTATTATAGATGATTTTTTTCCAAAACTTTGCTAAGTGTTTTAAGAATAGATATGGGACGATAGTTTTTTATATCCATCATAGGCATCTTGGTATACTGGCACTATATGAGCTGTTTTCCACAGGGAGGAACAGATGCAATCGGCCAAAGACTTTTGAAATAATAAAGCTATAGGATGTGCTAAACTATCAGCACAGTTATGCACGAAGATAGAAGGTAATCCATCGTTACCGGGTCCCTTTGTTGAATCTAACGCGCGCAAGGCTTTAAGTACGGTGTCTTTGGTGATAGAGAGGTTAGATAGGACCTTAGCTGAGTCGGTCAGTTCATTAGAAGTACTCGATCGTAGCTGCAGCAGAGTGCGTGGACGGGCTGACGAAAACACTGAAAAAGTATTTATTAAACGCTGTACAAATTTCGCGACCTGACTCAAATGACTCCTCATTTAAAGTCATTGTTTTTGGATATTGACTACTGCCTCTTTTACTTTTAACATAGGTCCAGAAAGTCTTTGGAGAATGAGTTATCGCTTTCTCCGAGCTTTTTGTCCGTTGGTAGCGAATACGCAAACCAGGAGACTCCTGCACTCTTTTCCAGGCCAGTCAGGTACCTTTAGACCAGCCTGTACTCTTCCTCGGAGTCCGGGGTGAACCTCACCCCGGTCCCGTAAGGACGAGCGTTTGGAGGCCAGCTCAGTAGCCCGTGGATAGCCCGGAAGTGAGTCGCCCAGTTTGGTAGCGTCTCCACTACCAGCAGCGGTGGGTACCTAGGCCAACCCAACGGCCCTTCTCAGGGCCACCCCAACGGCCCTTCTCAGGGCCAACCCAGCGGCCCTTCTCAGGGCCAACCCAACGGCCCTTCTCAGGGCCACGTGTCGGAAGCTGACCGCGCACCATATGCGGCCAGCTCATTATTTAGAAGGCCAGACGAGTTGTCGGACTCCGACGACTCCGTCATGGACACGTCGGCGTCCGAGAGCGACCGCTTTAAGCGGAAGAGGTCCTCCTCGGAGTCCGTTACGGCAAAGAAGAAGTCGAAGCCTAAAAAGGCCTCGACTTCTACTGCGCCTTCTTCCCACAGTGTGGGCTTGGTGGACGCCGAGCGCCAGCTGAATCTGGCGAAGAGGGCGCAGCTACAGCTAGACCTGGAGGAGAGGGTCACCGCCAAGGAGATCACCAGGCGCAAGCTGCCAGGGCGAAGGCTGGCTACGGTGCATCCAGTGTGCTGTATGCTGACCACTCGCTGGCGGAACTGGAGCGCATGGCGCAGGAGGATAGGGAGGAGGTCCTGGAGGTCGCCTCAAAGTCCTCCAATTTGAAGGGGACCTTCCAGAAGGCCCTCAAATGCCGGGCCGCCAGCATGCACGGCATTGTGACGGAGCTGGTCAAGGCTGCAGGCGAAAGTGGATCGCCTGCAGGCGGAGGTCAGAGCCAACTACACTAGAAGCTGGCTGAGGCCACGGCCAGGCCTGCCCAATCCGCCCCAGGTCTGGTGGTGGGAGGCTCCACCTCCTCAACTGCCAGCCTTGATGCAACAATTCGCGGGGTGGTGATGGAGGAGAGGGCCTTCATCCGAACCTGCTTCGCAGGCATCGATGACCGGATCCTGCAGGAAAAGCGGCTGCGCCCACCGCTAGCGGCGGACAAGCGTCCACTGCCGAGGGAACCGGAACCTGCGCCTCTAGCAGGCCCGGCATCGGATGCCCAGCCCCAAAGGGCAAAGGGCAAAGCCGCAAAGGGCAAAGGCAAGGGCAAGAGGACCAAGGCGGCTCCTCATGCCCCCACCACAAGCGCGGAGGGAGCGTCTGGGTCCTCTGCCACTCCAGCAGCCCCCCAAAACTCACAGGAGGAAGACGCCTTTCTTCCCTCCACCACCAACCAGTGGACGGAAGTAGACAAAAAAGGGAAAAAGGGGAAAAAGTCGGCCCCCAAGCCCGCTGCGACTGGGCCTACAGCGAAAAAGGCCGGCGGGAGGAAGCTGGTTCCTCCCAAAACCGCGGCCGTCGTGGTGACCATCACCCCGGAGGCCGCGGAGCGTGGGGAGACGTATGAGTCCGTCCTAAGACGGGCTCGTACTAATGCTGATCCCTCCCAGCTGGGGATCAGCAACATCAAGTGCCGCCGAACTCTAACCGGGGCTCGAATTTTCAAGTTCTCGGGGGAGCAGCGCGGCACAAATGCGGACCTCTTCGCAACAAAGTTGCAAGAAGTCATAGCGGATGTGGCAAAGGTCGCCAGACCTGTTAAGACCGCAGCCTTGGAGGTGGCCGATCTGGACGACTCGGTCACCAAAGAGGATGTGGTGGCGGCCGTCGCGGCGGCTGGAGGCTGCGAAGCTGGCGCAGTGAAGAGTGGAGCCATCAAGCCCGGCCGCCGCGGCATGGGTGTCATCCGCGTCGAGTGCCCAGTCGCCGCGGCTGGGGCCGTCCTTGCTGCAACAAAAGGACGGATCCTTGTGGGGTTCGGCTCGGCTGTGGTCCGGGCACTTGAAGACCAGCCTGTCCGCTGCTTCAAGTGCTTCGTGGTCGGCCACACCCGAGCCACGTGGCCCTCCAAGTCCGACTGGGGAGACACGTGCTTCCAATGCGGGCAGGAGGGACACGGGTGCCGCTTGCACCGCCGCCAAGCCACACTGCGCGGCGTGCGCCGCCGGTGGCCGCCCCGCGGACCACAGGATGACGGGCAGGAGCTGCAAGCCCCCCGTGAGGAAGGGCGTGGTGCCGGCGCAGGTTCGCCCTGTTGCCACCGCCGTCACAGTCGTCGCCGCTGTAGCTCCAGTGGCGGTGGTAACTGAGGCCCCCACCTCAGTTACCACCGCCACTGGAGCTACAGCGATGGGTGCGATGTCGGAATAACAATTTCCGACTACCGCATCCTCCAGACGAACACCAACCACTGCAGAGCGGCCCAGGACCTGGTAGTGCAGGTCATGGCCGAGTGGTTGGTGAACGTAGCGGTGGTCGCCGAGCCCTACTCGATCCCCGGCAGCTGGCTGGGTGACGAGGACGACTCGGTGGCACTAGCGGCGCGGTCTTCCACAGACTCCCCTCCCCTCTCGCTATTAGAGAAGGGACCGGGATACGTGGCCGCCGCGTGGGGAGACTTAGCCCTTGTGCGGGTCTATTTCTCCCCAAACCGCCCTCTTCAGGACTTCGAGAACTATCTCGGAGTCCTGGCCGCCGTGGTCGGCAGAGCGGCGCCGCGTCAGGTCTCCGTACTGGGAGACCTGAACGCCAAGTCAGTGACCTGGGGCTCCCCAGCCACCGACGCACGCGGGCGGGCAGTAGAGATGTGGGCGGCCTCCTCTGGACTCTCCCTCTTGAACAGGAGGGCGGCAGGGTGGCTCAATAGTATTATTCTGTTGTTCTCTGAGTGAGTTCACAAAGAATGCATTATTTGTAATAACTTACAAAATTTAATTAAAATTATAATAATAAAATAAATAAATAAGTTAAAAATAATTTTGGGTAAAACTTATATATGTACGCTATCGCAATAGGTTACCCTGTAATGATAGATGTAAGTTGGAAATAAATAAATAAAATAAAATAAAAAAAATAGTGGACGTCACTTTGGCCACCCCTGCGTTAGCCGCGCGCGTGTTGAACTGGCGGGTGGACCTGGTGGAGACTATGTCGGACCACCGCTACGTGCGGTTCGACATCTCCACCAGTGGCCCCGGAGCGACGCGGTACCGCTCGGGGCCGTCACCGTTCCCACGGTGGGCTATCGCCCGCCTGGACAGGGAGGCAGCGCGGGAGGCGGCGTTCGTCCAGGACTGGCTTTCGCCGCCCTCCGCGGCCTGGACGTGGACACCGTAGCGGGGCACCTCAGGGAGTCTCTGACCGAGGTATGCAACTCCACCATGCCTCGGTCTCGCCGACCACTACCCAAACGCGCTGTGTACTGGTGGTCGGCGGAGCTGGCGGGGCTTCGAGCGGCATGTGTGGAAGCAAGGAGGGCCTACACGCGGAGCCGGCGGTGGCGTCGACGGGACCAGGCCGTCGGGGACCACCTCTATGAGATGTACTTGGAGGCGAAAATGGTCCTCGATAGAGCCATCGCCGCCGCCAGAGACTCGGGCAGAGCGGAGATGCTGGAGGGTCTCGACAACGATCCCTTCGGGAGACCGTATAAGGCGGCGCCTTCTTCTACTGCGCCTTCTTCCCACAATGTGGGCTTGGTGGATGCCGAGCGCCATCTGGCAAAGAGGGCGCAACTCCAACAAGACCTGGAGGAGAGGGTCGCCGCCAAGGAGCAGCAGGCGCAAGCCGCCAGGGCGAGGGCTGGCTACGGTGCATCCTGTGTGCTGTATGCTGACCACTCCCTGGCAGAATTGGAGCGCATGGCGCAGGAGGATTGGGAGGAGGTCCTGGAGGTCGCCTCAAAGTCCTCCAATTTGAAGGGGACCTTTCAAAAGGCCCTCAAATGCCGGGCCGCCAGCATGCACGGCATCGTCATGGAGCTAATGAAGTGCACGGCCCCGGACGAGACGCGGCAGCTGCAGGCGAAGGTGGATCGCGTTAGGTCAGGTTTTTTTTTTTTTTTTTGTGGCGCCTGCCTCTCCGTGCAAGGCGGAGTCTGCGAGCTAATATTTCCTCGGACAATATCCGAGACCTTGGTTACTATTTTTATTTCTGTCATTTCGTTTAATTTTATAAAAGTACAATCTTATCTATATTACACACTTGTTTTTACATTTTTGGGTCAACTCAGTTGTTAGCGCGTTAAGCAATGAAAGAAGTGGACTGTATTTTAGGCAATGGTTTAATGCCGTGCTTATAACAAAACAAACTGTCCCGGACAAACAAAAAATATAAAATAAGTGAGGAATATCGTCCGGCGCGGTGGAGTCCGTGGAAGCGAGTGCTGAGCCGTGTCGCCGTCGCGCCGCACCTCAGCTGTACCGATGACGCGCTGATCACGATGCCTGCGCGTGCAGACCGCGTGAAAGGTGTTGTCTTGGATTCCCAACATACTGCCCGGGTTGAAGCATAGACTTAAAAAATCTGGAAGGGGGCAAATATGAATCTATTGCCTCTAAATGACGCCCCTTGTGGTTTACCTCAGTGACTCGCGTCACTGCCAAGGCAAACACTTGAAGACCTCCAAATATAGTGTGCTGCTAAGGCACTGCAGTTGTGTCACATTGCCATCAGAGACCTGTGGATGAGAGTAGAATTAAGTGGCCGTCCAATGGAAATAGAAGGAGTGACAGTGGAAGAGTTGAGGGGTTCTGAGGGAAGAGGTATAAGAGGATGGGAGTTTAAACTAGCTTTTATTTGAGTGAGGCAGGTAGCCGTTTCCTCATAACTAGCAAGCAATTTAAGAGTATGGATAGGAGAATAATTATGATATATGACGAAGCGTATTGTGAATTCCGAAAAACCATGGAAGAATAGATAAGTAAACTTCACTAGATAGCACAGCAACGAGTTCGAAATGACAGGCTTGTGTCGTTGACGACAACTGACGCGAAGCGAACCGCCCAAGACTAAAGGTTTTTCCTTCAGCGGATTGGTTACCACAAAGCATCTTTATGAAACTGCTCAAGTGACTTGAACTGACGCGAAGCGAACCGCCCAAGACTGAAGGTTTTTCCTTCAGCGGATTGGTTACCACAAAGCATCTTTATGAAACTGCTCAAGTGACTTGAACTGACGCGATGCGAACCGCCCAAGACTGAAGGTTTTTCCTTCAGCGGATTGGTTACCACAAAGCATCTTTATGAAACTGCTCAAGTGACTTGAACCGACGCGAAGCGAACCGCCCAAGACTGAAGGTTTTTCCTTCAGCGGATTGGTTACCACAAAGCATCTTTCGTCATTACGAGTGGTGTATTTCTTAACGCTCTGCTTACAGGAACGCTTCTCAGGATATAGGGAGTGCTTGGCTGAGATGGTATTTGATACCGGGAAACAATTTAAGACTGGGTCAGCGTCCACGTTTAAAAAATTACAAACGGGTGAAAAATAATGTGACATGACGGGCGACGTACCCTGACACTAGCCAACCCAGTTTGGTTTCATATAACTTGAGTCTTTTTGCCTAAATCAATAGAATTATTACATAAGATGGACCAAAATAAACTAAAATGTCTATTGCTGACGGTATATTAAATGAAGGGTCAGCTAGACTTATTCCCATAAGAAGAGGAATGTTATTGATCTTTATATATATGACGACTATATAAGACGGTAAATCTTTAGTGATCTGAGGTAAAATATAGCAGTCTACAGTACGTGTATAGTCGTCATCATGGATGGACATAATAGTTAGGCTGCAAGACTGTGCTTTTTCTTGCAATGTCTGTTAGGAACAAGATTGCACCTAGATTGTACGTGCCCTGGTCGAAGACAATTAAGACAGACCTTTGCTACTTTGGCCTTTTGAAGACGATCTTCAACAGTCAGGGCTCTAAATGCTTTACAATTAAATAAGAAATGAGTCTAATTGCACATAAGACATATAAATAGCTTTTTATTATTGATTTTTATATTTGGAGTATCTCTAAATTCAAGCCAGTGTTGATAATGACCGTGGAAAAAAGCTAAATTAATTTTTGCCAACCTTACGCAATTATATTTAAAAACACCTGCCTGTACATCCTCGACACCCGTTACGGAACCATCTCGAAGACTGCATGACTGGGGAGGACGAGCACCGAGCATACTCCGCGCTGCCGCCACCAGCTTACAATACTGGTTCTCGAACTGCTCACGCTCCTCACTTTCGTCATCGGGGGTGTCCAACAACACCTCGATGTCACACTGTAATTTGTCGAAATTCACATATAAGCTATCACATTTATTATATCCAGTTTCTAAATCAGGAAGTAGTAAGCTGCTAAGTTCGTTGCAACTTTTAAGCATGTGGAGGTAGTTGTTAAAAAAAAATAAGGTTTGATTTTATACAGCTGCGTTTCTTAACGAGTTTTTCAACCTATTCGTCAGCTATAGCGATCAAAACATCAGTACCAAACTCGCAAATGAACTAATGAGAGATTACAAACCAGTTTATTTAAAGCAATAAAAATATGTAACTAGCTAATGAGTTATGTATGACTTGACGGTGCGAACAAAAGAACAGCTGATGCAAAGGTAACAAGTACGTCGCCGAGCGATCAACCGTTATAGATAAGAAGCGAAGGATTTGCGTACACAGGCGGGTAATAAAAGAGTTATAATGTAGCTTTTTACGCAGAAAAGTGAATTTGGAGAAATGTAAGGCTATGAATAAGAATAATTGTCATTAAACGACTTAAATTGTAGCTAAATGAAAGCACTCACTTAAATATGGCTATTTAAACATATGAAATAAGACAAAGAATAGGAATAAATTGGAACGAACTCACAAAATATCTAAACCATCCACTGGATAAACGATGATCTTCAAGTTTTCGTTCTTCTTTGTCCGTGACGATGACTCGAACATTCGACGGGTCCGAAGTCCGACGCCGGTCGACTTCTGGATGTCTTCTTCCTCTAGGCGTGTGCGGGTGCTATGCGAAGTTTCTTGAACAGGACATTGAATGACTCCTGCAGGAACTGTCGCCGCTGAAGACCGCAAATGAAGAGCTTCGAGTTTGAAGGTTTTTATTCTGAGACCGTTAACTTTTAAAAATAAGACGGCGAGATCCTTGAAGGACCATTGTTAGCGCGTTGAGCAATGAAAGAAGTGGACTGTATTTTAGGCAATGGTTTAATGACGTGCTTATAACAAAATAAACTGTCCCGGACAAACAATAAAATAAGTGAGGAATATCGTCCGGCGCGGTGGAGTCCGTGGAAGCGAGTGCCGAGCCGTGTCGCCGTCGCGCCGCACCTCAGCTGTACCGATGACGCGCTGATCACGATGCCTGCGCGTGCAGACCGCGTGAAAGGTGTTGTCTTGGATTCCCAACATACTGCCCGGGTTGAAGCATAGACTTAAAAAATCTGGAAGGGGGCAAATATGAATCTATTGCCTCTAAATGACGCCCCTTGTGGTTTACCTCAGTGACTCGCGTCACTGCCAAGGCAAACACTTGAAGACCTCCAAATATAGTGTGCTGCTAAGGCACTGCAGTTGTGTCACATTGCCATCAGAGACCTGTGGATGAGAGTAGAATTAAGTGGCCGTCCAATGGAAATAGAAGGAGTGACAGTGGAAGAGTTGAGGGGTTCTGAGGGAAGAGGTATAAGAGGATGGGAGTTTAAACTAGCTTTTATTTGAGTGAGGCAGGTAGCCGTTTCCTCATAACTAGCAAGCAATTTAAGAGTATGGATAGGAGAATAATTATGATATATGACGAAGCGTATTGTGAATTCCGAAAAACCATGGAAGAATAGATAAGTAAACTTCACTAGATAGCACAGCAACGAGTTGACGACGCGTGAGAGGTGTTGTCTTGGATTCCCAACACAGTTCAATTATACATTATATATATTTATCCTTAAATCTACTTATCTCTATATCACATTTCAATACATTTCAATCCATTTCAATCCATTTCGATACATTTCAATACGTTTCAGATATCACAGTATTACACAATCACACACAGTCACATAGACACATCAAGCTATACACAATATTTATTTGGTCTACAGTTTCGGACATTTTCAACGATCTGTATTATACTACTGTTACTATTATAGACAAATATGAATACTAAGCATGGTTTCGTTTACTTATTCCTATGTATTGCCTTTTTGGCTAGTTTTATACAAAATTCTACAAACTTGGCCCTAGTTCTCTTGTCTGATATTAAGGCATTTATATTTTCCGCGGTTATTGCGATACCCATTTCCTGTTCTATGTTAAGTCTCTCTCGGCAATAGGCAGGGCAGTCAGTCAGTATATGTAAAACCGTTTCTTGTTTGTCAGGGTCACATATTCACGATGGGCTTTCCTTACACTTGAACCTGTTCAAGTATTCGGAAAATCCACCGTGCCCTGTCAGTACTGGTGTCAGTATTCCTGTCGGTTTTATGTCTGTCATTTGTCTATATGCTTGGATAGCGTCCGGGAAAAATATTTTTTGTAACGCCGGCTGTGCTCTCGGATCTGTATCTCCGATTCCACTCGTCAAGCGTATCCGTAACTTGTAAACAAGTTGGGATCGGGGAAAAATCGCGATCAGGGAGAGACTATATCTCAGAAACTACTAATTAAAAATTTCTAAAAATTTGTTTGCATATGCTAGTAGCTGAGGGCTACTGACCAATATATTAAAAAACACTGAAAAACTATAAACAAAATAAATTTCCTATTTTTCTTTCCGAAAAAAGCCAACTTATTTTACTGCCGGAAATTATTTCGATGCGCAGCAAAAATTTCAATTCTCTTAAAACTATTGTCCGATTTCGGTAAAATTTTCGCCGCTGGGTTAGGGAACGACCCAGCTAATCTCCACAGGAGTTTTAGATTTTTCTTTCCTGTTTATAGACGAAAAGCAGAATTTTTTGTTAAGTTTGTAGTCACTTTAAAAGGTGCACACTTATCTTAATTTCAGTTTTGAAAAAACCTTCAGGGTCCTTGTCACGTACTCCTTCTCGAGGAGTGTTCAGGGGTGATTTTCGGCCTTTGTTGCGGGACCTCGTTGTCTGTTATTTTCCCTGTATTTCCGCACGGAAAAATTTGGGACTTTTTCCAGGGTTGGAGGTCTCGCTCGGGCGGTCAGGATAGCAGTTCCAGAAATGTAGGTCATCGATCTGGTTTAAAAGTTATTCTGCTTTTAAGATCGAGAAATCCAGCAATTGCACACTTTTTTCACAATTTTCGTCACAGTTTTCACAGTTTTCAATATTTTCACAAAACTCTTTCGGGCCCGTGATCGCCTCGTGATTCCGCGTGTTTTGATATATTGCACGAGTAATTTAGTAAACTTTGTCTGTTTTTCGCGATTTTAGACTGCGGAGTGCGGTTTAAACTGGACTGTTCGCGGCGGGGGACGCCGCCGCGCCGGGTGACTGGTTAGGTTAGGTTAGGTTAGTCTGTCGAAGAGGTGTGTCACCTACATGGGACGTGATGGCGGAAACCAGCGCCGCATATCGTGCGGTGTTCCACAGGGCTCGGTTTTAGGCCCGCTCCTGTGGAACATCGGGTACGACTGGGTGCTGAGGGGCGAGCTTGGTGCCATTCGCTCGACCTCCCTGCCCACCAGTGATGCCCGGGGCACCCCCCTCTTGGCTTCCTACAGTGATGCCACCTCACGAACTCGGAAGTCAAGGGGGAGCATCCCAGACAGCACCAGCGCTGAGTTCAGTTTATTTTATTACGCCTACCTTTTTGGCAGCCGGAGCCCACACGCTAGCAGCGTAAAGTATAATGGGCTCCATCGCCACAACATATATCACTCGTATCACTTCTGGGTGAAGCCCCCAACTGACCTTTGCGGGTCTACACAGTTGTTTGTAGATCGCAATTGCCTTCTTGCAAACGAGTGAGACGTGGGTGTTGAAGGTCAGTTTGTGATCAATGGTTACGCCCAGAAGCTTTATTTATTTTGACATGCCAATGTCAATCCCACCCATGCTCAGGCGTGGTGTGTCATATTTTAGTTTCTTCGTTATTACCATAGCGGTTGTTTTATGTGGTGCGAATTTTTAGGTTAGGTTAGGTTAGGTTAGGTTCAGAGGTGACACAGGCAGAGATGAGGGCAGCCGTGATGCGGCTCCGGGCCAAGAACGTGGCTCCGGGGCCCGACGGGATCCACGGCTGCGTGTTAGCCCTCGCTCTGAAGGAGCTTGAGCCCCAACTGAGAGGACTCTACACAGCGTGCCTTGAGCAGGGCCAGTTTCCCACTTTGTGGAAATCTGGTCGTCTGGTCCTGCTCAGGAAGGCGGGGCGCCCTGCGGACTCGCCGTCCGCGTACCGGCCCATAGTGCTGCTTGACGAGGTGGGCAAGCTGTTTGAGCGGATAATCGCAGCCCGCCTCGTCGGCCACTTGTGCAGAGAGGGGCCGGACCTGGACGACAGCCAGTTCGGGTTTCGGCATGGGCGCTCCACGATCCACGCTGTGTCGCGGGTAAGAGTCCTGGCGGAGGAAGCGGTGTCCCGGGGCGGGGTGATGTTGGCGGTGTCCTTGGACATTTCCAACGCCTTCAACACCCTGCCCTGGAGTTGTATTCGGGAGGCACTGCGGTATCATGGGGTGCCTCCCTACCTCCGCCACATCGTTGGGGCTTATCTGTCGGAGAGGTGTGTCACCTACATGGGACGTGATGGCGGAAACCAGCGCCGCATGTCGTGCGGTGTTCCACAGGGCTCGGTTTTAGGGCCGCTCCTGTGGAACATCGGGTACGACTGGGTGCTGAGGGGCGAGCTCGGTGCCGGGGTAGACCTGACGTGTTATGCGGACGACACGCTGGTCACTGCCCGGGGGAGCTCGCACAGGGAGGCAGCGTTGTTGGCGACGGCTGCGGTCTCACAGGTGGTGGGCCGCATACGTCGCCTAGGCCTGGAGGTGGCCCTCAGCAAGTCGGAGGCCATGGTGTTTCATGGCCCCCGGCGGGCGCCGTCACCCGGCTCACACATCGTGGTCGGGGGGGCTCGGATCGCTGTCGAGTCCACCATGAAGTACCTAGGATTGGTGCTCGACAGCCGGTGGGACTTCGGGCCCCACTTCCGACGGCTGGCGCCCAAGTTGCTGGGCGCCGCTGGGGCGCTATCAACGCTGCTTCCCAATCTGGGGGGCCCGAGCGCCGCTTGTAGGCGGCTCTACGTGGGGATCGTGCGATCGATGGCCCTTTACGGGGCCCCGATCTGGGCTGCTGACCTGACGGCCGGTAGCATCGCCGTAATGCGCAAGCCGCAGAGGGCGATGGCCGTCAGAGTCATCAGAGGGTATCGCACGATCTCCTACGAGGCGGCTTGTGCACTGGCCGGATCCCCGCCCTGGGACCTAGAGGCGAAAGTACTCGCGTCATCGTATCGGTGGCGCGAGGAAGCGAGGGCGCGGGGCGAGCGACCGATGCAGCGACACATGGAGCTGCATCGGTCTCAGCTTCGCGAGGTCCTGGTGGCGGAATGGCGGGACAGGCTTTCACGCCATACCGCCGGCCTCGACATCGTCGAGGCGGTCCGGCCGGTGCTCGACCGCTGGCTCGGGAGGAGGCACGGCTCCCTGTCGTTTCGGGTGACGCAGGTGCTCTCGGGGCATGGTTGCTTCGGGAAGTACCTGTGTCGCATAAACAGGGAGCCGGACGCCCGGTGTCACCACTGCGTCGACTGCCGGGAGGACACGGCGCGGCATACGCTGGCAGAGTGTGCCGCTTGGGAGGAGCCGCGCCGTGCCCTCATCTCAGAAGTAGGCAGTGACTTGTCGCTGCCGGCCGTAGTGAATGCGATGGTCGGCGGCGGCGAGTCCTGGGACGCGGTGGTTTCCTACTGTGAGACAGTCGTCTCGCAGAAGGAGGCTGCGGAAAGGGAGAGGGAGATCTCGTCCACTCACCCGGCCCGCAGCAGGCGCACCGGGCGTCGGCGGAGGGCGGATAACGCCCTCTTCCAGCCCCCCTAAATGGGTCCAGGGGTGACGGACTCGGGGACGTCCGTCGCCCCCCACACATCAGGACCCGAGGTGGCGGCGCGTAGTGTTCCACGCGCGCCCCTCTGAGACGTCGCGGGGGGAGTCAAACACCTCACTCCTCCCCCTGACCCGCGAGGAGGCCCGCAGTGGCGGGCCGGCACCAGCCGGGGGTTGCGGAAGATTTCAAGTTCCCGCGACCCCCGGCGTAGGTGTGAGTTGGAACACCGGGGTGGTTTTTAGTCAGTAAGAGTCTGACAGACCCCTCCGCCCGCCCCAGGGCGGAGGACATCCATGAGGATTTTCCACCCCGGAAAAAAAAAAAAAAAAAAAAAGGTTAGGTTGGGGTACCACTGCAGAGCGGCCCAGGACCTGGTAGTGCAGGTCATGGCCGAGTGGTTGGTGAACGTAGCGGTGGTCGCCGAGCCCTACTCGATCCCCGGCAGCTGGCTGGGTGACGAGGACGACTCGGTGGCACTAGCGGCGCGGTCTTCCACAGACTCCCCTCCCCTCTCGCTATTAGAGAAGGGACCGGGATACGTGGCCGCCGCGTGGGGAGACTTCGCCCTTGTGGGCGTTTATTTCTCCCCAAACCGCCCTCTTCAGGACTTCGAGAACTTTCTCGGAGTCCTGGCCGCCGTGGTCGGCAGGGCAGCGCCGCGTCAGGTCTCCGTACTGGGAGACCTGAACGCCAAGTCGGTGACCTGGGGCTCCCCGGCCACCGACGCACGCGGGCGGGCAGTAGAGATGTGGGCGGCCTCCTCTGGACTCTCCCTCTTGAACAGAGGGAGCGTCCAGACATGCGTGCGGCGGCAGGGTGGCTCAATAGTGGACGTCACTTTCGCCACCCCTGCGTTAGCCGCGCGCGTGCTGAACTGGCGGGTGGACCTGGTGGAGACTTTGTCAGACCACCGCTACGTGCGTTTCGACATCTCCACCAGTGGCCCCGGAAGGACGCGGCCCCGCTCGGGGCCGTCACCGTTCCCACGGTGGGCTCTCACCCGCCTAGACAGGGAGGCAGCGCGGGAGGCGGCGTTCGTCCAGGACTGGCTTTCGCCGTCTTCCGCCGGCATGGATGTGGACACCGTGGCGGGGTACCTGAGGGAGTCTCTGACCGAGGTATGCAACTCCAGCATGCCTCGGTCTCGCCGACCACAACCCAAACGCGCGGTGTACTGGTGGTCGGCGGAGCTGGCGGGGCTTCGAGCGGCGTGTGTGGAGGCGAGGAGGGCCTACACGCGGAGTCGGCGGCGGCGTCGACGGGATGTGGCTGTCGGGGACCACCTCTATGAGGTGTACTTGGAGGCGAAAATGGTCCTCGATAGAGCCATCGCCGCCGCCAGAGACTCGGGGAGAGCGGAGATGCTGGAGGGTCTCGACAACGACCCCTTCGGGAGACCGTACAAGGCAGCGCGCAACAAATTGCGCCCCTTTGGTCCCCCCGTTGCCGAGACCCTCGAGCCCTCGTTTCTGGATGGGGTGGTTCGGTCCCTGTTTCCGTGCAGGGACAACTTCACCCCACCAGTGATGGACCCCCCGCTTGGGACAGCTCCGCCAGCTGAGGAGGAAGAGGAGGCCCCTCCTGTCACGGAGTCGGAACTTGGCGCGGCAATTCTCCATATCCGCGCCAAGAAGACAGCTCCGGGCCCCGACGGTGTCCCGGCAAGAGTGGTGGCGATCGCCGCCACTCAAATGGAGGAAAGGTTTAGGGACCTCTTCAGCGCATGCCTTGCGTCTGGGAGGTTCCCGAAACCGTGGAAGGAGGGGCAGCTGTGCCTCCTCCGCAAGGAGGGCCGCCCAGCAGACTCCCCCTCGGCATACCGGCCCATCGTTCTGCTCGATGAGGTCGGTAAAATGTTCGAGGGGATAATCGCTGCCCGCCTAAAGGGCCATCTGCGGCGTATCGGGCCGGACTTGTCGGACGCTCAGTTCGGGTTTCGGGCTGAGCGGTCCACGGTGGACGCGCTGGCCTGCCTTAAGGGGCAGGTGAAGGAGGCGATGGATGCGGGGGACGGATTGTTGGCTGTGTCATTCGACATTGCCAACGCCTTCAACTCCGTTCCCCACTGCACCATCCTCGAGGCGCTCCGATTCCACGGAGTGCCTCGGTACATGCGCGGTCTGCTGGCCAGCTACCTGGAGGATCGGGCGATCCTCCTGGTAGACAGGACTGGCCGAGTCCGGCGGTACGCCGTTGAGGCCGGCGTTCCACAGGGGTCAGTCTTAGGACCTCTCCTCTGGAACGTCGGCTATGATTGGCTCCTGCGGGGAACTCTCCTCCGAGGCACGAGTGTCGTCTGCTACGCGGATGACACTCTCCTCACCGCCCGGGGGGAGAGTTTCAGAGAGGCGGCCAACCTGGCCTCGGCGGGCGGATCCTTGGTCGCGGGGCGGATCCGCCGCCTTGGTTTAACGGTGGCGCTGCACAAGACCGAGGCCGTGTTCTTCCACGGCCCTCGGCAGCGCCACCCACCACCTGACGCCCACATCTTCGTGGAGGGCGTCAGGATTGAGGTGAAGGCCCAGATGAAATATCTGGGCCTTGTACTCGACAGCAGGTGGCGCTTCGGCCCGCATTTCAGCGGGCTGTCGTCGCGCCTGCTGAAGGCCGCGGGCGCTCTCTCGTGGCTGCTTCCCAACTTGGGGGGGCCCAGCGCGCGATGCCGGCAGCTTTACGCCGGCATCTTGAGGAGCATGGCCCTCTATGGGGCTCCTATCTGGGAGGAGTCCCTCCACAGACGAGAGAACGCCGCGGCCTTGCGGGCACCTCAAAGGGCCATAGCCCAGCGGGCGGCGCGGGCCTACCGCACGGTGGGCTATGCGGCAGCATGCGCTCTGGCCAGCACCCCTCCTTGGGAACTCGAGGCGTGGGTGCTCGCCAGAGTGTATGAATGGACGGCAGAGCGGAGGGCGAGGGGCGTTCGCTCGGCCCCGGAAGAGCGGGAGGCCGTCAGGCGGGAGGCGAGGGACGCCGTCGTCGTCCATTGGACGGGGGACCTCGCCACCGCAGCCTTCGGCCGCCGAACCCTCGACGCGATTGGGCCAGTGCTGCGAGACTGGCTCGAGCGTCCGCACGGGTTTCTCTCCTTCCGTCTCGTGCAGGTGCTGTCCGGACACGGTTGCTTCGGATCGTACCTGCACCGAATCGGACGGGAGGAGACGCCGTCGTGCCGCGACTGTGGCGCGGCGGAGGACGTGGCACAGCACACACTCGAGGTGTGCCCGTCGTGGTCAGAGCCGCGCCGCAGTCTCGTCGCGGCGATCGGACCGGACCTCTCGCTCCCCGGCTTGGTCAACGCCATGCTGAGGGACGAGGGGTCCTGGGCGGCAGTCGCCTCCTTCTGCGAACACGTCATATCCCAGAAGGAGGCGGCGGAGCGCGCTCGGGAGGACGATCCTGCCGAGGCGCCGCTCCGAAGGCGGAGGAGGGGTCGAAGAAGACGTCAGTACGATAGTCATCTTCGACTCCTCCCAGGTGGAGGCCAGCAGGCAATGGGTGCGGGGGCACCCTTGCCTGTATCGCACAGACCTCCACCAGTGTCGGACGGGAATGGCCAGGTGTTCCCGGCCATTCCCGTAGCCCCCCAACCCGGGGGGCATGCGGGGCCCGCCAGCTAGGCGGGCATGCGCCGGGAGGGTCGTGGATGTAAAGGCTGAGCCGGTTTCCCATGACCCTCCCATCACGGCGATGCGGGAACACCGCTGAGTTTTAGTGGGTATACTGTCACTAGGACAGGGAGTCCCACATACCCCGACTCGTCCCCCACGAGCCGGGGATGCATAAAGCATTTCTCAGCGACAAAAAAAAAAAAAAAAAAAAAAAAAAAAAAAAAAAAAAAAAAAAGGTTAGGTTGGGGTGCATGTTGAGAAGCCTCCCCGTGGCGCACCCTGGGCAACGTCAGCTCCAAGTGCCCACCAGGTTTTGGTGGACACTTGGGGCTGGCGGCGAATTCTCAACAAACGGGGAAGGGTCATGGTTCCAATCACCGATCATCCATGATGGTCGGTGAAGGGAACCGGGCTACAGTAGGTCGTACGTCTACTCCCCCCTCTGCTTACAGAGGGAGGTGAGTTGGCGTACATTAGGGAGTCCCAATCCCAAGGTCTAGCGTGCCGAGGGGATGAATGGCCGGAGGGTTATCCGGTCGCTAGCGCGAAAAGGGACCTCACCCTTAAAAAGGAAAAAAAAATGAAAAAATGAAGGCTAATGGTAATATTCCCCAGGCGGGCAACCTCCTCAAGGAGGTACAATCCCGCCCTTCTTCGGAAGGCAGCCCCACCGTATCTGGGGGGGGCACCACTAGTCCCGTAGGTCGGCAGACCACCGCCGACCTTCGTCAACCAATCCTTGCGTCGCAAGAAAAGGAGCTCCGGGTTAGCCTGGAGCGCCTGTGCGACGCAACAAAGCCGCATGCCGTCATTGACGGCTCATGTCCAGAAAAGGACCGACTGTCCGACCAGGACACGCAGCTGGGAGGGAAGCGCTCGCGCAGCGAGCTCTCTTCCAGCGAGGAGGATCTGTCGGCACCAAAATTTGGTACCGCGCAGAGGGGGCGGGGTCGTGCGGTGGCTGGCAAAGCGCGGTTACCGGACCGTGATTTACGGGGTCGCTTTTTGCGGCCCGCTACGCCGGTACCGATGCAGCTGGGGAGCGCAGAAAGTGAGGGGACGGGGGAAAAGAGCGAAGACTCCGCTGCGTCCCCACTGTTGCTGCAAAGCAACAAGGCGGAGGCGAGCTCCGCAAAGCGGATGCAGCGGAAGGCGGTGGCGGCTGACGAGGTCACCGAAATGGCTCGACTGGCCCGAGAGCGACGCTCTGCTCAGGCGGCTACCGGGGAGAGCCTGTCGGCGGTGGCGCTGAGCCGCCAAGTTTTGGACGGCGTGGACGTCGTCATGAAGGTTGCCACAAAGTCTGGCAGCCTGAAGGGCACGTTCACGCGCGCTCTGAAGGAGGCGGCTGGCGACATCAAGGAGGCAGTTGGGGTCCTCCTTAGTCGCACAAGCTCAGACGAGACGGCGAAGCTGTGGGAGGAGAACAGCCGTCTCAGATCTGAGCTGGAGGACCTCAAACGGGAGCTTGCCGCGCAGAGGGCGGAATGGCAGCAGAGGCGTCCTGCGGCCACTGGTTCCGCTCCCGTCGTTGCCCTGACACCACCGGCCCCGTCGTCGGCCCCGTCATCGGTCCGTACCCCCGCACCTGCAGATGCAGAGATCGAGAAGATCGTTCGCATCTGCATGCTGCAGTGTGGGGGTATGATGAATGCCCGTCTGCAGGGCCTGGAGTCGAGGCTCCTCCCAGCAGTGACTCTCCGGCCACCGCTCGCAGCGGATAGGAGGAGGAAGGAGGAGCCCGCTAAGCCGGGTCCCGCGCAGACCAAAGGGGGCGCGTCCGCGTCCACTTCCCGGACGGCCGCGCCACCGGCGACTGCTCCCTCGGCGAACGCACCCGAGTCCACCAAGGACTCCTGGACGACGGTCGTCAAGAGGGGCCGCCGTAAAAAGAAGACGGCGCCGCCACCACCGGTACCCGCTGGAGCACCGGCACTGGCACCCAAGAAGGCTCAAGGGCCGCCCAGAGTCAGAGCCCCACGCTCCGCGGCTGTAGTTATTACGCTGCAGCCCGGAGCCGCCGAAAGGGGCGTCTCTTATAAGGCGGTCCTTACAGAGGCAAAAGCCAAAGTCGCGTTCCCCGACCTTGGTATACCGTCTGGCCTCAGAGTGAGGCAGGCGATTACGGGGGCGCGACTGCTTGAGGTGTCGGGTGCCTCTAGCGGCGAAAGGGCGGACGTCCTGGCCGCCAAGCTGAGGGAGGTCCTCAATCCGGAGGACGTTCGGGTGTCCAGGCCGATGAAGACCGCGGAACTGCGCGTCGACGGGCTGGACGACTCGACAACTCCGGCTGAGGTCGTGGCGGCCATCGCCCGTTCCGGTGGATGTCCGCCCGAAGACGTCCGTACGGGGGAAGTTCGCGTCGATGCGTCCGGGCTCGGCGCGATCTGGGTGCGGTGCCCGGTGGCGGCGGCGAACAAAGTCGCCGACGCTGGGCGTCTTTTGGTGGGGTGGGTGGCAGCAAGGGTGAAGCAGCTGCAACCCAAGGCCTTGCGGTGCTACCGTTGCCTCGACATTGGGCATGTCAGGGCACGGTGCACCGCCGAAATAGACCGCAGCGAGCAGTGCTATCGCTGCGGTCAGGCCGGCCACAAGGCGGCCCAGTGTTCCGCGGAGCCAAACTGCAGCCTCTGTACAGCTGCGGGGAGGCCCGCCGGACACAGAGCGGGCGGAAAGGCCTGTGGCGCACCCGCCACAAAGAAGAAGAGAGGGGCTGCCAAGGCTGCCGGGGGCTCTTTACCCCCCCCGCAGCCTGGCTGCCCTTCGGCCGACTCCCGGCCTAGGAATGGTGCGGAGGGAATGGATTGCGCTTAATGGCGCTGTACCATTTCCTCCAGGGCAATATCAACCACTCTGCTAGAGCTCAGGATCTCTTGCTCCAGAGCATGGCAGAGTGGTCGATTCACGTGGCTGTGGTCGCCGAACCGTATTTTGTCCCCCCCAGGGATAACTGGGTGGGAGACTTGGACGGTTTGGTGGCCATCATTGGCGGGGCTCTTGTCAACCCGTCCCGAGGTCACGGCTGGGTAGCCGTCCTCGCGGACGGCATTGCAACGGTTGGTGCGTATTTTTCGCCCAACAAGAGTCTCGCCGACTTCGAGAGGTTCCTTGTCGAGTTGGGTGCCGTCGTGGGCCGACTCCACCCTCGCCCGGTGCTGTTGCTGGGGGATCTCAACGCCAAGTCTGAGGCGTGGGGATCCCCTGTGACCGATGCTAGGGGCGAGGTGTTGGAGGAGTGGGCGGTCACGACTGGCTTGACCGTCCTAAATCGGGGCTCGGTCCACACGTGCGTGCGGCAGCGGGGCGGGTCTATAGTGGACGTCTCGTTCGCTAGCCCCGCTGTCGCGAGCCGTGTCCGCGACTGGCGTGTCGCCGTGGAGGTGGAGACGTTGTCGGATCACCGATACATCCGTTTCGACGTCTCCACCCAGACCGCCGGCGGCCGCAGTCCACTGGCCCCGCGACCGGACGGTCCGCGCTGGGCGCGTAAGCGCATTGACAGGGAGCTTCTCGAGGAGGCCGCTATTGTCCAGGCCTGGAGCCGGGAGTCGGCAACGACCGGACCCGTCGACGTCGAGCAGGAGGCGCTGTGGTTCCGCGGGGCGATGACGCAAATTTGCGACGCGTCCATGCCCCGGGTTCACGCACAGTCCGCAAGGCGCCAGGTGTACTGGTGGACCGCCGAGATCGCGCAGATGCGCGTCGCGTGCGTGGCGGTTAGACGCCAGTACATCCGGTACCGGAGGAGACGTCGTCGGGTCCCTGACGAAGAGGCCGCGCTGTATGAGGTGTACCGCGCGGCCAAGCAGACTCTGTGGCTGGCCATCGGTGAGTCGAGGACGCGAGCCAGGGAGGAGATGTTGGAGACTCTAGACGGGGATCCGTGGGGGCGCCCTTATCGCGCGGTCCGAGGGAAACTTCGAGCCGCGGCGCCTCCACTTACGGAGAGTCTCCAACCCGAGCTGCTGGAGGAGGTGGTCGCAGCCCTCTTCCCGGCGAGAGCGGAGCATACTCCGCCGCCGATGGCTTTGCCCACAGCCGCAGAGTCTACAGAGGAGAACGCCATCAGCGTCCCAGAGGTGACACAAGCAGAGATGAGGGCAGCCGTGATGCGGCTCCGGGCCAAGAACGTGGCTCCGGGGCCCGACGGGATCCACGGCTGCGTGCTAGCCCTCGCTCTGAAGGAGCTTGAGCCCCAACTGAGAGGACTCTACACAGCGTGCCTTGAGCAGGGCCAGTTTCCCACTTTGTGGAAATCTGGTCGTCTGGTCCTGCTCAGGAAGGCGGGGCGCCCTGCGGACTCGCCGTCCGCGTACCGGCCCATAGTGCTGCTTGACGAGGTGGGCAAGCTGTTTGAGCGGATAATCGCAGCCCGCCTCGTCGGCCACTTGTGCAGAGAGGGGCCGGACCTGGACGACAGTCAGTTCGGGTTTCGGCATGGGCGCTCCACGATCCACGCTGTGTCGCGGGTAAGAGTCCTGGCGGAGGAAGCGGTGTCCCGGGGCGGGGTGATGTTGGCGGTGTCCTTGGACATTTCCAACGCCTTCAACACCCTGCCCTGGAGTTGTATTCGGGAGGCACTGCGGTATCATGGGGTGCCTCCCTACCTCCGCCACATCGTTGGGGCTTATCTGTCGGAGAGGTGTGTCACCTACATGGGACGTGATGGCGGAAACCAGCGCCGCATGTCGTGCGGTGTTCCACAGGGCTCGGTTTTAGGCCCGCTCCTGTGGAACATCGGGTACGACTGGGTGCTGAGGGGCGAGCTCGGTGCCGGGGTAGACCTGACGTGTTATGCGGACGACACGCTGGTCACTGCCCGGGGGAGCTCGCACAGGGAGGCAGCGTTGTTGGCGACGGCTGCGGTCTCACATGTGGTGGGCCGCATACGTCGCCTAGGCCTGGAGGTGGCCCTCAGCAAGTCGGAGGCCATGGTGTTTCATGGCCCCCGGCGGGCGCCGTCACCCGGCTCACACATCGTGGTCGGGGGGGCTCGGATCGCTGTCGAGTCCACCATGAAGTACCTAGGATTGGTGCTCGACAGCCGGTGGGACTTCGGGCCCCACTTCCGACGGCTGGCGCCCAAGTTGCTGGGCGCCGCTGGGGCGCTATCAACGCTGCTTCCCAATCTGGGGGGCCCGAGCGCCGCTTGTAGGCGGCTCTACGTGGGGATCGTGCGATCGATGGCCCTTTACGGGGCCCCGATCTGGGCTGCTGACCTGACGGCCGGTAGCATCGCCGTAATGCGCAAGCCGCAGAGGGCGATGGCCGTCAGAGTCATCAGAGGGTATCGCACGATCTCCTACGAGGCGGCTTGTGCACTGGCCGGATCCCCGCCCTGGGACCTAGAGGCGAAAGTACTCGCGTCATCGTATCGGTGGCGCGAGGAAGCGAGGGCGCGGGGCGAGCGACCGATGCAGCGACACATGGAGCTGCATCGGTCTCAGCTTCGCGAGGTCCTGGTGGCGGAATGGCGGGACAGGCTTTCACGCCCTACCGCCGGCCTCGACATCGTCGAGGCGGTCCGGCCGGTGCTCGACCGCTGGCTCGGGAGGAGGCACGGCTCCCTGTCGTTTCGGGTGACGCAGGTGCTCTCGGGGCATGGTTGCTTCGGGAAGTACCTGTGTCGCATAAACAGGGAGCCGGACGCCCGGTGTCACCACTGCGTCGACTGCCGGGAGGACACGGCGCGGCATACGCTGGCAGAGTGTGCCGCTTGGGAGGAGCCGCGCCGTGCCCTCATCTCAGAAGTAGGCAGTGACTTGTCGCTGCCGGCCGTAGTGAATGCGATGGTCGGCGGCGGCGAGTCCTGGGACGCGGTGGTTTCCTACTGTGAGACAGTCGTCTCGCAGAAGGAGGCTGCGGAAAGGGAGAGGGAGATCTCGTCCACTCACCCGGCCCGCAGCAGGCGCACCGGGCGTCGGCGGAGGGCGGATAACGCCCTCTTCCAGCCCCCCTAAATGGGTCCAGGGGTGACGGACTCGGGGACGTCCGTCGCCCCCCACACATCAGGACCCGAGGTGGCGGCGCGTAGTGTTCCACGCGCGCCCCTCTGAGACGTCGCGGGGGGAGTCAAACACCTCACTCCTCCCCCTGACCCGCGAGGAGGCCCGCAGTGGCGGGCCGGCACCAGCCGGGGGTTGCGGAAGATTTCAAGTTCCCGCGACCCCCGGCGTAGGTGTGAGTTGGAACACCGGGGTGGTTTTTAGTCAGTAAGAGTCTGACAGACCCCTCCGCCCGCCCCAGGGCGGAGGACATCCATGAGGATTTTCCACCCCGGAAAAAAAAAAAAAAAAAAGGTTAGGTTAGGTTCACCCTCAACACCAACCACTGCAGAGCGGCCCAGGACCTGGTAGTGCAGGTCATGGCCGAGTGGTTGGTGAACGTAGCGGTGGTCGCCGAGCCCTACTCGATCCCCGGCAGCTGGCTGGGTGACGAGGACGGCTCGGTGGCACTAGCGGCGCGGTCTTCCACAGACTCCCCTCCCCTCTCGCTATTAGAGAAGGGACCGGGATACGTGGCCGCCGCGTGGGGAGACTTCGCCCTTGTGGGCGTGTATTTCTCCCCAAACCGCCCTCTTCAGGACTTCGAGAACTTTCTCGGAGTCCTGGCCGCCGTGGTCGGCAGGGCGGCGCCGCGTCAGGTCTCCGTGCTGGGAGACCTGAACGCCAAGTCTGTGACCTGGGGCAACCCGGCCACCGACGCCCGCGGGCGGGCGGTGGAAATGTGGGCGGCCTCCTCTGGACTCTCCCTCTTGAACAGAGGAAGCGTCCGGACATGCGTGCGGCGGCAGGGTGGCTCAATAGTGGACGTCACTTTCGCCACCCCTGCGTTAGCCGCGCGCGTGCTGAACTGGCGGGTGGACCTGGTGGAGACTTTGTCAGACCACCGCTACGTGCGTTTCGACATCTCCACCAGTGGCCCCGGAGCGACGCGGCCCCGCTCGGGGCCGTCACCGTTCCCACGGTGGGCTCTCACCCGCCTGGACAGGGAGGCAGCGCGGGAGGCGGCGTTCGTCCAGGACTGGCTTTCGCCGTCTTCCGCCGGTCTGGACGTGGACACCGTGGCGGGGCACCTCAGGGAGTCTCTGACCGAGGTATGCAACTCCAGCATGCCTCGGTCTCGCCGACCACTACCAAAACGCGCCGTGTACTGGTGGTCGGCGGAGCTGGCGGAGCTTCGAGCGGCGTGTGTGGAGGCAAGGAGGGCCTACACGCGGAGTCGGCGGCGGCGTCGACGGGATGTGGCTGTCGGGGACCACCTCTATGAGGTGTACTTGGAGGCGAAAATGGTCCTCGACCGAGCCATCGCCGCCGCCAGAGACTCGGGGAGAGCGGAGATGCTGGAGGGTCTCGACAACGACCCCTTCGGGAGACCGTACAAGGCGGCGCGCAACAAATTGCGCCCCTTTGGTCCCCCCGTTGCCGAGACCCTCGAGCCCTCGTTTCTGGATGGGGTGGTTCGGTCCCTGTTTCCGTGCAGGGACAACTTCACCCCACCAGTGATGGACCCCCCGCTTGGGACAGCTCCGCCAGCTGAGGAGGAAGAGGAGGCCCCTCCTGTCACGGAGTCGGAACTTGGCGCGGCGATTCTCCATATCCGCGCCAAGAAGACAGCTCCGGGCCCCGACGGTGTCCCGGCAAGAGTGGTGGCGATCGCCGCCACTCAAATGGAGGAGAGGTTTCGGGACCTCTTCAGCGCATGCCTTGCGTCTGGGAGGTTCCCGAAACCGTGGAAGGAGGGGCAGCTGTGCCTCCTCCGCAAGGAGGGCCGCCCAGCAGACTCCCCCTCGGCATACCGGCCCATCGTTCTGCTCGATGAGGTCGGTAAAATGTTCGAGGGGATAATCGCTGCCCGCCTGAAGGGCCATCTGCGGCGTATCGGGCCGGACTTGTCGGACGCTCAGTTCGGGTTTCGGGCTGAGCGGTCCACGGTGGACGCGCTGGCCTGCCTTAAGGGGCAGGTGAAGGAGGCGATGGATGCGGGGGACGGATTGTTGGCTGTGTCATTCGACATTGCCAACGCCTTCAACTCCGTTCCCCACTGCACCATCCTCGAGGCGCTCCGATTCCACGGAGTGCCTCGGTACATGCGCAGTCTGCTGGCCAGCTACCTGGAGGATCGGGCGATCCTCCTGGTAAACAAGACTGGCCGAGTCCGGCGGTACGCCGTTGAAGCCGGCGTTCCACAGGGGTCTGTCTTAGGACCTCTCCTCTGGAACGTCGGCTATGATTGGCTCCTGCGGGGAACTCTCCTCCGAGGCACGAGTGTCGTCTGCTACGCGGATGACACTCTCCTCACCGCCCGGGGGGAGAGTTTCAGAGAGGCGGCCGACCTGGCCTCGGCGGGCGGATCCAAACACCTCACTCCTCCCCCTGACCCGCGAGGAGGCCCGCAGTGGCGGGCCGGCACCAGCCGGGGGTTGCGGAAGATTTCAAGTTCCCGCGACCCCCGGCGTAGGTGTGAGTTGGAACACCGGGGTGGTTTTTAGTCAGTAAGAGTCTGACAGACCCCTCCGCCCGCCCCAGGGCGGAGGACATCCATGAGGATTTTCCACCCCGGAAAAAAAAAAAAAAAAAAAAAAAAAAAAGGTTAGGTTAGGTTCGCATAAACAGGGAGCCGGACGCCCGGTGTCACCACTGCGTCGACTGCCGGGAGGACACGGCGCGGCATACGCTGGCAGAGTGTGCCGCTTGGGAGGAGCCGCGCCGTGCCCTCATCTCAGAAGTAGGCAGTGACTTGTCGCTGCCGGCCGTAGTGAATGCGATGGTCGGCGGCGGCGAGTCCTGGGACGCGGTGGTTTCCTACTGTGAGACAGTCGTCTCGCAGAAGGAGGCTGCGGAAAGGGAGAGGGAGATCTCGTCCACTCACCCGGCCCGCAGCAGGCGCACCGGGCGTCGGCGGAGGGCGGATAACGCCCTCTTCCAGCCCCCCTAAATGGGTCCAGGGGTGACGGACTCGGGGACGTCCGTCGCCCCCCACACATCTGGACCCGAGGTGGCGGCGCGTAGTGTTCCACGCGCGCCCCTCTGAGACGTCGCGGGGGGAGTCAAACACCTCACTCCTCCCCCTGACCCGCGAGGAGGCCCGCAGTGGCGGGCCGGCACCAGCCGGGGGTTGCGGAAGATTTCAAGTTCCCGCGACCCCCGGCGTAGGTGTGAGTTGGAACACCGGGGTGGTTTTTAGTCAGTAAGAGTCTGACAGACCCCTCCGCCCGCCCCAGGGCGGAGGACATCCATGAGGATTTTCCACCCCGGAAAAAAAAAAAAAAAAAAAAAAACCAAAGGGGGCACGTCCGCGTCCACTTCCCGGACGGCCGCGCCACCGGCGACCGCTCTCTCGGCGAACGCGTCCGGGTCCACCGCGGAATCCTGGACGACGGTGGTAAAGAAGGGCCGTCGAAAGAAGAAGACGGCGCCGCCACCACCGGTACCCGCTGGAGCACCGGCACAGGTACCCAAGAAGGCTCAAGGGCCGCCTAGGGTGAGAGCCCAGCCCGCCAAGGGCAAAGGCAAGGGCAAGAGGACCAAGGCGGCTCCTCATGCCCCCACCACAAGCGCGGAGGGAGCGTCTGGGTCCTCTGCCGCTCCAGCAGCCTCTAATAGTGGACGTCACTTTCGCCACCCCTGCGTTAGCCGCGCGCGTGCTGAACTGGCGGGTGGACCTGGTGGAGACTTTGTCAGACCACCGCTACGTGCGTTTCGACATCTCCACCAGTGGCCCCGGAGCGACGCGGCCCCGCTCGGGGCCGTCACCGTTCCCACGGTGGGCTCTCACCCGCCTGGACAGGGAGGCAGCGCGGGAGGCGGCGTTCGTCCAGGACTGGCTTTCGCCGTCTTCCGCCGGTCTGGACGTGGACGTGGATTATTATGTTATATCAAGTTTATTTAATCTACTTATTGTAATATTTATTTGTAAGCCTATATTTAATTAGTTTATGCTACTTCTTAAAAACTAACAAACGCGGAGAGCTATGTTTTGTCTAGTATGACAACTAACATATACCAACAAATCCCTGAACTATGCTATTTTTCCTTATTTTTATATTTTCTTATTAACCTATTTTTAATTATTATGATACATAACTTATATACTAATTATATATTTAGTATCATATTTTCTTACGCTATTTATTTCTATTAACAACTATGCTTGCTATTTTGCAACAGTAATTTAAAAACATCTTCCTATCCTTTCCTTTTATTATGCTTGGTAAATTTTGGGCTACCAATGGGACAGCGAGTTGCTGTTCTGTCTCGTACCGCATTTTTGCGGTGATTGGGCACTGGAGCAATATGTGCAGAACCGTTTCTTCCACACCAGGCTCACAGGCGCACGATGGACTCTCTTTACACTTGAAGCGTTTCAGGTATGAAGAGAATCCACCGTGTCCTGTCAGGATTTGCGTGGTTAAGCTCGTGGGGGCCATCTTCCGTACAACATCGTACGCCACCACCGCGTCAGGGAAGAAGTGTTTGGTGCCCGAAGCCGTTTCACCCGACCCATATCTCTCGTTCCATTCGTCAAGCGTCTCCGACCGGATTCTTCGCTTGACGAATGATACCGGACACAGGTCGTAGTCTGGCCTCTTCCTCGACCCCAGGGCGGCTTCCTTCGCGAGCTGGTCGGCTCTCTCGTTTCCCTCCAAACCTGCGTGGGCCTTGATCCAGAACAAGGAGACACTCTTGTTCTGGAGCTTACAGCGTCGTATGGTGTCTCTGGTTTCCACGGCCAAGGGATGGGGGGAACTGACGTTGATCACCGACTGAAGAGCCGCCATAGAGTCGCTGAAGATGCCGAACGTAGTTTCACTGCGCCTGAGCACTTCCGTTGTCGCTCTTTGTAGAGCGAGGAGTTCCGCCTGGTAGACGGTGCAGTAGGACGGCAAGGCAAGCTTGAGGGCCTTTGTTTCGGTGGCGCCATTCCACAAGGATAGCGCCGCTCCAACCTTGCCCTCAATCTTGCTGCCGTCGGTGAAGATGCGCACGTCAAAGTGGCAGTGATTGTTGTATTGTTCCTCGTCTACCAGACTTCCCAACTCCAGATTTATTTGCTCCGCGGGGTGTGGGGCCTCTATCGCCGGGGCCATCCGCTCAACCTCCCTGTCTCCCAGTATGCGCTGGGGCACTCCCCTCTTGGCTCCGTAGAGCGCAGCCGCTTCCCGAATACGGAGGTCGAGTGGGAGTATTCCAGCCAGAACCAGTGCCGAGTTCAGGGAGACTGTGCGGTAGGCTCTGCACAGCTTCTGGGCAAACCCTCTCTGGACGACGTTTAGCTGCTTTTGGATCCCCAACTTGTTGGCAGCAGGTGCCCAGGCACTTGCGGCGTACAGCACAGTCGGCTCCACTGCTGCGGTGTATATAGCCCTTATCACCTCCGGGTGTAAACCCCAGCTGACCCGGGCTGCCCTGGCCAGCTGCTTGTACATTGCTATCGCCTTCTTACAGGCGATAGCTATGTGTTTGTTGAAGGTGAGTTTGGCATCTATAATGAGCCCTAATATTTTAATGTCTTGGGACATTCCAATGTCGATCCCCCCCATGCTCAAGCGCGGTGTGTCATACTTCAGCCTCCGCGTTAGCACCATCGCACAAGTTTTGTGCGGTGCGAATTTTAGCCGATTTCTGACACCCCACGCCCGAACATGTTCGAGAGCGGCATTGGCTTGTCCCTCGATTCCGTGTGCTGTATCGCCGCAAAACACCAACACCACGTCGTCGGCAAATGCCTGGCAGTAGTCGCCCCTACTCTCCAACTGTTTCAGGAGCGGGTCGAGCAGCAGATTCCAGAGTATTGGCCCCCCTATGGATCCCTGGACGCATCCTTTGCTGGTCTGTCTCCTGCTCTCCTCCCCTGCGTACCTCACAGTGACCACCCTGTCACTGAGGTAGCTGCCGACTACCCGTCTCAAATTTATAGGACACTTTTCCTCAGCCAATCGTACCTTAATAGCGGGCCACCACGCACTGTCGAATGCTCCCTCTATATCCAGCGACACAAGTGTGATAATCTTTTTTTGTGCCAGTTTTGAGCGGATGTACTGCACGAGGGTATAGAGGGAGTCTTCCGTGCTTTTTTTGGGGCATAAAGCCATATTGGCGAGTACTTATCCTAGGTAGCAAATAAAATTTGAGACGGGCAACCAACATCTTTTCGTACACTTTCCCAAGGACAGGCAAAAGCCCAATCGGCCTGTACGACTTTGGTACGGTGTACGAGTCTTTGCCCGGCTTTCTGAGGACAACCACCGTAGCTTCCTTCCAGATCTTCGGGAAGTGGTGGTGCGCCAGGCATTTGTTCAGCAGTGCCAGGAAGTACACAGGGTCGCAGTTTATGGCCTGAGAGCAGATGTCGGCTGTGAAGCCGTCGGCTCCCGGGGCCTTTTTAGGGTTGAACGACAACACAGATCTGCTAAGCTCGCTTTGGGTAAACGGTGGGTCATGTCGTTCATCATGACTCCATGCGTTTACCATCTCTGCCAGTTGTCGGGTTTGGCGATGATCCATGTTGTCGTCTTCCTCTCGGTCCTCGGGATAGAACGTCTCGGCCAACAGCCTCACTGAGCCTTTAGCGTCAAGTGTCACCCCTTCCATCTGCAGCGGCTGATCTTCCTCTCTCTTCGCAATTTTCCCCATCACCCTATATATCCCTTCCCAGACCCCCTCTCTGTCCTGCTTCCCGCAAAACTCCTTCCAGCTCTCCGCTTGGGCCTTCATCACCGCCATCTCATACTCCTCTTTTGCTTTCAGGTACAAGCTGACCACCATCGCTCTTCGGACCGGCGCTGCGCTCCTGACTCTCACTTTCTTGGTGGCGACCAGCGTCTTCATCTCCGCGAGTTCCTCGGACCACCACGGCATGGTGAGTGTTTCTGTGTTCTTTTTGTGTGGTATTGTGTCTCTACATGTGTCGGTTATAGCTTTTGTGTATGTGTTTATTTTTAATTCTAACTGGTCTTTTGTGTGTATGTTCGATAAATCCACTAGGGTTATGTTTCTGTACAGCATAACTTGAGACAGTTTCCTAGTAACTTTAACTAGTTAGGTTTTTAGGTTAGGTTAGGTTAGGTTAGGTTAGGTTAGGTTAGGTTACCTCACTCCCCCCCCTGACCCGCGAGGAGGCCCGCAGTGGCGGGCCGGCACCAGCCGGGGGTTGCGGAAGATTTCAAGTTCCCGCGACCCCCGGCGTAGGTGTGAGTTGGAACACCGGGGTGGTTTTTAGTCAGTAAAAGTCTGACAGACCCCTCCGCCCGCCCCAGGGCGGAGGACATCCATGAGGATTTTCCACCCCGGAAAAAAAAAAAAAAAAAAAAAAAAAAAAAAAAAAAAAAAAAAGGTTAGGTTAGGTTAGGTTAGGTTAGGTTAGGTTAGGTTGGGGGACGGCCCTTCTCAGGGCCACGCCGGCGGCGCTTTAGCGTCAGAAGCTGACCGCATACCATCTGCGGCCGGCTTGTTTCGAAGACCGGATGAGGTGTCGGACTCCGACGACTCCATCATGGACACGTCGGCGTCCGAGAGCGACCGCTTCAAGCGGAAGAGGTCGGAGGGCTCCTCGGAGTCTAAGAGAGAAAAGAAGAAGTCGAAGCCTAGAAAGGCCTCGACTTCTACTGCGCCTTCTTCCCACAGTGTGGGCTTGGTGGACGCCGAGCGCCAGTTGAATCTGGCGAAGAGGGCGCAGCTTCAACAAGACCTGGAGGAGAGGGTCGCCGCCAAGGAGCAGCAGGCGCAAGCTGCCAGGGCGAGGGCTGGCTACGGCGCATCCAGTGTGCTGTATGCTGACCACTCCTTGGCGGAACTGGAGCGCATGGCGCAGGAGGATAGGGAGGAGGTCCTGGAGGTCGCCTCAAAGTCCTCCAATTTGAAGGGGACCTTCCAGAAGGCCCTCAAATGCCGTGCCGCCAGCATGCACGGCATCGTGACAGAGCTGGTCAAGCGCACGGCCACGGACGAGACGCGGCAGCTGCAGGCGAAGGTGGATCGCCTGCAGGCGGAGGTCAGCCAGCTGCACCAGAAGCTGGCTGAGGCCACGGCCAGGCCTGCCCAATCCGCCCCAGGTCCGGTGGTAGGAGGCTCCACCTCCTCAACCGCTAGCCTTGAGGCCACCATTCGCGGAGTGGTGATGGAGGAGAGGGCCTTCATCCGGGCCTGCTTCGCAGGCATCGAGGACCGGCTCCTGCCGGAAAAGCGGCTGCGCCCGCCGCTAGCGGCGGACAAGCGTCCACCGCCGAAGGAGCCGGAACCTGCGCCTGTAGCAGGCCCAGCATCGGATGCCCAGCCCGCCAAGGGCAAAGGCAAGGGCAAGAGGACCAAGGCGGCTCCTCATGCCCCCACCACAAGCGCGGAGGGAGCGTCTGGGTCCTCTGCCGCTCCAGCAGCCTCCCAGAACCCACAGGAGGAAGACGCCCTTCTTCCCTCCACCACCCCGTCCAACCAGCCGTGGACGGAAGTGGTCAAGAAAGGGAAAAAGGGCAAAAAGTCGGCTCCCAAGCCCGCCAGCGCGGCGACTGGTCCTCCAGCCAAAAAGGCCGGCGGGAGGAAGCTGGTTCCTCCTAAAACCGCGGCCGTCGTGGTGACCATCACCCCGGAGGCCGCGGAGCGTGGGGAAACGTACGAGTCCGTCCTAAGACGGGCTCGTACTAATGCTGATCCCTCCCAGCTGGGGATCAGCAACATCAAGTGCCGCCGAACTCTAACCGGGGCTCGAATTTTCGAGTTCTCGGGGGAGAAGCGCGGCACAAATGCGGACCTCTTCGCAACAAAGTTGCAAGAGGTCATCGCAGATGTGGCCAAGGTTGCCAGGCCTATAAAGACCGCAGCCTTGGAGGTGGCCGATCTGGATGATTCGGTCACCAAGGAGGATGTGGTGGCGGCCGTCGCGGCGGCTGGAGGCTGCGACGCTGGCGCGGTGAAGGGTGGAGCCATCAGGCCTGGCCGCCGCGGCCTGGGCATCATCCGCGTCGAGTGCCCAGTCGCCGCGGCTGGGGCCGTCCTTGCAGCGACCAAGGGACGGCTGCTGGTGGGCTTCAGCTCGGCTGTGGTCCGGGCGCTTGAAGACCAGCCCGTCCGCTGCTTCAAGTGCTTCGCGGTCGGCCACACCCGAGCCACGTGTCCCTCCAAGTCCGACTGGGGAGGCACGTGCTTCCAATGCGGTCAGGAGGGACACGGGTGG
Source organism: Agrochola macilenta (assembly GCA_916701695.1). Lineage (NCBI taxonomy): Eukaryota > Metazoa > Arthropoda > Insecta > Lepidoptera > Noctuidae > Agrochola > Agrochola macilenta. Next base: position 32,682 of record OU753570.1, on the reverse strand, counting down.
GCCGCTTGCACCGCCGCCAAGCCGCACTGCGCGGCGTGTGCCGCCGGTGGCCGCCCCGCGGACCACAGGATGACGGGCAGGAGCTGCAAGCCCCCCGTGAGGAAGGGCGTGGTGCCGGCGCAGGTTCGCCCTGTTGCCACCGCCGTCGCAGTCGTCGCCGCTGTAGCTCCAGTGGCGGCGGTAAATGAGGTGGGGGGTGCGATGTCGGAATAACAATTTCCGACTACCGCATCCTCCAGACGAACACCAACCACTGCAGAGCGGCCCAGGACCTGGTAGTGCAGGTCATGGCCGAGTGGTTGGTGAACGTAGCGGTGGTCGCCGAGCCCTACTCGATCCCCGGCAGCTGGCTGGGTGACGAGGACGGCTCGGTGGCACTAGCGGCGCGGTCTTCCACAGACTCCCCTCCCCTCTCGCTATTAGAGAAGGGACCGGGATACGTGGCCGCCGCGTGGGGAGACTTCGCCCTTGTGGGCGTGTATTTCTCCCCAAACCGCCCTCTTCAGGACTTCGAGAACTTTCTCGGAGTCCTGGCCGCCGTGGTCGGCAGGGCGGCGCCGCGTCAGGTCTCCGTGCTGGGAGACCTGAACGCCAAGTCTGTGACCTGGGGCAACCCGGCCACCGACGCCCGCGGGCGGGCGGTGGAAATGTGGGCGGCCTCCTCTGGACTCTCCCTCTTGAACAGAGGAAGCGTCCAGACATGCGTGCGGCGGCAGGGTGGCTCAATAGTGGACGTCACTTTCGCCACCCCTGCGTTAGCCGCGCGCGTGCTGAACTGGCGGGTGGACCTGGTGGAGACTTTGTCAGACCACCGCTACGTGCGTTTCGACATCTCCACCAGTGGCCCCGGAGCGACGCGGCCCCGCTCGGGGCCGTCACCGTTCCCACGGTGGGCTCTCACCCGCCTGGACAGGGAGGCAGCGCGGGAGGCGGCGTTCGTCCAGGACTGGCTTTCGCCGTCTTCCGCCGGCCTGGACGTGGACACCGTGGCGGGGCACCTCAGGGAGTCTCTGACCGAGGTATGCAACTCCAGCATGCCTCGGTCTCGCCGACCACTACCAAAACGCGCCGTGTACTGGTGGTCGGCGGAGCTGGCGGAGCTTCGAGCGGCGTGTGTGGAGGCAAGGAGGGCCTACACGCGGAGTCGGCGGCGGCGTCGACGGGATGTGGCTGTCGGGGACCACCTCTATGAGGTGTACTTGGAGGCGAAAATGGTCCTCGACCGAGCCATCGCCGCCGCCAGAGACTCGGGGAGAGCGGAGATGCTGGAGGGTCTCGACAACGACCCCTTCGGGAGACCGTACAAGGCGGCGCGCAACAAACTGCGCCCCTTTGGTCCCCCCGTGGCCGAGACCCTCGAGCCCTCGTTTCTGGATGGGGTGGTTCAGTCCCTGTTTCCGTGCAGGGACAACTTCACCCCACCAGTGATGGACCCCCCGCTCGGGACAGCTCCGCCAGCTGAGGAGGAAGAAGAGGCCCCTCCGGTCACGGAGTCGGAACTTGGCGCGGCGATTGTCCATATCCGCGCCAAGAAGACAGCTCCGGGCCCCGACGGTGTCCCGGCAAGAGTGGTGGCGATCGCCGCCACTCAAATGGAGGAGAGGTTTCGGGACCTCTTCAGCGCATGCCTTGCGTCTGGGAGGTTCCCGAAACCGTGGAAGGAGGGGCAGCTGTGCCTCCTCCGCAAGGAGGGCCGCCCAGCAGACTCCCCCTCGGCATACCGGCCCATCGTTCTGCTCGATGAGGTCGGTAAAATGTTCGAGGGGATAATCGCTGCCCGCCTAAAGGGCCATCTGCGGCGTATCGGGCCGGACTTGTCGGACGCTCAGTTCGGGTTTCGGGCTGAGCGGTCCACGGTGGACGCGCTGGCCTGCCTTAAGGGGCAGGTGAAGGAGGCGATGGATGCGGGGGACGGATTGTTGGCTGTGTCATTCGACATTGCCAACGCCTTCAACTCCGTTCCCCACTGCACCATCCTCGAGGCGCTCCGATTCCACGGAGTGCCTCGGTATATGCGCAGTCTGCTGGCCAGCTACCTGGAGGATCGGGCGATCCTCCTGGTAGACAGGACTGGCCGGGTCCGGCGGTACGCCGCTGAGGCCGGCGTTCCACAGGGGTCTGTCTTAGGACCTCTCCTCTGGAACGTCGGCTATGATTGGCTCCTGCGGGGAACTCTCCTCCGAGGCACGAGTGTCATCTGCTACGCGGATGACACTCTCCTCACCGCCCGGGGGGAGAGTTTCAGAGAGGCGGCCAACCTGGCCTCGGCGGGCGGATCCTTGGTCGCGGGGCGGATCCGCCGCCTCGGTTTAACGGTGGCGCTGCACAAGACCGAGGCCGTGTTCTTCCACGGCCCTCGGCAGCGCCACCCACCACCTGACGCCCACATCTTCGTGGAGGGCGTCAGGATTGAGGTGAAGGCCCAGATGAAATATCTGGGCCTTGTACTCGACAGCAGGTGGCGCTTCGGCCCGCATTTCAGCGGGCTGTCGTCGCGCCTGCTGAAGGCCGCGGGCGCTCTCTCGTGGCTGCTTCCCAACTTGGGGGGGCCCAGCGCGCGATGCCGGCAACTTTACGCCGGCATCTTGAGGAGCATGGCCCTCTACGGGGCTCCTATCTGGGAGGAGTCTCTTCACAGACGAGAGAACGCCGCGGCCTTGCGGGCACCTCAAAGGGCCATAGCCCAGCGGGCGGCGCGGGCCTACCGCACGGTGGGCTATGCGGCAGCATGCGCTCTGGCCAGTACCCCTCCTTGGGAACTCGAGGCGTGGGTGCTCGCCAGAGTGTATGAGTGGACGGCGGAGCGGAAAGCGAGGGGCGTTCGCTCAGCCCCGGAAGAGCGGGAGGCCGTCCGGCGGGAGGCGAGGGACGCCATCGTCGTCCATTGGACGGGGGACCTCGCCACCGCAGCCTTCGGCCGCCGAACCCTCGACGCGATTGGGCCAGTCCTGCGAGACTGGCTCGAGCGTCCGCACGGGTTCCTCTCCTTCCGTCTCGTGCAGGTGCTGTCCGGACACGGTTGCTTCGGATCGTACCTGCACCGAATCGGACGGGAGGAGACGCCGTCGTGCCGCGACTGTGGCGCGGCGGAGGACGTGGCACAACACACACTCGAGGTGTGCCCGTCGTGGTCAGAGCCGCGCCGCAGTCTCGTCGCGGCGATCGGACCGGACCTCTCGCTCCCCGGCCTGGTTAACGCCATGCTGACGAGTGAGGGGTCCTGGGCGGCAGTCGCCTCCTTCTGCGAAAACGTCATGTCCCAGAAGGAGGCGGCGGAGCGCGCTCGGGAGGACGATCCTGCCGAGGCGCCGCTCCGAAGGCGGAGGAGGGGTCGAAGAAGACGTCAGTACGATAGTCATCTTCGACTCCTCCCAGGTGGAGGCCAGCAGGCAACGGGTGCGGGGGCACCCTTGCCTGTATCGCACAGACCTCCACCAGTGTCGGACGGGAATGGCCAGGTGTTCCCGGCCATTCCCGTAGCCCCCCAACCCGGGGGGCATGCGGGGCCCGCCAGCTAGGCGGGCATGCGCCGGGAGGGTCGTGGATGTAAAGGCTGAGCCGGTTTCCCATGACCCTCCCATCACGGCGATGCGGGAACACCGCTGAGTTTTAGTGGGTATACTGTCACTAGGACAGGGAGTCCCACATACCCCGACTCGTCCCCCACGAGCCGGGCATGCATAAAGCATTTCTCAGCGACAAAAAAAAAAAAAAAAAAAAAAAAAAAAAAAAAAAAAAAGGTTAGGTTAGGTTCGCCGTCGTGCCGCGACTGTGGCGCGGCGGAGGACGTGGCACAGCACACCCTCGAGGTGTGCCCGTCGTGGTCAGAGCCGCGCCGCAGTCTCGTCGCGGCGATCGGACCGGACCTCTCGCTCCCCGGCTTGGTTAACGCCATGCTGAGGGACGAGGGGTCCTGGGCGGCAGTCGCCTCCTTCTGCGAACACGTCATGTCCCAGAAGGAGGCGGCGGAGCGCGCTCGGGAGGACGATCCTGCCGAGGCGCCGCTCCGAAGGCGGAGGAGGGGTCGAAGAAGACGTCAGTATGATAGTCATCTCCGACTCCTCCCAGGTGGAGGCCAGCAGGCAACGGGTGCGGGGGCACCCTTGCCTGTATCGCACAGGCCTCCACCAGTGCCGGACGGGAATGGCCAGGTGTTCCCGGCCATTCCCGTAGCCCCCCAACCCGGGGGGCATGCGGGGCCCGCCAGCTAGGCGGGCATGCGCCGGGAGGGTTGTGGATGTAAAGGCTGAGCCGGTTTCCCATGACCCTCCCATCACGGCGATGCGGGAACACCGCTGAGTTTTAGTGGGTATACTGTCACTAGGACAGGGAGTCCCACATACCCCGACTCGTCCCCCACGAGCCGGGGATGCATAAAGCATTTCTCAGCGACAAAAAAAAAAAAAAAAAAAAAAAAAAAAAAAAAAAAAAAAAAAAAAAAAAAAAGGTTAGGTTAGGTTAGGTTAGGTTGGGGGATCCCCCACAGCGCATACTTCCACGTAGTATCCCCTGGGCAACGCCGTGTCTGACCACCGTAACGGAGTGGCAGACCGGCGGCTAAAGTGCGCTGTGAATCGTAGTCATCAAGCAGTCGAGTCTACGAACAAGTCGAATTTTATCATGTCGGATTTTAATTTTATCAAGTCGAGCAAGCCAGCGCGTAATGCGTCTGGCCGTTTTATTCGGAATCGCCCCTCCCAGGGCGATTCAAACGGCCCTTCTCAGGGCCAACCCAACGGCCCTTCTCAGGGCCAACCCAACGGCCCTTCTCAGGGCCAACCCAACGGCCCTTCTCAGGGCCAACCCAACGGCCCTTCTCAGGGCCAACCCAACGGCCCTTCTCAGGGCCAACCCAACGGCCCTTCTCAGGGCCAACCCAACGGCCCTTCTCAGGGCCAATCCAACGGCCCTTCTCAGGGCCAAACCAACGGCCGTTCTCAGGGCCACGTGTCGGAAGCTGACCGCGCACCATCTGCGGCCAGCTCATTATTTAGAAGGCCAGACGATTTGTCGGACTCCGACGACTCCGTCATGGACACGTCGGCGTCCGAGAGCGACCGCTTTAAGCGGAAGCGGTCCGTGGGCTCCTCGGAGTCCGTTAGGGCGAAGAAGAAGTCGAAGCCTAAAAAGGCCTCGACTTCTACTGCGCCTTCTTCCCACAGTGTGGGCTTGGTGGACGCCGAGCGCCAGTTGAATCTGGCGAAGAGGGCGCAGCTTCAACAAGACCTGGAGGAGAGGGTCGCTGCCAAGGAGCAGCAGGCGCAAGCTGCCAGGGCGAAGGCTGGCTACGGTGCATCCAGTGTGCTGTATGCTGACCACTCCCTGGCGGAACTGGAGCGCATGGCGCATGAGGATAGGGAGGAGGTCCTGGAGGTCGCCTCAAAGTCCTCCAATTTGAAGGGGACCTTCCAGAAGGCCCTCAAATGCCGTGCCGCCAGCATGCACGGCATCGTGACAGAGCTGGTCAAGCGCACGGCCACGGACGAGACGCGGCAGCTGCAGGCGAAAGTGGATCGCCTGCAGGCGGAGGTCAGCCAGCTGCACCAGAAGCTGGCTGAGGCCACGGCCAGGCCTGCCCAATCCGCCCCAGGTCCAGTGGTAGGAGGCTCCTCCTCCTCCTCCCCTGCCAGTCTTGAAGCCACATTCCGTGGCATCGTCATGGAGGAGAGGGCCTTCATCCGGGCCTGCTTCGCAGGCATCGAGGACCGGCTCCTTCCGGAAAAGCGGCTGCGCCCGCCGCTAGCGGCGGACAAGCGTCCACCGCCCAGGGAGCCGGAACCTGCGCCTCTAGCAGGCCCAGCATCGGTTGCCCAGCCCGCCAAGGGCAAAGGCAAGGGCAAGAGGACCAAGGCGGCTCCTCATGCCCCCACCACAAGCGCCGAAGGAGCGTCTGGGTCCTCTGCCACTCCAGCAGCCCCCCAGAACTCGCAGGAGGAAGACGCCCTTCTTCCCTCCACCACCCCGGCCAACCAGCCGTGGACGGAAGTGGTCAAGGGAAAAGGGAAAAAGGGCAAAAAGTCGGCTCCCAAGCCCGCCAGCGTGGCGACTGGTCCTCCAGCCAAAAAGGCCGGTGGGAGGAAACTCGTTCCTCCCAAAACCGCGGCCGTCGTGGTGACCATCACCCCGGAGGCCGTGGAGCGAGGCGAGACGTACGAGTCCGTCCTAAGACGGGCCCGTACCAATGCTGATCCCTCCCAGCTGGGGATCAGCAAAATCACGTGCCGCCGAACTCTAACCGGGGCTCGAATTTTCGAGTTCTCGGGGGAGCAGCGCGGCACAAACGCGGACCTCTTCGCAACAAAGTTGCAAGAGGTCATCGCAGATGTGGCCAAGGTTGCCAGGCCTATAAAGACCGCAGCCTTGGAGGTGGCCGATCTGGATGATTCGGTCACCAAGGAGGATGTGGTGGCGGCCGTCGCGGCGGCTGGAGGCTGCGACGCTGGCGCGGTGAAGGGTGGAGCCATCAGGCCTGGCCGCCGCGGCATGGGCATCATCCGCGTCGAGTGCCCAGTCGCCGTGGCTGGGGCCGTCCTTGCTGCGACCAAAGGACGGATCCTTGTGGGGTTCGGCTCGGCTGTGGTCCGGGCACTTGAAGACCAACCTGTCCGCTGCTTCAAGTGCTTCGCGGTCGGCCACACCCGAGCCACGTGTCCCTCCAAGTCCGATTGGGGAGACACCTGCTTCCAATGCGGGCAGGAGGGACACGGGTGGGCCGCTTGCACCGCCGCCAAGCCACACTGCGCGGCGTGCGCCGCCAGTGGCCGCCCCGCGGACCACAGGATGACGGGCAGGAGCTGCAAGCCCCCCGTGAGGAAGGGCGTGGTGCCGGCGCAGGTTCGCCCTGTTGCCACCGCCGTCGCAGTCGTCGCCGCTGTAGCTCCAGTGGCGGTGGTAAATGAGGTGGGGGGTGCGATGTCGGAATAACAATTTCCGACTACCGCATCCTCCAGACGAACACCAACCACTGCAGAGCGGCCCAGGACCTGGTAGTGCAGGTCATGGCCGAGTGGTTGGTGAACGTAGCGGTGGTCGCCGAGCCCTACTCGATCCCCGGCAGCTGGCTGGGTGACGAGGACGACTCGGTGGCACTAGCGGCGCGGTCTTCCACAGACTCCCCTCCCCTCTCGCTATTAGAGAAGGGACCGGGATACGTGGCCGCCGCGTGGGGAGATCTAGCCCTTGTGGGGGTCTATTTCTCCCCAAACCGCCCTCTTCAGGACTTCGAGAACTTTCTCGGAGTCCTGGCCGCCGTGGTCGGCAGGGCGGCGCCGCGTCAGGTCTCCGTGCTGGGAGACCTGAACGCCAAGTCTGTGACCTGGGGCAACCCGGCCACCGACGCCCGCGGGCGGGCGGTGGAAATGTGGGCGGCCTCCTGTGGACTCTCCCTCTTGAACAGAGGAAGCGTCCAGACATGCGTGCGGCGGCAGGGTGGCTCAATAGTGGACGTCACTTTCGCCACCCCTGCGTTAGCCGCGCGCGTGCTGAACTGGCGGGTGGACCTGGTGGAGACATTGTCAGACCACCGCTACGTGCGTTTCGACATCTCCACCAGTGGCCCCGGAAGGACGCGGCCCCGCTCGGGGCCGTCACCGTTCCCACGGTGGGCTCTCACCCGCCTGGACAGGGAGGCAGCGCGGGAGGCGGCGTTCGTCCAGGACTGGCTTTCGCCGTCTTCCGCCGGCATGGATGTGGACACCGTGGCGGGGTACCTGAGGGAGTCTCTGACCGAGGTATGCAACTCCAGCATGCCTCGGTCTCGCCGACCACAACCCAAACGCGCGGTGTACTGGTGGTCGGCGGAGCTGGCGGGGCTTCGAGCGGCGTGTGTGGAGGCGAGGAGGGCCTACACGCGGAGTCGGCGGCGGCGTCGACGGGATGTGGCTGTCGGGGACCACCTCTATGAGGTGTACTTGGAGGCGAAAATGGTCCTCGACCGAGCCATCGCCGCCGCCAGAGACTCGGGGAGAGCGGAGATGCTGGAGGGTCTCGACAACGACCCCTTCGGGAGACCGTACAAGGCGGCGCGCAACAAATTGCGCCCCTTTGGTCCCCCCGTTGCCGAGACCCTCGAGCCCTCGTTTCTGGATGGGGTGGTTCGGTCCCTGTTTCCGTGCAGGGATAACTTCACCCCACCAGTGATGGACCCCCCGCTTGGGACAGCTCCGCCAGCTGAGGAGGAAGAGGAGGCCCCTCCTGTCACGGAGTCGGAACTTGGCGCGGCGATTCTCCATATCCGCGCCAAGAAGACAGCTCCGGGCCCCGACGGTGTCCCGGCAAGAGTGGTGGCGATCGCCGCCACTCAAATGGAGGAGAGGTTTCGGGACATCTTCAGCGCTTGCCTTGCGTCTGGGAGGTTCCCGAAACCGTGGAAGGAGGGGCAGCTGTGCCTCCTCCGCAAGGAGGGCCGCCCAGCAGACTCCCCCTCGGCATACCGGCCCATCGTTCTGCTCGATGAGGTCGGAAAAATGTTCGAGGGGATAATCGCTGCCCGCCTGAAGGGCCATCTGCGGCGTATCGGGCCGGACTTGTCGGACGCTCAGTTCGGGTTTCGGGCTGAGCGGTCCACGGTGGACGCGCTGGCCTGCCTTAAGGGGCAGGTGAAGGAGGCGATGGATGCGGGGGACGGATTGTTGGCTGTGTCATTCGACATTGCCAACGCCTTCAACTCCGTTCCCCACTGCACCATCCTCGAGGCGCTCCGATTCCACGGAGTGCCTCGGTACATGCGCAGTCTGCTGGCCAGCTACCTGGAGGATCGGGCGATCCTCCTGGTAGACAGGACTGGCCGGGTCCGGCGGTACGCCGTTGAAGCCGGCGTTCCACAGGGGTCAGTCTTAGGACCTCTCCTCTGGAACGTCGGCTATGATTGGCTCCTGCGGGGAACTCTCCTCCGAGGCACGAGTGTCGTCTGCTACGCGGATGACACTCTCCTCACCGCCCGGGGGGAGAGTTTCAGAGAGGCGGCCAACCTGGCCTCGGCGGGCGGATCCTTGGTCGCGGGGCGGATCCGCCGCCTCGGTTTGACGGTGGCGCTGCACAAGACCGAGGCCGTGTTCTTCCATGGCCCTCGGCAGCGCCACCCAACACCTGACGCCCACATCTTCGTGGAGGGCGTCAGGATTGAGGTGAAGGCCCAGATGAAATATCTGGGCCTTGTACTCGACAGCAGGTGGCGCTTCGGCCCGCATTTCAGCGGGCTGTCGTCGCGCCTGCTGAAGGCCGCGGGCGCTCTCTCGTGGCTGCTTCCCAACTTGGGGGGGCCCAGCGCGCGATGCCGGCAACTTTACGCCGGCATCTTGAGGAGCATGGCCCTCTATGGGGCTCCTATCTGGGAGGAGTCTCTCCACAGACGAGAGAACGCCGCGGCCTTGCGGGCACCTCAAAGGGCCATAGCCCAGCGGGCGGCGCGGGCCTACCGCACGGTGGGCTATGCGGCAGCATGCGCTCTGGCCAGCACCCCTCCTTGGGAACTCGAGGCGTGGGTGCTCGCCAGAGTGTATGAATCTACCGCGGAGCGGAAAGCGAGGAGCGTACGCTCAGCCCCGGAAGAGCGGGAGGCCGTCCGGCGGGAGGCGAGGGACGCCATCGTCGTCCATTGGACGGGGGACCTCGCCACCGCAGCCTTTGGCCGCCTAACCCTCGACGCGATTGGGCCAGTCCTGCGAGACTGGCTCGAGCGTCCGCACGGGTTCCTCTCCTTCCGTCTCGTGCAGGTGCTGTCCGGACACGGTTGCTTCGGATCGTACCTGCACCGAATCGGACGGGAGGAGACGCCGTCGTGCCGCGACTGTGGCGCGGCGGAGGACGTGGCACAACACACACTCGAGGTGTGCCCGTTGTGGTCAGAGCCGCGCCGCAGTCTCGTCGCGGCGATCGGACCGGACCTCTCGCTCCCCGGCCTGGTTAACGCCATGCTGAGGGATGAGGGGTCCTGGGCGGCAGTCGCCTCCTTCTGCGAACACGTCATGTCCCAGAAGGAGGCGGCGGAGCGCGCTCGGGAGGACGACCCTGCCGAGGCGCCGCTCCGAAGGCGGAGGAGGGGTCGAAGAAGACGTCAGTACGATAGTCATCTTCGACTCCTCCCAGGTGGAGGCCAGCAGGCAACGGGTGCGGGGGCACCCTTGCCTGTATCGCACAGGCCTCCACCAGTGCCGGACGGGAATGGCCAGGTGTTCCCGGCCATTCCCGTAGCCCCCCAACCCGGGGGGCATGCGGGGCCTGCCAGCTAGGCGGGCATGCGCCGGGAGGGTCGTGGATGTAAAGGCTGAGCCGGTTTCCCATGACCCTCCCATCACGGCGATGCGGGAACACCGCTGAGTTTTAGTGGGTATACTGTCACTAGGACAGGGAGTCCCACATACCCCGACTCGTCCCCCACGAGCCGGGGATGCATAAAGCATTTCTCAGCGACAAAAAAAAAAAAAAAAAAAAAAAAAAAAAAAAAAAAAAAAAAAAAAAAAAAAAAAAAAAAAGGTTAGGTTAGGTTAGGTTAGGTTAGGTTAGGTTAGGTTAGGTTAGGGGGATCCCCCACAGCGCATACTTCCTCGTAGTATCCCCTGGGCAACGCCGTGTCTGACCACCGTAACGGAGTGGCAGACCGGTGGCTAAAGTGCGCTGTGACTCGTAGGCATCACGCAGTCGTCTACGAACGAGTCGAATTTTAATTTTAACACCATGTCGAATTTTAAAAACCTGTCGAGCAAGCCAGCGCGTGACGCGTCTGGCCGTTTTATCCCTTATTTTAACCCGAATCGCTCCTCCCAGGGCGATTCAAACGGCCCTTCTCAGGGCCAACCCAACGGCCCTTCTCAGGGCCAAACCAACGGCCCTTCTCAGGGCCAATCCAACGGCCCTTCTCAGGGCCAACCCAACGGCCCTTCTCAGGGCCAACCCAACGGCCCTTCTCAGGGCCACACCAACGGCCCTTCTCAGGGCCACCCCAACGGCCCTTCTCAGGGCCACGCCGGCGGCGCTTTAGCGTCAGAAGCTGACCGCATACCATCTGCGGCCGGCTTGTTTCGAAGACCGGATGAGGTGTCGGACTCCGACGACTCCATCATGGACACGTCGGCGTCCGAGAGCGACCGCTTCAAGCGGAAGAGGTCGGAGGGCTCCTCGGAGTCTAAGAGAGAAAAGAAGAAGTCGAAGCCTAGAAAGGCCTCGACTTCTACTGCGCCTTCTTCCCACAGTGTGGGCTTGGTGGACGCCGAGCGCCAGTTGAATCTGGCGAAGAGGGCGCAGCTTCAACAAGACCTGGAGGAGAGGGTCGCCGCCAAGGAGCAGCAGGCGCAAGCTGCCAGGGCGAGGGCTGGCTACGGCGCATCCAGTGTGCTGTATGCTGACCACTCCTTGGCGGAACTGGAGCGCATGGCGCAGGAGGATAGGGAGGAGGTCCTGGAGGTCGCCTCAAAGTCCTCCAATTTGAAGGGGACCTTCCAGAAGGCCCTCAAATGCCGTGCCGCCAGCATGCACGGCATCGTGACAGAGCTGGTCAAGCGCACGGCCACGGACGAGACGCGGCAGCTGCAGGCGAAGGTGGATCGCCTGCAGGCGGAGGTCAGCCAGCTGCACCAGAAGCTGGCTGAGGCCACGGCCAGGCCTGCCCAATCCGCCCCAGGTCCGGTGGTAGGAGGCTCCACCTCCTCAACCGCTAGCCTTGAGGCCACCATTCGCGGAGTGGTGATGGAGGAGAGGGCCTTCATCCGGGCCTGCTTCGCAGGCATCGAGGACCGGCTCCTGCCGGAAAAGCGGCTGCGCCCGCCGCTAGCGGCGGACAAGCGTCCACCGCCGAAGGAGCCGGAACCTGCGCCTGTAGCAGGCCCAGCATCGGATGCCCAGCCCGCCAAGGGCAAAGGCAAGGGCAAGAGGACCAAGGCGGCTCCTCATGCCCCCACCACAAGCGCGGAGGGAGCGTCTGGGTCCTCTGCCGCTCCAGCAGCCTCCCAGAACCCACAGGAGGAAGACGCCCTTCTTCCCTCCACCACCCCGTCCAACCAGCCGTGGACGGAAGTGGTCAAGAAAGGGAAAAAGGGCAAAAAGTCGGCTCCCAAGCCCGCCAGCGCGGCGACTGGTCCTCCAGCCAAAAAGGCCGGCGGGAGGAAGCTGGTTCCTCCTAAAACCGCGGCCGTCGTGGTGACCATCACCCCGGAGGCCGCGGAGCGTGGGGAAACGTACGAGTCCGTCCTAAGACGGGCTCGTACTAATGCTGATCCCTCCCAGCTGGGGATCAGCAACATCAAGTGCCGCCGAACTCTAACCGGGGCTCGAATTTTCGAGTTCTCGGGGGAGAAGCGCGGCACAAATGCGGACCTCTTCGCAACAAAGTTGCAAGAGGTCATCGCAGATGTGGCCAAGGTTGCCAGGCCTATAAAGACCGCAGCCTTGGAGGTGGCCGATCTGGATGATTCGGTCACCAAGGAGGATGTGGTGGCGGCCGTCGCGGCGGCTGGAGGCTGCGACGCTGGCGCGGTGAAGGGTGGAGCCATCAGGCCTGGCCGCCGCGGCCTGGGCATCATCCGCGTCGAGTGCCCAGTCGCCGCGGCTGGGGCCGTCCTTGCAGCGACCAAGGGACGGCTGCTGGTGGGCTTCAGCTCGGCTGTGGTCCGGGCGCTTGAAGACCAGCCCGTCCGCTGCTTCAAGTGCTTCGCGGTCGGCCACACCCGAGCCACGTGTCCCTCCAAGTCCGACTGGGGAGGCACGTGCTTCCAATGCGGTCAGGAGGGACACGGGTGGGCCGCTTGCACCGCCGCCAAGCCGCACTGCGCGGCGTGTGCCGCCGGTGGCCGCCCCGCGGACCACAGGATGACGGGCAGGAGCTGCAAGCCCCCCGTGAGGAAGGGCGTGGTGCCGGCGCAGGTTCGCCCTGTTGCCACCGCCGTCGCAGTCGTCGCCGCTGTAGCTCCAGTGGCGGCGGTAAATGAGGTGGGGGGTGCGATGTCGGAATAACAATTTCCGACTACCGCATCCTCCAGACGAACACCAACCACTGCAGAGCGGCCCAGGACCTGGTAGTGCAGGTCATGGCCGAGTGGTTGGTGAACGTAGCGGTGGTCGCCGAGCCCTACTCGATCCCCGGCAGCTGGCTGGGTGACGAGGACGGCTCGGTGGCACTAGCGGCGCGGTCTTCCACAGACTCCCCTCCCCTCTCGCTATTAGAGAAGGGACCGGGATACGTGGCCGCCGCGTGGGGAGACTTCGCCCTTGTGGGCGTGTATTTCTCCCCAAACCGCCCTCTTCAGGACTTCGAGAACTTTCTCGGAGTCCTGGCCGCCGTGGTCGGCAGGGCGGCGCCGCGTCAGGTCTCCGTGCTGGGAGACCTGAACGCCAAGTCTGTGACCTGGGGCAACCCGGCCACCGACGCCCGCGGGCGGGCGGTGGAAATGTGGGCGGCCTCCTCTGGACTCTCCCTCTTGAACAGAGGAAGCGTCCAGACATGCGTGCGGCGGCAGGGTGGCTCAATAGTGGACGTCACTTTCGCCACCCCTGCGTTAGCCGCGCGCGTGCTGAACTGGCGGGTGGACCTGGTGGAGACTTTGTCAGACCACCGCTACGTGCGTTTCGACATCTCCACCAGTGGCCCCGGAGCGACGCGGCCCCGCTCGGGGCCGTCACCGTTCCCACGGTGGGCTCTCACCCGCCTGGACAGGGAGGCAGCGCGGGAGGCGGCGTTCGTCCAGGACTGGCTTTCGCCGTCTTCCGCCGGCCTGGACGTGGACACCGTGGCGGGGCACCTCAGGGAGTCTCTGACCGAGGTATGCAACTCCAGCATGCCTCGGTCTCGCCGACCACTACCAAAACGCGCCGTGTACTGGTGGTCGGCGGAGCTGGCGGAGCTTCGAGCGGCGTGTGTGGAGGCAAGGAGGGCCTACACGCGGAGTCGGCGGCGGCGTCGACGGGATGTGGCTGTCGGGGACCACCTCTATGAGGTGTACTTGGAGGCGAAAATGGTCCTCGACCGAGCCATCGCCGCCGCCAGAGACTCGGGGAGAGCGGAGATGCTGGAGGGTCTCGACAACGACCCCTTCGGGAGACCGTACAAGGCGGCGCGCAACAAACTGCGCCCCTTTGGTCCCCCCGTGGCCGAGACCCTCGAGCCCTCGTTTCTGGATGGGGTGGTTCAGTCCCTGTTTCCGTGCAGGGACAACTTCACCCCACCAGTGATGGACCCCCCGCTCGGGACAGCTCCGCCAGCTGAGGAGGAAGAAGAGGCCCCTCCGGTCACGGAGTCGGAACTTGGCGCGGCGATTGTCCATATCCGCGCCAAGAAGACAGCTCCGGGCCCCGACGGTGTCCCGGCAAGAGTGGTGGCGATCGCCGCCACTCAAATGGAGGAGAGGTTTCGGGACCTCTTCAGCGCATGCCTTGCGTCTGGGAGGTTCCCGAAACCGTGGAAGGAGGGGCAGCTGTGCCTCCTCCGCAAGGAGGGCCGCCCAGCAGACTCCCCCTCGGCATACCGCCCCATCGTTCTGCTCGATGAGGTCGGTAAAATGTTCGAGGGGATAATCGCTGCCCGCCTAAAGGGCCATCTGCGGCGTATCGGGCCGGACTTGTCGGACGCTCAGTTCGGGTTTCGGGCTGAGCGGTCCACGGTGGACGCGCTGGCCTGCCTTAAGGGGCAGGTGAAGGAGGCGATGGATGCGGGGGACGGATTGTTGGCTGTGTCATTCGACATTGCCAACGCCTTCAACTCCGTTCCCCACTGCACCATCCTCGAGGCGCTCCGATTCCACGGAGTGCCTCGGTATATGCGCAGTCTGCTGGCCAGCTACCTGGAGGATCGGGCGATCCTCCTGGTAGACAGGACTGGCCGGGTCCGGCGGTACGCCGCTGAGGCCGGCGTTCCACAGGGGTCTGTCTTAGGACCTCTCCTCTGGAACGTCGGCTATGATTGGCTCCTGCGGGGAACTCTCCTCCGAGGCACGAGTGTCATCTGCTACGCGGATGACACTCTCCTCACCGCCCGGGGGGAGAGTTTCAGAGAGGCGGCCAACCTGGCCTCGGCGGGCGGATCCTTGGTCGCGGGGCGGATCCGCCGCCTCGGTTTAACGGTGGCGCTGCACAAGACCGAGGCCGTGTTCTTCCACGGCCCTCGGCAGCGCCACCCACCACCTGACGCCCACATCTTCGTGGAGGGCGTCAGGATTGAGGTGAAGGCCCAGATGAAATATCTGGGCCTTGTACTCGACAGCAGGTGGCGCTTCGGCCCGCATTTCAGCGGGCTGTCGTCGCGCCTGCTGAAGGCCGCGGGCGCTCTCTCGTGGCTGCTTCCCAACTTGGGGGGGCCCAGCGCGCGATGCCGGCAACTTTACGCCGGCATCTTGAGGAGCATGGCCCTCTACGGGGCTCCTATCTGGGAGGAGTCCCTCCACAGACGAGAGAACGCCGCGGCCTTGCGGGCACCTCAAAGGGCCATGGCCCAGCGTGCGGCGCGGGCCTACCGCACGGTGGGCTATGCGGCAGCATGCGCTCTGGCCAGCACCCCTCCTTGGGAACTCGAGGCGTGGGTGCTCGCCAGAGTGTATGAGTGGACGGCGGAGCGAAAAGCGAGGGGCGTTCGCTCGGCTCCAGAAGAGCGGGAGGCCGTCCGGCGGGAGGCGAGGGACGCCATCGTCGTCCATTGGATGGGGGACCTCGCCACCGCAGCCTTCGGCCGCCGAACCCTCGACGCGATTGGGCCAGTGCTGCGAGACTGGCTCGAGCGTCCGCACGGGTTCCTCTCCTTCCGTCTCGTGCAGGTGCTGTCCGGACACGGTTGCTTCGGATCGTACCTGCACCGTATCGGACGGGAGGAGACGCCGTCGTGCCGCGACTGTGGCGCGGCGGAGGACGTGGCACAGCACACTCTGGAGGTGTGCCCGTCGTGGTCAGAGCCGCGCCGCAGTCTCGTCGCGGCGATCGGACCGGACCTCTCGCTCCCCGGCTTGGTTAACGCCATGCTGAGGGACGAGGGGTCCTGGGCGGCAGTCGCCTCCTTCTGCGAACACGTCATGTCCCAGAAGGAGGCGGCGGAGCGCGCACGGGAGGACGATCCTGCCGAGGCGCCGCTCCGAAGGCGGAGGAGGGGTCGAAGAAGACGTCAATACGATAGTCATCTTCGACTCCTCCCAGGTGGAGGCCAGCAGGCAACGGGTGCGGGGGCACCCTTGCCTGCATCGCACAGACCTCCACCAGTGTCGGACGGGAATGGCCAGGTGTTCCCGGCCATTCCCGTAGCCCCCCAACCCGGGGGGCATGCGGGGCCCGCCAGCTAGGCGGGCATGCGCCGGGAGGGTCGTGGATGTAAAGGCTGAGCCGGTTTCCCATGACCCTCCCATCACGGCGATGCGGGAACACCGCTGAGTTTTAGTGGGTATACTGTCACTAGGACAGGGAGTCCCACATACCCCGACTCGTCCCCCACGAGCCGGGGATGCATAAAGCATTTCTCAGCGACAAAAAAAAAAAAAAAAAAAAAAAAAAAAAAAAAAAAAAGGTTAGGTTAGGTTAGGTTAGGTTAGGTTAGGTTAGGTTAGGTTAGGTTAGGTTAGGTTAGGTTAGGTTAGGTTAGGTTAGGTTAGGTTAGGTTAGGTTAGGTTAGGTTAGGTTAGGTTAGGTTAGGTTAGGTTAGGTTAGGTTAGGTTAGGTTAGGTTAGGTTAGGTTAGGTTAGGTTAGGTTAGGTTAGGTTAGGTTAGGTTAGGTTAGGTTAGGTTAGGTTAGGTTAGGTTAGGTTAGGTTAGGTTAGGTTAGGTTAGGTTAGGTTAGGTTAGGTTAGGTTAGGTTAGGTTAGGTTAGGTTAGGTTAGGTTAGGTTAGGTTAGGTTAGGTTAGGTTAGGTTAGGTTAGGTTAGGTTAGGTTTTTTTTTTTTTTTTTTTTTTTTTTTTCGGCAGGAGTGGGAAATCCTCATGGACGCCCAGACTGCGTCACAGATGACCCAGTCTGGGCAGTGCCGGACTCTTACCGGCTAAAACCACACTCCTGCCTCACAATTAATCCACAGACTTGGAGGTCCGTGCTTTTGTTTACATAATTACTTTTGTTTACAGGTTTTTTTTATACATGCAATTGTCTAACTCCTACGCCGGACAACATTACTCTAAGCTTACTTATCTAACTTATGTCTACGTGAGTCCATCGTAATTTTTTTTTTTTTTTTTTTTTTTTTTTTTTATTTTTTTTTTTTTTTATAATAATTATAGTCATGCGCATGCACATACATATTTTATAGATATACATATTTTTTTTTTTTTTTTTGATACACAGGCTTACAATAAATATATGAGAAAAAAGGAATGGATACAATTTTTATTATTTGATACTGAAACAATTTACTTTTTACGATTTAATTACTTATATTTACTTAATCCTTACTATAATTACTAACACAATTTTTAAGGGATAAGTACGTGGCAGTGTGAGTCGACCAGCCCCGACCGACGGCGTCCGTTCACGGACATGACGTACACATCCGCGCCGCTTAGCTCAACCATTTTTTAGGGAACCAAGCGACCGGACGTGCAGCGCCGCCATCGGCAGGACGTTTACGTGAGTATGACTGACTCACACCGCCATGCACATTTACAATACAATTTACTTAACAGAACAGGGATTTATGTTGGAGTTTTTGGTGGGCTTATTTGTTTTATGACTTGGAGTTTGGATGGGGACTTGTTGGAAATGTTTTAGTGGGGTCTGCTGACCAGGGATTTCGCTAGCCCTAGCAGGGCTTCCACGACAGGTGTGTCTCGATGCTGCATGGCCGTCTTTAGGTTGTACTCGACGACCATTTTAGTCGGCGCATCCATCGCCCTCTTTGCAAAGCGGCCCGTGGCGTCGTCGGCGTCGTCGGTGTAATAGACGCAACTGATGGTATGTCTGGACACCGCCACTACCGCGTGGGAGATGCTGTCGTGAACCTGTATCCTCCTGGACCTTGTGTTGATGATAACGACGCTGTCGTAGGTCAAACCCTGGGCTTCGTGTATGGTCAACAGGCGCGACCCTTCGCCGGACCCATATCCCTGGCTCCCAAGAGAAGCTTTCTCCTCTTGCGTATGAACCAGGAACAGGGTGTTAGGGGCGGTGCTCGGTATTTGCGCTCCTGTATAACCTTTCACCTCCAGGGAGTGGACCCGCGACAGCGACGACTTGGAGGAGTATATACCAGAGTATATCTCGCTCAGCGCAAACGCCACGTCCATCGGGTTGCGGTGTGTGCAGAGCAGCTCCTGGGTGATGCCAGCCACCAGGTTTGGACGGGTATACCTTAATTCGAAAAGGTTCTCTCTGTCCAAAAATGGAAGCTGGTTCACGTCTCCGACGAGGACAACCTCGCTTGCTCCAGACAACTTTACTGCCATGACTATGGACCCAAAATGGTTCATTAGAGCCTCGTCTACCGTGAGGCGGTAGCATTTCTCTTGTGTTTTGAACCCGTTGGCTAAGATTGAGGCCATAGTGCGCACCTGTGTCTTTATTCGGTCTCCTAAGCGGTGCGCTAGCTTCTCCCGGAGATCTTTGGCAGCTTCAGTCGTCGTGGTGGCTACAACATCCTTCTCCTCGTCGAAGTTCTTTACCACCCAGGTTGTCTTGCCGCAACCCGGAACTCCATTTACCCACCTGATACTGGGCACCGCCCAAATTTCCTGCGATGCTGGATTGTCTGAAGTCCCCAAAATGGATTGCGCCATTTCAAGGATCTTGTCGTCCAGCATGATTTTGGTACACTTGGCGGTAACCAGTATCGGGTCGTCGTCGGGTGCTGAGAATTTGAGTTTGCCTGAGCGCTTAGTTTTCTCCTCGTCCAGGGTAACGAAGCCGCTCTTCGCGCTGTAGGCTACCATGTACGACCCCGTCATATCCCCCGTGATGACTTGGGATCTGACGTTGTCGTACACCGCTGCCCCTGCTTCCTCGAGTAGTACCCTTAGCAGACCTTCTGTATTTCTCTGGAAGGTCTGCAGGATCTTCCTGCATGTCATGAGATTGACCTCTCTGGTCGCTCTCACGATCGCTACGTACTCGAGGAAAGCGCTCTTCACGTGGTCCGTGGTGCCCAGTTTCGCTGCGAGGGACGGCGGGCTGACTTGCCCTTTGTCGGCTCTTGTAGGCATAGGCTTCTGCTGGGGCGGTTCCTTGGGCTTCTTACTAAAGAACCTTTCCACTGCTGATTCCTGTTTGTGGGATGGTGATGTATGGCTGGTACTTGGGAGCAGTGCGTTAAGGAAAGTGCCTACGGCTTTCAGGCGACTCCTCAACCGGACCCGGTCCTCCGGGTTAACGGTTTTTCGCTGCTCCTTTGCAGCTTTTTCGGCGGCTGCCTTCTGCTGGGCCCTCTCCGATCCGCTCTGACTGGTCGGGCTTGCTGTGGGGCTCGTCGCACCGGCTGTTGGCTGTCGGGGGGTTTTGAGGAAACTTAGAGTTTCCCCTCTGTCCTCGTAGACGAACACCTCATGATGTTCTGAGGCTTTCAAACAACCGAATCGGTCTGCGACGTTTCCTCTTTCTCCTCCGACCGTCATCGCGTCTACACTGATGGTGCGGGCTGTGGCTCCCGTGTAGTCTCCTGCCTCCCTGATCCTCTGAAGCAATGAGCTTACCTGAGCAAATGGAGTCTCCTCTCCCCACTCGAATAGTGCGATCGTCTTACCTTTGGATCGCATTAGTCGGCATCGGTGAGTGGCTACTTCCACCTGTGGCAGTGCAGCATACTTGCTACCTTTCATGCTCGTTTTAGTGGTGCTTCCGTTGATCAAGGCGGCAAGGCCTGGCGATATTGGTATACGGGCTGCAGGTCGGCTCCAGCCTATGCAGAAGCTCACGCCTAACTTTTCTTCTTCACGGTTCATGAAGAGGGCGACGCCTCGCAATCGGACGCCTGGGACTCCGTCTCCTCCACATGCCAGGAATTGCGTGGTGGTCATGGTGCTAGGGGCTTGTTGTAGGCTAACTGCTGCTGCTACTGCTGCTGTTGTTGTTGTTGTTGTTGTGATTTGTGTTACGTTTAGTGGTGTCGTTGTTGTTGTTTGTGTAGTTGTTGTTGTAGTTGTTGACGTGATTGTGACGGTTTGTGTGGATGGTGGTCGATTTCGTCTTTGCAAGGTTACGTCTGTTTTGTTAGCCAATGCTGCGACTGTTGCGACTTTGCTTGCGAATGCCAAGAATGGATTCCTAGTAGCCGGTCTCTCCATGATCGTGTGGAGTGTGGACTGGCTTAGCTGGGTTTCCAACTTGACTTCCAGCTCCATTCTTTCTAGACTGAATCTTGGGCATTCGAATAGCAGGTGCCAGACTGTCTCTTCGCAACTGGGGTCACAGACGCACGAGGGACTATTTTTGAGATGAAATCGGTGGAGATACGCTGAGAATCCTCCATGTCCTGTTAGGATTTGTACATGGACCGGTGTGAGAACTGCGTCTCTGAGTGTTCTTTTCGCCGCTAGGACGTCTGGGAAGAACACTTTTGTGACCGCTCCTGTAGTGGAGGATTCGTACCGCGCTTGCCACTTCTTTATAGTCCCCTCCCGTATCTTCCTTCTCACGAACGATACGGGGACCTTGCTGTAGTCCGATGTGTCCTTTGTTAACGCTGCCTCCTTGGCCAGCTCGTCCGCTCTCTCGTTCCCGGCGGTTCCCACGTGGGCCCTTAGCCAAAAGAGTCTCACTTCTCTGCCTTCTTCTCTTAACTCTCGGATGCTTCTCTTGATTTGGAGTGCCAGGTGGTGAGTGACAGACGGTCTCCTCAGCAGGTCAAGCGACGATCTTGAGTCGCTTAAGATGCCAACGGAGGCCGCCCTAGATTCTCTTGCCATCCTGACAGCTCTAAAGAGAGCGTACATTTCCGATTGGAAGACAGTGTTGTGAGGCTCCAGGCCGAAGGTTCTGGACTCTGACTCCTTTTCGTTTTCCCACCAAGTTAGGGCAGCTCCTACTTTTCCCTCTATCTTGCTGCCGTCGGTGTAGATTTGGGGACCGATTACTTGATGGGTTTCCAGGGTTTCGGGAGTCAAGTCCTCTAGGAGTGCATACTCAGTTGTTATGAGTTGCGCTGGGTGGGGATTTTCGGAGTGGTGCACGTTGCACTCCAGCTCGCGGCCCGGCGGTATGAACTCTTGGGAATGGCCCTTTTTGATCTTGAACAGGGTCGCGGCCTCGATTACCCGGAGATCTAGGGGGAGTTGGCCTGACAGAATAAGGGCCGATGACAGAGACACCGTGCGGTATGCTTTGCAGATCTTCTGCGCGAAGCCTCTCTGCAGTGAGTCAAACTGATTCCTTGTCATCAGTTTCTCAGCTGCGGGGGCCCACGCACTCGCTGCATACACCACGATGGGCTCTATCACCGACACGTATATCGTCCTGATTATCTCTCCGTTGAGACCCCAAGTCACCTTTGCCGCGCATGCCAACTGCTTGTAGATGTCTGCAGCCTTTTTACAGGTCGCAGACACGTGCGCGTTGAAGGTGAGTTTTGAGTCTATTGTGAGACCTAACAGCTTGACCTGTTCGACCAGGTTCAGCCTCGTGCCCGACATGTACAGTACCGGAACGTCGTACTTCAGCTTTCTCGTTAACACCATCGCATTTGTTTTATGCGCGGCGAAACGTAGCTTGTTTTGGACGCCCCATTCCGATACTCTGTCAAGCGTGTCATTGGCTGCTTGCTGCAGGGGACCGGCTGTATGGTCCGAGAAAACCAGGACAACGTCGTCTGCGAAGGCTTGGCAGTATACTCCCAGACTAGCCATCTTGTGTAGGAGCGAATCTAGGATAAGGTTCCAAAACGTCGGTCCGGCAATTGAGCCCTGGACGCATCCTTTCGTGGTACCCTTCTCGCTAGTCGCTCTGGCGTAGTTGACCCTGATGTTCCGGTCTTCCAGGTATGAGGTGACGAGAGCGTAGATGTTCTTGGGACAGCTCTTGGCCGCCATTTGTCGTTTGAGAGCTGGCCACCACGCGTTGTCGAAGGCACCCTCTATGTCCAATGATATCAAAAGCACGATCTTCTTGGCTTTGATTTCGGCTCGTATGTGGCCCATTAGAGCATAGAGGGCGTCCTCGGTTCCGCGCTGCGGCATGAAACCGTACTGGTTTGTGTTGAGGGTTGGGAGGAAGTGCCACTGGAGTCTACCTACTAGGAGTTTCTCTACGATTTTACCTAGGACCGAGAGCAGACCTATTGGCCGGTACGACTTTGGGCTGGTGTAGTCGTCCTTTCCTGGCTTACGGAGGATGCATACGTGGGCGACCTTCCACTGCTTCGGGAAGTGTGACAGCGACAGGCACCTATTGGCTATCGCTAAGAACACCTCCCTATCACAGTTTATTGCCGCTGTGCAGATGTCTGCTGTTAATCCGTCGGGACCGGGGGCTTTTTTCGGATTTTGATTCTGGAGAACCATTTCCAGCTCCGCAGTCGTAAAGGACGGATCGTCTGCAGACAGACCTTGGGGGTTCCTGTCCTCCGCTAGTCTGCGCAGGTTTGTGTGGTATGGCTGTTCGGCATCCGTTGAGTCGTCGGGGTAAAAGGTTTTTGCTAGAAGATCCGCGGATTGCTCTGGACTGAGCGTCTCACCTGCGGTGTTTCTCAGGAGCGCGTCGTCCTGTCTTCTGGCTGTCTTCCTTAGTACCCTGTAGATGCCGTCCCACATGCTCTCTCGGTCTTGCTTAGAGCAAAACTCCTTCCAGTTGGCCGTGGCAGCTTCCGTTGCCGTTGTGCTGTATTTGAGTTTCGCCGTCACGTACTCTTGGATGGTGAAGTGTCTCCGGTTTGCGGCTGCATTTCGGATCCTTCTCTTCTTCGTCAAGGCGTCTCTTTTGAGACACTCTAGAGAAGGGCTCCACCATGGGGGCTTAGCGTCGTGTTTGGGCGACCCCAGTTTTGGGATCGCGCTCTCGCATGAGCGGTGGATGTTCTGTGTGTATGAGGTGATAACTGCCTCCAGATCCTCTGCGTTAGAGACGTCCGAGACTCTGACTGGTGTAATGTCACTGTCGGCCAGGCTATTCTTGAAGTGGGTGCTGAAGTCGGACCACTTTGCCTTCTTGGTGTTATAGATGCGCGTCGAGATTGGCCTTAAGGGTTCCAAGGCCTTTTCTAAGCGCATCGAGAAGGTAATTGCATTGTGGTCTGAAGTTGTAAGACTTCTTTCTACACGCCACTCCTCGACCTTGCCTAACAGCGACAGGCTGCATGCCGTCACGTCTACGATGCTGGTGCACCACCTGTCTCCTCTATAGATCTCGAACGTCGGCGTTTGGCCCGTGTTCAGGATGTGGAGATCCCGCTCATCGAGAAAAGAACTGTACGCCGCCCCGCGATGGTTTTCGGAAACACTTCCCCACCACTGGCTCCAGGCGTTCACGTCTCCTCCCACTATGATGTTGTGTGTGTTGAGTTTTTGTGTTATTCTTAGTGTCTCTGAAAGATAAGGTTCTATGTCCTGGTCACCCTCGAAGTAGACCGATAGCACCCCGAAGCTGAGCCGACCCACCTTTAGCAAAACAGCGGCGACGCTCTCGGTCACAAGCTGGGGGTCGTGGATGACCTCCAGGTTGTTTCCGAAAACAACGATCGCTGCCTTGACTGGTTTTTGGCGGTTGAGGCTGCACTGGATGACTTGCGTGCCGGGACTTTGTTTCATCACACCTGTTCTTCCTACATAGGGCTCTTGAACAAGTGCTACTGAAATTCCTCGTGCCTGGGCTGCCATGAGGAGTTCTTCCGTGGCCAGCTTGGAGCGCTGAAGATTGACTTGGACGAATCTCAATCTTGCTGTCGGTCTTGATGCGAATTCGGGGGTGACTGGTTGGTTTGATGGTGTGTTATCTTGGTCGCCCTTAGCAATAGGAAACGCGCGACCTTGCTATTCCATCCCATTTTTGGCGTTCCTGGCAGTCTGCGCTGAACGCTGTGTGTGCCAAGTCACTGGCGGACCCGTGGACTGCCTTGCAGTTTGCACAGGTGGGCTGTTTGCCGTCAGCTCGAGTGAGGCAATCCCTTGCGTTGTGTGCTCCGCTGCAGAAACTGCAGAGTTCTTTACCGGCCTTGCATATGGACTTGTTGTGTCCATATCCAAGGCACTTTGTGCACTGGACTAGTGGGGACTGATCCTCAATCGAGCATCGCTTGATGCCCACGTGGATCTTTGGGACCGCAGTGAAGGCTTTCCAGAGCTCCGGGGAGAGCTCCAGAACGGGGTGGCACTCGTGGATGTTCCTCGCGCGCTTCCTATAGCGCACCTTTAGGGTCTGTCCATCTACAGCGACGTTCTGCAGAAGATGCTTGTTCTGCGCTTTCAGGAGATCTACAATCTCCCCGTCGCTGTAGCTGGACAGGACTCCCTTGATGCAGACGAGGGGGTTTATAGGTTTCGGCTCGTGGACCTTGAGCCCTGCGTTCGACTGGACCTGCTCCTTAATGTTATTAAGGTCCCACTTGCTAGCGCACTTAAGGACCACTTTCTGGTTCCGCGCTTTTCTAACCGTGTCGACGCGGGCTCCACTCTCTTTGAGGTCCAGGGCAGACCTGATCCTCTCGATCACGTTATCTCCAGTGTGCTGGGGATTCGTGGACGAGACGATCAGGGTGTGATTGGGCTGTGTTGGTGGTTTGGGTATACTGGTGACCTGGGCAAAAGTTTTGGGGCCCTGCTGCTGTTGGGGCGTTTTGTCCGTTTTGCCCAGGTCCGCTACCCCCTTCCGGATATCCTGGAGAGTCTTTTTTACCTCCCCGACTGCGAGTTCCGCCTCCAGATTCAGCGCCGGGGGCGCCTGGATGGGTGGCTCTTTATCTCGCAATACTCGGAGGTCTGCCGAGACGATCTCCAGCCTTTCTGAGATGGGCTTGAGGTGGTGTGTGAAGTTAATGGGAGGTTGTGGTTTGGGGGGGGATGCTACAGGCCTGTTGGCGATGGCCTGAATGTGTGCGATAATCTTTTTCGTTTCGTCTTCTATGGCCTTTGTGATGAGGGTGAGTAATTCTGGGTCCTCTTGGCTACTCGGGTCCGTTTCCTTGCAAGTTGGTCGGTTGAGGTCTTCTTTAATCCTGTCGATGGCCTGACGGAGCACGTCCAGCTGGTTGGACACGCTGCTGATGTTCGTGTCAAGGCGTGAAAGGCCGGCCCCCATTGAATCCCACTTGGGATCCCCCGGGGCTCGGACGCTTCCCTGCCTTGTCTTCTCGTGCTCTTGGATGTTCTTATGGC